>CM028138.1:279130000-280564166 GCA_016271365.2 Neoceratodus forsteri | reverse complement strand
ATAGAGGTTTTATATGAAGAGTACCTCTTAGAGAAGTATGGGACACCTCTAACTGGGCAACCATAGACCATCAGTAGGGGCATGTAAAGCTGATTTAGCGACCAAATACACCTTATATGATAAATACTGCAGGGTAGAGTCAGACAGGGAAAGTAAGTATTCCAACACAGCATTCACAGGACATGTAAATGGATCCATATTCTGGGAAGCAGACCACAAAGCGAAGTGCTTCCATTTCAAGGAATAAGTATATCTGATAGAAGGCTTCCTAGTCACAAACAGGATATCAGCAATCTTGGGGAATACACCCAAACTGGCAATGGCAATATTTCCCGGAGCCGTTCATGCAGAAGCAGGGATTTCAGTTCTGGATGGACCAGGGACCCCTTGCCCTATGATAACAGACCCAGACACAGAGGTAGAGGGACAGGAGGCTCCACCACCAGATGCTGAAGGAGTGGAAACCATTTCTGGTGAGGCCAGAACAGAGCAGTGAGGATGACAGTGGCACCCTTTACCTGCAACTTAAGCAGAACCCTCTGAACTAGAGGAATTGAGGGAATGCATTTAGGAATTTCCCTTTCCAAGAGAGGGACAACACGTCTCGCCAAAAAACTCCTGGCCCTGGAGCGAATAGAAATGTGGCAGCTGTTTCTTTGTGTGTAGGACAGTAAAGGGTCCAGCCATGGATGACCCCATTCTGTTGAAGAAGTTACTTACCACAGAGGTCAGCAGTTCCCATTCATGAACCATTGACTGGAACCTGCTTAACCTGTCGGCCAATAAATTCTGGAGACATGCACAGCTGATAGCTGAAGGCTGTGAGCCAAAGGCCAATAAATACCACACTTTCACTGCTTCTCTGCATATGGGATAGGAGTGGGTGCCCCCTTGTTTGTTGATGTAATGCATCACACTGACATTGTCCATCTGGATTAGCAAAGAACCAGGGCAGAGATGATTCTGAAAGGCCTGGAGGCTGTACAGGACAGCCTGCCCTTCCAGGACATTTATGTGCAGCTTGGCCTCCACCTTGGTCCATGACCCCTGTATCTTGTAAGGGCCGAGATGAGCACCCCAGCTGAAACCAGAGGCATCCATGATGAGGAACTGTACAGGAGCTGGTACAAAAAAGGTAAAGCTCTTCAGTAGGTGTTCGCAATCCAGTCACCATAACAATGCTCTGTGAAGAGGAGACGTGATGAGAACCATTTGTTCCAGCTCGTCCATCAACTGATCCCACTGGACTCTGAGTGTCCACTGAAGTATCCTCACATGAAGATGTGCCAGTGGCACAGTCACTATGGCTGCAGCCACGAGGCCCAGGAGATGTAACATTGTTTGTGCAGAAAAGTAATGGCTCCTGTATACCGAGGGCCAGATATTCAAAACTTTGCGCTGGGCACAAACCATTTGCGCCAGGTTTGCGTGGGTCCCCTCTATTCAAAATGCCAAATAGCATGGACAAACAGCATTACTGCCAGGCAAAGGTATAATATATGCAATGTGCAAAGAGAGGGGGCGAGTGCATGAATACAGGCACTATGCTATATTCAATGCATTAGCGCCGCACAAAGTGTGTTTGCGTGACTTTGCACGACACTTTATGTGGTGCAAATTATTGCAGAGGAAAAGGTAGTCTTAACTCTGGGCAAACCAAGGATGGGGGCCGTGGACACAGCAGCAACAGGGAACAAGACTGTATGCAGCCAATGAGGAGGCAGTGTAGGCAGTCAGCCACCCTGGGCCACTCCATATGCACAGGCAGCCAAACTGTGGAATACAATGCAGTAATATTGCTTAGAAGTCAACCATCCTGTCATTGATAAAACTGAGATGAAACAGCACCTGCAGCAGAAATGGTTTGCAATGTGACACTATGTTGCACATTGTGAATTGTGTGTTGTTAATGATATGTATTTAGTATACTCTGTATCATCTCAGCTGCACATGTAGTGACTCTGGGTGGTTACTGACAATGTGCCTTGGTCCAGTGAGCTTAACAGGACAACAAGGTGATAAAATATAGAATAATGCATGGGGAAGTGTGGTTAACGAGGATTTTATGCACACCTGAGGTGTGTGATGCCCCATAAACCCCAAGTACGAAGCTTGAGAGGTGTATTTCTGGGCATCACACACCGAGGGTGTGCATAACATCTGAGTTCCCAGACTTCCCCATGTTTTACTTTTTATATTTACTGGTGGTTAGCGCTGCGCAAAAGTGAGTTTGCGTGACTTTGCACAGCTTTGTGCGACTTTGCATGACATAGAATCATGGTTTATGGAACTCCATAATTCACAAGTGTGAATTATGGAATTTGTGAGGGTCTGCCAGTAGTGGTTTATTGACTCTAACCAGTAAATATTAAACATAGAAAGAAACCAGACATGGAAGAAACATGCGCACATGGAGGGCACCTCCTATGTTGCCATCATCTGGCACCAGTCCAACCATGCCAGGCATTATTGGGTGCCCCAGCACCAAGTGGACACCGTGGCGGTGTGTCCATAAAGCACACACCTCCAGTCCCCCCATTGGGGTACACCAATACAATCCAGCACACACATACAGCACTGGGGGCATGGAGGGTGTTGAGGGGAGGGTGAACAGGTGGCCAGGCTGCACCACATACTGGATGCTGCCACAAGGCTGAGACCATCCATGCAGTGCAAATGGTCCAGTGTAGGGAATACCCCAACACCAGTGTGCCTGTCTGATGGTATGTGCCCCCTCCGGCCATATATTGCACATCTGTACAGACACCACGGCACACACATGTGTACGTCACTGTGAGTATCCCATGCCAGTGTTGCAGCATCTATGGGGCACACGACAGCATGACAGTAATGTCCACTGTCACAACACACGTGCCAGATGGGCCTGTCACTGTGTGGAGTGCAGCAGTCATTGCTGCTCAACACGCCATAGGCATTGCTGTGTCCCTCACACTACCAGCCACCTTGTTACTGTAGCGTCAGCTATGCACTGTAGCAGGAACTACAGTTTGACTGTTGTATGCAGCACCACCACCTGTGCCTGTGCTGTGTAGTCCCCTGGGACACAATAGTCTATGCAGCTATGTACAAATGTAGCCTGGAGCTACCACCATGCTCTTCCAGACTGTCCTATAGGTGGAGCTGTGAGCAGACCCAGCCTGCCCCTGTACTTCCAGACTTACCTACAGGTGGAGCTGTGAGAAGACCCAGCCTGCCCCTATAGTTTCAGACTGTCCTACAGGTGGAGCTGTGGGACTCTGCAGTAGCGCTGGGCAATATACATGCAAATCAGGCCATAATGAGATGCTAATATGGATGTTTGCCCATGTACTGCCTTAGTAGGCTCATTTGCATGCCAGTTTTGAATACAGCAAATTTTTGCCCCGGGCAAATGTCCTAGCACTGAGCAAACATGTTAGTCCTGTGCAAATGCTGCACAAATGCATTTGCACCACGCACACCTGTCTGAACCATAACACAGTTCTGCAGTGTTTGGCCTGCACTGTTGTTTGCAGCTTTAGTGCATCCACTTCTTTGCTAGCACACACATTTATTTATTTATTTATTTATTGAAGTCTTGGAATTACAGTCCTTTGAATCAAAGACTCTTTTGCAAAGGCTCCATGTCAGATTTACAAACAGACAGGTTACAAAAAAAATTACAGAAGATTAATACAGTACATTATACATAGGATATGAGTATACAAATAATACAGTACATTATACATAAGTGCATCATAAATGAAGGTGGAGTGCATGGCAAAGAAACAACACGGCGAGTAGATTTAAAACAGACAGGATATGAAACATTACAGGAAATTAATACAGTACATAATACATAGGATGAGTATACAAGTAATGCAGTGCATTATACATAAGTGCATCATAACTGAGGTCGGAGTACATGATAATAAAACAAACATGGTGCAGGCAGTGCTGGCTAACTATGCAAACAGATAGGAAATTAAAGAAAAGAAAGGGAGACCAGAAGGAAGTCCGTTAAGGAGAGTTGTGAGACAACTGGGGGGGGGTAGGGAGAAAAGTTGAATACAGGGGTATAAGGTGTAGAGAAGGAGGAGTAGGAAAGAGTGCAGGCAAAGGATGAGTAAAGGGCAGGAGGGGAACAGAGTGGGAGGGAGAAATTAGACCAAGATAAGGTGGGGAGGAGCAGGGGGAAATTGAGGGACAAGCCATGAGCAGTCCCAGATTGACCAGTAAAGGCTAGGAGCAGTCACAACTATTCACAAAGAGTAGGTGCTGGCGAAGTTTAGTTTTAAAGGAGCCCAATTTAACTGTGGAGGAAACCAGAGGAGGCAGACCATTGGCCATGTAGTTCACTTTTACCTTCCTCCACATATGTGTGCACTGGGCTGCTGTTGTGGTTTGCACTTCCCGAATGCTATATTCAGAGCTGTCTTATTTGCCGGGCTATTATTGCACCGCACTCCCAGCCCTGTTTGCACGGCTTCATTTGCACGCTATATTCAGCTGCTTTAGCCCTGGGGCTATTCCTTTGATGCAAATGGTTCCAGGCTAATTTAGCACACTGTGCAGTGCTAATTTTGCCCCAGGGCTAAGTTTTGAATATTTTTCCCCCGAGTGTGCCTGAGCAATCAAAGTGTCTGCCCTGTCCTGTGGCAGGAAAGCACGTCCCTTTTCTGTGTCTAAGACTGCCCCTATGTACTGCAGTCCTTGGCACAGAGTCAAGACAGACTGGTACATTTACTGTGACCCCCAAGTTATCAAACAACTGTTGTGTCCGAGACATGGTATGCAGCAGAGCTTCCTGGATATAGCCTTCAGAAGCCTGTCATCCAGATAGGGGAAGACATACAGGCCTTCACTCTCAAGGGCCTCTACAACTACTGCCAAGCATTTAGTAAAGGTCCATGGCACAGAGGACAAGCCAAAGGGCAAGATCTTGAACTGATAGAGTTTGCCCTCCAGAATAAAGCAGAGGTATTGTCTATCGGATTTCCTGATCTTTACATGAAGATATGCATTCTTCATGTCCAGAGAACACAGCCAGTCCCCCGTTTGCAGCAGGGGAATCAGAACCTGTAGGTGTACAATTCTAAAACTTTTTGTATTCAGTGTATAGGCTGAAATCCTGGGGGTCTAACATGAGACACAGATCCTCTGTCCATTTCAGGTATAGGAAGTATCTGGAATGAAACCCCTTGTTTCTCTCCTGAGGAGGAACTGGTTCTGTGGCACGTTTTTGAAACAAAGTCTGAACTTTTTCCTTCAGAAGTGACAAGTGGTCTGGAGGATAAAAGGAAGGAGGCAGAAGATAATATGGAGGAATTTGTAACAGATCCAGAGCATATGCCCTGGCAATTATCTCCAGAACCCACTTGTCCAGAGTGATCTGCCATTGCTTCAGATACGGGAGATCCTGTACCCCATACTAACCCATGGAAGTAACAGCCGAGGAAGGAGGAGAGGTGGAAGAGAGTCAGGCAAACCAGGGGCGGAAAGGACAGTGGAACCAATTTCTTCAGGTGCCTTTGCATCAGCACCAGGAAGGAGGGAACTCGGGTGGGGGCCACCACCTCTACCATGGCTTTGCTGACAGTAGGCACATTTACCTTGGGCAGCTGGCCAATGAAAAAAGCCACAACCATGACCTCTAGCAAGAGTGGGATACAGGGACTTCACAGACCTTAGAGTCATTTTAGAAGTCTGAAGGCTACATAGGGTTTCTTCAACATAATAGCCAAACAATTTTGACCCTTTAAAGGGAGCATTCTAAACTGCCTGCTGCACATCAGTGGCAAAGCCAGCAACTCTGAGCCAAGAATATCTTCTCAAGCAAATGCCAAAAGCCGCAACTCTGGCAGAAGCATCAGATACATCATAAGCTGAGTGCAGCAAAAGTTTGCCAACCTCAGCACCAGCAGACAATGTTTTAAGTAAATCATTCTTGGCAGAGCCATCAAGCCAAGCCTGGATAGCAGTACAAGCAGCTTTCCAAAGGCTGTTCTGTTTGTTTTGTTTTGTTTATTTAAAATCTGGCAAGACCAAGGGCCAGGGACCCGTTTTCATAGGCGACCAGAACTTTTAACAAATGTACAATACAAGAATAAAACCGTTAAAACAAACAATATAAATATATGTATCCAGTTAAATAACTAACTAGAAAAAACATTTACACTGACAATTGAAAAGAAGGTAATTTTTCAGAGCATGTCTAAAACAAAGTGGAGAATTACCAGCACAAGATAAGGATGATGGTAGTGAATTAAATAAGCATTTGTCAATGCCGAATGTTTGCTTGCTGGCATTGGCAGTGGTAGTGTAGAAGTTACAGAGCTGCATAATAGGAATGGCAGTGAAGTATTGAACTGAAGCCAACCCCACCATCACCCTGCAGAGAGTGACAGGCATTGGGGTGTGCCTTTGGGTCGTCAGGCATAACGGCCACACCATTTCACCACACCCCACCCTGCAGACACTGACAAGTGTCACAGTGTTCCTTGGGGTCTTTGGCCCTTACGTGTACCCCATCCCATTAGGAACTACGGTGAGATGGGTGCGATATAGGAGATTGGGGTGAACTTTGGGGCCGAAGAGTCCAAGACATACCTCGATGCCTCTCACTGGCTGCAGGGTGTGGAATGGTATGAGCATTACAGGCAAGAATCCAAAGTCATACCCCTGATGCCTGTCATTCTCTACAGGGTTGGGCGTTATGGTTGGAAACCCTAATACCTCAGGCATTCGTTGGTATTTTCACTCCAAATTTTCAACATGTTTTTTTTGTGACCCCACCTCATGAACAGGGGGAGTATCAGTTTGTTAGCCGAAAGCTGCTTATGCACAGCGACTACGGCATTTAGCACCACAGGTGCAAAAACATTCCGAACAGGATGTAAAAAATGACAGCTGTACTGTTCATGGGGAGGTGTAAAAAATGGCAATGTTGCAAATCTGCAGTAAAAATATTTAAAAAAATGGTGAAGTCACGAGCGTACATAGAAACTGTGCAACGCACACCCGTAATATAATTAGGTTGGGGATTTTTTTACAGCAGATTGTCAACTCAGGCATTTTGGTGCCTCCGATCATGAACAGTGTCACTGTGATTTTCTTTATCTGTCCCGAACAATGATTTCCCACAGCGACCACGCATCTCTGCGCTGAAAGTGTGAAAACACACTTCGGCCATGTTGTGAAAAATGACAGCTGTACTGTAAATAAGGAAGTGTGGAAAAATGCCACTGGTGAAAATCTGGACTTAAAATATTACAAAGTCATGAACTGACGAGGGTGCGTGGAAACTGCACAATGCTCACTCGTAACACAGTCATTTTATGGACTTTTGTCACCAAATTTTCAACATAGCCATTTTAAGACCTCTGCTCATGAACAGTGTAACTGATTTTCTTAATCTGTCCCCAAGCATTACTTTCGCACACCAACAGCACCATTATGCGCTACGTAATGCGAAAACACATTCTGGGTGACACATGAAAAATGGCAGCTGTACTGTTCATAAGGAAGTGTAATAAAATGGCAATGTTGAAAATCTGGAGTGAAAATATTGAAAATTCGCGAACTTACGAGCGTACGTAGGAACTGCACAACGCACGCTCGTAAAACAGTCATTTTTAGGAATTTTTTCACCAAATTTCAACATAGCCATTTAAGACCTCTACTCATGAACAGTGTCACTGTGATTTTCTTAATTTGTCCCGTAACATTGATTTCGACATCGACCAGCGCCATTGTGCGCCACGTGGGTGGAAACACATTTGGGTGAGATGTGAAAATGACAGCTGTACTACTCATAAGAAGGTGTGGTAAAATGGCAATGTTGAAAATCTGGAGGAAAATATTGAAAATTCAACAACTTACGAAGAGGAACTGTAATAACGACGCAGCAGATATCAAAGTCATTTTTGAATGCCACCACCAAAATAGGCTTCTTTGAGAGTTCACCTTATGAACACTGGCAGTGTCGTTTGTTAATCGGTCCTGAAAGATGATTTTGTGCAGTGACTCGAAATGACCCTTCAGGTCCAATAACGCCATGACAGTGACAGCATTCATGAGAAGGGTTCCAAAACCCATGTTGAAAATTTGGTGCAAAATTCCAAAAATGCCTGAGATATGCAACAAAGCTGAAAACCCTATCTATCCCATTATACAGCTTACCGGCATTTCCTCAGTTCTGGTCGGCTTTGAAGAGTGCAGACGTGTTCCGCCCACCGAAGATCGCTCGTGCGGGACTCGAGGTAAGTATGGGGTGAGGGGTGTGGGGAGGCAGGGTGCGCAGTGGGTGGGTGCGGGTTGTGGGGGGGGCAGGGAGACTGCGTGGGACCGTTTTTAATTTACAGGTTTTTTTTTTTTAAATTGACGATGCAGGACGTTTGCCACGCTGGGGTGGGCTCTCAGCATGGCACAAGGACGGCTGGTTGGGGAGGTGTGGAGTCGACAGGGAATTGGGCACCCCTGTCGGCCATAGCATCTATTGCCACGCTGGGGTGGGCTCCCAGCGTGGCACCCTGTACTCTGGGGGGGAGGACAGTGGAGCCGACGGGATTGGGCACCCCGCTGGCTATACTTATCGAGTTGCCACACTGGGGTGGGCACCCAGCGTGGCATGTGGAAGGCTTTGGGGGGCGCAGCACAGCCGGCCGGGATTGGGCACCCCGTCTGCTATACGTGTGCGTGGGGGCAGCACGCGGTATGCGTGCGTGTGTGTGTGTGAGGAGTGCGCATGAGCAGGCGAGCATTGATCGCTGCTCACTGGAAGCGTAGTCCCCTTTCAACTGTATCACACTGCATTTTGGAGCTGTCATAGACAGCTCCAGCATGCATTGGCGGACTGGAGCCGTGCTTGCCAACACACTGACTGAATTGGAAGAGGGGGTGACACACCTCCGAAAACTCGGATGATGGCACTATGTTTCTTCCACATGCGTGCAAGCAAACATAAAAAGGATGGCAAATTGTAAAACATTGTTTTTCTGTTTTTGCTGTTCTGATATTTGATCATGTGGGCCTGGTAGTTGACAATCATATGGTCCAGTGATGCAGAGGCATAAGTGCGCTGGCCCATCACATCCAACCTCCTAGATTCCTTATCAAGGAGGCAAAGTACTCATATGTCCAGGAGCTCTAGACCTATCATAAGCAGCTATGATGACCACCATGTCAGTTTCAGGCTGGTTAGCGTAATAAGGCTTAATAGATCATGGTGCAGAAAACTGCTTATTAGCCTTTCTAGGGACTGCAGGCAATGAGTTTGGTGTGTACCATGCAGCAAAAGTAGCATTTTCTAATGCAGGATATATAGGTGGAACAACAATGCAGAGGAAGCAGGGCACCTCCAAAAATTCCATGAGATTCCTTTTAGTGGAATATTCCTCTTCCACATCAAAGCCCATGGCAGACTGCATTTGCTGTATCATGGCTTGGAAAGATGGGTCCTCAGGAGGAGACCTCAGCCTATAAACCACCAGATCCTCACTACAGGACAAGAGGGTAGAGCTAGAGTGAGGGGGACCCTCCACAAATTGTTCTTCACCCTCCTTTTTCTCCTCTAAATCTGCCTTTAAATCCATGAGGTCAGGATTACAGTCTATTTTGTCATTCAAGAAATCTGGATTCCAGCTCAGCCAGCTTCAGATAAGAAGATGAAATGGAAATAGTAAATGTGGGGAGAGGCCAAAACCAGTCGGAGCTAAATTACAACTGAAAGGAGACTGGAATGAACGGCCCACTCACCCAAAATCATTTTTTAAGCAGAATTTCTTTATTTTCTATTTTTACGTCCAGAACAATACCTTATCCTACGTTTCAGATAAACCCTCCATCTGGGAGTCTAGTTAAGGTTCTATAAGTATAAAAATAAATTAATTCACAATACTATTTAAAGTAAACATCATAACTTTAAGGTATTCAGTTAAAAACTAGGACTGCAGCTTTACTCAACGTACTTATTGCTTAAATAGCGTATTTCTACAATACTGTGATCTATTCCTTCTTTTAAACGGCTTCCACCTAAAAACTGTATGTTGAATCATTCATTGTTTTAAACCAAACAATGTTGAGTTTTCCTAGATTTTCAGTAAAACAGTGACACACCTATATTCAGGCCACAGCCTGTCTCAGACTTACAGTTTTACTTGTTTAATCTTTTTTCTCCATTTATGCTATCTAAATAGAATTGTAACCCCCAGGTGGTGCTATCCTAAGGGCTACTACCCCTGCCTGCTTGTCTATGCCAAGGTGCCCAATGTGGTTGTGTAGGGACTTCAGCACTGTCTCGAAAAGCAGTAGGCAAAACTAGCTGTTGTTTATCTATTTGTCCCCCTCTGT
Source organism: Neoceratodus forsteri (assembly GCA_016271365.2). Lineage (NCBI taxonomy): Eukaryota > Metazoa > Chordata > Ceratodontiformes > Ceratodontidae > Neoceratodus > Neoceratodus forsteri. Next base: position 280,553,837 of record CM028138.1, on the reverse strand, counting down.
CTACTGTTTCTCTGTATAACAGTCTATTAATCAGTTTCAACTTAGGACCTTCCTTGTATAACAATGCAGTTCTCAAATCAGTGGAGCGTAACTTGGATACATCTTTCCCTGCGTAGAGGGCTTCTAGAGCTGATTTGATCATGGGATCTCGGGATTAAGCCCACTGAATACTGTCATTGTCCAGCTGAGGCAGAGCACCAATGTCTATTGCAGAAAAGTGGCACTAAGCAGCAGGTATGCAATTTTCAGAGGGTCCCAAACAATCCACCATACAGTTCACTGGGTCTAGGACCACTTGCTCCTCTTGGTCAAACTTCTGGCAGAGTGCTTGAATATCAGGTTCTGACAGTCTGACCCAGTCATTTCGAGAAACAGGCCTCCAGGAGAGAGCATCAGCATCTATGTGGTTCAGGCCTGCACTGTATTCAACAGCATAGTCATATGTAGATAATGCAGAGAGCCACCTATGGCCAGTAGCATCCAACTTGGCTGAAGTCTGCACATAGGTCAAAGGATTATTGTCAGTTTTTACTAGTGTCTTAACCCCATACAAACACTTGTGGAATTGGTCAACAATGGCCCACTTCAAAGCTAGGAACTCTAACTTATGTACAGGATAGTTCTTTTTGGAAGGGGTCAGGCTTCTGCTGGCAAAGGCCACTGGTCTCAGGCCATTCTCGTGCTCCTGGTACAACACAGCCCCCAAACCTTGCAAACTAGCATCAGTGTGTAGGACATAGGGTTTTACTGGGTCTGCATAGGCCAGGACAGGAGCGTGGGTAAGTTGATATATAATCTCATGAAAAGCAGCTTCACAATCAGGTGTCTATCATGCCCTAAAAAACTTCATTGGGATGAAATACACTCTCTCAGTCTCAGGGGGAGTTGACCTCTTGTATTTTCTGAGGGCAGGAGGGTAACCTTGAGTGAGATTAAGTAAAGGACGGATCACTCTTGAATAGTCCTTGATGAAACGGCAATAGTAGCCACAGAATCCCAGGAATCTTTGCAGTTCTTTTAGATTGTGGGGCTGTGGCCAGGTGGTCAAGGCCTCAACTTTACTCGGGTCTGTTTCTATTCCCTCAGTGGATACTATGTGCCCCACATACTTTACAGAGGTTTAGAAGAACTGACATTTATTGATGGATAGTTTAAGGCCAAAGTCTTCCAGTGGGTCCAACACCTTGAATAATCTGCTCTCATGTTCCTCCAGTGAGCTGCCAAACACAATAACATCATCTAGGTATACCAGGCACTCTAATAAGCTCATGTCCCCCACTGCACGCTCCATCAGTCGTTGAAAAGTGCCTGGGGTGCCTGAAATCCCTTGAGGCATCCTCATGAATTCATAGAAGCCAAGCGGACAGATAAAGGCTGTCTTCTTATGGTCTTCTGGGGGTTTTGGGATCTGGTAGTACCCACTGCGAAGATCCGGCACAGAGAACCACTTGCTAACGTTCAGGCAGTCCAAAGCATCCTGAATGCGGGGCATTGTATACAGATCAGGGATAGTCCACTGGTTTAAAGTGCGATAATCCACGCACATCCTTACTGTCCCATTCTTTTTTCTCACTACCACGATGGGAGAAGCATAGGGGCTTCTGGATTCTTGTATTACACCAGCAGCTAGCATCTCTTGCAGATGCCGTCTCACATCATCTATGTCAGCAGGGGCCAGGCGTCGAGACCTCTCACGAAATGGGCTTTCATCATGCAGCCGGATGTGGTGCTTAGCTTCTTGCACACATCCTACATCCCATTCCTTTAAAGAAAACACCTGGTCTCTCTGGACAAGCTTTCTACTGATTCTCATCTTCCATTCAGCTGGCAATGGGGAGTCCCCAAAATCAAGCAAGTCGGACATCACTCTGTCATTTTCCTCCAAACACTTGTTACTCGATAGCACTGCAGTATCTGCACAATGTACATTAGCCAGGGTGCAACCTCTATTTACTCGAATCTCTCTATCAGACACATTATGAACTTGGACCATTACCCTTCTGGCATAAGCATGGGCTCTGTCAGGCAAAATACTTGGCTTGACCAGCAGTCCTTCCGGCAATTTCCCATCACCTGGTGCATCCAGCATGAGGATTTTATTCTTGACATCCTTTCTGATACGGACTTCCCCCTGTAGGGTACACTGGGCATTTGGCGCCAGGATCAGAGACTCAGGATCTTTCTTCCAGACAATTCCAACCGGTTCCTCTGGTTCCACTTTTTCAGCATCTCTCTGTGCCTCATAGGCCTTCTTGATCAAGGCCGGAATTCTTAAAGCTCTACCAGTCTGTGACCCCTGTTTCTCATAACACAACTGCGCCAACCGTCCAAACATATGCGCATTCATCCCAATTAGTAGAGGAACCCCATCATACAGTCCAGTAGGGGGACACACTAAGGCCAAGGTCTCTACTTGCTCTGCCATTCCAGCCACGGAGGTGGGAAAAGACAGCCAAATTTGGATATACCCAGAGTAGGGGTAAGCTTTCTCACTTAACCCCCAGACGTGCAGCCCCTCCAACGGTTGTAAGGGCACATCAGACAAATGCTTCTGATACCAGTCTTGGAACATAATTGTCACTTGTGAGCCACTGTCTAATACAGCTCTTGTAGACACTCCATTCACCTTTACAGTGGTCTTCATGGAGGGACCCACTATTCAGGACCAGTCTGGAGAGATGGTAGCGGGGTCCTGGGCAACTTGACCTTGCCACAAAGGGACGTGAGTTAGCATTTTTGGGATCCTCACTGTGATCATTTTGTGTACCTCTCAACCACTGATTTGTCCTCCGAAGCTCTCCTTGTAGCCTATATACAACTTTGTCTGTGTCTTTTGGGGACCTGCATTCTCTCTTCATGTGCTCATCCTTCTCACAATTATAGCAAAACATACCTTCCAGAGACTGAGCTGGCTGAGGCATCACACTGGGAGCCAGGGCGGGGGTACTTCCAATAGAAAACCTTGGTGCCATCTCCGTCTGTGGCGTGATAAGCATTTGGAGACATCTCGTCAATTTCCCCACTTCCATGGTCAAGACATCAAGTTTTGAGCTGTTGTCAGCAGGAGATGCATGAGTGTGTACCCCAACCCCCATAGCAGATGCAGTCAGATGAGGGTCGGGGCCTGTACTTGCAGGAGCGGCCTTCATAAAGAGACTGTTTTTTTATTTCCCTGAACTATCTCAGCAGTTCACCCCATGGTGGCACACCCTTTCCCTTCTCAGAGCACTCATTAACTGCCAACCTCTGCCCCTGAACTTCACTTGACGGGTCACCCTCAGTCACTCTGGTCGTAGCAGCAGCTATTGGTGCAAGTCCCTCCCAGGCTTGCCTTTTCTCAACCCCTCGAATTTCTCTCATTAGCGCATCATAGGAGGATGGGGATTCCAGTCGATTGGCCAGGTGTAACTGAAGCAACAGCAGTTCTGAGAAGGGGGGCAGACTTAAGGATCCTGTCCAGCCTGGTTCAGTCCAATTCAGTCGCTGGCAAACTACCCTTTCTGTGGCATTCTTGCAACAATTTTTCCAGCCGAGATACATACACAGACAACAACTCCCCTTGGTACTGTTGTGCATTTCTTACTCTCCACCACAGGTCCTCATCAGAATCTTGGCTCCCATACACATTCTCCCAGGCCTCAAGATAGTCCTGTGTAGTTGCTTCAGGGTTACTTGCCTGTTTGGCATGGATGGTAGCCAGGGCAGGACCTCGGAGGCTCTCACTTAACCTCTTTCACTTTTCTGCTTCCGATCATTGCCACTCTAGCACTTGATGGACAACATAGTCTATCTAGGTCTCCCAGTCATCCTCCCCTTGTGGGGTGAGGAGGGTGCCGGAGAAAATGTTCAACCTGCGGTAAGAGTCATGACTATTGGCAGGTACAGACATATGGGCTAGCACTGGCACAGAAGGAGGGGCAATAATGGGTGCTAGAGGGGGAGAGGGTGTTGGTGGAGGAATGTTCTCAGGTGGCAATAATAGTTTCTTTAAATCCTCCACAGTTTTCCCTTCCTCCAGCAACAATTTAGCAAATTTCTCCTCAAAAGTTTCAGATAGTGGGGGCTATTCCGGGTCTCTACTGTCCTTAGTTATCACCTCCAGGTAGTGAGGGCTCCTCTGGGGTAATAGTCTGTGGCACTTTGAGCCACGCACATTCATATGTAAAAGGAAAGTACTATACCAGGCAGGCTGCTCCAGATCCCGATCGCAATTACTGCAAAATACCCGGGAGCACACACAGCAGCTTCAGTTCCTGACAGACCGAGCGCGATTCAGCAATTTCTCCAGTCTTCTACAGGGTTAGCCTGGTTTCTACCTTTCATATTTCCTTCTTTCTCCTCACAGGTCAGATTCAGTCCGAACTAGCGCTTACAACGGCTGCAGGCCAAACCTCAGGGCCTCACACACGCTTCCCGCGTGAAACTATACACCGCAGAGGCACAGAGCTCCTTCTTTCTTCACTGTCACAACTGATCTGATTTTTCCAGTCACAGAGCAGGGCATTTCCTTTAGCACCACACCATTCTGTTGGCTGGTTCCGCTGTCAGTCACAATAAGACTCCCTCTGTTGGTGAAAAAAGGCGCCAAGGTTAAAACTACATTTCCCAGAGTCACTGCCCATACAATCCCCTTGTGGCTGGCTCAAAATTGAGAGTCCAAGTTCTGATTTGTCCACAGGCTCCATCTTAAGGTCTCCCTATCATCCTGATTGGTCCAAGTCAGCAATTCAGGACCAAAATGAAGGAGCTACACTGAAATGGTTTGTGCTGAAATGAAGACAGGTTAGACAAACTACATTTTCTCAGTCACTCTAAATGATTTCTGGCAAACAGTTATATCTTTCAACAAGGCTCCCTCTGCACATGTAGCGATGGCAGAAACAGAGTGAATTGGCAGCAGCTCGGGTGGGATTTGAGCCTTAAATACACAGTCCCCCCATACAAACTAATTAAGACTGCAAGCAGACAACTCTTAAAGAGACAGTACGTGGAGGCTCAAATAGCACTCACTTGGAACCACATTTAAACAGCTCAGACACCGAACACCGTCCAGACTTGGAGCATTCAGACAAGCTCCTGGAAGACTTTTGGAAACCCCCATTTGCAGGGGGGTTACAGAATCATAGTGGTTAACTTTCTAATGTTTCCCCAAAAATCACAGTTACAATATTTTTCATATTTTGCATCACTGTGCCGGATTCTGGTGTGCTGCTCCACTACAATAGGAGCCGCTTTGGGACAGGTAAAACATTTCCACAACAGAGGGCACATCGAAAAGACTGACACCTCAAGTAAAGATAAAGATATTACGTTTCAGAAAGAGCTTACACCGAAAAATATTGCAACGGTGATTTTCGGGGGAACATAAAAAAGTTAACCACTACGTTTCTATTTAGATAGCATAAATAGAGAAAAAAGATTAAACAAGTAAAACTGCAAGTCTGAGATGGGCTGTGGCCTGAATATAGGTGTGCCACTGCTTTACTGAAAATCTAGGAAAACTCAACATTGCTTGTAGTGTTGCTCAGATAGTATCCTAGAAATTAGGATACCAACAGATACCTCCCATTTGGCCAGATAGTTGCTGTGGTAGGACAGCAGTGCTATCTGACCATGGATCCTACCCTCTAGGATCCATCTTGGATTCTAACTATCTGACCTAGGATCCCTGGATCTGACCTAGGATCCATCATTCTCTGATCCTAGATCCTAAATATCTGATCTAGGGTCCCTGGATTCTAACTATCTGACCTAGGATCCCTGGATCTGACCTAGGATCCATCACTATCTGACCCCAGATCCTAACTATCTGATCTAGGGTCCCTGGATCCTAACTATTTGACCTAGGATCCCTGGATCCTAACTAGGATCCATCGCTATCTGACCCTGGATCCTAACTATCTGACCTAGGATCCCTGGATCCTAACTATGATCCATCGTTATCTGACCCTGGATCCTACATCTCTTTGGTAGGATTTCTGGTAGGATCCTAGGTAGGATACCAGCATTATCTGACAGATAGCGATAGGATCCACAAAAGCATTATCTGAGCAACACTAATTGTTTGGTTTGAAACTATGAATGATTCAAGAACCTGTTTTTTTAGGTGGAAGCTGTTTAAAAGAAAGAAAAGAATAGATCACAGTATTGTAGAAATACGCTATTTAAGCAATAAGTACGTTGAGTAACGCTGCAGTCGTGATTTTTAACTGAATACCTTAAAGTTCCGATGTTTACTTTAAATAGTATTGTGAATTAATTTATTTTTATACTTATAGAACACTAACCAGACTCCCTGATAGAGGGGTAAGAATCATGGATAGGGAGGATGGGAGAAGTGGGGAAGGGAGGGAGGGAAGGAAAGGACATTAGCTCAAGCTGTGGACCCTGCAATACGAGCAGACTTGATAGACCAAATGGCCTTCTTCTGCTGGCTTCTTCGTATGTTCATACATTCTGGATGTAAAAATAGAAAATAAAGAAATTCTGCTTAAAAATTATTTTGGGTGAGTGAGCCATTCATTCCAGTCTCCTTTCAGTTCTATTTTGTCATTGTCATCATGATTGATGATGGGAGCTCAGGATGGACCGGTGACACTGGCAGCGGCTAGGTGTGAATCTGTAGCATGCTAGTGGAATTCATCAAAGGGGGCCGAGAACCAGAAGGCCCTATTGGTGAAATAACTGCCTGCAATGGCAACCCTGACAGAATGTGTTGAATCATTTCAGAGAATGACGCCAGCACCGCCTGGGAGTTGACAGTGTCCTGAAAAAGGGCTGGGACTTTCTGCATTGATGGGCCTTGTCCTGACAACGATGGCGTCATACCATCTATAGTAGGTATGGTAGCTCCTAAGCCAAGTCCCAACCTTGGTGTCTTAACAACTGTCAGGAGGGGGCTGTTGTTGACGACAGCAGATCAGGCACTGACAAGGACACACATTTTTTCAAAAGCAACTGGGACCTCGCCAGTGAAACAGATTTGTCATTGTCTCTGTGTTTGTGCTTTTGGTTGTATGATGAGGAAGCCCAAGATGATGACCATTTCATGTCCTTGTCCTTATCCTTAGACTTTGATGACCATTTCTTGACCTACAATGAGGGAGAAGCAGATTTTGAACTATTGAGGAAGGGGCAAGGTAGCGTCAACAGTTCATGAAAGCATAGGATGTTCATGAGTGCCAAAATTAAAATGCAGGGCACACCAGAGAATTTACCAGTTTGAGTGTCAGGTACAAAGATTATTTATTTAATCTAGTGCCTGCGGGGACCAGAGAGGTGAAGCCCCATCTGTACAGCAGTCGTGGCTTCACCTCTGCTTGTAGTGCTTTAAAAACTCGTCATCATGGCTGGCTTGGTGATGCAGAAGGTTCAGGCGCTGGACGCCACACCTCATGCCACACCAAGTTCAGGAATGACTCAGGTCATCGGGGGGGTCAGTAGGGGAGGGAGGGGATCGAGTGTTTGGAGGACTACTCTCCACTCCTGGGGTGTGTTCCGGGGTATGCCCACTCTGTAGTGCCTCCTGGTGGAGACTATGGGCCCTACAGAGAGCAGGGCTTGATGCTATGTCAGGGGCAGAGCGGCAACAGCTAGGCTGCACATAAATGCACTGCTGGTATTGCACGTCCATGCTCCAGGGGGAAACTGTGTGGCAAAAACCCTGGTGGCCTAGCAGAAGTGAAGGGTGCCCGGAGACCTGCCCACATCCCAAAGCCGGAAGTGCTTCCCTGGGGTCCAGCCCTTCCAGCTTCCGCGGCTGTCCCTCTAATCACAGATAGGCCACCACAGGTGGTGGGTGGGCCAACCCCGGGGCAGTGATCTGGGGGGCTGGTCAAGCCATGACACAGAGTGGAGTAAGCCCTGTAGGAGCCCAGCAGGGGGGCGGTGGGCGGGCCTTCCCTCGGGGGTGATCCGGGGGGCTGGTCAAGCCATGAAGCCAAGTGGAGTCAGCCCTGTAGAAGCCCAATAGAGGTGGTTTCAGGCATGGAGTAGAGACAGAAAAGTTGAGCGGTACCCTGGAGAGATGCCCTAGGTCCCAGTGAACAAAGAAAGTTTAAAAAAAAAAAAGTCATCCCTGTAGTTCCTCAACCCAATTCAATCAAACATGGATTGCACTGGCACCACGGCAGTCCCACCACACCACCTAAGAGAACAGACATCACAGGAAGTTTGTGGGAATGACACCTCCAGATACCCACGCACAGCCACGCAAGACCCACCCTGAAAGGTAAGTACTTGTATAACCCCTAGGTGGTGCTATCCCAAGGGCTACTACCCCGCCTGCTTGGCTAGTAGCAGGTTAAGGGGCCTGAGTTCTCAAACGGGTGCCTCCATAAACAGTCACACACTCTGGGTATCCAGATGGAGAATGGTGGGCTAGCCAGGAACATTGCATCTGGCTGGGGCCCTGTGATGGAAGAAAACAACATGCACAACACACCCTATTTGTAATCCGGAGCTGGAGGGCTCAGTTCGTGAAAAGAAAACAAGACAATCAGATGAAACACTTTTAGATTAGGCTGTTGTTGCAGGGAGCTACCCTGATGATTACTCTTGATACCCAAGACTGGACACAGACCGGACAAAAATCGAGACAGCAGGTGGTTAATCTGGAGTGCCAGGAGAAGCAGAGCCTACACGATTCGCCGAGGCATCGTTCCTGTTCAAGCATGGAGCAGGGGGCTGATCCCCAGGCAGGTCTCTTGTCAGTGGCTTTCTCTGTGCAGTGGGGTAGTCTGGCAGGGCCAGCATGGCATGGCCCAGGCCAAATAGAGATGAATGCGGATTCAGTCCAATTAGGCTGGATAAAGCTTCCAGCAAGCAGAACACAGTTCACACAGTGGGGAACCAAATCACGACCCACGTTCAATACACAGCACATTCACATGTAAGGATTCTACTGTACCAGCAAGCAGAACACAGTTCACACAGTGGGGGACCAAATCACGACCCACTTTCAATACACAGCACATTTACATGTAAGGAAATTCTACTGTACCAGGCAAACAGCTCTCCGGTCAAGATCGCAAAGTCTCTGAACAAACCGGGGATTCAAAAGCAGCTGGAAATCCTGACAGGCTGATGGCATTCAGCAAATCTTCGGTCTTCTTCAGGTTAAAGCCTGGTCACAGTCCAGTGGCTTAAATAGTCCTCACAACTCGGATTCAGTCCGAATAAACTCTGTTTTCCCTCTCAGGGACAGCAGGCAGACAGGCATGCCAAAACTCAGCCCTTTCACAGTTCTCCCATGCAAAACTACACAGAACTGCTGCTCAAAAATTACTTGAGGTGTTACTTCTTCACTTCTCAGCTCAAAACTGAAACTAGCTGCAGCAGCCTGGGAAATTCCTCAAGACCCCAAAGGTTTGATTGGCTGATCTTCCTGTCAGTCACAACAAAGGCTCCCCCTTCAGCTGCAAAAAGGCGCAAAAAGCCCCAAACTACAATTCCTACAAATTTTGATTCCAGAGAGTTCCTGTAGTGCGGCTCCATTTTAGGTCCCACCAGTACTGATTGGTCCAATTCGCAGTCCAGGACCAAGATAGTGGAGATAAAAAAAACAGTCCTTGCTGTAAAGAAGGCAGGTTAGACAGACTACATTATCATTATCACTCTAAATGATTTTCAGCAAATAGTTACATCTTTCAACAGTGCTCCCTCTCAGATTACTTATGACTGCAATCCAGGCAGCTCTTAAAGAGACAGTACACAGAGGCTATACAGGCACTCTCTGGCAATCACATTTAAACTGCTAAAATGCAGAACACCAGCCTAGCAGTGAGCATTTAGGCATTTGTTGGGGGGTTACTCTTGGCTGGTGGCTTTTATTAGCATCACCTATGACAGTGGGTGGTGGGCCTGGTTGTGGTAGCCCAGGTTGCCGCAAATGCTTCCCCCACCACCAACTACTTCAAAATCGTCTCATCCAACAGTTTTGAAAGGCACAGATGAAACATGGTTGATTTATATGGTTTAATAAAGTTTTTTTTTGTCCTAGTGTGTGTCTCTATTCTTCTACATGCAGACACAAACACAGACCACCCAAAAGTGACCTTTTTTTTTAAATCATATTTACATTCAGGATAGAGACAGGGTGAAGCAGGTCCCAGAAGTACAACACAGTAAATGAAATAATGCATTTTACAATTAAGAAGGCACATGCCCAGCAAACCACCCCAAGACAACGTACCATCCCCCTGCCCCAGGGAGGACTGGCTGGGTCACAGGCCAGGGTGATAAATGAGGAGGACAGACCACAGAACATCTTGTTGAACCACACAATAATATGAAATTACTACATAAACACACATTACAAATTTTGTAAATAGTTTCTACTGTAGGATGTCATACCTCCCCAACAGTCATTCATTTTGACACAGAAACTTTTCAGTGCTCAGCAGTCCCTTGTATGAGGGGGTAAGCATGTCATGGACCCAGTGCACTGGCACACATGAGGGAAAAAAATATTTCTGTGCCACTCTGCCCATCCACCCCTCCCTGCTCCATCACCAGAGGCCAGAACCATTTTTTTCAGCACATCTACCAGTCCGCCCAGCCTGTCCCTCCACCGACTAACAGTAAGAAGCCTGCTCATTCACCTCCCCACCCCCACCCCCATCTTCCCTCCCTTGCTTTTCCATTCAAACAGCAGCAGGCCTGTCCACTCACACACACAAATAAACTACTTACCAGACTATGACAGGCACTTAAAAAGACAGTTGTCCAATGGCAGCAGATGGCAAGACAAGTCAGGTCAGCACAGCAGCACAAAGCTGGCAGGGCAGAATGCAGGACAAGCAACACTCAAACCCACCACACCAGCACAACCACTCTCCCCACCCCGACCGACCAGCCTGCCACTTTTGCCACCTAGATGGACCAGCACAGCTACTCTTCCCATCCTGGAGCTGCAAGGCCATTCTCCCTAACTCACCACACCAGGAGGGACACTCTCTCCACCCAGATGGACCAGCACGGCCACTCTCTCCCCACCCTGATGAAGCTGCAAGGTCATTCTCCTCAACCCACCACACCAGGATGGACATTCTCTCCACCCAGATGGACCAGCCCCACCACGTTCCCCACCTAGATGGAGCTGCACAGCCACTTTGTCCACCCTAGCTCAGCTACTTTCCCCACCCCGGCAGACCAGCCAAGCTACTCTCCCCACCCCAACGGACCAGCCTGGCACCGTAGCTACCCATATGGACCAGCACGGCCACTTTCCCCACCTAGATGGAGCTGCACGGCCACTTTGTCCACCCAGCCCAGCCACTTTCCCCACCAAAGCAGACCAGCCAAGCCACTTTCCTCACCCTGGCAGACCAGCCAAGCCACTCACCCCACCCCGATGAACCAGCATGGCCACTCTCCCCACCCATACAGACCAGCACGGCCACTCTCCCCACCTAGACAGAGCTAAACGGCCAGTTTCCCAACCCCCACAGACCAGCCAATCCACTCTCCCCCCCAATGGAGCTGCAAGGCCACTCTCCCCAACCCACCACACCAGGACGGACATTCTCTCTACCCATACAGACCAGCCTAACCACTTTCTCCACCTAGATGGAGCTGCATGGCCACTTTGCCCACCCCAACAGACCAACCTAGCCACTCTCCCCGCCCCAGCGGACCAGCTGGACACTCCCCATTCAGACAGACCAGCAGGGACACTCTTCCCACCAAGACGGAGCTGCAGGGCCATATTGCCCACCCAGACAGAGCTGCATGTCCACTTTCCCCACCCAGACAGAGCTGCACGGCTACTTTACCCATCCCAGTGGAGTAGCCTGTACACTATCCCCAACCCAACAGACCAGCATGGTAACCCTGACCAGTGTCCCCTTCCACTCTTCCCACCGTAATCCACCTGCATGGCCACCCAGCAAGCCACCCCCCAGACACATGGCCAGCAGTCCACCAGGCTCACAGCTGGCAATCCCCACCAGAGACATGGCCAGCAACTCCCTCAGAGACATGGCCAGCAAGCCCCCCCGAGACATGGCCAGCAAGCCCCCAGAGACATGGCCAGCAAGCCCTCCACAGAAACATGGTCAGCAAGCCCTCCACAGAAGCATGGCCAGGAAGTCCTCCCCAAAGCACATGGCCAACAAGCGCCCCAAAAACACACATGGCCAGGTCAGCAACAATTTTTATTTCAGTGAACTCAAACGTAATAACAACCCCTTATGCAGCGTTTGCCAGACAGGGACAGCAAGGCCAAGATCCATTTAATTCCCCCCCCAATAAAGTCCCACAGTGGACCGGGTCAGATCAGAGGCAGAAATAAATTATTTTTACAATTATTATTTACTGCCGGCCAGGTACAGCAAAGACAGGTACAGACAACTGAGACAGGGACAGCGAAGAGTTGGCTGGCTCACTCACTCGTCCCAATTCATTTGTCCACCCTCAGGTAACTAGGCTGGTCTGTCACAATTGAATGAAGGACAGAAAACATTACAAATATTTTAAAAAAATGGATTAAGAGCACAAGCTCTACTGGCTCGCATCACGGAGGGGAGCGAAGCACGGGTGGGGTGGGGGTGAAATGCACTGGGCACTCGGGCAGGAATCAACAACATACAGCTACATTATTTACATTCAATGTTTAAACTGTGAATTTAAATGATATAGAGGAACAGCAAAGTAACACATAGCCCGAACCAGGAAGTAAACAAGTGCCGGTGAAGAGGGGCGGGTGAATAGCAGGACTGGCCAGGAATCGGCAGAGTTTCTTTAAATTACCGTCCTATTTCCCTCCTCCCCATTCCGGTGAAACTTCAAGAGAAACTAGTCCTCTCCCAACTCTCCTCATTTCTCAACTCCTCCTCCTCCTTCTTCTCACCCTACCATTCTGGCTTCAGGAAGTCCCACACCACAACCACCTCACTCCTACAGATCACCAACTCCATCTTGGATGGGATGGACAAGGGTCACATCACCTCCTCTATTTTTGTAGACCTGGCCAAGGCATTCGACATAGTTTCTCATGCCATCCTGCTAGATAAGCTCTCCATTGCTGGGCTATCTCACAAGGCCACCAGTTGGTTCCACTGTTACCTTGTAGGCTGATCCCAATAAGTCAGAATTGGTGGTTCCTCCTCGCCCTCCCTCCCTCCCAGTTACCACTGAAGTCCCCCAAGGCTCAGTTCTCGGCCCGATCCTATTTTCCATCTTCCTAAACAACCTGCCCACCACCTGCACAATCACTTCCATACATATGTATGCAGACGATATTGTCTTGTATGCTTCTGGCCCTTCAACCGCTGAGGTAGCAACCAGGTTGCAACAGGACTTCAGTGAAGTCCAGCTCTGGTTTTGCGCTAACCAGGTATTCCTCAATGCCAAGAAGACTGTCTCCATGACCTTCAGCAGGAGAAAGACTCTCTCAGCTTAAAACCACTCCTTCCTTCCACACCCAGAACAGGACTACTTTGGAGGCTTGCCCCTCCTTTAGATATCTTGGGGTCTGGCTGGACCAGCATCTTGACTTTTCTGTACACATCAATGCCATTCACAAAAAACTGCACCCCAAACTGGGCGCTCTCTACTGCAACCATGGTTGCATCCCCGTGCCAGCTCGTAAGGCACTCATACAGAAAATGATTCTCCCCATATTCGACTATGGGGATGTAGTTTTCAGTGCCGCTCCCAAGTCCAACCTAGCCAGACTGGACCCTCTTTTCCACTCTTTCTGCAGATTCACCACTGACAGCACGTCCTTCTCACACCACTATGATCTCTATTGGTCCCTAAATCTGCCATCGCTCCACAACCACTGCGCCAAGCTCACAGCCGAGTACTGGTTCCAGTTCTTGCCTCCGTACCTGGAGGCTGTGCTCATGACCCATACTGCACCGGCATATTCCCTGAGAAATGCTGACACCTGTCTCCTGTCAGTACTGCACATGTTGACATCATCAGGGCAAGTAGCCTTCAGACACCGTATGCCCAAATTGTGGAACTCCTGCCCTGCATGCACCCGGCTAATGACCTCCTCTCAGAACCTCAGTCACCTCGTAAATGAACACTTTTCCACACCATGTGAGTATTGACAGAAGTGCTCAAGAACATTATTGATTCCTGTTCTTGTATTGCCTTCTGTCTCTACTGTCTCTCAAGTGCTACAGTTGTGGTGGATGAGCTGTGGTGGTTCGCATCCCTATAGTATAGGGTGATGCCAGATAAATCTGGAAGGAGAGGCTGGAGACGTACTCTAAAGCCAAGATGCAAGGTTTATTAGCCACAGTTGGAGTACACAGAAAAGACTTAGCATTCACTAACACTATACACATGAGAAAGAGTGAATAAGGTTACCAGGACCACAAACTGACCCACTAATGTCCTACAAAAGTCCAGGTTATTCAAGTCTTAAAAGTGTAGCAACCCGATGCCCCAAGCTTGGGTTTCTAGTATTTTGGTCGGCTGACTTCTGAGGGTGAACCTAAGGAAGCGCTTTCTACACAGGCCATAAAATGGGGCATCCCCCAGTGAACCAAAAACCAAGTAAAACACTGTAGGGCTCCTGGCCCTGGGAAGAAGGTGACTCCTGGGGTTGCTGAGGCAACGTCGACAGGGCAGCACCTGGTCGAGGATGGGTGTTGATGCCAGGTTGTAGGGGAAGAGAACCTCCTCTGGGGATGTTGGCTGCGGTGACCTCGGGCAGGTGATCTCCAGTCAAGGAAAGGATGCTAGGTGTGATGATCCACTGGACGACATCTGGGCAGGTCCCTGGAACCCTTACCACCTCACCCCTGCAGCTTCAGAATCCGACAATCTTCAGTGTGACCTCTTGGTGCATCACTGGAATATGAGCCACCTATGGGCAGTACAATCAAGAGTGTGGCGACCCTTGTTGTGGCCTCTTGTGTGGGCCACCGGTACTTATGCCACCTCAGGGAATGGGGCACAGAGCCTGGCAATCCTTGGCAAGGCCTTGGTATAGGCCACCGGTACTGTTGCCACCTTAGAACAATGTCTGTTCGGGAGAATGGGCAACGTGACTCCGAGTTTGGCGGACGACTTAAGTCCCTCGAGCTAAAGCCGGGGCAGCCCCTAATCTGACTCACTTTGGTGGGCCCTAGCTACCAGCTGGCTACCACTTACAACCCGCAACTCTAACCTGGGGCACGTGGCGAACATTTGGAGTTGTTGGAGGTCATTGGAAGTGGGTGCAGGTGATACTGGGCTTCCCGGGGACCTTCCCTGGGTTGAAGAAGAGACACCGGAGGACTTCTGGATGAGGTTTGAGGTGTGTGCAGGAGCCCCTGGAGTTCAACCAAGATTTCTGTACTCTGGGGAGTGCACAACCAGAAAGGAGTGATAAGGCATCTTCTCCTGGAGACTGCTGCATGAAAGGTGCACTGGGTCTGTTTCCCGGCCAAATGAACTGACTCGACACACTGGGGGACCTGACTAGATGGCAGATTTCTGCAAAAACTGACCGAGGCTGCTACGGGGATCTTCTGGAGGGAGTTACACCAAAGGAACCCAGGGGATTTGCTTCAACCTCCTAACAGGGAAGCCAACATCCATTGCCTTGCTGTCCTTCACCCTCCCTGGTCAAACTCTTTCTCCCCTCCCTCCAGCCTGGCAGAGCCTACCCTAGGCTGGGGCAGTCCTGGCTACCTGCCAGGGGATTGGCTCCTCCATCCAGAGGTCAGCCTCCTGAAGCTGGGTCAGTGGCTTAAAAAAAAATCTCCAGATTTGAATCTAACCTAGCCACAGAGATTGGCTGAGAGGGCTCAGCCTGGCTTCCTTCTCCACTGGGGACTGGAATGTTGCCCAACTGGTTTGGCTGGCTGGGTGTCGGTCTTGAGCAGTGGGAAGAGGGAGGAAAGAAAAATAAATGGTTTTCTTTTAAAACCCTGAATTTAGACTACTAGGACTGTCTGCTGGAGTTGGGCCTGTTCTGTGTTTCAGAGGGTCACCAAAGCTTTTCAAGGGTTCCCCATTAAGCTGCCAGGGTCCCCATAACTGTCTGACCCCTCATATCTCTGAGGATCCCCTATTTTCTGTGGTGCTCCCAATTTCCCTGGGGCACTACAGATTCAGGCCCGCCTAACAATACGTGTCCTCATGTATTTCCCAAATTTTTACCTTCTGAATCTTAAACTCTTTGACAGTTCCATCCATAAACAATGACATATTCCTCGCCCGTGTTTAGTAACAAAACATTCATAACAGCCTACAGATTATAAACTTTAAATCCTTAATTCTGAGTTTTCCTAACACTATAAACATTATGGTAGTTGTTTTGTCAGTGTATGAGAAAACATTTAAGACTCCTTGTATCTTTAAAGCTCCGATTTACATCTTAGAACATTTCAATAAACCATATTTACAACTGGGCAGTGGTCCTGGCTCTTCTTTCATTTTTCTACTTCTATGTGGACACCCTTTGTACCGCTTCAGTCACATACCTCTGAGGGGGGTACCCCAAAGTTTGACCTCTGGGATTTACATTGAGGGGGCTCTGCAGCAGTGGCTACAGGAGGGTGTGGCACCATTGGATATAGCCATGGGGTTAGTAGCAGGGTGGGAAATGACTCTAGGGTGTTTTCCTCAGTTGGGAGTAGTTCCCGCCTCTCCTCCAGATTACTGTCTAGGAGGTGACTTCCAGATGGTGGAGCAGCTCTGAAGGTGCAGTGTTTAAGTCTGTTGCGATGAACAATCTGTGGCTGCTTCCTGCCAGACTCCTCTTGGATCTTGTAAACAGGTAAGTCCGGGAATGGGATCTGAATAATCAAATATGGTTCTGACTCCCATTTGACATCCAGCTTGTGGCAGCGAGTCTTTCTTAATAGTACCCTTTCGCCGATGGCCAGAGGCATTGCATGGGCTTGGACATCATAGTTTGCTTTCTGTCATTCCCGCACTTTCTCCATGTTTTGTTCCACTATTTTTCCAGCATCTCGTAATCATTAATGGTGCTCAGTCACCCACTCGGTAGTGGTATGGAGGGGTTTCACTGGGTTTGGTTTTACATCTAGGACCAAGTCCATGGGAAATCTCCCATGATGACCAAACATCAAATGGTATGGTGAGTACTCAGTGCTGCTGTGAGTTGTGTTATTGTAGAGGTACACTAGCTCTGGGAGAAGTCTTGGCCAGTGCAGTCGCTGAGACTCTGGTAGGGTTCTGAGCATGTCAAGGATAGTCTGATTGACCCTCTCGAAGGGCCCATTGCCCTGAGGGAGCTAGGCAGTGGTGTGGATCTTTTGCCCTCCATACAAGGCACACAGTTCTTTAAACAAGTGAGACTCAAATGTTGAACCTTGATCAGTCAGGATTTTGGTAGGGTGACCATAGGGTTGAACAAACTGCCTCCAGAACTTTTCAGCAGTGGTTCGGGCTGAAAGATCTCAAACAGGCACAGCAATGACAAACTTTGAATAGTGGTCCGTCATGGTGAGAATGTAGTTTAGGCCATCCCCACTGGGGTTTACTTAAAGATGGTCCAGGGCCACCAGCTCAAGGGGTGCATGAACAGTGATTGGATGTAATGGGGCTCTTTGATCTTACCCCAGTGCTCACTTGAGGGTACACATCGGGCATTTGTCACACCACTCTTAGATGTCCTCACGCATCCCAACCCAATACAATCTGGTTCTCATATGAGCCTCTGTCTTTTTGCAGCCAAAGTGTCCAGATTTTTCATGATATGCCTCTAGGGCAACATCTGCAGCTTCACAAGGGAGGACGACTTGTCGAACTTGGTCATGTGTCTTTGGGTCAGTGATGGTGCGGATAAGCCTTCCATCCACAACTGTCATACGAGCCACATGTCGCCACAGTTTCACAAGTTCTGGGTCAGCATGCTTTCTGTCCTCCAGAGGTAGGGTCTGCTGGTTACTAATGAAGGCCTTTAGCTGTCGGGTCACTGGACTGTGATCTTGGATCTGCTGCCATAAGTCAGGGGTTTCCTTTAATGTCTCAGGCATGTCGTCTGCCAGTGCTTCTGCAGTTACAGCAGGGCAGACAGCTGTGGGGAAGCTATAGTAGCAGGCTTGTGCCACCTCTGCAGGGATCTGGAGAAAGGGAGGCATCTCAAGAGCTTCTCTGTGGTTGTCATTCTCCTCCATCTCATCTTGGGTGGGTAACCTCGACAGGGCATCAGCATTTGCATTGGATTTACTGGCACGGTACTTGATTGTAAAAATTGTAGTTGGCAAGTCTTGAGGTCCACCTCTGCTCGAGTGCTTCCAGTCATGCAGTGTTCAGATGAGCAAGGGGGTTGTTGTCAGTATAGACTGTGAAGGGTGTGGTGCCTAGGTAAGCTTTGAATTTCTCAGTGACGGCCACACACTGAGCAAGGAATTTCAGCTTGAAGGAGCTGTAGCGATCATCATTCCGTTCAGCTCCACGCAGCCCATGGCTTGCATAAGCGACGACCCTCTCAACTCCTTTCTGGTCCTGAGAGAGGACAGACCCTGCCTAGCCCTTGATTGCTGGCATCAGTATATAATTTGAAGGGAAATTGATAATCCAGATAGGCAAGTACTGGAGCTTGGATCAACATTGTTTTTAGGCTGTTGAAGGACTCCTGCTGGGCTGAACTGGACTGCACTGGGCTACTTTTGCTCAGTTGCTTTGTTTCCCTGAGCAATTCATGCAGTGGGAGACTACCTGGAGCAGGTTAGGGACAAACCACCGGTGAGTACCCTCTGAGCCAGGAATCCTTACATCCTGGACTGTGACTGGGTTGGCCACTCATGTACTACTTGAATCTTGTCTGGGTCAGGCGACACTCCGTGCTTAGATACAACATGCCCCAGGTAGTGAACTTCTTCTTTGAGCAGGTGACACTTTGATGGCCTGACCTTGAGCCCATAGTCAGCTAGGCAGGTAAGAACAGTTTTGAGGTGCTGCAGGTGCTCAGAATAGGTCTTAGAGTAAATGATGACATCATCCAAGTAGAGGAGGACCATGTCAAAATTATAGTTCCCCCAAGCAGTGTTCCACTAGTCGCTGAAAGGTCCCCGGGGCATTATACAATCCAAATGGCATTTGAGTAAATTCATAGAGGCCCATGGGGGTGACAAACACAGACTTCTCCCTGTCCTATGGTGCAAGGGGAACTTGCCAGTAGCCACTAGCCAAGTCTAGGGTTGAAAACAGGGATGCTGATTTCAATGCTGCCAGGGAATCCTCTATCCGTGGTAATGGGTAAGCATCCTTGTGCGTCACTTGGTTCAGCTTCCCGATAGTCGACACAGAAGTGAATTTGCCCATCCTTTTTCTTCACCAGTACTATTGGAGCAGCCCATGGACTGTGACTCTCGGTGATGACATTGGTATCCTTCATCTCCTGGAGCATGGTTTTCACTGGTTGGTACAGTGCAGGTGGAATAGGGTGGAATTTTTCTCTGATGGGTGGGTGCTGTCCTGTGACTATGCGGTGCTGCACATTCTTGATACACCCAAAGTCAAGGGGGTGCTTGCAAAAGACTCTCTCTAGTCTCTCTAGCATCAACAGCAACCCCTGTTTGTCTTCTTCAAGGGTTTCTTTTGTGCCCAAGTCAATTTCCTCAAGCCAGCTCTTGGCTTCTGCTCCTTCAGGGCTTACAGCTCCATTTAATTGAAAGACATTCCCTCCATGGTCTGTGAGGGCTCAATTATGTCCTCGCTTCAGATCTTTATCAATCTGGCCACAGGCTGATTCCGGTATAGCTTAACAGGAGTTGTGCCATAGTTCAAGATGCAGATGGGGACCTGCCCCTTGGTAACTGTTGTGAGACTCTGTGCAGCAATCACTGGTTTCTCCCCTGTGGCACTGAGTGGTTCAACTACAGCCACATAGTCCTTGCCTTGCAGTCCCACCTTAGCTTTGCACAGCAGTATGGTCTCTGTACCTGGGTCCAGTCTGACTGGCTGGCCATCAAGAATCTGGATCTTCCCAATTTCTCCCTCAGCACTGACAGACCGCTGATGGCACTGCAATATATTGATTGTGTGCTGCCAGACCTTCTTGCTGGCTTTTGGGAGCTGTGCTGCTTGCTTCCGGAGGGCATCCAGTAATTCTTCATGACAGCTGTCCAGTACATTCATCCCCAAGATCACAGGAGGGAGGTTGTCATCATCAGTTGCTAATGATGACCCTTGTTGTGGGTAAACCTTACCTCCCAGCTGAATGTCCATTTCCTGGTAGCCCAAGTAAGGGATACTCATTCCGTTGCCTGCAATCAGGTTGAGCCAAGTCTTTGGAGGGCATCTTAGTTGGTCTTAGGTCCAGTTCTTGAGGAAATGGCAGCCTTGAATAGTGGTGACTTGGGAACCGGTGTCCGGAAGTGCTGTAAAGGTGATACCACTGAGTTTGATGGGAACAGTCGGGCACCTCCCTATGTACTTTGAACATTCCAGGTTTGGGTTTGGACCTAGGAGCTTTCTTCCTGAGGGTTGGTCCACTGCCTCAGGGACATCCTGTTTAACGACACAGCAACTTCTCCTTCCTGGATACACTGTTGTTCCACATGGCCACTGATGCCACAGTGCCTACAGATAGGTCGTCCATGGTTGTTGAACCGGTCAGTGGGTCACCGGCCCATATTCCTTTGGTCCGGTCTTGCTGGGCATTGGGGATGGTCCATAGAATACCCTAGGCCCCAGCTCCCCTGGAGGTCTTGTACGACTTGGCAAACTTCTGCTAGTCTTTGCGACATGGCCTCCAGCTGGCGGGACATCTCTCTGGTACTGTCTCTTGCCTGGTCATTCGGTCAGTCCTGGGCTTGAGTGACCTGATGGTACACTTTTTCTCTATCCCCTCAGGGGTAGGAGTAATGTTCTAGCCAATCTGGTAGATACTCTTTCCTGGCTGAACTCCTTCTCTACCCTCCATCTGGTGAAGGTATTGCAAGATGAGCAGGGTCCAGACATTAGACCCCCAGTGGCCATGGCTCCGGTGACACCAGCCATCTGCTGGAAGGCCACCATCTCTTCCTCAAGACATCCAGAGCCTGGGACTTCTATGGCTTCCTCTTTGAAGTCTACAAACTTTGCATCTGAGTTTTGGCAGTGCAACATCTGCAGCTTATAGAAACATAGAATTTGACGGTAAAGAAGGACCGCTTGGCCCACCCAGTCTGCCCATTTCCCTACCTGATGGATCAGCTGCAGATCCTAGTTAACCAGCAGCCTACTTCTTCCTACCCCAACCCCCTAGAATTGCCTTATGACTGTCCCATGCATGCTTGAATTCCACCACTGTTTTTGACTCCACAACCTCCTCTGAAGGCTGTTCCATACATCCACAACCTCTCTGTGAAAAAATACTTCCTAAATTACCTCTGAGCCTCCCTTCTATCTTCAAATTGTGCCCCTTGTTCTTGCACACCTCTTTTTGAAAGATGCTACCCTCTTGGACTTTGTTGATTCCCTTGAGGTACTTGAAAGTTTCTATCATGTCCCCCTCTCCCTCCTTTCCTCGAGGGCTATGCTATTAAGCTCCTTAAGTCTCTCTTCATATGTTTTCTGGTGCAGACCCTGCACCATTTTAGTTAGCCCTCCTCTGGACAGCTTCCATCCTGTCTATGTCTTTGGCGGAGATTGGGTCTCCAGAACTGCATGCAGTACTCCAGATGTGGTCTCACCAGCTGTCTGTACAGAGGGATAATAACTTCTTGTTTTCTACTGGTGATGCCTCTCCCTATGCATCCCAGTATCCCCCCAGCCCTCCTTGCTGCCCTCTCACATTGCTTGCCCACCTTTAGGTCATCTGATATGACTACCCCCCAGGTCCCTTTCCATTTTTGTTGTTGTTAGTATCTCACCCCCCATTGTGTACTCTTCCCCTGGGTTTTTGTTTCCCAGGTGCATTACCTTGCACTTCTTAGCATTGAATCTAAGCTGCCATACATTTGACCATTCCTCTAACCTTGCCAAGTCCCTTCTCATCCTTTCCACCACACCTTGTGCATCAACTCTGTTGCAGATCTTTGTGTCATCTGCAAAGAGACATACTGTTCCTTCCAGTCCCTCTGCAATGTCACTTATAAAGATATTGAAGAGGACCGGTCCTAATACTGAACCCTGCGGTACCCCACTGCTAACCCCCCTTTTTTCAGAGTGGACTCCATTTACTATTACTCTCTGTGTCCTATTCTCCAGCCAATTCTTTACCCAGGCTGTCATCCTGGGACCCACTCCCAGGCTGGCTAACTTGTATATTAATCTTTTGTGTGGGACTGTGTCAAATGCCTTGCTAAAGTCTAGGTAGGCCATGTCCACAGCCCTCCTTGATCAACTACTTTGGTCACCCAGTCAAAGAATCTATCAGATTTGTCTGGCATGACCTTCCACTGTGAATCCATGCTGCCTTGGGTCCTGTGCCTCTGGCCTCTAGATACGCAACAATTCTTTCCTTCAGAAGTGATTCCATCATTTTCCCTACCACTGAGGTTAAACTAACAGGTCTGTAGTTTCCTGCTTCTGCCTTGCTCCCACTTTTGTGAAGGGGAATCACATCTGTTCTCCTCCAGTCCTCAGGTACCACCCCATTTTCCCATGATTTGTTAAAGAGGGTAGTCAGTGGTGTCACTAGTTCTACCCTTAGTTCTTTTAGAATTCTGGGATGAATCCCATCAGGCCCCATTGCTTTGTCCACCTTCAGTTTTAAGAGCTCTTTCAGAACCCTTTCTTCTGTAAATGGGCTGGTATCAACTTCTGTATCCAGAGTGTTTCTACTGTTTGTTTTAGGTACCTCCCCTCTTCCTTTGTAAATACTGAGCAAAATATTTGTTTAGTATCTCTGCCTTTTCACAGTCACCTTCTGCCCACCCTCCCTCCCCTTTATTAAGCCTCACTATCCCTCCCTTGGTCTTCGTCGGCTCCCTGATGTGTACCTATAAAGGTTTTATCCCCCTTCTTAACTGAGTTGGCTATCTTTTCCTCGGTTTGGGCCTTTGCTGTTCTGACTGCCTTTCCAGCTTCCTTTTGCTTTAACTGATACAGTTCTCTGTCCTGTTCCTTCTGTGATTCCTTGTACTTCCTGAATGCTTTCTTTTTCTCTTGAACCTTCACTGCCACTTCCTTTGAGAACCATAGTGGTTTCTTACCTCGTTTCATTTTGTTTATTTGCTTTACACAAAGGCTTGTTACCTCTGTGATGGCAGTTTTTATTATTCCCCATTGTTCTTCCACCCCTCCTTCCTGCCCATTTGCTAGTGCATTCCTTAGGCACTCACCCATTTTAGGCAAAGTCAGCCCTCCTAAAATCCAGTACCTTTGTCTTTGTATGGCTTGACTCTATTGCTGTGTTTATTGTGAACCATACTGTTCGATGGTGGCTAGTTCCCAGATGGCTACCCACTTCTACATCTGTGATCCTCTCTTCATCTCCATTTGAGAGAACCAGGTCTAAGATTGCTCCCTCTCGAGTGGGCTCCAATACTAGTTGTCTAAGGCATGCCCCCTGTAGGGCATCTAGAATAACCCCACTCTTAGAAGTGGCTGCTGCAACTGCACTCCAGTTAACATCTGGCATATTCAGATCACCCATCAGCAATATCTCCCCTTTATCTGCCATTCTAAATATACTTTCTATCATTTCCTTGTCCATTTCCTCCCCCTGAGAGGGGGGTCTGTATACAACCCCTGTGCGGATTGTGGTGCCATTGCCTGCCTCCAAATTGACCCACAGTGCTTCTTCTCCTCCCTGTTTACCCTTTTGTTCTGTTGCTTTGATTTCTTCTCTTATGTAGAGAGCTACTCCTCCTCCTCTTTTACCCTCCTGTCCCTCCTGTAGATAGTGTATCCTGGTATGTTTACATCCCAGTCATGGTTCTGCGTGTACCATGTTTCTGTGACTGCCACGATATCCAGATCTTCCTCCTCCATCAAGGCCACTAATTCAGGAAGCTTGTTACCCAGACTACGGGCATTGGTACTCATTGCTCTCCATTTTTTGATGGCTTTACCTTCTGTAGCGGCAACCCCCACTGCCCTTTCTACCTTGGTCTTTTTCTCATTTAGTTCCCTGTTTTGTAGGGGGAGGCTGGGATTTTCCTGCTGCTTATCAGTGCCTCCCCCCTTGACTAGTTTAAAGGCTTGCCAATGAATCATTTAAACCGACTGCCCAAAAGACTTGTTCCCTTCCTGGACAGATGCAGACCATCCTGCCAGTATAGGCTGGTGTCCCTCCAGGTGGAACCCCAGTCCCAATGAAGCCAAACCCTGTGCTCCACACCATTTTTCAACCATTTGTTAAACTGCATGGTGCAAAGTACTCGCCTCACTCATGCCACTGACAGGCAGCACCTCTGAGAAGGATACTGTGTGTGCTACTTGTCTTAGCCCTCCCAACTCTACAAAGTCCTTTTGCACTGCTCTAATCTCATGATGAGCCAAGTCATTTGTTCCTAGGTGGACAATGGCGTCCAGCTCGAACTCCGTGCAACTGTTCTCGTGATCCTAAGGATGCGCTTCCTGTCCCTCAAGCCATGGCACCAGGCAGGCACCTTACTTCAGTTTTCCCTGCTCCCCAGTTCTATCCCCTAATAATTGGGTCCCCACCAGGAGCTGCTTTCTTTCCTGTGGTGCCCTCTACCTCCTTCCTGAGGGCCTCCCTTGTGACAGTTGTCTGCACCCTCCTTAGTCTCCTCTGGGTGCATCCATCAGGAACTATGCTCCCCAGAATGGTGTATGGATTGTGGGTGTAACAACTGACTGGGTGTGCCTCTGTTCCACCACCCTTACCCTCCCTGAGCCCATTGTGGTCCAACTGCTGTGCTTTCTTCACAACCTCTGAGGTAGTGGTGGTGGCTGTGGTGCTCCCTGGATGGGGGAGGTTTCCTTGCCACTGTCCAGTGTGGCCTGAAGATGGGCAACTTCCTCCCTCAGGGCAGATAGTTGTCTGCAAACAGGGCAGCATCTCAGCCTCCAGAAAGACTCCCGGAAGACTGCTGCGCCACAGCCATTACATTGTACAACTCCCCACATAACTGTCTACCTTGTTTAGTCTTTTTTTTTTGTGTGTGTGTGTGTGTGTGATTGGTGCGTTATATAGATATATATGTATTTATATAATGTGCATGCTTATATTGTCAGTGCAGTGTGCTAGACAGGATATGACAGTGATGTGTACCTTGCCCTCTTGAGGAAATGATGTCAGAACCCCAGGTATAAATGAACTATTTCCAGGGTGGGTGGGGTGAGGGTGGGAAGGGGTTGAGGCTTAAACTGTGCCCTCATGAAACAATCAGCTAAAGCGCTCTGACCTACCGATGTGATGAGTGCCTTCCTGTCAGCACCATACATGACAATTTGTAATACTGCTTCAAACCAATTTGACAGAGAAAATACCCTGCTAATCAAACAGAGAAAAATCCAAACATTCAAGTCAGACAAGTAAACCTCCCCAGCCCCAAAAGAGCCTGGTGACTGTGCTCTGAAAATAGTCAGCCCCAAAACACGTCAGCTGTGCAGAAGGGCGAACACAGAAAACAGTATTCAGCCTATCTGGGTTTAAACTCTTCCTGCACTGAAAACCTTAACACTTGTAACACAAGTAAAGCAAACTCCACCTCCCTCTGTTGATTGAAAGACTGCCTTTTCTGCTAATTCTAAGTTGCTTATTTCACCCTTCAGTTAGAAGTATCCTCCACCTGAAGAATATTAACTTTCCTAAGGAATCTGCTTCAAACCAAAGACAATTGTAAATTGTAAGGTTCACCTCCCTCTGTTGTGAGCACTACTCACTTTCTTGCAAATCTTAAGTCCAGTGTTGCAGCTTGCAGCCAGAGGTAGTAGCTTCACCTGAAGACTATGAGGTTATGTCAGCTTCTGACATAGAGGCTCTCCCCAGGCCCCCTTGATGAACCGCTCTATCAATACTTGGTCTGGGTCATGGTCCTCACTCGGGTCTCATTTTCGCAGGGCCCGGTGTGCCTCTTGCAGGCTCAAGGCAAAGTCCCGCAGTGTCTTCCGTGGGCCCTGTGTGTGAGAGAAGAATTTCATTTTGAGGTCTGAGACACTCCGCTAGTCAAAGATGTCACTTAGCCGGGTCAGGATCCGTTCAGCAGTGTCCTTTTGTCCATCTGACCAGCTTTCAACTTCCCATTTGGCAGCTCCTCCCAGCTTCCCAATGAGGATTTCCACTCTCTGTTGCTCTGGCACTTGGTAGAGATGGAACATAGCCTTTAGCTTCAAATGGAAGTCGATGAGGCTGCAGGTGTCTGAGCTTCGGTCCCCCGTGTACCTTGGTAGCCATGGTGCCCTGAAGTAATAAGGCATCATTATTGGGGGTGGTTGAACTGAAGGTGAGGATGATGCTGGGGCTCCCTCAGTATCTGAAGGCATCTTGGGTTGGAGTTGCTCCGGCTTTGGGCTCCTTGTTGACTCTGATCCTGTCGACTACACCAAATTTTTGTGGTGGACGAGCTGTGGTGGTTCGTATCCCTATAGTTTAGGTGATGCCAGATAAATCTGGAAGGAGAGGCTGGAGACGTACTCTAGAGCCAAGATGCAAGGTTTATTAGCCACAGTTGGAGCACACAGAAAAGACTTAGCATTCACTAACACTATACACATGAGAAAGAGTGAATAAGGTTACCGGGACCACAAACTGGCCCCATTAATGTCCTACAAAAGTCCAGGTTATTCAAGTCTTAAAGGTGTGGCGATCTGATGCACCAAGCTTGAGTTTCTAGTCGGCCGACTGCTGAGGGTGAACCTAAGGAAGCGCTTGCTACACAGGCCATAAAATGGGGCATCCCCCAGTGAACCAAAAACCAAGTAAAATACTGTAGGTCTCCTGGCCCTGGGAAGAAGGTGACTCCTGGCATCGCTGAGGTAATGTCGCCAGGTTGTAGGGGAAGAGAACCTCCTCTGGGGATGTTGACTGTGGTGACCTCGGGCAGGTGATTTCCAGTCAAGGAAAGGATGCTGGGTGCGATGATCCACTGGACGACCTCTGGGCAGGTCCCTGGAACCCTTACAACCTCACCCCTGCAGCTTCAGAATCCAACAATCTTCGGTGTGACCTCTTGGTGCATCACTGGAATACGAGCCACCTATGGGCAGTACAATCAAGAGTGTGGCGACCCTTGGTGTGGCCTCTTGTGTGGGCCACCGGTACTTATGCCGCCTTAGGGAATGGGGCACAGAGCCTGGCAATCCTCGGCAAGGCCTTGGTAAAGGCCACTAGTACTGTTGCCACCTTAGGACAATGTCTGTTCGGGAGAATGGGCAACGTGACTCCGAGTTCAGTGGGCAACTTAAGTCCCTCGAGCTACAGCCGGGGTGGGACCTAATCTGACTCACTTTGGTGAGCCCTAGCTACCAGCTGGCTACCACTTACGACCTGCAACTGGAATCTGGGGCATCGTGGTGAACATTTGGAGTTGTTGGAGGTCGTTAGAAGTGGGTGCAGGTGATACTGGGCTTCCCAGGAACCTTCCCTGGGTCAAGGAAGAGACACAGGAGGACTATTGGATGAGGTGTGAGGTGTTTGCAGGAGCCCCTGGAGTTCAACCAAGACTTCTGTACTCTGGGGAGTGCACAACCAGAAAGGAGTGATAAGGCGTCTTCTCCTGGAGACTGCTGCATGAAAGGTGCACTGGGTCTGTTTCCCGGCCAAATGAACTGACTTGACACACTGGGGGACCCAACTGGATGACAGATTTCTGCAAAAACTGACTGAGGCTGCTACTGGGGATCTTCTGGAGGGAGTTACACCAAAGGGACCCAGGGGATTCGCTTCAACCTCCTAACAGGGAAGCAGACATCCATTGCCTTGCTGTCCTTCACCCTCCCTGGTCAAACTCTTTCTCCTCTCCCCTCCCTCCAGCCTGTTAGAGCCTACCCTAGGCTGGGGTGGTCCTGGCTACCTGCCAGTGGATTGGCTCCTCCATCCAGAGGTCAGCCTCCTGAAGCTGGGTCAGTGGCTTAAAACAAAAATCGCCAGATTTGAATCTACCCTAGCTACAGGGATTGGCTGAGAGGGCTCAGCCTGGCTTCCTTCTCCACTGGGGACTGGAATGTTGCCCAACTGGTTTGGCTGGCTGGATGTCGGTTCTGAACAGGAGGAAGGGGGAGAAAAGAAAAAAAATGGTTTTCTTTTAAAACCCTGAATTTAGACTACTAGGAGTGTCTGCTGGAGTTGGGCCTGTTCTGTGTTTCAGAGGGTCACCAAAGCTTTTCAAGGGTTCCCCAATAAGCTGCCACGGTCCCCATAACTGTCTGACCCCTCACATCTCTGAGGATCCCCTATTTTCTGTGGTGCTCCCAATTTCCTTGGGGCACTACAGAATGTATAAATGAATGTATGTATTCTAGTTAACTTATGTTAACATAGCCATGATTGTACATAATTCCTTACCCCAGGATGCACCTGGAATCGAGCAGTACTTTGCTCAGTGTGCCCTCCTGGTAAAACTTTTTAATAAATAAATAAAATAAATTAATTATTTATATGCTGCCCAGGGAAGTAAAGGAAACAGTTATCATTAAGTCGGACACTTACCGCAATAAAATGAAGTGAAACCAGCTTTAATCGGGTGAGGAGGACACTTTCGAACACTCTCAGCTCTTGCAGGGGACGACAGCGAAGCAATACTACAGGAAGTGAAATCACAAAGGGGACTGCAAACTGTGGCAGAGTGCCTTTTAAGGCAGCATGATCACAGAACTGGCAATAACAAATGTTAGTTGATTTTTCATGCTGGAATTTCATCCAGCCAATCAGAATTCCGTGTGTACTCGGGAAGTTCCATGGATCAATCAGGCTTCCGCAAATCCATCCGTTTTACCATGAACATGGAAAACCAGTGTCCCTGGGGAGTAGTAACCTGTAGGAGTTGTGAATCAATCTCCTACCGTTCAAACTGCCCAAAAGTGCTGTTTTCCATTAAAAAAATGCTTTTATTTCTGTGTTCTGCTTCATTTGCATAATCTTGCCCAATTTTTTTTCTCAGTGCTGCAACCCCCAACTGTGACATCATGCAAGGGAAACAAAGTTTAAGTACTGTGTTGAAACAGAGACCTCTGTTGGTCAGTCTTGGTATTGCAGACATCCTTTTTCTGTCAACATTTTTGACTCATAGCAGAAGCTGGACACCAAAGAAAAAGAAAAGCAGTCTGACCCATAATTATACTCCTGAACTACATACTACTCAGACCTTATAACATAAACATAGAAAAGTATCATCACGCTCCCACATTCTGACAGGAGCTGCCACTTCAGACCTGTCACTTAACCAGCAGGCAGTAAAGTCAAACAACATCTACACAGATTGACAAATTATCTTTTTAGCCTATCTGCATCACAAAAACAGTTTTCCAGAAACTTTTCTACACACTGTGCTGCTGCAGACACTACCATATAGGAGACTGCACTTTGATAAGGGAGACAGAAAAATCATCTATGAACTGTACCCACAATGCCTTGCTACATATATATATATATATATACACATATATATATATACACACACACATATAAATATATATATATATATATATATACACACACACACACACACATATACATACATGGATGTTGACAGCAGATAAGTAAGCAATAAGACATGATGGGGTATGAGATGAACATATATTACTGCACGGCTGGGGCGTAGTAAGTAGCCGAGTGACTTCAGCCACAACCGTGCGGTAATATATGTTCAACTCATACCCCGGAGGGTCTTATTGTGCTTTTAAAATGGAGAAATTTCAATCTAAATGAAAAAAACAGTGAGACAATTTAGTATGTCCATAAAAATATTGCTTTATTTCAACAGTGTCCAAACGCAAGGGGAAAATAGTCCCTTTTAAAACGTCACATCCTATTGTAGACTTGGCAAGGGTTAGGATCGCTAAATGAAACTTGTGACGTGACGTGCATAGCAGGTAACCTGGGGAAAAAACAGAAGTAGATTTGACGGATAGGTTAATATTTGTATTGTAGCAAACACTAACTTTTTTTTTGGGGGGGGGGACGTTTTCCGTGACCTGCATTCATAATAGAAGATCGTTGGGAGGTGGAGGCACTAGGTGTGTATTTGCCACCGGACCCTATGGAGGGTAAATGGGGTAAACCAGAAATTCTAGTCTATGTGCAGAGGGATTCAGAGGGTGGAATAGAGAAAACGTGTGTGCCACTTTCCGAGGGTAGAGGGGAGTTTTCATTCCAGGAGCTAGAGAAGATGCAAGTGAAGGTACGGGAGCTAGAGAAGAAAGGGCAGCTAGTGGAGATGCGAGATGACATATGGAAGCTAGAGAGTATGGAAGATGATTTTATATTCGGCATGTAGTTTGGAGAGCGTTCACACAGGGAGCTGGCAGATAAGAAGCTGAAGCTAAACAAGTTGGAAGATGAGCTGCGCCCTTGGCTCCATGGTGTAATAAAGAGTTCATCAAGGGCGCTGCGAGACAAGTTAAAGGACGAATGGAAGGCGGCGGCGCTGTGGGGGCAACGTATGCATATACTGCGGGAGGGTATGGAGGATAAAGGAACAACTATGATCCATCTGCTGATGGATTCCAAGAGAGGAATGGGGATTACAGTAGGGGAGCCTTGGCCAGAACGCGGACCATGTTTTTTCAGTTTCGTGCAGGTCTCTCTGGATGGATTACGTGTGTATAAGGCGCCGCAGCTTAGGGTTGGTGAACAAGATGTTAAAATATGTGTGCTGAAGGTTTCGGAGGGTGCAATTAAGATCTTAACAGATGTGTCCCTGCCGTTTTCTGTTCAATCTAGTCGGTAATGAACATGCGAGATTCCATTGGGCGCCGGGCGGTGGAAATGGTGTGTCTAAGCGTGACAACAAGATAGCTAACTGAACATGTGTGAATATTCCATGTTTAGCACTCAACATTCTAATTTGGGGCATTGATTTGTATGCCCATGCTTTTTTTTTTCTCTTATGTGTAATACATATATTACACTGGTTTTCTAGTCAATCACTATGCTTATTTTTTCATGCCCATTTTATAAGGGCCTACGGCCCACCTAAACTGCCCATGTGCACACATACTTAGCTTCTTCAAACTTCTCTAGAACTAGGTTATATGTCTACATATTAGGTGCTATTCTGCAGTCCCCACCACCAAAATAAGGGACTGCACCTCTGAGTAATGAACATTTAAGTCAACTTTATAATCTACCCAGAAGTCCTTGTTGCTGTATGTAAAACATTGACAGTTCCCTTGCATGACATCATTCTGGGGGTGTGGCCACTCACAGAAAACTGGAGGGCAGGCAGAAAAAAAAACATACAAAACAAGCATTTGTCAATGCTGAATGTTGCTTGCTTATGTAACCCCTAGATGGCGCTATCCCAGGGGCTACTACCCCTGCCTGATTTGCCACTAACAGGTTGAGGGGCCTGGATCCAATGGCGGGTGCCTCCACCCAGAGGTCAGGGTTTGCAATAGTTAAACTTACTTGGTCACAGCCCTCTGGGACACTGCAACTCCCCTTTCTTCCCACTAGTGGCCCACACAATATATCAGAATTACCTTCACAGTATACACTTACCCCCAGGGCTGGTTCAGGCACTGGGACCTCCTCTAAAATAAGATACAGTGCAACAATCACAGTACAATACTTTAACATAGACAAATACCTCAGGCAGTATAACTTTGCTGAAACAAGCAGCTCGGATTTATTTAGGGGGAATATAACAAGGACAGGGGGAAATCAGGTTAATTAGCTTATCACTTTACTCATCTATCTATGGCTCTGTGCACAGGCCTATCCCTACCAGTTACTGTCCCTGGGTACCCAAGCCCTAGTGGCTAGTCCAAACCGTGGCAGCTGGTAGGGGCCCTTTCCCACAGAGAAAAGAAAAATTAGTTTAAACAGTCAGCAGTACAGTGATTCCATTTGGATTCAATGTGGCAATTCAACAGGGAGCGACCCTGAATTAGTACTCACGACCTCCAAACAAGATAGGGTCCTTCAATGTCAGCAGGGCTACTCTTGAGCTCCACGAGACTCCTCACACATTTATATGGTGAACAGTAACAGGCAAAAGTCCTTTAATGGCAGCAGGATTCACTTGAGGTACACAAGCCTCTTCACACATTTATATGGTAAAACAGAAAGTACTATACCAGGCAGGCTGCTTCTCTATCCCGATCGCAATTACTGCACAATACCCGGGAGAACACACAGCAGATTCAGTTCCTGACAGACCGAGTGCAATTCAGCAATTTCTCTCCAGTCTTCTACAGGGTGAGCCTGGTTTCTACTCTTCAGATATCCTTTGATTCTCTTCACAGGACGGATTCAGTCCTAACAAGCAGTTACACAAGCTGCAAACCGGAACTCTGGGCCTTACACACGTTTCCCGACTAAAACTGCACACTGAAAAAGCACAGGGCTCCTTCCTTCTTCACTGCCAGAGCTCAACTGAAACTCCAACAGACAAAACCGGGCACTTCCTTTGAGTTCCTCCCAGTTCTTGACTGGATTGGCTGTCACTCACAATAGACTGCTCCTGTTGGTCCAAAAGGCGAAGTCTAAACTACATCTCCCAGAGTCACTGCCCATACAATCCTCTTGTGGCTGGCTCAGATTATGAGTCCAAGTTCTGATTCGTCCAAGGCACCATTTTAGAGCTAGCTTACCCCACACTGATTGGTCTAGTTCAGCAGTTCAAAACCAGAATGGGGAACTAGGCAGACACAGTTCTGACTGCAAAGAAAGCAGGTTAGACAAACTGTAATTTCATTATTACTCTAAATGATTTCTGGCAAACAGTTACATCTTTCAGATAGGTTCCCTTTGCACTCCTAGTGACTGCAAAAATGGAGTGAATTGGCAGCAGCTCGAGTGGTACTCAATCAAAGAAACACACAGTCCCCCATACAAACTAATTATGTCTGCAAGCAGACAGCTCTTAAAGAGACAGTACCAGAGGTTCTAAAAACACTCACTGATAAATGGCTTAAACGGCAAACACCATTCAGGCTTGGAGCATTCAAGCAAGCTCCTGGAAGTCTTTTGGGAACCCCCATTTGCAAGGGGGTTACACTTATATGTGCTGTTTAGGTATTTGGAAGTGATAGTACCATGCCTAAGAACTGTCATGTGCCCCCCCAAGATATCCACTGTGTCTTTCTGTTCCTTATTCACAGAAGGGGGGAGGAGCAAGGCCACAGCAGTACAGCAGTTGCAAAGGCATGAAGAGTGGACAGTAGTCCATTCACAGGTGAAAGAATCCTGCAGGAGGTGACTAAATTGAAGGTGGACAAAAGCGATGGGACCAGATGGCATACACCAGAGGATATTAAGAGAACTGTGAAGGGAGATAGCAGTACCTCTGGCAGCCATGTTCACTAAGTCATTCAACACAGGGGTGGTACCAGAGAATTGGAGCAGAGAACATGTAGTCCTGCGATACAAATCCAGCAGTAGGGAGGTGGCAGGGAACAATAGGCCGGTCAGCCTCACCTCAGTAGTAGGGAAGATCATGGAGACATTGCTTAAAGAAAGGATAGTGGGGCACCTAGAAGACATCGGAGCCCAAGACCATAGGCAACATGGATTCACAGTGGGAAGGTCATGTCAGACAAATCTGGTTGATCTCTTTTCTTTGACTGGGTGACAAAGGAAGTAAATCAGGGTGGGGCAGTGGACAATGCTTACAATTGATTTCAGCAAAGCCTTTGACACCGTCCCACATAGGAGGCTGATAAACTAGCTGTGTAGGCTGGGCATGGGGCAAAGGGTGGTAAACTGAGTTAGAAACTGACTAACAGTTGCTAGCCTTGCTTGTAGAGCAGAAAGCAGCTAACTAAAAGAAGCTACATTTTCTTATTAATTTAAAACTTATAACTCAGCAGGAGTCGGTGTCTGTTAAGATTAAGTAGACAGATAACTTTATTAGAAGTAGAAGGGGTCTTATTTAGGGTTAAAAAAAGAAAGAAAAGAAAGAAAGTCAGTGTGTGTTCTTAGCTGGGAAGGGTACTGTATCAGCTGACTTTGCTAAACCAGTAGGAGGAAAGAGAGCTTACCTGGGGGTGTGGTTTAGACACTATAAAAGCAGGTGAGTCAAATTACAACTTCCTGTTGCTAGCCTTTTTTCTTACTAATTGCCCTCCATCCCACCCAAAGCCAGTTCTACTTTTATAGCCACTGGATTTGACTGTCAACAGGAACTTCCTGTTTGGCAGTAGGAAGGAAGGATCATAGAGAAACATTGGTTTTTCAACCCTAAAGGAAAAAAGTAGCTCACTCTCCCCTAGCTGCTGGTGGTCTGATATTGAGCAAGGAAGAAAGAGGCTACTGAAGAAGATAGGAAGTTGCTGTCCCAGAACAGGAAGGGTGAGAGTTGTAAGGAGAGGAGAGAGTAAGCATCCAGAGAAACAGTAGAGAGGACACAAAATAAGACATGATAGGAGTGGTGCAGTGCAATGGCTTTGGGCGGCAGTGTTCCGGGAGACATTCTGGAGGCTGCGATGCTGCCCTATTTGCAGGCACTCTCTGGTCTGAGAGAGAGAGCTGCCCGTCTCCAGGCTGACCTGGCTAGGACTGCGGAAACCTCCTCCCCACCCAGGGACCACCAGGGCCAATGCCACTACCTCAGAGGTTGCCAAGAAAGAGGAGAGGCTGGACCAGGTGGGCTCAACGAGGAGAGGGTGGTGGAACAGAGTTGCATCCCTCTGGCTGTACCTCTCCACAATTCATTCGGCTCTTCTGGTGGATAGTGGTTCCTCTATGGAGGCACCTGCAGTGGAGACCAAGGAGGATGCTGGGAACCTTCACAAAGGATACCTACAGGAGGGTGGCATGGGACCCCACAGGGGAAGGAAACAACTCCTGGTGGGGGACTCAATGATTAGGGGGGTAGAAATGGGGGAGGAAGGGGAGAGGAAGGTAAGGTGCCTTCCTGGCGCCATGGCTTGGAGGGACAGGAAGTGAATCCTCAGGATCGTGGGAGGAGCTGCACGAGGGAGGGAGCTGGATGTCATTGTCCACCTAGGGACAAATGACCTGGCTAGAAATGGGATCAGAGCAGTGCAAGAGGAGTTTGTAGAGTTGGGAAGGGGCCTTAGACAAGTAGCGCATACGGTAACCTTCTCGGAGGTGCTGCCTGTCTATGGCAAGGGAGATGCTAGGGCACTTCTCACAGGGAATTCAATGAGTGGTTGAAAAACTGGTGTGGAGCTCAGGGTTTTGGCTTCATTGGGGACTGGGGAGCCACCTGGAGGGATGCAGACCTATACTGGTGCGATGGTCTGCATCTGTCCAGGGGGAACCAGGATCCTAGGTGAGAGGTTTAAATGCTTCATTGGCAAGCATTTAAACTAGCCAAGGGGGGAGGCACTGAAAAGGAGCAGGGAAATCCCAGCCTCCCCCCACAAAACATGGTGATTAGTGAGGTAAACACCAAGGTACAGAAGTTATTAGGGAACAGAACAGATTTAAATATAAAAAAAGGCAAAGGCAGTAAGGACAGAAATGGGGATAAAAGAGGCAAGGCTATCAAAAAGTGGTGGGTGATGAGTACCAATGCCCATAGTCTGTGTAACAAGCTCCCTGAACTAGTGGCCTTGATGGAAGAGGGTTGCCTGGATATTGCGGCAGTCACAGAAACATTGTACACAGAGAACCATTACTGGGATGTCAACATACCAGGATACACAATCTACAGGAGGGACAGGGAGGGTAAAAGAGGAGGAGGAGTAGCTCTCTATGTAAAGCAAGGGATCAAAGCAACAGAACTAAAGAATAAACAGGGAGCAGATGAGGCACTTTGGGTCACCCTGGAGACAGGAAATGGCACCACAATCCGCATGGGGGTTGTATACAGGCCCCCATCTCAGGGGAGGAATGGACAAGGAAATGATAGAAGGCTTTCTTAGAATGGCAGAAAAAGGGGAGATATTGTTGATGGGGGACCTGAATATGCCAGATGTTAACTGGAGCACCTTTGCTGCAGGCACATCCAAGAGCAGGGTCATTCTTGATGCCCTACAGGGGCATGCCTCAGACAGCTAGTATTGGAACCCACTCGGAGGGAGCAATCTTAGACCTGGTACTCTCAAATGGGGACGGAGAAAGAATCTCAGATTTAGAAGTGGGTAGCCATCTGAAACAAGTGACCACCAAACAGTGTGGTTCACGATAAACACAGCTATACAATCAAGCCACACAAAAGCAAGAGTACTGGACTTTAGGAGTGCTGACTTTGGGAAAATGAGAGCGCTCAGAAAAGCATTAGCAAACAGGCAAGAAGGAGGGTGGAGGAACAATGGGGAGGATCAAACAGCCATCACAGAGGCAACAAGCCTTTGTGTAAAGCAAATCAATAAAACACAACGAAGGAAAAAACTGCTATGGTTCTCAAAAGAGGTGGCAGGGAAGGTTAAGGACAAAAGGACAGCATTCAGGAAATATAAGGAAACACAGAAGGAGCAGGACAGAGAACTTTATCAGTTAAAGCAGAAAGAGGCTGGGAAGGCAGTCAGAATAGCAAAGGCCCAAACCGAGGAAAGGATAGCCAATTCTGTTGAAGGGGATAAGACCTTTTATAGGTACATTAGGGAGCGAAGAAAGACCAAGGAGGGATACTGAAGCTTAATAAAGGGAAGGATGTGGGTAGAGGGTGACAGTGAAAAGCAGGGATACTGAACGAATATTTCTGCTCAGTATTCACAAAGGAAGAGGAGGGGGAGTTACCTAAACCAAACAAGAGAAACACTCTGAAGACAGGGGTCATACCAGTCCATTTACAGAAGAAAGGGTTCTGAAAGAACTAATAAAATTGAAGGTGGACAAAGCAATGGGGCCTGATGGGATTCACCCAAGAATTCTAAAAGAACTAAGGGTAGAACTAGTGACACCGCTGACTATTCTCTTTAATAAATCATGGGAGGATGGGGTGGTACCCGAGGACTGGAGGAGGGCAGATGTGATTCCTCTTCACAAAAGTGGGAGCAGGACAGAGGCAGGAAACTACAGACCAGTTAGTTTGACCTCAGTGGTAGGGAAAATGATGGAATCACTTCTGAAGGAAAGAATTGTTGAGTACCTAGAGGCCAGTGGGGCACAGGACCCAAGGCAGCATGGATTCACGATGGGAAGGTCGTGTCAGATAAGTCTAATAGATTTCTTTGACTGGGTGACCAAAGTAGTAGACCAGGGAGGGGCTGTGGACATGGCCTACCTAGATTTTAGCAAGGCATTTGATAAAGTCCCACACAAAAGATTAATACACAAGATAGCCAGCCTTGGAGTGGGTCCCAAGGTGGTAGCCTGGATAAAAAGTGGCTAGACAACAGGACGCAAAGGGTAGTAGTAAATGGAGTACACAGTGAAGAAAGGAGGGTTACTAGCGGGGGTAGGGGTTCAGTACTGGGACCGGTCCTTTTTAATGTCTTTATAAGTGACATTGCAGAGGAACTGGAAGGAAAAGTATGTCTCTTTGCAGATGACACAAAGATCTGCAACAGGGTTGATACACAAGATGGAGTGGAAAGGATGAGAAGGGACTTGGCAAGGTTGGAGGAATGGTCAAATGTATGGCAGCTCAGATTCAATGCAAAGAAGTGCAAGGTAATGCACATGGGAAACAAAAACCCAGGGGAAGCGTACACAATGGGGGGTGAGATACTGACAACAGTAAAAATAGAAAGGACCCGGGGTAATTATATCAGATGACCTAAAGGTGGGCAAGCAATGTGAGAAGGCAGTAAGGAAGGCTGGGGGGATACTGGGATGCATAGGAAGAGGCAACAATAGTAGAAAACAGGAAGTTGTTATCCCTCTGTACAGACAGTTGGTGAGACCCCATCTGGAGTACTGTGTGCAGTTCTGGAGACCCCATCTCCGCAAAGACATAGACAGAGTGGAGGCTGTCCAGAGGAGGGCAACCAAAATGGTGCAGGGTCTGCACCAGAAGACATACAAAGAAAGACTAAAGGAGCTTAATATGTATACCCTTGAGGAAAGAAGGGAGAGAGGGACATGATAGAAACTTTCAAGTACCTCAAGGGAATTAACAAAGTCCAAGAGGTAGCATCTTCCAGAAAAGAAATGTACAAGAACAAGGGCACAATTTGAAGATAGAGGGGACAGCTCAGAGGTAATGTGAGGAAGTATTTTTCACTGAGAGGGTTGTGGATGCATGGAACAGCCTCCTGAGGAGGTTGTGGAGTC
Source organism: Neoceratodus forsteri (assembly GCA_016271365.2). NCBI lineage: Eukaryota > Metazoa > Chordata > Ceratodontiformes > Ceratodontidae > Neoceratodus > Neoceratodus forsteri. Next base: position 280,515,733 of record CM028138.1, on the reverse strand, counting down.
AAGAACAGTGGGGACTTCAAGAATGCATGGGACAGGCATAAGGCAGTCCTAGTGGGGGGTAGGAGGAAGTAAGCTGTTGGTTAACTAGGATCAGCAGCTTATCTGTTAGGTAGGAAAATGGGCAGACTAGATGGGCCAAGCGGTCCTTATCTGCCGTCAAATTCTATGTTTCTATGTTTCTAACAGACAGGACGCAGAGAGTGGTGGTAAATGGGGTGCAGTCTGGGGAGAGGGGGTGACCAGTGGGGTGCTGCAGGGATTGGTCCTGGGGCCAGACCTGTTCAATGACTTCATTAGTGACATTGCAGAAGGGCTGAAGGGAAATGTCTGCCTGTTTTCGGATGACACCAAGATCTGTAATACAGTGGATACCCCAGAGGGGGTGGAGAAAATGAGGAGGGACCTGAAGAAGCTTGAAAAATGGTCTGAGGACTGGCAACTGAAGTTTAATTCAAAAAAAGTGCAAAATTGTGCACCTGGAACACAGAAACCCTGGGGAAAGCTACAGGATGGGGGAGGGAGTTGCGAGTCACAAAGAAGGAAAGGGACCTGGGTTCTTATTTCAAATGACCTGAAAATGTTAAAGTGGTAAGGCAGCTGGGAGGGCCAGTGATATGCTGGGGTGCATAGGCAGGGGTATCTCCAGTATAAGGAGGGAGGTAGTGATGCCATTATATAAAACCATGGTCTGGCTTCTCATGGAGTACTGTGTGCAGTTCTGGAGGTCACACCTTCGTAAGGATATTAACAGGCTGGAGATGGTCCCGAGAATGGCGAATGAGATGGTACAGAGCTTGCAGCACAAGACTTATGAGGAGAAATTAAGGGACCTCAATATATACTCACTGGAAGAGAGGAGGGAAAGAGGGGATATGATACAAACATTCAAGTACCTCAAGGGTATAAATGTAACTACTGAGAAGCAGGAGACAGCTGCTATAGGCACATGTGCCAGCTTCTGTGTGATATTCTTTTGTTTTTATAAATCTGTAATCTCCAGTATTTCAGTAACCACATGGCCACACTGCCTTCTTTAGGCAATTTTACTCTGGTTGATGCCTGGTGTCAGACGGCAGACAGAAGGCTCACCAGATTGTGTTGCCATTTGAAAAACTTCATAGAGTGTTCTTTTACTGGTAAGCGTTTTGGAAAGCTGGAGAAGGTCTCACAATTTTTATTATGATTTTATCTCCTTATGTCTGCCCCCTTTGGTCCCCCCATCCCCACACCCCAACAGTCATTGGTGGCCACAGCTGCAGCATTCTTCTTGCCAAGATAGTGAGTGAGCAGCTGCCTTCACAGCCTGTGAAGCCTGACGTCTTTCAGTGCCGCTTATTGGTCATCTTCCAACACAGGCAAGGCGCTGCCAGCCCAAAACTAACTCAGGACAAGCAGCTTTCAAAGTGGGGAAGAAATGGAGTGAGCAAGAATCAAGTACTCATTCAGATGCGGCGGCGATTTTAAGATCAGCATACCGGTGTGGACACTGCAAATAGAACCCCAGCTCTTTAAGCAGCCTTATGAAGAGTAAAGGCTTCTCAAAGCACTGGGGTTCTGTTTATTGTTCTGTAAGTGGGCTAGATCTAATTCGATAATTTACTGTATCTGACATCTGGATGTATGGTAGGCCCAACTTTAAATAAAGACTGCACCTGAATGAACACATGATGCCATAGAAACATATAATTTGTTAGCAGAAAAGGACCGCTCAGCCCACCCAGTCTGCCAAAGTGTTCTCTACCTACTTGTAACTCCTGCCTGTATATGTTACTGTATGTCTTATTCTGCCTGCGTCCATCAGGACCTCCTTGTGAATGAGCTTGCTCAATGGATTTTTCCTGCAATGAACCTGAACCTACTCCACCTCCGTAGCCCTATTGATCTCCATTGACCCCCTCCTTCCCCTTTTTCTAATATAGCCCTATGTTTATCCCATGTATGCTTCATGTTTCCTACCATTTGAGCCTCCACCATTTCTCCTGGCAGTCAGTTCAAGGCATCTACCACCCTTTCAGTAAAGAAATATTTCTTCACATCTATCCTGAACTCCCCCCCAGCTTCATTGTATGCCCCTTGGTTTGGGTGCTCATCCTCATTTGAAGGAAACTCTCCAACTGTACCCTGTTTACCCCTGTGAGGTACTTTGTAGGTCTTGATCATGACACTTCTCGCCCTCCTCTCTTCCAGAGTGTACATGTTGAGATTCTCCAGCCTTTCCTTGTAGGGATTCCTGTGAAAATCCTGAACCATTTTTGTTGCCCTCCTCTGGAAAACCTCCACCTTATGTCCTTTCTAAAGTGTGGACTCTAAAACTGGACACAGTACTCCAGCTGGGGGTATACCAGGGAGTGATACAACGGCAGCACAGCATCCCTCCTCCTCCTACTGGAGATGCCACTTCTTATGCACCCCAGAATCCAATTTGCACTGCCCATAGCCTTGTCACACTGTACTGCCACCTTGAGGTCCTCTGATATAATAACCTCAAGGACCCTTTCATGTCTAGTGAGTATCAATACCTCCCCCCATCCTATACTCAGCATTGGGGTTCCTATGCCCTAGCTACCTGATTTTACACTTGTTGGCATTGAACTCCAACTAAGTAAGAAAATGGAATTGATTTGAATGAATTGCAGGCTTTTAAGCAGCTTTTCGGGGAGTGTGTATGTGTGTGGGGGGGCTCTGTTACTATAACTATTTGCTTTTGATTTTGGCCTCAAATCAGCTGCACTCCTGTAAACAGATAAAACACATTTAAGAAAAATTCATAAGAAATGTGATAAAGTCTTTGTACATTAGCCTGGGCTGAGCTTGCAGACATGAGAGATAGAAACATAGACTGACAGCAGATAAGGACCGCTTGGCCCACCTAGTCTGCCCATTTCCCTACCTACAGGATAAGCTGCAGATCCTAGTTAACTAACAACCTATTTCTTCCTACCCCCCACAAGAATTGTTTTATGTCTGTCCCTTGCATTCTTGAATTCTCCCACAGTTTTAGACCCCACAACCTCCTCAGGAAGGCTGTTCCATGCATCCACCACCCTCTCTGTGAAAAAAATACTTCCTTACATTGCACCTGAGTTGTCCCCCCTCTATCTTCAAATTGTGTCCCCTTATTCTTGTACATCTCTTTTTCTGAAAGATGCCACCCTCTTGGACTTTGTTGATTCCACTGAGGTACTTAAAAGTTTCTATCATGTTCCCCCTCCCTCCTTTCCTCAAGGGTATACATATTAAGCTCCTTTAGTTTCTTCTTGTATGGTTTCTCTTGCAGACCCTGCATCATTTTAATTGCCCTCCTCTGGACTGCCTCCATCCTGTCTACGTCCTTGCGGAGATGGGGTTTCCAGAACTGGACACAGTACTCCAGATGGGGTCTCACCAACTGTCTGTACAAAGGGATAACAACTTCCTGTTTTCTGCTGGTGATGCCTCTCCCCATACATCCCAATATCCCCCAAGCCCTCCCTACTGCCTTCTCACATTGCTTGCTAAACTTAAGGTCATGTGATATGATTACCCCCAGGTCCCTTTCCATTTTTGTTGTTGTTACTACCCCTTCCCCCCCATTGTGTAATCTTCCCCTGGGTTTTTGTTTCCTAGGTACATTATTTTGCACTTCTTTGCATTGAATCCAAGCTGCCATAATTCTGACCATTCCTCCAACCTTGCCAAGTCCCTTCTCATCCTTTCCCGTGCCTCCTTGTGTATCTACCCTGCTGCAGATCTTTGTATCATCTGCAAAGAGGCATACTTTCCCTTCCAGTCCCTATGCGATGTCTCTTATAAAGACACTGAAAAGGAGATACAGCCTATTCCTAATTAATGAGCTTCTCACTGGTCACCTGTGAGCCTCTTATGGGTCAGAGCTCACTACACAAGCATTTGTCAATGCTGAATGGTTTATTGATGTCATTAGCAGTGGAAGTGCAGGAGTTAGACAGATGGGGCACCAATTCTCAAAGCCCTGTGTTGGACACAAGGTGCCTGCGCCAAACAGATATGGTGCAAGGTGCACCTTGCGTCCATGACTGCCTCCGTGCAATTCACAAAGGTGGCCTGCATCAACCGCAGTCCACCTGCCCCAAACAGCGCTTGCACCTGCAATGCAGTGTGGCATGGTGGTATGGGGACTGCGGCCGATGCAAACTGCATTCTGCGATTCACAGACCTCACCTGGCAGGAGAAATTTTAAGTGCCCTTAGACCAGCCAGGGCAGGCATAAGGGGACTTAGACATTCTCCCCGGGTGACATGCCTGTGTGCGGCACACCATGGGTGACGGTCCACTCACTATACACCCCCAAGTGTGGCCTTGTATGTGTGTCCTCCATCCTAGTGTTCCAATGGCACCCCTCACAGCTCCCTGATGCCACCTATGCACCATGTTGGTACCCCTGTCCTGATGCTGCCCATACTGGCAGTGGCTCCCTTGATCCCTGATGCCTGCCCCATCGGCGCTACCACAGCACCAACTCATGGTGGTACAGTACTCACTCATGCCCCAGCAGGTGGTGCCCAAACTCCCCTGTGCACCAGTCCCAACTCCTCCCCAGCACCCGGCACATTCCACCACTCACCTCCGTGGCCAGCCACCAATTGCACCAAACAAGGTGGGGGTACAACGGCCCACCAGGTTGGGTCCACATGCCCATTACCTAGTGGGACGGGGGTCCTGTGTTAGTCTCTGGTGGCCTGAAGTGGACCTGTGCGGTGCACCATGGGTTTGCTGCAGGGTTCCGGTCAGCGCAAGCATGGGGTATTAGCTGCTGGGACCCCTTCTGTACCTGAATCAGGTGCAGGGTCCCTGGTGCACCAGACATTGGTGCAAGCTGTGGTTTGCCACAGCTTGTGCCAGATGCAGGCCCCTATGAGAATCAGGCCCATACAGTATAAGAATGGCAGTGAAGTATTGAACTGATGCCAGCACCACTCCCACACTGCAGAGATGGACAGGCATTGGGGTGTGCCTTTGGGTCGTCACCCATAACAGTCATGACATTTCACCTCACCCTGCCCTGCAGACACTGACAAGTGTCGAGGTGTGCCTTGGGTGTTCGGGCTTTACTCATCTCATTCCATAAGGAAATATACTGAAATGGGTGCAGTATAGGAGAATGGGATGAACTCTGGGGCCAAAGAGTCCTAGGCGCACCTTGATGCCTGTCACTGGCTGCAGGGTGCAGGTGGGGGTGGAATGGCATGAGCGTTTCTGTCGACAATCCCAAGCCACATCCCTGACGCCTGTCAGTCCCTACAGGGTAGGGCGCTATGGTCAAAAACCCTAACACCCTGGGCGTTTCTTGATATTTTTACTCCAAGTTTTCAACATAGGCTTTTTGTGATCCCACCACATGAACAGAGACTCTATCAGTTTGTTTGCCAAAAGGTGATTTTGCAGATCGACTGCGCTATTTGGTGCCACAGGTGCGAAAACACATTTCGAACAGGATGTGGAAAATGACTGCTGTACTGTTCATGAGGAGGTGTAAAAAATGGCAATGTTGAAAATCTGGAATGAAAATATAAAACAACTGGTGAAGTCACGAGTGTGCGTAGAAACTGTGCAATGCACACCCGTAATGTAATTAGTTTGGGGATTTTTTTGCAGCAGATTTTCAACACATGTATTTTGGGAACTCCACTCATGAACAGTGTCACTGTGATTTTCTTAATCTATCCCAAACACTGATTTCCCACAGTGACCATGCTATTCTGAGCCAGAAGTGCGAAAACACATTTCAGCCAGGGTGTGAAAAATGACAGCTGTACTGTTTATAAGGAGGTGTGGAAAAATGCCAATGTTGAAAATCTGGACTGAAAAGATTACGAATTTGTGAACTTATGAGAGTGCGTGGAAATTGCACATTATACAATGGGCACAAAAAACACCTGAGTTTGATTCTCACAACCTCCACTTGCATACTGTGTGACTCTGAGCAAGTCACTTAACCGCCCAGTGCTCCCAGGTCACCCCTGAAAACAGGCACTTGTGCCTAGTGGGCCTTACCCGGTTACCAAAGACAAAAAAAAAAAAATCCTGCATTTTGATTGGCTGGCTGGCACCTTTTCAGTGCCGTAAATCCTCCAGTGTACCCACTGGAAAAGGTGCCAGCCACCAGTCGACCGCATCATGAACTGGCCCTGAAATCACTCCAATCATACAAACGCAATCCTAGCAAAGACTGCGACCGACAGCGAAAGGCTCCATCTTAGTAACCACCCACAGTAAGAAACGACTCCAATGTCTCTCCCTTTTCAGTCCAGCAGCCCCAATTAACCAGACCACACACACAAAAACTACCCCGGTTTCTTCCATTTTCTATTCCCACTATTTTTTTTTTAAAGAGCTCCCCCAGAACCGTCCCTTGTCCTCTATGTCCCGAACACTTATTCTCACAGCCCCATATCACCGGAACCCTACGGAAGCACCATACTTCAGAACTGTCACAGTTAGCCATGTGCACCAGCCAGCCTCTCAATTTTTCAGACGTAGAAATGGGTAACAAAAAATAAATTTTTGTTCCCGCTCCACAGTGTCTTCTACAAGCCACACCACCACATCAAACAGTTCTATCTGCACTGGCACCAGGGGACTTCGAAACCGAAAATTATCAGGTACTGCCAACTGATGAACAGGGAACTGTTTTTTTTGGGGGGGGGCACCAAATAAAAATGATTTAAAACCTGCAAAACATTTTTCATTTTTTTTTAAACACATACACAAAAAACAGACATTGCATAATAGCAATATACCCCTCCAGAGAGTGGGTATACTGGTGGATTCACCACTTCTTTTGTGGTGTGGTTAAGTCACTCGGCTGTGCCTCGTGACTGAACCACACCAGCCATGGAAAATCCACCAGTGTACCCACACCCTGGAGGTGTATATTGCTTAAATGCATGCTTGTAACACAGTCATTTTGTGGACTTTTGTCACCAAATTTTCAACACAGCCGTTTAAGACCTCTGTTCATGAACAGTGTCACTTTGATTTTTTTAATCTGTCCTGAACATTGATTTTGCATACCAACCACGCCATTGTGCACTACTTGTCTGAAAACACATTTTGGGTGATATTTGAAAAATGACAGTTGTACTGTTCATAAGGAGGTGTGGTAAAATGGCAATGCTGAACATCTGGAGTGAAAATATTAAAAATGCTTGAAGTTATGATTGTGCGTAGGAACTGCGCAACGCACTCTCGTAAAACAGTCATTTTGGGGAATATTTTCACCAAAGTTTCAACATAGGGTTCTTGGGGGCCTACCTCATGAACAGTGCCACTGTGATATTCTTAATCTGTTCTGAACATTGATTTCGCACACTGACTGCGCCATTGTGTGCTACATGTGCAAAAACTCATTTCAGGCGAGATGTGAAAAATGACAGCTATACTGTTCATAAGAAGGTGTGGTAAAATGGCAATGTTGAAAATCTGGAGTGAAAATATTAAAAATGTTCGAACTTACGAGCGTGCATAGGAACTGCGCAACGCACGCTTGTAAAACAGTAATTTTTGGGAATATTTTGGCCAAATTTTCAAAATAGGGTTTTTGGGGGCCTTCCTCATGAACTGTGACACTGTTGCTTCATTACTCAGTCCTGAAAGGTGATTCCACGCAGTGACCGCAAAATCACCTTTTGAGACTGAATAACAAAATGATAGTGACTGGTTTCATGAGGTGGGCTCCCAAGAACCCCATGTTGAAAATTTGGTGAAAGAATTCCCAAAAATGGCTGAGATATGCACCAAAGTTGAAAAAAAAACCATTTATGCCATTATACAGCTTACCGGCATTTCTTCCATTCACGGTCAGCTTTGAAGAGTGCAGACGTGTTCCCAGTCCACTGAAGATTGTCGCAGCCGGCTCCGGAAGTAAGTATGGGGTGAGGGAGGTGTGGGGAAGCAGGGTGCGCAGAGGGTGGGCGCGGGTTGGGGGAGGGGCCACGGACTCAACGAGGGACCGTTTTCTTTTTGACAGGTTTATTTACCAAAAAAAGTTGCGGGTCAGTTTTCTGTTTTTCAGGGAGATTTAATGTTGGCACGCTGGGGTGGGCTCCCAGTGTGCCATTTGACTGTTTGGTGAGGCTGTAGCCAATGGGGGAATGGGCACCCCGATCAGCACATACCGAGTGCTGGGGGGGACAAAAGCCGAGGGGGATTGGGCACCCCCTCGGCACACAATAAATTGGGGGGGCATTATGCCGATGGGGAGTAGGCTGTCCCGCTGGCAAAATTATTAGGAAAGGGGGCATGCCGACAGGGGGATTGGGCACCCCTGTCAGCACATATACGTACGGGAGGGGGTGGCAAGAGCCAAGGGGGATTGAGCACCCCCGATTGGCTTTCTTTTATTTCCTGAAATGTTTCATCAGGAAGGCACACTGAAGGGTGGGCAGGGGCTTCCAGAAACAGCATAATGGCTGTGTAATTGGCTGCTGCAGTCAGGGAGGCCCACGTACAAACAGCTGATTGCGTACTGACGGGGCGCTCCCTGATTGCAGCGGTTCAGTTGCTTTGATCTAGTGGCCTGCTCATTAACTGCGGTGATCGACGGCATGCTCCTCTATTGGCTGAGGCAGAGACCAGCCCCTGAATGGGTTGCTGCCATTTGGCACAACACTGCCGCGCCTCCACAACCTGCTTGTGAAGAAAATGTGACGCAATGTGTTTCTTGCACATACATGCAAGCAACACAAAAATTGCAAAATAAATTACAGCTTCAGCATCTGAAGCATGGGTGGCAATGGCATACTGTGTGAAACAGGCAGTTGCAGAATGTGACTAAATCACCTTAATATTTTAGCAAGCAAAGAGTTTGTAATTTATAATTATTCACACCAGTTAATAAACAGGCCTAGTAAGCCTCAAATATGTTTCAGGGTTACCACTGAGTATAAAATATAACTGTTTCAAATGTCTAATTGCAGAATATTTTTGTTCAACTTTGTTTTGTCAGTCTGTCACAGGAGGCAGTGATGCTTGACCTTTAAAAGATCTAAGATCCAAAACATACATTTAGGCAAGATATTCCTGTTTTGGTGTGTTAGTTTACCATAAGAGGAAGTTTCATAATACTGAAAGTGTCTGTTCAGATGTTAAGCTAAAAACTAAGTCTGTGCATTTTCTGTAAACTGAAACTACACTCAGTATTCATGTTAACAAGTATTATAGCTGCATGGTAATGCAACTATAGTTAGGGTTACCGCGAGCATTCAATGTTAAAGGCCAATTTTTGCAGGGTAATAACTTTGTGCAGGTTCAATAGATCAGTTTGAAATTTTGTATACATCATTGGAAGGGTCAAGTCTATTGATATGCTAAATTTGGGTTGAATCCCTTGTGTGGTTTCTGAAATACAGACTGTTGAAAAATAAGAGATGTTTATGTTGTGTTTTTTGTTATTTCTTCGTCAACCTGTATCTCAAAAACGGCTGCAGTTACAGGGCTGAAATTTTCAGTGTAGAAAACTGTTGCTCAAGGATGTGCCTTTTGAAGGTTTGGTTAAAAAATAATAATCCGTTCCAAAGTTATGAAATGTTGTTTTTCTCATTATTTCCTGTGGGGAAAAATACCATATATACTCATGTGTAAGCCAACTCCCCTAATGCAAGCAGGTAATTTTGTAAACTTGACTGACCCATGTATAAGCTGAGACCAACTTATTTACTACAAAAAGTTTTGACAAACACTGTGCATCGATTGAAAACCACAATATGATTATGATAAAAAAATGTCATTGCTAGTATTTGCAGTCCTGTTTTTAATTTCAAGCTGTCCTCCTTGATGTCAGAAAAGCCTGCCTCAACCCATTCCCAAACCAGTGCGATAATGGGTCCATCGGGGGGAGGTAGTGAAGCATGCTGTGACTGGAGACACAACTGGAGACAGCGATGCAGAGGGAGAGAAACGCTGGTCTGGAAGGACAGTTTCAAATACCTTTTACACACATACTGTGTTTGTCCAAGGGTTCAAGGTTCTGGTTTACAGGAATCATGAAGACTTATTAGGAGGGGGTCAGAGCATCAGATGAACATAATTCAAGGAAGTGGCAAGTGGGGTGTGTGAGCCAAGGCTTCAGCGTGTGGCAGGAATTTGTTTAAAAAGGGAAAAAAAGTTTGTTACATTTTACATGTATGGCACTGTGTTGGTAGCTAGATAAATGTGCTGGAGCTGTACTAGTATGTGTGAAGTGGTGCCGATGGGGAGGGGGCACCAGTACTTAGCTGAAGTTCCATTACGGCGAGATTGATTACCAGATTTTACCGACTGACCTGCATATAAGCCGAGGTACCTGATATAGCAATGGAAAAGTGGTCAAAAAAATGAGTCTTATATGCGAGTATATAAGGTAGAAGTCCCTGGAGGCATAGGATTCTAGTTCAGGGCAGAATCATGCATTGGCATAGGATTCTTGTTTGATGCAGAATCCTGCAACGAACTGCTATGTTAGAGTTAGAATGATGAAGGTTGTTTTGCTCTTATATTGTCTCTTGAATGTAATATTGCCTCTTGAATTATCTTGCCAACTGTTATTGTACACTGCACGCTATATGTATTTTTCCATACCCCCTACCTCCAGGATGCATCTGGAATTGAGCAGTAGCCTACTCAGCATGCCTTTCTGGTAAAACTCTTAAACAAACAAATAAAGAAAGAAAGAATCCTGCATCGAAGTGGCATATTGTAATGCAGAGTCCTGTATCGAATTGTCATTTTTCCAGGCATACCCCTTTGTAATTACTGTTTCCCGACATTGGGGTCCCAATTCTCATGCTGGCATTTCTTTAACCCTCCACTACTGTGGTGCACTGGGGAGACCACCCCCAGTGCACCAAACTTTTTGATCACTTTCTGTTGTTTCCAACACTGGGATCCCACCCCTGGTGTCAGATGCCCCAATGCCACCCCCACAGCCCATTCTTATTATTCATTGCTGACATCAGGGTGCCCATTCCCTATGTTGGGATTTATTCCTCCCTCTATTACTGTGTCACACTGGCGAGACCACCCCCAGTGTGCCAAAAACCTCTACTTTTTTTCAGTATGGTTTCTGACACTGGGAAGCCCATGCCCGGTGTCAAATGCCCCACTCCCCACTCATTGAAATGTTAATAATGTTCGCCGACATCGGGGTGCCCAATCCCTGTGTCAACATTATGAACCCCCACCCAGCACTATGGGACACTGGGGAGCCCACTCCCAGTGTTACAAAATAAAGTTATCCCTGCCATAAAAATAGCAAACTGTCCCCCAATGTCTTTTCTTAATCCTAGAAAAAATAAAATGGTCCCTCATCGTCTCTCCTGTCCCCTTCCCCCATCTTGACCCTCCCACTGAGCAACCACCTCCCCCACACACCCTCTCACTCTATACTTACCTCTGGAGGTCATTAGCTGTCATCTTCTCTGCATTTTGACACATCCACACTCTTCAAAGCCCATCCACAAAAAACTGAGGAATCAAGGTAGACTTGTATTATGGCTCTCAATTGGGTTTTCAACTTATGTAGCTATCCCAGTCATTTTTTTTTCGAATTTTTACCCCAAATGTTCATCACAGGGTCCTTGGAACCCCACCTCATGAACACTGTCACTGCCATTTCATTATTTGGTCCTGAAAGGTGAGTTCACGGTAACTATCTGGACTCCCTTTCTGGATCGATTAATGAAATGACAGTGCCAGTGTTTATGAGGGGAGGTCTCAAAAAACCCATGTTGATAATGTGGTGCAACAATTCCCCAAATTACTGTTATGAGTGTGCGCTGCCCAGTTTCAATGAATATTCATAACTTCACCAATTTTTAATATTTTCACTCCAGATTTTCAACACTGAGATTTTTTTACACCTCCTCATGAACAGTGCAACTGTCATTTTTCACATCCTGCCCAAAATGTGTTTTCGCAGCGGTGGCACAGAATGGCGCAGCTGATGTGTGAAGTCAACTTTTGGAATGTATTAATGAAATTAGAGTGCCACTGTTCATTAAGTGGGGTCCTAAAAAGGCCATGTTGAAAATGTGGTGCAACAGCAACCAACAGGTGACATCCTGTAGACCAGACCTGGGTTTGAATCCCACAGCTTCCACTTGCATACTGTGTGACCCTGAGCAAGTCACTTAACTTCCCTGTGCTCCCAGGTCACTCCTGTAAAAAAGCTTTCAGCTTAGTGTGCTACTTCTGCTTAAACAACTAAAAAAAAAAACATTTCCTAAAAATGACTGTGTTACAAGTGTGCATTGCACAGTTTCTATGCATATTCGTAACTGCACCAATTTTTAATATTTTCACTCTAGATTTTCAACATTAGGATTTTTTCACACCACCTCATGAACAATACACCTGTCATTTCTCACATCCTACCCAAAATGTGTTTACACAGCAGTGGCACGAAACAACACAGTTGCTGCTCAAAATCACCTTTTGGGATTGAGTAACGAAATGAAAGTGTCAGTGTTTATAAGGTGGGGTCCGAAAAAAGCCATGTTGAAAATTTGCAGCAAAATTATGAAAAAACTCCCACAAGACTGCGATACTATTTCAAAAAGTAAGGAAATGAATTAACAAAAACTTTGTTTAAAACAAAGTTAGGGTTCTATACATAGGTCTTCAACCAAAGTGATACAGGTCAGGAAATTGGGTGTTGAAGTTTACAAATGTTATACCCCTCCCCCACCAAACCCTACCACTGTAACCACACCACCAACCCTCCACATACAAACAAGCGTCAGGGTGTGCCTTAGGGTCGCTGATTCCCACCCCCCCCTAACCTACCATCGCAACACCACCCTCACCCTCCACACACCAACAAGTGTCGGGTGTGCCTTAGAGTTGTGGACCCTAACGCCACCCCAGTCCATCTGTAAGGAACCTGACATGGTACAGTATAGGAGAATGGGGTGAGCGTTAGGGTTCACAACCTTAAGGCACACCCCGACACTTGGTGTGTGGAGGGTGGGGGTGGTGTTGCGATGGTAGGGTTGGGTGGGTAGGGCCCACGACCCTAAGGCACAACCTGATGCTTGTTTGTTTGTGGAGGGTGGGGTGTATGGTTGCAATGGTAGGGTTTGGCAGGGAGGGGTATAAGAGTTGTAAACCCTAACATCCAATTTCCTGACCTGTATCACTTTGGTTGAAGACCTATGTCTAGAACCCTAACTTTGTTTTAAATGAAGTTTTTGTTAATTAATTAATATTTATTTCATTTATTTATTTGTCTTTGATTACCGGGTAGGTGCACTGGTCCGAGGGACCGTTTTCAGGTACGACCTGGGCCATAAAAGATGGCATGGCTAGTCAACAATTTAAATCTCAAGGCACAGGGATGTTACAGGTTAAACAGAGGTCAAGAACATTTTTACATACAGGGAATAATACATACAGGAACAAATGCTAGAAATCATGGTACAATAGGTGAGACAATGAGAGGGTACAAACAAACCCTACCATTCCCCCTTGATTCACCCCACCTTTGAAAGTCACATCTAGACAGAGAGAAGAGAGAGGGAGAGAACAGGAGCCAGAAATAAGCTTGGGGTGAGCAGCTAAGAAACTCCCTGAGGAGTCAGGTTAGTGCAGGACAAATAGTGTTAGGTGTGAGGGGGGTCTACCCCTTATAGGCAGGAGCAAATTGCTCTATCCACAAGCCAGGATTTGTAGAGGGATTTGAAAGCTGAATGGGTGTTAGAGGAGCAGAGGGGAGCAGGGATCCCGTTCCACAGTGTAGGGGCGGCAAAGGATAGTGCTTTCCCTCCCATACCAGTGGACACCCTTGGTACACGTAGGGGAGGGACAGTAGGGGAGTGAGACACCTGGGTAGAGTTCTGACCTTGAGCAGGGGGAAGAGAGGGGCCACATCACCGCTTCTGATGGTACTATCCACTATGCAACCAAGGATAAAATCAAAGCGCCCTTGGAGAGGTAGCCAGCCAAGGAAACTGTAGAGGTTGCAGTGGTGAGTTGAGAAAGGTGCCATGAGAGCAAAATGGCAGGCACTGTTGTAAGCTAATGTGAACCTGGTTCTGAGGGCCGAGGATGTTCGAGAGTAGATGGGGGGCAGTAGTCAAAAATAGGAAGTAGGTTACCCTGGACAATTGCTATTTGAGCCTCTGGGGTTAGCAGGTGGCGTAGATGGTAAGCAGCCCCAAGTTTTTGATTGACCCTGCGAACCACAATGTTGATGTGGTCCGAGAAGGTTAATGATGGATCAAGTGTCACCCCCAGATATTTGAACGAGGTAACGTCTTCAAGAGTCAGACCATCAGGGGATAGTATTTGGAGGGAGAAGCCGGAACTATGAAATTTAGTGAGGTGCAGTTTGGATGTGAATAGCATAGATTTGGTCTTTTTTCCATTTACCAATAACAGGTTTGCTATGAACCAGCTAAAAGCACTGCCATAGTTCTGGGTAAGAACTGAGGAGACCTGGGCGAGGGACTTATCACTGTGGTAAATGACAAGGTCATCTGCATACAGAAGCGATTTACAGTTCAGGCTATCAGCTGGGAGTGAATTAATGAAGATGGAGAAAAGCAGTGGTCCCAGGATGGAACCCTGGGGGATGCCAATTGTGACAGGGAGAGTCGGAGAGATGGCAGAACTAATGCACATTGATTGTGAGTGGCCCGAGAGGTAGCTCTTGAACCAATTTGTTGTCTCGGTGGAGTAGCCAAGAGGTGTAGTTTGGACAGAAGGAGTGCATGGTTTACCATGTCGAAGGCCTTTGTGAGATCCACAAAGACAGCCCCAGTAGTGTGCCCGTGATCCATGCTAATAAGGACATGGTCGGTAAAGAGTGCCAGAGCAGAGGTGATGCAGTGAGATTTGCGAAAGCCATGCTGTTGGCTACACGTAAGACTGTATTTATTTATGTTTTCCAACAGTTGGCAGTGGACAATTTTTTCAAGAAGTTTGCTTAGGTGTGGTAGGATAGAAATGGGGCGGTAATTATCGGACGAGTGGGGGTCCCCTGCTTTGAAGATAGGTATAATTTTCGCTGACTTCCACGTATCAGGCATGGTGGAGGTAGACAGAGCCAAGCTGAAAATAAACGTGAGAGGCTTGATGATGGCAGGGGAGATGAGTTTGAGCAGAATAGGCGAGAGGCCATCCGAACCCAGGCTACCCCAATTAGGGAGATTCCTTAGGAGCATGCCGGTGTCCTGCATATATATGGTCTTGAAGTGAAAGCAGGGGATGCCAGGGGTGGTGGGAGATGGCTGCTGGTTTGTACTGGCTCCTGGGTTGGCAGGGGGGTTGCCAGTTCGTTTGGTGAGATGGGCCGACAGGTCAGTGAATTTTATGTTGAAAGACTGGGCTACATCAGACGGTTCAGTCAGAGGGCCCGAGGGGGAGTCAAGTTTGATAGCAGGTCTGTTATTATGAGGGTTTGTGAAGGAGTTAAGGGAGGCCCAGAAATTTTTGGGGTTCCCTAGGCTGTCCTTCTGGAGGTTAATGTAGTAGTTCCATTATAGGGATTAGCCTTAAATTAAACTTAATTGTGGGTAATCAATCATTAATAATTCATGTTAACAGATATTGATAAAGATACAGAATCAAAATAATATCAGCAATCATAAAACATGTCTAGGTATTTTAATTTAACTGTAAATGTATATTTTGGCAAGAAAGGCTGAAACCCAAGCTGCAGGGTGTTAATATTTAAAGCTGTTTAAGCAGAAAATATTTTTATTTGACATTGTTTAAAATTCATTTATAATGTCCACTAGTGGATCCCTTGGTGGGATGTCTGGAACAGTCCACCTTCCCATGATTTCTTCAATTTCTTGATCCATCTGTTCAATGGTTAGATGTGATGGGGTGAACAGATCCACTGGGTGCTGGAGGGGGGTGCTGGCTGCGCAGCCAGTAATATCATTCAGTCCATAGATGATGCCAGTGTTATTCTTGCTGAGAAAGACATGGTAATTGTCCCAAAAGAGGTCACTGCGCACCCTGTAAACAGGAAGTCATGCAATACTGGTAATATGGTCAAGAGAGCCTATGCTTCAGCCACCTTGGGTATGAGGATAGCCAGCTACCAAGGGCATTTTTCTAAGTATGAATATACCCTTTGGAGCAAACTAAAGTCTCAGGAAGAGTCTCTGCCAGATTCAGAGGCTAAACAAGATATTCTGCTTATTGTTAAGCAAGGCATTGAGTGTAATGGTCACCAGCTTAAAGCCTCTATGGATATTTTCAGTGCTGCATCTCACTCTGCTGTGGCAGGCATTTGCATCAGATAGCATTCCTGGCTGCAAACTTCTGGCTTCACCCAGGACGTCCAGCAACAAGTAATGAATCTTTCCTTTTTTCCCCATATACATTTTTACCTCTTGCATCTGGAGGGGAAGCTTAGCCCAACTCCCACCTCCCAGAGCTAGCAGGTGGCTCCCCTGGTACTCACCCATGGTCAGGTTCTCCCCATTAATTCCCCCTCGTGGCAAGGCCGGAGGTAGGAGGGCCATCCTCTCCCCCCCAGTAAATAATCTAAGGCAGACCATATTGCAAGCTCTTTTGGTGGTGCAAGCTCAGGGACAGGTGGGCTGGACTTCATTAAGTCACCCGGTGTTCTATTTTCCATTTTTCTCCCCACCTATCACTGCGGAGCATTGAACTTGTATATGGAGGTGCACCCATTCGACGTACCCACAGCGCCTTCCCTATGTTGCTGCTAGTGTACACTGTCCCCAGGCCTCCACCTGGTGGCAGTCTAAGGCCAGGCAAACATGCTTCCCTAACCCAGGAGAGGAGAGCTGTCCCTCAGATGCTTGATCCTCTCCCACCTGGGCTGACCCCCATTCCCTAACCTGAGCCGTGGCATAGCAGGAGGTAAGTAGTTAATGTTGTAGCTCTCCACACCACTAGGCCAGCTGAGAATGTTCCCTTTGATGGAACTTACCTGTTTGGACAGCAGATAGAACAGACTCTTAATGTGTCCAATTAAACTAAAACAACCCTTAAGTCTTCCAGAGCAGCTCCCTTTAACCCTCAAAAGGGCAAGGGACATGGTTCTTTCCATAGTAAGCAGCCCTTTTGTAGCTGAGGCAGGGGTGCCCAAAATAACAGAAACCAGCCTCCCCACCCTAAAAAAAAAAATGCAGTCAAAGGTACAGGTGCTGAAAGCACCTAGTGCCACTATCTGACATTTTGGCTCCAGCTCTGACTCAACTGCCCGATCTCACTCCCTGGTGGGGGAGAGGGATGCCTGACCCAGCTTTACTGTCAGTGGGAATCCAACACTATGGACAAATGGGTCCTCAGAATCATCCAAGAGGGATACTCCCTAGGTTTTATAGCACTCCCTCCAGACTATTTGCCCAGAAGACAACCCTCCTTGTCTGCTGACATGTCCAAGCTTCTGGCGCAGGAGACTGTGGGCTCTCTGAGTAACAGGGCAGTGGAAATAGTGCCAGAGTTGGAATGAAACACTGGGTTCTACTTACACTATTTTTTCATTCCAAAGAAATCAGGGGCATGCGCCCCATTCTCAATCTCAGAAATCGGAACTAATTCATGAAGCCTCAGGATTGGTTGGTGTCTCTGGATGTGCAAAAGATGCATACCAGCATATTGGTACATTTACAAACAAGCCGGACTGCGAACTGCTGCACAAAGTAGAGAGTGCAAATACAATAGGGGTGCCACCCCACACAACAGCAACAAATTCAGAAAACGTATTGCATACCTCGTGTAAGGTGTAGAGGCTTCTCCAGGTCCCAGAATAAAAAGAATGATTCTTCTAGACCCAAAATGCATGCTGTCAAACAAGTTCATTAAAAAATAACAACCACACAGCCTTGTATAGCATGATTCAAAACTAAACGTTCTCCCTGGCACTTTGGGTCCAACTGACCCTTCCTCAGGGGTGTGTGGCCTATAAGACCACACCCCCGAGGAAAGGTCAGTTGGACCCGAAGCACTGGGGAGAACATTCAGTTTTGAATCATGACGGACCGCGCCCCCCTGAGGAAGGGTCGGTTGGACCCGAAGAGCCAGGGAGAATATTTGGCTTTGAATTGTGCTGCACAAGGCTGTGTGGTTGTTATTTATTTTATTTTTACTTATTCAGTTTTGGATTAAAAGTACCTTTGAGCTGAAAGCTCTTTTACAAAGGTTCCACATCAATGAGGAAATGGTAACATACATACAAAGGATAATGACATACATACAAAAACAGGGCCTGTCGTCCAGCACTTGAGGCTAACCATTTGACACACACCTGTGTCCTCTACTCTGAGACTGGTTGGCTTCCACTGCACTTTAGAGCCCAATACCAGACCTGTCTGATAGTTAAAAAAGTCCAACTTGGACTCATGCTGGAGTCAATATGCAGTCTTTTCAAGATGGCATGCAAACCAAACAAACCAGAAGCACGTCAAAAGGCGGACCCCAAGTCCCCTTTAAATGCACCTCACTGGCCCAGAAATCCATCACCCTTAAGGGTCCTAAATGGTTCAATGAACTACCTGATACTCTGACCGGAGGCACAAAGCTGAGCCATTTCAAAAAAGGGCTATGGTCCCACCTAAAGCGTGCTTCAACCTGCAACTGCACCAACTAAATGCTCTACAGATCCTCAGGGTGGCCACACGTTGGATCTGGTGTTCTCTCGGGGGCTTCAGATAGATAATCTCAGGACTGATCGGGAGGTTTGGTCTGAGCACTGCACGGTGCAGTTCACGTTCAGGGCTCCCACCAGATGCCCTCCCCCTACAGAGATGATGAGCTGCCACCCTTTACGGGGATTGGCCCCGGAGGGTTTTTTGGCAGCAGCCGATCTATCTGATGTGGGAAATGTATGCGTCAGAGATGTTGGTTTTATGGTGTACTCTTATAATAGAGTCCTATCCAATGCCATTGACTCCCTCGCACATGCCTGTGTATGACCCAAATCTTCATACTTGAGGTCCCCTTGGTTTGATGGGGACCTCAGGGAGATGAAGAGAAAGGGTCAGAGATTAGAGCACTGCCGGTTACTTACTGGGCAGCCTAAGTTCTGCCATATTACACCGGTGTTACGTGAGCTGCACTGGCTGCCAGTCAGGTGGAGGATCCTCTTTAAGGTGGGACTTCTCACCTATAAGGCCCTACATGGTCAGGGCCCTGGTTACCTGTTAGACCTTCTGGTTCCTGCTGTCTCGGCTCACCCCCTCCGTTCCTCCTATGGAGGCCTCCTAGCGGTTCCCAGGTCAAGGCTGAAATCAGCTGGCGATAGGGCATTTAGTGTCGCCGCTCCGGTCCTGTGGAACTCATTCCCTTCTGGGGTTAAGGGGGCCCCCACTTTGGAGGTATTCAAGGCCCGCCTTAAGGCCCTCTTATTCACCCAGGCATTTTTAGATTAAGTCACTGATTGATGAATTCAGTTTTTGGTATAATAAGGATAGTTGACTATGTGCCGAAATTTAAAATTTAAAGTTTTTATATAATTATGCATATAATTGTTTTTATATTATTCTGTAGTTATATTTTGACATTTGTTAACTTATTGTATGGTGCCCAGAGCCTCTGGGAATGGACGTCTTTAAATAACATTTTACCTTACCTTTACCTTACCTTACCTTAATGTTTCCCTGGCCTTTCTCTGTCACCCCTCCTTTTTTCACCCAAACCCTTCCTAATCATTCCCCCTCCCCTGCACCACCTTACCCCTCCTCCTTTCCCCTACCCACTACCCAACTATTATGACAACACCTTCTTGGTTGCTTACCATTCCCTCTTCCATTCCCTCAGCCTCTCAGCTTGTTGAAAAGCTGACATGCTATTTCCTACCATGGCTATCCCTTCCCTGCTACCAACGAACAAATGCACTTTGTTTTTTGCCTACACCTATACTAACATAAGAGTCATGTTTAAGCTGTATCTGTAACCATTAAGTCTTGAACCTTGTGTGACATTATATTTGTTCTCATGATGCTTACCCTGTAATCTGTATTGTATTGTATTGCTTTTGTCCTTGACTTGGAACCTTTGGAAATAAGTCTCTGACTCAAAGGTATTAATCCTAATCTAAATAAATAAATAAATAAAATACAAATGATAAAAGATAACATGGATATTGTACAGTAGTGATAGGCAGATAATACAAGTGTGGTCAAAACAGGAGTACGGTATCTGCGGAGCAATTACAGTGGTTCTACTGGGATTGCAAGATATACAATGAAATCAAAGGCAGATGGGCACAACGTAGCAGAAGTCAAATACATATGAAATAAGTGCTGTTGATGAAATAAGTCAGACAAATAAGCCATTGTCAATAGTAGGCTGAGGGAAGAGGGAGGGCAGAGCAACAAATGGGAAAGTGGGTGAGAAATAAGGAGTAGAGGAAACAGCAATGGAGTAGGTGGGGGGGGGAGTCATGGGCCCAGCAGTATTTCACAAGTGTAGACAGGTCAGGCCATGATTAGTGTACGAGAGGATTCAACTTATGTTGTTATTTTTCTATATACTGGTGCATAACAGCCATCACAGATACCTCTATTTCATGGTGCTCTGGCAGCATTACTAGTTCAAAATCCTTCCCTCTGGGCTTTGTTTGGTGCCACAAGTCTTTACAAAGTGCTTTGCAGTGCTCGCTGCACACCTGAGGAAGTTAGGACTCCAAGTCTTTCTGTACATGGATGACTGGTTAATTTGAAGCCCGTCCAGATAGGAGACAGAACAGGCAGTGGTCATTACTTCTCGGTTCCTGACTTCAATGGCGGTCTTGCTAAACTCTGAAAACTCTCAGCTACAACCCTCCCAGCAATTACTGGTCATAGGAGCTCTTCTGGACACAACCTGGGCATGGGCATTTCTTCCATGGAGCAGACTACAGATAATTCTGCAGATGATATGCTACATCATGGACAGCAGAACTGTGCAAGCCCACTCCATGCAATACATATTGGGCCTAATAGCCTCTTCAGTGTTCACAGTGCCCCTGGCGTGTTTGCTCATGGGGATGGCCCCGTGGATGCTCAGTGCACAGTGGTCACAGGCATCAAGGAGTCCAGAACACTCTAGCAGATGAGCTCAGTTGAACAGAGGTCAATCTTCACAAGTGGTCACTAGCTCCAGACGTCATGAGATAGCTATTTGTTGAGTGGAGTACCCAGATGTGAACTTTTTGCATTGCCACTCAATGCCAAACTGCGTTGATTCTGCTCCAGAAATCCAGGACACGGCACTTTCTGTCAGAATATATTCAGACTGCAATGGCAAAATCTGTTTCTGTATGCATTCCTTACGAGCCCTCTTATCCAGTGTCTATTTCTCCAACTGGAGGCACAAGGAGGAAAGATGATACTAGTGGTCACCTGCTAGCCTCAAGAGATATGGTTTCCTGTGTTGAACAGATTTTCGGTCAGCACATTGAGGACTCTACCACTCAGGACAGACTTATTGACTCAGGGTCACCAGGTCCATCCCAAACTACCCTCTCTTCAGGCATGGCTACTGAAGAGAAAGAAGTGAACAGGTACAAGGTACTTCAGAGGGTCTTTGAAATACTTCTGGCTATGCATAAGCCTTCTACTAGGAATTCATACACGCCAAATGGAAAACATTTTCCATCTGGTGCTCCAAAACCCACATGGACCCCTTTAAGTGTCCAGCTGACAAGGTTCTGGAGCACCTACTGGACCTTTCTGATGCTGGCCTACAGTATTCCACAGTAAAGGTCCACCTCTGTGCTATTTCAGCATACCACAAGCCCATAAGTACCCTCTACCCAGCACAGCTGCCACTGTTCAAGAGGTTCCCGAAAGATATTTTACAAACAAGGCCTCCCATCAGGAAGCTGGTGGCTGTCTTGGATATCAAACCTGTGTTAGATATACTTACTTGCAAGCCCTTTGAGCACTTTGTGATGTGTGACTTGATGTTTTCACTTGAAAGCAGCATTTCTGGCGGCTATCACCTCTACTCACAGAGTATCTGAGATCCATGCTTTGGTCACAGATCCTCTGTATACTGCTTTCCATAAAGATAAGGTAGTTCTCCATACACACCCCAAGTTTCTACCAAATGTGGTATCAGAATTCCGTCTTAACCAGACCTAATCCTGCCTACCTAGTTTGTCAGCTTCCAGAATTAGCGAGAGAGGTCCCTCCACTCTCTGGATGTTGAGCGTCCTTAGGTTTTACCTGGCTAGAACTAAGGACTTCAGACAATCCAAACAGCTCTGTGTCTCCTTCGATGCTAATCAGAACGATCAGACTGATACAATCAAGTCATTTCTGCCTGGACTGTGAATTGCCTTTGCCACTGCTATGCCATGGCTCAGGTTAAACTGGAGGGCAAGGTTCATGCCCACTCCACCAGAGCGGTTGCCATGTCCCTGGTTGAGATATGCTCTGTGTCTGTTGGAGAAATCTGCAGAGCTGCAGCTTGGAGCACACTGCACATGTTTACTAAACACCATGCCCTGGATGTTCATGCCAGGCAGCATGCCACCTTCAGTGTGACAATCATGAATGGGATACATTTCTGAGTGAGCCCTCAGATCCTACTGCCCCTAGTCCCGGGGACCTTGTCTGAGATTGTTACTCTGACCCGCTAGTGGGAATCAGTGGTGAAGACTGATTCTTGGAAGATATTAAAATTATGTACTCACCATAATTCTTGATCTTCTAATAATGTCTTCACCATTGATTCACATGCCTGCTTGCCATCTCACGGACTCACTTCAGTATAGTTGTGTTGGTCTTCACCCCTTTATTCTTGGCTTGGGCTGTGAAGACATTGCTTTACAGGATTTGGTGACCCTTCTTACATGGGCCACCAGGGCTTTCTTATGTACTTAGGTTAAGTGAATAGGTACTTCTTTGGTTATGCTGCACATCCTTTGTAAAAAAAAGGTACTGAGGTGGCTGGGGGCTGGTGCCGACATAAACAGGCTGCCGCGTGCATTCACTCATGGAGCCGTGCATGCATGCTGCTTACCTCGGCACCATCCCCCTGAAAAGTTCTGACTCCTACTGGGTCCTAGCACCTCTGGCTCAGATCCACTAGTATGAATCAATGGTGAAGCAATTCTTAGAAGATCAACAATTATGATAAGTATGTAATTTTAATGTTTATATAGTGTCCCCCTCCCTGAGACTCAGGTGCTTTTCTAAAGATACAGTTAAAATGAGTTATACCTACAGTCGGCCAAGTGGGGTGGTGGGCTGAGGCGCTGGATGACAAATCACCAGCCACACCAGTGATCCGGGTTCAGAAGCAGACCAGGATGACTCTGGGGCCAGCCAGGAGAGGGAAGGATTGGGTGCCTTGTGACAGCTCTCCTCCCAAGGGGTGGGGGTGGGGGGATTCCTGGGTCCCACCATTCGACTGCCATCTAGCAGAGGTTGGATGGCAGTGACAGTGGGGACAGTTAGAGTGGGGAGGGCATCGGCAGATGTGACACATTCGCATGCGTCACTGCACACAAAACACCCTGGGGACGAGCAACTGGAGGAAAACAACCCCGGCTCAGCCAGTGTCCCCCGCAGGCACCCCACTTAGGTGGTTAATCTGTAATTCCCCAAGACAGGTCAGTCACAGGGCTGGGGGATGCCACAAATACCACAGAGGAAAAATAAGACGTAAAAATGCACGCAGAAAAACCTGGTTATACCAAACACCTTACAAAAAAAGAGAGGCTGGCAACAATAAAACCATATATCGTCAACAAAATCATTCATTAAAAACCAGGGTACACAGATATCTCTTAAAGACCTTTTTTATTTTAGTTGTTTAACCAGGTATAGCACACTAAGCTGAAAACTTTTTTACAGGAGCGACCTGGGAGCACAAGGAGGTTAAGTGACTCGGTCAGGGTCACACAGTATGCAAGTGGAAGCTGTGGGATTCAAACCCAGGTCTGACCTGCTAGATATCACCAAATTTGTAGCTCAGAGCCTTAGACCACTGCGCTATACTGCCTCCTCAAAAACTTTAAAAACTTCTCTTTCAAGAGACTGCTCCAGATACATGGATTAGCGAAGTAACGCCTGCTACCCCCCTGGACTAGCAAATGCTTGCTTTTTAACCCAATCTGAGCTTTAGAAGGGAACATTTTACATTTTCTGGGGAAAGTACTACCCCCATGACAAAACTGCAACCCCTTTGAAAGAATTTTAGATCCACCTTTGGGGAGCTCCACAACTGAGGTGTTACCAGAGAAAAAGCCCTTTCACCAGATGACTGCAGGCGAGCAAGTTCTCCACAGTGGAGCAGAAGGGGGCAGCTTGGAATATGCAATATGAATTCAAAAGTATGTAATATGTATAGAATCAGCTATGAGTGACTCTGTGATATGAGTTTTTTTACACACCCATGGCGCATTTTACCATATAAACCACAGGAGTGAAGCTCAACTGGTTCACAAAAGCAAAACACACCAAAGGGGCATGAAAACAAAAGAGAAACTGCACAGCTCCCTAATTTTATTTTTTATAATATCTGTCAGGGTCAGTCTTCAAAGTGTGAGTAAGCTGACAGACATTGTCACAGGTTATTTCAGTTTTCGAGACTGTGTAATAGCTTTCCACTTTGGGTGATTGATTGACTTTCTCCATATCAGCCTGCTGGGTGTGACATCACACTAGATTGATATCAGATAGTATACAGTCTTTTTTTTTTTTTTTTTGTTTAATTATTTTACCAGGAGAAACACACTAAGCTGAAAGCTTGTTTACAGGTGCGACCTGGGAGCACAAGAAAGTTAAGTGACTTGCTCAGGGTCACACAGTATGCAAGTGGAAGCTGTGGGATTCAAACCCAGGTCTCCAGGTTTGTAGCTCAGAGCCTTAAACCACTGTGCTATACTGCCTCCGATGTCTGGTTGATAACAAATCCATCAGTTATAACAGGATGCACTACTACTCGTTCCAAAAGGATACACAAATGCAATCGTACAAGAAAGTTCATGGTAGCAGTGGGGAACAATTATCCATATGGCAGGTAGATAGAGGATGGCTGCTGGTGCTGAGGATTGCCCCCTTATACGTGCAGGCACTACTGAGAGTTATGATGAAAGAAGATGTTAGCATTCTATATGAATCAGTAACTACCGGTGGGGGTGGTTAAGAAGGGGGTCAAAAAATGGCTTTAATTAATATATTCTGACAGCAGAACATAAAATCCTGAACTTATAACTTGAATGAGACTTTCTTCTGGCCGAACTTCGACATCAGATCTAGTAAGGTGAGTCATCATGACAAGAACCTGTGGGATACTGACTCTACTGAACTACATCCTCCCTGCCCCCCACCCTGTAGGCAGATGGCTCGCTCAAAGGTAACTTGGCACAGTCTTGCTAGGTCCCTGCCTGAGTGGAGGGGGTGGAGAGGGGGGCAGCAACAGCTTGCTGAAAGTGATACATAGGGCCGTTACTGCCCTGAAGGAACTCTGCTAAGCTTATTATCAATGAAAGAACAATCAATCTACCCGAAGCATCTGCTACAGGGATCAGAGGGAAGTAGTGCACAGGGCATGCATCAATACACTGTACATGCAAGCCAGAGGTCTCTTGAGACATCTTCCCCCATCCCAACCCCTCCTTCTACAATGATTGGCATCAGGGCCACAGACCAGACTGACCTCATGACATCATTAACCTCAGTCCATACACTTGGACAGCTGGTTAGGAAGCCTCTATAGTGTCTGGTCTCTGACAGAGGTAAAAGTGAGAGAGAGTGAGATCACAGTCTTAAGACCCCCACCCCCACCCTCCACACCACACCATATTTTGGGGAGGGCAGATTTGAGACCATCAGCCATTTCAGCTGCTCTAAACCAGCCTTTGTTTGCTCGTCTAAGAGAGATTCACTGGTTGAATATGTTCCATTCAGCAGTCAGTAGAAAGCGTCCCCAGTGCTTAGCTGGGCTTCTACATCTGACTAAAGGCACTGGCTACAATCTATGCTCTGAAACTCCATTGTGCTTTGTTTACTGTAGCTATCAAGACCAGGACAGGCCAGTCAGAAATTAATCATGCAGCCCCCTTGTCAAGATCCAATACTGACTGAACAGCCCCTACAAAGGTATAACTGTTTTTAAACAGCTCCTCGCTGACAAATATAAATCCATGTTTCTTTTTTTTTTTTTTGCTCCTTCCTTAGCCTCTCAGCACCCCACTCCTCCAGCCCTGCTGCTCCCAGACTCACTGTTCTTTGCCACAGTCCCTCTGCTCATACCTCTCAGCATCCAAGCATTAAAATGTGCAGCATGTGTCTGTAAAATGGCAATCAAATGCACAGACTGCTTGGCACGTTTTTTTCCCACCAGTCTGTTTATGCCTCTTCCATCACTGGCACCTGAGTCCCCCACTGACACTTACCTCGGCTTCCTCCCTAGTACTAACATGATGCCATGAACAGCACCTCCAGGTGAGGCTGAAGGTAGCGGTACCCCTCGAAAGGATTTCTTGTGGTCCTTCGTGAGGGTGCCAGGTTGAGGTTGCAAGGCCAGATATCCTGAGCTACCAGAGCCTATTTTCCATTTTTTGCCCCCTCCCATTCCGAGGCAGCACGTGGGAATGATGCTAGGATGTGCTCACACTGAGTGTGTCGGCATGTTGACATGCACCACAGCCTCCTCCCAATTCTGTTCCTTCAGCTGCAGTACCACCAGTGGTCACACAGGCCGCAGTGTTGTTGCAGATGTGACAACCCACCCTCCTCAGAAAAGGCGAGTGTCCTCTGAGATGCTGAATGCTCCTCCCTCTGGCCAGTCCCGATGCCCTCAGATCACTCCCGAGCCTGGATCGGGGCATTGCAGGGCATATTTTTAGTTTAAAGAATAATAATGGGCACCATTCATTTACTGTTAACAACTTTTCTATCAAACTAGTTTACATTTTTAATAGTTTGTACAGAAATAGGTCTAACATTAGTAAATCATTACAGAGCAAGGGTAAATTTGGTATAAAATACACAGTGCTATGTGAAATGCACAGAAATCTAGCAACTTAGAAACACAGATGTGTGCAGGCAGAAAATGACCATTTCTCTATCCGGTGTGCCCTGACTCAGCATCTCGCCCATTGCCCCTGGCAGTCGTACAGGTTGCATCCTTCCCATTTTCAAGCATCCAGTTACCTCCTTCACCTTCCTTTCTTTCATTTACGTGGCCGAAGAATGACCTGGTTTTGTCTGATGATCCTGCTGCTTTAAGCCCCACCATGTATACCTCTCGACTATTATGAATTCTGTATAACGCTATGGATTTCACACTCAAATTCACCGTTGCTCCTCCACAGTTTACTGATGTTCTTCAGAATGTCAGAGCTATTTCTGGACACACAAATTTTTAAAACAATGACTAACCGATGTAAACATTTTTTTAACATTAAACATCTGGGGCCCACTATTCTTAGGCATATCATTCGTTAAAATAAGAAAGTGCAGCAAATTCTGGCCCTTTGCTCTGAATTGTGAAGGTCAATGCTATGCATGTTAATGCTGAAAGGCTGAAAGCTATGCCTCCATGGCTTTCAAAATTCTAACTGAAGGCCCTCAGGGCTGCTCCATACACTTCTCTGGCCTTGATGCACACTGTATTTTGCCACTGGATACAGCTCTTACTTTTGGTCAAGACAACTTGCCTTAGGCACCTGTTGAGCCAGGGTGTGCCACCTTTTGGTGCCTTTTCCCTTATTACTGACAGGGATGCAGACCTCAGAGGCTGATTCAAGTGGTTAGTTTGTGATCCACAGAATCCAGAGGGCTTCGCGGAGTTAAGGTGCTTG
The DNA here is from genome assembly GCA_016271365.2 of Neoceratodus forsteri. Lineage (NCBI taxonomy): Eukaryota > Metazoa > Chordata > Ceratodontiformes > Ceratodontidae > Neoceratodus > Neoceratodus forsteri. The sequence goes on along the minus strand of CM028138.1, from coordinate 280,488,012 downwards.
GCTCCCGGAAAGGGAGGGTGCACGTTGCCTGACATTCATGCATATCCTCCTCCCCACCGACCAAGAAGCAGCAGTGGCATCGGCTGTGAACGCAGCTGATAGCCTACCCACCCACCCCCAGCCGGAGGAGGGGTGCTGCCATAGTGACTCTCATCATTCAGATGGTGGAGAGCAGTTCCAAATGGGGTATTACAATGAATAAACTAATATGTTATACTACTACCAACCTCCACACCTACTTGCAAACATGTGGGAACTAAACCCCTATGAGGATATCAGTTCATTTATTTTTACAATTATGTTTACCCAGGATAGCCCAGCTGAGATGCAGTATCTAGTTTTCAGTGGGGTCCTGCTTCTACCCATTTACATTTGGGTGAACTGATGCACAAGCAGTCAAAATGACTTGCTCAGGGTCACACACAGCAAGTTGCAGGAGTGAGACTTGAACAAAGGTCCCGTGACTCCCAAGCTTTTGCTCTAACCACTACACTACAATGAATACAGTAACTCTTGCATTTTCAAAAGTGATGTCCCCAGAACACCGGTAAGGAAATGCCTTCTGCAGAACTTTAGAGAGTGATTTTCATCCCCCGACCCACCTCCAACTGGTACCTCTCAAGCTGATTTGAAAGGCTGCCTGTTAGAACCTTGCCCTCCCTTCCCCATATGCAACAGAAAACAAACATTGTAACCTCAGAAATATAGACTGCAGAGTGAATGGACTTCCACCCACGTGCCTGTCCCACCCCGCCATACACAAATGACACTTTTGTTGGTAAAATGAAAAACAGAGACAGATAAATGCCATTCAGTAGTTTTTTCATAGGATCCTGCTGTCAGCAATATATACACACACTCTAGTTTTACCACTCAGAACCCACTCTGTCTCATATGGGGAGGATGCTGTTCCACATTGTAAAGAGCAATTAATGGCTCTCAACTGCTCCACATTAGTAGAGACTTACGTAATCGTATCCCTCAGAACCCCCTCTGTTACACATGAAGTTGTGTTGTCCCACATTATATAGTGGGATACATCTCTCAACTGTCCCAAATTTTATTTACTGAAATGTTTCACTGGGAAGGCACACTGAGTGATAAGTTGCTCGTCTCCCGGTGCAGCCTGGGGGGAAGGCGTACAATAGGAATGTGACATTAAACATTCAAGTTACAAGATCAACATTAACATACAGTTGTAAGGCAGGTGTTACAAACAGTGTTACAACAGTGTTGCACATAATATATGAAAGAGTGGACAATAATTAAGTGTCGGGTTAATAAGTAAACAAGTGCTTACGTGAAAGAAAAGGGGGAAGGGGAGGGAGGGGTGAGGTGAGGTGGGGAAGGGGGAAGAGTCTTGTCCCTGGAGACCCCCTCAGGATGCGAGGAACTCTGCAAGGGGATTTGGGGGGACCAGAGAGAAGGGAATATGGCAGTGTCCCAGAGAGACCCCTTTAGGGTGGTGAGGAAAGGAAGGAGATGAGAGATACAAGCCCCTTGGGGGGGTAGGAGAGGGACCCTTGGGGAGCATTTGGGATCCTTTACATTCTGTGAGAGTATCAAGGGAGGCCAGTAAGGGGTAGCAATTTGGAGAAAGGGGAGGAGAGCTAGAAATGTGAGGGGTGAGTGTACACAGGGTAAAATGAAGGTGACGGTAGAGGGGTAGTGTTTGTTCAGGGCTTAGAGGAAGGAATTAGGGAGAGACATGGCAGGAGCATCTAGTTGCACGGTAACTACTGAGGGCAGAGCTGATGGAGTAGGCGGAGGATGAGTGCCAGATTTGAGCGGGGAGGGAATTCCAGATTTTTGGGAGGCAGTGAGAGTAACCAGATTGGCCGATTTGGGTTGATCTGTGGGGGACAACCAGGGTATGGGAGTCGGTTGATCTAAGGGAATGGGAGGGTGGGGGGTGTTTTAAAGGAGGAGGTGAGGTGGGAAGGGAGCTCACCCAGCCAGTGCTTGGAGGTGAATTTAGCACAGTGGGAGAGTCACCTATTTGTAAGAGAGGGGAAGGCTAGGGCATGAGAAAGATCACTGTGATGGGTGTGAGGGGGAGCATCCAGGGCAAAGCGGCAGAAGGAAATGAAGAGGGTGTCCAGTCTGGCCAGGGAGGACATAGTGGCAGCACCATAGACTATGTCACAGTAGTCAAAAATAGGCAGTATTATCTTCTGAACTAGTTCACGCCTAGCCACAGGAAGGATGCAGCTATGGTTCCTGAACAGGGCACCAGGCTTGGGGTGCATTTTTTTCTGGATGGCGTCAGTATGTCCAGAGAAGTTTAGGTGCTGGTCCAACGAAACACCTAAGTACCTGAAGGAGGATGTGTCCTGAAGTAAAGTTCCCTCAAGGGTGTGAAAAGTGGGTAGGGAGGGAAGCCTAGATGGTCTCTGCCTTGTGCCAAAGGTCATGGAAACAGTCTTCTTGGCGTTAAGGAAAAGTTGATGGTTAGCAAACCAGAGCTGAACTGTTTCAAAGTCTTGCTGTAAGCTGGTTATAACCTTATCAGGACAGGAGCCAGATGCATACAGGACTGTATCATCGGTATCCATATGTATAGCGGAGGATGGGAAGCAAATAGAGGGAAGGTCGTTAAAGAAGATGAATAATAGGAGGGGCCCTAATACAGAGCCCTGGGAGACTCCAGTGCTAATCAGGAGGGGAGGGGAAGTGGCATCCAAGATCATAATTGATTGGGTTCTGTCAATAAGGTAAGCCTTGAACCAGTTTGTGGCGGAGGGAGATAGGCCAGCTGCTGGGAGTGAGTTGAGGAGAAGGGAGTGAGCTAGACAGTGTCGAAGGCCTTGGTCAGGTCAACAAAAATGGCACAGGTAATTTGGCCATTGTCCATCCTGGTTAAGGTGGAGTCTGTGAGCTGTAGGAGAGAGGTGCTAGTTGAGTGTTTTTCCCTGAAACCAGACTGGAAAGGGGTGAAAAAGGAAGTGTCAGATAGAAAAGAGGTGAGTTGGGAGAGGACAATGTGTTCTTGAAATTTGGCATGGGTAGGGAGGAGAGAAATGGGGCGATAGTTGCCAGGGGATGAGGGGTCACCCCCTTTAGGTAGAGGGAGGACTACATAATGTTTCCATGAAGAGGGGACCGAGGCAGTAGAGACTGAGACATTTAGGATTATCGAGAGGGGGTAGGCAATGGCTGAAGTGGAGAGGGAGAGGAGTTTTGGGTCAAGGCCATCAGGGGAGGCACCTTTAGAGGGGTTGATGGCGAGGAGGGCACTTAGGGCATCATTTGGGGTTACAGTAGCAAAAGAGAAGGGGAAGTGGGAGGGTGGCAGAAGGGGCACACCGGTAGAGGGTGGGGAGAGGGATGGGTAGGAGGGGAGGGGAGAGATTTCAGTTGCTCAGTGGCGCAGGAGGTATAGTAGGAGTTAAATTCTAGAGCTACAGCTGGTGGGTCAGACACTAGTGAGCTATTTAAGTACCCAGAGGGTGAGCAAGATGGGGGGTAAGTAGGGCATGGACCACCTTCCAGAACTTTAAAGGGGAATTTATGTTGGTGATGAAGGCAGATTTGAAATATTCAGATGTGGCTAAACTTGTAGCCCTGGTGCAAGCGTTTTGGAGCATGCGGTAGTTCGCAAGGTCACTAGGATGCTGGGTAGCTTTATGACACTTTCAGGCTTGATCTCTAGCCCTGAGGAAGGCCAGAAGTTCAGGGGTTATCCAAAGTAACTGGTTACCTCTAACTCTGGTTTGTTTGAGTGGGGCAAAGGCATTCCCATTTACAAGAAAGATTTCCTTGAAGTAGGCAAGAGCTTTATCAACTGAGGGGAAGAAGGTTGGGGAGACGAGTCAGAAGTGGCAAGGTTACTCAGGAGAGATTCAAGGTCAAGAGACTTGAAAGAGCGTAGTTGTGTGGCTTTGTGTGGTGATTTAGTTCAGTGGACTTTCCTAACTATGAATATTGGGTTATGATCACTGAGAGCAGTGGAGAGGATGCCAGAGGTGATGACGTGGTGGGGGTGGAAGGTAAGGACCCAGTCGAGTATGGAGTGTTGTTGTGTCTTGTGGTTTGGAAGGGTGGGTTCGGAGATCAGTTGGGAGATGTTTAGGGCTCTGATTTCATTTTTAGTTTTGGTAGTTTTAGGTGACAACCAAGTTATATTGAAGTCGCCTAGAATGAATAATTTCCCAGAGCGAGCAAGGGAAGTGATGGAGGTTAGGAGGTCTAGCACAACTGAAGGATGGACATTTGGGCAGCAGTATATGCTGGCTATGAAGATCGGGAGAGTGAAGGGGAGGGTCACATGGATAGCTAGGGCATCATGGGTTTCAGGATTGGAGGATGAGTAGATGATGAAATATTGTAGGACATAAATGGCCACACCACCAACTCTGCCATTATGGTCTTGCCTTAGCAGTGAGTAGCCAGGAATAGAGACCAAGGTATCAGGGTTAGTACTCTTTAGCCAAGTTCCTGATATGATTATGTAACCCCACTGCAAATGGGGGTTCCCAAAAGTCTTCCAGGAGCTTTCCTGAATACTCCAAGTGTAACCCCCAGGTGGCACTATCCCGAGGGCTACTACCCCTGCCTGACTGACTACTGACAGGTTGAGGAGCCTAGGTCCAATGGCGGGTGCCTCCACTCAGAGGTCAGGGTTAATACTGTCTGGTATGTCTTGGTCACAGCTCTCTGGGACACTGCAACACCCTTTTCTTCCCACTAGTGGCCCACACAATACATTAGGAACATCTTCGCAATGTACACTTACCCCCAGGACTGGCTCTGTCGACTGGACTCTGGGGACCCCCTGTAAAACAAGGTGATACAGTGCAAAAGCCACAGAACAATACTTTAACATAAACGAATACCTCAGACAGTGTAACTTTGCTGAAACAAGCAAATCTGATTTATTTAGGGGGACATAACAAGGACGGGGGAAATCAGGTTAATTAGGTTAAACACATTAATAATCACAGTACTGTGTGCATATTCAGAGTCCCAGATTGTCACTTTCACTGGGTACCCAGGATGGAGGGGGGGGCTAGCCAGCATCAGGTGCAGCTGGTTGGGGCCCTGTGATGGAAAAAAAAACACTTGCACAATACCCAATTGTAATCCGGAGCCGGATGGCTCAGTTCGTGAAGAAATGAGAAAACAACAATTAGATGACACACTTGCAGTTTGATAAACAGATGGCAGGGAGCTACCCTGCTTTGTACTCACAAACTCAGTGCTGGGAACTGGATGGAAGGCAGATTGTCCTGGATTGTCAGGAGGAGTAGACCATATGGACAAGGTCCTTGTGACTGGACCCCACTGCAGTTTAGAGCAAATGGATGTAGTCTGGATTAAACTGGGGTTTACTTCCAGCTTCAGGCACTCAATTCACTGTACAGGGGATCTGAAACGCGATTCCCCACAAGCACTACACACATTTATATGTAAAAGGAAAGTACTATACCAGGCAGGCTGCTTCCCTATCCCGATCGCAATTACTGCACAATACCCGAGAGAACACACAGCAGATTCAGTTCCTGACAGACCGAGTGCGATTCAGCAATTTCTCCAGTCTTCTACAAGGTGAGCCTGGTTTCTTCACTTCTGGTGCTTCTTTCTCTTTACAACTCTGATTCAGTCCACACTGGCACTCACAAACAGTTGTAGGCTGAACTTCAGGGCCCCACACGAGCTTCCTGCGCGAAAACTCAACAGCGCAGGAGCCCAGAGCTCCTTCCCTCTTCACAGTCACAACTCATCTGATCTTTCCAGTAGACAGAGCCGGGCATTTCCTTTGAGTTCCTCCCAGTGCAGTTGGCTGGTCTGGCTGTCACTCACAGTAAACTCCCCCTGTTGGTGGAAAAATGGTGCCAAAGTCCAGACTACAATTCTCAGAAGCATTGGCCATACAGTACATAGGTGGCTGGCTCCACAATGAGAGTCCAAGTTCTGATTTGCCAGCAGCATGCTCCATTTCAAAGGTCCCCCCACACTGATTGGTCCAGTTCAGCAGTTCAAAACTAGAATGGGGGACTAGGCAAACACAGTTCTGACTGCAAAGAAAAGCAGGTTAGACAAACTATATTTTTGTTTTTACTCTAAATGATGTCTGGCAAACAGTTACATCTTTGAAAAGTGCTCACTCTGCCCACTTAGTGACGGCAGAAATGGAGCAATTTGGCAGCAGCTCAAGTAGGACTCAAACAGGGAAACACACAGACCCCCATCCAAATTAATTATGTCTGCAGGCAGACAGCTCTTAAAGAGACAGTACCAGAGGCTCTAAAAGCACTCACAGATAAACGGCTTAGATGCCCAACACCATCCAGGCTTGGAGCATTCAAGCAAGCTCCTGGAAGACTTTTGGGAACCCCCATTTGCAGGGGGGTTACACAAGTCTGGGCGGTGTTCGGCGTCTGAGCTGTTTAAATGTGGTTCCAAGTGAGTGCTATTTGAGCCTCCACATACTGTCTCTTTAAGAGCTGTCTGCTTGCAGACCCCACTAGTTTGTATGGGGGGGGACTGTGTGTTCTAATGCCCGAATCCTGCCCGGGCTGCTGTCAATTCACTCCGTTTCTGCCATTGCTACATGTGCAGAGGGAGCCTTGTTGAAAGATATAACTGTTTGCCAGAAATCATTTAGAGTGACTGAGAAAATGTAGTTTGTCTAACCTGTCTTCCTTTCAGCACAAACTGTTTCAGTGTAGTTCTTTCATTTTGGTTCTGAATAGCTGACTTGGAACAATCAGACTTAGAGGGAGACCCTAAAATGGTGCCTGTGGACGAATCAGAACTTGGAGTCTCAATTTTACATAGAAACATAGAAACATAGAATTTGACGGCAGATAAGGACCGCTTGGCCCACCTAGTCTGCCCATTTTCCTACCTAACAGATAAGCTGCAGATCCTAGTTAACCAACAGCTTACTTACTCCTACCCCCCACTAGGACTGCCTTATGCGTGTCCCATGCATTCTTGAAGTCCCCCACTGTTCTTGACCCCACGACCTCCTCAAGGAGGCTGTTCCATGCATCCACAACCCTCTCAGTGAAAAAATACTTCCTCACATTACCTCTGAGCCATCCCCCTTCTATCTTCAAATTGTGCCCCCTTGTTCTTACACATCTCTTTTGAGCCAGCCACAAGGGGATTGATTTGTCAATGACTCTGGGAAATGTAGTTTTAACCTTGGCACCTTTTTTCCACCAACAGAGGGAGTCTTATTGTTAGTGACAGCCGAATCAGCCAACAGAATGGAGTGGAGCTAAAGGAAATGCCCTGCTCTGTGACTGGAAAGATTAGATCAGTTGTGACAGTGAAGAGAGAAGGAGCTCTGTGCTTCTGCAGTGTATAGTTTCGCGCGGGAAGCGCGTGTGAGGCCCTGAGTTTCGGTCTACAGCCTTTGTGAGTGCCAGTTTGGACTGAATCCGAGTTGTGAGGAGAAAGAAGCACTAGAAGTGTGGAAACCAGGCTCACCCTGTAGAAGACTGTAGAAATTGCTGAATCACGCTCGGTCTGTCAGGAACTGAAGCTGCTGTGTGTGCTCCCGGGTATTTTGCAGTAATTGCGATCGGGATCGAGGAGCAGTCTGCCTGGTATAGTACTTTCCTTTTACATATAAATGTGCGTAGTTCTTAGGGGAATCACTATTTCCAATCCCCAGTGCTGTGTGCTGTGTGTTGAAGCTGGAAGCAAACCCCAGCTTGTCTTGGACTGAATCCGTTTGCTATCAATTGCAGTGTGGTCCAGTCACAAGGACCTTGTCCTCATGCCCTGTTGTTCTGGCAATCCAGAAGAACATCCACCATCCGGTCCTCAGCTTGGGTATTGTGAGTACAAATCATGGTATTCCCCTGCAGCCTGTTTTCAATCACAAGTGTGTCATCTAATTTTTGCTGTTTCACTGTTTCATGGACTGAGCCATCCAGCTGCAGATTACAATTGGGTGTTGTGCATATATTTTCTTCTACAGGGACCTATCCATCTGCACCTGCCGGCCAACCCCGGGCAACAGACCTGGCTAGCCCCCCCCAAGCTGGGTACCCAGAGTGTGACTTTTCAGACCCTGTATGTGTGCACGGTACTGTGATTTAATGCCACCAATTAACCTGATTCCCCCTCCCATGTTACTGTCCCCTAAATAAATCAGATTTGTTGTTGTTATACTATATATTGTCTGTGGTGTTGGTGCTTATGGAAACAGTATTGTATTTTGCTATTCATGTTGTTTAACCTTATTTTACAGGGGGTCTTCAGAGATGTGCTGCAGAATCAGTCTCGAGGGTAAGTGGTACTTTATGAGTGAACAGTGTGCACACGTGGGGTATTGGGGCTGTAACTCCGGGGTACTGTGTGAACCACTAGAGGGAATAAAAGGTGGTCACAGTGTCCCAGAGGGCTGTGATCAAGCTAGTCTAACCACTACAAACCCTGACCTCTGGGTGGAGGCACCCACCATAGAACCTAGGCCCCTCAACCTGTCAGTAGTCAAGCAGGCAAGGGTAGTAGCCCTTGAAATAGCGCCACCTGGGGGTTGCAATTAGAATGTCTGGTTTTAGAGTGCACACCATAGCCTGAATCTGGTCTATTTTTTGCAGCAAGCTGTGGGTGTTTAGATGTAGGATCTTTAAGCCCTTTGGGAGGGCTGAGAGAAGAGAGCGGGGGGAGATAGTAGAGGAGGAAGCACCAGAGTGGATCAGGGCAATAGGGCCTGGGTTGTGGTGGATATCCCAGGCGGAGAGCAAGAGGAGGGCGAGTATGAGAAAGCAGAGCCTAGGGAATTTTGAAGGGGCTGGCGAGGAGGTTGGGGGTTTTGAGGAGAAGGGAGTGGATGAGTGAGGAAGAAGGTGGAGAACCGCAGTGAACATGGACACCGTTATCAAAGCCGCATGAGGAATAGTGGTAGAGTGAGACCATATTTCGAATGGCGAGGAGGGAGTGATAGCATGGATGTGGCTAGGGGATTGGAGATAGTAACTGATGGGGGTGGGAGAGTTATTAGGAATAGGTGAGTAGTGAGCAAGTGGAGGTGGTAAAGAGAGGGATATGAGCAGAACAAGGGGGAGAGAGGAGAGTAGGGCATGCATTGTTCATAAAGGTAGAGAAATTAGTGAATAATTGATTAAGGAACAGGAAGAATTTGTAAGCAGGGAGCGCAGAGGAGGGGACTGGTCAGACGGAGGGGGGAGCTGTAGTTTAGGAAGGTATCTATAAGAACAACAGGCAGGGATCGCTTTAGATAAAGATTGTGTCCCTCTAGTGGCAGTACAGTATAACTTGCTAATGGGAAAATGGACACACAAAAAAAGCTATGCTGGCAGCAGTGATAGTTGGGACAGGGTGAGGTGGGCAGCAGCAAGCTGGTGAAATTGCTGCACAACTGGAAGCAGAGGACCCTTGTCATGGGGTCTCTGATCTATAGAGGAAATGAGAGGTTTAGCAATAGATATATCAAAGACGGGGTGGGGGGCTGTTACCCAGTGGAGAAGACAGAGGCACAGCAGGGTGCCAGAGGAGGCAGTAAACAACAGTTTAGTCAGAGGGCAGGAATTAACATCAGAGGAACAGTAGAAACATAAGAAAACAGGGGGTGGAGTGGGGTGGGGTAGAACAATGCCAGGTCTGAAGGGGAGTTTAGAGAGAGTGAGACAACAGAGACAGGAGAGCTAAATTAAAAAGGTAAATTAATAATTTCTGAGAATTTACAAAGTAGGGCAATGTAGAGACAAAGCAGGGTATAGTGCTGGTCAGTGCCAGGTTCGGGGGGGGGGGGGTTATTAAAGAAAGTGAAAGAACACAGATAGAAGGATTTAAATTGTCAATTATTAACTTGGCACAATAATAATTAGGCACAGTAACCAACTAAGCACAACAGTAAAATTATCTAAGCACAATACAATCAGCTAAGCAGTTTAGAACACATTTGCACATTAATAATAATGGCAACAGCAGTAAAGATCAGTCCAGGAACGCATGCTCAGAGAAACTGACTCAAGCAAACAAAGAGTGCTGGAAGATGCAGTCTGGCCGCAGCATCAGGAGCCAAACCCACATGGAGCAGGTGTAGTACCACATGGTACAGTGGGATTCATACCTCTCAACAGTCCCACATTAGGAGGGGTGTTCCTCATTTTACTACTCAGAACCCTCTGTTTTACCTGGGGAGCATGCTGCCCCACATTATACAGTAGGGTTCATGCCTCTCAGCTGTCCCGCATTAGGAGGGATGTCCCCCATTTTACCACTCAGAACCTCCTCTCTCCCACATGGAGAGTATGTTGCCCACTATTATACAATGGGATTCACACCTCTCAGCTGTAGCACATTAGGAGGTATGTCACATATTTTATGGCTCAGAACCCCTTTAGGGACAAATGGAGAGGGTGCAGTCCACATTGTAAAGTGGGACTCATACCTCTCAACTGTACCCATAAGGAGGGAGGTCCCTCATTATACCACTCAGAACCATCTTTCCCACGTGGAGATGGTGCTGTCCCACACTGTAAACAGGAATGGAGCATAGGAGATGGACAGCTGCTTATTCTGCCCAGATGGGTGGAACAAGCTGCATGAGAAGCTAAAAGGCTACAAGGTAGCATGATCAATATTCTGAACACTAAAGGGGATAAACAGTGTAGTGTATACTCGGATATTTGAGCTAGTGAGTGCAAGCAGAACTAGAGGAAAACAGTCAAAATGGGGAGGGGTAGAATAGGGAAACGCTGTAAAGAGGATGGGAAATGAATTCCAATTGGCAGTGGTTTATAATGTTCCCATTTACAGAAATAGTATACAGACGTCTAAATGATCCTTATGTACCTGTACCTGAATAAAAACTGACATGAAAAACTATATTTTTCATTGTTTTGCTTTTATGGGCAGCATTCTGTTACAGTTCTGCTCATGGAACTAGTGATCTGGAGTTTTAACTACAGTATATCATGGGTTGTGTACAGAATGCCAAATTACTAGTTCCATGAAGAGAACTAGGCAGAATGTTGTCCATAAAAGGAAAACAATTCAAAATGCAGTTTTTCACATCAGTGTTATTCAAGTACAGTTAAATACACCTCTGTTGGAGGCAAGTTTTTTGTTACTAGGTACATTACCAACTGCTGTCAATTAGCACACATTTCCTGTCCCCTTTAAAAAGCATAACTTCACACAGAGGCTGGTTAGCATGTGGAATAGCCTACCCGGTGACATTGTGAAAGCTGGCATTGCGGGTTGCACATCATGAGATGAGAGAACATTCCAGCTGATAATCCTGGATGTACATAAGTCTTCAAACTTAAATTGAGTACAGTAACTGCAGTGGTGGAGCCAGGTTTGGGAGTATTTGGGAGCCGGGGGAAGCCATTCAGTCAATCATGGGCTCCACAATGGGCACTAAACAGTGAATAAAGATGGTGGCGGGGCGCCACTACTCACACTGGGGCAGCCAGGAGGGGCGACTGCCCCCCCCAGCCAGGAGGGGCGACTGCCCCCCCAGCCCCCCTCTAGCTCCACCACTGAGTAACTGCTGTGATACAGGAGGAGTGGACAAAATGGACCAAAAGTCCCTTCTGTTACCATAATATTGTTATTATGCCAAACCAGCAGCAACTCAGATCAGCTTCCAAAAGCTCGTGTCTTTAAATGGAAAAACCCAGACGCTGTTTTACCAGTTGTTTAATCCTGTACACAAACACTGCAATTTGTGTAACTATATGTTTACTTGTCCTTGCTTTCTGATGTAATGCAATACATTTGTGCTGGCTGTCCCTTGAACTCTCCTGAAAATGAAATTAGTTTAGTCTGCAAACGGCTTCTGCTCTTTTTTTTCCTCAGGAGTCTTGTTACACGCCCATGGCTGAAAAGCTCTGTCATTTTAAAATTACAACCTTGTTTTAATATTCTTCAAGAATTACTGCACTGTTTTCCAATCAAGCTTTTCTTCCATGATCAGCTGCACTCAACGTTCTCCAGTCCTCTATCAACCATGCATCCTCATCTAGAACTAACTGCCTAGCAGCTTGCAAATCTCACAGTTTTTCCCTCCATGGCAGGAGTCTTTGGGGAAGAGGGCACAAACAGAACCAGCTTGTGGCCATTTTTTAAATGAGCCTGGCCTTTTTTCCCTCCTCTGTAATGCTGGGCTCCCATCACCTGGTGGCAGGCACCATAGATGCTGAGAGCCTCAGAGGCGCCGACCCACCCAATCAAGGATATACTGCTGATGACAACTCTCCCTGATCTCCAGCTGTTCATTTGCCAATGCATGTGCCATGTTCCCAAACCCAGGGTGCCGGTGTGGGAGCACTACCCACTAAGCAATTAGGCGACCACCCTATCACATTCAAGTGTCCCATTCTTGTTCTTGTTCTTGACAGTATTGTTTTTTGAAGTGATTTTCTAGCATTAAGGAAACTTTTTAAAAATATAGTATTCAAACACAGTTCATCTGATATTTCTTTTCTGTTTTTATGTCCCCCCATTTGTTAGCACTGAGGACATTTGCATGAAAACAAGATCTTTGTGTCTCAGACTTTGTCTAATCCTCCTGCTTTTCCATCTACTGAAGTCATAACCCTCTGTTTGAGATCTCGTAATCCTTTATCTCCACAACACATTGTGATGCCACAAACAGAGAGGGGAAAGCAAGAGGTGCATATACCAGCTCAACTGTCACAGTATATAGATTAATGTATGGAAATCGTGCACAACAAGGCTATGTTTCCATCTTGGAGTAAGATGACATCAAAGCCTTCCAGAGAGAAGCCCAAGTGGTCTGTATCATGTCATCCCTTCCTGAGATGGAAACATCAGCCTTGCTGTGAATGGATGCCCATATAATACATACTAATACATCCCCTGGAGCCACGTGTTGCAGGATAAGAGTGGTTTCTTGCACATTCTGCTCGAGAGAGAACAGCAAAATGAAGCTGAACTGTTCTGGCTTGAGCAGAACATACAAACATACAAAGAAGCCAGCAGAAGAAAGCCATTTGGTCTATTAAGTCTGCTCATATTGCAGGGTCCACAGCTTGAGCTACTGTCCCTGTCCTCCGTCCCCACTCCTCCCATCCTCTCTACCCATGATCCTTACCTTCCCCAATGCCTATCCCAGCCTATCTTAAAGTTGCCCACTGTCTTCAATGAGATCACCTCTTCCAGCAGCACATTCCAAGTGTCCACCACCCTCTCTGTGAAGATGTGCTTCCTGACCTCCATCCTAAACCTCCCACCCTCCAGCTTAAGACTATGCCCCCTAGTGTTATGGTTGCTACTCAGCTTAAAGAGACTCTCCTTATCAACCTTATTTATCCCTTCCAAGTACTTTAAGGACCCAATCATGTCTCTCTCTCTCCTGTCTTCCAGGGAGTACATGTTCAGTGCCCTTAACCTCTCCCTGTATGCCTTACCCTGCTGACCCACTATCATCTTTGTAGCCCTCGTCTGTACCTTCTCCAGTAGGCTAATGTCTTTTTTGAGGTGTGGGAACCAGTACTGAACTCCATAAGCTAGATGTGGCCTTAACAGGGACCTGTACAAGGGAAGTATAACCTCCTCTCTCCTACTATTGATCCCTCTAGATATGCATCCCAGCATCTTGTTTGCCTTTGCTGCTGCTTTCTTGCACTGCATGGAGTACTTCAGATCACTAGTGATCATCACTCCCAGGTTCTTCTCCTCCTCTGATGCAGATACTCGGACCAGGTAGTACTCTGTCCTGGGATTCTTGGCTCCAATATGCATAACTTTTCATTTCCTGGCACGGAAGTCAAGCTGCCAGATCCTGGACCAATTCCCCAGCTTTTCCAGATCTTCTTGAAGGTCCTGTATCCCTTCAGCTGCGTCCACTCTCCCGCAGAGCTTGGTGTCATCCACGAATAGGCACATTTTGCCCTTAATGATATTCCTAATGTCACTGATGAAGACATTGAACAACACTGGCCCCAGCACTGAGCTCTGCAGGACCCCACTGGTTACCTCTCTGGTGCTATATAATTCTTCCCCCACAACCACCCTCTGGGTTCTGTCCCTCAACCAGTTTTCCACCCTTCTGGCCATCTTTTCCCCAACCCTGAGATCCACCAACTTCCTAATCAACCTTTTGTAGGGCACAGAGTCAAAGGCCATGCTGAAATCAAAGTAGAGGATGTCTACCACTTGGCCCCATCTACTTTCTTAGTGACACAGTCAACGAAGTCAATCAGATTCATTTGACATGATCCTCCCCTCCCATGAACCCATGCTGCCTCACATCCTGGAGACCATGTTCCTCTAAATATTCCACCAACCTTTCCTTTAGTATGGTCTCCATGAGCTTGCCCACAATGGATGTCAGACTGACTGGTCTCTAATTCCCTGGGTCATCCTTGGGACTGCTTTTGTGGAGGGGCACTACATGTGCTGCTCTCCAGCCCTGAGACACCATGCCTGACTCTAGTGAACTAATAAATAGGTCTGCCAGTGGCCCTGCCAGCTCCTCAGTCAGTTCCTTTAGTACCCTTGGATGTACTCTGTCCGAGCCTGGTGATTTGTCAACCTTTAATGCCAGCAGCCCCTCCCTCACTCTACCCTCCATCTGTGTTCCCCTGCCCCTGGTTCCTCTTTTCCCTCCTGAAGGCACTGGTCCATCCTTCTCCCTGGTGAAGATGGAACAGAAGTATTCATTTAGTGTCTCTGCTTTTCCCCCATTATCCTCCACCCACTCCACCCCTTTCTTAAGCCTAACAATCCCTTTCTTCTTGTCCCTTTTCTCACTTAAATAGTGAAAGCAAGCTTTCTCCCCCTTCTTAATTCCTTCAGCTATCTGCAGCTCCTTCTGCACCTTTGCTCACTGGACTTCCTTACTTGCCTCACTAGCCAACCTTGGGTAATTTTCCCTATCCACCTCTCTCTTGGTCTTCCTGAATTTTCTATAGGCTAACCTATTTTCCCTTACTGCCTGGGCAACCCCAGAACTGAACCAGCTGTGCTCTTTGGCTCTTGTGTTCTTCCCCCTGAGCCTAACACACTCATCTGTGGCAACCAGTATTCCTTCCTTAATGTAGGACCACCTTTGATCCACCCTCATATCTGCTCTGATGCCAGCCAGATGGCTCCTTAGCATTTTGCCAATTTTCAATGCAAGTGAAACCACTCTTACCCACAATGAGTGGTAACAGGGGATGTATTAATATATTACAGATCGAGGGAGCACTCAATGTTACTAAAAAAAAAAAACTGTCCTGGAATGTGCCCATTTCCAGGGCATCTGCACATGAGATGTTGTTCACAGAATAAGTGTGTCTCACGTACAGGGGAAAGGAGAGCTCCGATTGATCGGGAGCACTCCCTCAATCTATAATATTGTGTATAGTATATGTTTGTTTCAGTACATTTACCTTCATTCTAAATATGTCCTGAACTGTGGTCAGATAAACAGACAAACGAGCAAACAGGATAAGTTTAAGAAAATGTAAAGCAGCAGTATTTGTTACCTCTTTTTTTCAGCAATCATGTTATTTTGGCAAAGACATCAATACACCCATTTTTCTTTTCATTTACTTTCATTTCTGAATTGAGATAAGGGATTTTAAAGTTGTTAAACATTCCCATTCCCTTGCCATGCCCGCCATGAAAACAATTAAATATCTTGGTACAGTGCTGTGCTGTTTACCATCAGAAACATGTGGCAACACCATCCTAATACATCCACAGTATGAGTCTAGAATGTACATTAAACAAGTCACCTTAACGGAGGAGGTGTTTAAAAATTGTGAGTGGCGGCCATCATTAATTACATAATTAATTACAAAATTAGCTATAAAAGCTATATAATTAATGGGATTCCCTTTTTCCCTTGGGGAACCGTGGTGTAATTTGTCATAATGAAGGAGTGTTTATTATGGCAAACGTGTACATGGTTTCCCTCACTCTACGCATGCGTGCATCGCAGTTCCTTGCTTCCCGACTGTTCGCTTTCTGCCTGGAAAGTCAACCACCAGTAGAACTCAGTGGTAAGTTATTTTTAAAAAAATAACCTGATTTCCAACTCAAGGGGTTAAAAGAAAATGCATTGGTGGAGAACATAATTTTAAAAATGCGGACAGGACAAATGAGGGGAGCGTCAGAAAATGGAACCGGACTGTGGCCACACTGTAACTGCTGGTATTTTATGTAATTGCTGTGGCAAAAAAGCGAACCCCAACAATTATATAAAATAAAATATGGGGTGGTGTGTGTAAACTTGATGTTTACACCCCCACCCCTAGTTGTTAGATGCTTTAATAAACCCCTCAAGCTTTGCTCTCGGGGTTTATGTAGCATCTAACACCTTGGGGGGGGTTAAACTTCTCGTTAAACACACCACCCCACTGGAGGCAATGTGGGCAAAAAGGCACCCACGTTCACATTTTCTGGGCCTGTCCTAGGGTTCAATCCTTTTGGTTACAAATAGGGAGGGAAATCCAGGGAATGTTAGGACTGGTTGACACTCTGGAATTTCGACATCTGATTCTTGCCTGCACATCCTATGGGATCAGATCCAAGGGGCCATAATATTTGTTCCTAATACTAACAGTGGCAGCCAATAAGGTGATAACATAAAACTGGCTTTCAGATAATCAATTAACAATTATCCAATGGCTCTCTAACTTTAAATCAATCAGAGATACAGAAGCCATTACTGCCAAAGTGAGACAGAAAGTAGAAAGATTTAATATCTGGTGGCATTAATTCTTCACTTATTTAAAGGAGAAAGAAGGACTCTCGGTCTTAACCCAGCAACTGATGTGAAGTGACCAAGATTAAATCCAACTGGTAGATAAAGTAAAAGATAGAATAGACAGACACAAAGATAAAGTTATAGTTTTTATTGGTTTTATTTATTTGTTTTTATTCAACTTTTATTTATAGAAAACGGGAGACAAAAATACAAGCCAGGTATACTATAATGCAGAGTTTAATGATGGTTGTAGAGCAGACTGGGCAATGAACGGATGATGCTTATAGTGGAGAATAGATTCAGAACAGTCTATCTATCCTTCTGTAACCTGCATAGAGAGAAAGAGGTAATTAGAATATGTTTTTTACAATTGTGACCAATATGCAAATATGGAATGTAACTGCTCCTTCTCTATCGCTATATGTATTCAAATTGTTTATCTGTCTGATAAACGTCTCCAATAAAAATATGTAAGTTCAAAAAAAACACACCACCCCATACTTTATTCTATTTTTTAAAAATATCTGAGAAAATTTAAAATACACTGAGGATGAATCTAAGACTATCAGAGATACATTTTTGCTAAAAAGCTATATGATGAATTTTTTTGCCAAGTAACAAATACTGTTTATTTATTTATTTTTTTTAATTGTTTACAGGTGCGACCTGGGAGCACAGGGAAGTTAAGTGACTTGCTCAGGGTCGCATAGTATGCACATGGGGGCTGTGGGATTCAAACCCAGGTCTCCAGTTTTGCAGCTCAGAGCCTTAAACCATTGCACTATACTGCCTCCTGATTACATTATTGTAATTTAATATATGGATCTTCAATTTATTGGCAAAGGTCTGTAAAGCATATAAAAAATGTTGGTAATACCCTCAAAGGTTCAGTGATAATAGTATTGTCAATCAGTGGTAATACTACAGTTTTGGGCTGATAATAGGATTGTTGCAAGCTTCAGAGAAGATAGCTCCTGCCACCACGTCCTAAACGTGCCTCCTCATTGGCCATTTTTCCTGTGTGGGCGGGCAGAACAGTTTAAAAAACATGGCGGCATTTCTGTTGCTTACCGAGATCGAAGTCGGTCATAGCGCTTCTCGGATTTAATGCAGTTTTGTCCTGAAGAAATGAAAATATCTGGTTGATCCTGCCGTTACGGTCCTCAAGAGCAGGTAGGATGTGAATAAAAAAAAAAAAATGGACAGGAGGAGGCAACCTTCATTAGCGAGTGCACAGCCTAGGACAGTGTGGCGGTCGACCAGTACAAATTCAGTTCACTAAAACGGTTGACCACCCAGTAGAAAAAAAAACATTGCATCCATATATTAAATAAAATAACCGATCGGTTTCTGTGTCCATTACCAGTGAGTACTAGCATCTCGAGGTTCTGGACACATTGGAACCTCTCGAGCTTCGCTCTCGAGGTTCATGTGTCCAGAACCTCTCGATGCTATTACTCACTGGTAATAGACAGAAACCTATCGGTTATTCTTTATTTATTAGATACATGAGCTGGAAACATTTCTTGCAGGTCATCTTTTACCAAACAGTTCACTTGGGTTTTCAGTCTTGCCGATATCTTCATTATGAGGAATCTTAACATAACATAACTATACCAGCATTGTGATATCACAGCTATAGTACAACAGCATTCTGCCATCCCTACTGTGTACAAGACCATTCTGATATCTTTGATGTGGTACAACAGCATTCTGTCATCACTGCTGTTGTACAACAGCATTCTGACATCACTGCTGTAGTACAATAGCATTCTGACACCACTACTGTTGTACAACAGGATTCTGACATCACTACTGTTGTACAACAGCATTCTGACATCACTGCTGTTATACAACAGCATTCTGACATCACTACTGTAGTGCAACAGCATTCTGACATCACTACTGTAGTACAACAGCATTCTGACATCACTACTGTAATACAACAGCATTTTTACATCATTGCTGTTGTGCAACAGCATTCTGACATCACTACTGTAGTACAACAGCATGCTGACATCACTGCTGTAGTACAACAGCATTCTGACATCACTACTGTTGTACAACAGCATTCTGAAATCACTGCTGTAGTACAGTAGCATTCTGACATCACTGCTGTAGTACAACAGCATTCTGACATCACTGCTGTAGTACAACCACATTATGACATCACTACTGTGGTACAGTAGCATTCTGACATCGCTGCTGTAGTACAACAGCATTCTGACATTACTACTGTGGTACAACAGCATTCTGACATCACTACTGTGGTACAGTAGTATTCTGACATCGCTGCTGTGGTACAACAGCATTCTGACATCGCGACTGCAGTAAAATAGCATTCTGACATCACTACTGTAGTACAACAGCATTCTGACATCATTACTGCAGTACAATAGCATTCTGACATCACTACTGTGGTACAACAGCATTCTGACATCGCTACTGTGGTACAGTAGCATTCTGACATCGCTGCTGTAGTACAACAGCAATCTGACATCATTACTGCGGTACAATATCATTCTGACATCACTACTGTAGTACAACAGCATTCTGACATCACTGCTGTAGTACAACCGCATTCTGACATCACTATTGTAGTACAGTAGCATTCTGACATCACTACTGTAGTACAACAACATTCTGACAACACTACTGTGGTACAGTAGCATTCTGACATCACTGCTGTAGTACAACAGCATTCTGACATCACTACTGTGGTACAACAGAATTCTGGCATCACTGCTGTAGTACAACAGTATTCTGACATCACTGCTGTAGTACAACAGCAGCATTCTAACATCACTATTGTAGTACAGCAGCATTCTGACATCACTACTGTGGTACAGTAGCATTCTGACATCGCTGCTGTAGTACAACAGCATTCTGACATCACTACTGTGGTACAACAGCATTTTGACATCACTACTGTGGTACAGTAGCATTCTGACATCGCTGCTGTAGTACAACAGCATTCTGACATCACTACTGCGGTACAATAGCATTCTGACATCACTACTGTAGTACAGCAGCATTCTGACATCACTGCTGTAGTACAACAGCATTCTGACATCACTATTGTAGTAAAGTAGCATTCTGACATCACTACTGTAGTACAACAGCATTCTGACAACACTACTGTGGTTTGGCATCACTACTGTGGTACTACAGCATTCTGGCATCACTACTGTCAGCATTCTGACATCACTACTGTGGTACAACAGCATTCTGGCATCACTACTGTGGTACACTTGTATCTTGTTATCACATATTGTTCTTGCAACTGCATTGTCAGTGCTGTATAGGTTTGCATAGCTGTAACTGTGACTGATTTCTGGCCTGTTTCTATACTGATTCTTGTTCACTTAATTTTCCTTGTATGTACTTATTTATTTTTATTTATTTATTTATTCAGTCTCGGATTACAATACCTTTGAGCGCAAGGCTCCATTTACAAAGGCTCCACGTCAGTGGGGAGGGTTGAACAAACATACAGAGGCAGTAATACAAAGACCAGGTTTAAAAAACAGTAAAGTGCATACTTTAATTATCTAGAATTAGTTGAGAAGAAAGGACCGGGAGGGGTAAGAGGAGAGAAGAAGAGGGGTAAGCAGCCAGAAGGCCGTGTCAGTAGGAGTAGAAAGAGTCACGGGTGCGGGTAGTAGGTAGGAGGGGAGGTGGTGGGGGTGGGAGAGTGGGGGGAGGGTAGGAGGATATAGCAAGGGTTGGAAAGGTAAAGCTTTGAGGTGGAGAAGAGGGAACTGGAGTGCGCACAGGTGGTAGTATCATTAGGTAAAGCAGTTGCAGGAACTGTTTGTCGTAAGAACCTAACAGAGCCTGTGCTTGAAAGGACCTTATCTTGGTATGGATAGGATTTCATTGGGAAGTGCATTGAACCTGAGTGGGGCTCTGTAAGCAAATGACTGCTGTCCTTGAGATGTCCTGCACCTAGGAATCTTCAGAGATTGATGGGCTGAGCTTCGAGTGTGCTGAGAGCTGGAGTGAGGGCTAAGGAGGTTCACAGTTCCGGGGGACAAAAGGTCGAGAAGTGCTTTTTTAGCTAACAGATAAGTTTGGTACTGTATCCTTCCACTTAGTTGAAGCCACCCAGATTGGGCATATAGGTCGCATGTGTGGGTAAGGCGTGCGGCACCGGTGAGGAGTCTGCATGCCTTATTTAGTGCAATGGATATTCTACAGACTGAAGAAGTAGTAGCGGAACCATAGATAACCAAGCCATAGTCAACAGTAGGTAAGACAGAGCTGATAATTGCAGTTTTGAGGGCTTCGGGAGACAAGCAGTGTTTATGTCTGTACAGCAGACCAATCTTGATGTTGACAGCCCTGGCAATGTTGTCGATGTGCTGAACATAAGAAAGTGAGCTGTCCAGGGTTTCTCCCAGATACTTAAAGTGTAGGATGTGTTTCAGAGGTACTCCCATGTAATTTCGGATTGTAAGTGGTTGAGATTTGTGCTTGCTATGAGTGCCACTGAACAGCATAACTTTAGTTTTTTTGTAGTTCAGGATCAATTTGTGAGCATTGAACCAGTCCTCAGCTTCTACAAAACTATGCTGTAGTTGATGTTCCAGTTGTTGTGGGTCAGGGTTACTAGTACAGATGACAGCATCATCCGCATACAGTAGCATCTGTTGGTGGCAGGCCTGCGGTAGGTTGTTCAGGAAGATGCTGAAAAGTAAAGGCTCTAAAATAGAGCCCTGCAGAACACCTGAGTGGACGGGCAGTTTGACCAAGGTAACATTTGCAATTTTCACCTGTTGAGATCAACTATTAAGGTAACTCATGAACCAGTCTAAAGTGTCAGAGGTGAGACTTAAGGAAGCTAGTCGCTGAAGAAAAAGAGTGTGGTGAACAGTAAGGTCTATGAAGGCTGTTGTCTTCATGCCTTCTGTTGTAACCTCCCAGGTTGTACTTGAAAATAGGCAGTCGTGCTGTCTAGTGTGCCTACCCGGTCAACAAAAACTAAATAAATAATAAATAAATAAACAAATAAAACATAGCATTCTGACATCACTGCTGTAGTACAACAGCATTCTGACATTACTACTGTAGTACAACAGCATTCTGACATCACTACTGTAGTGCAACAGCATTCTGACATCACTGCTGTAGTACAACAGCATTCTGACATCACTGCTGTAGTACAACGGCATTCTGACATCACTGCTGTAGTACAACAGCATTCTGACATCATTACTGCGGTACAATAGCATTCTGACATCACTGCTGTAATACAACAGCATTCTGACATCACTGCTGTAGTACAATGGCATTCTGACATCACTGCTGTTCACTGCTGTAGTACAACAGCATTCTGACATCACTGCTGTAGTACAACAGTATCCTGACATCACTGCTGTAGTACAACAGCATTCTGACATTCCTACTGTAGTACAATGGCATCCTGACATCACTACTGTAGTACAACAGCATTCTGACATCACTGCTGTAGTACAACAGTATCCTGACATCACTACTGTAGTACAACAGCATTCTGACATTCCTACTGTAGTACAATGGCATCCTGACATCACTACTGTAGTACAACAGCATTCTGACATCACTGCTGTAGTACAATGGCATTCTGACGTTACTACTGTGGTACAACAGCATTCTGACATCACTACTGTAGTACAACAGCATTCTGACATCACTACTGTAATACAACAGCATTCTGACATCACTACTGCTGTAGTACAACAGCATTCTGACATCACTGCTGTAGTACAAAGGCATTCTGACATCACTGCTTTAGTACAATGGCATTCTGACATCACTGCTGTAGTAAAACGGCATCCTGATATCACTGCTGTAGTACAACGGCATTTTGACATCACTGCTGTAGTACAGCGGCATCCTGACATCGCTGCTGTAGTACAACAGCATTCTGACATTACTAATGTGGTACAACAGCATTCTGACATCACTGCTGTAGTACAACAGCATTCTGACATCACTACTGTGGTACAACAGCATTCTGACATCACTGCTGTGGTACAACAGCATTCTGACATCACTGCTGTAGTACAACAGCATTCTGACATTACTACTGTGGTACAACAGCATCAGAAACAGCATTTCCATATACAACAACACTGGAACATACACTATATTAAGTTTTGCTGGGAAACTTCTTTAAAGAGCCACTGATGCCCCAGGGGAAACAACATACTTTATGTACAGTAATGGTGCCGATTAACGCCTTACACATGTATGTACATGGTGTGGTCCCATGAACATATATGTGTGTGGTAACTTCTTCTCTGGCACCTCTTTCCTTCCCCTCTATGTTTATTCTTCCACTCCTGTCTTTTTAATCGCTCAGCTTGGCTACTATAGTGCCTATGATCTCAGTTCTCTGCCTCCCTCTGCTCCCCCCCAACCATTATCTCTTAATCTCAGACTAAGTCAGACTCTGACTACATTATTATTATGAATAGCACTTGGTATTTTGCCTGCTTCCAAAAGATTTCCACTGCAGTCTATTTGTAGATGCCCCTTAGCTCTACCACCATGGTGCCTCCCTACAGCATAGTTTGTAGACAATGTCAACTCTTCTGACAGCTCCTTTATTTTTACCTTCCAGTTTTGCACCAAATGTATACCAAACTTGTTCCTGTACGCTAGTCTTAAGTGTAAACCAACCTAACTTGTTACCTGCAACTGTTACTCTGTAAAGTCTCCAACCTTATTGTTCTTTGTACTTCGCTTATGTTTTATTGTTCACTACTGAGGTGGAATCTTTGCAACAGAGTCTCTGACTCAAAGGTATTGTGATTCCAAGACAGACAAACAGAAATACATACATACATACATACATACATACATAAATAAAACAAAACTCAGTGAAGGACGACCCATCCCCCACCACCTGTACATTTAGTCTGTTTCTTGCCCTCTACAGAAGGGACTGTCTCTGTCTCCTGATATTCTCCCTGGTGATACAGTACAGTGGGCACTGAACACAATTCCCAACCTGTCTCCTTCACTTCTAGTCCACTGGACCCCCTTGATAGCCCAGCATGAACTTGTGGATGGACCATCTGGTCCTATAAATAACATCCATCTCCTGCTATCAATGCACACCCACGCAGCATTCCGATGGTCCCAACTCTCAAATTTTATTGGCTCACTTGGGGGCAGTAACTGGAGCGCCAGAGCTATCTGGCTATACAAATGGCACTGCGTTTCGTTTACCTGCTAACCTGCCCTTTTCCTTGTACCAACACCCTCTGATGTGCACTGGTGAGAAATGCCCCATGCCAGGCCCTTCCGAATATAGAACAAGGGGAACACAGCCAAGAGGCTGTCACAACATTGGTTTGCAACACTTTCTGCCAGTTCCTTTTGACTTAAGAGCTGGTCCTTCTGCTTCCTTGTGAGACCCAGCTAGATGAAGTTAAAGCAGCAGCATTTGTTAGCAGAAAAAAAAATCCATGATATAGTGGTTTTTTTTCATAATAACATATTGCCAGAAAAAAAAACATCGATATACATATTTTCCTTTCATTGTAGTTTGCTCCTGAAATAAGATATGGAATTGGAAGATTGTTTTTAGCCTTTGCTCTCTGGCCACGCCCACTGTGAATAAAGTAAACATTTGTAATAACTTGGTTTAACTTGGTGTTGTTAGACAAAGTAGGCTAATGCCCATTTAATTGTCTCCCACTCATAGTGGGTCTATTGTCTTCTGTTATTACCCAGTAGAAGACTGTCCAACCTATATTTAAAACTATCTATAGAAGGAGCCTCAATGATATGATAAGGTAATGCATTCCACATTCTGGCAGTGCGTATATTGTAGAAGTTAAAATGTTTAGTAGTAAATACCCTTGGTATTTCAATTTGCTTACTGTGTGACCTAAGATTTTTATTTATTTTTTTTTTTAGATTTTTTTCACACACCCCCGGACGGCCCCTATTCAACCGACTCCCCCAGCCCCTGGCCACCCAGAATTACTGGGCTTACCCTTGCCCGGCCCAGGTGCGCACCTGTGGGGAGTCGGTTCTCATCCTGCCACCAGCATTTTCATCCTCCATTTTCTCCCGAGGACCCCAGGAGAATGGCGCATGCACGTGGAGGTGCGCATGAGTCTTCAGCCCCAGTAACGACCCCCCTTCCACAAACCCCATTGGCCTAATGCTGGGCACCCTGTGGCCTGCACTATCTCCTGGCCTCTACCAGGGGGCAGACATTGCCGAGGGATGCCGCTTCCCTGAACCCCGGAGAGGAGAGCTGCCTACCGGCAGCTCCATCCAGCTCCGCCCTCCCCCCTTCGTACCAACCTCCGGCGACTCGGGCTCATTCCCAAACCTGGGTTGCCGGCATGGTTTGAGGTAAGGCACCAGCGCCTCAGCCCACTACACCACCACGCTGGCGAGATTTTATTTTTAATTAGGAAATTAATACCACATTGGGTACTGTGGCATTTGCCATCAGGAATGTGTGTTGGCATCCTAACACATCCACAATATGAATTCAGTGTGTAAAGCCAAAAAGTAACCACAATTGAAGTTATTCTCCAAAATTGCTGGTGGTGCCATCTTTAATGACTTGTCATTAAATTATAAAATAAAGTTGTTTTAAAAACATAGGAGTGTAATACTCAACAAGTACTTATTCCTCTGTTTGTTTCAAAACCACCTGACCATCCTCAATTGAACTAACAATTGTTGAGTTTGTGACCTGTCGGTTGCCATGGTGAGGGCTATGATGTCATAGCAAGGGCTCTGTGGATAAGGTGCTGAAGCATACTGCAAAACCTCGAAACTGTGAGTGAAATGTAAAAAAAAGTGTTCCCTGGCCAACTATAGTAACTGACTAGAGGCTGTTTATGAAAATTACATGATGAGGTGGCTATCTGCTCATTAATATGAAGATTTATTATGTAAAACAGGAAGTAAAATACATAAATGTGTGATATATAGGACAAAACCTTCCTGCTTGTTTTTTGTTTCAGTTTCCCCTGTCTCATCAGAAGCAGCAGTACAAACATTGGGGGCCGCCTGGGAATCACATTTTGATCCAGCCCTCTTCATCACCATATGGACAATCATGGTATTTCTGTGCTTTGCAGAGAACATTAAAATGATGATGCTGACATTTGACCTCTCAAAAGGACCAAGTTATATATTTCAAAAAAAAAAAAAAAATGCCCATCAAGAGTCCTCAGGGAGATCAGCAGAATTTATAACCCTTGTAAATTCTAGTGGCATCCCAAGAAACTCTGGAAAGATATTTTTTGACCCCCCCCCCCACAAAAAAAAATAATTTAGAAAACTTGCTGGGACAACCAAACTGCATATGCAAATCTTCTGAACCTCTGGCGTTCTTGTTGTTTACGGTAGAACAGAGAAAGATACCTAACAATTTAAAACAAAAAAAAAACATAAAAGGACTAAACAGATGTTACAATGACAGCAGAGCAAGGAATAGCGGCAGTTTAAAGACATTTAGCTTTCTCTCCTTATAATCAGACAAAAAAAAAAACCAAGAGACTATGGAGAGGGGAGCAGTGCCACGATGCTGTAACCACAGTGGGGAAAACTCAAGTACACAGACACACACACACACACACGCACATTCAACCACAGAGTGTGCTGTCCATAAAGCTTCACCCTGCTATTACTCTCATCTCCATTTTCTGTTTTTGTGCTGTGAACAGCAGAAATTAGAAGCAGCTGGGCCCCAGCCAAAGCATCTAAGGGACCAGACACGATGGAGTGGAGTACATTTCTGTTTGAAACAAACTGCTGTTTAGAACTTCCTATTTTTCCTAGGGCCAGATGTCAACCTCTTCCAGACCTCATGCCTCCTCCCTACCTGACTGCTACTTGCTCAGCTGGTAATAGTCCCAGACTTCTAGTCCAGGGACCTGGATTTGATTCCTAGTTTGGGGCATGTGATTTCCTTTTCACTACAGTTTTGCTTCCAATGCCTAGCGATGATGACTGAAAGTGCACCTCCAACTTCCTTTCTAGGACAACAGCCTGGGACATCTCAGGGTAGGAGGAGGGCAGGGCTTGTGCAAGATGAATCTGGCTTGTGCAGGACGAAGCTGCTGTTGTATGAATGCATTTTTATGTCTGATTGCAGAATGCAGATCAAACATAATTGTATAGATAAAGTGGAAAAATGTTGATTCTGCAGGATTGTCAGGCTGTAAGCAAATGAGGAGGCTGAAAATCAGATGGCAGCCAATGGAGGTTGATCTGACCACAGTGACCAGTGACACAGGGATTCTACTGGAAAGCAGTTTCACTGCTCAATTCAGTCTGCTGGATTTTGTCATTTTGATGATGCTGTGCAGCCAACGCCCGCCCCTTGTTTAACTCTTCCGCACCTCCCACCATGCCTCTTCCCATAACATATTCCTCAGAGCGCTGCCTGGTATGCGCCGAGGAAACTAGCTGGTCGAGAATGTAAGCTACTAAGGACTCCTCCATTTAAGTCCAGCGGTAGGGTGCCCAACCCCAATGCCAGTGAACAATACTGTCCCCCCCTCCCTGAAAGTCCACTGGTCAGGTGCCCAACCCTGACATGATTAGCATTACTGCCCTCCTGAAGTCTGGCAGCTGGGTAACCACACTGACGTATGAATATACAAATTTTCCAGCAAGAGGCAGCCTCACAGTCTGAGTTTGCTCAACTGCAGTGCCCCTGATTCAGAGATTATAAAATAGGCCCCACCCCTTCCCTCCAACCTTAACCTTTCCCTTTATCGCATCCCACCCTCTCTTAACCCCCCCCCGTCCTAGTCTTGTGGGTGACGACTTTAGATGGGAGTTCATTCCATCGCGACAGTACCTTATCTGTAAAGAAGTATCTCTTGACCTCCTTCTTGAATTTTCCCTGTCAGCTTAACTTGTAATTACTGAGACAGAAAAGTTCACCGATATCCACCTTGTTTATACCTTTCAGGTACTTGAAGGTTTAAATCATGTCCGCTCTCTCTCTCCTTTCCTCTAGTGAGTACATGTTGAGCTCTTGCAGCCTGTCCTCAAATGCCCTGCTGTCCCTGAACCATCTTTGTTGCCCTCTTCTGGTGTTCTTCGAGCAAGTTGATATCTTTTCTCAGGTAAGGGCTAATGTACTGCATGCCATACTCCAGGTGCAGTCACATTAAAGTATTCTACAGCAGCAACATAACCTCCTTCCTTCTGCTTGTGAACCCTCTGTCAATGCAGCCTAGCATTCTGTTTGCCTTGGCCACAGCCTTCCAACACTGGGTGGTGGCCTGTTTAAGGTCACTGATGATGGCTATGTCTAAGTCCTTCTCCTCCTCTGTTTCGGTGACCTTGACCCCTCCCCCCAGATTGTACTCTGTCTTTAGATTGTTCCTTCCTACATGCATGACCTTACACTTTTTCACATTGAATCCCAGCTGTCAGATGCCTGACTACCTTTCCAGCTTAGCCAGGTCCTCCTTTAGATCCTGCACCCCTTCATCCAAGTCACACCTCCCACAGAGTTTGGTGTCATCTGCAAGGGCAGATCTCACCTTTAACTCTGTGCCCAATGTCATTTATGAACACAGCAAACAACATTGGTCTGAACACTGACCCCTGGGGGCTACTATTTATAACCTTCCTCGTACCTGAGAGTTTTTCATCACCATTACCCCCAGGTCCTACAGCTAAGCCATTTTGCCACCCACTTGTTTAATTTGCTCCCTGTCCCTAGGTCCTCTAACTTCTGATCAACCCTTTGTGTGGCACCAAATCGAAGGCCTTGCTAAAATCCAAAAATAGAATGTTCACTGCCTAACTCTTGTGAACTGCTGTCGTTACAAAGTTGAAGTTAATCAGATTGGTTTGACGGGACCTCCCTGACATGGACCCATGATGTCTCTCATCTTGTAGCCCACTGGCTTTGAGAAACTCCACTATTCTTTCCTTCAGAATAGTCTCCATGAGCTTACACAAAATGGAGATCAGATTAGCCTGTATGGCATGTTTCAGACAGTCTCTTGGAGCCACTGAAAGAGTCCCGAGATAGTTGTTAGGTAGAGCTGAAGTCCCTTCAGCAGGCCTCTGTTCTCTGGTGCAACCTGCCTGTTTCTTGGCATAGGTAAGAGTGAGCCTGGCTATCTCACCCCATAGGCTACCCTGAGGTAGAGTGGCCTGTGTTGCAGACCAAAGCCTTGTTTGCGGACAGCAAGGATTGTCTGTTGGCGGTGAGTGTAACCACCTAGTCCCCTGGGGTTACTAGAATCCCATCAGTGTTAGACTAGGAATGTAGTGGGCAGCTGGTAGAGAGTTTATTAGAAGCTCTCTACAGACCTCTCATTGTTTACCTAGCTAGCCTGAGTGAGAAATGAGTGAGGTCATTTAGAACTCTTGCAGCAGCCTGAGCCACAGTGGAATCAGCTTCTAGAGGAACAGTTTAGAATGTTGGGTTCAGTAGTAGTCAGTGGAGTCTGAGTGTGGGAGCAGTGGAGAGAAGAGCTCCCAGTGTGGAGTTGCCTGCCAGTCTGCCCTGAGGCTGGGTAAAGGACTTCTGGTCATTTTTTCTCACCCCAGTGTGTGAGACAACAGCAGTACCATGGGAAGTGGTGGAGACCTATAATTTCTGAGACCCCAGTGGGTCATTTTTGTGAGAAGTGAATGGGACTGTGAGATCCAGTGGGTCCAAGTGGCAACCCCCTGATGGACTGGAAGATTGTCCAGCTGCCCAGATCAGAGACAGACTGAGAGAGAGAGAGAGAGAGAGAGAGAGAGTGTCTCAGTGAAAGCTACCAGAAAAGGGGAGAAGTGTATTTCTTCCAAGGTCCATGTCTGCAATAAAAGGACAAACAAACCATGAGTACAGCTACATGGGAATGTTTTAGAGGGAGTCAGCTGGTGGTGTATGTGCCCAGAGACAAGGCTAGAGTACACTACTCAGGGCCCCAATTATCACCACAAAAATGTGCTGAATGAAGGAATTTAAAAGTGTAGAGACCTTTAGCAATCCGAGGGGGCTGAAGGCTTTGTTTGTGTCTGGTCGGGGCCAGGGTGGGCAGAACCCACAATTTCTGGCAATTTATCTTGCTCTATTCTCACTGGCAGGCCGGCGGCTCCTCCAAGCCCCATACAATGGTCCAGGGCATAGCACAGTTATTCCCTGGTCTGGACGGCCACATGCTGGAATGCTATCTATTGCTCATGGTATAATGCCCTACACAACCCGACTGTCCCATGAAATCTTGGTTACAGCCAGTAGCAGTATCATTGTCCTGGCTCAGCTGATAGCTCCACTGAATAGGTACAGGAACTACACTCTAAAGTATAAGGGCTCTCACAGGAGAAGTAAGTCAATACTCTCTGTCTCCTCTATGTAGCCAGACCTTTATTCTTAATGCTACTCCTTACTCTCTGGGGATGTGCACCACAATCCTTCCGAGCTGTTGGATGGAAAAAAGACTTATGGCATAAAAATTGCTGCGATGAACATCTGCAGTCTTCTCCCTAAACTGAAGCAGTTCCAGGCGTGGACACAAACATTGCCCTGATATAATTTGTCTGACTAAGACTTGGCTAACTCCCAAAATAAAGTACAATTCCATAGCTCTGCCTGGGTGTGGTATCTTTAGACTAGACAGAGCAGGAAAAGAGGGCGGGCTGTCTCATGTATGTCAAAGAATCTATCCAGGGGAGAGTACTCCCTATCATGGGTGCTACTGGTGATTATGAGCTGCTGGCTGTCAAACTCTTTATAGGCAGACAAAGTAAGGCACTCACCATTGCCACCGTCTACCTGCCTCCCAGTAAGGCAAAGCTGGGGCTAGGGTCAGTCATGGAGGCAATCTCGAAACTCCATAGGATTGCTGAAATCATTATTACTGGTGATTTCAACATTAATTGGCTCAGCAAGGACTCTGACACTTTTAAGGACCAGGCTGCCAGCGTGTACCTCACGCAGATGGTATCAGAATTTACTAGATTGAACTATAAGAATGGTAACAGCACTGTTTTAGACTGGATCCTGTCTAGCTGCCCCACTAGTATCAAAAATGTTGCAGTGATATCAGATTGCCTCAGTGATCATTTCCTGGTAATTTATAGATGGGTGAATAAAGATAAAAAAGACCTCCAATCACCACCCAAAGCAGAGTTCTTAAGAGAGGGCAGTTAGGCACGATCTAAGCAGTCTTATCCCAAGCTGACTGGTCCACTATTGACAATGCCGAGGACATTGACCAAACAATCAAATACTTCTCGAATAAGTTCAATAAAACATGTGACATCTTTGCCCCAATGAGGAAAAGAAAGGTCAGAGGATCCTCCAACGGTTGGATCACTCATGACTTACTAGTACAGATGAGGGCCAGGGATAACCCATGGTGCAAGGCGAAGAACTCAGGCAGCCTAGCTGACTATCAGAATTACAGGGCAGCTAGGAATAGGTGTACAAACCTGGCCAGGCTTGCTAAAGCAAAATATTATAAAGAACAACTGGACAGGAACTGGGGAAATGGTACAAAAATTCTGGCAGAACATTAAAGATCTTCTTGGAATGGACGATAAGTAGCACCCTACAATGCTTAACTTGAATAGTACACCTACCCTGGACCCCCACCGAATTGCAGAATCCTTTAATTCTGCTTTCTTAGACCTCAGCTCTGTTCTCCCCCCTGAGTACCTTACTCCTGCAGACCCAGCCCCCCAAATCACCATTTCCAATTTCATTGTGCCTGACTTCTATTTTAAGCGTGGCATGGTCAGGGAGGTCAGATCTTATGTACGGAAGGTCCTAGGCAAAACAAGGCTTGGCAGTGATAATATTGCTATAAAGTTGGTGGCACTTGTACTCAATGAAGTTATTGTCCCAATAACCAAAATCTATAATAAATCACTTGCCTTGGCTAGATGTCCATCTGTCTGGAAGATGGCATTGGTGACACTTGTGCACAAAAGTGGAGATCACACCTGCACATCCAATTACAGACCAATCTCAATACTCTTCCCCCTCTCAAAAGCGCTTCAGAGAGTCGTTGTTGACCAGATCACAGAGCACCTCCATAAGTATGACCTGCCACGTCAGCAGCAGCACAGCTTTCAGAAAAGACATACCACGGCTACTACCCTGGTTGAATTTTCCAATTATGTGCACAAGGCAATGGATGGTGGCAAGTTAGTGGGATCTATAGTTATAGATCTCACTAAGGCCTTTGACACTATTAACCATCCTATCCTGCTGGACCAGCTGCCATCCTTGGGACTAGCCTCTGACACAGTCAGTTGGTTCAGTGACTACCTATTCCACAGGTCCCAGTGTGTCAAAACAGGGACAACAACCGTGTCTATTTTTTTTTTTAACCAGGAGAGACAAAGTAAGCTGAAAGCTTGTTTACAGGTGCTACCTGGGAGCACAAGGAATTTAAGTGACTTGCTCAGGGTCATACAGTATGCAAGTGGGGGTTGTGGGATTCAAATCCAGGTCTCCAGGTTTGCAGCTCACAGCCTTAAACCACTGTGCTACTCTGCCTCCTCTTCTGCTAGGGATGTCACACTGGGAGTCCCACAAGGATCCATTTTGGGTCCTCTACTGTTCAACTTGTTTCTGAATAACCTCTCTGCAGCTTGCAAAAGCAAAATTATTTTGTACGCGGATGATGCCATCCTTCTAAGTAGTAGCACCAGCCTAACCATCTGCAAAAAGAATTACAGACCACCTTCCATCAACTGGAGAACTGGTTCAGATCACAGAAACTACTTCTCAATTATAAGAAGACTAAAACTATGCTGATATCCAGTCTTCAACATAAGAAACTGCTCCCAGTCCTGTCCATTCTCAGCAATGATGTCCTGCTTGAACAGGTACATTCCTTCAAGTACTTTGGGGTTACTACTGATGATACCCTCTCCTTCATGCAACATATAGACTCAGTGGTTAAAGCAGTCAATGCTAATTTGGATTCTCTACAGGCATAAACAATACTTAACTCCCTCTGCCCTCTGACTCTCTGTATCTAGCTCAATATTGTCTATCATAGACTATGGCTTGGTGGACTACAGAGCAGCAGCCAACACTGCACTTAAGCTGGTAGTGACAGCTCTTAATAAAGCCTGTAGACTCACCTTAGGAGCCAATAACATGACTCACTCCTGTTTGCTGTATGAGCAAACTGGCTGGCTGAACCTGAGTAATAGGATTAAGTACTAGCCATGCCTTCTGGGCAAAAAAAACTCTTCTAGATAAAGCTCCTCCATACATTAAAGATATTCTGCAAGCAAATCATTCCAGCTACCAGACAAGGAATATGGCCAGGTGTCCCCTAACAGTTCCCTTCAGGAAAATCTCTCTAGGTCAACGGTCCTTCACATACAGGGCTCCACTCTGGCTGAAAGAAGTCCCTGAACATGTACTAAACACTGTCAGCCTCCCACCCATTACAACTGTACTGAAGCACCTCCTTTCTGAAAAAAGGTCCTTGTGAGTGCAGGAATGTGGATTGATCCACTGCCATCTTCTACCACCTCCTCTCTCTCCCTTAAGATCTGATTTTTGTCCACATGGTACTGGCACTATCCCTCCCTGATCCCAGCCCAACAACATCCTATTAGCACTTATCTCCATTTGTAGCCTACTTCCCCCCATCCCTACTTCAGTCCCACAATCCCCCCTGAGTATCTCCACCCCCTCAGCACAGCATCTCCCTTGTTCCCCCTCTATTGGGCACCACCCCTCACCTATTTGACCCTCTTATTACCTTACCGCTTTCCCTCTTTCCTGGTCTGCAGTGATCCCTGATCCGTATCTTCATTCTCCACCTTCCCCTTACTACTGCCTTGACAATGCCTTACCCCCTGGCTACTTACCTTTGACAAAGTCTGTTCCCCAGGCTGCTCCACCAATGTTATTGTTGCCTCTATAATTTTACTGTACGGGGTTAGGTACAATTTCCTGACATACCAAATCCCGCCACACTGTTGCCCGACATCAAAATGCCGAAAACCAGAATGCCGACAGATTTGAAAACCCCGCAACTTGAAATCCCAACATTTGCTGTGTCGGGCTGTGTCAGGCTGAATGCTGTGGGATCTGCATGATTCAGTTACCTCCTGGTGCTGCAGATCTCTTTCTTGCCTTTCCATTCTATGATTGCAAAAACCATGTCCCTCCCCACCCTGCTGTTCCCCAGCAGCAGAATCCAAGTGGACACAGCAGTGGCCATGACCTGGTTCACACAGGAGTAACCAACCGAATTAGCATATACAGTGACCCTAAACCCAAGTCCAGAAGCAGTCAAAACTTAAGATCGAATGGGGATCCCAGTGCAATTACTTGTAAAATTACTG
The DNA here is from genome assembly GCA_016271365.2 of Neoceratodus forsteri. Taxonomy (NCBI): domain Eukaryota; kingdom Metazoa; phylum Chordata; order Ceratodontiformes; family Ceratodontidae; genus Neoceratodus; species Neoceratodus forsteri. The sequence goes on along the minus strand of CM028138.1, from coordinate 280,454,051 downwards.
TTGCTGCCTTCTCTGTCTACCATTATAGCTGGACCTTATACCTGCCAATCTTTATCCCTAATGTTTACCTGGTTACCTGCAGCTCTGAGGGGCCAGTTGCATATTATTGCATATTACTTCAGTGTATTACCAAACACCCCTCACTGCCACATGTCTGTGCTGTCCAGTAAATAGTACTGGCTATTTACACACTCCCTGCTGTAGTTTCTCAGTAAATATTATAGCTTATTACCTTCGGACAACTGTATTTTGCTGAACACCCCTCTTTGTATTCAGTAGCCTTAGCAGACTCAATACTTTGTACTGTACATCACACACATTACCGTAAATTGCTTGCTCTCTCCAGCACTAGTTGTTTGCACTTTTCCCCAGTTACTTCTATTTAAGTGGTGTGGATTCTGGGGTTAAGACTAAGGGTATAGGTTTTGTTGTACCAGGGCTACTACCCGATGGAAGATGTGGCAGCTGTAAGTTATTTGCTATATTCTGGGTGCAAGGTGCAACAGGTGGAACTGCAGCATCCCTTAATGTCTTAGTGTAGATATTATGTTGGCTGCTGTAATGCGGTTACTTCCTTGGGCTCCCTGCAGTGTGACAGAGGATCTCCTTAGACTTTATTATTATTATTACAGTTGACTTTGCATTTTACATATGGTTTCAGGAGTTGCAGTGGCAAACAGTGCCATGTTTGTCTGTGATGCAGACGCGTAGTCAGGACTATGACATTCTGGAATGTACATGTTGAGCAGATAACATGCGGCCAAAAAAGTAGGGAATGCAACCCACTCAGGATTTTGGAGTCGGGCAAATCCATGTTGGATTTTGACAGTCGGGAATTAGTATGTATCCCATTGTACAATAGATGCGTATCATGCTGGATCTTGTATCTGAGTATCTGCAGTTGTATTTAAATTTGTACATATGACATGCTACACCTGTTTACTTTGACTAGTGATATGTGTTTTTTCTCATGGCGTAACTCTCAGCTTAATGTTATGTCTTGTTATTTATTGTCGTGGAACCTTTGAAAAAGAGCACTTTGCTCAAATGTTTTTTTCTGAATCAATGAAATAAATAAATAAATAATTCTCATCTAAATCTCGAGTCAGGGCTAACTGATCACCAGAAGGGCACAAGATTACCCTGGGGATGTTAACGTAGTTCATCGTGTCAAGAAGAAAAGGAATTTAAAGTGTGTGGCAACCCCCACGTAATAGACTCTAATGAGAAAATAATGTCCTTGAGGTCCCTAGCAAAGAGGGATGGACTGTTCAAGGTTCTGTGAGGAAAAAATCTAGGAAAAGCCCAAATTGTGTTGTGCTGGAAAAGAAAAGTGCTTGCTGATTCTCTGTAATGTACAGTGCCAACCTGGGGGGGACCACCCCTTTCTGTGTCTATCTGTGACAGAATAAAGCCATACTATACAATCCCATTTCTAGTATTGGACATTCCATCTGTGCTTCCCAGTGTGAGCTTGTGTAAGGGCTCCCTCAGATAGGAGACATAGCATAGCCCTAGAACCTCTCTCCTAGAACTCAGTGTAAATATAAATGTTATGTTGTACTCTAACCCCCAACCTCTTAGATGCCGTGCCAGGTATTTACCCCAGAGCCAGGGGTGACACCTATTGTTATGTCAACTTGTGGTTTGTTGCCTGTCTGTGTACAAGTTGGGGGGGTCCTGGTTGCAAGATGCTGCTCTTGGCTGGGTAAAGGCTGCAAAATTGGGGGCTCGTCCAAAGATCTTGGGGGAGAGGAAAAAGTTGCCATGCCAGTGCAAATGCTGAGGGTATGTCTATGGTCTTTTCTGTCTGGTGGCGGTGCACCATAACAGAAATTGTTGTGAGGAAAGTTAAAAATGTGCCAAAGAAAGTGACATTCAAAGATTTGCTGCCTGTGTTGTCTGAGGAAAAAATGTACTGGTTGAGTGCTTGTAGAAACTGTGATGCCAAGGACTGCTGTGCTGAACACTGTCAGACAAAGTGCTTAAAAACTGTTAAAAGTAAAGATTTCAAAGTTCTAAGTAATTGTGGACAAAGAGAACATTTGTGCCCAAGTGTACAGAAAGTTTCAAGTGTTAGTGAGTTAAATAGGGGGAGTCACTAGAGGAATTACACAAACAACGGTGCCAAAATTGCCTAAAAGCACTTCAGCCTGTTGAAATTCCAAGCCGTGAGAAAAAAGTTTGTTTTGCTGTTAAAATCTGCCTGCTCGACGATCATCATGAAGGAGAGCGAGCAGGAGAGAGAGAGAGAGAGAGCAGATCATTTGCATGGTGTCATGTGATTGGTCCACACAACCAAGTCCTGCCCATTGCCTGGAGTTTCTACTCTGAGGGAGTGTTCAAGGAGAGAGCGAGGAGCGTGCAAGGAGTTCAGACCAGCAGCAGCAGTAGTGAACGTTGCGTTGTTGAACTTTGGAGTTTGCTTCTAAAACTCTTAAAAACTGTAAATCGGGCTTCTCCTGGGTAGCAACCACTACAGAGAGTGATCACAAGTGTGCGTGGTGCCAACCATAAGGCTGAACAGCCCAATCAACCTCAACAGTCCTCAAATTGGCAGGAAGGCTGCAAATACGATCGGAGGGAACCAGCTACTTTCTGTGAGTATAAAGTATGGCAGCAAAGCAAAAAGACTATGAGCACTGTGCAAAGTAAAGATCTAGTGCTAAAGTCAACAAAAGATTGAGTAAGCAAGTAAACTGAAGGTAAAAGGACTGAGCAAAGTAGCTGTGGTTGGTTACAAGCAAAAAAGCTCTGTTTTAACTGGGCAGTACTAAGCAAAGTTGCTAGAAAGTGTGCAAAGATTCAAAAGACTGTTGATTTTCCTAACGTCAAGTTACAAGGTTGTGCAAAGTAAAAGTAAAACACTATGGCAAGGGAACTGAATGCAGCCAGAACAGTGTGTGTATATGACACAGAAACATTTCAGTGGTCATGCTGGGGTGTAGTCCAAAGCAAATGTAAACAAACAATGAAGTGCCATGTTGTGGCAGGGTCTAATGGTACAAACAACCAGAGACTGTACGAAAAAGTTTGAAATAAAGTGCAATTCAGGCAGCAGTTTCAGCAAAGGCAGAAAGAAAAAGACTATTTAAAGTTTAAACTGTCAGAACCAGCGTGCTAAGTACAAAGAGCAAACCAGTAACTTGGACTTGTGTATTGTTTTGAAGAACAAAATGGCTAGCAAAAAGACAGGGTATCCTCCTCCATGTCCGGATTTAGATTGCCCAGCAAGAAAGAGAACTAGAGCAATACAAACGATTGTACAAATGTGAAGGTGCACCTGCAAATGTTGCGTTGCCTAACTTTCCAGTAAACGTACGTGTGATCTGCATGAGAACTGGGAAAGATGTTCTAATGATTCCGCACTGCAAAGATTGTAAGAAGCAGTATGGGATGTGTGCAGACAGTGGCACTGTGCAAGTCAAGGTCAAAGTGATGCATCTGGCTCCAATGTGGACTCTGTGTGAGGGCCCAACCTGTGTATTACAGAGAGAAACTGCATGCATGCAGGCAGGAAGATCCAGAGGAGCTTGTAAGATAATTTTTTGAGGGTGTAACCCAAAGCAACTTGCAGTGGCAGGCAGAAATGGTCTTTTTGACCCCAGAAAGGTTGAAGGGACCATCCAGAGACTGAGTCCATGGATCTGTGGGCAGCAGGCCCAAGTCCGAGTTTAATCGGAGAGGATGAAATAGAAGATGCCTTACACTAGGAGGCAACTGCCTTGGAGCACAATGAGGAGTGAACTGTGTCTGGGGCTGAAGCAGCTATCAGCTCTTGGGCAGAGCATGCAGAACAAACAGAAATGGAGCATGTTAGTAAGGCAACTGGTAGTGAGAATGGGCTACCAGTGGCCCTAACTGCAAGTGAGCCATGAGAGACTGTACAGGGTTCAGACGTTGTAGAATGTATAGGGATGGACTGCATTTTCCCTGTTTGGACCATCCAAGGCTGACTTGACCAGGTCTGGCTGCCCCCAAGCCAGGCTGCTGGTTTTATTCTGCTCAAAGGAAGCAAAGAGGAATACCTGATCAGATGCAGGCTGAGGCAGAGTACGGACTAAAACATCCATTTTTCCCAAGATGGATGTGGGAAGCCATTGAGGAGCACCATAGAGAGGAATGGTTGTGGGAAGAAGCTTGAGCTACCATTAAGCCCCAAGTGTGTAGGTTTGTGGGAATAAAACTCTGTTATGACAGGTTGAAGTTTTGGAGACTAGGTCGCACCCTCCATCTAGATTCAGTCTAAATAATTGACAGAGCTGGTCATGAAACAGTCCACACCCAAAGACTTGTTCGTCCAGATAAGACTATAGTTTATAGTCTTCATCTTGAGTGATACTACCCCTGGTGCCACTATTCCAGCATTTTGCTGGCTTAAAAGATAGCCACGCCAGAAGCAGTGTTATAAGGTGGGTCCACCACTCAACTCTGCAGGCAATCAGATGAAGAAAGAGGTCCAAAGGCCAGAGTCAGCGTCTCGCCACTGGGACCAACACATCAGTGCCCTGCCACTGGGATCCAGCTTCTGTGAGGAAAAGTCTCCTGCCAAGTGCCAAGAGGGGGAGACCAATGTGGGTGTCTTCTGTCCTGGAGAATCCAGCTTGAACTCTATCTGCAGCAACCCGGTCCAGAGATGGCGTGGAAGAGTCTGATCCGAAGATTTGTCTTCAGCCAGATCCAATGAGGCGATGCAGCTAGTCAACCTGCACATCTGACATGGTAGGATACAATCTCCTTTTACATTTTATGTTTTGACTGTGTCCACTTAAAGAGAAGATGCCCTTTAAACTGTTTGGTCCAAGGGACATCTGGATCTAGACTACAGTTTAGCAGACCTCGTGCTTGTTACAAGAACAGTTTTTAGAACGCTTCAGCCTATAAAAGACTAATCTTGAATGTGAGTGCCGTGTGCACTCAGGACTCTTCTCATTAGAGCCAGGGCATTGTACAGACCCCCCCAAAAAAATGCTTTGTATGTGTTTATTTTGGTACTTTTATACTGCTATTTGTAGTAAAAAAAAACTTTAAAATATTTTGGGATTGGATAGTAACTTGGTGGTGGGAGGTTTGGTTACTGTTTTTCTTGCAGGATGTGTTTTGGAATGTTTCTTTTGCAGGTGGGCCTGAGAGAAAAAAAGAAGACAAGAAGAGGATGTTTAGGGCACAATGGAATCCTCCTTTTAGAGTGTTTTGGATTTAAAAAAATGTGTATCTAGAATATGTTAAACATTTTTTCTTTTGCTTTTCAGGTTTAGAGTGTATTGTACTAGGGTTTGGGGAATGCACAGCAATGTCTAATGTATGTTACTATAGCAGTCTACAGTTTAAAGTGTGAAATGTGTGTGGGTATACTGTATAGGTACCCTGTAGGTAGTATAGGTTAGATAGCTTTTCCCTAGAGGGCTAGGGGGATAGACAGGCCGGAGGTCCTAACTCAAGTACGAGCCTTCAGTGCTGTTCTGTCAGGGCATGCTTCAGGCAGTCTCTTGGAGCCACTGAAAGAGTCCCGAGATAGTTGTTAGGTAGAGCTGAAATTCCTTCAGCAGGCCTCTGTTCTCTGGTGCAACCTGTCTGTATCTTGGCATAGGTAGGGGTGAGCCTGGCCACCTCATCCCATAGGCCGCCCAGAGGTAGGATGACCTGTGTTGCAGATCAAAGCCTTGCTGCAGACAGCAAGGATTGTCTGTTGGTGGTGAGTGTAACCATCCAGTCCCCTGGGGTTACTAGAATCCCATCAGTGTTAGACTAGGAAGGTAGTGGGCTGCTGGTAGAGAGTTTATTAGAAGCTCTCTACACACCTCTCATTGTTTACCTAGCTAGCCTGAGTGAGAAATGAGTGAAGTCATTTGGAACTCTCGCAGCAGCCTGAGCCACAGTGGAATCAGCTGCTAGGGGAACAGTTTCGAATGCAGGGTTCAGCAGTAGTCAGTGCAGTGCAGTCTGAGTGTGGGAGCAGTGGAGAGAGGAGCTCCCAGTGTGAAGGCGCCTGCCAACCTGCCCTGAGGCTGGGTGAAAGATCTCTGGTCACTTTTCTCACCCTAGTGTGTGAGACAACAGCAGTACCACAGGAAGTGGTGGAGACCTGTAATTTCTGAGACCCCAGTGGGTCACTTTTGTGAGAAGTGAATAGGACTGTGAGATCCAGTGGGTCCAAGTGGTGATCCCCTAAGGGACTGGAAGATTGTCCAGCTGCCCAGATCAGAGACAGAGAGAGAGAAAGATCCTCAGTGAACGCTACCAGAAAAGGGGAGCAGTGTGTTTCTTCCAAGGTCCATGTCTGTAATAAAGGAACAAACAAACCGTGAGTACAGCTACATGGGAATGTTTCAGAGGGAGTTGTCTGGTGGTGTATGTGCACAGAGACAAGGCTAGAGTACACCACTCAGGGCCTCAATTATCACCACAAAAAATGTGCTGAATGAAGGAATTTGAAAGTGTAGAGACTTTTAGCAATCTGAGGGGGTCGAAGGCTCTGTTTGCGTAACCGGGATGGAATAGAAGGGTCTGGTTGGGGCCAGGGTGGGCAGAACCTCATCTAAAAATCTAGTCAAGGGGCTAACTGATTACCGAAAGGGCACAAGGTTACCTTGGGGATGTTAACGTAGTTCATCGTGTCAGGAAGAAAAGGAATTTAAAGTGTGTGGCAACCCCCAGGTAATAGATACAGTACTTATGGGAAAATAATGTCCTTGAGGTCCCTAGCAAAGAGGGATGGACTGTTCAAGGTTCTGTGAGGAAGAAATCAAGGAAAAGCCCAAATTGTGTTGTGCTGGAAAAGGAAAATGCTTGCTGATTGTCTGTAACATACAGTGGCAACCTGGGGGAACCACCTCTTTCTATTCGGTGTCAAAATAAAGCCATACTATACAATCCCATTTCTAGTATTGAACATTCCATCTGTGCTTCCCAGTGTGAGCTTGTTTATGGGCCCCCTCAGATAGGAGACATAGCATTGCCCTAGCACCACTCTCCCAGAACTCGGTGCAAATATAAATGTTATTTTGCGCTCTAACCCCTCGACCTCTTAGATTCCAAGCCAGATATTTGCCCCAGTACCAGGGGTGATGCCTACTGCTATGCCAACTTGTGGTTTGTTGCCTCGCCTTGTCTGTGTACAAGTTAGGGGGGCCATGGTTGCAAGATGCCGCTCTTGGCAGGGGTAAGGGTTGCATGTAGTTCCCTGGGTTCTGTCTGGGCCCACTCTTGTGATGCGGTACCACATACTCGGTTCTCCATTCTGCTGTACTATTCCTGTATCCAAAGAGCTGCTGAACAGGTCCATCAGCAGACCTGCCAGCACTGCCACCAGATCCCACTACACCCTTAGGTGCATGCCATTTGGGCCCAGGAACTAGTTTACATTTAGGGACAGCCTCTTCCTAACCCTGTCCTTCATTATCCTGTCCTCAGCTATGTCCTCCCATGTTATCCTCCATTGCGGCACTAATTCATCCTTTTCTTTAGTAAAGACAGAGCAGAAGTATTTGTTCAACACCTCTGCTTTCTCTTTACTGCCTTCCACTGACCACCTCTCCTTTTCTTGCTTAAGTAAACTTGCTTTTGCATCTCTCTTCTCACTTGTATACCTAAAAAAGACTTTCTCCCTCTTCTTAATCCCCTCTGCAATCTGCAGCTCCTTCCTAGCCTTGGCCTGCCTGACTATCCTACCGGCCTCTCTCGCTTTCTCCAGGTAGACCCCATCATGCTCGTCCCCCTGGACTTCCTGTACTTCCTATATGCATCCCTCTTATCTCTGACTGCCGGACTCACCTCCCTACTGCACCAACTAGATGTCCTGGCCTTGGAATTCTTTCCCTTCTGTTCCAGGCATGTGTTAGAGGCTGCTGCTATCCTTTCCCTGATCACTGCCTTTGTTCTGCATTCATATATTCCTTAAGGCTGGCTGGGTGGCCTTTCAAAATCTTTCCCATTTTATCACAGTTGGCCTTTCTGAAATCTACTACTTTTGTCTTTATGCTTGGTGTTTCTTTTCCATGTTGACTTGGAACCAAACCATCCAGTGGTCATTATTCCCCAAGATCCCCTCCACCGTGATGTACCAGATGTGATCCCCTTTTGCAAGTACCAGGTCCAGGATAGCTTCCTCCCATGTTGGTTTGGTCACCCCCTGAACCAGGAACCCATTCTGGACTGGGTCCAGTAGCAGTTGGATCCTCGCATAGGTAATGGACAGGAAATTCCAATCTACGTCCGGCAAACTGAGGCCCCCCATCACCACCACTTCTCCCCACTCAGCTGCCATCCTGATACTGTTATGGCACCCAACTCCCTGTCCCTTTTCTCATCCTAATTTGGTGGCCTATAAACTACACCCAGCACTAATTTCCTTCCTGCCTGTGTTTGGATTTGAACCCACAGTGCCTCTATTTTCTCACCCCCAATTTCCTTCCTAGTGGTAATAATGCCCGCCCTAATGTACAGAGCTACCCCTCCCCCTTTCCATTTTTCCTGTACATTCTATGGAAATCATATGCAGGAATGGAGAGATCCTGAGATCTAGGGTAGCCCAGGTCTTCAAGACCACTGCAAGATCCACCTTTCCTTCTGACATCATGGCCACCAGTTCATCCATCTTGTTCAGGAGACTTCTAGCATTAAGGGGCACTGCCTTCCACCATACCTTCTTTTCTCACCTCTTTTTTGACAAAATGTCTCCTACCCTCTCTGCTTAATGGCCTGCCCTTCCCCTCTTCTTCCCCTTGTTTTTGGTCACTTGCAGCCCCCCTCCCATTCCAACCACTCTCCCCTTCAATGCTCCCCCAAACTGTTTACTTGAGGTGGGGGCAGATTGCCCCCTCCTACAGAAAAACCCTCCCAAAGTCCCCTTCTATCTGATCGCTCTGTGTACTCTAGCTGGGGGGGCCCTGTCTGTCCCCTCCTCTGGGAAACCCTGTGTGCTGTTACCCTTGTTGCCCCTTCCCATTTAGTTTATATTTAGACACCTGTCTATATAATCAAACCTTTCCCCTAGCAGTCTGGTTCCCCTTCTGCTTCAGTAAAACCTATCAGGTGCGTAAAGGGTTTTGTCATCCCAGTCCCCACCCCCACTCACCTGCATATCCAAATTCCTCCTCCCTAAACCATTCCTTTAGCCAGCCATTGAACTCCTCCATCCTCTGTTTCCTGGCAGCGCTAGCCCTAGGTACCAGCAGCACTTCTGAGAAGGCTACCAGCCTTGCCACCCCCTACAGATCCGACCCACCAATGTGAACCTTCCATGTATCCAGCTAGATCACTGGTATCTAGATTGATGAACACGTGACCCCCCTCACCCCCCATATGAGTGCGGGCCTTCCTTTGGTCATATGCACTCAGCTGTCATTCCCAGGAAACATACCACTCTCCTATATTGTTGCCCTCCCCCACTCCCAGCCCATCTAATGCCATTCACTGTTAAATCCCTTATCACTATGACTCTCTCTGCCCTTTCCCTCTACCCTCCCTGCTACTGAATCTACCTTTACATGTCCCATCGGACCTACTGACCCACTGTTCCTATTCCCTTATCCCCTCTTTCCTGCCCCTCAACCTCTGTCTGCCTAATGCCCCCATTCTTCTCAGCTAATCCCCCATCCACCCCATCTCCATTTGAACTCTGCCCTGTCTCTCCACTCCCTTCTCTTTACTTCCCCCCAAGGTGCCCTTTGCCTCAAAGGGGGTAAGAAAAGGACAACAGAAGGAGAAGGGAGAGTTTCCCTCTCTCCCCTCTGCAGCCTCTCCCCACTCCTTACTAAAGATTAGCTGCCCCTCCATCATCTGTGTCCTATCTAGATCCCCCCTCCCTTGCAGTACTCAGTAGATGGAAGCTTCCTGGTCCCACAAGGGTGCTCCTGCTACTCTCCTCGTCCCCACTGAACCCCTCTTCTCCTCCTCCTCCTCCTCCTTCCCCCATCCTCTTTCCCCCCCCCTTTGGGTTTCTCACCCCATGAGACAGTGGGTCCTAGTGTAACTGGACACCCCACAAGCATTCTACTCCTTGATCCTACCCCTGGCCCAGACCAGTTCTCCCACCTTTCTGCCAGTATACCCAACTCCCTCCTTAGCAGCAGCACCTCAGTCATCAAGAAGTTTAGCCTTCTACATACTGGGCAACCCTCTACCTCCAACACTGTTCCCAGGTACCCTGCAAGCTCTACACCCCCTACAGTACACCACCCTACCCACTTCCTATCTCCTGCCTCAGCATTTTATCTCAAACACTAAATCAATATGGGCCACATTCATTTCAGTGTTTTTTATGTTTGCTTGCACACATGTGCAAGAAACATAGTGCCATCATCAGAGATTTCGGAGGTGTGTCACCTCCTCCTCCAATTCAGGCAGCGAGCTGGCAGGCGCGGCCCCTGTAAGCCAATGCATTTTGGAGCTGTCTATGACACGCCTCCAAAATGCAGTGGCTGAATAAGTTAGAGTGGGATACGCTGAGTGAGCAGCGAGCAGAAGCTGCTCACGCGCAGCTCCCCTCAGCCGCAGGCGGCGCGCCCCAAGCGCAGCGTAGAGCCGACGGGGTGCCCAATCCTGTCGGCCGCGCCGCATCGCTCCCCCTTCCCAGTATTTGGTGCCACGCTGGGGCCCACCCACCCATAGGCAATCAGTATTTTGCCGATGAGGTGCCCAATCCCCGTCAGGCTGAACCCTCCTCAAAGTCGTGTAGCAGCCACGCTGGGAGCCCACCCCAGCGGGCGTGTCCTGCTGACGTCTTTTTTTTTTTTGTTCCTGTAAACAAAAACTGTCCCACTGCGGCCTCCCGCAGCCCCTCCCACATCCCGCACCCACCCACTGCGCACCCAGCCTCCCCACACCCTCACCCCATACTTACCTCTGGACTCCGGTATGACGATCTTGGTGGACGGGAACAATCTACATCTTCAAAGGCAACCGCAGACTGAGGAAATGCCGGTAAGTTGTATAATGGGCTGGAAATAGGAGGGTTCAACTTTATGCATATATCAGGCATTTTGGGAATTTTTGCACCAGATTTTCAACATAAAATTTTTGGGATACTTCTCATGAATGATGCTCACTGTCATGGCGTTATTAGACTCGAAGGGTGATTTGGCGCAGTTACTGCGCCAGTGACTGTGAAATCAGCCCGGGACTGGAATACCACCATGACAGTGACATCATTCATGAGAAGGGGCCCAAAATCATGTTGAAAAATTTGGTGCCAAAATCAAAAATGATCTGTTTGACGAGCATGCGTTGCACAGTTCCTACGCAGGCTCGTAAGTTCGCGAAATGTCAATATTTTCACTCCAGATTTTCAACATTGCCATTTCACCACACCATCTTATGAGTAGTACAGCTGTCATTTTTCACATCTCACCCAAAATGTGTTTCTGCCCTTGTAGCGCAGAATGGCGCAGTCGGTGTGCGAAATCAATGTACGGGACAAATTAAGAAAATCACAGTGACACTGTTCATGAGCAGAGGTCTTGAAATGGCTATGTTAAATTGTGTGAAAGAAACTCAAAATGACTGTTTATATCGTTACGCAGTTCCTACACATCGCCATAGGTTTGCGAATTTTCAATATTTCACTCCAGATTTTCAACATTGCCATTTTTCCACACCTTCTTATGAGTAGTACAGCTGTCATTTTCACATCTCACCCAAAACGTGTTTCTGCCTCATGTGGAAGACAAATGGTACAGTCGTGCTAACTCAGTGTATGGGACATATTAAGGAAATCACCGTGGTTGCTGTTCATGAGCAGAGATCTTAAAATGGTAATGTTGAAAATTTGGTGACAGAATTCCTAAAATGACTGTTTTAATGAGTGCGTTAGCACAGTCTCCTACGCATGCTCGTAGGTTTGCGATTTTTCAATATTTCCACTCCAGATTTCCAACATTGCCATTTTCCACACCTCCTTATGAGCAGTACAGCTGTCATTTTCACATCCTGCCTCAAACGTTTTCCGCCCATGTAGCGCACAATGGCTCAAGTCGGTGTGTGCAAGCTCAATGTATGGGACACATTAACAAAACCACAGTGACATTGTTCATGAGCAGAGGTCTTAAATGGCTATGTTGAAAACTTGGGAAAAATGCCTAGAAATGACTTTAACGAGCGCATTGCACAGTTCCTATGCATGCTCATAAGTTTGCAAATTTAATATTTTCACTTAGATTTTCAACATGTCCATTTTATTAAACTTCCTTATGAACAGTACAGCTGCAATTTTCATATGTCACCCAAAATGTGTTATCGCATATAGCGCACAATGGTGCTGTTGGTGTGCAAAGCAATGTTTAGGACAGATTAAGAAAATCACAGTTACACTGTTCATGAGCAGAGGTCTTAAAATGGCTATGTTGAAAATTTGTGACAAAAGTCCATAAATGACTGTGTTAAGAGTGAGCATTGTGCAGTTTCCACGCATCCTCGTTAGTTCATGACTTTGTAATATTTTCAGTCCAGATTTTCACTAGTGGCATTTTTCAACACTTCCTTATGAACAGTACAGCTGCCATTTTCACAACATGGCCGGCGTGTTTTTCACACTTTCAGTGCAGAGATGCGTGGTCGCTGTCGGAAATCATTGTTCGCACAGATAAAGAAAATCACAGTGACACTGTTCATGATAGGAGGCACCAGAATGCCTGAGTTGACAATCTGCTATAAAATATCCCCAACCTACTTATATAACAGTGTGCATTGCAAGTTCTATGTACGTCGTGACTTCACCATTTTTTAAATATTTTACTACACATTTGCAACATAGCCATTTTGACACCTCCCCATGACAGAGTACAGCTGTCATTTTTTACAGCCTGTTCGGAATATTTTTGCACCTGTGGTGCTAAATCCCGTAGTCACTGTGCATAAGCAGCTTTCGGCTACCAAACTGATATTCCCCCTGTTCATGAGGAGGGGTCACAAAACAAACATGTTGAAAATTTGGAGTTAAAATACCAACAAATGCCTGAGGTATTAGGCTTTTCACCTAAATCGCCCAACCCTATAGAGAATGACAGGAATCAGGGGTGTGACTTGGGATTCTTGCCTGTGATGTTCATACCATTCCACACCCTGCAGTCACTGAGAGGCATTGAGGTATGCCTTGGACTCTTCAGCCCCAAACTTCACCCCATTCTCCTATATTGCACCCATCTCACCGTATTTCCTAATGAAATGGGGTGCGCATAAGGGCCAAAGACCCCAAGGAACACGTGACACTTGTCAGTCTCTGCAGAGTGGGGTGTGGTGAAATGGCATGGCCGTTATGCCTGACGACCCAAATGCACACCCCAATGCCTGTCACTCTCTGCAGGGTGGTGGTGGGGTTGGCTTCAGTTCAATACTTCACTGCCATTCCTATTACGCAGCTCTGTAACTTCTACACTACCACTGCCAATGCCAGTAAGCAAACATTCGGCATTGACAAATGCTTGTTTCTTTAATTAATAACTTGTTTTTGCTTTTTATGTTTGCTTGCACGCATGTGCAAGAAACATAGTGCCATCATACGAGTCTTCCAGAGGTGTGTCAGCCTCTTCCAATTCAGTCAGTGTGTTTGCAGGTGCGGTTGCAGAGCGCCAATCACTGCTCCAGCTGTCTATGACAGCTGAAAATGCAGTGGCATACAGTTGAAAGGGAGAGCTCCACTTGAGTGAGCAGAGCTCCCCCCCCCACACACACACATGTGCGCATGCACGCACACTGCATGCTCATGCGCCTTTCCCCTCCCCCACACTGTACGGCCGATGGGGGTGCCCAATCCCTGTCGGCTCTCCACGCCCAAAAGAGTCCAGGTGCCACACTGGAGCCCACCCCAGCGTGGGTAAAATGTTTTGTATGGCCGACACAGGTGCTCAATCCCCGCCGGGCTGCACGCCCCCAAAGCATCCAAGTGCCATGCTGGGAGCCAACCCCAGTGTGGCAAATGATGTTATGGGCCGGCGGGGGTGGCCAATCCCCTGCTGACTCCACTGTCTCCCCTGCGCGGGGTGCCACGCTGGGAGCCCACCCCAGCGTGGCAACAGATGCCATGGCCGACGGGATGCCCAACTCGTCGGCTCCACGCCCCCACAGCCATCTCTGCCACGCCAGAGCCCACCCAGCGTGGCAACGCCCCGCTGCCTTTTACAACAAAAACCTGTAAAGAAAAAATATGTCCCTCGCAGTCTTCCTGCCCCCCACAACCCGCACTCCACCACTGCGCACCCTGCCTCCCCACACCCCCCACCCTATACTTACCTCCGAGTCCGGCGCGACGATCTTCGGTGGACTGGGAACACGCCTGCACTCTTTCAAAGCCGACCGTGAACTGAAGAAATGCCGGTATACTGTAGAATAGGATAGATAGGGTTTTTTCAACTTTGTTGCATATCTCAGGCATTATTTGGAATTTTTGCACCAAATTTTCAACATGGGGTTTTTGGGACCCCTCCTCATAAATTCTTGCACTGTCATGGCGTTACTCTGGCCCGAAGGGTAATTTCGCAGCCACTGTGTGAAATCACCTTTCTGGAATGATTAACGAAACAATACTGCCAGTGTTCATAAGGTGGGCTCTCAAAAAGCCTATTTTGAAAATTTGGTGGAAAAATTCCTAAAAATGACTGTTTTACGAGCGTGCGTTGCGCAGTTCCTATGCACGCTTGTAAGTTTGCGAAATTTGAATATTTTCACTCCAGATTTTCAACATTGCCATTTTACCACACCTCCTTATGAGCAGTACAGCTGTCATTTTTCACATCTCACCCAAAACGTGTTTCCACCCATGTAGTGCACAATGGCGCAGTCGGTGTGCGAAATCAATGTACAAGACACATTAAGAAAATCACAGTGACACTGTTCATGAGCAGAGGCCTTAAAATGGCTATTTTGAAAATTTGGTGAAAAATTCCTAAAAATGACTGTTTCTGACGTCTGTTGCGCAGTTCATGCGCTATGAAGTTTAACAATTTGTAATATTGCACTAGATTTTCAACATTGCCATTTTACCACACCTCCTTATGAGCCGTTGCAGCTACCATTTTCACATCTCACCCAAAATGTGTTTCCGCACATGTAGTGCACAATGGTACAGTCGGTGTGCGAAAACAATGTTTGGGACAGATTAAGAAAATCACAGTGACACTGGTTATGAGCAGAGGTCTTAAAATGGCTATGTTGAAAATTTGGTGACAAAACTCCATAAAATGAATGTGCTACGAGTGAGCATTGCACAGTTTCCATGCACCCTCGTAGGTTCATGAATTTGTAATATTTTCAGTCCAGATTTTCACCAGTGGCATTTTTCCACACCTCCTTATGAACAGTACAGCTGTCATTTTCCACAACATGGCCGAAATGTGTTTTCACACTTTCAGTGCAGAGATGCGTGGTCGCTGTGGGAAATCATTGTTCGGGACAGATAAAGAAAATCACTGACACTGTTCATGATCGGAGGTCCCAAAATGCCTGTGTTAACAATCTGCCGTAAAAAACCTCCAAACTAGTTACATTACGGGTGTGTGTTGCACAGTTTCTACGCACTGCGGATTTCACCAGTTTTTTAAAGATTATTAGCAGATTTTCAACATTGCCATTTTACACCTCCCATGAACAGTACTGCTGTCATTTTTCACATCCTATTCGGAATGTGTTTTTGCACCTGTGGTGCAAAATGCCATAGTCGCTGCGCAAAAGCAATTTTCAGCTAACAAACTGATATTGCCACTGTTCATGAGGTGGGGGTCACAAAAAAACCATGTTGAAAATTTGGAGTGAAAATACCACCGAATGCCTGAGGCGTTAGGGTTTCCGACCATAACGCCCCACCCAGGGGTGTGACTTGGGATTCTTGCCTGTCATGCTCATACCATTCCACCCCCACCCACACCCTGCAGCCAGTGAGAGGCATCAAGGTGTGCCTCAGACTCTTTGGGCCCAAACTTCACCCCATTCTCCTATACCGCACTCCATCTCACCATATTTCTGATGGAATGGGGTGCGATAAGGGCCAAAGACCCTATGGCACACCGTGACACTTGTCAGTGTCTGCAGGGTAGGGTGTGGTAAATGGCGTGGTCGTTATGCCTGACGCACCCAAAGGCACACACCCTAATGCCTGTCA
This sequence comes from Neoceratodus forsteri, assembly GCA_016271365.2. NCBI lineage: Eukaryota > Metazoa > Chordata > Ceratodontiformes > Ceratodontidae > Neoceratodus > Neoceratodus forsteri. Next base: position 280,437,961 of record CM028138.1, on the reverse strand, counting down.
CTCTCTGCAGGGTGGTGGTGGGGTTGGCTTCAGTTCAATACTTTGCTGCCATTCCTACTATGCAGCTCTGTAACTTCTACACTACCAATGCCAGTGCCAGCAAGCAAGCATTCGGCATTGACAAATGCTTGTTAATACTTGTATCTACATTTTTCTGACAAGGTGTTTTTTTAAGCCCTACGCTGATGAACCCGCTGAGATTTAACTTACAAATCCTTCCTGAAATAGGTGCTTTCAGTGGATGCTGGCATATGCTGCAACACTCATTTTAGGAAGGGGGAATATGAAAGTTGACACCCATAGGATCTGTCAGGGTGGGGTGAAAAAAAGACCTTAACAGAAAAAAGCAGGAAACTTGAAGTTTAAAAAATAAAAGATGTTTGGAAAAAAAGTAGGAAGATTATTTGTATTTTTTTTATGAATCTAAGTAAAATAAATAGTGAAATGAATGGTCCAAAGAAATGTATTGACCCTATTCATTTTAATGCGGTCGATAATTACAAGAGTAGTGTATCAAGGGACACTGAGGAGTCAACATAGAGGGACAGAGGTGGGTGCTAGTGCCCAACTAGCTGCCAGCCACCAAAATGGGCCATGCTGGTTCCCCAGCTGGAGTGGCAGGGACCCAACCAGCTGCCTGCCACTGAGGCAGGCAATCTCAGTCCCCCCATAGGAGCCATGGTTGACAGCAATCCAGCCCATCCTTGGAGGAGCTGCACTCTGTGGTGATCCTGATGGACTCCCCAGGTTGAGAGGGAAGCATCCATATAAGAGCCATGATGAGCAGAAATCCAGGCTGCCCTTCTCGGGGGCGGGGGGCTTTTATAAAGGAGCTGTGCTCCACGGCGATCCTACACCTCTCTACTCCCTTCCACCAGCTGGAATTATTAACAACCAACCATACCCATGGGCACAGCTGCTCTTGTAGTATAGTTCGGCTCCTCTCCTATTTATTCTGTCTCCTCCACACTCTTACTCACACCATGTATGCATTATAAAAACATCCAATTACACATCCTTGGCACTGGCCAATCCTTGTTTCAAAATGCTGTGGTCATGAAGCATAGCAGAAGGGCATAGTAGCACAGCAACACATTGCTAGCTGGGAGACCCGGATTCAAGCCCCAGAACCCTACACAGGAACAGGATGTCGGGTGTGATAAAGGGATGAGGCACTCAGCTCCAAGGAAGGGAAGTTGTGACTCACCAGATGCTTGCCACTCTTCTGGCCAGAGAAAAGGGTGTTACCGCTGCCTTTGGGGGAAGGGGGCAAGAGGAACTACAAGGGGGGGAATCATTTAACAAGATGCAGAAGCAGCAGCAGCAGAGTTTACATTAATATAATACTTTTCACAGTGTATTCCAAAGTGCTTAACCAATGAGAGAGATTGGTAGGTTAGTGACTGTAAACATGCAGGGGCAGCTATTCTGCTCATCTATATCCACAAATGGCTCGACTGATTTTATTGGGAAGCGGGATGTTTGACAGGACATTGAAAATTGCCCTGGGTTCTTTGACTTCTACCTGGACACCCATCCAGAAGAGCAGCACAGATGGACAGAAGGGATCTTGGTTTAACATCTCATCCGAAATATGCAAGCAGCAGTACTTATGTACAGCAAATCAAATGAAGTAGCATGGCATCCTGGCCACTAGCATGACCACGGTTGTGAAGTGGTCTCTGGACCAATGCAGCAGGCTAGTGGAGGTCAAACTGCGCTGCAATGGTGACACAGGGTTGGGAGAGGGGCAGCAGATGCCATCTGCCTGGCAGGTCAATATCCCCTTTTTGTCAGTCTACACAGTGCAGCCGTCCGAGTGTTGAAGGAAGCCATTGCTCATTAGTGGGTGGCTGTGGTGGGGGGCTGGGAATCACACAAACCACAGTACAAAGCTCCTTTTCCTTACTGTAGTGGGTAACTCTAAGTACCCTCACCCCAGTGAGTAATCAGTCTGCCTCTTGCTTGAGGCTGGTTTACCTAGCCAAACACATCCTGAACACATCATCAGTGCTTCTTCAAAGCAACTCCATTCTCTGTGTTATTTACGATTGTAACTCCACACCACCATGTGAATAGCATGTGAAAGTTTTTTTTGTCAAAATTGTAGGCATCGCCAGTGTGTTGAACCCTGGTCTGGAGGGGTATCGCACACACCCGGAGGGAAGCATGGTAGTGGACCACCAAACTGGAACAGCAAGTAGTGCTGTTTTTCCACTTTTGGGATTTTCTGATGTGTTTTCGCTGCGATGCATTTAGGGCAGTGATGGGAGTGTGACACGTTCATGATGCTTTTGGCTTTAGAAATAGGCAGCATGCCCAGCTCTCCTGCCAGTGGGCCTGCAGTAAGTGGTTCACAAAAACCCAGACTCCCATGGGTTTGTGAATTAACTGTTGGCACTCTGCTCTGCCAGTGAATTATGGCATAAAAGGAGTTTGGTTGGGCAGAGTCCTACATGAAGTCTACCCCACATAGGTACCGGGGGGAGGGGTTGACCAGGAGGGATGAATCCCTGTATGGACAATATGTCTCAGGACAGGTAGGCAACTCTGGACAGACTAGATGGGCCTTTGGTCTTTCTCTGCTGTCATTGTCTATGTTTCTAAGTACCGAGGTTTCTGTACCTCGGACCCCTTTCTCTACAAAATTATCATCTCACTCTGTCACGGATTTCCAATAGTGCTCCTCCCCCAGGTGAGTTTCTTTTTTTTTTTGTTTACTATTGTTTTTGGTGCCGTTACCTTAGTAGTTCAGCCCCTGACGTCCTGGTCCCTGCTCACCCCTGGGGCTTACCTCCTAGTCGGTGATCCTCCCGGGCTTGCCCCCCAGGGTGGGGCCACTGAGCAGGCACGCTCCCACAGAGACTGTAATCAAGGTTCCAGTGGTCCAGACTCTGCCGGTGTTCCTCCCTGGCTCGCCCCCCAGGGTGGGGCCGTGGGGTCGGGCCTTACCCGATGGAAGACTGAACTCGGTCAGTGGCCAAGGGTTGCAGCAGGCACAGAGGAACCAGGAAGCAGGGCATCATCAGTGGGGCCAGCATTTTTTTAGTACTTGTGTCCCTGGGAGGTGCGGTGTGCAATGACATAATGCGCCAAAGTGCTGATGTCTGGTACGCCCCCGTGCCAACACAGCATCAGTCACCGCACCCCCTGGTCTCCACCAGGGGTCAATCACATGCCAAGCGCTAGCCCACCCTCCCCCCAGAGGAGGAGAGTAGTTCCTGGGATGCTCAGTCCTCCTCCCACTGTCCGGCCCTCCAACTCCTCGAGTCCACTTCCGAACCCAGGGCATTGGTGTCGCAGACGGAAGTCCTACTGCGGCACCGGCATGCAAGCTTATGAATTTCTTTACTGAGCCCTGATCATAAGTACTCGCTTCTTTTCTTTCCCCATACCAGAGACTCTAGGAGAACAACTCCTGGTTAGGGCTGCACAGAATGTTGTAATTCAGATGGAACAGAACTCCACAGAATTTCTGGAACTTCTGCAAAATTCCGTTGATGGCGGAATGCTGACATTTGACATGCAGAATGTTATCTATGGATTAATAATCTACAGTTTACATAAATGGCAGATTATTCATCTGTAATCTGCAGAAAACGATTTCACGGTTCATGTGAGTCACAGGAAAGTATTTGCAGTTTATGCAGAAATGCATTTCGGAACTCCACAGAATTTACAAAATTCCTGAAAAGCATATGGAAGTGGAATTGCCATTCTGCAGCAGTTCTGACAGTGAAATTCTGCACAGACCTACTCCTGACTTGTCTCCCTCCACAGGGATGCCCCCTAATGAGTCATCACTTTAAAACAACGAAAACAGATTACACAATTGAGCATAAGATCATCCTCTTGCATTTTTAGCTCAAATCGCTAAAAAGTAGTGTAGAAAAGAAACAGAATGGGTCAGCGGCCCACAACTACTGTGAACTGGGGGAACAGCTTTTTAAAAATTCTTTCCCCCATGGCACTCTTTTCTCGTTTCCCCTTTTCCCCAACTCCCAAATAACAGACACCAAGTCCTGCCCACATACCAGATAATACTTAACAATCCACACTATGTTTTTTGCACCACTGCACAATGAAGCTCATGAGGCAGAGAGTTTATAAGGCAATGTGGTCCTCTCGGTAGCAGAGCAAGGCCCTGTAAACATCAAGCATGTGAAGCGTTCACTTAGCTTCTTAATTGTGAGGCTTTGGAAGGCAAGTAGGTTGAATGAGTGCCTGATTTAGGTGAAGCTCAGAAACTACCTTGGGCAGGAATTTTGCATGGGGACATAGAATAACCATGTTCTTGTGGAAAACAGGATATGGGGATTCCACAGATGGTGTCTGGTGCTCACTCAGCTGTTTGGCTGTGGTGATACTGACCAAAAATGTGGTTTTCCAGGAAGTTTGTGTGAGAGATCACACTTATCCGTAGGCTTAAATGGTTTACTCACTATCAGTGACAACACCAGCAGAAAGTCCCATGGCAGTGGTGTTCAAGCACCAAAGGGAAGAGGTGGTTCAGCCTTTTCAAGAAATGGCCAGCCACTTTGTCCAGTCAGTGCTAGTGTTGGCATGCAGGTCTTGGCACAGTATGCCAAAATGGCAGACAGGTACACCTTGAAGGATGTATCTCATAGACCTCCTGCCTGAGACAGGGACCACATGTAACAGAGAATGAGTGATGTGGAGCAGTAGAGGGACAACAATCTTTGCTCCTTCCACCAACACGACAGCCTCATCCACTTGCAAGTGTATGTCTTGTGAGTTGACTCCTTTCAAGATGCCTCCAGTACCCGGAGCACATCCTTGGAAAGTTCAAGGGTCTGGAACATCAGCCTCACAGGAACCATGCAGTCAGGTGCAGGAAGTTGCAAGTCTGGGTACCTGATTGCCCCCTTGGACTTCGTCAGCAGATCCAGCAGAAATGGAAGTAGCTGAGGTGGTCTGTTGCTGAGGAGGAGACTGTGATAGCAGAAATGAAAATTACATACTTAGTTATTGTTAATCTTCCAGAATATCTTCATCATTGATTCATACTTATGGGTCTCAGGCTGGAGGTACTAGGATCCTGTGGGAGCTTTTTTCCTACAGAGAGGGATCTGTCATTGGCTACTGGCATCGCACGTGTACCTGACATGGTACCGCAAGCTAGCCAATAACCATTGTTGGCTCCCTCACGCAACTCAGTTCTGCTCGCCTGGAGAGACACAAAGTGAAGAGAAATAAAAGAGAGAACTAGATACTTTCTAGCCCAAATGACAATAAAAGCATATAGGAAATAAAATTAGCAACCAATTAGAACCCAACTACCAACTTAAAGACTAAGGATTGGGCCTCCTATGTGATTGGCACAAAGGTAACAGACCTAAACTCAACCAGAGTCTCTTATAACTAGCCAAACAAGTGTGGATAATGATAGGTAAAAAAAAAAGGCAGCAGCCCTGATAAAATGGCTCTGGCATAAGTAGCAAAAGTGGAAGTCTATTTGAGACTCCCTTGCAAACGAGATGACAAAGATTCCAGAAAAGGAAAAATTTACATCTGAACTCCCAAAAAGTTATAACTCCATGCTATCAGACAGAACTTGGGTAAACTCGAGAATAAATCCATAACGCTCTTTTCTGTATGACAGATAGAAGAAATGTAGGGATCAGGAGCATAGGAGTTGTAGGACTAGCAGTGCTAGGGAGGCAAGATGTGGTTGTCTCCTCTGGCATGCTCCAGGTGAAGTGGGGGAAGCCCAAAGCTCAGTGAGAAGTGACAAGGGATACCAGCCAAAATTTCAAACATGAAAAAAGAACATTCTCTGCTTCTCCCTGCAACCACAGCGTTGTACCCTGTGTAAAGCTAGTTCATTAACCCATGCAAGTGAACTGCAGCTTTCCACAGACAGAGCATCTTCTCACTGGAGTTAGACTAGGTGCTGCACAAATCCATATCACGAGTAGGCCTAGGGCACATGTTGTGTATAGTAACTAACAGGGATATACCCTAGAGGGGACATACCCCAGGCAGGGAAAAGGAGGAGAACAATGGAAGGAAGGGGTTCTTTTGGTTGGTGGGGAGAGGGCCAAAAGCGACCCCCACTCCCTTATGTGTTTTTTTTTTGGTGAGTGTTGGCCTCAGTGTTCAACCCTCTTTTTTTTTTTTTTTTTACCGAAAATGGCCACTGGTGAGGACCATGGCAGAGACGAGAAGTGCTGTCAGTACCCACAGTGTGAGCTGTCAGAGGCCGTGGTTCTCAACTGAGTGGGGGATGGTGGGCAGGCATCTGAATCAATAGTGAAGATATTCTGGAAGATTAACAATTATGGTAAGTAGGGCACCAGAGAGCCATCTTCCTGGTTAGATGTTATCCACTCTAGCTCTGACATCTCCGACCACACTTTTTGGAAAACTTCAGAATTAAAGTGAATTTCTGCAAACAAGATTAGTACCACTGTTTCCCTAATGTCAAGCTGATTAATTTGATACTGGATAAAGAATGGGCCACCCGAAGGCACAGCGGCAAACTTCAACAAAGGGGCAGCCACCTGCAGTGCACCAGGTCGGGGAATCCTAGGGCACCACAGGGCCCAAAAGTGCTCCAGGATCCACAAGCCTCCATGGCAAACCATGCTGGAGTCTATGTGGGCCATGGACTCCAAAACAGAAAAAACCCTTATAAAAACTGGAGTCGCATGACTCGGCAATTAAGACTCTAACTGGCTCAGTGACCAACACAGAAAAGAGAACAATGACGGCCATGTCGATAGACGTGGACTTAACAAAAGAAAACGGGCAGCTCCAGGGCCAACTGGAGGCCCTCGAAAGTGAGCAGCGCTCAGTCAGTGTTTGCATTTTCAGTGTCCAGGAGCACACTGAGGGGATCACCTTGCTTTTATATGTGAAGAACTGGCTGACATAACAACTTACAGTACCAGAGGTCTTCGATTGGATTAACTTAAAAAAAGCTTACAGAGTCAACCCCAGGGTTCGCCCACAGAATCCCTTACAGCCACGGACTATCCTGATGAAAACTACAGGGTCAGAGGTAAGAGATATTTTTATTGCTGCGGCTTGTGCAGTGTACCCAATGGAAATCACAGGCTCAGATGTAAAACTTTACCCTGACTTATCCTTTCAGACCCGGGCGAGACGCAAGAGTTTCAATGCCATTAGACAATGCCTCCGGGTTCTTGGAATAATTCATTCTTTCCTGTTGCCGGCCAGGCGCCGCATCTTTTACGGTGGGAAGACCTGGTAGTTCATGGACCTGCAAGATGCAGGTCAATGGTTACAATAGGTCGAGGTGGAATTTTTGGCTCAAGCACCAGAACACGAGGGTGTGAAATCTGCCTCTGATGAAAACTGACAGGTAGGACTTTCCTCTGATAGGACTAAAGTCTATATTTGTACTTTCTGCCTGAAATGTATACAGTTTTGGGATGTTCAGGAGGTGTGACTAATACCTTCTGGGATGGGTTTTAGTGGTGGGGCAGGTTTGACAATGAGGGGAATTGGTTGTCTCCCTTCGGGGTTCTTAAATCATGCTGATAGCAGGACCAAGGCCATATATCAGCCATTTTGGGTCCCCTTTGTGGTAACTGAAGCCCTACGTTCTTAGGCAGAAAGTCAGGGATGATCAGGTTCAAGGGGGATACCCCGTCTGACGGTTTGAATAATAGGATAAATTAGCAAGTTATTAGATAGACAATGTACGCTATCCATTAGACACCCAAGTTAATGCATTTATTTCGCTTTGATGTTCTCAATATTTAAAGAGCGGTCGGGGAGGACAGCGAGGTAGTAGTGGGTTCAGTATTACTGGAGTCTCTGCCTAGTTCAAGACAAGGTTTAAATAGCAATCTCAAGACTGTGTATGCTCCCACTCCCTATATATATTCCTTACGTGAAGACCTAGTACCGCTGAAGATGGTTGGCAATTTTGTTAAGTAGTTAAGCGTTTTATTACAACACAAGGTTACTCCCATTTCCTACTGTAATAGAGTATATGATTAACATATTTTGTATATCAAAAGTTACTATTTGCAATTGTAGGAATGTACCTAATGTCATGTATGAGGAGAATGGATATTGTTTTGTATGTTATATGAAAATCAATAAACAAAAGTAAAAATTAAAAATAAAAAACAATTATGGTAAGTACATAATCTTCATAGCTTCCAAGAATCAGTCTTTACCAATTATTCATACTTTTGTGACCGAGGACCACGCTTCCCAAAAAGGGAGGAGCTGGTTCACCCTGAGGGTAACAGGTACTGTCAGCCCTCTGCATGGGGGAGAACACCTGTGGGGTGGGGGGGGATCCCCAGGTGAGGAGAGTGGAGCCATTCAGTCCCCTCAGTGCAGCTCCGATCCCCACCAGTGATGGGTTCAGCCAGCGGCCCCAGAGAGAACTCCTACTCCCAGTCATCCTCCCACTCCAAGGAGGTGCCACCTCCGGCACCTAACTTTAGGTCAGTCACTGGCCCAGACATATGGCATTCCTTGGCTCCACAGCTGGCACCATCCTTGGTGTCGGGCCCAGTACTGGTTTCAATGCTGACCTCAGATCTGTCCCACCCCCAACACTGCGAACAGTGTCAGAGGCCAGTCCGGTGCTGCAAACAAAACCTGAACCGGGGAAAGACCTGGAGGTGGCACTGTCACTGGCACCACACCCTGCGTCGGGCCATTGACCAGAACCATGGCATGTGTCATGCCCATTGTTGAGGCTAACATCAACCCCACTCCCCAAGCTGTGAGGACTACAAAGGGGCACGACCAACATCAGCACCTCTGCAACTGAATGCCACATGGCACCATGAATGGTGTCGGGAGTCGGGGGGGGGGCCCTAAGCCACAGCACCGAGGTGTCCACTGGTGTAGACTGAACATAGAGCATTGGCTTCACCACCAGGAACATCTGCTGCCCAGGACAAATGGACTGGGAAGGTGCTCAGCTGACCAACCAGAGGAAGCCGGCAGTCCACCAGACCCACTCCCCATGGCCTCCGATGCTTCAGAAAGGCGAGGCCGATGAGGACCCTGTGCTTCCTCAGCATGAGAAGTGCTCAGAAGGGGCCCAGAGGTAAGGGCTCAGAGACCTAACCTTGACCTCACGAGTTTGTTGATTGCCTCCAAAAGTGGAGATTAGGTGACCCCACTTCACCACATGAAACTATGATTCTTATCTCACCTGTCTGGCCGTGCAAGATCTTTCAAGAATCAGTCTTCACCATTGAGTCATACTCTGTTTCCTCTGATACAAAAGGTGGTCCTAAAGGTGCACCTTTAGGACCATCTTTGGACCAGAAGAAACAGAAGAAATATTTATCTAGGAGCCCCAAGCCCAGGACCAAGAGAACACATCCACCTGCAGAGTGTGCCCTTCGGGGGGGGGTGACAAGCACAGAACAGCCTAAGCTAAGTTCTCCCAGGAAATGAACACATTCACTGATGGTGGTTCCCATGCTGGGAACACCCCACTCATGGGACACCTATCCCATGTGACTGAGAGAGTCTGTCAGCTGGCTGTTTCCTCCAGCAACATGGACTGCCACCAGATCCAAATGCAGGGAGTATGCCAGAAACCATGTCCACAGTGCCTCCTAACACAGAGGAAAGGAATGCGTGCTGTCATGTTTGTGTAGGTGGAACGTGGTGGTTGTGTTGTCCATGTTGACATGGATCACTCATCCTCGCAGCACTGGTGGGAATTCTGCCAGTGCCAGGTGAACCACAAAGAATTCCAGCAGGCTGACATGAATCTGAGTCTTGTTTAGTGACCAGAACCCATGCACTCTGCAGTTCAGCAGACATGCTCCCCAGCTTACTAGCAAGATGTCCATCATCAAAGTGACTGAGGGCTCTGCCGGGACAAACAGGATGCCCTCAGAGAAGTTCATGGGGAATAGTCATCAGAGGATGTCATTCAGCATTGTCTGGGTCACCCGAACAAGTTGGTTCAGGGCTGTGCACAACTGGGACCATTGGCACCCCAGTTCCCACTGAATGGGCTGCAAGCACAAGCAAGGCCAATATATTATGGTCCTGGTAGAAGCCAAAAAAGCTCAGAAGCTGGAGGAAATCCCAGGTAAGGTGCAATTGCCCAACAAAGAATGATAAGCAAAGGAGGACAGGTCCTCCAACCTATCCATGGGTAAACAAGCTCTAGCTTGGAGGAACTTCAGCTCTGCTCCAGTTAACTGGATTATCTGCTTCGGGGTCACAATGGACTTTTCAGCATGAGAGATGATACTCGATCCCTGACCCAAATAGATCATCCCTGTGAAGGGAAGATCTGCCACTTATTGCTAGGCTTTCTGAGTGAAAGGCACAATCCGTACAGTGTCATGGGGGGGGGGCATTGAGCGTCCAACTGCTCTCCTCTCCTGGGAAGTGGGTGACATGCACCACATGGTGGCAGGGCAGTGCGTGGACTCTGTGAGAGAGAGAGGTCGGCAGCAGACGTGTAGTACATGTGAACCTCCTCATGCATGTACGTCTGTGTCACTGTATGACGCCTGGTCAGGGGAGAAAAGCTGGGGCATGCTACATGAAGCACCTACATGCAAGCCCCATCCTGCACCATTTTCCAGGAGTCCATCCTTCTAGATGTGGTGTTCGGGGGGGTGGGGGAGCTCTCCCCCTTTTGGCCCTGCAACAGGGATAATCTATGGTGGAACTTGCTGGTAAATCTTGGGGAATGTGGCAGGTAGGTGCTGAGAGCCTGTCTGCCTGGGGGAAGAAACAGCTACATATATATAAAAAGAGAGCACTGACCACCAATATGGGGTTTGGATGACCCTCTGCCTTGAGGTAACCACCACCAACAGGAATTGAGAAAGTATGAACTCTGTCCTATAGTCTATAATTGGAGTGCCCTCATCCAGCTGTGGAGGTGGGGCTCCATTTGTGTGGGTCATTGTGGTTTGTATGGCAAAGCCAAGGGTGAATGCATGACTGGAGATGGCTCTGGGTGGAGCTGCCAAAGCCAACATAGGTCTAGCAGCATTGCCAACTGACCTTGTCCCTGGGTAAATGCTCCATATGCCCAGTGCTGCCAGATCATCCTCTACCACCAGCAAAAGACTCCACATCAGTGGTGGGAGCCAGATGACAATGAAGATCTTAATGTCAACCACTGATGGTGGTGTCACCATCAAGAATGGGATCAAGAGCATGACCACAATACTGAACATCGATTCAAAGACTGATGTGACATCGGAGCCTCCGGGTCTTGGTACACCAGTGGAGACACCCTGTGTACCAGTCAAGCAGGAGGCTGTGTAGGTTTGACTGGTGGCTGCTGATCCAATGGAGGCTCAACTGGGAGCTCAGTCAGGCTGGACTCACCCTACCTGGGTTGGGCCACAGTCAGCACAGGAGTCCAAGAGAGCCAGGAATCATCTCTCATGATAGATCCATGATGGGATTGACCACCAAATCAATCAACATAGCTGCCCAGATAGCAGCTCCATGACCAGATCAACAGACTCAATGGGCAGTTTGAACTCCCTTGAGGATGACATACCACGTAGACCCTTGGCACAGAAGAACACAAATGATCTCTTGACTGACAGCAATCCCAAGACCAGTGTTGAATTTTCTTGATGTGCTTTCAGAATTTTTGTGCTTTAGATTTTTACAAGCTGATGAAGTCATTGTTTGGGTCTACTCATTAAATATAGGTCACTCACCTAAAGAACAGTTACGTAAGAACTTATCGTAACATCAGATCTTCGAGGGGATCTCAGTCATCAGCTAGCACTGTAGGAACCTTCGCCATCTTTGAAGGGGAATCCACTTGGAAGATTTTCAGCAGTACAACTGGGGCAGCCCACACTGTTGACGTCTGTCAATGTCACCAACCCTATATAAGCATAGGTGGCCCTGCTCTCTCCTCAGTTCTTTTACCCGGAGACTAAGGAAGTTAGGCTCTTGCCCTGTGGAACCGAGGAGAGAAAGAGGTACACAGACCTAAATGAAAAGCTGGATACACCAGATAGTCAGAACCTAGACAGGAGCCCCAATAAAGTGGATGGTAGGAGGAAAAATATACCTGATGACTGAGCATACACCGTCATAACAGTGACACCCCCACAGCAAAATCTTGACGGCAACAGACTGTGGCGACAAGAATTTCTTAGTGACGGACTTTGTGGCAAGGGGGGGGGGGGTAGGCACCTAACTCCACTGTCTGTGTGACATGGAGTTAGATATTTAATGTAGGGGGGATGCAGGGGGTGCAGCTTGCAAAGCTCCAGTGTGGTGGTCAGTGCCGGCGAGTTGTGGGTCGTGGTCGGGACTCATCAGTGTCGGGGTTGTTGGCAGGGTTCCATCGCTGTAAGGGACATTGCTGTGTTTCCTGTCACTGTGGCTTGGTGGAACCATGACTGAGATCCCCTTGAAGATCTACTGTTATGGTAAGTTCTTATGCAACTGTTCTGCCTTCTTCAGGGGTATCTCAGTCATCAGGTAACACTGTAGGAACAAGTACCAAGCAGTTACAAGTGCAAAACAGTCTGGGAGGAGGGCTCTCCATAAACTTAAGACTGGAGTCCCTGTCAGACAGCCCTGCCAAATCCTGCACAGGCTCTTGAGGCAATGTCCACACTGTAGTGCTTGGTGAAAGTATGTACTGTACGCCAGGTGGCAGCCGCACAAATATCAGTGGCTGAGACCCCTCGGAAACAAGTCACCGAGGTAGTCATTCCTCTGGTGGAATGAGCATTAACAGCACCAGGAAATTCTTTGCCATACTTGTAGCAGTACACAGTGCAATTGGCCAAACATTTAGATGAACATTGCTTAGAAACTGAAGCATTCCCTTTACCCGGGGTGAAGGAAACAAACTGCTTTGACTTTCTGGATTCCTTAGTCCTAAGCAGGTAGTATTTCAAAGTTCTGCGCACATCTAACGTACGGAGTAGTGCTTCCCTTGGATTGGAACGCTCAGGAAAATAAACAGGAAGGTGGATAGACTGATTGAGTGTAAACTCTGAAACTACCTTAGGAAGAAACTTAGGATTTGTGTGCAAAGACACCCTGACTTTGTGAAAAATCAAATAATGCTCCTGGCACAGAGGGCCCGAAGCTCTAAAATTCTTTGAGCAGAAGTAACTGTAACTAAAAACAGCGCTTTCCAAGAGAGAAAGTGCAAATCACAAGGCTCAATTGGCTCAAAAGGAGATAGGGTCAATTTTTCCAAAATAAAATTCTAGTCCCAAGCCGGGACAGGAGAACAGATTGAAGGTTTCAGATACAGGATGTCCTTGAGAAAGGTATGGGAGACAACCAGCTGAGCAATCATGCAGTCACCCACGGGCTCATGGAATGCAGAATAGTCGAAAAGTGGACCTTGAGGGAAGAATACTGGATGCATGATTCTGACAGCAAAATCAGTTAGTCCAGAATACGATTCACCGAGCAGGTGAAGGGGTCCAAGGTATGTTTGGCAGCCCAGATGACAAACCACTTCCACTTCATGGCATATGTGGCTTGAGTAGAAGGCTTCCAGGCAGCAATTAGGACATCCGCCAACCTGTTAGAGACCCCAAACCTGGTGATGGCTATGTTTTCAGGAACCGGGCATGTAGATGGAGGGACCTGAGGTTGGGATGGACCAGGGTCCCCTGATCCTGGGTCAGCAGATTCTTGCAAAGACGAAGAGGATCCAGCAGTTCCTCCACTATCTGCTGAAGAAGAGGGAACCATATGTGGCAAGGCCAGGATAGAAACATAGATTTTGACGGCAGATAAGGACCGCTTGGCCCACCCAGTCTGCCCATTTCCCTACCTATTGGATAAGCTGCAGATCCTAGTGAACCAGCAGCCTACTTCTTCCTATCCCACCCCCTAGAATTGCCTTATGACTGTCCCATGCATGTTTGAATTCCACCACTGTTTTTGACTCCATGACCTCCTCTGGAAGTCTGTTCCAAGCATCCACAACCCTCTCTGTGAAAAAATACTTCCTTAAATTACCTCTGAGCTGCCCCCTTCTATCTTCAAATTGTGCCCCCTTGTTCTTGCACACCTCTTTTTTTGAAAGATGCTACCCTCTTGGACTTTGTTGATTCCCTTGAGATACTTGAAAGTTTCTATCATGTCCTCCCTCTCCCTCCTTTCCTCGAGGCTATACATATTCAGCTCCTTAAGTCTCTCTTCATATGTCTTCCGGTGCAGACCCTGAAACATTTTAGTTGCCCTCCTCTGGACAGCCTCCATCCTGTCTATGTCCTTGCAGAGATTGGGTCTCCAGAACTGCACGCAGTACTCCAGATGGGGTCTCACCAACTGTCTGTACAGAGGGATAATAACTTCCTGTTTTCTACTGGTGATGCCTCTCCCTATGCATCCCAGTATCCCCCAGCCCTCCTTGCTGCCCTCTCACATTGCTTGCCCACCTTTAGGTCATCTGATATGACTACCCCCAGGTCCCTTTCCATTTTTGTTGTTGTTAGTATCTCACCCCCCCATTGTGTACTCTTCCCCTGGGTTTTTGTTTCCCAGGTGCATTACCTTGTTAACCCCCTGCAAATGGGGGTTCCCAAAAGACTTCCAGGAGCTTGCTTGAATGCTCCAAGCCTGAATGGTGTTTGGTGCTAGCCTTTATTTATCAGTGAGTGTTTTTAGAGCCTCTGGTACTGTCTTTAAGAGCTGTCTGCTTGCAGACATAATTAGTTTGTATGGGGGACTGTGTGCTTTCTGCTTGAGTACCACTCGAGCTGCTGCCAATTCACTCCATTTTTGCAGTCACTAGGAGTGCAAAGGAACCTATCTGAAAGATGTAACTGTTTGCCAGAAATCATTTAGAGTAATAATGAAATTACAGTTTGTCTAACCTGCTTTCTTTGCAGTCAGAACTGTGTTTGCCTAGTTCCCATTCTAGTTTTGAACTGCTGAACTGGACCAATCAGTGTGGGTTAAGGTAGCTCTAAAATGGTGCCTTGGACGAATCAGAACTTGGACTCATAATCTGAGCCAGCCACAAGAGGATTGTATGGGCAGTGACTCTGGGAGATGTAGTTTAGACTTCGGCGCCTTTTTGGACCAACAGGGGCAGTCTATTGTGAGTGACAGCCAATCCAGCCAAGAACTGGGAGGAACTCAAAGGAAGTGCCTGGTTTTGTCTGCTGGAGTTTCAGTTGAGCTCTGGCAGTGAAGAGGGAAGGAGCCCTGTGCTTTTTCGTGTGCAGTTTTAGTCGGGAAACGTGTGTAAGGCCCAGAGTTCCGGTCTGCAGCTTGTGTAACTGCTTGTTAGGACTGAACTGTCCTGTGAAGAGAGAATCAAAGGATATCTGAAGAGTAGAAACCAGGCTCACCCTGTAGAAGACTGGAGTAATTGCTGAATTGCACTCGGTCTGTCAGGAACTGAATCTGCTGTGTGTTCTCCCGGTATTGTGCAGTAATTGCGATCGGGATAGAGAAGCAGCCTGCCTGGTATAGTACTTTCTTTTACCATATAAATGTGTGAGGAGGCTTGTGTAGCTCAGGTGAATCCTGCTGCCATTAAAGGACTTTTGCCTGTGACTGTTTACCATATAAATGTGTGAGGAGGCTTGTGTAGCTCAAGTGAATCCTGCTGCCATTAAAGGACTTTTGCCTGTTGCAGTTTGCCATATAAATGTATGAGGAGTCTCATGGAGCTCAAGAGTAGCCCTGCTGACATTGAAGGACCCTATCTTGTTTGGAGGTCGTGAGTACTAATTCAGGGTCGCTCCCTGTTGAATTGCCACATTGAATCCAAATGGAATTACTGTACTGCTGACTGTTTAACTAATTTTTCTTTTCTCTGTGTGAAAGGGCCCCTACCAGCTGCCACGGTTTGGACTAGCCACTAGGGCTTGGGTACCCAGGGACAGTAACTGGTAGGGATAGGCCTGTGCACAGAGCCATAGGTTGATTAGTAAAGTGATAAGCTAATTAACCTGATTCCCCCCTGTCCTTGTTATATCCCCCTAAATAAATCAGAGCTGCTTGTTTCAACAAAGTTATACTGCCTGAGGTATTTGTCTATGTTAAAGTATTGTACTGTGATTGTTGCACTGTATCTTATTTTACAGGAGGTCCCAGTGCCTGAACCAGTCCTGGGGGTAAGTGTATACTGTGAAGGTAATTCTGCTATATTGTGGGCCACTAGTGGGAAGAAAGGGGTTGCAGTGTCCCAGAGGCTGTGACCAAGTTAGTTTAACTATTGCAAACCCTGGCCTCTGGGTGGAGGCACCGCCATCGGATCCAGGCCCCTCAACCTGTTAGTGGCAAATCAGGCAGGGTAGTAGCCCCTGGGATAGCGTCATCTAGGGGTTACACTTGCACTTCTTAGCATTGAATCTAAGCTGTCATACATTTGACCATTCCTGTAACCTTGCCAAGTCCCTTCTCATCCTTTCCACCCCACCTTGTGCATCAACTCTGTTGCAGATCTTTGTGTCATCTGCAAAGAGACATACTTTTCCTTCCAGTCCCTCTGCAATGTCGCCACCAGAATCATGCTGCCCCCCCCCTCCATCTGCAATTTGATTAGCACCCTCTTAATCAGAGGAAATGGAGGGAATGCATAAAGAAACCTCCTGCTCCAAGAGAGGAACAATGTGTCTCACCAGAAGACTCAAGGCCCTGGATCTAGTGAGCAGAAATTGGGCAGTTTTGCGTTGAGTGGAGAACGTAAAAAGGCCAGCTCTGGATGATCCCATCTGTTGAACAAATCTTATGTGATGGATGAGAGATGCTCCCATTCATGCATGCTGGACTGAGTCCTGCTGAGACTGTCCACCAGAGTGTTTAGAACACCTGGCACATGGACTGCCGAGAGTGTCAGACTGTGACCTAACACCCAGTACCACATTCTCGTGACCTCCCTGCAAAGGGGGTATGAATGAGTCCCCTCTAGCTTGTTGATGTAGTATACCACACATAGGTTGTCCAACTGCACCAGCAGCTGACCTGGAGCAAGGTGTTCCTGAAAGGCCTGCATGGCGTAGAGCACTTCTCTCATCTTCAGGACACCGATATTCAGGGAGGCTTCCCACTGGAACCAGGAGCCCTGTGTTTGAAAGGGACCCAGGTGTGTTCCCCAGCCCAGACCTGAGGCATCTGTGGTTAGGATCTGATGCAGGGAGGAGATCTGAAATGGAACACCTTGAAGCAGATTCAAGGGGTCCATTCACCACTGCAGAACCTTGCATGCTGGGGAAGAGACCAGGACTGGTTGGTCTAACTCATCCAGGCACTGGTCCCACTGTACTCGGAGGGTCCACTGGAGGTTACGCAAATGGAGCCTGGCCAGTGGAATGGTAGGTATGGCAGCTGTCATCAGGCCCAGCAATCTGAGATAGACCCTGGCAGGAATGTACCAGCTCTGGGCAACTTCCTGAGCTTGTGCTATGAGGCACTCTGCCCTGTTTTGAGACAGGAAGGCCTTCCCCTGCGCTGAGTCCAGAACCACCTCTATATATTGCAACCTTTGGGACAGTACCAGAACTGACTTGGACAGGTTGACAGTAATGCCCAGGGAGTGGAAGAGCGCAGAGTTTGCTCCAGAGTCAGCAAAAGCTGTTCCCTGAATGAGGTTTTCGGGAGCCAATTGTCCAGATGAGTGAAGACATACAGTCCCTCTCTTCTGAGAGCTGTGACCGCTGCCAAACACTTGGTAAAGACTCATGGCACAGAGGATAAGTCAAAGGGCAGCACTCTGCACTAATAATGCTTGCCCTGAAAGGCAAAACAGAGAAACTTCCTGTGAGGAGGAAAGACCGCGATGTGCAGGTAAGCATCCTGCAGTGAACAGAGCCACTCTCCTGTCTTGAGGAGGGGCATTAGGCCTGGCAGTTACCATCTGGAACTTTTTGTACTGGACATACAGACTGAGGTCCTTTCGATCTAAAATAGGTCTCAGGTCTCCAGTCTTTTTGGGGACCAGGAAAAACCTGGAATAAAACCCCTTGTTTCTCTGGTGCCTGGACAGTGACTCGATGGCCTGCTTGCACAGAAGAGACTGCACTTCCTTCTGTAGAACAGACAAGTGAGCTGGGGGGAGGGAGTAACTGGGGAGTGGAGGAGGGGTATCTGGAGGCTGCTCAATGAGCTCCAAGGTGTGACCTCTTCCTGTGATCTGCATAATCCTTGCATCTGAAGTTTTGGTTCTCCATTGATTCAGATGGAGAGAGAGAGAGAGAGAACTAAACTCCGACCACAACTTCCTGGTCTGCAGAGATGGAGCCAGCTGCAGAGGCTGGTCCCTCACTTCTGGGGAGCTTGGTCACCGCTCCAGCACTGGAAGGGGCAGGCAAGGGAGCCTGGGCTCAGTGTTTTCCCTGGGGATGAGGGAGCTGCTCCAGGCCTATTTTTCTGTTTACGAAAAGGAGGCTGCCCTCTGTCCTTTGGTTGGCTATGATAGAGGGAGTGGACCAATTTGAGGGCCTGCAGATCATTTATGATGTTCTGAAGATCAGTGCCAAACAGCTTGGTGCCACTGAATGGGACATTAAGCATGTTTTGCTGCACATCATCTGCAAATCCAGATACTCTGAGACAGGAGTGCCTGCAGAGGCATATGCCTGTGGCAGCTGCCCTGGCAATGGTGTCAGCCCTGTCATACGAAGCTCTGAGGAGGTGTCTGCTAACACCCTCAGCTGCCTGAAGGCACTGAAATAGCTCCTCCTTTTGGGTGCCCTCAGGAAGGGCCCTGGCTGCAGCCTTGCCCTTCTTCCAGCTGGCATTCTGATATTTAACCATGTGTGACAGATAGTTTGCAATCCTCAAACCTAGCGTGGAGGAGGCATAAACCCTTTTTCCCCCAGAGGTCAGTTCTGTGAGACTCTTTGTCTGGAGGAAGGGGAACTAAGGTGCTTAGGCACCTTGGATCTGTCATAAGCTGCCTTAATGAACACTGAGTCAGTCTCTGGCTGGGCAGCATAACAGGGAAGACCCTGGGGGCGTGATAACGTTTGTCTGCCCCGCATGGCATAGCTAGCACCATGTCTGGTCTGTGCCAGGCTGCCGTGGCTGTATTCTTCAATGCTGGAAGCACTGGAGGAATGATCTTTGGGGGAGATTCTGGAATCTCGAGGAAATCCACCAGGTCTTTTCTTCTGGCATCCTTTTCCTCAGTGTGGAAGCCCATAGCTGATGACAGTTGTTTCATCACATTAAAAAATGTGGGGTCCTCAGAAGGAGACCTGGGAGTATGCTTTACAGAGTCCTCACTCACTGAAGAGACTGTAGACCTGTCAGAAAGTAGGACTTCCTCCTCTTCTTCCTCTACATCATCAGGAAGAATGAGGTCTGGGTGATACTCCTCCTGGGCATCGACTTCTTCAATCTCTGGGTCTGGCATCGGGTGTGGCAGCAGCTCACAGGGAACCTCCCAGGACTGATGAACAGGTGTTGATGATGAAGCTGCCGTCAATGGCATCAGCGAAGGGGGCCTGTTCAAGGTGCCCAGCTGCTGAACAAGTACATTAGTGAACTTGATCAGGACTTCATTTAAGTCGACAGTGGTCATCAACGGAGGGGAGTTTGACAGCACAGGTGTCCACGACCCTTCTGCTGTGCTCTGAGAACCCAACAGGCCTATAGCTCTAGTAGGAGAAGGGGCAGGCCTCGACGGGAGAGCAGTCGACGACAAACCTGTCATCAACGATGGAGGGGCCGTTGACCCAGAGGTCGATGGCCGAGCACCCTGAGAATTGGAAAGAGGTGCTGCCGGTATGGGTCTGGTGGGCACAGAGACCTGGACAGCAGTTCTCTTCATTGGAGCAGCCACAGCTGACAAAAATCCCCCAGAAGAAGGAAAGACCTATGGGGAGCAAGATCGATGCTGGGGGGAACGGTCGTGATCTCAGTCTTTCTTATGAGTTTTCCATGAGAACTTGTCTCAGGCATTGGAGGCCTGGGAGCTCAAAGAACTGGCCAGAGACTGGGAGGCCATGGCCCCGGAGGACCCCTGCCCAGAGCTGGCTACCTGTTGATCCATCAGGAATTCTTTAAGAGCCTTTTTGCGTCACCGAAGTGTTGTTTGATTAAACTTCTGGCAGAGCTCACAGTCAGAAACTTCATGGTCAGGCGCAAGACAGCAGATACAGATGGAATGTTTGTCTGTGGAGGCAATTTTCGTTCCACAGCGGCAGCAACGGAAGACAGAAGTAGAAGGATTAACTCTTGACATAAACAAAATCAAGAAATCTCTTTAAAAAAGAGATTTTTACAAGGTAAGTAGATAGATAGATAGAGAGATAGACAGACAGACAGATAGAAACTTAACTTTATTTATATAACTGCCTTCCCCTGAGGCTCTGAGTGCTGTACACATATTTAAAACAAACCATCAATAAATTAAAACATAATTTACAAAAACACCTTACAGAAACTTCTTGCAGAGTAATCAATTTTTTTCAATTATTATTAGAGTAAATAAAGGCATAAGCGGAAAAAAGGCACATATACTGCAATGTATCTTCTGGGGAGATTCATGCGAGTGAGTCGACGGAGGGAAAGAACTGAGAAGGGAGCAGGGCTGCTCATGCCTATATAGGGTTGCTGGCATCGACAGATGTTGATGGCCTAGGCAGCCCCAGTTGTATTGCTGAAAATCTTCCGTGTGGATTCCCCTTCACTGACAGCGAAGGTTACTAAGGT
Source organism: Neoceratodus forsteri (assembly GCA_016271365.2). Taxonomy (NCBI): domain Eukaryota; kingdom Metazoa; phylum Chordata; order Ceratodontiformes; family Ceratodontidae; genus Neoceratodus; species Neoceratodus forsteri. Next base: position 280,417,345 of record CM028138.1, on the reverse strand, counting down.
GTTACCTGATGACTGAGATACCCCTGAAGAAGATCTGTAGTTCTAGGAGTCGTGTACAGTTCACATCCACATTATGGCAGCTCCACTGGTGCAGACTAATTCATCCGATGTTTGCAAGCTACACTCCTCCCACTACCCAGGCAGTATATCCTATGGCTCCACCTTGTGACATCAGATCTTTGCACGCTGGAAGCAGGGATCAATGTGCATTTGCCATTGGAGCCCGGGTGGGTTCTGTGGATGTGAACTGTATACCACTCCTAGAACTACAGCTACAGGTGAGTAACCTATATTTCTAAGGGTGTGGCTACAGTTCACTATCCACACTATGACAGACTTCTTGTAGTTCTCTGGGAGGAGGGGGGGGCATGGGTGCACCCTATTTAGCGAACAGAGATTGGAGAACAGAGGCCCTAAAAGCAGCATCCTGACAAGACATGATGTTGATGATGTAATGGGAGATGAAGGTGTGTGCTTTCCTCTAGAAGCAGCCCAACAGATCTCCTGTTGAGAATGTCCCTGGAGGCAGCCACCAAGGCAGCGGTATGTTTGGTGGAATGAGCCATAAGCCCTTTGGGAGGCACCCTACCAGCCAGCCTATAGCAGAGGTCGATGCAGGATGTTATCCACCTGCCAACTGCCCACTTTGCTGCTGGTGTGACAGGCGCATCTTCAGCATATGTTACAAACAGCTGGCAAGCCTCATATCTACAATTTACAGTAGGTGAATGCTCTCAGCGGGCTCAAAGTATGGAGCCTGTGGTCGACCTCCGAAGATGGGTCGTAAAATATACCAGAAGGTTAATCAGATGGTTGAAGTGGAACTCCAATATAACCTTCAGGAGAAATTTCAAGTGGGAGTGATGGATGACCTTGTCCTTGTCCTTGTCCTTGTCCTTGTGGAAGACCAGGTAAGGAGACTCCACTAAGAGCACCTGGAGCTCAGTAATCCTTCTGGTTGATGTGACAGTCACCAAGAAGGCCATTTTCCATGACAGATGTGACATCTCACACCTATGCATCGGCTTGAGTGGCTTGCCCATGAGTACAGACAGCATCAGCAGTAGGTCCCATGGTGGGGGTAGCTAGCACACCAGAAGAGACAATTGGTCGACGCCTTTATAAAAGTGCCCAACCACCTTTTATTGGGTCACTGTCTGCTTACCAACCCATGTCCAGTAAGCAGAGATGGCTGCCAGGTGCACCCTAAGGGCCATGGCCCGCAGGCCTGACTGAGGGAGGGACCAGAGGTACTCTAGGATGTTCGTTACAGGGCAGGCAAGAGGATCAAGCTCCTTGCCCTGACATCAATCGAGAACCTCTTCCACTGAAATATATGGCATTTTCGAGTCGACTCCTTTTGGGAGGCCTCCACAATATGAAGCACATCTTCTGAGAGGCCCAAGGCCTGGAACTCTCATTGTTCAATAACCAGGTCAAGAGGTACAGAGGTTGAAGGTCTGGGTGCAGAACCTTCCCCTGCTGTCTGTTCAGCAGGTCTGGATGAACAGGTGACTGCTATGGAGTGCCACAGAGGCTTGCTGCTGAGGCTGAGGAGATTCGAGTACCAGAACTGTCTGGGCCAGTCTGGAGCTATCAGGATCATCCGCAACTTGTCCTTCTGAGCCTCAACCACCACCTTGTTGATCAAGGGGAAGGTGTACATGAGGCCTGGGGCCACGGCCTCTTGGAGGCATCCATCAACAGTGTCCAGGACTGTGGGTTAAAGGGACAAAACAGCCTCAGGGTGCTGTTCTCCCAGGAGGCAAACTGGTCCCCTAAAGGGTTGCCTCAATGGGAGAACAGGTGGCATACTACCTCCTGAAGAAGGGATCAACATCTCTGCTACCTGGCTAAGAGCATCTGCCAACTGACTGTGAACTCCCATGACATGAATCACCAGTAGATCTGCACACAGCCTGCACATGAGTGTCCAGGTGCAGAGGTCCTCAGAACATAAGAGAAGGGAATGAGTTCCACCTTGCGTGTTCCGGTACAACATGGTCATGGTATTGTCAGGCTAGACCTGCATGACCTGATCCCTGATCAGAGGAGCAAATTCTGTGAGAGCCAGAGGCACTGCACAGAGCTCCAGCAAGCTGATGTAGTGACAGAACTCCCAGGATGACCAGAACCCATGGACTCAGTGGTCTCCTAGGTGTGCTCCTCACCCCACTCCACCAGAGACACATCCATCGTGAGTGTGATGGTCAGTTCAGAGCAGAATAAATGGGATTCCTTGCTCTAGATGTTGAGGAACCAGCCACCACTAGATGGCATCCCACATAGACTGGGTCACAAGGATTGTCTGGTCCAAATGATCTGGATGCTGTGATCACTGGCAGCACAGCTCCCACTGCTGGTGGCACATCCACCAGTGAGCCCAGTGGACCACGCTGGTGGTAGATGCCATGTACTCCAGCAGCCTCAGGAAATCCCAGACAGGGCGTGAGCACCGAACCTAAAATTATTGGGCAAAGACGGTAAGGTCCTGTGTACAGTCTGTAGGAGAAGGGCCTTGGCCTGCAGGCAGTCTACTTCTGCCTCAATGCACTTGATGAACTGTGAAAGGAGTAGTTCGAACCTGCATGGGTTGAGCAACAGGCTCACATCTCTGTAGGTCTGGAAGGTCAGATCTCTGGATCGCTCTACAGCCTCCTTGGATGGCCTGGCTATCAGCCAGTCATCCGGGCAAGGACACACCCTGATGTTCCTGCACTGCAGGAAGGCTACTACTGCCGTTCACTTCGTGAAGACTCTGGGTGCAGATGAGAGTCTGAAGGGCATGATCTGGAACTGATAAAGAACCCCCTCTGCATGGAACTGTAGGTACCATCAGTGGGCAGACAGACTGGGATATGGAAGAAGGCATCCTGAAGATCCAGGGAGCAGAACCACATGCCTTGCTCCAGAGATGGTGTAATCTGACTCAGAATGACCATCTGGAACTTGAACCTCTGCATGAACTAGTTCAGGCCATGCAGATCCAGTATGGGGTTCCAGACCCTCATCCATTTCAGGACCAGGAAGTACCTGGACACATACCCCTGACTTGTCAGGGCATCTGGGACATGGGCTTTTGGTCCTTTCACAAGTAGCTGAGCAACATCCTCCCTGAGGGAAGACACTGTGACACTTTGAATTCCTGAGAAGTATGGAGTGGGTAAGGCAGGAGAGCCTCAAAGTCTATAGGCAACCCTCTGCTTACCACCTCTGGTATCCACCTGTTTGTAGTAATGATGGATCAATGGGGCCAGACGTGGCATAGCTGACCTCCCACTGGAAGCTGAGTCAGGGACTGGACAGGAGGGATGGTGGCACCCCCCTGACCCATCACTGGGCAGTTTTGGAAAGGCACTGGCTGATGAGACTGGAGGGGCACCACTTCCTCTACCCCGCTGCTTTTCGGTCCCTGGCTGCCAAACTCAGGTTTCGGATGCCAGACTTGGTGTCGCTCCTGCTGGGGCTGCTGCCAAGGCTGCTGTGGCTGAAAGCACCAACACTGGAAGGTCTTCTTAGGCTTCTGGGCCTTAGGGTCCTTCTAGGATGATGCCACAGAATCTAGAGTGCCATTGGACTTCTCTATTCTAGTGAGATGTCCCTCCACCCCAGGGCCAAAGAGGTCAGTGCCAGTTTGTGCCGGGTATCCGCCATGAAGGTGGCAAGCCACAGCGAGGCCCCATGCCACAGGCACAAGAGTCACCCAAGTCTAAAGCCATCTGGAACTGGTGTTTACCGAGCTCTTAACTTCCAACAGACAGTAACCAAAGTTGGCCATCATACGAACATACGAATGTAGCAGCAGAAACAGACCACCCGGTCTATCTAAGTCTGCTCGAGTGTGCAGCTAGCACCCCTAGTTTGAAGCTGCCCCACCCCTCTCCCATTTGTCATCCCACTGCCAGCCCCCACCTCCCCCATCCTCACTCTCCCCTGTTCCCTGTCATGATGGCATAACTTGCCTGGCGGAGACAGAGAGAAGAGGTGGCACAGACCTTTTTAGCTGCACGGTCAAGTTTCTTAGACTCTTTGTCTGGAGGCTTGTCCACATCCCCTTAGCCATTTAGCTTCTGGAAGGCCACATATAAGACCAGCCTTTTGGCTGAAGGGTGGTCCACAGACCCTGTAAGGGACCCTATGGGGACCGCATACTTGTGGACCGTACCAGTGAGGGATGCCAGCCAGGATGCTGAATGCTCCAAAGCTGGTCCCAAGACAGCATCAGCCACAGAAAAGACAACCCCAGGGGAATCATCCCTGTCAAGGATGTCAATGAAGACGTATTTAGCCCTCTTCTGTACTGGCTCCAATGATGAACTCATGGACCCTGACATGAGGCAGAGTAAAGCCTGGAATGGCACCGGTCCATGGTCAATGGACACATCGATGACAGAACCCTGGTCGAAAGTGTAGGTTTTCAACAAAAGCATGGATGACCCCTCAGAGTCATCCAAGGACTCCTTGAAAATGGCCAATGACAATCTGTCACTGTGAACTACCCAGGTATCCTTGGACTGGGTGATTACTGCTGGCCTGGGAAGCTGACAGCAGCATAGGAGTCTTTCTTTGAAGCTCTCACCAAGGGCTGTGGTGGAGGCAGCTCCACCCTCAGGGGTGGAGAAGAAGATGCTAAGGACATTTGCTGAGGGCAAACCAGAGTGGGCATAACTGGTGGCTGGCAGGTGGGCGAAAGCCTGGAGGGTACAGCCCTACTTCATCTAGCATTGGTCCACTGCTGCCAGAGAAGCTCTTCATAGCACCACCGCACCTTGTGGCAATGCCTCTTCTTGCCCAAGGATAAGGAGGTCGAGAAGCATTGACTATGGTGCCTCCCAGTTGAGAGAGATTGAGAGCATGACAGTACCTTGAGCTTGGCCTCGACCACTGACTTGGGGGCCAAAATCAAGGAGAGGTCTCCAGAGGGTCGTAGTAAACCACAAGCTGAATGACGTTAAGGAGCACTGGTTTCAGAGGCATGACCACCAGCTGAGGCTGGTCCTGAATTGACCCAGTTGGAGACACTGACAGAGCCACATCCTCCTGAGTGAGGGCTGGGAGCACTGGGGTGAGGGAGACTGACTCCTTGTCAGTCTCCTCTGACAACTGGCTGACAGGCTGGAGAAAAATTCTGTCCGTCTACTCGACTGGAATAGAAAAATTCTGTCCGTCTACTTGACTGGAATAGAGGTTGATAACCCCAATGGGGTACAGAGGAGCTCTCGACCATGACCTCAAGGGAATAGAAGGTTTGCGATCTTTCCCAGTTCCACAACCTGCGCTGGCAGTGCTTGTGCTCTTGACTCAGCCAAAAGGGCTCTCCCCAAAGGTCTAGAGGGCCTGACACATTTCACGGAAATCTTCCATGAAAGACCCTCCAACAATGGCCCCAGCAGGAAGCAGTGCCAAGACTGAAAAAGAACTCACCACAACTGCAGCTGCCTCCTCCTCAAGTGCCATAAGGTGAGATGCAGACATGGCAGCAGCTGAAGCCTTCTTGCAGTGCTTGGGACGATCCTTGAGGTCTCTTTCCAAGGGTCAACAAAGGGCAAATCTGGCCAGGCAATTCATGAAATGGTTGGAAGCATCAAGCACACAGGCCACAACCCTCAAAGCCATGATGTACTCCCAGACAGTACAAGCAGGACATGTGGGTGTCGATGTTTGACGTCTTCTGCAGACATTGCACACAGAACTTAAAACTGTGTGGTGGCTTCCTCTCTTCCATGCTGAGATCGAGGTCAATGAAGGCAGAGCCAAAAAGAGCAGAAGACTAAGGGCAATCAACTAGAAGAATGAGCAATCATCAAGAAAAAACACTGATCTCTAATAGAATCCTCAAATACTGCAGAGCTGCAAAGAAGACCTGTCCCTTCCAGCAGAAAGAAAGATCTGACATTGTGCAATGGAGCCAGAGGATGTACCAACAAGATGGTGGGAGGAGCTTAGCTTGAAGATGTCAATGAATCAGCCTGTTCCAGTGGAACTGCCAAAGAGTTAACGGTGAACTGTATCCATGCCCTTAGAATTATTTATTGTTCCTAAATAATGGATAAAAGGAGATAAATTCTGCTGTGTCCCCTAAAGGCTGTTTGGACAAGTTTCGTCTGGGGCAACTGTTTCTTTTTTATTCTTATTTATCTGGAGTGATTGGGGGGGTGTATGTTGAAAATTATTGTAAGGTGTGAAAGTGAGTGACAGTTTGACTGGGGGAATTTGGGATGTGATATAGGTGGTTACTGAAACTGGGTGGAATTGACATTTCCTACAAGATGTACTGCTGCTCTGTGGAGTTGATCCCACATTTGTATGAAACTCGATAGTCCTATATGAGAGCTCTCCAGCAAGGATGCAGGCAAATGGGCTTCCATCACAGGCTTTTGAGCTGAAAAAAGGCAAACAACAGGGGTGCTGAATACGCCCCATGTATTTTTGCTCTAGGGATGGAGCTCCTGGCAGTTAACGTAAGAGACAACACACAAATACAAGGCATTCAGTTTGGCCCTATAGCCCACAAACTGCATTATATGGTGATGACATTGTTGTTTGTCAAAGATCCGTCTACCTCCATGGCCGCACTTCGTCACCTGTTGAGGGAATTTAGTAACCTATGTGACTTCAAAATAAACTATGATAAAACCAAGGCTGTCCACCCTGAGTAGTAAATACGAAACAGAAATTCCCATTTCAGTGGCAAAAACTGGGTTCCACTACTTAGGTTTAAATATTTAAAAAAATCCATTGCTTCTTTGCAAGGTGAATCATAAGGTTATAGACACTGAAGTAGATAGATAGATAGATAGATAGATAGATAGATAGATAGATAGATAGATAGATAGATAGATAGAATGCTCCCAGTTTGCTCCCCCTGGTGGCCCCCTGCCGCTAGCATGCTTAAAGAGAAAGAAGAACACAGGTTGAATAGAGGTGGGAACAGGAACAGATTATAGATTTTGACTTTTTTTCTGGGGCCCCTCCTACCTCTTTAACAGATTAGATTCACTAAACCATTTAATCTGTGGATGAGACATATGCCACAAATCTGGGCTCAGTATAGGAAACATGGGAAATGCTGAAAAACTGGGAAACATGACCCCCATAAGGGGCAACATGGGCTTTGAACCCAGATTGGTAGACCAGGGATTTAGGTGATGGAAGGAGGAGGGGATCTGAACCCTAAGAGATGTGGTGGAACTCGAGGAATGTAATGGCATTTGCCACTCTCAAAGAGAAGTATAACCTAGAGTAGGGGGACTTTCTTTTTTCTTTATAATCAATATTTATTGTTTTCTTCATATACAAGACAACAAAGAACAACAAAACACTGTCAGCAGTATGGCAAGGTACAATTCAAGATAGGATCAGGTAACAATACACAATTACTTCCTATGCATCGAAGGAAAAAATTACGGTAGTAATCTTCTTTCTTCCAAGGGGTCCTTTAGCATCAGTAACAATAGCAGTTAGCTGGCTAGGTGCAGCTGCCCCAGAGATATGCCTTTAAGAGAATTTATTTAAATGAGCTAGGGCATCAGCCCATCAAAAAATAGGAGGGGAGTGAGCTGATTGAGAGCAGCCTGAAGGGCTTCAGAATTTTTTTGAAGAAAATGGGCACATGTCCCGAAAAGTGAACCAACAGGCTTCAAAAAACATGCAAATGTCCGAAAACTGAAAACAGATGACGGCAACATGAGTACGAAAGCTCTTCAATAAAAAAACCCAAATTTGGTAAGAACACTGAGAACAGAGCCCTTCTCCTGACAAGTGAACCGGGGAGGAAGGGTGGAAGCTTACTGATGCCCCTTGGAAGAAAGAAGATTACTACGGTGAGTAATTTTTTTCTTCTTACCCCAGGAGTCCTTTAGCATCAGTAACAATAGCAGACTACCGATCAGTACCAAGTGGGAGGTGGGCAGAGAATCTACTTAGGAAAGAGGCTCTGCAGAACCGCTCTGCCAAATCTGGCGTCAGATCTGGACTGCACCTCTAAACTGCAGTGCATCATGAGGGTGTGCACAGATGTCCAGGTAGCTGCTTTGCAGACATCCAGAAGGGGAATGTCCCTTGCTGCTGTGGCTGCAGTGCCCCTGGTGGAGTGGGCCCTGAGCCCTGCAGGAAGTTGATGATCAATCTTTCCATAGCAGAATCTAATACAAGAGACCAACCAGCAGGAAAAGCTCTCTTGGTAGCTGGTCTTCCTCTGCCTACCTTCCCGAGGAAGAGTCTCTGGACTGCTTAGTATTCTACAGGTAGTAAAACAGAGCTCTTTTAACATCCAAGCTGAGGAGGTTTTTGTTCACCAAGAGTGGATTTCTCAATAAAGAAGACAGGTAGAGTACTGGACTGGTTTTAGATGGAACTCTGAAACCACCTTACACAGAAACTTCCTATTCGTCCAGAGCTCAATTATATCACCGTAAGGAATGATGTAATTAGGCTCAGTGCACAGGGCCTGTACCTCTGAAATCCTTCTGACAGAGGTGATAGCCACCAGGAAGACCTACTTTCAGGTCACAAACTTGATATGTGCAGTGGCCATAGGCTCAAAGGGTGGCTCCATGAGACTGGCAATGCAGAGATTCAGGTTCCAAGGGGGAATGGGCTTCCTGACTGGAGGCTGGAGGTGCAAGAGGCCTTTGACAAACTGTTTGAATATAGAAACATAGAAACACAGAAGTTGACGGCAGATAAGGACCGCAAGGCCCATCCAGTCTGCCCATTTCTTTTTCTACCTTATAAATGTGCCATCGGTCTTTGTTCTGTCAATGGCCTATCTATTCATACTCATCTGTATTGCTCACTTATGCCTATCCCATGCCTGTTTGAAGCCCTGCATTGTATTCATATCCACCACTTTCTGAGGTAGGCCGTTCCATGCATCCACCACCCTTTCTGTGAAAACAAACTTCCTCACATTACCCCTTAATCGACCTCCCTCTAATCTCATGCTGTGTCCTCTTGTCCTGCTATTTTTCTTATATTGAAACATGTTAGACTTTTTCACCTTGTTAATGCCCTCAAGGTGTTTGAATGTTTCGATCATATCACCTCTCTCCCTCCTTTGCTCTAGGTATATACATATTGAGCTCCATTAATCTGTCCTCATATGTTTTCTGATGCAGTCCCTGCACCATTTTGGTTACCCGTCTCTGGACTGCCTCAATTTGGTTAATGTCCTTGTGAAGGTGTGGCCTCCAGTACTGCTTGCAGTACTCCAGATGGGGCCTAACCAGTGTCTTGTAAAGAGGGATTATTACCTCCCTCCCTCTTCCGACTTGTGATACCCCTATTAATACACCCCAACATCCCCCTAGCCTTACCTACTGCTTTAGTGGTCTGCTTAGATGATTTCAGGTCATCTGCGATGACGATACCCAAGTCTCTTTCTTCCCTTGTGACTGCCAGCAATTCCCCTCCCAGCCTATAGGTGGCTTCAGGGTTTCTCTTCCCTATGTGCATGATCTTGCACTTCTTTGCATTAAACCCCAGTTGCCACTCTTCCAACTATTTTGCTAGTTTATCCAGATCTCTTCTCTTTCTGCCCACCCCATCTGGATCATCTACTCTGTTGCAGATCTTGGTGTCATCTGCAAACAGACAAACCTTACCCTCCAGTCCATCTGCAATGTCACTGATGAAGATATTGAAGAGGACTGGCCCCAGGACTGATCCCTGAGGTACCCCACTTGTGACTTGCATCTCTTCTGACTGTATACCGTTTACCACCACTCTCTGTTTTCTGCCCATCAACCAGTTTGCCACCCAGTTGACCAACTTCTGACCCACTCCGAGCCTACCCAGCTTATTAATCAATCTTCTATGTGGAACAGTATCGAAAGCTTTGCTGATGTCAAGGTAGGCAACATCAACTGCTCCCCCTTGGTCCACCACTCTGGTTACCCAATCAAAGAAATCTATGAGATTAGTTTGACAGGACCTTCCTTTTGTAAACCCATGCTGTCTTGGATCCTGTGCTCCTATGGATTCCAGGTGTTGCACTATACTTTCCTCAAGGAGCACCTCCATAATCTTGCCCACTACTGAGGTAAGATTGACTGGTCTGTAGTTCCCTGCCTCCTCCCTGCTACCACTCTTGTGGAGTGGGATCACATGAGCCCTTCTCCAGTCTTCTGGGACCTCTCCTGTGCTCAGAGACTCACTATAAACAGTTGGAAACATAGAAACATAGACTTTGACGGCAGATAAGGACCACTTGGCCCACCCAGTCTGCCCAGTTCCCTTCCTACTGGATAAGCTGCAGATTCTAGTTAACCAACAGCCTACTTCCTGCAACCCCCCACTACAATTGCCTTATGTCTGTCCCATGTATGTTTGAATTCCCCCACTGTTTTAGCCCCAACAACCTCCCTAGGAAGGCGGTTCCATGCATCCACCACTCTCTCCGTGAAAAAAATGTCCTCACAATACCCCTGAGCCGTCCCCCCTCTATCTTTAAATTGTGTCCCCTTGTTCTTACACATCTCTTTTTCTGAAAGATGCTACCCTCCTGGACTTTGTTGATTCCCTTGAGGTACTTAAAAGTTTCTATCATGTCCCCCGTCCCTCCTTTCATCAAGGGTATACATATTAAGCTCTCTCAGTCTCTCTTCATATGGTTTCTGATGCAGCCCCTGCACCATTTTAGTTGCCCTCCTCTGGACTGCTTCCATCTTGTCTATGTCCTTGCATAGATGGGGTCTCCAAAACTGCACACAGTATTCCAGATGGGGTCTCACCAACTGTCTGTACAGAGGGATAACCACTTCCCTTTTTCTACTTGTGATGCCCTGTCCTGTGCATCCCAATATCCCCCTGGCTCTCCTTACTGACTCCTCACATTTCTTACCCACCTTTAGGTCATCTGATATGACTACCCCAAGTCCCTTTCCATTTTTGTTGTTGTTACCTCCCCTGCTATTGTGTACTCTTCTCCTGGGTTTTTGTTTCCCAGGTGCATTACTTTGCACTTCTTTGCATTGAATCTAAGTTGCCATATGTCTGACCATTCCTCCAACCTTGCCAAGTCCCTTCTCATCCTTTCTACCCCCTTGTGTATCAACTCTGTTACAGATCTTTGTGTCATCTGCAAAGAGGCATACCTTTCCTCCAGACCCTCTGCAATGTCACCTATAAAGATGTTAAAGAGGACTGGACCCAGTACTGAGCCCTGAGGTACTCCACTAGTAACCCCCCTTTCTTCGGAATGTGTTCCATTCACTATTACCTTCTGTGTCCTGTTGTGCAGCCAGTTTGCTACCCAAGCTACCACCCAGACTACCCAGTTCTGATAATGGCTCTCCTAGTTCCACCCTTAGCTCCTTTAGTACCCTGGGATGTATGCCATCAGGTCCCGTTGCCTTGTCCACCCTGAGCTTATTGAGCTCTTTGAGGACTCTTTCTTTTGTGAAGGGACTTGTGCACAACTCCCTCACCCTGTGTCCATGGTGCTGATCTGTGGACCCTGCCCTACCTTCTCTTCAGTAAATACTGAGCAGAAGTATCGATTTAGGATAGATGCTTTTACATGGTCCTCCTCCTCACACACCCCCTTATCTCCTTTGATCTTAGCAATACCCCCTCTGGACTTTCTCCTTTCACTAATGTATCTATAGAAAATCTTGTCACCTTCTTTTACTGTTTGTGCTAGTGTTTCCTCAGTTTGGGCCTTCGCCTGCCTTACTGCTTTCCCTGCTTCCCTTAGGGAAGTTTGGTATGCCTCCCTATCTTCATCCCAATGAGTTCCCTTATATTTCCTGAAGGCCAGCCTTTTGGCTCTGACCTTTTCTGCTACTGCTATGGTGTGGGAAAACAATTGACTGTTTTCTGTCCCAGTGAAAAATAGGCCTAGTTGTGGCCAGGTGTAGCTTGAGGGAAGAGAGTTTCAAACCTGACACCCACAGATGTACTAGGAAATCCAGCAGCTGAGGGTCTGCTGCTGTAAGAGGATTGACCTTTTTGCTCTTGCACCAGAGAAGAAACCCTTTTCATTTGGTTGCATACGTCCCTTCTTTGTGTTAGTTCCGAGTACTGAGAAGATGGAAACTCTAACTCCTCAAGAGCCAGGCCTTGAGGTGAAGAGAGTGTATGACTGGATAATGCACTCCTGTCTGAGGAAGGGTGAGCAGAGAGTGAGTAAGTGGCAGGTGAATGGGCCTGCTGCAGGACAGTGCAAGAAGGAGAGGGTATCACGCTTGCCTGGGTCAATCCGGAGCCACCAGAATCATTGATGCAGGCTATTGTCTGAGTTTCAGCAATACCCTGAGTATCAGGGGGAGAAGAGGGAATGCATATAGGGACCTCCCTGACCAGACAAGGATCAATGCATCCAGGGAAAGTGTTCCCAGGACTGGGGACCTGCAACTGTACTGAAGAAGCTGGAAGTTTTGGGGGGAAGCAAACAGATCCACTTCTGCTGTGCCCCACCACCTGGACACTGTAGCTAGTGCTTGTTTGTTCAGAATCCATTCACTCTGGCCTTGACTGATGCGACTTAGAACATCTACCAGAGTATTGTGTTCGCCTGGGAGGTGAATAGCTGAAAAGCTGACTCCCAGGGAGAAGGCGAGAGACCAGATTTATAGAGCCTGCAAACAGAATATTCCTGATCTGGCACCACTCTGTTTGTTCATGTAAAACATTGTAGTGGTGTCTGTTTGACTTTGTACAGTCTGTCCTTTTATGACAGGAGCAAATGCTTTGACAGCTAGAAAGATTGCTTCTGAGTTCTAAAAGATGTAACTGTGACTCTTGGAGAGTCTAGGTGCCACTTACTGAGGCACTGCCCAGATGTGCTCCCCAGCCCAGGAGACAGGCATCTGTGGTGATCACCTTGGGACGTGAAGCCTGGAAGGGAATCCTTGTTACCAGATTCGCAGGATTCTTCAACCAAAGCAGAGTCTGAAGGAACTGCTCTGTCCCAGGTCTCAGCTTTGAAAAACTGTTGCTTTTTGAGATCAGTGAGCTATAAGGAGGCCTGCAGGTCTCACATCCTGTACCTGAGCCTTGAGACCACTGTAGGCATTGAGGTCATGGGCTGGTGTTTGCCACAAACTGCGGAAATGGCAGCTCGCGGCAATGGCCCCCGCATCTGAGGCCCTGCACCCGATTCAGTATCATACAGGGTCCCGGCACCTGCATCCTGTGGCTTGTTGCATCTGTCCCAGGAAGGACGCAGTCCCAGGAATGCCACAAGCTGTGGGACAGGTGGGTGGCAGAAGTGCCCGCAGAAGGAAGCATGGCATGTGTCTGTGTCCCCAACCCCACAATGCCATCCCCCATCTCCTCTCAGGGCATCGCTGGATAACTCCCTGGTGGTACAGTATTTACCCCCATCCAGCAGTACCAGCACCCCCGGCTCCCACACCCTCACACACACACATACAGTGGACAGTCGGCGACTGGCACAGCCCACCTCTCACCTCCACGGCCAACCGCGGACTCAGCTGTGCCGAGATCACGTACAGTAATAATGCATGTTCTGTGACTGACAGCAGCTGTCATTCACAGAGTGCTTATAATTACTATGCACGCTCCTGGTGGCACTCAGTCAGCAGCTGGCCATGGTGGTGAGAGGAGGGCTGTGCCAGTCACTGGCTGGGTGTGGGTGAGGGGGGAGCCGGGGTGCTGGCACTGCTGGGAAGGGGTGGGGGCCACTAGACTACCAGGAATATACTGGATATGCTGTGGAGGAGGGAGGGACATTCACATTAAGAGGGCTCTTGAATTTAGGGCATGTGGGGGGATGTGGGCATTTGGGGGGATCCAGCCATGTGTGGAGGGGTCTGGGCATATGGAGGTGTTCTGCATGCCCATCTGGGCAAAGTGGTAGCCATACTTGGGGAACGGGACTGTAGCTCACAGGGGCTGTATAGCTGGGGCACAGTGGCAACCCTCTGTGGATGGCAAAGAACACTTACGCCAGCTCATAGCTGGTGTTAATGGTCTTTGATGGATGTCCACTGGGGATTGTTTCTGAATCCCAATGTGGGGAAGTAGTAGCCACCCTTGTTGAATAGGGTGCAACTGCTGCCATAAATCCCCTTACGTCATGTGTAAGGGGAGTTTATGGTGCATTAATTGCCTGGTGCAGGCAGCTCTGCAGCATGTCGCAGGCTGCCTTTTTTAATCCCACCATGACATTACTCAAGACGCAAGTGCTACTTGCACCATTCTTTCATATGTAAGTTGCCTTGCCTCCTGAGTTGCCTTTTGTGAATTCAGCCCCATGTGTCCCAATAGCCTAAGGAGATGTCAAAGTTAAGTGGTTTGTCATGTACTGAACACATGAGGGTTAATGATTCAAACCCAGTCAAGCACCTGCTGGCTGGTCTCGCTGTCCCTGGACAAAGGAATCCACCACTGAGGGACAGCTAGAACTCTCACCTGTAGAACGAAGGCATATCCTTCCTGGATGTCCAGCTGAGCTCATATGATGGTGAGTAGCTGGGAGGGTCCCAGGCGAGACTTTGTTCATGCTTACCAGGGGACCCAGAGACTCCAGAGTGAGCACTGTAAGGAAAAAAGACTCCTGGACTTGACAAGGAGACTTTGGCACTATGAGCCAATTGGCAAATTGGGTGTAGCTGGAGACACCCAGCTTCCTGAGGTGTGCTGCTACCACTTGCCAGCACTTTGTACAAGACTCTTGGGGCCAAGCAAGACCAAACAGCCCCAGTGAGCCTGCAGGGAATTCAAACCTGAGAAACTGTCTGAGAGACCTCATTATGGGTATATGGAAAAAAGGAGCCATTTTGGACCAGGGAGGCTAGCCAGTCTCCCTAATGTAAAGACTGTATGACTAGTAACTGAGTAACCATCTTGAATCTGGGTTTTAACAGCAAGATAGGTCGCCACTCCCCAGTTGTCTTTTGTGTCAGAAAATACCTGGAGTAGAGGCCATTTCCCCTTTTCGTGGGCTGGGACCCTCTCCACCACTCTCAGAGCTAGAAGTTTTTTACCGCTGACTCCAACAGTGACCCCTGTGTTGGGGATAGATGCTTAGACACCTGGGTACACTTGAGGTCTACCTACCCTAACATCAGGGCTTAGACTATGAAGCTGCAGACTGGGTAGAGGTCTCTGCCCCTCCCTCTGAAAGCACACCTGCACTGAGAGAAGCCAGACTGGGGTAGGGAATGTAAGGCCTGGGAAAATAACCTCTGCTCCTACTGCCCTAGGGAGAAATTTCCAAAGGGCAGAAGGCCTTCAGTCAGATGTTCTGGAATCGAACAATATGATTTGATCACAGGGAAAGTCCATGGCCTTAAGCTAGGAGTCTGAGGGGAGACCAGTAGATGTAAGCCAGCCAAAGTGCCTCAGAGAGATGGCATGGGCCATGGTTCTGGAGGCGGCATCCTTGTTCCCTGTGGAATTGGTACTGCATAGCTTCCAGGGCAGGTTTTGCCATATCCACCAGCTCCTGCACCATTGAACCAGAACAAAATTTCACAGTGCTTTTTGATATTTGGCCGTAAAGCCATGTAAGAAAACATTTTGACAAGCATCTGTGGTTAGCTGTGAAACCCATTTTTCTGGAGTCCTTGTCCGGGAGTAAGGAGGACAAGGAGACCCCAGCATTCTCATAAGCTGCCTGCTGCACTATGCTCTCATAACAGTGATGTACAGACAGACCCTCAGCATTTTTTGTAGATCATTGTTATATTTATCCATTTAATTATTTATTATTTAGTCCAGCCCGCTGGTCAATCCCTGCCGCAGAAGTGGTGGTTTGAAGCAGTGTCGTCCTTTTTTTTATATACATATTTTTTCATTATAAATGCAACCCCCCTACAAATGGGGGTTCCTGAAAAGCCTCCTAGGAGCTTGTCTAAATGCTCCCAGCCTGAATGGTGTTCGGCGTTTAAGCCGTTTATCTGTGAGTGCTTTTAGAGCCTCTAGTACTGTCTCTTTAAGAGCTGTCTGCTTGCAGACTTAATTAGTTTGTATGGGGGGACTGTGTATTTAATGCTCGAATCCTGCCCGAGCTGCTGTCAAATTACTCCGTTTTTGCAGTCGCTAAGAGTGCAAAGGGAGCCCATCTGAAAGCTGTAACTGTTTGCCTGTAATCATTTAAAGCTTTAGCAAAATTGTAGTTTGTCTAACCTGCCTTTATTGCAGCTGGGACTCTATGTGTGTTACCTCTCCATTTTGGACCTAAACTGCTGTGCTGGGCCAATTGGGTTGAGGGAGCCCTAAAATGGAGCCTGTGGATGAATCAGAACTTGGACTCTTAATTTGAGCCAGCCACAAGGGGATTGTATGGGCAGTGACTCTGGAAAATGTAGTTTTGACCGTGGCGCATTTTTCTACCAACAGGGGGAGTCTTATTGTGAGTGACAGCTGAATCAGCCAACAGAATAGTGTGGAGCTAAAGGAAATGCCCTGCTCTGTGACTGGAAAGACCAGATCAGTTGTGGCACTGAAGAGAGAAGGAGCTGCGTGCTTCTGCGGTGTATAGTTTCGCACGGGAAGCGCGTGTGAGGTCCTGAGTTTTGGTCTGCAGCCTTTGTGAGTGCCAGTTTGGACTGAATCTGAGTTGTGAGGAGAAAAGCACTAGAAGTGTAGAAACCAGGCTCACCCTGTAGAAGACTGGAGAAATTGTTGGATCGCGCTCAGTCTGTCAGGAACTGAAGCTGCTGTATGTGCTCACGGGTATTTTTGCAGTAATTGTGATTGGGATCGAGAAGCAGCCTGCCTGGTATAGTACTTTCCTTTTACTACCCTCGAAGTATTTTCGAATGTGCATAGTGCTTGTGGGGAATCATTAATTCCAACCCCCTGTGCTGTGTGTTGAAGCTGGAAGTAAACCCCAGCTTATCTCAAACTAAATCCGTTTGCTATAAACTGCAGTGAGGTCCAGTCACAAGGACCTTGTCTCCATGCCCTGCTGTTTCTGACAATCCAGAAGAACATCCACCATCCAGTTCTTAGCTTGGGTATTGTGAGTACAAATCAGGGTATTCCCCTGCAGCCTGTTTTCAATCACAAATGTGTCATCTAATTCTTGTTGTTTCTTTGCTTCATGGACTGAGCCATCAGGCTCCGGATTACAATTGGGTGTTGTGCATATATTTTCTTCTACAGGGCCGTATCCACCTGCACCTGCCGGCCAACCCCGGGCAACGGACCTGGCTAGCTCCCTCCAACCTGGGTACTCAGAGTGTGACTTTTCAGGCCCTGCATGTGTGCACAGTACTGTGATTTAATGCCACTAATTAACCTGATTCCCCCTCCTGTGTTACTGTCCCCTAAATAAATCAGATTTGTTATTGTTATTGTTAAACTTTAAACTGTCTGAAGTGTCAGAACCTTCATGCCAAGCACTGTAATTTGTGTATGCTGCTTAACCTTATTTTTCAGGGGGTCCTCAGAGACGAACCTGCGAATCAGTCTCGAGGGAAAGTGGTACCTTATGATTGAACAGTGTGTACCTGTGGGGTATTGGTACTGTAACTCCTGTGCATCGTGTGGGCCATTAGAGGGATTATAAGGGGGGTTTCAGTGTCCCAGAGGGCTGTGACCAAACTGGACCAACTATTACAAACCCTGACCTCTGTGTGGAGGCACCCGCCATAGAACCCAGGCCTCTCAACCTGTCAGTAGTCAAGCAGGCAGGGGTTGTAGCCCTTGGGATTGTGCCACATGGGGGGTTACATAAAAAAGGCACAACCAGTCTTGTATTAGGTGGGAGACCTTTCATCTCCCTAAAATCTTTATCCTCATCCACATCCTGGATGGATTCCAGGGTAGGGCGGGATAAAGCTAAGAATAAAGGGGGGGATCCTCCTGGTTAGCAGAGGAAGCTCCAAAAAGAGGGTAGTGGACACATAAGGTTCTAGGCCCTTCAAATTTATATCAGGGGCATCATAGAAAATACCCATCATCACCTGCAGCACCCTCACAGTCTCTGGAGCGAGAACTGTGGAAGAGTGCATCGCAGCCCCTGTAAACATAGGCCCCATTTCATGTAGGGTCTGAGGATGTGCCATGCCTTTGCCATGTCCTGCGCAGAGGGGAAATCCTGCGCAGGTTTTTTTTTTTCCATTTTCTTTTTCTGTGTGTTTTACGCCGCCTGTTGCTCACTAAAAGGTTTCCCATGAGCAAAGGTAGCATATTTTTCTGTACAGACTGTCTTTTTAGTCACTTCATAGTAGTTTGATAATGCTTCCTTTCTGGACACCAAATCAGAGTCCTTATTACTTTTTTTTTTTTTTTTTTTGAGAGGAACTTCGTCAGCTCTTTTGGAAGCTTAATTGATTTGGCTGGGATCTTGAATTTTTATTCCCAGCCATATATATTCTTTAAGTCTCTTTGCTCTGTTTCTGACCAAATTTGGGCAAAGAGACCAATAAGATCTGGATCAAAAACAACTGAGACACAGGTTGCTGAAACACTATTAAGCCAGTCCTGTAACTGCTGACACATTCTCCAGATTTCTGTTTAATGCTCCCCAATAGTCTGTACCAAACACAGCAGATGCACAGGTAACTGATAACGCAGTGAAACCGGCCATGTGACCTGTTTACTTCTGGGAATCTCTGGCCATCCAATCCACAGAGAACCCAGCAACAATAAAGTTTTGAAAACCAAGTGGTTACCTCGCGGCAAAGACCCACGAGGTCTGAGGTAAAAAATAAGGCAAAATGCAAAAACTTGATAGTTCCTTCATGAATTGCACTAAAAAGTGAAGAACTGTCTAAATGAAGCCTCTGTGGTAAAAAAAACAAATATAATTTAAGCAGATGTGGTAAAAATAACGCGTGCGTGTGAAAAAACAGCTAACTGCTATAGTTACTGATGTTAGAGGACTCCTGGGGTAAGAATTTATAGTATATTTCTGCCCCTCTATACTGTTCACTTGTTGTATCATACATGGGCTACCCAGATTTGCTCATCCCCAAACCTCTCCCTGTCTATGGAACAAACAATGGATCTGATGCCATTATGTTTCCTATCCACCTTGCCTATCTATTGATACATTTGCTTACCTGTAGCCAAAGGACAAAGTTAGTTGTTATGGATCGTAGTTGCTGTTTACCATTTAGTGCCATTCTGCCAGGGTGGGAGGGTCCCAGTTCAGCCATCTGTTAGTGCTACATTTTTTTTGCCACCACAATTAATATTACCAACAAATACCTTTTAGCACCATCTCATTCTTTACTAGACCAATATGAGAACAGGAAAAGGCAGTAAGAAAGGTGCATATGAGGGAAAAATGTCCTTCAGTGCCCTGTCCAGATGTTGGAAGGATTGAAATGCTGGGCGTGCCCACATGATGTGGTAATGTGTTGCACTGAGTTCCCCACAAGTACTCCAACATGCAGGGTTAGGTGCAGTGTCTCGGTGCACCTGCTGCAGGGGTGTGAGGAAGCACCTAATGAGACATGTCCAGTTATATTTTCTTCAAACCAGGGAGCTGGTGGCTTTATGGGTGACAATCCAAAGCAGCCAATTAGTCACATTAGCCATTGAGGCATTGGAAAGTTAGGGACTAAACCAAGGGTCCCACCTTGATGATGGTGATTTAGCTTACTCCCACTGAAATTCCAGTCTGAAACCAAGAGCACCCACTCCTCACATGGAGCTTAAAGTAAACATAGCCATTTTTGACAGTGAAAAGTTTAAATATGCTATGTTTTGTGTGTGTGTGTGTGGCTGATCAGCTCGCCCAAACTTTCATGGCTCTAATAGAGTGTAAGGACCCCGTAGACAGTTCTAAAGTGCCACAGACTATTACCCCAGGGGAAACCTTCACTGTCTGGAGAGTGATAACCAAAGACAATAAGGACCCAAGGGAGAATGAGCCTCCCCCACTATCTGGAACATTTGAGGAGAAATTTGCTAAGTTGTTGCTGGAGGAAGGGAAAACTGTGGAGGATTTAAAGAAACTATTATTGCCACCTGAGAACGTTCCTCCCCCAACACCCTCTCCCCCTCCAGCACCCGATATTGCCCCTCCTCCTGTGCCAGTGCTAATCCCTATGTCTGTACCTCCCAATAGTCACAACTCTTACCGCAGGTTGAAAATTTTCTCCGGCACCCTCCCCACCCCACAAGGGGAGGATGACTGGGAGACCTGGATAGACTATGTTGCCCCTCAAGTGCTAGAATGGCAATGCTTGGAAGCAGAAAAGCAAAAGAGGGTAAGTGACAGCCTCCGAGGTCCCGCCCTGGCTACCATCCATGCCAAACGGGCCAGTAACCCTGAAGCGACTGCACAGGACTATCTTGAGGCCTTGGAGAATGTGTATGGGAGCCCAGATTCCAGTGAGGACCTGTGGTGGAGAGTAATAAATGCACAACAGTACCAAGGGGAATTGTTGTCTGTGTATGTATCTCGGCTGGAAAAATTGTTGCAAGAATGCCTCAGAAAGGGTAGTTTGTCAGTGACTGAATTGGACCGAACCAAGCTGGACGGGATCCTTAAGCCTGCCCCCTTCTCAGAACTGCTGTTGCTTCAGTTACACCTGGCCAATTGACTGGAATCCCAACCCTCCTATGATGAGCTAATGAGAGAAATTCGAGGAGTTGAGAAAAGGTGACCCCAGGAGGGACTTGTACCAATAGCTGCTGCTACGACCCGAGTGACTGAGGGTGACCCGTCAAGTGAAGTTCAGGGCCAGAGGTTGGCAGTTAATGAGTGCTCTGAGAAGGAAAAGGGTGTGCCACCGTGGGGTGAACTGCTGAGGGAGATTAGGAAAGTAACAGACAGTCTCATCATGAAGGCCGCTCCTACCAGTACGGGCACTGACACTTGCTCGACTGCTTCTGCTATGGGGTGGGGGTGCCTACCCAGGCACCTCATGTAGACAACAGTTTGAAACTTGATGCCTTGACTATGGAAGTGAGGGAACTGAAGAGATGTCTCCAAATGTCCAACCCACCGCTGGCTGAGGTGGCACCAAGGTTTTCTATTGATAGTACCAATGCCGCAGCCCATAATGTAATGCCTCGGTCACCCCAAATTTCAGCGGACATATTTTGCCATAATTATGGGAAGGATGGGCACATGAAGAGGGAATGCTGGTCTCAGAAAGACTTAGAGAGACTGGTGAGCCAGCTACAAGGAGAGCTTTGGAGCACAAAACAGTGGTTAAGAGGTGCACGAAATGACCGCAGTGAAGGTCCCAAAAATGCTAACTCACGTCCTTATGTGGCTAGATCATCTACCCAGGCCCTTGCTACCACCTCTCCAGCCTGGTCCAGAATAGTGGACCCTTCAATGGAAGCTACAGTAACAGTGAATGGTGTGCCCACCAGAGCTGTGTTGGACAGTGGCTCCCAAGTGACAATTATGTTCCAGGATTGGTATCAGAAGCATTTGTCAGACATACCCTTACAACCATTGGAAGGACTGCATGTATGGGGGTTAAGTGAGAAGGCCTACCCCTGCCCCAGGTATATCCGAGTTTGGCTATCTTTCCCTACCTCCATGGCTGGAGTAGCAGAGCCTTAGCAGAGCCTTAGTGGGCCTTAGTGTGTCCCCCTACTGGACTGTATGATGGGATTCCTCTACTAATTGGGACGAATGCGCATATGTTTGGATGGTTGGCGCAGTTGTGTTATGAGAAACAAGTGTCAAGGACTGGTAGAGCTTTGAGAAGCCTGGCCTTGATCAAGAAGGCCTATCAGGCACAGAGAGATGCTGAAAAAATGGACCCAGAGGAACCAGTTGGAACTGTCTGGAAGAAGGATCCTGAGTCTCTGATTCTGGTGCCAAATGCCCAGTGTACCTTACAGGGGGAAGTCTGTATCAGAAAGGATGTCAAGAATAAAATCCTCATGCTGGATGCACCAGGCGATGGGAAATTGCCGGAAGGACTGCTGGTCAAGCCAAATATTTTGCCTGCCAGAGTCCATGCTTATGCCAGAAGGGTAATGGGTCAAGTTCATAATATGTCTGATAGAGAGAGATTCAAGTAAACAGAGGTTGCACCCTGGCTGATGTACATTGTACAGATACTGCAGTGCTACCCAGTAACAAGTGTTCAGGGGAGAATGACAGAGTGATGCTCGACTTGTTTGATTTTGGGGACTCCCTGATGCCAGCTGAATGGAAGATGAGAATCAGTAGAAAGCTTGCTCAGAGAGACCAGGTGTTTTCTTTAAAGGAATGGGGCATAGGATGTGTGCAAGGAGCTGATCACCACATCCGGCTGCATGATGAAAGGCCATTTCGTGAGAGGTCTCGACGCCTGGCCCCTGCTGACATAGATGATGTGAGACGGCATCTGCAAGAGAAGCTAGCTGCTGGTGTAATACAAGAATCCTGAAGCCTCTATACTTCCCCCATCGTGGTAGTGAGAAAAAAGAATGGGACAGTAAGGATGTGTGTGGATTACTGCACTTTAAACCGGCGGACTATCCCTGATCTGTATACAATGCCCCGCATTCAGGATGCTTTAGACTGCCTGAATGGTAGCAAGTGGTTCGCTGTGCTGGAACTTCGCAGTGGGTACTACCAGATCCCAATGGACCCAGAAGACCATGAGAAGACAGCCTTTATCTGTCTGCTAGGCTTCTATGAATTCATGAGGATGCCTCAAGGGATTTCAGGCGCCCCAGCCACTTTTCAACAATTGATGGAGCGTGCAGTGGGGGACATGAACTTATTAGAGTGCCTGGTATACATAGATGATGTTACTGTGTTTGGCAGCTCACTGGAGAAACATGAGAGCAGATTATTCAAGATGTTGGACCGACTAGAAGACTTTGGCCTTAAACTATCCATCGATAAATGTCAGTTCTTCCAAACCTCTGTAAAGTATGTGGGACACATAGTATCCACCGAGGAAATAGAGACTGACCCAAGTAAAGCTGAGGCCTTGACCACCTGGCCACAGCCCCACAATCTAAAAGAACTGCAAAGATTCCTGGGATTCTGTGGCTACTGTCGCCGTTTCATCAAGGACCATTCAAGAGTCATCCGTCCTTTACTTAATCTTACTCAAGGTTACCTTCCTACTCACAAAAAATACAAGAGGTCGGTTTCTTCTGAGCCTGTGAGAGTGCATTTCCGTCCCAATGAAGTATTTGGAGCCAGATGGACACCTGAGTGTGAAGCTGCTTTTCATGAGATTATATATCAACTTACCCACGCTCCTGTCCTTGCCTATGCAGATCCAGCGAAGTCCTATGTCTTGCACACTGATGCTAGCCTGCAAGGCTTGGGGGCTGTATTGTACCAAGAGCACAAGAATGGCCTGAGACCAGTGACCTTTGCCAGTAGAA
The DNA here is from genome assembly GCA_016271365.2 of Neoceratodus forsteri. Taxonomy (NCBI): domain Eukaryota; kingdom Metazoa; phylum Chordata; order Ceratodontiformes; family Ceratodontidae; genus Neoceratodus; species Neoceratodus forsteri. The sequence goes on along the minus strand of CM028138.1, from coordinate 280,394,119 downwards.
GCCTAACCCCATCCAAAAAGAACTATCCTGTACATAAATTAGAGTTCCTAGCTTTGAAGTGGGCTATTGTTGACCAGTTCCATGAGTACTTGTGTGGGGCTAAGATACTAGTAAAAACTGACAATAATCCTTTGACCTATGTGCAGACTTGAGCTAAGTTGGATGCCACTGGCCATAGGTGGCTTTCTGCATTATCTACATACGACTATGCTGTTGAATACAGAGCAGGCCTAAACCACATAGATGCTGATGCTTTCTCCCAGAGGCGTGTTCCCCGGAATGACTGGGTCAGACTGTCAGAACCTGATATTCGAGCACTCTGCCAGAAGTTTGACAGGAGGAACAAATGTCCACCGACGCAGTGGACTGTATGGTGGATTGTTTGGGACCCTCTGAGAATTGCATACCTGCTGCTTATTGCCACTTTTCTGCAATAGAGATTGGTGCACTGCCTCAGCTGGACAATGACAGTATTCAGCGGGCTCAATCCCGAGATCCCATGATCAAATCAGCTTTAGAAGCCCTCTAGGCAGGGAAAGATGTGTCCAAATTATGCTCCACTGATTTCAGGACTGCATTGTTATATAAGGAAGGTCCTAAGTTGAAACTGATCAATAGACTACTATACAGAGAAACAGTAGACAGAGGGGGACAAATAGACAAACAACAACTAGTGCTGTCCACTGCCTTTTGAGACTCAGTACTGAAGTCCTTACACAACCACATGGGGCACCTTGGTATAGACAGAACACTTGACTTGGTGAGATCCAGATTCTATTGGCCTAAGATGGGGGCTGATGTTAAGCAACACATTCGAACTTGTAGTCGCTGCTGACAGAGGAAAGCTTTGACCCAGAGGGCTGCCCACTTGTTAACATCACCACCAGTGCACCCATGGAGCTGGTCTGTATTGATTTTCTGAGTTTGGAGTCAGATCAAAGAAATATTAGTAATGTGCTGGTGGTCACTGACCATTTTACGAGATATGCCCAAGCTTTCCCCACCAAGGACCAGAAGGCATCCACTGTGGCAAAAGTGCTTGTAGAAAACTTTTTTGTTCACTATGGGGCTCCACAAAGAATCCATTCTGATCAAGGGAGAGACTTTGAGAGTCATCTGATCAAAGAGGTGCTTTCTTTGTGGGGAGTGCAAAAGTCCAGAACCACCTCTTACTACCCCCAGGGGGACCCACAGCCTGAACGTTTCAACCGCACTTTGCTAGATATGGTAGGCACCCTCCACCCAAAGGACAAGCCTAGATGGAGCCAACAAATTAGCACCCTGGTACGTGCCTATAACTGCACCAAAAGTGATGCCAGTGGGTTCTCCCCTTACCACCTGATGTTTGGGAGAGAAGCTCAGCTGCCGGTAGATGTGTGTTTTGGAGTCTCTCCTGATGGGGTTCAAGCTGACAACTATTCACAGTATGTGCAAAAGTTAAAGGCCCAACTAAATCATGTGTACCAACTGGCTCAAACCATGGCTACCAAAAGAAATCTGGCCATCAAAGAAAGATATGATAAAAAGGTGAAAGCACAGGAACTCCAGGAGGGAGATCGGGTATTGCTAAGAAATCTGGGACTGCATGGCAAACATAAGATTGCTGACAGATGGCACCATCTCCCACACATTATAGTGGGCAAACTAGATGATCTGCCTGTGTACAAAGTAAGGCCTGAGAATAATTCAAAAGATGTTAAAACAATGCATAGAAATCATTTACTGCCCATTGGACAAATCTTGATTGAGTCTGAGCCCCCAGAAAATGCCCCCTCTGGACCAGTGACTAGAGCTGCTGCTAAGAAAAATCAAGAAAGTCTGCACCTATAGAAACTGAGTTAAAGTGTTCCCCTCCACAAGTCCCAGTTGAACATGACTGTCAGTCCATGTCAGAAGAAAGTGAGTGTGGCTTTGAATACAACCCTTCTTACGAACTGAATCAATTGTTTTGGGGCAATCCCCTAGTCAATCCTGGAGATGAAGCTGGGCCTTCTGGACTCTCCAAGCCCCCAGCTTTGTCCCTGGAGCCAATGCTCCCAGAAAGTGAAGTGCAAAGTATCAAATCAGATGATATGGAATCATTGTGTATGATTGAACTGTCTGAGCCCTTCAGAGGAGGAAAATGATGGACTGGAAGAGACTGGTGATATACCAGAACAAGAAGAGTATTCTGAGTGCCCTGATGGTCCACTGCCAGTGTTCGAAGGCTCTCCATGTGAGCCAAGTGTTGTGGACTCACAGATTATAACTCCTGGAGCTGAAAGTGCCCCAAGTTCTAGCCTCTCTACCCCAATGGAGACTCCCCTGACAAGTGAGGACAATGCTGAAAATGAGGCTCAGAGTGCAGAGACTGTAACAGTTCCCCCTAGAAAGACTGGTCGAGCTGTAAAGCCTGTGGTGCACCTCAGTTATGATTCCCTTGGGAGGCCTGTGGACTTGCCTCTCAATGTTGTCCATAAAGGAGTGTATGTGTCCCCAAGCTCATTGCCCAAACTGAACATCAGTGCTAACTCCAAGTTAATTGTGTTGCCCTCTAGGTATGGTACCCCTGCCCCATCCAGCCCCAAGGTAGCTGATAGGGAAGGGCCCCCTCTCTTCAGGTTTCATGTACAGGAGGTAATAAACTGAGTTATTGTACAATGTGTGTATAATATTGTGTACAAAGTGATGTGCTGAAAAGTTTCAGAAATGTGTTTCTAGTAAGGTGGTATGTTGACTGATGATTACATGTATAAGCCTAATGTGACACTGATGTAAATGTATGTGGCTGTATTGAAACTTATGGGGGTACTTACTTGACGCAGACGCCAAGTTTTCCAGGCCAGGAAGGGCGTAATCCCCCTGCAAATGGGGGTTCCCAAAAGTCTTCCAGGAGCTTGCCTGAATGCTCCAAGTCTGGGTGGTGTTCGGCGTCTGAGCTGTTTAAATGTGGTTCCAAGTGAGTGCTATTTGAGCCTCCGCGTACTGCCTCTTTAAGAGCTGTCTGCTTGCAGACTTAATTAGTTTGTATGGGAGGACTGTGTATTTAATGCTTGAATCCCACCCGAGCTGCGGAGAAATCACTCCATTTCTGCAGTCGCTAAGAGCACAGAGGGAGCCTAAATGAAAGATGTAACTGTTTGCCTGAAACCAGTTAGAGTGTTAAGTAAAATGCAGTTTGTCTAACCTGCCTTTCTTGCAGCTGGGACTCTGTATGTGTTACCTCTCCATTTTTGACCTAAACTGCTGTGCTGGGCCAGTTGGGTTAAACTAAAATGGAGCCTGTGGACGAATCAGAACTTGGACTCTTAATTTTGAGCCAGCCACAAGGGGACTATATGGGCAGTGACTCTGGGAAATGTAGTTTTGACCTTGGCGCTTTTTTCTACCAACAGAGGGAGTCTTATTGTGAGTGACAGCTGAATCAGCCAACAGAATAGTGTGGAGCTAAAAGAAATGCCCTGCTCTCTGACTGGAAAGATCAGATAAGTTGTGGCAGTGAAGAGAGAAGGAGCTGTGTGCTTCTGCAGTGTATAGTTTCGCGCGGGAAGTATGTGTGAGGCCCTGAGTTTCAGTCCGCAGCCTTTGTGAGTGCCAGTTTGGACTGAATCCCAGTAGTGAGGAGAAAGAAGCACTAGAAGTGTGGAAACCAGGCTCACCCTGTAGAAGACTGGAGAAATTGCTGAATCGCGCTCGGTCTGTCAGGAACTGAAGCTGCTGTGTGTGCTCCAAGGTATTTTGCAGTAATTGCGATCGGGATCGAGGAGCAGCCTGCCTGGTAAAGTACTTTTCTTTTACATATAAATGTGCATAGTGCTTGTGGGGAATCGCTATTTCAAATCCCCTGTACAGTGAATTGTGTGCTGAAGCTGGAAGTAAACCCCCAGCTTAATTTGGACTACATCCATTTGCTATCAACTGCAGTGGGGTCCAGTCACAAGGACCTTGTCCTCATGCATTTCTCTTCTGGCAATCCAGAGGGACATTCTCCATCCGATCCTCAGCTTGGGTGTTGTGAGTACAAATCAGGTTATTCCCCTGCAGCTTGTTTTCAATCACAAGTGTGTCACCTAATTCTTGTTTCACTGTTACATGGACTAGCCCTCCAGCTCCGGATTACAATTGGGTGTTGTGCATATATTTTCTTCTACAGGGCTCTATCCATCTGCACCTGCCAGCCATCCCCGGCCAACGGATCTGGCTAGCCCTCCCCCCAACATGGGTACCCAGAGTGTGACTTTTCAGACTCTGTATGTGTGCACAGTACTGTGATTTGAATATTTCCATACCAAATCAACCTGATTGCCCCCCTCCTTGTTACTGTCCCCTAAATAAATCAGATTTGTTGTTGTTATACTATATACTGTCTGTGGTGTTGGTACTCATGGAAACAGTATTGTGTTTTGCTGTGTATGTTGTTTAACCTTACTTTACAAGGGGTCCTCAGAGACGAGCTGCAGAATCAGTCTCGAGGGTAAGTGGTATCTATATGAGTGAACAGTGTGTATACGTGGGGTATTGGGGCTGTAACTCTGGTATACTATGTGAGCCACTAGAGGGAATAAAAGAGGGTCTCAGTGTCCCAGAGGGCTGTGACCAAGCTAGTCTAACCACTACAAACCCTGATCTCTGGGTGGAGGCACCCACCATAGGGCCTAGGCTCCTCAACCCGTCCGTAGTCAAACAGCCAGGGGTAGTAGCCCTTGGGATAGTGCCACCTAGGAGTTACAATAGAATGTTGGGCTCAAGCTCGGTTCAAACCTCTGTCTGCTGCACTTCAAAGTGTAACCGTCAGATTCTTTACTCCGCCTAACTGAACAGTCGCTCCAGAGAAATCGCCTTCGCTTGTCGGTTCGGTCTCAGTAAAACGTCAGTTTTAAATCGTAATGTTCTTGTTTTTTTTTTTTGGTTCAGATCCCTGTCTACGGTACAGTAAGTGTTGTAGGTAGTGGACATTAGTTCATTTCTGCATTGTGTGGAAATTGTAAACCTTTTAATCGGTCCGGTTAGAACCGATTGTTTTGATTCAATCCTTCTTTAAGTTTTATTCTTTATTTGTATTAGTGTGAGGTACCGGTCCCTATCGGTTTCAAAAAAATGTATTCTTTGACGTTTTGTTTTCCATAGCCCGTAACACAGTTGGTAACCGATAGGGGAATTTTGCCTGGTGGCTTAAAGCTGCTAAAGGGTAAGTGGTTAGGATGGCTACATCTGAGAAACTCAAAAGAAAAACCGGGCCCACTGGGTTTCAGCACTGTAGTGAGTGTGGGGATGCCTTTGCTAAGGTAGACCCTCAAACCACCTTTGTGTACTGTCTGGGGTTTGACCACCTCAATTCAGACTGCTAAATATGTAAAAATTTTCTGAAGGCCACCCTGGACAAGAGATTGGGTAGGCTTGTGGAAAAGGAGGCCGAGAAGTCCACTGATCCGAATGGCCAGCCCGGTTCAGTTCTGACCGAACCTGAGAGAGTGTGCCCACTGATCTGGGCGATACTTCCTTGGGCAAAAGGAGAGCCGATCCTGAGGGGTCGGGTTCCGGAAACAAGAAAGAAGAAATCGGCTGGTTCAGATCCAGAGCCATCACATCCAACCGCCGAAGAGATTGCCAGGGCAATTAGCATTGTGGAATTGCTCTGTTCGGTTCCAGCCAATCCGGTGCCTCCCGGTAGGCACTCGGTTTGGTCGGTTCCACCAGTTCCGGAATATTGTGCGGAAGATTACTATGAACCAGATTTGGAGGGGGAAGAAGGGTACGATGATGACGATGATGATGATGGTGTGGAAGGCCTGGATAAGCCCATTGAACTGGACATCTCCCCAGACAGACCTTCCAGTGTTTCCCCTCCTAGGCTTTCTGAGTCCCCTTCCCACTATTTGTTCTACAAAAAAATGGCAGAGACCCTCCAGCTCCCTCTGGTTGAAGCTGTTGAAGAACAAGAGGAGCCTGACTATGTAGAAATGATGGACATCCCAGAGTCCAAAAGGCTGTCTATTCCCCTCCATAAATCTTTTGGGAAACAGACACAAAAAATTCTCCAGACACCAAATTCATTACCTCCTGTGAACAAGAGAATGGGCAAGAGGCATATGCTGTCAGGCTCAGGTACAGAGTACTTGTTCCAACAATGCAGCCATGCTGGGGTCGTGCAGGCTGCAGCCTGTGACAAAGCTAATATACCTTTGGCTTCACACACCCCAGATAAAGACTCTAGGGAGGTGGATGCTATGGCCAAGAAACAGTACTTGGCATCCTCCTTGGGACTCAGGCAGGAAAACTATATGGCCTACACAGCCAGATACCAGAAGTCCAGGTGAGATACTGTTCTGGAACTGGCTAAACGGGCTTCCCCCCAGCTAGCCAAGGAGCTGGAGGAGGTGGCTGCTGATGAGACTGAGGCATCCAAAGTCCAATTTCATGCTGCTGTAGACTCTAATGATGTTTCATCATGAGTCATGGCTATATCTGTGTCTCTTCGGAGATTTGCTTGGCTCAGATGTACTAGCCTCTCACAGGACACCCAGGCTAAGGCCATGGATTTCCTTGTGGTGGGTAATTCTTTGTTTGGGGAGCAGATAGAGAATTACATGAAAAAGATGGCCCAATATAGGACCACCTACAGGAGTGTACAGGCCAAGGAAAGGCAGGCAACTCCTGAGAAGCAGCAACCTAGGGGCAGGGGCAGGCCTTTTCATAGGCCTTTCTACCAGGCACAGCCTCCTTTTCTTTTCCTCAGAGGGGGTTCTTCAGAGGGAGAGGCAGAAGGGGTATGAGCAGGGTTGCATCCTCCTCTCAGTCCAAGGCTCCTGCCAAGCAGACACTCTGATGTGTCAGCCCAGGTTGACTTCCCTTTTCCAGTAGGAGGCAGGCTGGCTTACTACTTCCAGGCCTGGAAGTCTGTTACCTCAGAAAAGTGGATCCTGGAGGCAGTAAGCCAGGGACTGGCTCTCAGCTTCAAAAAATTTCTAAAGCTGAGGGTCAGGTCCTTTCCACCTGCAAACAGCTCTGAAACCATCGCCCTAGAGGCAGAGGTTTCCTCTCTGCTGGCTCTCGGAGCCATAAAGAGAGTTTCTACTCCACACAAGGGCAAGGGTCTGTACTCCAGATACTTCCTTACCCCAAAAAAGACAGGGGAGTTGTGGCCCATCCTAGACCGAAGATACTTAAACAAGAACTTACTCAAGCCAAAATTCAGAATGGTGACTCTGGGAGTAATTCTTCCCCCTCTCAGGCCAGGGGATTGGTTAGCCTCCCTGGACCTCAAGGATGCCTATTTTCACATTCCCATCAGATGCTCCCACAGAAAGTACCTCAGGTTCGAACTGCCTTCAGGCCATTATCAGTTCAGAGCAATGCCCTTTGGACTAACATCAGCACCAAGGGTGTTCACAAAATACCTAGCAGCAGTAGTGGCCTTTCTAAGGAGACAAAGCATTTTCATATTTCCATACCTGGATGACTGGCAGATTGTGGGGCAGTCTCCAGACCAAGTCAAGTCAAACTTGCTAGTGACCCAGCAATTGCTCACTTCTCTGTGATTCCTTCTCAATCTTCAAAAGTCAGTTCTCGAACCAGTGCAACTTCTGACCTTCATAGGGATAGAGTTTGACACTGTCCAAGCAAAAGCTTTTCTTCCTCCTCTGGCAAGGGTAAAGGCCCTTACAAACCTGGCTTCTTCTTTCCGCCTTCTGGTGTCTCGACCAGCAAGGCATTTTCTTCAACTTCTGGGCCACATGGCAGCTTCCACTGCAGTGGTACAGGGAGCCAGGTTTCAGATGAGGGACATCCAGTTCCATCTGAGGTCCTTTTGGTCTTAGAAAAAAGATCCTCTAACCAAACTGATTCCAGTGACTCAGACTCTGATCCAGGGTCTCCAATGGTGGTTGGATCAGGACAACCTCAGACAAGGAGTCCCATTCATCACCCAGACTCATTCTGTGGTATTAACCACATATGCTTCTCTCCTGGGATGGGGAGCTCACTTGGGAGTCCTCACAGCACAGGGAGTGTGGTCCTCTCAGGAGTCTCTACTTCATATCAACCTTCTGGAGCTCAGGGCAGTGTACCTGGCTCTTCAAGCTTTCTCAGACTCAGTACAGAACAAGGTGGTTCAGGTCAGGACAGACAACACCACCACCATGTGGTACATCAACAAGTAGGGAGGCACTTGGTCTACGGCCTTGTGCACAGAAGCCATGAAATTATGGTCTCTGGCTTATTCCCTGCAGACATCTCTGGTAGCAGTCCACCTTCCAGGGAAGGACAATGTGCTAGCAGATGCTCTGAGCAGGATATCTCAGGGCCATCACGAATGGTCCCTGGATCCCCTAGTGTTAAAAGTAATTTTCTCAAGATGGGGCACCCCAGAGGTAAATCTCTTTGCAGCCCCAGACAATCACCAACTTCCTCTCTTCTGTTGCAGACCCCCAGTCTTGGGCTCAGTCCCCCTGGATGCTCTACTTCTGGATTGAAAGGGGACATTTCTGTATGCCTTTCCCCCTTTTCCTCTGTTGTTCAAGGTTCTGGTCAAGATAAGGTCACAATCATGCAGAGTGATCTTGATTGCACCAGACTGGGCCAGGCAGCCTTGGTATCCTCTATTGCAGTCTCTAGCAGTCCATCTTCCCCTATTTCTTCCCAAGAAACACAGTCTGTTAACCTCCTCTCAGGGGAGGATATGGTACCCCAACCTTCGGTCTCTCAACCTCAAGGTGTGGCTCTTGAAGAGTTAGAATATGCAAGTCTGCATCTGCCTCAGGGGTTCTGGATATTCTCAAAGCCTCTCAAAAACCTGCCATCAGAAAAACTTATAATTCCAAATGGAAAAGATTCAGCATTTGGTGTTCCAATAGAGAGATGTCTCCAGATACTGCTGATTTGGCTACAGTTCTGGATTATATGGTTCATCTTAATGGCTTATGCCTCAGGCCAGCTACTCTGAAAGTACATTTGGCAGCTGTTTCTGCATTCCTGTCAGTGGGGAAGGCTTCCTCCCTGGCATCGCATCCTGTTTTCTGTAAATTCTTTAAAGGGTTGCTCCATACCAACCCTCCCTTTAAGGACCCTACTCCTGCTTGGGATCTTAATGTTTGCATTGCTCAGCTTATGCAACCCCCTTTTGACAGTTTGGGTTTGAAGAACAACAGACAGGGTTTTCAACCGAGCTTGCGCTCAAGATTCCATGCCTGGCATGGAAAGTTAACTCTTTCACCTCCGGAGCAGTTCTAAGACTGGGACAAACTGCATATGTCATAATATAGCAAGACTTCATGTTGTTTGAAAACTGTGTTCCTGGTAGCCATTACCTCTGCCAGGCATATCAGTGAATTACAAGCTCTGTCAGTGGAGCATGATTTTATCTCATTTCATAGAAATAAGGTGGTCCTTAGAACCAACAGGAGGTTCTTACCCAAAGTGGTTTCAGATTTTCATCTGAATCAGTCCATGTCTCTCCCTGTGTTCTTCACTGATCATTTTTCTTCAGGAGAGAGAAGATTACACAGTCTGGATGTTAAGAGGGCACTTAGCTACTACATTGAGTGCACTAAGGCACTTAGGTTTGACTGTCCTCAGTTGTTTCTCACTTATGGTGAAGTGGAAAAGGGTAACCCTGCTACTAACAGAACTATTTCCAGATGGATTGTCTCTTGTATACAATTTTGCTATGAAAAGCTAGGCAACATACCCCCCTCAAGCCTGAGGGCTCATTCGACTAGAGGTACAGCTGCTTCTCTGGCTGCTGCCAGAGATATACCCTTATTGGAAATCTGTAAAGCAGCCACCTGGAAAACAGTCCATACATTCACCAAGCATTGCTCTCTGGATATCCAGGCTAGGAGTGATGTTAGGTTTGGTACAGCCGTACTGCAGAGCCTATTCCCAAAATAGGTGTGGTACCCTCCTCCAGGGAGGTACTGCTTGGTAGTCTGCATAATGTCAGAATACAGTAAGACTTCATGTTGTTTGAAGAAAAAAATTACCTTAGTAATTGTGTTTCTTCTAATGGAGTTTTGCTGTATTCTGATCTCCCTCCCTGCCTCCCCTCTCAGAACCTGGTTTTGGGAAGTGGGCTGGCAGGTACAGTGCTGCACCTCAGAGATGTACTTGGCACTCCCCCCCCCCTTTTAGAAAGGGTGAGTGGGTTATGTTTATGTTGTTTTTGTAGTTATGTTGTTCACTACCTGGTTATTGTTTTGGGGTTCTTGACTTGAGTCTTTTGGGACCCAAAACAATTGGTTTCCCTTTGGCTAGCTAATTTACAATTTCGTCCTAGGAGGTGTAGATAGATAGTAATAAACTTGTAAGGATCTGATGGTTACACTTGGAAGTGCAGCAGACAAAGGTTTGAACCGAGCTCAAGCTCAATGCTCAATGCTCTATGCTCTGGCATAGAGTTAACTCTTTCCTCTCCAGAGCAGTTCAAGTGCTGGGGCTAACTGCATAATGTCAGAATACAGCAAGACTCCATTAGAAGAAACACAATTACTAAAGTGAGTAATTTATTTTTAGCATGCTCCCTTTGAAACACCTGTGTAAAATCCTTGATGGAAGCACAGTGTATAAAAGGAGTCAATTAGTCACATTAGCCATTGAGGCATTGGAAAGTTAAAGACTAAATCAAGGGTCCCACCCTGACGATGGTGATTTAGCTTACTCACACTGGAATTCCAGTCTGAATCCAAGAGGACCCACTCCTCACATGGAGCTTAAAGTAAACATAGCCATTTTTGGCAGTGGAAAGTTTAAATATGCTATGTTGTACGTGTGTATGGGGGGGTGCACTGGTATCTTTGGATTGTCTGTTGCATACCACAACCCGGTAGCATCCCTTAGAGAAAAAATGTGAATTCTAGTGTGCGAAGCAGCTTAAAAGGTTTGAGCATGTTATTTTGGATTGGCTTTATTGGTGGAAAGGCTTATGTGCTGCCACTGCTCGGTTACTGGGCTGGTGAGTTCCTGGTTCTAATTCTCCAGTGCTTGAAGCTGCACTGGTGGGCACTCAGTCTATAAGTAGAGGCAGAGTTTCGAGATGAGGTGGCTCACCAGGGTGTTCCTTGAGGCATCCATAAGGAGGGAGAGAAGGGTATGGCCTGGGAGAGGAGAGGGGACTGTTGCTGAAGCTGAGAAAGGTAAGTACTCACACAAAAGTACCAGAATAAATCCGAGTTCGGGAGAGCCAGTGGGTCCTAGAGGTTATGAAATGACAGAATCTCGACACCCTGCAACAAGGTCCCTAGACCCTGCCTGTGTCACCTTTTATTACCCAAATCCAATTTTGCCAGGGTGAAATTTGGGTGATGAAGAAGAAGCAGGCTTCCCCACTAGGTGGTGTTGGCTAACTACATTAAACCATGCCTGAAGTATTGTACATGCATATGGGGATGTCGTACCTGTACATGAGCTGCCTGGGAGAAAAACAGCCTCCTCCAGGGAGATATTGGTGAAGGACACTCTCTCTCTCCAGTTGGACCAATTGTTGTGCAGGAGAATTCTGTAACCAGTATGACCAATTGGAGCTCAGCCACTTCATACTACCAAAGTAGGTGTGGGAATTCCAGCCCACCTTGTTGCTTAGGCAGACAGAGTATTGCAAATTTTATTCTCGGTGGATTTATCGCTCCAGAGATACCGGGACAGCATTCGGTTCCTGTTTACCCAGATGTTCTTGGAGACTGGGAGAAAGAGGGATTAGAGCAATTTGGGCAGTGTCATCATTTTAATTTATGCTATCCAGCATTCAAGCGAGAGGGGGAGCATGTTCCTTTTGTTTAGTTTTTGCTGGACTTGCGGTAGTAGTGGGCAGAAGTTTGCCTTATACAGATGTGCAACAGATCCTGTGAAGTAAACCCCCAGGTACTTCATGGATTGCAGGTCCTAGTGAAAGGGGTATCTAGCCCATAGCTGCAGGGAGGGAATAAAGTTCTAGTGAAAGGGGTATTTATTTATTTATTTATTTAAGTCTTTGATAATCAGATAGGTGCACTGATCCTGGGGACTGTTTTCAGGCATGACCCAGGCCACAATATGCGGCACGGAAATCGCAGTATGCAGTGGAATTACAAAGAGAAACTTGATACTCTACAATTATAGGCAGATTGATACAGGAAACATCAAATCTACAATGAGTCAACAGTAATCATTAAACACATTACTCAAAAGTTAGCTCATCTAGGGTATCTAGCCCACAGTTGCAGGGAGGGAATAAAGTTCATTGCCAGGATTTGCATTTTGTTATCATTCAATTTATAGCCAGCAAGCAATCCGAACTTTGTTAAGAGGGACCACACTACTTTTAGCCCCATATCCAGGTCAGAAAGATAAGGAGAAATATCACCTGCATACAGGGTATGGGGACTTTCATAGATTTTTACAAGTACATAGCTATAACCAGAATCCAGAAGTTATTGAAGAATGTGCTAGGGACCCAATCCGTGATATATCAAAACAGAAGCGTTGACTAGTTGAGTTCCATCAGATATGAAACACATATAAACTGCTACAAACCAACAACTAACCAAATGACAGAACATTTTGGTCCAGATGGGAACAAGAGGAGATCATACGGCAAAAGAACCACAGGACAACTCACTCCCCCACCGGTAGGAGTTTAGGTGGAAACCTCTAGTAGTTTTTCTGAGTACCCACCACTACCAAGCATTATATAAGTTGGGGGGGGGGACTGATCCATGCTGGAGGGGTTATGGAAACAAGGGAACCCATTATGACATTTACTGGGACTGCCCCCCCTCTCAGGAAATTCTGAGAGAAACTGGCTGGAGCATTTTCAAAGGTATTTGAGGTAACTATCCTGCTGGACTTCTGGAGTTAGGGGGGGCAAGGTATTCCTAGCACAAATACATATACTGTATTATGGTAGTAGCAGCAGCAGTCAAAGCAATAACCACACACTTATTGTCCCCATTACATGTGCACTAGCAGAGTGGATCTTACTCAGGAAACAGGGCTAATGGAAATGTTCTATAGACTAAACTTCAAATATGATGGAAATAATATTTTAACTAGGTGGATGATGTGAAGCACCTTTCTGGATCTGAATGTCAGACTGGTAGATAATGAACTCACTGAATAGTAATACCCACACGAGCATGTCCAGCTCTGTAAGTACAATAGCTATATTGGCTATATGTGTTCATTGATGTATTCCGGGTGTTTTGATTTTTTTGTTTCTTGCTTATGAATTCGAATGTCTCCAGTTACAAATCAGTTTGTGAATAGTGTTGGCAACACTCTGTTTCATGTACTATGTCACTGTTGTAATCCATTTGAATATGTATGTAAGGTAAAAGGTAAAGGTAAGGTAAAATGTATTTCTTAAGCGCCTTCCAAATTATCAAGGCGCTGTACAATAAAATACAGTATAAACAATAATAATAATAACAAAAATTTAGAAACATACAGTGAAAGCTTGATAAAACAAATAAGTTTTAAGTTCAGATTTAAAACTCGTGACGGTTGGGCATTCTCTTAACCGACGAGGTACAGAATTCGACAGGGTGGGTGCAACATAAGAGAAAGCAGGTGCTGCAGATGCCCCAGATGTTTTTAAACAGTACATGGCACTGTGCTTGTTTTTAAGTTTAGGAAAATATGAGTTTAAAAAAAAATTGGGTGGAAATTATGAATAATTAGTGTTTTTGTTTTATTAATGGTATTTTAGTGGTTAATGAACTTCAGTATTGTTAGGTTGTGTTACTTTGGAGTCAAACCCTTTTATTCCTACTTCTTGGAGTAATTACACCAACTGTGCTCTTTCGATGGAAGCCCAGGTACTTTGCCGGCAGCAGTCATTTACTGTAGGAGTATGGGTGTCCATCGAGTGCACGGAAACTGATGAAAGTATGCTTCTGTAAAAATCAAAACAGGGGTTGGATTGGGATTGTCGGGAATAGGAGGTGCCCAGGCATACGTGAAACCACACGCAGTGTTCTCCCTGCCTGGTATCCCTCACAAGGGATGCTCCAATTAATAGGGAGCCCGTAGTTTCAGGGTCATCTGACATTGCGCCTCCCTTTCAGGCAGTGCTTTGTAATATCAGATCCATAAGGAACAACACCACAATGATGGAGGCGCTGGTTGTAGATTCCTCCGCTGTTCTGGTCTGTACAATGGAGATTTGGCTAGGTGGTGAATTACCAGTTTTAGATTTACTTTGGGACTGGAAAAATACCCCACAGTAGAAACCAGATTGTTTCAACACATGGCTGTTAAAGGTGAGCTGAGTAGAGTTTGCAGGATCAGAAGAGTTGTATTCACCACTGCCATACCCAAGTTCTCCAGCATGGCTGAGTGACTTCTGTGAGAGACTGCCCTCTCCCCACTCCATGCCGACAGACCAGTGCCACCAAGGGATTTCTAGCTACAGCTCTGTTAAAGACTTTGAGGGCAACCAATAGGAAGCTGGACTGCCTCCAAGCCATGCCTCCTCTTCTGCTTTCAGATAATCAGGATGCGGCTGCTTGAATCCAGGAAGCTGCTCAAAGGTCACCAGGGGCTTTAAATACAGAGCCTCCTGAATCTAACTCCAAATGAGCTGTATTTGCTGCCACCATGCCCGAGTTCTCTAGCAAAGCTGAGAGGGAATTCTGTGAGTGATCGCCCTTCCCCTGCTCTTCACTATCGGACCAGCCCCATCAAAGGATTTCTACTTAGAGGTCTATAAGAGACTTTGAGGGCAGCCAACAGGAAGCTGGACTTCCTCAAAGTCGCACCTCCTCTCCCACTTTCAGCAAATCAGGAGGTGGCTGCTTGAATCCAGAAAGTTGCTGCTTGATTCTAGAGGAGTAGTATTCACCACCACCATGCCTGAGTTCTCCAGCAGGGCTGAGAGGGACTTCTGAGAGTGACTGCCCCCCCCCCCACACACACACACTGCTGGACCAGCACAGCCGAGGAATTTCTGCCTACAGCTCTACGTAAGACTTTATGGGTAGCCAGTAGGAAGCCTTTCATGCTGTGCCTCCTATTCTACTTTCAGCCAGTCAGGAGGCGAGTGCTTGAATCCAGGAAGCTGCCCCAAAGACACCAGGGGCTTTAAATACAAGGCCCACTGCATCTAAGTCCAGAATTGCTGTATTCACCACCATCACACCCAAGTTTTCCAGCAGGGCAGCAAGGAACCTCTGTGACCCCTCCCCCCAATGCTTACAGACCAGTGTCGCCAAGGGATGTCTACCTACAGCTCTACAGGTGACTTTGAGGGCAGCCAATAGGAGACAGCTACTTGAATCCAGGAAGCTACTCAAAGGATGCCAGGGGCTTTAAATACAGGGCCCTGTGCAACTAACTCCAGAAGAGACATAGTCACCGCCACTATACTGCAGTTCTCCAGCGGGGCTGAGAGGGACTTCTGTGAGTGATCACCCCTGCTTCACACTGCTGGACTAGCGCAACTGAGGGATTCCTACCCATAATTCTACAAGAGACTTTGAGGGTATCCAATGGGAACAGGGCCGTTTTTGTGCATAGGCTAACTAGGCTGCAGCCTAGGGGTGCCAGCCATTTAGGGGTACCTGCAAAATTAGGCAGCAAAAAAAAAAAAAATTTTTTCTGGGCTGGCTGCTTGTGTTGTCTGCCAGTATGTCTTGCTAAAAACAAAACAAAAAAAAGACACAAAAGTCTAAAGACATTCCAGTTCAGACTCCTACTAAGGGACCACCTGCCAGTGTCATTTAAACAATTGGCTCCCCGCCCTCTTCTTTGTCGTGACAGACATAAATGTTTATTGCTCCTGCTGTTGTGCTGATGACAGGCCCTCCTCCCCCCCTTAGGCAATGGATGATGTGAAATCAATGTACATGACTGCTGGCACCCCCCGCTTAGACAATGGCTGACCTGACCCTGACTGACACCAACATCAATGTACTACTTACCTCACTGTTGGTGCCCACCACCCACTCTACCTACCTCCCTCATATGAAACTATTATCCTCAGCAAGTCAGCAGCGCCTCATGACCTTGTGATTTAGAATTTCAATCAGGTCCGGTGGGTGTATACCGGGTGCTGTGCATCCTCCGATTGGCTGCTGTTTCAAGTAAGAGGGGCGGCAAGTTTAAATGGCCCCAGTACAAGTACAGCAAAGTACTTGGAAGATAGAAGGAGAACTGTGTCAACCGCTCCTCTGCCAGCCAGAATTGGGAGGAAGAGAGAGAGAGAGAGAGAGCGCCGCAAACCACAAGCCGCTGTGTCTTCAAGTCCACTGGGTCTCTGTCTGGGACAGTCACCATCACAGAGACAAGACAAGTGTGACTACATAGGAGATTCGGGAGACGGAAGCAAGCAGCAGATGCAGAGCAGTAGTACTAGTCTGGAGCAGCTAGACCAGCCAGCTACAGCTACTTAATTTTAGTCCAGCTAACTGTATTGTGGACTGAAGTGAAAGAAATTAAAATCCTCCGTCCTCTCCTGACCTGACTGAGCGAGCGTGGAGGAGTCAGGCTGGAGAGCAAAGACTGAAAAGGACCTTCCTTGCTAGACAGTGAGTGCAAAACAGTGCTGCCAGCCCAGTAGTCATGGCCGGTCTGGTCGGGGAGAAGTTTGAAAGCAAGTCGAGAGGTCACTGAGACTTGCACAGTCAGCACCAGACCCACTTTACTTTAGTAGGTAAACAGAACTGTTCTTCATCTTTTTGAGTGAGCAGTGCCAGCCAGTGTGTGTGTGTGTGAGGCGAGCTGTAGTCTAGGTGTGTTCCAAATCAATGCATATGCATCATTCATCACAACTAGTTGGACGGACTGGGTCGTCGTGTCCTGTCGGTTGGCTTCTCTGGATAAATAACTGCTGCCTGCAACTTCTGCCAGACTTTTTACCTTCCCACAGAATCATTCAAGGCATATCAGGTACCATTTTTTGCTTTATTGCACACAATGTCGTCTGACAGTTTGAAGCTTATCTTATTTTATCGTCTGTGTTATGTAGTAACAAAAATAAATGCTGCTCCTGGTTGATCTGTAGTGTATCCATTTTTTTAGAAAGTTCAGGATGCATGCTACCTCCCCAACCCCATGACCTGCAGTGAATTTGAAGGGTTTTTTTCCTCCTGTAAATTAAATTGATAGCAGCAGCTTCAGAGTTCAGACTGTTTACCCACAGGTTCTGTATTATCAGACAATGACTCTGACTGGCACTGCAGTAACTTTTATTCTTAAATAATGTTATCACCACACTTAGTAACAAAAATGCTGCCCCTGACCTTCGGACCACTTGGATAAAAAAAAGTTTAACCACTAGCCTCCATTTTAAAATGCTACCCCCAATGACCTGCAGGTTTTTTTTCTCTAACTCCTAAAGAAGTTAAAACGGGAGTTCTGGGCAGTGCATTTATTCTTGCAGCTTGTCTGTTATGACACTGACTTTAGTTTAGCCTTAAAATGCTACCCCTGAATGACTTGTAGTGATTGAACTCAGACCATTTAGGTAAAAGTGACTTTTGTTCTGTTCAGTGCATTACTTTTTTTCTAACTAGGGAGACTCTGAATAAGAATGCACACTGTTTGGCCTTGTTCAGATCAAATGCATAAATAAGCGAGTGTTTGTGCTTGCTTGTGTGCTGATAGACTGTTTTTTTCCCACCTCTAAATAAGTGTAAACAGTTTTTTATTCAAAGGAATTTTAACATTTTGACTGTAAAAATGTTCATATTCTGGAAAAGTTTTATACAAGTTTAGCTTTCAAAAGGGTATGGAGGGACCAGGCAGGGACTCTGTGGTGTGGATGTAACTCAGCAGGGCATGGTAGGGAGGTGTGTGGGGACACGGCCTGTTGCACACTGGGTGCACGGGTCAGTGTTGGGGGGGCACCTGAAGTTTCAAGCCTATGGGCGCTATCTATGTAAACACTGCCCTGAATGGGAAGCTGAACTGTCTCCAAACTGTGCCTCCTCTCCTGCTTTCAGCCAATCAGGATGCAGCTGCTTGCAGCCAGGAAGCTGATCACTCCTTCTTAACTCCAACCCCACAAGCAGCCCACCACACTAAGGAATGAGTGCAAAGGACATCATAGGAGTTTGCAGGGGAGTGAGCCAGGAGAGACAGCCAGCAGCCAGTCTCATTTCTGGTAAAACTGTATATAACATTGAACTGCATTGTTTTGTGGGCTTAAACATAGAAACATAGAATCTGATGCCAGATAAGACTGCTTGGCCCACCTAGTTTGCCCATTTCCCTACCTAAGGGATAAGCTGCAGATCCTAGTTAACCAACAGCCTACTCCCTCCTACCCCCCACTAGGATTGCCTTATGTCTGACCCATGCATTCTCGAATTCCCCCACTGTTTTTGACTCAATGACCTCCTCAGGAAGGCTGTTTCATGCATCTACAACCCTCTCTGTGAAGAAATACTTCCTCATATTACCTCTGAGCCGCCGTCCCCCCTCTATCTTCAAATTGTGCCCCCTTGTTCTTGCACATCTCTTTTTCTGAAAGATGCTACCCTCTTGGACTTTGTTGATTCCCTTGAGGTATTTGAAAGTTTCTATCATGTCCCCCCTCTCCCTCCTTTCCTCGAGGCTATATATCTTAAGCTCCTTTAGTCTTTCTTCATATGTCTTCTGGTGCAGACCCTGCACCATTTCGGTTGCCCTCTTCTGGACAGCGTCCACCCTGTCTATGTCTTGGCGGAGATGGGGTCTCCAGAACTGTACACAGTACTCCAGATGCGGTCTTACCAACTGTCTGTACAGAGGGCCAACAACTTCCTGTTTTCTACTGGTGAATACAGGTATTCAACTATAAGGACCTAGCTTATCATCGCTTATCTATCTGCGTCGGCTACAGTTCATTTTTCATTACTTATGTAAAATGTTATTTCATACCTGTGTTAGGGCTAGGGCAGATTTATTTGCAGGGTTGTTTAGTGCTATAGTTACATTTTTTCAGTTTCACCCTATCTGGGTGACCACTATGAGGCAGTCCTTACTCCTGATTTCTGTGCTATAGCTAGGTCTACAGCTACACCCTATCTGGGTGGACACTATGTGGTAGTCTGTGCTATTGCCAAGACGACAGCTACACCCTATCTGGGTGGACACTGCATGGTAGTTGTAATCCCTGTTTGCTGTGCTATTGTTGTGCCTTCAGTTACACCCTATCTGGGTGGACACTGCATGGTAGCATTAGTCCCTGTTTGCTGTTCTATTGTTGTGCCTTCAGCTACACCCTATCTGGGTGGACACTGCATGGTAGCTGTATTCCCTGTTTGCTGTGCTATTGCCATGCCTTCAGCTACACCCTATCTGGGCGGACACTGCATGGAAGCTATAATCCCTGTTTGCTGTGCTATTGTTGTGCCATCAGTTACACCCTATCTGGGTGAGCACTACGAGTAAAATTAGCCATCAGATTACTGCAGACCTTTAAGGGGATGGGGTTCAGAGAGGAGGCAGCCAGTCATGGCAGCTCTGGGGTGCTTTTTTTTTAGGGATATGCTCTGCCTGATCTGCAGGACCCTGGCAGAGCTCCGGGCTCAGCTGGTAGCAGCAAGGGTAGAAATATCTTAGCTGTATCATCAGCTCAGATGCAGCCCATCTCCCACACCCCCACTCCCCCAGAGACCCACTGGTCTGAGGGAGTGGAGAGTGGTGGGAAGGGGAAAGGAGAGCACAGGTAGCCATAAGGAGGTTGTCTAGCCCTCACCATCCACATGGCAAATCCCTTCACACCCCAAGAGGAGTTTCAGGCACCTGACTCTGCTGGGGGAGACTCCAAGTCAGTTGATGGGAAAAGGCAGGACAACATGATGGTACCCAAGGGGAGCAAATCTACCAAGACAGTCGTAGTGGTCAGGGACTCGATGACTAGGGGTGTAGAGAGGGTGGTGAAGAGGGGGTTGGATGGGAGGGGGATGGTCCGATGCCTTCCTGGGGCATCAGCCAACTGGGATTTTGATAGGATAGGGAGGATGGTGGAAAAGCAACACGAAGAGCTTGGGGTGCTGGTACATCTGGGTATCAATGATCTGGTGAGCCAGTCAGTGGAGATGGTGAAATGGAACTTCTGTAGACTGGGGGACAGATTGGTGGCACACTCAGCCTCCCTGGCCTTTTCTGAAGTCCTTCCTGTGTGGGGCAGGGAGGGGAAGCAGGATAGGATAAGGCGATAAGTAATAAAGGGGTTTAATAGATGGCTTAAGGGATGGTGTCAGGAAAATGGGTACCACTTTGTGGGAAATTAGGGAGATTTCTGTGACAGACAACTCTTCAAGGGTGATGGACTTCACCTGGTGAGAGAGGGGGCCTACACGCTGGGGCAGAAGTTTGACATCTATATCAGATGTTTAAACTGACAGCAGGGGAGACAGAGTCAAAGGAACCACGGTGACAGGTGAGAGGAAGCGGATCCTGCTAGTACTGCCCCACATCTGAGGGCTTGTAGCACCACAGCGGGTATGAAGAGAACTGTGGCCTTACTGGACATTAGAGAGGGGGAATGCAAACAGTGCAAGCATCAAGAAAAACAAGGGGATTACAGGACAAGGGAATCATAAGGGCAGAAGCAATGTAGGATCAGGGGTCAGATGGAAGGGGGTATGTCTTAATGTCAGTAGCCTAGGTAACAAAATCAGTGAGCTTCTGGTGCTGATGCCAAACACTGAGGTGGATGTGGTGGCCATCATGGAAATGTGGGCTTCAGAAAATAATGTCTGGGAAGGAACTGACGGTCCTTGGGTACTCAAAGTTCAGGAGGGGTAGAGGAACAGGTAGAGGGGAGGTGTAGCTCTATTTGTCAAGGAGGGCATCAAGGTGGTGGAAGATAGGTGCATCGGGGTACTAATAGTGAGATAAAGTCGCTGTGGATGCAACTCAGGCAAGAAACTGCATTTAGGAGTGATCTATAGACCTCTGAGGCAATGGAAGGAGAGGGACAGAGAGCTCAGGGAAGAATTTCAAAGAGGGGTAGCAAAGGGGGATGTAATGCTGGTGGGTGACCTGAACCTGATGGATATCGATGGGGATGTTCCAGTGGCCATTAACATTCCAAGACTGTTCACTGGTACAACTAGTTAACGAACCACTAGACAGATCTCAATTCTCAATGTGGAGCTTACCAGCTCAGAGGTGATACGAGCTGTGGGAGCAGGGGAGCCACTGAGGAACAGAGACCATAACTCTGGTTTCAACTGACCTTTGGGTCTGGAAAGCTGCAACCGACAGCTGAAGTCTTGGCTTTTAGAATGGCACACTTCAACAGGCTGCGAGAACTAGTCAGAGATAGGTTAGTATGGGTGGCATAGGTGGGGTGGAAGACAGGTGAAGGGCAATTAAGGGGCCATTCTCAAGGCATCTAAGGTAAGCATGATGAGAACAGTAACCAAAAGAGCAGCTTCAAGAGATCAATATAGTTCTCAGCAAGGATCAGGGAAACAGAGAGGACCAGGAAAAAGGCCTTCTGCAAATATAAAGAAAATCAGGTGGAGAAAGAATGGGGAGAGTATTTACTGAAAAGTAGGGAATCAAAGAGGGCAGTTAGGGAGGCACAAGCAGACATGGTGCAGTCCCCTGCACTTATAGTACCAGCGGTTTAAACAGGCAGTCTGTTATTCTGGGCAAATTGAATTTACCAATTGCCAATTTCATGGGATGTAATGTTAAAAAATGCTGGTTATAGCATTCTATGCCCACCTTCGATTTCAGGCAGATTAGCTGCTAGTTAGTGTCAGGTCACACTTCGGCAAGCAGCTTGCAGAGCTTGCTAGAGTATGAATTGACACTAACTAGCAGCTAATCTGCCCAAAATAGAAAGGGGGGGTCCTGGAGAGGGCCATTGCCCCTGGTTTGCTGGCCGTTACAAGGCCCAGGGGGCCTGGGTTCCCAATAGCTGACCTACAGGTGTCCTGTCCCAAAAAATAACAATAAAATGGTGGTGCCTCCACCCAGAGTACATATTAGCGGGTCTGACCGCTTGCAGTACAACCCCCTGGGATGTCGTACCAACCCACCTCCCCAACAGTTACCCCAGATATGGACTCACCAAGATTCTAACCTCCCCACATTCAGTTACCATTTACCTTTTCATCTCAGCCAATAACATGCTCACTAAAATTATGCTCTGGAATCATCTCTGCTGCAAAACAATAACATCCAGTTTATTTACAAGGGGGAGGACTAGGATGGGGTAAGTGGAATAGAGTTCAAGTATTTTAAAGACTGCATTTCCCAGATATCATGGTCCCCTTTGATTCAAACCCATATTGCAATCAATGCAGCCACCAGGTCATAAACATAGAAACATAGACTTTGATGACAGATGAGGACCGCTTGGCCCACCTAGTCTACCCATTTCCCTACCTACAGGATAAGCTGCAAATCCTAGTTAACCAACAGCCTATTTCTTCCTACCCCCCACCAAAAATTGCCTTATGTCTGTCCCATGCATTCTTGAATTCTCCCACAGTTTTAGACCCTACAACCTCCTCAGGAAGGCTGTTCCATGTGTCCACCACCCTCTGTGAAAAAATACTTTCTCACATTGCCCCAGGCGTCCCCCCATCTTAAAATTCGTCCCACTTGTTCTTGCACATTTCTTTTCTGAAAGATACCCTCTTGGACTTTGTTGATTCCACTGAGGTACTTAAAGTTTCTATCATGTCCCCTCTCCTTCCTTTCCTCAAGGGTACACATATTAAGCTTCTTTAGTCTCTCCTCATGATGGCTTCTCTTGCAGACCCTGCACCATTTTAGTTGCCCGCCCTGGACCTACCTCCATCCTGTCTATGTCCTTGCGGAGATGGGGTCTCCAGAACTGGACGCAGTACTCCAGATGGGTTCTCACCAACTGTCTGTACAGAGGGATAACAACTTCATGTTTTCTGCTGGTGATGCCTCTCCCTATACATCCCAGTATCCCCCCAGCCCTCCCTACTGCCCTCTCACACTGCTTGCTAACCTTAAAGTCATGTGATATGATTATCCCCAGGTCCCTTTCCATTTTTGTTGTTGTTACTACCCCCCCTCCCCCATTGTATAATCTTCTCCTGGGTTGTTGTTTCCCAGGTGCATTATTTTGTACTTCTTTGCATTGAATCCAAGCTGCCATACTTCTGACCATTCCTCCAACCTTGCCAAGTCTCTTCTCATCCTTTCCATGCCTCCTTGTGTATCAACCATGTTCAGGGCCCCTGGTGTTCTGCGGCAGAATTTTCTGATTTCTGCGGCAGGGCTCCTTGACTTCTGCGGCAGCATTTTCTGATTTCTGTGGCATGATTTATTCATTTCTCTGGCAGAATGCAGTCCTGTCATTGACTAAATATGATGTGATGTCATCGATGGCATCATATGCTGAGCATAGAGGAGGGGCTTCAGGATAAACGAGGTGGGAAAGAAAGCCTGACACTATGGAAAAACAGTATATTTATATGAAAATTCACCAAAAACAATGAATTCTGCAGCACTATATATATTCTACGGCATGATGCAAATTCTGCGGCAAATTCCGCAACCACAGAACTGCAGAATTCCAGGGGCCTTGACCATGTTGCAGATCTTTGTATCATCTGCAAAGAGTCATACTTTTCCTTCCAGTCCCTCTGCAATGTAACTTATAAAGACATTAAAAAGGACTGGACCCAGTACTGAACCCTGCGGTACCCCCTAGTAACCCCTCTTTCTTCAGAGTGGACTCCATTTACAATTACCTTCTGTGTCCTGTTGTCCAGCCAATGTTTTACCCAGGCTACCACCCTGGGACCCACTCCCAGGCTAGTAAATTTGACTATTAATCTTTTGCGTGGGACTGTGTCAAATGCCTTGCTAAAGTCTAGGTAGGTCATGTCCACAGCCCCTCCCTGATCTACTACTTTGGTCACCCAGTCAAATAAATCAATTAGATTCGTCTGACATGACCTTCCCGCTGTGAACCCATGCTGGCTTGGGTCCTGTGCCCCACTGGCCTCTAGGTACTCAACAATTCTTTCCTTCAGTCTAATCTAGCTAACTGCTGCTGACTGCTGCTAAGGAGGTAGTATAGCGCAGTGGTTTAAAGCTCTGAGTCACAAACCTGGAGACCTGAGTTTGAATCCCACAGTCCCCACTTGCATACTGTGTGACCATGAGCAAGTCACTTAATTTCCTTGTCCTCCCAGGGTGCACCTGTAAACAAACTTAGTGTCTCGCTCCTGGTAAAAAAAAAAAGAAGAAGTACCCAGACCCACAGGTCCCAGTCCATTTCAAACCCAAAGTCCGTTTACTGGGTACCCAGATTTAAGTTGCAGGCCTGAGGTGCAGCTGGTAGCCGGCATTAGCGCACTTGAAGAATTTAACTTTTTACACGCTTTCCCACTTGGTTCTACCTCAAGCCCTAATTTGTGTACTTTATGTACAGTCACCAGGTGCAGGGCAATTCCTGCGATTTACTCACGGTTCTGCAGAATCAGTCCTTGGATGGCACAGTTCGCTGAGGTTCTGGGGATGGTGGCAACACAGGCAGAACCAGGCACAATGCTTGAAATGGGGGGCATGGAGGCTGTAACCTGCTCTCTCTCTCTCTCTCTCTCTCTCTCTCCTTCCTTCTTTCTTGCAGATTCTGCAGCTTGTCCCCTTCAGCCCATTACAGGCCTGTTGCAGGGCACGTGTGCAAGGCCTGCCAACTACAGAGGACCCAGATCCAGGAGTGGCCCCACGGCCCAGCTCCCTCCGATCAGAGCACCACAGCACTCAGGTACAAGACCCGTGATACCCTGCAGCAGCAGACCCCACTTGATGGAGGTTAGCGAGTTCCCCACCTGGCCCTGGGTGTCAGAAGAAACATTCAGCACATTCTCTTCTGCTTCTCTTTCTTCCTCTTTCCTGCCATGTTGTGTAGCTACAGCAATCCATTTCTTTTCCTTGCTGCATCTCAGAAGCAGATAACAGGCACCCAACCCCGAAAGGCACCTGTCCATCCTTCTGCTTTGACAGTCTCTTGACTTAACACAGCCACATTCTCGCACTGGCTCACAGATATCACCTGCACTCAAAGTCCCTTTTCTCACTGTGCAGGTACTTAGTAATTTTCCAAATGAAGAGGCTCACTCTTCCTTTCCTTTCTTCAGCACATTTATTCTCTTGTTCCTCGTCATCATTCCTCTGCATTCCCGTCTTTTTTCCAGGTTTAGACACAACCATTGTCCTTTTTCCAGGTTCAGGACACAACCTTTCCTCTAATTTTCCCACCACTCAGGTGCATCTTCAGTTCAACATGAATTTCTGACAATCTGCAGCTTTCCCTTTTCCATTCGATCTGCCTTTATCTCACCACTGTGGTGCAACTTTAGAACACAGAACATCCAGCAACATGCAGCTTTCCCTTTTTCTCGTCAAAGCTGCTTTTTCCTTGCTTCTGTTTTCCCTTTTCCTGATGGGGCAGGCACTCCCTGCCCTGGGGGACAAATTGCTGGCAGTCCCCAGGCAGGCCCATCCTGCAGCCCCATTCTCTCCAGGGGCAAGAGCCCCCTCCTCCTGGAGGGGCTCCCACCGAACTGACTTAAAGTCCAACTGTTCTTGACTTTTGGGAGCCCTATCCTCACTCCCCATTGGCTGGAGCCACTGTCCTCAAGAAAAATTAATATGTATGAGGCTCCCTCGATGCCTTATTGGTGCAAAAAAAGGTGCCTAACTTGTCCCCGATATTTTCCCCAAAAAGTCCTTTCAAACAGTCCCAGAGTCCCTGGCAAGAATCCTAGCACGGTGTTTGGCTAGCTGGTGTCACATGGCTGCCCAACATGGCGGCTGCTGTAAACAGTGTCCCTACATTTTAATAGTATCCCAGGTTTAAAACATTCCTGCAGTCAAACCCTTTACTTTTAGTTATTCATTTCCCCACACATGTGTAGCCACCCCTGTGCCCTCTAAAGCGACTGCACTCCTGAACAGCTTCACTTTACCCTTTCCCAGTCACTTCTGCTGTTCTACATAGCCCCTAGGCAGCTCACACACATAGCCCCAATGCAGTCTCTTTATTTCCCCAGCTTTCCCACTCTGTTGTCACTTAACTTCACGCATTTATTTCTTTCCCCATGGTTCTCTAGGGCACCCTTTGCTCTGGCACATCATTCTAACATTTATTTATTTTATTCATCTGCTTGCTTGTCACAAGCACCACTTCACTGTGCCCCTAGGCACTGGACAGAACTCCCGACTCTTCAAAGGGACGCTACCTCCTGAATATTAATAAGACGGCTCCCAAATGCTACAGCGCAATTGGTGCTTTTTTAAATGGCCCCTGCCACTTTCCTGCCACCTCTCTGGTCTTGCCAACGTCTCCGGTCCCTCTCTTGTCTTTCCCAGGGAGCAGGACCACTGGAGAGGCACACTTAAAGGCCACCGAACGGCCGCACGAAAATGTGCTAGTGCGCATGCATGGAGCTCGCCAGGCACCGTAGTGCCATATCTGAAACCGGCAGCTCCCTGAACCAGCTCCTCTGGCCCCAGTCTTCCTAACAACCATGTGAGGGCCAGCAGGAGAGACAGAAAACATGGGGGGGCAAGCCAGGAAACTGGGACCCAGGACAAAAAAAGAATGGGGGGTGGAAGCAAAACCCCGGGGAAACAAGCCTTTTTTGGGGGCTCCCAGGTAAGCCCCCGACAAGAGGATTACAGTAGCTTGCTGAAGAAGATGGAGGATCAGGGTGCGTCTAAGGTCACAGTGAACTGGATTAGTAGCCAGATGAAGAGGAAGCAGCAGAGGGTTGTGGTCACGGGTAAATCAGAAGAGAGGGAGGTCACGAGCAGGGTACTACAGGGATCTGTCCTGGGTCCGGTCCCATTCAACATGCTCATCGGTAACATTGTGAGGGAATCCAGGGCAGGCTGTGTCTCTTCACAGATGACTCTAAGCTCTGTGGGAGGGTGGATACTGATGATGGAATCGGTGAAATGCAGAGTGACTTGCAAAGGCTAGAGACGTGGTCTGAGATTTGGTGTTGAAATTTCAACACCAAAAAGTGCAAGGTAATGCAGCTAGGGAACAAGAACCCCAGGAAGGAATATTGGATGGGTGGGTGGGGTAAGACTCAGCATGATGGCTGAGGAATGGGACCTAGGAGTTATCATCAAACAATCAAGCCAGTGCAATAAGACCTATATTAAAGCAAACAAGATGCGGGGGTGTATCGGAAGGGGTACTGACAGCAGAAGGAAAGAGATAATTCTACCCCTTTATAGATCTTTGGTGAGGCCTCACCTGGAGTACTGCACCCATCTCTGGAATCCTCACCTCAGGAATGATAAGGACAGGCTGGATACGGTGCAGCAAAGAGTAACTATGATGATTCAGGACCAACAGTGCAGGTCATATGAGGAGTACCTCAAGGCACTGGACATGTGCTCACTGGGGACCAGAAGGGAGGGATTAATAATGGAATGCCGACACTCGCAATCCCGACACCACGGATCCCAAGCCCGACATTCCAACATTGCATTTCCCCAACAGATTGCCATCCCGATGGTGAAAAGCCCGACACCGCAATCATGACATTTTAGTAGGGGGGAGGGGGCTCTGCCCCCTGCATACCCTTAAATTGATATAATCAACTCTGGGTCGTTGCAAGTTCAGGAGTTGGACTTTCCACCATTGGGATGGCAATCTGTGGAGGAAACACAATGTCGGGATGTCGGGCTCGGGATATTGAGTGTTGGGATTCCGAGTGTCGGCATTTCATAATACTCCCGAAGAGAGAGGGTGGATATGACTGAGACCTTCAAGTTCCTACATGAAATTAAACAGGTGAACTGTGAGGAACTTTTTAGCTAGAATAATAGGGTGGGATCATGGGGACATGAGGGGAAACTAACCAAAAGACAGTTCAGAAGGAACTTCAGGAAGTATTATTTTACAGAGAGGGAGATGAAGTCGTGAAACAGTCTGCCAGCCAAGGTGGCAGGTAAGAAAACCATTAGGGGCTTCAAGCACAGCTGGGACTGTATGAAGGGTACAGTGGCTGCTAGGAATGGCAGAATCAGGGTGACGATTTTAAGGGGGAATTGGGTAGTCTAGAACCCTGCAGGGGCAACAGGTCCCAGGGCTAAATAGAGAACTCAGGCAGACTGGATGGACTATTGGTCTTTTTCTGCCATCATTGTCTATGTTTCTATGTTGTGCACCATCATCCAGGCCATGGGAATGATTTCCTACAGGAACTAAAGAGCTTCATGGACAACCTGGTGGTTGATTTGCCCAGCTTGTTGGTGCTGCGCAATTTCAACATCTGGGTCAACAACAAAGCCTCTCTTTTTGGAAAACAGTTCTCAATTTTATAGTATCTCTGAGTCTCATACAGGCTGTTGCCACTGGAGTCCACCAAAAAAGGGCCACATCTTTGATCTGGTTTTGTTGCTGGTTCTCGATATTAGCAATGTCTGCGTTGATCTGGTCAGCTGGTTGGATCATCATGCAGCACAGATCCCCTGTAGGGCTCCCCTGTGGAGATGGTCAGATACCGCCATTAGAAATCTGGAGTCTGAGAATGTCCAGGTGCTGCTGGATGTCTCGGGTATGATGACAGCTTGTTCTGGGAGAGCAAAGAGTGCAGTGGAGGGCTATAATATGACACTTAGGGCAGCCTTCAACAAAGTGGTACCCTATCATGTCTGTCCCTTGATTTCTTACTGTAGATCACTATGGTTTGATGATTGTAGACAGTTGAAGACTAAGAAAAGTACAGTTACATAAGAACTTACCGTAACAGTAGATCTTCGAGAGGAGCTCTTGCAGCAGGTAATACCATTAGGACGGAAGCCGTCAGGTGTCAGGACCCCACGGAAAACTTATAGCTGGCAGTCTGAGGCAGGGGACCCCCCGACGTCGGCTCCACCCAATATCAGATGTGGTATAAAGGGGGTGGTCCCCTGGCGCCACCTCAGTTCTCCCTCCGGAGACCCAGCTAGAAACAAACTTGGAGAACCGAGCAGGAATTCCCCACCGTGGTCTGGTGATAAGATACCCAACAAGTACCATCTTGGGGGATGGAGGATGGGAAAGACACCTGCTGCAAGAGCTCCTCTAGAAGATCTACTGTTATGGTAAGTTCTTACATAACTGTGCTATCTGTCTTCGAGGGTGGAGCTCTTACAACAGGTAATACCATTAGGACCGAGTCCCAAGCAGTACCCAAGGATAGGTCCAGGTCTGATAGGGTGGTGGGACATAAGCTGAAACAGCTATTGATAAATATCTACAAGAGAAGGCCTTGCAGGACTGCTAGTCCGAAACCTGCTCTTCTTCTGTATGCGATGTCCAGGCTGTAGTGCCTGATGAAGGTGTGGACTGAACTCCATGTGGCAGCAGCACAAATGTTGGCTGAAGAGACATTCTTGAGGGCTGCAAAGGAAGAGGCCACTGCTCTGGTGGAATGGCTCCAAATAGCACCCAGAAGAGGTCTGTCATGGTGCTGATAACAGAACGAGATACATTGTACTAGCCAACGGGTTAGTGTCTGCTTAGAAACAGGAGATCCCAGCATTTGCTTAGCGAACGAGATGAACAACTGGTCTGACTGCCTAGAGGAGTGAGTCTGTGGAGGTAATACTTCAAAATATGGTGAACATCCAAGGCGTGCAACAGTGCTTCGCCTTGGTTTGTAAACTCTGGATAATAAACCGGAAGGTTGATGTCCTGGTTAAGGGTCAGTACAGACACCACCTTCAGCATAAATTTAGGGTTTGTGCACAGATTCACCCTGTCCCTGTGAAAGACTATGTAAGGTTCTTTACACATCAGAGCCTGGAGTGCAGAAACCCTTTGAGCAGAGGCAATGGCTACCAAGAGGAGGGTCTTCCCTGAGAGGAGGCACAGCTCGCATGAAGCTGCCGGCTCGAAGGGAGAAAGGGTGAGTTTTTCCAGTACAAAAAGAAGGTCCCAAGGAGGAATGATGTCCCTCTTGGGAGGCCTGACGTGTAAGACTCCTTGAAGGAAGGTTTTGCAGGCATTAAGCTGTGCCAGAGTTTTGTCTCCTATAGGGTCATGATATGCGGAGACCGCACACATGTGCACCTTGATGGAATAGTAACTCAATCCTAAGTCCAGAAGGTGATGGAGATACTCCAGCACGTGCCTAGCAGGACAACCCAAGGGATTTAGGGTGCAGGCCATAACCCACAGACAGAAGCGTTTCCATTTCAGAGCATACGTGGCCCTGATGGAAGGCTTCCTCACTGCAACCAAATTTCAGCCACCCTGCTTGACACTCCTAGTCTGTCTTCCTCTAGGACTTTAGGAGCCACACATGCAGGTGAAGAGATTGAAGAGCAGGATGGACAAGTATCCCCTATTCTTGTAAGAGCAAGTTGGTGGAGAGTGGCAACTGAACTGGAGGTTCCAGAGACAGTTGCTGGAGCAACAGATACCAGATCTGACAAGGCCATAGAGGAGCCACCAAAATCATTCTGGCTCCCTCTGACTGCAATTTGAGCAGTACTCTCTGAATGAGGGAAAAAGGAGGGAAGGCGTACAAGAACTTCCCTGACTAAGAGAGGGACAATGCATCTCGCCAGAAAACACTAGGCCCTGGAACGAGTGAGCAAAAACTGTGCAGTTTGGCATTGCATGGGGACGCAAAGAGGTCCATGGATAGCCCCAACGATCGAAGAGGTCATCTGCGACATCTTGGAACAGTTCCCACTCATGGTTCTGAGAGGTGGCGTGACTGATACTGTTGGTGAGAATGTTCTGGACCCCGGGAAGATGAACTGCGATGAGGTCCAGTCGGGTTCCACTGCCCAGTCCCATACTCTCATGGCCTCCCTGCAAGCGGGGAGTACGAGTGAGTTCCTCCTTGTTTGTTGATGTAGAAGACTACTGGTGTATTGTCTGTCTACACCAGGAGAGGACCCAGTGAGAGCTGGTCTCTGAATGCGGTTAATGCATTCAACACTGCTCTCATTTCCGGAACACTGATATGTAGAGAGCTCTCTGTGACAGACCAAGACCCCTGGGGTACTGTGATCCCCTAAATGAGCCCCCCAACCTGACAGAGAGGCATCTGTGGTTAAAGTCTGAAGAGGGCAGGATCTCCAGAAAGGGACTCCTCCCTCTAGACTGTCCTGGCAGAGCCACCATTCCAGAGAACGACAAACTGCTCAAGAGATCCGGATTTGGAGATCCAGATCATCCATCGATTGGTCCCACTGAACCCTGAGGTGCCACTGAAGTGTCCTCATATGGAGTCTGGCTAAGGGTACTGTGGCAATGGCCGCTGCCATGTGTCCCAACAGCTGCAGGACCCCCCAGGCAGGGGAGGAGGGGGTCCTTTGAAGTCCACTGGCCAAACCCCAAAGGCAGTCTACCCTGTCCAGAGGCAGAAAAGCTCTCCCTTGTCCAATATCCAGGATAGCCCCGATGAATTGCAGCCTTTGCATTGGCCAGAGGTGCAACTTTGGCCAAATTACAGTAATGTCCAAGGAGGAAAACAGAGCCTGCGTCTCTCTTAGGGCAATTAGGAGCTCCTCCTCTGACCGAGTGGAGAGGAGCCAATCGTCCAGGTAGGGGTAGACAAAAAGGCCTCTCCTGCGGAGAGCTGCTGCTACCACCGCTAAGCATTTGGTGAAAACCCCGGGGGCTGAGAAAAGGCTGAAGGATAGAACCCAGAATTAATAGTGCTCATCTCTGAAGCTGAATTCAGAAAAACTTTCTGTGGGACTTCAGGACCCTGATATGCATGTAGGCATCCTGCATATCTAGGGAGCACAGCCAGTCCCCTTGCTGAAGCAGGGGGAAGAGGTTTGCTAGGGTGACCATTCAAAACCTCTGGTACTTTACTGAGAGGCTGAGCTGGCTCAGATCCAGAATTGGACGAAGGTCTCCCGTTTTCTTCGGGACGAGGAAGAATCGGGAGTAATAACATCTCCCTTTCTGGGCCTGTGGGACCCTTTGAATGGCTCTTTTCTCTAGGAGCTGCTGGATCTCAGCTTCTAGGAGAAGGCTGTGATCCGGTGGACAATGGGACATGGGGGGTGGGTTGTCCGGCGTGATAGAGGTAAACTCTATCGTGTACCCTTTCCAAATGGTATCCAGAACCCATTGGTCTGCAGTGATACTGGACCATTCGATCAGGTAGAGCACAAACCGCCCTCCTACCTTCTCCCTCTGCCTGTCCACTAGGGGAGGAGGGTGGCAGAGGGAGTCAGGCTGAGTGGGTAGTGGGGGCCTGAGCCCTAGGAGTTCTGGGCTGCTTGGGACCCTGGGAACCTTGGGGGGCAGGGTGCCCGCACCTCTTGAATCCCTTGCCGTGGGACTGCTTGTTCCCCTGCACCTGTCCTTGACCTCTATGAAAAGGGTGCCAGTGGGGTTCTTGAGGCTGGGTTTTGTACATGCGGTGTACATCAGCCACCGCTTTCCCTGACTCCTGTAGTTGTTTTACCATTTGTTCGACTTTTGGGCTGAACAAAACAGGACCCTGAAAAGGGGAATCCAGGATGGACTCTTTCAGGTCTGGCTGGAAGCCCGTGAGACTCAGCCAAGACTGCCATCTCATACAGATTCTGGAGGCGGCTGCCCTGGAGACCATATCTACAGCATCATACAAACACCGGAGAGCGTGTTTGTCCACATCCAGACCCGACTGGGCACACGCTAGGATCTCTTGCTTGGAATCAGAGTCAGGTATAGCTTCCATGAGGTCCATAGTCTTACTCCACAGTGACTGTTGATTCATGATCATATGAGCCATAAAGTTCAATGACCTGATGGCCCCAGTAGCTGAGGAGAAGACTTTGTGACCCCAGGAATCAAACGTCTTAGAGACGGGGTCGGGAGTTTGGGAACTCAAATGTTTGGGTTGAGACCCCCTGCCGTGGGTAGCTGTGAGGACCAGTGAATTTGCCTTGGGCTGTTCTGCCAGGAAAGGATCAGACTTAGGAGGCTTATAGAGTCTGTCTGCTTTCCTAGGGACTGCTGGAATGGAGGATGGAGTCCTCCAGGTCAGGTGTGTTACATCCCGGAAAGGTTCCACAAATGGTGGGATCACCATGGGTTTGTGTTCCTTCTCCCCTAGGGACTTGGCCAGGCATTTATGCTCTGGGTCCAGGTCCTCTGTGTCCCACTCATATATGGACTGAATGTGCCGCATGATCATGGACACTGGTTTAGCGTGATTGTGAAAGGGCAAATTCCGTTTTGCACATAGTAAAAACCGGTATTGCAACCGGTGTCTGCCAAGCCAAAATCCGTTTTTACCGGTGTTTTGTTTTGTGCACTTTATTTAACAATTTTTAACTGTGTTAATGTGCATTTTAGCAATTTTGACCTCCACTATTATACATCTATCCATCCTTGTACCAATTAAAGTTATTGTAAGGTACAAGATGTGATGGCAGCAGCAGCACTACAGCCCCCATCCCTCAGGTACAGTAGTAGCAACAACACTACGGCCCCCTCCCTCTGGTGTGACAGAAGCAGCAGCACTGCAGTCTCCCATCCCGCAGGTGTGACAGCAACAGTACTACGTTCCCCATCCCTCAGGTGTGACTGACGGCAGTGCATCAGCACTATGGCCCCCATCCCTCAGGGGTGATGGTGGCAGCACCACCAATACATCCAGCTCCCTCCAACACAGTGAATACAGTCAGCCCTGGAAAAAAAAACACTTCCAGTATGCCACCACACCTAAATAAATCCTGGGTGAATGTACCATTATTTTGTACTGTGTGTCAATGCTACATTATGGAAAGGAGCATAGCTCGGGGAATTACATCCAGGAGGAGGGAGGTGATCCTCCCTCAGCATAATGCCCTGGTCAGGCCGCAGCTTGAGTACAGTGTACAGTTCTGGAGACCTCACCTTAGGAAGGGCATAGCATTGCTGGAGAGGGGTCAGAGGAAGGCAACCAGGATGATCCGGGGCATGAGTGAGAGGACCTATGAGGAAAGGCTGGAAGTCCTTGGGCTGTACTCACTGGAGGAGAGGAGAGACGGGGGGACATGATAGAGGTCTTCAAATATGTGAAAGGGATTAACAGGGGCAGAGCCAAAGAAATGTTCAGGCTAAAGACAGGGGGTACAACCAGGGGGCATGAGTGGAAGCTGGAGGAGGGAAACTACAGGGGAGAATGTAGAAGGCATTACTTCACTGAGAAGGTGGTGGGGCCATGTAATGCACTGCCCGGGAGTCTAGTGGAAGAGGGCACAGTGGAAGGCTTTAAGAGGGGTGGGACAGGAGCATGGGCATACTGAAGCCGAAGATGACCTTCTCAGGGGCGGGGGGGGGGTGGAGGAGCTAGCACACAATAGGGGCTGGCTACCGAGCAACAAGAAAGACCGTTAGGCCTATTCTGCTGGCTTTTAGTATGATAGTATGTAATCACGTGCATGCACACACAGACACGCACACACACACAGACATGCATGCACACACAGACACGCATACAAGAAGACAGATGCCCAGCAAACCATGACGGACTGGCACGGACACTCTCTCAACCCCGGTGGACAAGCATATCCATTTTCCGCACCATGATGGACCAGCAACTCTCCCCACCCTGCCTGATCATCATACAGGTCGTGTCCCCCCACCCACATCACAGGCACACAAAAATAATTACATTTTATACACATTTTGTACTGTACTGTATTTCTTTCATGGAGAGTACAACCAACATAAATATAAAACATTTTTCTACTTTATTTCTTTGTTAACTCGCCACCCCACCTCTGTTTCTTATATCACTCTGACCACAAGCCCACCACCCCACAGATAAGTCAAGCAAATCACAGATGTACAATGCAAGGTGTGCAAAAACACACAACAAAAAAGATCAACCACTGGAGTGTGGCACGGACCCAGCAGACTGGCATACATGCTGGAAAAAATGGTTCTGTGCCACTCTGCCCGTCCACCCCTCCCTCCTCCATCACCAGAGGCCAGAGCCATTTTTTTTCCATCATGTGAACTGGTCTGCCCAGCCTGCCCATCTGCCGACCATCAACCAACAAACCAGTGGAGTGTGGCACAGACCTGGCAGACTGGCACACGTGTTGGAAAAAATGGTTCTGTGCCACTCTGTCCGTCCGCCCCTCCCTCCGAGGCCAGAACCATTTTTTCCAATCACGTGAACTGGTCTGCCCAGCCTGCCCATCTACCGAACATCAACCAACAAACCAGTGGAGCATGGCATGGACCTGACAGACTGGCACACATGTTGGAAAAAATGGTTCTGTGCCACTCTGCATGTCTACCACCCTGCCGCCACCATGATGACCAGGACCATTTTTTTCCAGCATCTGTATCATCTTTCAAAGTCATTATTCATTTTTACATTACGTATTCCAGCTCATGCACCCAACCCACCCCCACACAATTTATCTTCCCTCCCTTGCTTACCCACTCAAATAACTTACCAGACTATGGCAGGCACACAGAAAGGCAGTAGTCCTATGGCAGCAGATGGCAGGGCAGGTCAGATCAGGTGCAGCACAAGGAAGCAGAAAGTGCAGGCCAGCAGTGCAAGGGAGCTAGTGGAGCAGGTTAGTAGCACAAAGCTGGCAGGTCAGTTCACCTGCACAGCCACTCTCTCCACCCCAGTGGATCAGGAGGACCACACTCCCCAGCCTGACAGACCGACATGGCCACTCTCCCCACTCCAGCGGACTGACACGACCACTTTCTCCATCCCAATAGACTGACACTGTCACTCTCCCCACCCCCACAAACCTGCATGGCCTTTCTTCCCACCCCAGTGAACCTGCATGGCCACTCTCCTCACCCCAGTGGATCAGGAGGGCCACTCTCCCCACCCCAACGGACCGACACAGCCATCCTCCCCAACCCCACAAACCTGCATGGTCACTTTACACCCTGGACTGGTACGGCCACTTTCCCAACCCCCAACGGACCAACACAGCCACCATCCCCAACCCTTCAAACCTGCAAGGCCACTTTCCCGACCCCAACGAACTGACACAGCTACTCTTCCCACTCCAACAGACTGACATGGCCACTCTCCCCACCCCCACAAACCTGCATGGCCACTGTCCTCATGGATCAGGAGGGCCACTCTCCCCACCCTGACGGACCAGCACGGCCGCTCTCCCCACCCCGACAGACCGGCATGGCCAGTCTCACCACCCCGATGAACCTGTACAGCCACTTTCCCCACCCGACAGAGCAGGACGGCAACTCCCCACCCTCTTCCCACCCCTAACTACCAGCATAGCTATTCTCCTCAGCCAACCCCAACCAGCATATCCATTCTCCTTACCCAACCACTGTCAATGTTGCCCAACCTCCCAACAGATGCCAGGCATCCAGAACTGTTTCTACCACTCCAATCACATTCACCAATTAATTTAATTTTTTTTTTCATGGACTATTTTTCCCCCTCCCTCTCCCCTGACAAAGGCTGTTTTTTGCATCCACTCCCCAAGTTGCATTAATTGACCACTTTGACGTCTGTTTAGAATAAACATGCTTGCCCCATCCTGTGCACACCATTGCAATCTCCCTTCACCTAATGCATGATAAACTATAAATTATAAAGGTAATGGCTAGCTGGCAGGTCCATGTTGTTCCCATGCTCCATGTAAAGAAATGGCTGCCTGGCTGCTTCTGGTGGTGCGGAGGATAATAACAATGGTGGTTCTGGTGGTGAGACATATTTGCCATTGCCAGCTGCTGAAAAGCAATTGCGCCGGTTTTTGCAGCCCTCCATTCATTAACTTGCACAACCGTGCAGCATCCATCCCCCCGATCAGGCTGGCCTGCCAGTACCAGCACGGCACATCCAAGGATGCAACATCTACATTGGGCGTTTTGCACTGCAGACGCAGTCAGCATTCTTAAACTCGGATGCTGGCCTGGTGAAGAGGGATTGGATCGAGTTCCTATATGCAATCGGGAGAGGCTCCCTCATCCCATGCCACAGCATGTTACAAACAAGACGCCACTTAAGATCTAATACATCCTCGTTGTAAGCTGTCTGTCACAGAAAGGGCATTTTTTGTTTGCTCAGACTGTATCGCATGGTCTCAATGGGCTGCATGCAGCTGTGAGCACCGCTGTCAGGTCCCAAGAAGCCAGGGGAAAATCCAGGCGGCTAAAACTGAATTGCGGTGCACGGGGACCAAAAAACCTAGCATACACATTAAAAGAAGACGCAATTACTTACAGTTTTTGGCACGTTTCAGCACCGGGATTCCAGCAGTAGAGGTTTGAAGATAGATGTCTCACACAGTAGAGATCAGTCAGGCACAAAGCACAGCATGCAGTAGGGAAGAAAAGCATGCACTGTATCTTGTATAGGCTGCAGATCATGGCCTCCCTGAGAACAAACACAAATTCCGTTTTTGCGCCGTTTTTCCGTGGACTAATCAAATTCAGTTCCGACTAGCATCACAGTGTATCTCGGTAAACCAGTGTCCCTGTGCATGATGTCCAGAAGGAGGGATCATCCGGAGGGGACCTAGGAGAGTCCTTAGGTTTCAGGAAGGGGGGAAGGAATTCCCTGTCTGCAAAATCTGAATCCTCGTCATCCTCATCCGAGGAGGATGTAACAGTAGGAGAGGAAGGAGATGGAGATGAATGTTGTTTCCTTCTCTTCCCCTTGGGATGTGGACCTGGGTGCTCACCCTGATTTCCCTGAGGTTCTGTGGGCGGTGGGGGACCCATAGACGGTGGTGGAGGGACCGTGTGTCTGGGAGTCGGTATAGGAGGTCCCCTTTCACAGTATTCCACCAAGTGGTGAACAGGTTACCAATTTCTGCAACCGGGATGACTGCAGGGGCTGGCATCGGGTCTGAGGGGACTGTTCGTTGGTTCCTTAGGTGCGGGCGTCTGGGGTTCTGGCCCGATGGGCATCAGATCTGGGACCCCGGCATCAGGAGGCTGGTGATCAGTTTTGCACTTGTTGGGACAGGCATCCAGTGTTGCCTTATGAGGCGTCTGACCCCTCAGAGGAGGGACGGACGGCTGGTCCTTGTCCGGTGACCCCTCCATGTCTGGCGTCGAGGAGCGGGATGACAAGTTAGGCGACCAGCTAGGTTTGTGCTTGTCTGAAGGAGGGTGCACCTTAGCCTGAGCAGGAGGCGTCCAGGCCTGGGTGACCTCCTGCCTACTGGAGGGTTCTTCTGCCCTTTTACGCTTCTCCGAAGAGCTGGGCCCATCCGAGGCCCGGGGGGCAGGCTTTCCTGGGTTGACCCTGAAGATTTGAGAGGTCGATGAGCCAGGGAAGAGTGGTGTCCTGACGAGGCCGACTCCCAGTGTTTGCCCTGGGAAGAGGTGGGAGTGGACTTAGTCATACAGGAGTGTTCGGACGGCTGGGCCGGAACTGAACCGGATCTCTTACCGGAGGAATATGAAGACAGCGCCTGCTTCACTGGCGACCTGGGGCGGGATTCAGACCTGGCCCGATCCTTATCCTTATGGTGATGCTTCCCCCCTGAGACCTGGCCTTGGGTGGGAAATCCCTGGCCGGGGAGGATGAGCTGGGACCTGATCCTCGCTGCATGGCCGCTAGTTTCTTCTCCAGGAGGAAAGTCTTGAGAATGTGGGCCCTTCTGGCGTGAGTCTTCTGATTACATTTCTGGCAATGTGTGCAGGCGTCAGGCTGGTGTTCCGGGCCTAGGCAGAGGAGGCAGGCCACATGGCCGTCTTTGGCCGGGATCTGCTTCCCGGAGGCACACTTTGACTTTCACCGTGGTGGTGAGGGCAACGACACAAACATGGTGATGATTGAAGAGGATTCTAAGGAATAACAACTGATCGAATATTCAGTGGCTGTCGATTGCTAAGAGAGGCGACCGTGGAGTTGAACTACGTGGGTCGACGGTGGGAAAAGAACTGAGGTGACGCAAGGGTCCGCCCCCTCAATACCACATCTGACGTCGGGCGGAGAGGGAGGGGCACACTCACACCATGGATGTTTTTCCATCTTAGTTCTACTGGATCTCTCCATGGTGTTTGACATGGTGGACCACAGAGTGCTGTGGGTTCAACTGAGGCACTATGTAGGACTCAAAGAAACAATGCTGACATGGTTTGACTCCTACCTGACTGGCAGAGTGCAGCAGGTAATGTAAGGAGGTAACATCTCAGAGGATGCTGTGCTGTGCTGTGCTGTGGAGTGCTTCAGGATTCAATCTTGTTCCCCTTGATGTTTGCTGTGTATATGCTGCTATTGGAGGGGGGAGACCATTAGACATTACAGTCTGGATTTTTACTGTTACGCAGATGATACCCAGCTGTACCTGGTGGGGTGAATGTAGTGTCAGTGGGGGACGAGTAGCTCGATGGCCTTGGGCTAATTCAGTCTAAAGAACACATACAAACAGAGGTGAGAAAGAATAAGTGCCTCAGCTGGGACTTGAACCCAGGCCGCCTGGTATACATAGATACATAGATACATAGACAGTGTCAGCAGATAAGGGCCTATGGCCCACCCAGTCTGCCCATTTGAGCTTGTAAGTTCAGTTTATTTTCCTAGAAGTCTGTTGCCCCTTACCCCTGACCTCCAGAATTCCTTTATGTCTATCCCATGCATTCTTAAATCCCGTGATTGTTTCAGCCCCCACCACTTCCTCTGCAGGGTGTTCCACTTGTCCACCACCCGTTCTGTGAAGAAATTCTTTCTCATGTTTCCTCTGAATCGTCCTCCTCCAACTTCATCCCATGCCCTCTAGTCCTGGAACATCTTTTCACTTAAAATAGTGTTTTCCTGCACCCTGTTCCTCCCTGTAAGATACTTGTATGTCTCTGTCATATCCCTCTCTCTCCTCTCCTCCAGGAGTACATGTTCAGTTCCTTCAACCTGTCTCTCATAGGACTTGTGATGCAATCCATGCACCATCTTTGTTGCCCTCCTCTGAACCTTCTCTACCCTGTCTATGTCCTTACGTAGGTATGGTCTCCAGAACTGTACACTGTACTCAGGTGGGGCCTCACTAGTGTCTTGTATAGCTGAATTATGACCTCCCTTTTCCTGCTGGTGATGCCCTGCCTATACATCCCAGCATCCTATTTGCTTTACCTGCTGCCTTGTCACACTGTTTCCCTACCTTGAGGTCATCAGAGATGATAACCCCAAGATCCCTTTCCTGCTTGGTGCATGCTATATCCTCACCCCCAACTGATATATTGTGCCAGGGTTTTGTGCCCCATATGCATTATCTTGCACTTCTTTGCATTGAATTTCAACTGCCAAACCCCGACCATTCTTCAAGCCTCTGCAGGTCGCTTCTCATTCTGTCTACACCTCTGGTGTGTCTACTCTGTTACAGAGCTTTGTGTCATCAGCGAACAGTGAAATTCTGCCTTCTAGGTCCCGCAATGTCACTGATGAAGATGTTGAATAGCACGCGTCCCAGCACTGATCCCTGTGGTACCCACTGGTCACTCTTCCTCTGTGGAGTGACAGCCATTTACCACCACCCTCTGTGTCCTGCCACCTGAGCCAGTTACCTACCCACCACGTACTGTCTGCCACACCCATATTCCCCAATTTGTGTGGTCTTCTATGTAGCACGGTGTCAAAGCCCTTGCTGAAGTCCAGATAGGCCATGTCCACGCCTCCCTGATCCACCTACCTAGTCACCCAGTCAAAAATTCAACGAGGTTGGTCTGACATGACCTCCCCCCCAGAAACCACATGCTGCCTTGGGTCCTGTAGTCCATTGACAACCAGATGTTCTACCATCTCTCCTTCAGTAGTGCTTCCATGATCTTCCCCACTACGAGGTGAGGCTGACTGGTCTGTAGTTCCCTGCTTCCTCTTTGTTCCCACTTTTGTACAAGGGGACTACATCTGCTGTCCTCCAGTCTTTGGGTACCTCCCCTGTTTCCATTGATCGGCTAAACAGGATTGCCAGAGGTTCAGCCACCACCTCTCTTAGTTCTTTAAGGACCCTGGGGTGCACCCCATCTGGCTCTATTGCTTTATCAACTTTTATTACTTCCAGTTCCTTCAGGACCCTTTCTCGTGTAAAGGGACTTGTGTCCATTTCTGCACCATTCTCACCCCTTGTACTCCCTTCAGACCCATTACCCTCCTCTTCCTCAGTAAAGACTGAGCAGAAATACCTGTTCAATATGTCAACTTTACTGTTGTCATCCTCCACGTGGCCCCCATCCTCCCCCTTCAGTCTCACTATCCCTTCCTTTGTCTTTCTTTTTTCACTTATGTACCTGTAAAAGGTTTTGTCCCCTCTACCCACTGATTTTGCAATGTGCTCTTCTGTCTGAGCTTTGGCTTCCTTTACTGACCTCCCTGCCTCCCTTTGCTTCTCCTGGTACTTCTCCCTATCCCTTCTGCCTGTGTCTTTTGTATTGCCTGAATGCAATCTTTTGGTTTTCACTTTCTTTGCTACCTCTTTGGAAAACCATAATGGTCTCCTCTTCCTTTCCCTCTTGCTAACCTACTTATGCATAATTCTGTTGTTCTTGTAATCCCCATTTTAAATACTGCCCACTGTTCCTCAACCCCTGATTCCTGTCCCATTCCTTAATGCCTCTTTCAAGTATCTCCCATTTTCCCAAGTCTGCCCCCTAAAATCCAGGATCGTGTTTTTGTGTGGTTTGGTTCTGCTCTTTCTGTGATTTCAAACCACAATGACTGGTGGTCACTGTTTCCCAGGTGCTCCCCACTGTTACCCCCCATCACACTGTCCCTGTTTGTGAGCACAAGGTCCAGTATTGCTCCGCCGAGTTGGTTCCATGACCAGTTGCTTGGAAGGCACCTGAAGGAGTCCAGGATAAATCTGCTCTAGTTGATGCTGCTGCTGGGATGCTCCAGTCCACGTCTGGAATATTGAAGTCTCCAACCAGTACTACCTCACCTTGTCTGCCATCCTTTGGATGGCTAGCATCAACTCCTATCTGTTTCTTCCTCCTGTGCTGGTGGTCTATAGACCACACCTGTAGCGGATGGCTGTCCCCATTTTCCTTTCCAGCTTAACCCACAGTATCTCTCCCCATTTTGTTCCTCCTGGATCTCTGTGGCCCTTATGTCATTTTCACATACAGTGCCAC
The DNA here is from genome assembly GCA_016271365.2 of Neoceratodus forsteri. Classification (NCBI taxonomy): domain Eukaryota; kingdom Metazoa; phylum Chordata; order Ceratodontiformes; family Ceratodontidae; genus Neoceratodus; species Neoceratodus forsteri. The sequence goes on along the minus strand of CM028138.1, from coordinate 280,352,202 downwards.
TCCTCCTCCCTTCCTGCTTGCTCTGTCTCTTCTGAATATGTTGTAGCCAGGTATGGCCATCTCCCAGTTGTGGTTATCATTACACCGTTTCAGTGATGGCCACAATGTCCAGGTCTGACTGCACCATGACAGCCTCCAGATCTTCCATCTTGTTGCTAAGGCTCCTGGCATTTGCACACATGGCTTTCCATGATTTGACCTCCCTAGACTGTTTCACAGTTCTACTCCAGCCCCTTCCTTGGTTGTCATTTATCCCTGGTTCTCCTTGCTGTCTGCCCTTCTGCTGAATTTTGCCCCTTTTCTGCTTATCCACCTCTTGGGCACTAATCTCCATCTTTTGCACAATGCTTTGCAGAGATAGCCACTCCTCTGGTTCATTGGTTCCACTGCTAGCTGTGGGGGGTGAGCAAGTAGGTACCCTCCTTGCTGGCCTGCCACCCCCCTTTGCTAGTTTAAATGCTTGTCAATGTAGCATTTAAACTTATCATTGAGTGCTTGGATTCCCCTCCAGGATGGATGCAGGCCGTCAGGCTTGAACAAACCTCCATCCCTCCAGGTGGGTCCCCAGTCACCAATGAATCCAAACCCTTCCTCCACAGCACCAGTTCTTCAACCATGAGTTAAAGTTCCTGGTGCATGCACTCCATGTCTCCCTTGCCTCTCACAGGTAGTACTTCTGAGAAAGTGACAGAAGTAGCTACTTGCTTGAGACCCCTCCCCAGTTTCCTACACTCTTCCTGAACTTCCTTTGGCTCCCCATTTGCCAGGTCATTAGTACCTAGGTGGATAATGACATCCAGCTCACCCTCTCGTCTTGCCTTCCCAGTGATCCCCAGGATCTTCCTTCCATCCCTCCATGCCGTGGCACCTGGTAGGCACCTCACCTCCCTGTCCTCCCCCTCCTGTGTCCCTAGCTGGATCCCTCTTATGATGGAGTCCCCCACCAGGATTCGCTTCCTCCTCCTCTGGGGTCCACTGCTTTTCCTGCTGAGTTCACCTCCCTGGCTAACCTCCACATCCTTTCCTTCCACTTCTCTGGGTACCTCTATTTGGTTGTCCTCATTTGCCAGTGTGGCATATGAGTTCTTGAGTGGAATAGGATCTGGGTTGTGCCTCTGCCTGACCGCTCTAACCCTCCCTGAGCCCACTGTCATCCAAGTGCTCCTCGTTCTCGGCATCCTTTGAAGCAGTTGCATTGGACTGGGTGGTCCCTGGATAGGGGTGATGGGGCACTCCTGACCCAGTTTGCTCCGCTCTGAGTCTGGCTACCTCCTCCCCAGTCCAGAGAGATGCATGCAGATGGGGCAGCACCTCAGTGTCCAGAAGGTCTGCCTGAATATGGCTGCCCCACAGCCACTGCATTGCACCACTCCCCACATTATACTGCAATTCCACTACTTGTCTGCTACTGAAGCTCTCCTAGTTCCCTTTTTATTAATTTACTGTCCTAAAAATCCTGCCACTGATCCTCAGATAATTTTTTTTTTTTTTTAAAGAAAAAGAAAACAATAAATAAATAAATGAATCAAAACACTTGTCGTGCTGAGGGTGGGCTTCTTCCCCCTTATGCCCCTCCTACTTCACACCCCTTACTATACCCTGTGTTTAGCTCCTGTCAATCAGATTTAACAGGGCATATAATTAAGAGTTGGGGGAAGGGGAGGATGGGCGAAAATTTGCAGCAATTAAAGACAGCACAGAATTACACCACCACTATGTTTTAAATTTTCAACAGCCCAAAAACAATTATAAGTAAAGACAACAAAGAAATTATAGTGTCACTAAAAGCCCTCAATCTATGTTTAAAGGAAAAATAGCAATTACCAGTTACTCTAAAGCACTGAATTGAATGTTTCCTTCCTTCCCCTTCTGGCTTCTTCTGAGAAAATGAACTCTACTTGCTACTTCAGCTCTGACTAAGCCCCACCTCCAGTTATCACGTAGCTGAGGTCAGAGGCCAGACAATTAACACCCTTCACCCAACTACAGGGCAGTCAGACAAGCCAAGATAAAATTTGCAGCAATTAAAGACAGCACAGAATTACACCACCACTATGTTTTAAATTTTCAACAGCCCAAAAACAATTATAAGTAAAGATAACAAAGAAATTATAGTGTCACTAAAAGCCCTCAATCTAAGTTTAAAAGAAAAATAGCAATTACCAGTTACTCTAAAGCACTGAATTGAATATGTTTCCTTCCTTCCCCTTTTGGCTTCTTCTGATTGCGCTAACCAGTCACACCACTGAGACAACTGGAACCTAGGCCGGCCCCGAGCACATTACTCTTTGTCAAATACATAACCCAATGGCAACACAAATATTTACTTGTAACAATCACACAGGAGTGTGGTGTGCATATTTTATAGAACACCTACAAACAAAGGTGAGAAAGAATAAGTGCCTCAGCTGGGACTTGAACCCAGGCTGCCCGGAATACTGTTCCAATTGCACTAACCGGCTCTGCCACTGAGACAACTGGAACCTGGGCCGTCCTCGAGCACATTACTCTTTCTCAAATGTACAACCCAATGGCAACACAAGTATTTACTTGTAACAATCACACAGGAGTGTGGTGTGCATATTTTATGGAACACCTACAAACAGAGGTGAGAAAGAATAAGTGCCTCAGCCACTGAGACAACTGGAACCTGGGCCGTCCCTGAGCGCATTACTCTTTCTCAAATGGGTTCAAGTCCCAGCTGAACCCCTCTCACGCTGGCACCCCAATGACCCGAGGTTGTTCCCGAACCCGGGTCACCGGCATAGCACAAGCTAAGGCATCCAGCACCTCAACCCTCTGAGCCACCGGGCCAGACAGTTAATGTCCTTTTTGAGGTGTGGGCACCAGTACTGAACTCCATACTCTAGATGAAGCCTTACCAGGGACCTGTACAAGGGCAATATAACCTTCTCTCTCCTACTACTGATCCCCCTAGATATGCATCCCAGCATCTGGGTTACCTTTGCTGCTGCTTTCTTGCACTGCGTGGAGTGCTTCAAGTCACTAGTGATCATCACTCCCAGGTCCTTCTCCTCCTCCTCTGATGCAGATGTTCGGACTCCACTCAAGTAGTACTCTGTCTTGGGATTCTTGGCTCCAATATGCATAACGTTACATTTCTTGGAATTGAAACCAAGCTGCCAGATCCTGGACCACCTCCCCAGCTTTTCCAGATCATCCTGTAAATCCTGTATCCCTTCAGCTGTGTCCACTCTCCCTCAGAGCTTGGTGTCATCCGTGAATAGGCATATTTTGCCCTTAATGCCATCCCTAATGTCATTGATGAAGACACTGAACAACACTGGCCCCAGCATCGAGCCCTGCAGGACCCCACTGGTTACCTCTTTGGTGCCACGTAACTCTCCCCCCACAACCACCCTCTGCGTTCTATCCCTCAGCCAGTTTTCCACCATCTGGCCATCTTTTCCCCAACCCCAAGATCCACCAACTTCCTGATCAACCTTTTATGGGGCACAGAGTCACAGGCCTTGCTGAAATCAAGGTAGATGATGTCTACCACTTGGTCCCTGTCTACTGTCTTAGTGACACAGTCAAAGAAGTCAATCAGATTCATTTGACACAATCTCCCCCCATGAACCCATGCTGCCTCGCATCCTGGAGACCATGCTCCTCTAGATATTCCACCAACCTTTCCTTTAGTATGGTCTCCATCAGTTTGCCCACAATGGAGGTTAGATTGACTGGTCTGTAATTCCCTGGGTCATCCTTGGGACTTTTGTGAAGGGGCACTACATGTGGTGTTCTCCAATCCTGCAGTACCATGCCTAACTCTAGTGAACTATTAAATAGGTCTGCTAGTGGCCCTGCCAGCTTCTCAGCCAGTTCCTTTAGTACCCTTGGATGTACTCTGTCCAGGCCTGGTGATTTGTCTACCTTCAATGCCAGCAGCCCCTCCCTCACTCTATCCTCCTCTATCACTACATCTGTGTTCCCCTCCCCCCGCCCCTCTTTTCCCTCCTGAAGGCACTGGTCCATCCTTCTCCCTGGTGAAGACAGAAGTATTCATTTAGTATCTCTGCTTTTCCCCATTATCCTCCACCCACTCCTCCCCTTTCTTAAGCCTAACAATCTCTTCCTTCTTGTCCCTTTCCTCACTAACATAGCGAAAGAAAGCCTTCTCCTCCTTCTTAGTTCCTTCAGCTATCTGCAGCTCCTTCTGTGCCTTTGTTCGCTGGACATCCTTACTTGCCTCACTAGCCAACCTTAGGTCATTTTCCCTATCCACCTCTCTCTTGGTTTTCCTGAATTTTCTATAGGCCAACCTCTTTTCCCTTACTGCCTGGGCAACCCCAGAACTGAACCACCTGGGTGCTTTGAATAGTAATAGTGCCCATATACCATCTTTAAATGGAACTATACTACCAGCTGTGGATGAGGTGAAAAATCTGGGCATCACTGTGGACTGCAGGCTGACGCTGGAACATCAGGTGTTGGTGGTGATACGTAATGGCTTTTTCCACCTATGTAACATCAACCGGATCAAAGCCTACCTTAAGCCAACTGTCCTGGTGACACTGATCCATGCCTTGGATTACTGCAACGTTCTTTACCTAGGGCTATCTATAGAGTTGATACATCACCTACAGCTAGTGCGGAATCCGCAGTCTGGCTGATTGTTGGGACTTCATGGTCCGAGCATACCATGCTGGTTCTACATGCTCTGAGCTGGTTGCCAGCTTGGTGGAATATTAAATTCAAGATGTGTTTAATTGACAAAGCCCTGCACAATTTGGGTCCTGGCTACTTAAGACCTCCTTGCAGAATGCACTCCCATCTGCCCCCTTTATTCTTTTTTTTTTTGGCTCTCGATCCCCTGCAGGGATCTCAGTTCCCTCTCGCTGCCTTCCATGCCCAGGCTTACCCCAGATGGGACCCCTCCCCAAGGTCACCCCCCAGGTAGTGCGACCCCACTCAGTGGACACAGTTGGCAGCGGAGGCGATGGAGTGGGACTTCACGCCTGGGATCAGTATTTTTGTGTTCTGTACGGGGGTGGAGACATGCAATAATAGCTCGTGTCTGCCCCGCTCCCCTATTAGTTCAGCACCAGCACAGCGGATCCCCCTAGCCTCTACTAGGGGTCCACAGTGTGCTGGACACACTACCCCCCCAAGAGAAGGAGAACAGTCCCTAGGACACTCAATCCTTCTCCTCCTGGCCGGCACTCTGACATCCCAAGTCCGTTCCTGAACCTGAGTCATTGGCATTGCAGATGGACGCACTGCCTCTGCACCGGTGGGTTGGCTGCCCAATTCATTCTTCTGATGAGGGTCTCCTGAGAGTTCCTCACTCCCAGCAGAAATCTTCTGATGACCAGGCATTTGGATTTGCAACCTCATTGTCATGGAATTATTTTTCTGCCAGATACCTGAGGAGCCCTATCATGAATGTACTTAAGGGATTATTATAAACCTATTTTTTTAACCTAGAATTAAGGTCTGACTAAATTATTTTGATTGCTGTTATTATAAAGTTACAGTATGTCTTACAGTTTGTCATGTCTCTTCTGTAAGTCTTGTTGCTATCTCTGATTTCTGTTTGTCGTACTGCACCCTGGGCCTTATGGAATGGGTGCCACGTAAACTAATTGCCTTGCCTTGAATATCTCAGAGTATCTAAGCCCAGAGATAAAGGTCACTAGGACAACCATTTTCCAGGTGAGATATTTCATGTCACAGGTAGCTGCAGGTATAAAGTGCTTAGGAGTGAGAATGTCTAGTACAAAACTGAAATCAAAAACATTGAAATCCCAATGAATGTACTATAGCACAGCACATAAATGAACCAGCTAGAGGCGAGAATATAATGGATCTTGTCTTCACAAATTTTACTGATGAATGCACCTATGAAATATTAGAACCCCTTTCAAGCAGTGACCATAATATGATATAATGCAAATTGGATAGACATATCATACCCAATAACAGGATGATGGAAGTGTATAATTATTACAAAGCAGACTATGAGGGGAATAAAGAACGGCATGTGAAATTGGGACTGGATAGATGAAATGTCTGGAAAGAATGTCAGCCAAGCATGGAACTAAAGAGAAAAATACACGCACTAAGGGATGTATACATTCAAAAAGTATTGTATAATAGGAAAGGTGAGGTGCCACTGTGTCTTACAACTAAAATAAAGAAACTCATATCTAGGAAGAAAGGACATTATGAAATAATGAGAGCAAACCTTTCAGAGGCAAATGTAAATAGATATAGGGAAGCAATAAGAATATGCAAGAGGGAGATAAGAAAATCTAAGAGAATGTTAGAAGTAAAACTAGCAAGTAACAAATCTAATCCAAAATTGTTATGCAGATACATAAACTCCCCCCAAAATAGGACATATATTGTGGGAACCCTTATGCATGATGGCAAGGAAACAAATGACAATAATGATATGGTAGAGATATTCAACAAATATTTTGGAAGTGTTTTTCAAAATTCAGAAATAAAAGGCAATATGAATAGAGAGGAAGAAGGGGTAATCACTTAAGATCAATAGAAAGAAAGGAGGTTTTGAACAAGCTGCTTATCTTGGATGAAACAAAATCATCTGGACCAGATGACATGTGACCAAAAATAACTAAAGGAAATTGCACGGCTCTGTGGCGCTGGGTGATAGGGGTTCGCCCGGCATGCTGACAGCCCTGGTTCATGCCCGTGCCCGAGCCCGGGAGGGATGACAGAAGCGGAGACAATCGAGGAGGGTTTTGAGTGTTCATGGAATGCTTTCCTCTCAGGAAGGGGGGTTGAGCCTGCATCACTCTTGTGCAGCTCCTGGTGGCCAGTTGTGGTGATGCACCTTGCAGCGTGGTGACCACGTGCCGTGGAGCATTCCTCCAGGCCGCCACAAGGGTGCAGCAATCTCGAGGCAAGGGGTGGGCGGGGAGAAAACAGGAAACTGCCCACTAAGCCAGATGGATGATGTTGGCTGGTCCCCCCGTTCACCACACAGCTGGGAATGTCCATGCCAATCCCCCCGTGTGCCCCAAGCAAATTCTCTGTGCCTTCGGGCAAGCACTCCCCTCCCTGGTGCCCTGTACAGGGGGTAGGGGACCCATCACAAAGGGAAACATCAGGGAAGGTGGTGGAGGTGACTGGTGGGTGGTTCTAGGCGGCCCGAAGGAGTGGCTGACCAGTGCTGGTGCAAATAACACACACACACACATATACAACAACAAAAAAGAAATTGCACATGAACTAGTTTTTTCCCCAGAGTAACAGGTCTAGTGCAAGGCTAGAAGTGCCCATAGAAGCAGCTGTCAGCTCCCTCACTCAGCCACTGATAGGCTTAAATGAATGCTTTTTTCCCTCCAGAGCAACAACAGGACTAAGGGCAAGGTTAGCAGGGCAGTGCAAGTGCCCTGCTCTGGATACAGCACACAGCTTTGTTTTTACTTAGTGGATGATTATTCTTCATCCAAACAGGAGACAGAGGAACTACCCAACCACCCACCCTTCTCCCTAATCCCACCCTCCCCCAGCTACTGTTTGTTTATAGTCGCCAATGCACACCCAAGCTTCCTGCCCCCTACAGGAGGGGAAGGGGCTTTATCAGAGTAAACTAATAAAAAGAAATAATCTTTATGTCTGGTAGTTTCCCTATTCTTTCTTCATCCTCCTTCTCTTTCATCCACATTAAGATCTTCAAGCAACATGGCAAACATTACTTGCCAGTGGTGTGGGGCATCCTTTCAGAGGGCACACATTCAGACAAGGGGGGCACTGCTCTACATGCTGGACAATAACAGATCTGACAGCACAACTCAGATAGGCATGGGAGCAAATCAAACAACTACACAACCTGACTGCCAGCCTCAAACCTGCTCCCCCTTTACACCTCTCCAGCTCCACCAGGGCACCATCCCTGGTCCTGGGGAATGGCGGTGGTAAAGGGGGGCAGAAGAAAGTCGCACCAGTTCCAACAACAGGTGGCACAACAGGAGGCCCCGATCATAACAGCAAATAGAAACACCCCTCTCGTCAAGGAGAAGGAACATGGACATAATGCCAATCACCGCTAGTTAGGACGTACAACAATATCAAACCAGGAAGGAAATACAAAGGACATAAACAAGAGGGAACAAAAGAAAATACTTATTGTGGGGGACTCCATGATCTGCGGGTCCTGAAACAGAGGTGGTAGTCAAATGCCTACCCAAGGTCTCCTCAAAAAGGGATACAGAAAGCATTCACAGGTTACTAAAAAAGCAAGGTAAATGAGCAGGCATTTTTGTCCATATAGGTACAAACAATTGGGCAAACCAGATACTCAAGGAGACCAAACAACACATATCTCACTTAGGTGAGACATTAACCTCACACTCTTCGACTATTGCCTTCTCTGAAATCCTCCCAGTATGGGGGAAAGGAAGCAGTAACCAAAGGATACGCAAGGATCAAATAGAAGAACATAACACTTGGCTCCAGGGCTGGTGCCAAGACAGGGGCACCTCTTCATTTGGAACTGGTGGGATTTCTAGGACAGGAGTCTTTTCAAATACGATGGTCTACACCTGACTAAGGAAGGTGTGCAAGCTCTAGGGCAGAAACTGGACATATGCGTTGGACGTTAAAACTGAACAGTGGGGAGGGGGCAGCAGTGACAAAAGGACCTGCAACCTCTCCCCCAAAACACCACCAAATCAGGGTTACAAGCAAAAACAAAACAATTCACCAAATGGGCGAGGAAACTAATACAGATAATAAAAATAGGGTTCACCAATTGGGGGAAGGGATGGATAACATGGAAAACCAGTCACAAATAAAGTATGACACAGGAAAAGGTGGGATGAAGTTTGGAAAGCTATGTTCACTAACACACGGAGCCTATCAAATAAAATAGCTGATCTCACAGCCATAGTTGCCAAAGCGGATCTGGACTGGGTTGCCATTACCGAAACCTGGTTAAACAATAACCATGACTGGGAAATGACTATCCCGGATACTGTCTCTTCCCGTGAAGGACAGAACTGGGGGGGGGAGTGTCTATGTACATAAAGGAAAGCATAAAAGTGGCTATAATCCAAAATGACAACACATGAACTGAGTCACTTTGGGTCACTCTAGAGGCTGAAAATGGAGCAATAACTCTGGTAGGAGTGTATTACCGACCATCAACAACAGGGGTGGAGGGGGATAAAGAAATATTGAAAGCCATTCAAAACGTGAGTGATAAAGGGGACATAATAGTGCTGGGGAACTTCAATTTATCCAATGTAAATTAGGGTACCAATACAGCAAGTTCAGCCAGAAGCAAAGACTTTCTGGAGGCTCTGCACTTATGATGCCTGAAACAACTGGTAAAGGACCCAACAAAGGGGGATGCTGTCCCTGACCTGCTTCTAATGAACGGGGACAATGTTGCAGAAGTAGAGGTAGGAAGCCACCTAGGGTCCAGTGATCACTGCATGCTGCAGTTTCATGTCAGAACAAAAACAGAAACCAAACACTCTAAAACCAAAGTCATGGACTTTAGATGAGCAGATTTTGCAGCAATGAAGGAAGGCCTTAAAGAGAGACTCGCAAATATAGTTTGGGGGAGGGATGTTGAAGAGTACTGGGCACATCTCAAGGGAGCTATACTTCAGACTGCAAACCACTGCATAAAGAAGTTGAGCAAAGCAAAAAAGAAGAGAAAACCACTGTGGTTTACTAAGGAAGTAGCCACCAGGGTTAGAGAAAAAGGGCTGCTTTCAGGAAATACAAGAAAACAAGATCTGACAAGGACCAGGAAGACTACAAAGAAAAACAAAGGGCTGCAAGCAAGGAAATCAGAACAGCAAAGGCAACAACAGAGGAGAGGATAGCCAGAGAAGTCAAAAAGGGAGACAAAACCTTTTATAGATATATTAGTGAAAAAAGAAAGACCACAGGGGGTATTGTCAAACTCACGAAGAAAGATGGAGAGACCACTGAGGATGACAAGGACAAAGCAGAAATCCTAAACAGATATTTCTGCTCCGCATTCACAAAGGAGCAGGATGGTTGCGGACCCACCATTACAGGAGACAATAAAGGTGGCAACGGAGTATACTCGGGACCCTTTACAAAAGAAGAAGTCCTAAAGGAACTGGAAAAGTTCAATACAAACAAAGCCATGGGACCAGATGAAATGCACCTTAGACTACTAAGAGAACTAAGAGAGGAACTGGCAACTCCACTGGCCGATCTTTTTTAACTTATTTGAGCTGGGCGAGGTCCCACAAGACTGGAAAATAGCCACAGTTATCCCTCTACACAAAAGTTGTAGCAGAGTGAGTGTGGGCAACTATAGACCAGTAAGCCTCACATCAATTGTAGGCAAAACAATGGAAACCCATCTCAAAGAGAGGATTATATCCTTTCTCAAGGACAATAAATTAGACACTAAACAGCATGGCTTTACCACAGGGAAGTCATGTCAAACCAATTAACTTGACTTCTTTAACTGGGTAACAAAAATAGTAGACCGGGGGTGCGGTAGACGTAGTGTACCTGGATTTCAGCAAAGCCTTTGACTCGGTCCCACATAGAAGGCTGCTAAACAAATTAGACAGCATGGGAGTAGGTCATCAGGTGGTAAACTGGGTAAGGAGGTGGCTTACTGGTAGGACCCAGAGGGTATTAGTGAATGGCTCACTCTCAGAGGAAAGAAACATAGCTAGTGGAGTACCACAAGGTTCAGTGCTTGGCCCAATCCTACTCAACATCTTCATTAGTGACATTTCTGATAGACTGGTGGGCAAGGTGAGTATGTTCGCAGACAACACAAAGACTGGAAACGGAGTGGACACCCCAGGAGGAGTGGAGAAGATGAGGGCTGACCTAGAATCTCTAGAAAAGGGGTTAAGAACATGGCAACTACACTTCAATACTAAAAAATGCAAAATCATGCACCTCGGAAGGACTAACCCATGAGTGGATTACTACCTAGAGAGTGAAACACTGGAAGCCTCTAAACAGGAGAGGGATCAGGGAATAATTATAAAAGATGACCTGAAAATGACCAAGCAATGTGAGAAAGCAGCACTGAGGGCAAATGGTATGTTGGGATGCATAAGCAGGGGGATTACCAGCAGGAAAAAGGAGGTCATCCTTCCACTCTATAGATCAATGGTGAGGCCACAAATGGAGTACAGTGTACAATTCTGGAGACAACACCTCAAGAAGGATATTACCAGACTGGAAACAGTGCAGGGGAGGGCTACTAAAATGATTCATGGATTTTGTGACAAATCCAATGAGGAGAGGAGAGGCTGTATGAATTAAACATGTACTCCCTGGAGCAGTGGCGGGACAGAGGAGACATGATCGATACCTTCAAACTCCTAAAAGGAATAAACAAGGTCCAGGACCTGTTCCATATCAACAATCACTCAAGAACCAGAGGGCACAACATGAAGCTAAAGGGGGGCAGATTCAGAGGCAACACACGCAAGTTCTTCTTCACTGAGAGAGTGGTTGAACCATGGAGCTGCCTTGCACAGGAGGCAGTGGAGACAAAAATAGTTGAAACTTTCAAGAAGGCATGGGATAAATACAAGGGCACCATAACACTGAAAAGCAGTTAAGAGAATTGGTATTATTATGGGCAGACTAGATGGGCCGCATGGCCCCCTTTTGCCATCACTTTCTATGTTTCTATGTAAACCCAGTGACATATATATTCAATCTATCCATGGAGAGGGGGGAGGTGCCGGAGACTGGAGGAGTATGGCTGTTGACCTGATACATAAAAAGGGATTGAAAAATAAAGCACAGAACTATAGACCCATCAGTCTGACAAGCACCTTAGGGAAAATAATGGAAAGCTGTACCAAAGATAGGTTGAATGCTCAAATAGAACAGTTAAGATTAAAAGACAAGCAGAAGCATGGATTCACTTAAGGCAGGTCATGCACAACAAATTTATTAAGTTTCTATGAGAAAGTAAGCAAAAATCTAGACAACAGAATACCCACAGACGTTATATACCTTGACTTCAAAAAGGCTTTTGACGTGGTATCACATAGTAAATTTAATAGATAAATTAAACGAGTTAAAGGTCAATAGGAACTCAGTGACTTGGATCGAGGCCTGGCTTACCAAAAGGGGACAAAGGGTCAAAATAAATGGATGTGTGTCCTCTCCAGTCAGAGTGACTAGTAGGGTACCGCAGGGGTCAATATTAGGCCCCATATTATTCAAACTATACATACTGGATATTGGAAGAAATCTAAAGCCGTGGTACAGTGTATTTGCTGACAACACCAAAGTAGGAGGCAGGATAAATACCATAGCCAACTGTGAGGCCATACAAGGAGATTTACAACATCTAGTATCTTGGGCTCAGATGTGGGGTATGTTTTTTAACATTGAGACGTGCAAGGTGATGCATTTTGGTAGATCAAACCCCAAATACAAATATTATTTAGAAAATCATTCATTAGAAGAAACAACTAGAGAGAGAGAGAGAGAGAGAGATCTAGGGGTTATAATAACCAACCATCTTAAATGGCAGAGTCAGTGTTTGGAAATCTACAGAAGAGCTAACTATCTGGTGAACTCTATGATAAATACACACTTTGTACGTAATACCACGGAACTGAGACTGTCACTGTATAACATATACATGAGATCACATCTCGACTACGGCTCACAGTTATAGGGTGCAATGAATGTCACAGACAGGCATAGGCTGGAATGAGTGCAATGAAAAGCAACAAAAAAGAGCTGGGGCACAAAACTTACGAGGATTGACTGAAGGTGCTCAAACTGAGTACACTACACAACAGGCGAATCAGAGGGGACTTACTAATGATGCATAAAATCATCAATGACACAGAACTTATTTTTAATATAGAAACCAACATAATTTAAGAATACACAATAAACAAATACAATCTAGAACTTTTAAAACTGAGAAATGAAAGAGATATTTTACATAAAGGGTGGTGAATGTTTGGAATGGTTTACCATCGGAGGTACTGAACAGTTGGAATATGGACATCTTTAAGGAACATTTAGATAAATACCTAGTGGAAGAAGTACTTCTAGATTACTAGCATTAGCATTGGATGGCATATATGGGCTTTGCCTTCTGCTGTCTCTAAAATTCTAAGTAAATCAAGGAAACAGGTTTCTTTATGGATTCTCATATGTAGGATACCTCAGAAATCTCTTGAATTGATGGAAGTTAAACTTGGGCCAGGGGTCCCACCAGCTCATGTTATACTGAGATGGTGGAAAGGTGGACTCTAATGGAAGAGTACTGCAGCCCAGACTTCAAAAGGTCCAGTAGGTTTTCCAGGACTCTTTCTGGAGGACACTTTAAAGAGCAGTTAATAGCATTAGTTGAAGTACTAAATGGGGAAACACTTCAATTTTGCACCATTAGTCCATCTGGTATAGGGCTTGGATGCTGCTAACAGAACTAGAGAAACCTTTCGAGACAACTGAAATCTATTGAACTCTTATCTCTTCAGGAACCAGGCCTGGAGTTGAGGGATTAAAGGTTTAAATGTACCAGCTGACTCCAGAAATGGGTCAGACGCTTGGTCCTCAAGTGTAATATCTGTGGTTGCTGAACTGCAAGGTGTGTCAGCAACAGGTACCATATCTGCCTCGGCCAGCACAGGGCTATCAAAATCAGCTTGCCTCTGTAAAACTCCAGCTGGAGCACTTTCTGAATGACAGACACTGGCAGGAAAGAGTAGAGAAAAGAATTTATCCACTGCAGCCTGAATACATCCTGACAAAGCACCATACTATGGATTTCTGGAGCAAAAGCCTGACAGTCTTGCATTGTGAGGGGATGCAAAAAGGTCCAAATCTGGCATTCCCCATTCACTGAACAGGGACCGAACCACGGAACCAGCTGGGGATCACTTATGAGTATCTGTTAAGGTTTGTCTGAGACAGTCTGCTAGGGTATTCTGCACTCCTGGCAGATGGGTAGCTTAAAGCAAGGTTCTATTTTCTAGACAGCACTCCCAAACCTGCAGATCCTCCCTGCTGAGAGGGTTGAACTGAGTCCCACTTTGTTGGTTAAGGTAGAACATGACAGCTGTCTATTTGGAAATGCACCATCTTGTGGCATATTAGGGCCAACAAGGCTTGAAAACTGTAACGGACACCATTCATTCACAGCATATTTATGTGAAGATCATTCTCCAAATCTGACCCTGTCCATGGGTCTGGAGATTCTGACAATATGTTTCCCATCCCAGTAAGAAGGCATCCATAGTGAAGGTCACCTGTGGTTCTGGTGGGAAGAAGGCAAAGCCCTGGAGAAGGCTTTCCTTCATAGACCACAACAGCAGTGAACAAGTCAAGGGCTTTCTCATCTGTATTGGGTGGTTCGATGGGTGAGGTGTTTGAGACCACTGTGTTGAGCAGCCACTGAGATGTTCTCATCCTCACAAAGGATACTGTCAACACTGTGGTTGCCATGAGACCCAGTAACCACTGCATGAAATGTGCCCTCACTTGGGAGTGTTCCTTGGCATAGCAGCTCATGTGGACTATGGAGTCCACCCTGTCCTCTGGAAGAAATGACTGGACTTCAGACATATCTAGGACTGCTCGTATGAATTGCAGTATCTGGGAGGGAATCAGCTGTGATTGCTTCAGATTCAGTAACACTCCCATGGATGTCAGGAACTGAGATGCAGATGACGCTGACATTTCTGTGTTGTCTGGATGGGTTGTTTATAAGCCAGTCATCCAGAAGAGGGAGGTAATAATCCCTCTTTACAAGACACTGGTTAGGCCCCATCTGGAGTACTGTGTGCAGTACTGGAGGCCACACCTTCACAAGGACATTAACCAAACTGAGGCAGTCCAGAGAAGGGCAACCAAAATGGTGCAGGGACTGTATCAGAAGACATATGAGAACAGATTAACTGAGCTCAATATGTATACCCTTGAGCAAAGGAGGGAGAGAGGTGATATGATCAAAACATTCAAACACGTTAAGGGCATTAACAAGGTGAAAGAGTCTAACATGTTTCAGTATAAGAAAAATAGCAGGACAAGAGGACACAGCATGAGATTAGAGGGAGGCCGATTAAGGGGTAATGTGAGGAAGTTCTTTTTCACAGAAAGGGTGGTGGATGCATGGAACGGCCTACCTCAGGAAGTGGTGGCTATGAATACAGTGCAGGGCTTCAAACAGGCATGGGATAGGCATAAGGGAGCAATACAGATGAGTATGAATAGATAGGCTATTGACAGAACAAAGGCCGATGGCACATTTATAAGGTACAAAAATAAATGGGCAGACTGGATGGGCCTTGCAGTCCTTATCTGCCGTCAACTTCTATAAAGGAAAAGTTTAAGTTCCTGCGTTCTGAGGTGTTGCCACTAGAACTGTGAAACACTTCGTAAAGAAATGCAGTGCTCATTAAATAAAAAATAAAAAAAAAGAATCGCAGTGCTGAAGGAAGCCCAAATGGCAGGACGCTGAACTGGTAGTGTTTGAGGCCCTCACACAAAGAGAGGTATTTGTGATGGCTGGATTTGACAGGAATATGCTGATAAGCATCCTGCATGTCCAGGGATGCCAACCAAACCTGGGATCTCAAGTGAGGGAGGAGGGCTCTCAGGGACACCATTCTGAACTTTTTGTGGCTCATACCTGTTAAGGTGCCCAAGGTTGGAAACTGGTCGCAGGATGCCAGTCTTTCTGGCAGTGATAAAGTACCAGGAGTAGAAGTCCATGTTCTACTCTGTCTCTAGTAACTTCTCTACTGCACTGTTCTGTAAGAGCCCTTCTATCTCCAAGGAAAGGAGGTCTGTCATGTGCCCTTGTTAGCTGACACCGTTTCTTTGGCGGGTTATCCAGAGGGTGCTCTACCAGCTCCACAGAGTAACCTTCTTGAATAATTTTCAAGACCCACTTGTCTGTCATGATGATTTCCTACTGTTGATAAAACAGGGATAGTCACACACCCACACACCAAAGAGAAGTGATCCGCCATAGGCAACTGGGATGAACATGGGGTCAGTGTCCTGTTAGAGGGTGGTGCTGGATTCTTCTGTGGCTTACATCTTCTGCTGTGGGTTCTTTTGTTGCTGCTGCTGGAAGGACTTAAACAAACTGTTGCTGGAAGACTCGCTGGGCAGGTTTATCACAAACTAGCTGCTGCTGGAAGTAGCCAGAGTGTTTATCACCCTGAGGTATGATGTGGATGGTTTTTAGGCTCTTAGCGGCTATTTTCTTTTGATGCATCTCCTTAAGCACCTCCTCAACATGCTAACCAAAGAAATGAGTTCCATGAAATGGAACATTCATGATTTTCTGTTGGACATCAGATGAGAACGCTGAGGTACGCAGCCATGAAAACCTACGGATATAAATCCCCAAAGGCATCCAGAGAAGGCTTCAGTTGATTACTAGACTCAAAGCCTTGGGTAATAATTGACAGCAGGTCCTGCTTCAAGGATGACTCTGGCAAAGAGGCAAGATCTTGGAGCCTGTTTCATAGGGAGTATTCATACTTCAAGATATGGACCTGGCAGCTTGCACCTAGAGTAAGCTTCAGCCAAACCCTGCTTTCCAATAATGTCAGTCTTAAAAATACTCCTTGTCAGTAGACTGCACAGAAACTTCTTCAGGCACGACTGACTTTTTATTATTAGAGATAACAACAATGGTGTCCACTATAGGCTGTATATAGTACACCAACTTTTTCTGGGGTGCCAAATACTTCCTGAGAACTGATGGACAGCCAGGACAGAATCTGGCCTACTACATGCTACCTCTATGAGGGTCCCTAGACCAGGCTGTATAGGTGGCACTATCGATACAGGTATAGAGGGTATACTGAAATATTCCAGCTACAGCCACTTAGCCTCGTCTACAGCTACTGTCTCAAAATTCAGGGCTTTATGCAAATGATGGTTTAAATGTTACTTCGAGGAGCATTTAATCTAGCTGAGGGAGGAGCTGGTAGCAGAAAGGGAGGCAGAAATGGTCTGCCCAACAGGCTGAGGTAGTGTGTAAGGAAATCTCAAGGAATGAGAGTTCCACCACGGAGAAAGGAAGTAGGGGATTAGCAAAGGGGGAAAGAGCTGAGAACAAAAGAAGGAGAAAGGGGACACAAAAAGAAAAAGGGGGCAGCAACAAGCATAAAGCTAACAAAATCTGGAAGGCCATATGTGCAAATGCTGAAGTCTGGGTAATAAGATTCCAGACCTAGAGGCCATCATGGCAGAAACTGTCCTGGATATTGTGGCCACTACCGAGTCATGGTGCATGGACAACTATGACTGGTTCATGGTCATACCAGGCTATACAATTTTCAGGAGTAACAGGGTAGGAGGAAAAGGAGAAGGAGTGGTGCTTTATGTGAAAGAAAGCATAAATGCAACAGAAATACAGGGAATTCGGGGAGGGGGGCAGAGGTGCTGTGAGTAACCCTCAAGTTGGGTAACGGAGCCACTCTTCGGACAGGTGTGATCTACAGGCCTCCATCACAGGGAGATGACTTAGATAAGGAAATGTTAGAAGCAATTAGCAAAATGGCTAACAAGGGGTAGGTGTTACTGGTGGGGGACTTCAATCAGCTGGATGTAGATTGGAGCCTCCCTGAGGCAGCTTCAGCTAGGAGCAGGGACATCCTGGACTCCCTGCAGGGGGCATTCCTCAGGCAACTAGTCAGTGAACCCACCTGTGATAGGGAAATACTGGATCTGGTGCTTACAGAGACAGTGTTGCAGATGTCAAGGTGGCAAGCCACCTGGGGACCAGTGACCATTGTACAGTGTGACTCAACATAAGAACTGCTGCGGAATCCAACCACACAGTGGCAGGAGTCCTGTACTTCAGAACGACTGATTTTATGAAAACTGGTAAGTGCTTCAGGAATGATCTGGCAGGGGGTGAGGATCTGGAGGGGGTGCAGGAAAGGTGGGCCAAATTAAAAGAGGGCACAGTGAAGGCAACAAACCTCTGTGTCAAGCAGGTAAGCGTAAGTAAAAGAAAGAAGAGACCGCTATAGTTCGCAAAAGAGGTAGCAGAAAAGGTAAAGACTAAAACAAGCATTTTTCAATACCGAATGTTTGCTTGCTGGCATTGGCAGTGGTAGTGTAGAAGTTACAGAGCTGCGTAATAGGAATGGCAGTGAAGTATTGAACTGAAGCCAACCCCACCACCACCACCCTGCAGAGAGTGACAGGCATTGCGGTGTGCGTTTGGGTGATCAAGCATATGACCCATGCCATTTCACCCTCTTACCCTGCAGACACTGAAAAGTGTCACGGTGTTCCTTGGGGTCTTTGGCCTCTATGCACTCCCATTTCATTAGAAATATGGTGAGATGGGTGCGATATAGGAGAATGGGGTGAACTTTGGGGCTGAAGAGTCCAAGGCATACCTCGATGCCTCTCACTGGCTGCAGGGTGTGGAATGGTATGAGCATTACAGGCAAGAATCCCAAGTCACCCCTGATGCCTGTCATTCTCTACAGGGTTGGGCGTTATGGTTGGAAACCCTAATACCTCAGGCATTCGTTGGTATTTTCACTCCAAATTTTCAACATGGTTTTTTTGTGACCCCACCTCATGAACAGGGGGAATATCAGTTTGTTAGCCGATAGCTGCTTATGCACAGCGACTACAGCATTTAGCACCACAGGTGCAAAAACATTCCGAACAGGATGTAAAAAATGACAGCTGTACTGTTCATGGGGAGGTGTAAAAAATGGCAATGTTGCAAATCTGCAGTAAAAATATTTAAAAAAATGGTGAAGTCACGAGCGTACATAGAAACTGTGCAACGCACACCCGTAATATAATTAGGTTGGGGATTTTTTACAGCAGATTGTCAACTCAGGCATTTTGGTGCCTCCGATCATGAACAGTGTCACTGTGATTTTCTTTATCTGTGCCGAACAAAGATTTCCCACAGTGACCACGCATCTCTGCGCTGAAAGTGTGAAAACACACTTCAGCCATGTTGTGAAAAATGACAGCTGTACTGTTCATAAGGAAGTGTGGAAAAATGCCACTGGTGAAAATCTGGACTGAAAATATTACAAAGTCATGAACTTACGAGGGTGCATGGAAACTGCGCAATGCTCACTCGTAACACAGTCATTTTATGGACTTTTGTCACAAATTTTCAACATAGCCATTTTAAGACCTCTGCTCATGAACAGTGTAACTGTGATTTTCTTAATCTGTCCTAAACATTGCTTTCGCACATCAACAGCACCATTGTGCACTACATGTGCAAAACACATTTTGGTGACATATGAAAATGGCAGCTGTACTGTTCATAAGGAAGTGTAATAAAATGGCAATGTTGAAAATCTGGAGTGAAAATATTAAATTTGCAAACTTACGAACATGCATAGGAACTGCACAACGCACGCTCGTAAAACAGTCATTTTTAGGAATTTTTTCACCAAATTTTCAACATAGCCATTTTAAGACCTCTGCTCATGAACAGTGTCACTGTGATTTTCTTAATTTGTCCCGTACATTGATTTCGCACACCGACTGCGCCATTGTGCTCTACATGGGCGGAAACACGTTTTGGGTGAGATGTGAAAAATGACAGCTGTACTACTCATAAGAAGGTGTGGTAAAATGGCAATGTTGAAAATCTGGAGTGAAAATATTGAAAATTCGCGAACTTACGAGTGTGCGTAGGAACTGTACAACACGCTCGTAAAACAGTCATTTTATGGAATTTTTTCACCAAATTTTCAACATAGCCATTTTAAGACCTCTGCTCATGAACAGTGTCACTGTGATTTTCTTAATTTGTCCTGTACATTGATTTCGCACACCGACTGCGCCATTGTGCGCTACATGGGCGGAAACACATTTTGGGTGAGATGTGAAAAATGACAGCTGTACTGCTCATAAGAAGGTGTGGTAAAATGGCAATGTTGAAAATCTGGAGTGAAAATATTGAAAATTCGCGAACTTACGAGCATGCATAGGAACTGCACAACGCACGCTCGTAAAACAGTCATTTTAGGAATTTTCCACCAAATTTTCAAAATAGCCATTTTAAGACCTCTGCTCATGAACAGTGTCACTGTGATTTTCTTAATTTGTCTTGTACATTGATTTTACACACCGACTAGCCATTGTATGCGCTACATGAGCGAAACACATTTTGGGTGAGATGTGAAAATGACAGCTGTACTGTTCATAAGGAAGTGTGGAAAAATGCCACTGGTGAAAATCTGGACTGAAAATATTACAAAGTCATGAACTTACGAGGTGCATGGAAACTGCGCAATGCTCACTCGTAACACAGTCATTTATGGACTTTTGTCACCAAATTTTCAACATAGCCATTTTAAGACCTCTGCTCATGAACAGTGTAACTGTGATTTTCTTAACCTGTCCTAAACATTGTTGCAGACACCAACAGCACCATTTGCGCCATATGTGCGAAACACATTTTGGGCGCATATAGAAAAATGGCAGCTGTACTGTTCATAAGGAAGTGTAATAAAATGGCAATGTTGAAAATCTGGAGTGAAAATATTAAATTCACAAACTTACGAGCATGCATAGGAACTGCGCAATGCGCGCTCGTAAAACAGTCATTTTTAGGAATTTTTATCACCAAATTTTCAACATAGCCATTTTAAGACCTCTGCTCATGAACAGTGTCACTGTGATTTTCTTAATTTGTCCCGTACATTGATTTCACACACCGACTGCGCCATTGTGCGCTACATGGGCGGAAACACGTTTTGGGTGAGATGTGAAAAATGACAGCTGTACCACTCATAAGAAGGTGTGGTAAAATGGCAATGTTGAAAAAATCTGGAGGAAAATATTGAAAATTCCGCGAACTTACGAGCCTGCATAGGAACCGCGCAGACGCACGGCCAGTCATTATTCGAGACTTAGACGACCTTCTGATGAGAACATTGTTATGGCATTATTCAGGCCTGAAGGTGATTTAGCGCAGTGATCGTAATCACCTTTGGGGCCCTAATAACGCGACAGTGACATCATTCATGAGAAGGGGTCCCAAAAATCCCATGTTGAAAATTTGGTGCAAAATCAAAAAATGCCTGAGATATGCAACAAAGTTGAAAAACCCTATCTAGCCCATTATACAGCTTACCGGCATTTCCTCAGTTCACGGTCGGCTTTGAAGAGTGCAGACGTGTTCCCGGTCCAGCGAAGATCATCGTGCGAGCTCCAGAGGTAAGTATGGGGTGGGGGTGGGGAGGCAGGGGCGAGGGTGGGTGCGGGTTGTGGGAGGGAGCTGGGAGAAGCGCCGTCGGGACTGTTTTTATTTTGCAGGTTAAAAAAAAGAAGCGATGGGGACGTTTGCCACGCTGGGGTGGGCTCTCAGCGTGGCACAAGGATAGCTGGGGGGGCCATGGAGCCGAGCAGGATTGGCACCGTCGTATATGATCGGTTGCCACGCTAGTGGGCTCCCAGCGTGGCACCCAGTACCGGGGTGAGGACAGTGGAGCCGATGGGGATTGGGCACCCCGCCAGCATATTCTATGAGTTGCCACGCTGGGGTGGGCACCCAGTGTGGCATGTGGAAGGCTTTGGGGAGGCGCAGCACAAGCCGGGAGGGGATTGGGCAACCCGCCGGCTGCTATGTCGTGTGGGGGAGGGCAGCATGCAGTATGCATGCGTTTGTGTGTGTGTGTGTGTATGTGTGTAGTGTGTAGGGGGAGCTGCATGAGCAGGCGATATCTATCGCTGCTCACTGAAGCGTAGCTCCCCCTTTCAACTGTATGCCACTGCATTTTGGAGCTTGTCATAGACAGCTCCAGCATGCATTGGCTTACAGGGGCCGCGCCTGCCAACACACTGACTGAATTGGAAGAGGGGGTGACACACCTCCGAAATCTCGGATGATGGCACTATGTTTCTTGCACATGCATGCAAGCAAACATAAAAATAGCATTCAGAAGGTATAAGGGGACTCAGAAGCGGGAAGATAGGGAAGTGTATCTGGTAAAACAACAGGAGGGAGGCAAAGCAGTAAGGAGTGCAAAGATGCAAACTGAAGAAAGAACAGCTCAGGAATTATTAAAAGGAGACAAGACATTTTTTAGGTATGTTAGGGAGCTGTATGGAGAGGGATCAAGAAAAGGCAAACAGCTTGAACAAATACTTCTGCTCAGTATTCACAGTGGGGGAGGGATCTTGCATGGGCACCAGGAGCTTTAAGGGAAGGGAAGTGGGCACCAGTCCATTTTCTGAGGAGAAAGCCTGGAAAGCACTCACTAACCTGAAGGTGGACAAAGCTATGGGGCCACACGGGATACATCCCAGGGTGCTGAGGTAGTTCAGAGAGATACCTGCTGCATCTCTGACAGACCTATTTAACAGATCACTGGAGACTGGCATGGTCCCAGGGGACTGGATTAGGGAAGAGGTCGCCCCACTTCACAAAAGTGGTAGTAGGGAGGAGACGGGAAATTATAGGCCTGTCAGCCTGACATCGGTGGTAGGTAAGTTAATGAAAAACTACTAAAGGAAATAATTGTGAAATATCTTGTATCTAAACAATTACAGAATCCAGGACAGCGTGGGTTCACAGGGGTACGATCATGTCAAACAAACCTGATACATTTCTTCGACTAGGTGACCAAGGAGTTGGATCAGGGAGGAGCGGTAGACGTGGGCTACCTGGATTTCAGCAAGGCTTTCAACACATTCTCCATAGAAGACTGGTAAACAAGTTGGAGGGCTTGGGAGCAAGTAATAAAGCGGTAACCTGGGTAAAAAACTGACTATTAGACAGGACACAGAGGATAGTAGTAGACAGTGTGCCCTTCTCTGCACAGCTCACAGAAAATGACTCCAGAAAACTGAATACTATGGCCAAAAAAGTGTATACAACTGCTTCCCTGCTCCTGAGGCAGGCAGCTTATTTGGCTTAACAGCTCATTACCTGAAAGGCATGTGGAATGCAGTGCTGGTGCTGGCACTGACTGATAAGGCTGATGGTGAGTTGTCCCAGGACCTGGTGGCCACAGCAAAGTCAGCCCTGAATGCCACTGAATACCAGTTCCACATGGCTGTCGACACCAGTGACTCTGCCTCATGGATCTTAGCCCATGCAGTGGTATTGAGGAGGTTTGCCTGGCTAAGAACTAGTCTTTTCCTAGAACACCTAGACTAAAGCCATGGATCTCTCCTTTGAGGGAAATTTCTTATCTGGTGACAAGACAGAGGCATACATGAACAAGGTAGATGAGTACAAAACTACTTACAAAAATAACACTGAAAAGGGAAAGGCTGGCCGGCCTGGTAGCGCTGGACACCACACCTCGCTCCACGCCGTCGACCCGGGTTCGGGAACGAGCCCGGGCTGTCAGGGGATGGCCGGGGAGAAGGGATTGAGCGCCCAACCGCTTGCTCCTCCGGCCTCTGGGATCACAGCTTCCACCGCAATACCGCCACCTCCTGGTGAACTGGGGGGAAGTCAGTGCGAAGGAGAAAATGCAGCAACATAGCGGGTTGACGCTGGCAGGGGACTGGCGCGGGTGCACGTCTCTGCGTGCGCCTGACCCCTTGTTCCCATTGCACGCCGGTGTCAGGGGTGGAGGAAAAATCCTTCACCTCTCCTAGGTGACGATCTCCCCAGCAAGCAGGCGTGCCACCACCGACAACATCAGGGCAGACTCCACTGAGCCAAGGTACTCTCTCTGTGAACATTCTGAGGACAAGGTAAGGGGGAACCTTTCCTCACCCCACCCAGGGGGTAATCTGGGCCATCAAGGTTGTAGGGGAATCGAGCTGAGGTACTCTAGGGGCAGACCTTGAAGTCGGATAGGTCGCAACGCTTGTGGCATTGGGAGTTCCGACTGAGTGGAGAAGTTGAGGGTAGAAAGAGGCACTGGGGATAAATAGAGAGTAAAAAAAAAAGAAAAGGGAAAGGCTTCCACTTCCTACGGGCAATTTGGAAGGGGAGGCAGGGGTAAGGGCTACAATTTAAGACCCTATGCTCCCTACGAGTACCAGTCCCAAAGAGGTTTCTACAGAGACAGATTCAGGAAGGGCTCCAGTCGTGCTGCTGCAGTACAAGCCCTCAAGCCACAACCAAAACAAAACCCATGACAATTCTGTCCAGGTTGCCACCCACTGCCAGTGGGGGGACTGACCACTACTTCCAGGAATGGGTAAAACAGTGTCGCCAGACTGATGACCCGCCTCCTCCCTCCTCACACCCCACTTCTTCCTCATAATCTAGGACCATTGGGCACACTGGCACTTATCAAGTTATTAAAATCCCTACCAGCCAGAGGTAGCCCTGGTTGCAATGGTCTACACCCCTCTTTCCAGAAACTCATCTCCCCTGCAATTGTAAATCCCCTCACCTTCATCTTCAACCTCTCCCTAACTACTGCTGCTGTACCCACCTCTTGGAAACACACTAATGTAGTGCCGATATTCAAGGGTGGTGATCCCCTATCCTCCGACAACTACAGACCCATCTCCCTTCTCCCCCACCTGAGCAAACTGCTTGAAAAAATCATATACTCTCAGTTAATGGAGCACCTGGAGAAGTACAACCTCCTTTGCCCCCTCCAGCACAGTTTCTACAAACATCATAGTACAGTGGCAGCCGCCTATAACGGGCACATGTGTGCAATGCTATTATGCCCGCAATAGGAGATGGTCGGTATATACAAAAAAACAATTTTTCGACCGCAGTTTAAATCGCGGTTTAAATTTCCCACTCTAGCAATACATTACTGTGCATATTCAAAACGCAGTTAAAATTTCTGCATCACCACACATGAATTCAATTAAATAAATGATGCTGCATAAGGAAACTGTGCTTGTAACTTTATTTAAGCACAGAAAATTAATTTAAATGAATTATTAAAACAGTTCTTATCTGTTGGCGGTTTTTCTATTTGCTTCCAAAGAAATCAGTGATACAGGTCTGGACAGTATGCTTTCTGCAGTACGGGCGCCAGGTTTCTTCCATTGTTCTGAGTTTTTCCCAGTTAGGTTCCAGTTCGGGATTCTGCTCCATGGCCCGACGCAATGTTAAAAGTGCGTTTGCGGTCAGGGTTCTGATTTTCACTCCATTCACTAAATAGCTGCTTTTTTGCATCAATAAATCAGCCACCATGGATTTAGGAAGATTGAAGTGCTGAGAAAGATCCCTCTGGCTCATCTTTGGCATTTCATCGATTTGCTTGAGCACATCGATTTTTGGGAAGAGGGACATCGCTTTACGTTTGCTGGCCATAGTTGCATGAGGTGCAGAAATGAACTGAGCACTGCAGCACTAAAGTCTTGCTAGCACCTCTTTTAAGCCATCAACCTATTTAACAGTAAATTAGCAATTAGCAATTGCGCTAATTGGGTGCGAACACCTGTCAGTTCAGTTAGGAAAATGATCTTCAATTGCCCGAGATAGCAGGCAATCTTAACACGCTTTAACCGATGAAGTTGAAATGGGGGTTAATTAGAAATGACAAATGGATTTAACTTTTTGCCCGAATTAACCGATTGCTTGATTTAACTGCAGTCGGTATATTTGGAGTATACTGTACCTCCTCTGCCCTAGCACTTTTTTCCGACCACGTGCTGAGAAGTGTGGACCAGGGCAAACCCACAGGTGCAGTCTTCACTGACCTATCTAAAGTGTTTGACCTTGTTGACCACAACCTCCTCCACTCGACCTTACCCCTTTTCAGCTGCTCTTCTGGGCCCGCTGCCTGGTTTTGCAGCTACCTATCAAACAGGCACCAGTCAGTTCTCATTGACAAGGTCTCCTCTGCTGCCCTTCCTGTACTCACTGGTGTTCCCCAGGGCTCCATACTCAGACCTCTTTTCTTCTCTATGTTTATCAACATGCTTCCCAAGGACAACATTAGCTGCTCTCCTCTCCTATATGCTAATGATTTGGTCATATATCACAGCGACAAAACTGTTGACGCTATCTCCTTCACCCTCACACTAAACTTTGCATCTGCCTACAAATGGTTCCTCTCTCACAACCTACCAGTTAATGAAAAAAAGACCACATCTATGCTTTTCGGGTCTAAACCCTTTCTAGTAAAGGCAACAAAATCAAAGTCATCCCTCCTAGTTCTCACCCCCGCTGGTACTCCGCTTGAAATTGTCTCATCCTTTAAGTACCTAGGAGTTATCCTTGACCCTTCCCTTTCTTTCTCTGAACACATCAACCACACCGTTCACCGGATCCACCAAAAACTAGGCACCGCATACCATTGTAAACACTACCTGACCATGGAAGCTCGTCTGGCAGTAGCACATGGCAACCTATTTCCCCTTCTAGACTACTGCTCCCCAGTCTATTCACACCTGTCCACCTTTCTGCACAAAAGACTAAACACCACATACAATGCTATCTGTCGCTTCGCCCTTCTCATCCCCTACCGCTCCCACCACTGCTCACTATACCAAGCGCTAGGATGGCCGACCCTGCAAGGTCGTTTTGATTACGCATTGGGCTGGACAGTGGACAACTCCCTCCACCTCCCACATATGTCCCCCTACTCTCCCCCCTACTGACAAAACAGAGTGGTCACCAGAAACCTTCGGGTATCCTCAATCCCACCACTGGAAGTACCTCGTGTCCTCACTACCATGGGCAAACAAGCTTTCTCTGTCACTGCCCCCTTGCTTTGGAACAAACTCCCCCTGCCTATTCGCTCATCACCCACACATCTAGCTTTTAAGCATGCCATGAAAGCATGGCTCTTCTCGTCTGCAGTCTGCCACTGTTCCTAACTGCAAGGATAGGGTCTGCATCTCTCCACTGGCCTAAGCACTTAGCCTACACTGGCATCTTGACAGCACTTTCCTCCCCACCGTGCTCCTTCCCCACTATAACTCCCTTTTACCTCCTGTCCCTCCCTCCCTTGCCTACCCTTCCCCCCTCTGCTACCCCACTTTTATGTTTCCTCTTTCTTTCGAACCTTGTGCTCATTGCTGCTTGAATTTCTTTACTTGATGTTTTTTTTTATCTCAGCCTGTATTTTGAACAACTTGTTATTTACTCAACAATGAACTTGATCTTGTATTTTACACAATTTTGCTGCTTGTATCCTGCTACAACCTAATACTGGTGTCAATTCTACCTTGTACATTGTATCTCATGTATTGTTTGAACCTCTCTGTTATGCCTGTATTTTTGCTGCCGCATTTCTGTGGCCCGGGTCGTGACTGAAAATGGTCCTTTGGATCAGTGCACCTACCTGGTTATCAAAGACATACATACATAAATAAATAAGACAAGTGGGTCCTGGAAGTAGTGGGTTAGGAATTGTCCATACAATTTAAGAGGTTTCCAAAACTGCAGAGATCCAAAAACTTTCCAGCTCATTCACCAACAGAAAGACTCTGCTGAAACTGGAAGTAAAGAAGCTGTGGCAGGTAAAAGTAGTAGAAAAGGTCCCTACCTCACAGTGGGACAAGGACCTGTTTTCAAGATCCTTCCTGACCCACAAGAAAATGGCTCCATCTTCCAAACTACTTAAGTTATAAACTGCAGAAATGTGTAAATTATTTCCCATTGCCAAAGCTTATTTGTTTGTTTGTTAAGATGGGTCCACTTAAGTTATTGTAAAGTAAGATGGGTCCACTTAAAAGTTACTAGAAATATAAAATTAACTTAATTTTCAATGTTTAGGTGTATTAATAAAGAACAGTTACAAAAGAACTTACTGTAACCGTGTATCTTTGAAAGAATCTCCTCCATTAGGCCACACCTTTGAAACTATAAGCCATCAGTGTCAGTACCACACAGAAACATTTTGCTAGCCGGGGGCCGCCCACAATGACATGCAGTGTCTGTGCATATATAACGACGTGGGTGGCCCCATCACTCCTCAGTTCCCCTCTGGAGATTAGCCTCGGAGGACCTCCAGCTATGAGGAACTAGGAGAGGAGACCAGAACCAGGCATACAAGGAGAGGCATTGGGCTGGAGACAGGATGCATGGAGTAAGGGTTTAGGCACAGCATCTGATATAACCCTCACTAAAATCAAAAGGGGGAAGGAGGGAGGGTACACCACGACCTAATGAAGGAGATTCTCTTGAAGATCAACTGTTATGCTGAGTTCTTAAGTAACTAGCTTCATCGAGGATATTTCCTACATTAGGCCACACCTTTGGAATAACTCAAAAGCAGTACAAAGTAAACTGGGAGGATGGCACAGTCAGATAGGTAATCAGGGAAGACAGCCTTGCAGTACAGCAAGACCCAAACCAGCACAACTACGAGAGACGGAATCCAGACTGTAATGTTTAGTGAAAGTGTAAACGGAGCGCCATGTGGCTGCAGCACATACGTCAGCACCAGGGTCATTTTTGAAGTAAGCAACCAAAGTGACCATACTCCTTGTAGAGTGACCACAAACAACCACAGGAAGTTCCTTACCATACTTCCTATAACAGAACATAATGCAATGTGC
This sequence comes from Neoceratodus forsteri, assembly GCA_016271365.2. Lineage (NCBI taxonomy): Eukaryota > Metazoa > Chordata > Ceratodontiformes > Ceratodontidae > Neoceratodus > Neoceratodus forsteri. The sequence goes on along the minus strand of CM028138.1, from coordinate 280,323,810 downwards.
CAGCCTTTTGGGCAGGCGTTGTTAGAAACATAGAAGTTGCTGGCAGATAAGGACCACTTGGCCCACCTAGTTTGCCCAAAATTCCCTACCTGTGGTGCCACCAGAGACCCTACTTGGACTCCGGCTTACAACCCCACCCCCTCCCTTGCTTCTAAGATTCCATTGTGTTTAGACACAGGAGCACCCTCCTTCCCAGTGGTGAATGAAACAAAAAGATGAGAAGACTGCCTGCAGTCTTGGTGTGATCAATATAGTATCTATAGCATACTATGTACATCCAACGTATGGAGCAGCCCCTCACCGTGGTTGGCATGCTTGGGATAATATACGGGAAGATGTATTGTTTGATTCAGTTTAAATTCAGACAGCACCTTCGGCAGAAATGTAGGATTTGTATGCAAAGCGACTGAAAATAAATATCAAAACAAAGGCTTTTTCGACTTTAGTAGCATACAGAGACGACAAAAGTAAGCTAAATAAAATAACAAACGGCAATGGCTAAGTTGTCAAGGTCTCCTTCAGCAAGTCTGATGAGGATGACTGCTGGCAGGAGAAAGAACTGAGGAGTGCTGGGGCTGCCCATGTTATATACGTGTAGATTCTGCATGTCATTGTGGGTGGCCGACTGCTAGCAAAAGTTTCTGAGTGGTCCTGACACTGATGGCTTATAGTTTCAAAGTTGTGGCCTAATTGAGATGTCCTCAATGAAGATAAGATCGAAATACTCCTAATGTTTAAAAAAAAAGTTTAAAGGAAAACTACATGCAAAAATTATAAAAACACAGTGTTTTTTTTTTCTCCAATGATTCCTAGTGTTCTGCTACTTGTGTCTGTAGCACTTTTTTTTTTTTGGTTGAGATTTTTTGCCCTTAGGGATAGCCACTCAGCTTCTTTTATTACCTTTGATCTATTGTAATTTTTCCAGAATGCATAGGAACCATAGTTATAATCTAGTCACACCATCTAACTGTAACTGCTCGTGAAAGTTTACTGCTTTGAAAAAGTGTTTGCCCTCTCTCCCTGGCGGAAGTTGGATTTTTCTAAGTGCCAACTGTTGTTATTCTGAATGTGTGGCAATTTTCTCTATAAAGTGCTGTCACTGGGTGATAATAAAGCCAATACACACTTAAACACAGAAACACAGAATTTGTCAGCAGATAAAGACCATTTGGCCCACTCTGTCTGTCAATTTTTCCCTACCTACAGTATCAGTGTAGACCCTGCTTGGTCTCTGGCTCTTTCTCCCTGCCCCCATTTCTTTTCACTGAGATCCCCTTATGAATATCCCATGCATTCTTGAACTCCATCACTGTTTGCACCATGAATCCACTACCGTTTCTGTGAAAAAACACTTCCTCATATCTCTCCTGTATTTACCCCCCCCCCCAACTTCACAGCATGTCTTCTTGTTCTTGTACATTTTTTCCCCTGAAAAATACATCCTTCCTGTACCTTATTTACCCCTGTGAGGTATTTACAGGTTTCTATCATATCCCCCCATTCCTTCTCTCTTCCAGGGTGTACACAGTGAGTTTCTTCAGTCTCTCCTTGTAGGGCTTGTGATGCAGACTCTGCACCATTTTAGATGCTTGCGTCTGGACTGCCTCCGCTCTGTCTATATCCTTCCAGAGATGTGGCCTCCAGAACTGTACTCAGTATTCCAAGTGAGGTCTTACCAGTGATCTACACAGAGGCAGCACCACCTCCCTCTTTCTGCTGATTATACCGCTCCCTATGCACCCCAGCATGCCACTACCTCTCCCAACTGCTTTGTCACACTGCCTGGCCACCTTTAGGTCACCAGAGATTAATATTTATTTTATTTATTACACACAAGATCCTTTAAGCAGTGTCTATTTTCAAAGGGTCTAGGGTCATATACAAAAATACAGCATCAAACATTGTTATATATTTACAGCAGAGATAGCTTAGCAACAGTAAAGTATATTGTAACATGGCACAAAACCAGAGACCACAACAACGAACATGGATTGAAGCAATGGCAACAGGTGACTATGGAGCAACCATGCATTAATTCTCAAGTAATCCATAGTTGCTCCTGAGTCATCGGGAGCGCACTTAGTGAGAGTCGGATGGGGAGAGAGAGAGACACAGACACACATGGAACACTCAGCCCCTGTCCCACAACTCGGCAGAACTGCTATATGTGTTCTTTGCCGTCCTCTCTCTCTTGTTCGATCTCCACTCATTCGTCTCAGTGTTGTTTGCTCTCTGCTGCATTCCTTCCCACCCACCCACCTACCCTGTGGACTTCGGGGACTAGAGCAGTCATTATACCAGACAGGAAAAAATCTGAAGAACACCGTTTCTGAATGTTAAAAAGCTGGCATTGCCGACAGAACAGTAGAATTAGGCATCCTAAATTTAATAATTGCAGTTCTAAAACAGTTTGCAGCGTTATCCTTTCTACAATAACAAACAGAAAGACAAAAAAATATACCTCCATTCATAAAAACAATGCTCTGTAAACTCATAACCTTAATTTTTTCTTCCCATTCATTAGTGCATTGTGGGTAAGGTACACAGATTTGCATATCTGTGTAAGTCACAAAACATTTACATGTACAAGACGCCATGTGTCACATCTTACTTTTTTACACATTACTTATATATTTAGTGGAGTTAACAATGAAATGCTGTAGTTCCCTCTATTATTAAACCATGTTTTCAAATGTGCACGTAAATGTTTTGTGACTTGCAGATTGGGCTGGCAGTATAGCCTAGAGGTTAGAGTAATGAGCTGTGAATGAGCTTAGTACATCCAGCAGACCAGACCTGGGTTTGATTCTCACAACCTCCACTTGCATGCTGTGTGAATCTGAACAAGTCACTTAACCGCCCAGTAGTCCCAGGTCACCCCTGAAAACAGGCACTTGTGCCTAATGGGCCTTACCCTGTTACCAAAGACTAAAAAAAAAAATAAGAGCCGGCCTGGTGGCGCTGAGAGTTGAGGTGCTGGATGCCACATCTTGCGCCATGCTGCGACCTGGGTTCGGGAACGAGCCTGGGCCGTCAGGGGTAGGCAGGGGAGAGAGAAGGATCGAGCATCTGGAGGACAGCTCTCCTCTCTCGGGAGGGGGGGTCATGGTTTGGCATCTGACTGGCCCCTGGCAGCAGCCGGGGGCACAGCAAGCATTGAACTGATATTGAGGTATGGGGAGTGGTGACGCCGGCGGTGATGACTTGGCATCTGGGTGCGTGCCACTCCCCCACGAACAGGGAAAATGCCCCGCAGGCTCCGAGGAGACGGAACGTTGAGGTAGTCCTCTCATTGCACCCACCTGCCTGACTCCACGGTCCCCGATGAAACTAGATTGCACCGGGTGTAACCCGCCACACCTCGTCCCCACCCAGGGGTGGAATTGATGCTCCATGGGGATTGACCGAGAAGTCAAGGTAAGGCGGCAGAAGTGGGAGACCAGCCTCATTGACGCGCCTGCGGTAGCGGGGGGTGTAGAAAATGGCAATTTAAAAAATAAATAAAAATATATGTGTAACCCCTAGGTGGCACTATCCCAAGGGCTGCTCCCCCTGCCTACGTGACTAGGTGCAGGTTAAGGGGCCTGGGTACTGAAAACAGGTGCCTCCACCCTGAGGACAGGGTTACTGGTAGCGTAACTGACCTGGGTACAGCCCTCCGGGACACTGTAACCCCCCTCTTTCCCCTCTAGTGGCCTAAGCGATGAACAACAGATACAGTTACAATAACCCCTAATCAGCATACAAATCCCTACTCTGTTTGCACTTACCACCAGGGCTGGTTCCACCAGTTCGACCCTAGAGACCCCCTGCAAAATAAGGTTAGACACTGCAGGTAACAAGAGTACAGTGCTTCTTGTACAAAATGGAACCACAGACAAGTTAAATGCAAAAATAATTAGATCTGATTTATTCAGGAGGAATGAACAAGGGAGGGGCATAATTTGGCTGATTAGTTCTGTAACTGATTCAATCAGGCAATCATCCATGCACTTTAGAGTCCCTTCACAGTCACACACTCTGGGTACCCAGTTGAAAAAAAGGTGGGCTAGCCTGACACATTGCCCAGGGTAGGCCGTCGTTGCAGTTGGTCAGGGCCCTGTGATGGAAAGAAGGAGCATGCACAACCACACACAATTTGTAATCTGGAGCCTGGAGGCTCAGTTCGTGACAAGAAAACAACAACTGAATCAGATGACAGCACTTTTGATTTCGCTGATGTTGCAGGGAGCTACCCTGGTGTTTACTCATGCTACCCAATACGAAACATAGGAGGGATGAAATGGAGACTGCAGGTCGACAAGCTGGTATGCCAGGAGAAGCAGGGGAAACACGATTCACCGAAGTGTCGTTCTTGTTCGAGATGTTGAGCAAGGGGCTGATCCCCGGGCGAGTCTCTCGTCGATGGTGATCTCTGCATCTGAAGAAGCTGACTGGGCCAATGTGGCAAGGCCCAGGCCGAGTGAACAGTTCGGATTCAGTTCGATTGGTATTGGAGACAGCTTCCAGCAAGCGTGGCACAAGTAGTGGGGAACCAAATCGCGACCCACTGACAGCTTACAGCACATTTATAGTAAAGCAAAACACAATACCACAGGTTGGATGACAGTCCAGTTGCAATTTCAGTTTTCCTGAGCAAAACCGTGATCTCTGTGGTGATTCAGACGTCCTGACAGGCCGATCGCTTACAGCAAATCTTTGGTCTTCTTCAGGTAACAGGGCAGTCACAATTCGGTACTTCTGGTCACAAGTTGATTCGGATTCAGTCCGATTAATTTCACTAGCAGATCCCTCAGAAGGGAAGATGAAGCAGGCAGGCCAGACACAGCATTCCCACCAGTTTTCTGTGCTACTACACAGGAGCAGCTACTCGAATGTCTTGAGCAGTTCACTCTCTCCACTCCATGCTCAGACTGACTCTCTGCTGCAAGCAGCACCTGGACTTCCTTCTGATCCAAAAAGGGTTTGGTTGGTTGATTCATCTGTCTGTCAAAGCAAGGGCTCCCCCCCCCGGGTCCATTTAGGTGCCAAAATGAAAAAATGACAATTCCTACAGAAATTCACTCCCACAAGACCCCTGGGGACAGACTCCATTTTAAGGTCCTCAAAAGGTACTGATTGGTGCAATGCAGAAATATCCATGCTGCAAAGAAAGGCAGGTTAGACAAACTATAAAATACCATTATTATTAGAGCAGCTAATCAGCAAACAATTACCCGTTCTAACAGAGCTCCCTCTGCACCATTAGCAATAGCAGAACAGAGCAATATTATTGCAGCTCGGGTGGGACTCGAGCCTGGAAACACTCGGCCCCTACCCAGATTAATTATTCACTACAAAAATAATGTCTCTTAAAGGGACAGGCATGGAGGCTAACAGGGCTCTCGCATGCAAGCACTTTTATACCTGTAAAGACACAGAACGCCCGCCTGGCAGTGGGAATTTAAGCACACCCAAGGAAGACTTTTGGGAGCCCCCCATTTATAGGGGGGTTACACCCTTCCCTGCCTGGAAAGAACTTGGTGTCCACGTCAAGTCCATGCTCACAACAACATTATTTGAAGACATTAAAATATATGCTTCATTACCATTTTATACGTATCCAAAATAGCTAATACATATGATTATATATATATATATATATATGGCACAGTTATGCAGTTTTCATACATTCAATAATGATTTCACTATGATTCACACAATAATATTACTGTACTTATTCATGTTATAGTTTCTTGCATTCTAAACAACATAGATGGGTCCCACCCCTATCAGCTAACTTGGGGCTAGACGGGGCAGGGGCACCATGTCCTGAAGGATGGACAATCAACTTGGAAGTAGCAGAAAGGCTCAATTTGGGCAGTGAGCTCTTTGAAACATAGATACCCTTGTGGACAACATTTAAAGGAAGATCTACTGGTCTTCCAGGGGAGTCATAGCTTAGACGTATGACGGGTTTAACCACTCCCCAGAGTTCCTTGGGGAAACAGATACAGTCTCTGGAGTACCAACATTTGCTTCAGTCTCTTTTTCAGTAGAAAGGGGTACCTCTGCACTGGGCAAAGTCTCCAGTAGCGGAACATTATCGGCTCCTTGCACGCCAGATTCTGCTTCCACAATACTTTGTTCATTGTTCTCTCCGGAAGAGGGCCTAGGTTTCTCATCCTGAAGGAACTTTTGGATCATTGAATTTTGTGGCACTCAAAGGGTGCTGTCAACACTGTCATATTGCTCTGCAGATTCTGGTGTGTCACCAGAGAGAGAGAGATTTTCCACATCGGATTCCTCCTCATGTAATTCAAACAGTTCCACTAGGCACAAGGAATCTGTTATTTCCTATGTAATGCTCTGCACCTCACTTTCAGGGGGCACTGGTTCCAGGGAAGAAGCTGGGGGGTTAGGCAGCTCTGAAGGCACAGCTTCATCCCTACGATTCTGCAGAGGATTGCCTTGAAACAACTGGCTCAGTTCATAAGAAGGATAGTAGGCATTGCTACATTCACTTTCATCAGAAATGGACTGACAGTCATCATCATTCAGAGCCTGCCAGGGGGAAGGCCTTAGGTCTGGAACAACAGGGGCAGGTTGACTCTGTCTCTTTTTGGCAGCAGCACGAGTCACTGGCCCGGGGAAAGTGTCGGGTGTTGGTTCAGCATCAATGTTCATTGACCGATGGGCAGTAGGTGATTGCAGTGCATGGTCTTGACAGCTCTAGAGTTGTTCTCAGGGCGTACTTTGTACACAGGCAGTTCATCCAGTTTACCGATCACTATGTGTGGAAGGTGATGCCACCTGTCAGCAATTTTATGCTTTCCATGCAGTCCCAGATTGTGCAACAATACACGGTCTCCGGGCACTAGCTCTTAAGCCTTCACTTTCTTGTCATGCCTCTCTTTGTTGGCAAGGTTTCTCTTGGTGACCATTGTTTGAGCCAGTTGATATGCATGGTTCAATTGAGCTTTCAGTTTCTGTACATATTGCAAATAGTTCTCAGCTTGGACCCCATCCGGGGAGACCCCAAAGCAAACATCTACAGGCAGCCAGGCTTCCCTCCCAAACATTGGACAATAGGGAGAGAATCCAGTAGCATCAATTTTGGTGCAACTGTAAGTGTGTACCAAGGTGCTAATCTGCTGATGCCACTTAGACTTGTCTTTAGGATGGAGAGTACCCAACATGTCCAGAAGGGTTCTGTTAAAGCGTTCTGGCTGGGGGTCCCCTTGAGGGTGATAGGGAGTGGTTCTGGACATTCGCACCCCTCCATAGAGCATTTCTTTGATTAGTCTACTTTCAAAGTCTCTTCCTTGGTCGAAATGGATACGTTGGGGTACACCATAGTGGAGAAAGAACTTTTCTACTAGCACCTTGACCACCATAGAGGCCTTTTGATCCTTGGTTGGGAAAGTTTGTGCATATCGGGTAAAGTGATCGGTTACTACCAGTACATTGCCAATGTTCTTTTGATCGGGCTCCAGACACAAGAAGTCTATACAAATCAGTTCCATGGGGGCACTGGTAGTGATGCTGACAAGTGGGGCAGCTTTCTAGGGCAAAGCTTTCCGCTGGAGGCAGCGACTGCAAGTTTTGACATGATTCTCATCTGCTCCCATTTTCAGACAATAGAATCGGGATCGTACTAAGTCGAATGTCCGGTCAATACCGAGGTGTCCCATGTGGTTATGGAGGGACCTCAGTACCAGCTGTTTGAAGGCTGTGGGTAGGACCAACTGCTGCTTGTCCACTTGACCTTGACGATCTACTGTCTCTCTATATAGTAATTGATCTCATAACTTTAGTCTGGGACCTTCTTTGAATAACGGTGCAGTTCGTAAGTCAGTAGAACGTAGTTTAGACACATCCTTCTCTGCATGCAGGCATCAAGTGTGGGCTGAATCATGGGGTCATGGGATTGAGCCCACTGAATGCTGTCACTATCAAACTGGTGCAAAGCACTGATATCTAATGCAGAAAAATTACATTAAGCGGCAGGTATGCAAGTATCGGGGGGGCCCCAAACAGTCCACCAGGCAGTCCACGGTGTCTGCAGACAATTGCTCATCTTTGTCAAACTTTTGGCACAATGCTTTAATAGAAGGTTCAGACAGCCTCACCTAATGGTCTTTGGAACTTGGCTGCCGTGAAAGGGCATCAGCATCAATATGGTTCAGTCCAGGTCGATATTCAACCACGTAATCGTAAGTTGACAAGGCAGAAAGCCACCAGTGCCCAGTGGCGTCCAACTTGGCTGAAGTCTGTACATACGTTAGAGGATTGCTATCAGTCTTTACTAATATCTTGGCCTCATAGAGGTACTCATGGAACTGATCAACTATGGCCCACTTTAGAGCGAGGAACTCCAACTTGTGCACAGGACAATTCCGCTCGGAGGGTGTCAAGCTACGACTGGCGAATGCCACAGGTCTCAGGCCATCCTCATATTCTTGATATAGCACAGCCCCAAGCCCTTTCAGACTGGCATCCGTGTGCAGGACATATGGTTTGGTGGGATCAGCATAAGCATGGACTGGGGCGTGGGTAAGCTGATAGATGGCTTAGAAGAATGCCACCTTGCACTTGGGGATCCAATGGGTTCCAAAAGGTTCACCTGTTTGAAAATACACCTTGTCTTCTTCTTTGAGGGACCCCTTCTTGTATCTGCGGTTGGTGGGAGGATAGCCTTGGGTAAGATTAAGGAGCGGCCAGGTTACCTTCGAATAGTCCATAATGAATCAGCAACGGTAGCTGCAAAACCCCAGAAAATGCTACAGCTTTTTCAGGTTGGTGGGCTGGGGCCAGGTGGTCAGGCACTCTACTTTACTGGGGTATGTCTGTATCCCCTCAGCTGACACTATATGTCCCACATATTTTACAGATGCTTGAAAGAACTGGCACTTGTCTAAGGATATCTTGAGGCTGAATTCTTCCAAGCGATCGAGGACTTTGAACAGTCTGGCCTCATGTTCTTCTAGATTGCGACCGAAAACAATGACATCATCCAAGTACACTGAACATTCTAGCAGATTCATGTCTCCTACTGCACGTTCCATCAACCTCTGGAAGGTAGCAGGGGCACCCAAAATGACCTGTGGCATCCTCAGAAATTCGTAGAACCCCAAAGGACAGATGAAGGCAATTTTCTCATGGTCCTCCGGGGCCATTGGGATTTGATAACATCCACTACGGAGATCAAGTACTGACAACCACTGACACCCATTCAGGCAGTCCAGGGCATCCTGGATGTGGGGCATGGTGCATTGCTCTGGAACAGTCCGTCACTTAAGGCTCCAATAATCCACACACATCCTCACAGACCCATTTTTCTTGCACACAACTACAATGGGAGATGCGTAGGGACTTCTTGACTCTTGAATAATTCCGGCAGAGAGTATCTCCTGAAGGTGCTGCCAAGCATCATCTATATCAACTGGAATTAGGCGTCGGAACCACTCTCAGAAAGGTCTGTCATCATGCAGCCGAATATTATGCTCAGCACCATGGATGCACCCCACATCCCATTCTTTTAGCAAAAACATGTGGTCTCTCTGGGCAAGTTTCCTACTGATCCGAGTCTTCCATTCGGTAGACAAGGGAGACTCACCAAAGTCAAATAGGTTTGGGGTCACCTCCTCCTTCTCGCCAGAATATTTGTTGCTGGGTAATACTGCAGTGTCTGCGCAGTGTACTGTAGCTAGTGTACACCCTCTGTTCACTCAGACTTCTCGATCTGACACATTTCGAATCTGGACCATCACTCATTGTGCACAGGCTTGGGCATGGGCAGGTAGGATACTGGGTTTAACCAATTGCCCCTCTGGCAACATTCCTTCACCTGGTGCGTCCAGCATTAATATTTTGTTTTTCACGTCTCTTCTAAGATAGACTTCTCCATGAACAGTATACTGAGAATTGGGTGGCAATATCCAGGAATCAGGGTCCTTCTTCCAGACAATTCCAACGGGATAATCCTGGTCTTCTGCCACAGACTGCCTCTGCAGGTCATAAGCTTTCTTGATCAGAGCTGGAATTCTCATTGCCTGACCAGTCTGTCAGTCTTGTTTCTCTTGGCACAACTGCGCTAACCTCCCATACCTGTGGGCATTGATTCCAGTGAGTAGGGGGACCCCATCATACATCCCTGTAGGAGGGCACACCAGGGCCAGTGTCTCTACTTGTTCATCTACACCAGTTACAGCCGCAGGAAAAGACAGCCAGTGCTGGACATATCCTAGGTAGGGATAAGACTTGTCACTCAGGCCACACACATGTAGGCCTTCTAGAGATTGTAATGGCACATCAGATAAGTGTTTGCCATACCAGTCCTGGAATACAATGGTCACTTGCAACCCACTGTCGAGCACAGCCCAAGCATGGATACCATAGTCACAATAGTATCCATTGAAGGGCCCACCAATTTGGACCAGTCTGGAGGGATGTCAGCAGGTACCTGGACAGACGATTTAGCCACAAAGTCCGAGTTAGTATTTCTTGAGCCCTCACTGTGGTCATTTCGGGCACCCCTCGGCCATTGATTTGCTTTTCGGAGCTCCCCTTGGAGTCTGTTTACTACTTTTTCTAAGTCTTTCTGAGACCGGCATTCTCGCTTCATATGGCCATCCTTTCCAGAGTTGTGACAAATGATAGACTCCTGGGTCATCCTTGGAGAGAACATTGCATGAGGGACTGAAGCAGTAGCAAGAGATCGGGGTCCAATATCTGCTTGCAGCCGCGAGGGTGGTGCAACGAGTCTTAACAGTTCCTTTTGGGTGGCAGTCAATTCTTTGATCTCAGCCTGGGAGCAACCCTCAGTAGAGGATGCCTGAGGGTGCACCCCCACCCCATGGCAGTCACGTCCTGAAAGGGACTAGGGTCTTTGTCTGCAGTGGAGGCCTCTGTAAAGGCACACGTTTGTACTTTTCTGACTTCCTTTAGCAGCTCGTCTCTCCACTGCTCCGCCCATGGTGGAATATCCTTAGTGGTCTCCATTTCAGAGATGTCTTCCTGTGCTGTGGTCACTTGGGCTGTGCCTACCCCATAATCACAATCTCTTTCTTCACCTTCAACCTCCCTGAGTTCTTTTATCAGGTGGTAGTAGTCAGGTGGCTTATCTCTCCTGTCCTGGAACCCTAACTGGATAATCTGCAATTTAGAGTGCTTGGCGTGTTGTAGTATGTGCCCCAGTCTCACATGGTTCAAGTCACTGGCGGCTACCCCACCTTTTCGATAAGCTCTCTGCAGGGCCCTCTCTAGGCAAGTAACATACTCAGACAAACCTTCCCCTCTCCATTGTTTGGTACCTTTGAATTGCCACATCAAAGTCTCCCCTGACTCAATGTTTTCGAAATTGCCTTCGAGTGCAGATAGGTACTTTTGAGCAGACGCCTCAGGATTCGTGGACCTCAGAAATCGAATGGCTTCCAGGGCCAGACCCCTCAAACTTTCCATGATCCTTTTTTCGCTTCTTGGCCTCTGCACACTGCCACTCGGGTACCAAGGGGGCAACATAGTCGATCCAGGTCTCCCAGTCATCCTCCCCCTGTGGGGTGGGGAGGGTACCTGAGAACATCCTCAACTTGCGGTACGTGTCATGACTAACTGCAGGCATCAATGTGGTTGCCGGCACAGGTTCAGGCACTAGAGCCGGTACTGGAGTGGGCAGGGGGGTGTGGGAATTACACCTCCCGGTGGCAGGAATAATTGCTTAAAGTCCTCTATGGTCTTCCCTTCCTCCAGCAACAGCTTAGCAAATTTCTCCTCAAAAGTCTCAGATAATGGTGGAGGCTCATCTTCCTTGGGGTCTTTACTGTCTTTTGTTATCACTCTCCGGGCGGCTGGGACCCCTTCTGAGGCAATAGTCTCTGGCACTTTAGAGCTGTCCATGAGGTCACTACACTCTACCAAGACCATGAAACTTTGGGCGATCAAATCAGCCTGTCGACCCACCACCACAGCGTTTTTTAAACGTTCAGCTTTGGAGAGTGCTCCTTCTACAGTGTCCTTACTGGTACCCAGGAGGACATCCAGTATAAGCAGAGCATTTTGGGTGTCGATCTCCTGCCCCGTAAACCACCCCACCAACTGGTGTACAGCCATTTTTACTGGGGTAGCCATTAAACTTTAACAATAGCCTCCAAGATGTAACCCCTAGGTGGCACTATCCCAAGGGCTACTCCCCCTGCCTGCGTGACTAGGTGCAGGTTAAGGGGCCTGGGTACTGAAAACGGGTGCCTCCACCCGGAGGACAGGGTTATTGGTAGCATAGCTAACCTGGGTACAGCCCTCTGGGGCACTGTAACCCCCCCTCTTTCCCCTCTAGTGACATAAGCAATGAACAACAGACACAGTTACAATAACCCCTAATTAGCATACAAATCCCCACTCTGTTTGCACTTACCACCAGGGCTGATTCCACCAGTTCGACCCTGGAGACCCCCTGCAAAATAAGGTTAGACACAGCAGGTAACAACAGTACAGTGCTTCTGGTACAAAATGGAACCACAGTCAAGTTAAATGCGAAAAGAATTAGATCTGATTTATTCAGGGGGAATGAATGAGGGAGTGGCGTAATTTGGCTGATTAGTTCTGTAACTGATTCAATCAGGCAATCGTGCATGCACTTTAGAGTCCCTTCACAGTCACACACACTGGGTACCCAATTTGGAAAAAAGGTGGGCTAGCCTGACACATTGCCCAGGGTAGGCTGGCATTGCAGCTGGTTGGGGACCTGTGATGGAAAGAAGGAGCATGCACAACCACACACATTTTATAATCCTGGAGCCTGGAGGCTCAGTTCATGACAAGAAAACAACAACTGAATCAGATGGCAACACTTTTGATTTCGCTGATGTTGCAGGGAGCTACCCCGGTGTTTAATCATGCTACCCAATACGAAACACAGGAGGGATGAAATGGAGACTGCATATTGACAAGCTGGTATGCAAGGAGAAGCAGGGCCCACACGGTTCACAGAGGTGTCATTCCTGTTCGAGATGTTCAGCAAGGGGCTGATCCCCGGGTGAGTCTCTCGTCGATGGTGATCTCTGCATCTGAAGTAGCTGACTGGGCCAAGGTGGCAGGGCTCAGGATGGGTGAACTGTTCAGATTCAGTTTGATTGGTGCTGGAGAAAGCTTCCAGCAAGCGTGACACACTTAAGTAGTGGGGAACCAAATTGCGACCCACTGACAACTTACAGCACATTTATAGTACAGCAAAACACAATACCACAGGATGGATGACAGTCCAGTTGCAATTTCAGTTTTCCTGCGCAAAACCGTGATCTCCATGGTGATTCAGACGTCCTGACAGGTCGATCGCTTACAGCAAATCTTCGGTTTTCTTCAGGTAACAGGGCAGTCACAATTTGGTATTTCTGGTCACAAGCTAGTTCGGATTCAGTCCGATTAATTTCACTAGTAGATCCCTCAGAAGGGAAGATGAAGCAGGCAGGCCAGACACAGCCTTCCCACCAGTTTCTTGTGCTACTACACAGAAGCAGCTGCTCGAATGTCTTGAGCAGTTCACTCTCTCAACTCCAAACTCAGACTGACTCTCTGCTGCAGGCAGCACCAGGACTTCCTTCTGATCCAAAAAGGGTTTGGTTGGTTGATTCATCTGTCTGCCAAAGCAAGGGCTCCCCCTCCAGGTCCATTTAGGTGCCAAAATGAAAAAAACTACTGTAACCCCTAGATGGCGCTATCCCAGGGGCTACTACCCCTGCCTGATTTGCCACTAACAGGTTGAGGGGCCTGGATCCAATGGCGGGTGCCTCTACCCAGAGGTCAGGGTTTGCAATGGTTAAACTTACTTGGTCACAGCCCTCTGGGACACTGCAACCCCCCTTTCTTCCCACTAGTGGCCCACACAATATATCAGAATTACCTTCACAGTATACACTTACCCCCAGGACTATTTCTGGCACTGGGACCTCCTGTGAAATAAGATACAGTGCAACAATCACAGTACAGTACTTTAACATAGACAAATATCTCAGGCAGTATAACTTTGCTGAAACAAGCAGCTCTGATTTATTTAGGGGATATAACAAGGACAGGGGGAAATCAGGTTAATTAGCTTATCACTTTACTATCTACCTATGGCTCTGTGCACAGGCCTATCCCTACCAGTTACTGTCCCTGGGTACCCAAGCCCTAGTGGCTAGTCCAAACCGCGTGGCAGCTGGTAGGGGCCCTTTCACACAGTGAAAAGAAAAATTAGTTTAAACAGTCAGCAGTACAGTGATTCCATTTGGACTTAATGTGGCAATTCAACAGGGGCACCCTGAATTAGTACTCACGACCTCCAAACAAGATAGGGTCCTTCAACATCAGCAGGGCTACTCTTGAGCTCCACGACTCTTCACACATTTATATGGTAAACAGTCACAGGCAAAAGTCCTTTAATGGCAGCAGGATTCACTTGAGCTGCACAAGCCTCCTCACACATTTATATGGTGAAAAAGAAAGTACTATACCAGGCAGGCTGCTTCTCTATCCCGATCGCAATTACTGCACAACACCCGGGAGAACACACAGCAGATTGAGTTCCTGACAGACCGAGTGCAATTCAACAATTTCTCCAGTCTTCTACAGGGTGAGCCTAGTTTCTACTCTTCAGAGATCCTTTGATTCTTTTCACAGGACGGATTCAGTCCTAACAAGCAGTTACACAAGCTGCAGACCGGAACTCTGGGCCTTACACACATTATTTGACTGAAACTGTGCACTGAAGGAGCACAGGGTTTCTTTCCCCTTCACTGCCAGAGCTAAACTGAAACTCCAACAGACAAAACCGGGCACTTCCTTTGAGTTCCTCCCAGTTCTTGACTGGATTGGCTGTCACTCACAATAGACTGCTGCTGTTGGTCCAAAAAGGCTACCAAGCCTAAACTACATCTCCCAGAGTCACTGCCCATAATCCTCTTGTGGCTGGCTCAGATTATGAGTCCAAGTTCTGATTCGTCCAAGGCACCATTTTAGAGCTAGCTTACCCCACACTGATTGGTCCAGTTCAGCAGTTCAAAACTAGAATGGGAACTAGGCAAACACAGTTCTGACTGCAAAGAAAGCAGGTTAGACAAACTGTATTTTCATTATTACTCTAAATTATTTCTGGCAAACAGTTACATCTTTCAGATAGGTTCCCTTTGTACCCTAGTGACTGCAAAATGGAGTGAATTGGCAGCAGTTCGAGTGGTACTCAAACAGAGAAACACACAGTCCCCCCATACAAACTAATTATGTCTGCAAGCAGACGGCTCTTAAAGAGACAGTACCAGAGGCTCTAAAAACACTCACTGATAAATGGCTTAAACGCCAAACACTATTCAGGCTTGGAGCACTCAAGCAAGCTCCTGGAAGTCTTTTGGGAACCCCCATTTGCAGGGGGGTTACACTACAATTCCTACAGAAATTCACTCCCACAGACCCCTGGGGACAGACTCCATTTTTAAGGTCCCCAAAAGGTACTGATTGGTGCAATACAGAAATGTCCATGCTGCAAAGAAAGGCAGGTTAGACAAACTATACCATTATGATTAGAGCAGCTAATCAGCAAACAATTACCAGTTCTAACAGAGCTCCCTCTGCACCATTAGCGATGGCAGAACCGAGCAATATTATTGCAGCTCGGGCAGGACTCGAGCCTGGAAACACTCGTCCCCTACCCAGATTAATTATACACTACAAAAATAATGTCTCTTAAAGGGACAGGCACGGAAGTTAACAGGGCACTCGCATGCAAGCACTTTTACACCTGTAAAGACACAGTACGCCCGCCTGGCAGTGGGCATTTAAGCACACCCAACGACGACATTTGGGAACCCCAATTTATAGGGGGGTTACATATGCAAATCTTCAAACTTTACCCAGACTGCACAACTGAATAAGAAGAAAAAAACGAAGCTGACAAGTTTACAGAACAGTGTTTTCATCAACGGAGGTGCAGTAAATGTTTTTTGCCTTTGTGTCTCTTATTCTACAAAACATAACGCTATAAACTGTTAAAACTGCAGTCACAGCGTTAATGTATACAAAGTATTCAACGTGCATGCGCACAGTTGCACATCTATGTAGCCTGTAAAACATTAATAATTCACCACCATAAACAGTTCTGTGAAGCAATATTCTGACTTTCTCTTTGTGTACCACAGTTACTTGATTAAAAACAGTGTTTAGCTTGACTTTCCATGTTATAAGCGCATTAAGCCACTTCAAAGGATGGTTCTACTGTGGAATTAATGCATGGTTGGGTGGTTGGAGGCGCAAAGCGCTAACCGCCAACCATGCATTAATTCCTGGCAAGGCTATCCTTTAAATGGCTTCATGCTTACTTAAGCATTTTGGAAATACAGTGGTACGGTATAATCAATACAGTAGGAAGCATTTCAGAATACAGTGACGGGAACTATAAATGAGTTGTGAAGAAATCTGGTTGAACATGGGACAGGTGGGAACAAGAGTAAAAGAGGGGAAGGGGTATGGGGAAGTTCAGGGATGCGGTAAGCCGGTCAGCGATAGCAACTGCAAGGGTTAGACACGCAGAGAGAGAGGCTAGTAGCTGGGACTTAAAGTTGGTTAGAGAGTCAATGACTTTGAGTGATGAGGTAACGGAGTTCCATAGTTTTGGGAACTTGAACGAGAAGCAGGCCTGACTCAGGGTGGTTTTTCCATTGTGGGAGCACCAGGGAGTTGTGAAATTCACCTCTAGTTTAGTATCTGGAACCCACCAGTCTCAGCAGTGACAGTACCCTTGGGGAAAGTAGACCAAGCAGGTCTTTTTTTTTTTTTTTTGCCAGTGACGAGGGTAATAAAATGCAGCTGGTAGTCAAGGTTAAGCCAACCTATATTGTTATACAGCATGCTCTTTTGGGAGTCCCATCTTAGGTTGAGTGCATAATAGCAGTCCATCTGATGAGTAGATTAATACCCCCAGATTTCTCTCCTCCTTGGTCGTCATCAATAACACACCACCCATTTTGTACCCTACCTTTGGGTTTCTGTGCCCCAAATTTTGCACTTTTTTGCATTAAAACCCAGATGCCATACTCATGACCAGTCCTCAAGTTTTCTCAGGTCACTACTCATCCTTTCAACCCCCTAGGGTATTCACCCTATTGCAGATTTTGGTGTTATCCGTAAATAAGCAGACCTTCCCTTCCAGATCTTGTGCAGCGTCTCTTACAAAGACATTAAAGAGGACAGATCCCAGCACCAAACCCTGAGGCACCCTGCTGGTCGCCCACCCCTCCTCGGGGTGATCTCCATTTATAATCACCCTCTGCCGCCTATCCCCTAACCAGTTTCTTACCCAGTTTACCACCTTTTGACCCACTTCTAGGCTACTTAGCTTGCTTACTAGTCGTCTGTGTGGAACTGAGTCAAATGCCTTACTGAAGTCTCGGTAGGCTACATCCACCACCCAACCTTTACCTAATTCCCTTGTCGCCCAATCAAAGAAATCTATCAGATTCATTATATATGACCTCCCACCCATGAATCTATGCTGTCTCAGATCTTGTAACCCATTTGATTCAAGATAAGTCACTATCCTCTCCATTAGTAGTGATTCCATTAACCCCCCCCAACAAAAAAAAAATGTCATATAAAAAAACTTTCCCACTACCAATGTGAGGCTGACCAGTCTAGAATTGCCAGCCTCTTCCCTGCTACCACTTTCATGAAGTAGTACTACATCCCCGGGTCGCACCTGGAAACGTGTTCCTGCTCATGGTGCCTTTCCCAGTCATCAACGTTTAAATAAATAAATCTGCCTTGCTCCAAACTGCTGGAACCACATCTGTTTCAAGTGAGCTATTGAATAGTACTGTCAGAGGTGCAACCTATACCTCTCTGAGCTCCCTCAGTACCTTAGGATGTACCCCTTCTGGTCCCATTGCTTTGTCTACATTCAGATTAGTGAGTCCCTTTAGGATTCTCTCCTCTGAAAAGGACTAGTGTCCAACTCCCATCCTTCAGAGATCATGTTACTTTTTTGTAACCCATCCCCTTCTTCCTACACTGTGAACACTGAACAAAAGTATCTGTTCAGGATGTCTGCCTTTCCCTGGTCCCCCTCTGCATTATCCCACTCATCCCTTTTTAATTTTACAAGCTCTCCCCTGGTCTTCCTCTTTTCAGTTACATACCTAAACAAGCATTTGTCAATGCCGAATGTTTGCTTGCTGGCATTGGCATTGGTAGTGTAGAAGTTACAGAGCTGCATAATAGGAATGGCAGCGAAGTATTGAACTGAAGCAACCCCATCACCACCCTGCAGATAGTGACAGGCATTGGGGTGTGCCTTTGGGTCATCAGGCATAACAGCCATGCCATTTCACCACACCCTACCGTGCAGACACCGACAAGTGTAACGGTGTGCCTTGGGGTCTTTGGCCCTTATGTGCACCCCATTCCATCAGGAAATATTGTGAGATAGGTGTGGTATAGGTGAATGGGATGAACTTTGGGGCTGAAGAGTCCAAGGCACACCTCGATGCCTCTCAGTGGCTGTAGGGTGTGGGTGGGGGTGGAATGGTATGAGCATTGCAGGTGACAATCCCAAGTCACAGCCCTGATGCCTGTCATTCTCTACAGGGTGGGGTGTTATGGTCGGAAACCCTAATGCCTCAGGCATTCGTTAGTATTTTCACTCCAAATTTTCAACATGGGTTTTTTGTGACCCCCACCTCATAAACAGTGGCAATATCAGTTTGTTAGCCGAAAGCTGCATTTGCACAGCGACTACGGCATTTGTCACCACAGGTGCAAAAACACATTCCAAACAGGATGTGAAAAATGACAGCTGTACTGTTCATGGGGAGGTGTAAAAAATGGCAATGTTGAAAATCTGCAGTGAAAATATTAAAAAACTGGTGAAGTCATGAGTGTGCATAGAAACTGTGCAATGTGCACCCGTAATGTAATTAGTTTGGGAATTGTTTACAGCAGATTGTCAACATAGGCATTTTGGGACCTACGGTCATGAACAGTGTCACTGTGATTTTCTTTATCTGTCCCGAACAATGATTTCCCACAGCGACCACGCATTTCTGTGCTGAAAATGTGAAAACACATTTCAGCCATGTTGTGAAAAATGACTGCTGTACCATTCATAAGGAAGTGTGGAAAAATGGCACTGGTGAAAATGTGGACTGAAAATATTACAAATTCATTAACTTATGCGGGTGCGTGGAAACTGCGCAATGCTCACTCGTAACACAGTCATTTTTAAGAATTTTTTCACCAAATTTTCAAAATAGCCATTTTAAGACCTCTGCTCATGATCAGTGTCACTGTGACTTTCTTAATGTGTCCCACACTTTGATTTCGCACACCAACTGTGCCATTGTGCGCTACATGGGCGAAAACACGTTTTGGGTGAGACGTGAAAAATGACAGCTGTACTGCTCATAAGGAGGTGTGGTAAAATGGCAATGTTGAAAATCTGGAGTGAAAATATTGAAAATTCGCGAACTTACGAGCATGCATAGGAACAGCGCAACGCATGCTCGTAAAATGGTCATTTTGGGGAATTTTTTCACCAAATTTTTAACATAGCCATTTTAACACCTCTGCTCATGAACAGTGTCACTGTGATTTTCTTAATGTGTCCCGAACATTGATTTCACACACAGACTGTGCCATTGTGCGCTACATGTGCGGAAACACATTTTGGGTGAGATGTGAAAAATGACAGCTGTACTACTCATAAGCAAGTGTGGTCAAATGGTAATGTTGAAAATCCGGAGTGAAAATATTTAAAATTCGTGAACCTACAAGCGAGCGTAGGAACAGCACAACGCACGCTCGTAAAACAGTCATTTTTAGGAATTTCACTACTAACATAGGCTTTTTGAGAGCCCACCTATGAACACTGGCACTGTCATTTGCTAAACGGTCCCAAAGGTGATTTTGTACAGTGACTGCAAAATCACCCTTCAGGCCCGAATAACACCATGACAGTGACAGAATTCATGAGGAGGGGTCCCAAAAACCCTATGTTGAAAATTTGGTGCCAAAATTCCAAAACATGCCTGAGATATGCCGCAAAGTTGAAAAAACCTATTCATTACATTATACAGCTTACCGCATTTCCTCATTTCAGTCGGCTTTGAAGAGTGCAGATGTGTTCCTGGTCCACCGAAGATCGTCGCGAGTCGAGTAAGTATGGGGTGGGAGGGTGTGGGAGGCAGGATGTGCAGTGGGTGGCGCGGGTGGGGGCAGAGACAGCGAGGACCATTTTCTGTTGCAGGTTTTTTTTTTTAACAAAGGAGGAGACGACGGGACGCTTGCCACGCTGGGGTGGGCTCCCAGTGTGGCACAAGGACGGCTTGTGGGGGCGTGGAGCCGATGGGGATTGGGCACCTCGTCGGCGACAGTATTCTGTTGCCATGCTGGGATGGGCTCAGCATGGCACCCGTACTCGGGGAGGAGACAGTGGAGCTGATGGGGATTGGCCACCCCGTCAACTATACATGTAGCCACGCTGGGGTGGGCACCAGCGTGGCATGTCTAGCCTCTGTTTGGGGCGCAGCACAGCCGATGGGGATTGGACACCCCTGTTGGCTATACAGTGCGGGGGGTGAGCCACGTAATATGGGTGTGTGTGTGTGTGTGTTTGTGTGTGTAGGGGGAGCGCGCATGAGCAGGCGATATCTTATCGCTGCTTACCGAAGCGTAGCTCCCCCTTTCAACTGTACACTACTGCATTTTGGACTGCTGTCATAGACAGCTCCAGCAGGCATTGGAGAACTGGGGCCATACCTGCAAACACACTGACTGAATTGGAAGAGGGCTGCCACACCTCCGAAAACTCGGATGATGGCACTATGTTTCTTGCACATGCGTGCAAGCAAACATAAAAATGTCTCGTCCACTTTCATTACTTCTTGGTCTATTTTGTCTTCAGTTTGTGACTACACTCCCCTTACTGCTATATGCCCAGGGCCTACGGGCAGACTGGATGGGC
Source organism: Neoceratodus forsteri (assembly GCA_016271365.2). Taxonomy (NCBI): domain Eukaryota; kingdom Metazoa; phylum Chordata; order Ceratodontiformes; family Ceratodontidae; genus Neoceratodus; species Neoceratodus forsteri. The sequence goes on along the minus strand of CM028138.1, from coordinate 280,302,848 downwards.
CTAGCTGTCCTTATCTGCCAACAATTTCTATGTTTCTATGCTTTCCTTCACATAAAGCACCACATCCCCTCCTTTCCTTCCTACCCTGTACTTCCTGAACAGATTGTAGCCTGGTATAGCCATGTCCCAATCTTGGTTTCAGCACACCATGACTCGGTAATGGCCACTATATCCAGGCTGGCCTCAGCCATGACGGCCTCTAGGTCCAGAATCTTATTTCCTAGACTTCTAGCATTTGCACACATGGCCTTCCAGATTTTTTTAGCACTCTGCTCGTTACCCTCTCTTTTTCCATTTTGCTCTCACTCCTTCCCCCTTCTTTTTTAATGTTACTTTTCCCTTCCCTCTCCATTACTGTCACCCTGCTTCCTTTAATTTGCAACCTAGGGGCTTCTCTCCCCTCTGAATCTCTTCACTGACCACTTCAGCCAATGGAGGATGGCAGTTTCTGCCTTCACTGTTACTTCTGCCACCCCCATCTGCTAGTTTAAATGCACATTGAAGTAATATTTAAACCGTTCACTAAGGACTTCACTGTGGTCCCCTCTTGGAGGGATGCAGGCCATCACCACTATATAGGCCACCATCCTGCCAGGTGGGTCCCCACAGTCCCCTCTGCACCATTCATTCAGCCATGAGTTGAAGGTCCTAGTGTGGAGAACTCTCTCCTTCCCTGTCACAGACAGGCAGCAACACAAGAAAAGCTACTGATCATGCCACTTAAGACCACTCCCCAGTTCCCTAAAATCTCCCTGCATTATTCCAGCCCCTTCCCTAGCCAGGTCATTTGTCCCCAGGTGGACAATGACATCCAACTTCCCCTTTCTTCCTGTTGCTCTAGCAATCTTCGGGATACGTTTCCCATCCCTCCGAGCCATGGTGCCACGTAGGTACCTGACCTCCTTCTCCGCCCCCATTCCTATCCCCAAATCTATCTTCTTGACAACTGAGTCACTTCCTCATCCTCTGGGTTCTCTCCCACCTTCCTTGGGGTCTCCACTATGGAGGGTCCTCACATTCTCCCTTGCCACTACCATGACTTTCTCCTGGAAGTCTTGCCACACCATAGTTGCGTAGGAATTTTGTAGTGGCACTGATTGAGGAATGTGCCTCCCATCCCCACCAGTCTTCCAGAACCCACCACCCCCACCCTTCCCGAGTCTACCATAGTCCAGCCACTCCTCCTCTGTGACATCCTCTGAGGTAATGCAGCCTGACATGGTGTCATACTCTGTACTGACCTTCCCCCATTCTCCTGTCCTATATTACCCAACCTCTTCGGCTTATCCAGACCTCTCTCCCCACCTCCTGTTACCTCATTTTCACTTCCAGACAGTGGGTGGAATCTATTCTTTAAGGGACCCTCTTTGAAAGTTTGCCCTCTTAGTTCATCTCCCACGTTTCCTCCCTCCTACTTGCCATTCCCCCTCCCCGAGGTCCCTGGCCTTCCGAGACAGTGGTGCCATGGGAGCTTGGGTAATCCCATCTAACCTCATCCACTGCCAATGGACCTCTTTTCCCAAAGCAACATACATCTGTCTTCCTCTCCCCTGACCCACTTCTTGTGCACTCCACGCCATTCTCCCCAGCTCCCATCTGAGCTGATTTACCTCTGCCATGAATTGTTCCTGGTTCCTGCACACCAGACATCCCCCTTTCACCCAGACTCTCCCCAAGAACACTGCAGCCCCACAACCACTACAGCACACCACCCTATTCACAGTATCCTGATATCTATAAACGCTCCTATTCCCCCCACATCTTCCCTATCCATGGACCAGTTATCCTCACACTATGGAGATCTAGTCATTTCCCCTTTTGAATGACTTCATATAATTTCCAGAGGCATTCTGGGAAAATTTCAACAGATCAGAGGCAATAAAAAAGCCTAAATGGCTGTCCCTAGGGGCCATACAAATTGGCAGGGAAAGGTTACAAAAAAATTCCAAAACTTAAGTCACGTTTACACACAGGTGAATACAATGGAATGACCATTACCTGTGTGCCACCGTTGTACTCTGTTCCGTTTGTGGTTCCCTTTACACACAGAAGGTATTCCGGCAACCCCATCTCCGTTTTCAATATTTTGTGTTTCGGCTCCCCCATGGAGTGTGGTGCTCTATGGCTGTTTTTGTACTGCTACCAGAATGGCTGTTTTACACAGTCAGATGAAATGGAACACATCGGGATGAACTGAGGAAGGCAGAGATTGCGGTTCGGGCGAACGTTCACCAGGGGAACGGAACAGATGCATTTTACACACAGGGGATGTAATGGTATACTGTTTCTGTAACAGTCATTCTGTTACAGAAACCTGTGTGTAAAAGTGCCTACAGACACATGGAACAGAACACCAGGGACCATCAGAAAAACAGAAACACAATGCACACGTGTTTTTATAACTTTTGCATGTAGTTTTCTTTGACTGTACCACTAAATTGTGTTTTTGTCACTGCTGTCTCTGTTCTGAGCTCATAGCCACAACATTCCACTCTAAACAGCATAACATAATTTTAATCTTAGCCCAGTGTTCTTCCTGGTAAAAAGGACATCCATAGGTATCCTGATTATACTGTTACTGAGAAAAATTGATCCTGTCACTATGCCTGCCTATTCTATTACGTTAGTTTTAGAAAACAAACAAAAATTCATAATGGACTGTGGTAAACATAGGTAAAAAGCTTGGCCCCAATATTTAAATAGGAGCGCAAGTACAGTGGAACTATTAGCAACACACTTGTGCCCGACCTAGCAGGTGCTATATTCAGAGAGATAGACTGGTGCTATCTGACTAAATATTGGACCGTGCCGGCACAGTGCAAAGTGAAACTGCACTGCTCCAATATGAACCTGGGCTGTATATAGCCGACAGGGAATAGCACTACCTGAAATGGGAAATGCAATGACCCCTGTGGGCTATATTATGCCACAACATGCAAAAGAACATATTGAGCATGCAAGGCACTAAGGGGCCATTTGTATGCCCATTATGAGCTTATTTGCATGGTGCGCAGCAGCCCATTAGTGCCCATCATTAGTGTGCCTGACAAATTCCCTGGCAACTAGTGGCACTCCCCACCCCTCAATTACCCATTCGTTGTCCTCTAATGTATTCCATGGTGTCTAGTGGACCCCCTCCCGCCTGTTCAGTTCGAGTTTTTCTAGCCCTGGTGCCCAGTGATTCCCCCGGTTCACCTATGTAAAAGTATTCGGTGGTGGTCCAGTGCTCCCCCAACTGGTCCTGCCTTCTCACAGATCACCACCCTGCACCCCCCCATCCTGATGTCCTGTGGCAATCAGTGATGACCAATATGGTGACTGGCACAGCCCTCCTTTCACCTCCTTGGCCAACCACCATATGAGGAGGAGAGAGGAGGGCTTTACCAGTCACTGTATTGATCATTGCTGATCACCATAGGACACCAGAATGGGGTGGGGGATGGTCTGTGAGCAGGTGGGACATGTGGGGAGGGGACACTGGACCACCACTGAATACTTTTACATTTGTCAACAGGCAATTGGGAGGAAGGTGAACCACTGGACACCAGGGATACATAACATTGAATGGAAAAGGCAATCAGGGGGGTGGAGGGTGCCATTAAATACCACGGAATGCATAACAGGGAAAGGGAAAGTACAGTTACGTAAGAACTTACCGTAACAGTAGATCTTCGAGAAAAGCTCTTGCAACAGGTAACACATATACAGGACTGATGCCTCCTGGCAGCAGATCCCAGCATTTCTTTTTCTCTAGCAGTACCTATGTGGGACCGCCTACCAGGTGTCGGCTCCGCCCTGTCACGCAGTATAAAGGACGTAGGCGGTCCCCATGTGCTCCAGTTCTTACACGCCAAAGACAGGCCAAAAGTAGGAAGAAACAATTGTGGAAGAACATTCCACAGAAAGGTTACATAACTGTAAGGCCCACAAGGGAGCTGCACTTGAACCAGATCAGAAAGGCTCACTCCCGGGGGAAGGAGGGAGGAAAATCATACCTGCTGCAAGAGCTTCTCTCGAAGATCTACTGTTACGGTAAGTTCTTACATAACTGTACTATCTTGCTTCGAGAGGAAGCTCTTGCAGCAGGTAACACATATATAGGACTGATTGCCAAGCAGTACAAAACCAAAGACAACCATTGGGAAAAGGCAGGGGAAAGACTAACAGACACAGTCCCAGAGGTATACACTTAAGACAACCCCTGGGAAGGGGAATCAACAGACAAGACACACTCACGGTATAAACTTAAAACAACCATGAGTGGGGAGAATAGGAGAGGCAGAGACACATCAGGAGAGAAGACCTCTCAGGAAATAAGGCCCTGGAGGATTGCCAGGCCAAAACCTGGCCGACGCCTGGAAACAATGTCCAAGCTGTAATGCCTGATGAAAGTGTGCACAGAGTGCCAAGTGGCGGCAGCACAAATGTCAGCCGCCGACACCCTCTTGAGAGCAACGAAGGAAGTAGCCACCGCTCTGGTGGAATGCACCCCAATCGTGCCCGGAAGGGGTTTGTTACCCTGCTGATAACAGAAAGATATACAGTTAGCCAACCAACGCAAGAGTGTTTGCTTGGTAACCGGGCTCCCCAAGGACCTATCCGCAAAGGATACAAAAAGCTGGTCTGATTGCCTGGTCCCCATTGTTCTGGACAGGAAACAGTGCAGAGCGCGATGCTCCTCAAGGGTGTGCAAGACAGCTTCTCCCCTATTGGAATGCTCCGGATAATAGACTGGAAGTTGAACCGATTGATTAAGAGTGAGCTCTGAAACTACCTTGGGAAGGAATTTCAGATTAGTGCAGAGGTCCACCCTATCCTTATGAAAAATAAGATAGGGTTCCCAGCACATCAACACATGAAGCTCGGAAATACATCATGCAGAAGTGACCGGTACCAAAAGCAGAGTCTTTCAAGAGAGATAGGGAAGCTCACAAGTTATGGCTGGTTCAAAGGGAGGAAGCGTAAGCCTCTCCAGAACAAACAACAAGTCCCTAGGGGGTACAGGGTCCCAGACCGGAGGACAGAGATGCAAGATCCCCTTAAGGAATGTTTTAACCACCTCCAGTTGAGCCACTGTCCTGTCCTGAATACAGTGATGATAGGCAGAAACAGTGGCCAGGTGTACTTTAATGGAGGAGTAGCTGAGACCTGACTCCGAAGAATAGAGTTAACCGGACAGACCAGAGGGTCGAGCCTCCTGGCTGTGGCCCACAGACAAAAACATTTCCACTTCATGACGTAAGTGGCCCTGGTAGTGGGCTTCTGAGCCTCCACCAAAATCTGGGCAATCTCATCTGATAATCCAAAGCGAAGTTTTGCTAGGTCCGAAGGAGCCAAGCATGCAGGTGAAGGGAGCGTAAGTTGGGATGAACCAAGGTCCCTTGCTGCTGAAAGAGAAGCTGACCCGAAAGGGGGAGAGGTCACGGAGACTCCACTGACAGACGCCAAAGAAGAGGGAACCTAATCTTTCTGGGCCACAGAGGGGCTATCAGGATCATAATTACCCTCTCTGCTTGGGCTTTGAGGAGGTCCCGCTGCAAGAGGGGGAAGGGGGAGAAGGCATAAAGAAACCTCCCGTTCCAGGATAGGGACAATGGGTCTTGCCAGAAAGCTCCAGGCTCTGGATCGAGCGAGCAAAAATTGGGCAATTTTGCATTGCATTGAGTTGCAAAGAGATCCAACTCTGGCCTTCCCCATCTTGAGAAGACATCGTATGCTACAGACTGTAGCAGGAACCACTCGTAAAAGAGTGGTTTTGCTTGGCTGAGAGCGTCCGCGACTACATTCAGGGAACCCGGAACGTGGACTGCTGAAAGATAGAGATGGTGTTCCACCGCCCAGTCCCACACCCTCATAACTTCCCAATAAAGGGGGTAAGAGTGTGTGTCTCCCTGCTTGTTGATGTAGAACATCACAGAGGTATTGTCCATCTGAACAAGGAGGTGACCAGGCAAAAGGAAAGTTGCCAGTGCCTGTAGGGAGTACAGGACCACCCTGAGCTTGAGCACATTGATATGCATGTTCTTCTCTAAAGGGGACCACAGCCCTTGAGTCCTGTGGGTCCCCAGGTGAGCCCCCATCCTGTCCCAGATGCATCCATGGTGAGAGTCTGGGAGGGGCTGCCTGGCTGGAAGGGGAGTTCTCGGCAGAGATGTTGGGGAGACACCCACCAGCGGAGTTCCCCTGACAAATTGGCTCCAAGATCTTGACAGGCAAAGCCAAGTCATCCCTGGTCTGGTCCCATTGGACTCAGAGCACCCACTGAATGGTGCGCATGAGCAGCCTGGCAAAGGGGACCGATACTATGGCAGCCACCACGTGACCCAGGAGCCTGAGAATGGACCTGGTGGGAATGACGGATGCTGAACAGCCTGGGATTGCCAGAGTCTTGATGCACTCTGCCATGTCGGAGGGGAGAAAAGCTTTCCCCAAGGTGGTGTCCAATAGAGCGCCTATGAACTGCAGATGCTGAGAGGGGAAGAGCTGAGACTTTTCTGAGTTTACATTGATCCCCAGATGCTGACAGAGAGAGAGTGTGTCCAGGATAGTCTCCTAAAGATGAGACCTGGACGAGGCCAAAAGGAGCCAGTCATCTAGATAGGGGAACAGAAAGTGGCCGTTTCAGTTCAGAGCTGCTGCAATGATGGCAAGGCAACTGGTGAAGACTCTGGGAGCAGAGGACAGGCTGAAAGGAGGGACCTTGAACTGGTAGGCCCAACCCTCGAACCTGAACCTCAGGAATCTCCGATGACTGTGGCAGATGGGAATATGAAGGTAAACATCCTGCATGTCCAAAGACACCAGCCAATCCCTGACCAAAAGGAAGGGGAGGAGATTCGGAAGCGACACCATGCGGAATATGCGGTAAGAGACCCATTGGTTGAGGTCACTGAGACCCAAGATAGGCCGAAGGTCCCCTGACTTCTTGGGAACCAGGAAGATGCAGGAGTAAAACCCAGAGTCCCCTTCTGCCTCCAGGACTCATTCTATGGTGTCCTTGTCTAGGAGAGACTGGATCTCTTGTTTGATGGGAGCCCTGTGGTCTCTCAGGTAGTAAGATGGGGGCGGTAGTCTGTCTGGGGACAAAGATTCGAACTCTATAGAGTGCCCAAACTCCACGAGGCCAAGGACCCACTGGCCAGAGGTCACTTCTCTCCACGCTTGGAGGTAAAGAGAAAAACAACCTCCTACCCGCTCTCCCAACGAGAGGTCTGAGAGGGGAGGGTCATTTGCATAGTCAGGTAGAAGGAGGGAGTGGGAGGGTGGCACCTGGAGGTCTGGCCTGTCTAGAGGGGGCAGAGGCAGCACCTCTGTGGCTCCCTCGTTGACTAAAACCACCCCGCTGTATGTAAGACTGAGTACGGGGTTGCTGAGGCTGATGTCCCACTCTGCCATGAAAACGGGGCCGACAAAAACGCTCCCGTTTCAGGTGGTACATAGACTGCACCATGCGGACAGCTTTGCCAGAGTCCTGCAGTCTACCGATAACCTTCTCTGTGTCTTCGCCAAAGAGCACAGAGCCCTTGAAAGGGGTGTCCAGAAGTGTAGTCTGCACCTCTGGTTCGAACCCTGAGATCTGGAGCCAGGAATGGCACCGAAGGCAAATTCCAGAAGCAGCTGCCCTCGCCGAGGTATCCACAGAGTCATATGCGGCTCAGAAGATGTGGGTACCCACATCAAAGCCCATCTGTAAGAGCATAGCAAGTTCTCCCTTTTGGGAGCAGTCAGGCACACCTTGCAAGATGTCCAATCCTTGGTTCCAAAGGGCATTCTGGAATTGGACCATGTGAGTCAAAATGTTCGGACTATGAATGCTGCAGGTGGCAGGCGAGTACACCCTGTGACCGAAGGAACCCAGCTGCTTAGACTCCCTGTCTGGTGGCTGGGTACTTAAGTGCTTCGGCACAGCAGACATGACCATGAAGTCCACCGTGGGGTGTTCGGCCAGGTAAGAATGGTCCTTGGGGGCCCGGTATAAGCAGTTGGCCTTCTTGGGCACCACAGAGGACGCATGTGGATGCCTCCAGGTAGCTAAGGTAATGTCTTGGAAAGTGTCCACCAATGGGAGGATGACCACTGGCTTAGATATTTGGCCAGGCACAAGCGCTTAGGGTCCAGGGCCTCAGTATCCCATCCTACGTTCTCCTGTAGGTGCCGCATGACTTCCAGGAAAGTGGGGTCATCGGGAGGAGATTTAGGCTGCTCCTCTGTGTCACCAGGGAGAGAGCCCAGGTCTGAATCAGGAAAGGAAGGGTCTGATTCACTGTAGGCAGAAGAAGAGGAGGAAGAAGAGGTACGGCGTCGTCTCCTCTTGTGCCTGGGCCTTCTAGGAAGGTGAGGGAGAGCGAGAGGAGGATGGGGATCTAGTCCTCTTATGCTTATCCCTGCACTTCCTGGGGCTAGCTGGAGTCTTGTCCCCTTCATTCCCAGATGGGATAGGCATAGCCTGCCCATCAGGCTGAGAGACTGGAGGGGATTTTAGAGGGGGAGTAGGAATAGCTACTAAGTCCTGCTTGACCGTCTCCCACCAATGAGAAAAAAGTTCTTTGACTTGGGACATCCCCAACTTGGGAGAGTCCGGCCTAGTAGGCAATGTTGGTCGGCCCGCTGGGACACCAATGTCAGTGGGGTCTGGCGTCGGAGGGGCGGGTGATGATGGTGAGGCCTCGACAGCGTCATCATCAAGCCCCAGTGTCGGGTGGACCAGCAAACGGGTGCGAGGTGATGTCGGAGAGACCAACAGCGGTTATGGAGTGGCTTTGTCTGGAGCTGGAGGAGGGACCGAAAGCACATCTGGCATCAGTGCTGAAGCCGTGTCTGATGGACATCCCTTAGCTGGTGAAGGGCGGGTATGGTCAGAGTGAGAGGAGACCTTGGCAGGCCTATCAGCAGACTTGTGGGGCCTATTGGTGTGGCATTTTTCTGTCTCCGTAGATGGGCGCCAGTCATGCTTATGCTTGGGCGGCAAAGATGAAGCCCGAGAAGCAGAATGCCCCAATGACAGCTTAGCCTCCTGGGGATCAACCGGAGCCAATCGGGAGGACTGCTTACCTGGAGGTGTAACGGAGACGGCATCAGAGGGCCTCTTATGGCCGGAGGCGCCAGCGCCCGATGGCTTCTTGGCACAGGAGCTGGAGTACGAGGGCTTAGACGCCGCTGTGGAACTGGAGTCAGGAGCCCAAATCCCAATAGGCTGTGAGGTGGGCCCCTTGGAAAGAGAGGCGGAGGCGGGAGGCTTGAGTGAGGTAAGCCGGGCCTCATGTCTGGAGGAGCCGGAACAACCAGCAGAGTGAGAGTTGGAAGACCTGGGCTTAGAAGGCGAGCAGTCCCGGTGGCAGTGCTTCTCTTTCCCTTTCTTGGGAGTAGGGGAGAGAGACTCCCTCCTGGAGGCTGTATCCTGCTGCATGTGGGCCAGTTGCCACTGCTCTAGATGGACCTGGAGTGATTTTTGTCTCCGGATCCTAGTACTACTATTAAAGGCCTGGCAGTGGGTGCAGGTGCCGGTGTCATGGTCTGGGCCCCGGCAGAAGAGGCAGGCTGAATGACTGTCTTTGGCAGGGATCTATCTCCTGCAAGAGCACTTGTTACGGTGCCCAGCTGGTGTGGATGACATACGTCGTGGAAATTCTTCAGAAGAATGAAGAGGAACTGTTCTAGAGAACTGAGGAACCGTTAGTGAGTTGAGAGCTAGACTAGCATGTTACTGCGGTGGGAAAAAACTGGAGCACGTGGGGACCGCCTATGTTCTTTATACTGCGTGACATCGGGGGTGGGGCCAACGCTGGGTAGGCGGTCCCACCTAGGTACTGCTAGAGAAAGAAATACCGAGATCTGCTGCCAGGTGGTGTCAGTCCTGTATATGTGTTACCTGCTGCAAGAGCTTCCTTTTGAAGTCAGATCATTGTTTAACCAGGAGCAGCACACTAAGCCGAAGCTTGTTTCCAGATGTGACCTGGGAACACAAGGAAGTTAAATGACTTGCTCAGGATCACACAGTATGCACCTAGGCGGCTGTGGGATTCAAACCCAGGTCTCCAGATCTGCAGCTCAGAGCCTTAACCCACTGTGTTATACTGCCTCCTAGAGAGGGAGTGAACTGGCGATCTGGGGGGTGGGGGTGCCTGGTAATGCATTAGAGGACAACAAACAGGTGTTTGGGAGTGGGTGGGTGCCACTAGACACCCGGGATTATTAGGCTGTATATAGGAATGGTGTTTGGGGTGTGGGTTGCCACTAGCTGCCAGGGATAACTAGACGGTATATGGGACAGGTGTTTGGGGTGCCACTAGACACCAGGGAATTAGACTCTATACTAAACGGATGTTCAGAGGTGGGTGGCTGCAGTACAGTCACCATGCCTTTGGGAGGAAGGGGTGCACCATTAGGAGGTAACTGTCGGCGGCGGTAAACAGCACCACTTTAGGGGCTATTTGCCATTTCCGCAAACCTTTGAAGATACTGCTGCACTGATATGCATGGGGGCCCCCTCATTTGTATAGGTGTAGCAGTATTATTGCACCTTGGTGCTGCAGGATTGCGTGCCACTCCCGGGGCTTCTGAATATGGGCTGCCTGGGAACGCCAGGGCAAATCCAGATTAGCACACCCTCAAATTGTATTTTCGGGTGTGCTAGTCTTTGAATATGAAGGCCCATGTGTTCACTTCTAATAAAAACCCTCCCTGGGGGAGAGGAGGGAGAGAGGGGATATGATAGAGACATACAAGTATCTTACAGGGAGGAACAGGGTGCAGGAATACACTATTTTTAAGTGAAAAAGATGTTCCAGGACTAGACAGCATGGGATGAAGTTGGAGGGAGGGCGATTCAGAGGAAACGTGAGAAAGAATTTCTTCACAGAACGGGTGGTGGACAAGTGGAACACCCTGCCAGAGGAGTGGTGGGGGCTGAAACAATCACAGGATTTAAGAATGCATGGGATAGACATAAAGGAATTCTGGAGGTCAGGGGTAAGGAGCAACAGACTTCTAGGAAAACATAAACAACTTACAAGCTCAAATGGGCAGACTGGGTGGGCTATAGGCCCTTATCTGCCGACACTGTCTATGTATCTATGTATCTATAAAGCATAACTGGCTATGTTTAAACATGTTAGTAATTATGTTCTTTTTATAAAACATTATCTGTTTTTACAACAAATTAAGTGGGATTTCATCTTTATTTTCAAACTGCTGGAAAACAGAATTCAACAGAATTCTATTATTGCGATGCATAAAATCTCAACTACTTAGGAGCCTAATGCATTTCAGTGACAAATTATAGTTTTATTTCTTTTTTTAAAAGAAAGACACTTTTTTCAGCAACAAAGGTACCTTTTATATGCGTTTAACACTGTTATACATTTGTATTAACATTATTAAAAAATATAGTTTCCATCTTCTTCTTCCAAAGTAAAATTTAGAATAAAAAGAACAATATCAGCAGCTAAATCAGAACAGAAATATCACAGATTATCAAAAATAACATTTTACTATTAGATCTATCATATTTCAATGGAAGAAAACTTTTGTATTTCTATAAACTCTGCAAACAGTTTACCGTTTGCCATTACAATATACAGCCTGCCTTGCCAGCAAAGCTTTTCTGATATTATAATAAAAGGATTTGGCTGGATTCGGTTTCTTTCTTTTTTTTTAAAGTAGTAGTTGACGGAAAAAAAAGCAAATGAAAAAGGTAAGCAAAGAAACAACCAAAAGCATAAAAATTATTACCGAGGCATACAAAGGTTCCAAAACTTCATTTGTTGAAGAACCGCTGATGCCTCTGGTAAAACTGTGGAAAAACCTACTATTTAGACACAATTCAGCTTATATTTCATTTTTTCCATAGATTTCTCCTCCTCTATTTTAATTACTGAGGAAAAGTGCACAAAACAGGATCTCTGTATTCATCTTCCCTTACAGCTTATTCCCATTTTAAAGCCATAATCCTCTATTGTGGCATCATAGTCTGCTGCCAAGGGAGTAACTGATGTCACAAGCAGAGTATTACGCTATCAGATAGGGAAAAATCAATAGAAACTGATGAAATCTCAATAAGCACAGATTCTATTTTTATGCATATAACTTCAGTAACTTGTGACAGAAGAATCATCAGCATTTATATGCTTTTCATGCACACACTGTATCCCAAAGCGCTTTACAAGCAATGCTAACAGGGAGGAGAAAGACAAATCTAATGCAAAATATAAGCTGAACTGTGTCCAGATATGAGGGTTACTCACCTGTAACCATGGTTCTAGAAGTAGTATATGGTGCATGTCCACACTTCTGGCAGTCTTCCTTTCCCTTTAAATCCAGCCGGAACATCTTCAAGCTAAACTCCTGACACCCACCCAGGTGGTATCCTCCTCGGCATCACCCTGCGACATCAGATCTTGCATGCTGGAAGCAGCGATCTGTGTGCCACTTGCCAGGGGAGGTTGTGTGGATGTGCTCCATATACCACTCCTAGAATTATGGTTACAGGTGAATAACTTGAATTTCTAGGGAAGTGGATAAGGTGCACTATCCACACTTCTGGCAGACTCCTAGCAGTCCTCCAGAAGGAGGGGGCAAGGCACACACCCCTACTTGAAAAAAGGGATTGGAGAACTCAAAACCAGCACCCTGGTGTGACTTAAGGTCAATATGGTAATGGGAAATGAAGGTGTATGCCAACTTCCAGGTAGCAGCCCAAATTTCCTAGATAGGGATGTCCCTGGAAGCAGCCACTGAGGCAGCGGTATGTCTGGTGGAATCAGCCCTAAGCTCTATGGGAGGCTTCCTACCACCCAGACTACAGCAGTGATCAATGCAGGAGACAGTCCGCCTCCCAATCATCTGCTTAGCTGCCGGCCTGTCAGGTGTATCGAAGCGAGCGCTCACCTGACATCCAAAGTATGGAGCCTCTGCTCAGCCTCTAAAGCTTGATTAGTGAAGTACACTGGGAGATTGATCATCTTGTTAAGGTGAAACTCCAAAACAACCTTCAGGAGGAACTTCGGGTTGGGGTGGAATACAACCTTGCCCCTGTGGAACACCAAATAAGGAGACTCCACCAAGAGCACCTGGAGCTCACTGATCCTTCTGATGGAGGTGACAGCCACAATGAAGACATTCTTCCATGATGGGTGACAGATGTGACACCTGTGCACTGGTTCAAATGGCTTGCCCATGAGCACTGCCAGTATCAGCAACAAGTCCCAAGGTGGTAGAAGGTCACGCACCAATGGGAACAGGTGGTCAAGGCCAATAAAGAAGCACCCAACCACCTTTTCCTGTGTCATCGTCGGCATACCCACCCATGCCTGGTATGCTGAGATGGCTGCCAGGTGCACCTTGAGAGTCATGAAACACTGGCCTGACTGAGAGAGGGACCAAAGGAAGTCCAGAAGGCTAGCCATGGGGCGGGGGGGTTCTAGCTCCCTGCCCTGACACCAAATGGAAAAGCACTTCCATTTGAAGGTATAGCACTGGTGGGTCGACCCCTTCCGGGAGGCTTCCACAACCCAGAGAACCTCCTTGGAGAGACCTAAAGCATGGAACTCTAGCCATTCAGGAACCAGGCTGTCAGGTGCAGGGACTAAAGGTCCAGGTGTAAGACCTTCCCCTCGTGGCAGAAGAGCAGGTCCAGGCATAGAGGCAAGCACCACAGAAATCTGCTGCTGAGGCTGAGGAGATCTGTGTACCAGAACTGGTGTGGCCAGTCTGGGGCTACCTGGATCACCTGTGCCTTGTCACTCCGTACCTTGACCAGCACTTGGTGGATCAGGGGAAAGCGAGGAAAGGCACAGAAGAGGCCCGAGGGCCTCACAAAGGCATCCCCCTTCAGTGTTCTGCACTGTGGGGGGCAGGCACAGAACAGTCTCAGCTTTGCATTCTCCTAGGAGGCGAACAGGTTGACCAGGGGAGTACCCACTGGGAGAACAGCTGGTTCACCTCCTCCTGATGAAGAGACCACTCATGAGACATCTTGCCCACTCGGCTGAAGGCATCCTCCAGCTGGTTGGAGGCTCCCACCATGTGGATCACCAGAAGATCGGTGTCCAGACTGCGCACAAGGGTCCAGGTGTGGTGGACTTCTCAGCACAGCTGGAGTGAATGCATTATACCCTATTTGCTGAGGCAATACATGGTCGTGGTGTTATCTATCTGAACCTCCAAGACCTGACCCCAAACCAAAGTAGCGAACATCATCAAGGCTAGACATACCGCACAGAGCTCCAACAGGTTGATGTGGTATCGGAACTCCTTGAGGGTCCAGAATCTGTGGACTCTGTGGTTCTCAAGTGGGCTCCCCATCCCACCAGAGATGTGTTGGTCATTAGAAAGACTGTCAGCTTTGGGTGGACAAAGGGGACTCCTTCCAGCAGGTGTTCTGGGACCAGCCACCACTGGATGGCATCCCACATTGGCTGCATCACCAAAACCAATTGGTACAGGTGACTGAGATGCTGAGACCACTGAAGGGCTATCTCCCACTACAGGGGCACATCTGCCAGTGGGTCTACTAGACCATGCTGGTGCAGAGCGCCATATACCCCAGCAGCCGCAAAGAAGTCCCAGGTAGGGTGAGAGTGCCCAACCTGAAATGAACAGACAAAGGAGGTAAGAGCCACTGACCAGTCTGCTGAGAGTCGGGCCTTAGCCCGGAGGGAGTCAAGCTCTGCCCTAATGAAGGTATGGTCTGAGAGAGGTTGAATTCTGACTTGACCAGGTTGACAAGAAACCCCAAGGCCGAGCAAGTCTGGAGGGCCAGATCCCTGGACCGCTCCACTGCCTCACGAGATGGACCACCAATCAGCCAGTTGTCCAGGTAAGGGTAAACCCCTTGACCCAGTGGTACCTCTGGAATGCTGCCACCACTGCAGTGCACTTAGTGAAGACCCTGGGGGCCGAGGAGTGGCAGAAAGGCATGACCGGGAACTTGTGCAGAACCCCATCTGTGCGGAACTGAAGGTACTACCAGTGGGACAGACAGACTGGGATATGAAAGAAGGCATCCCTCTGCATGGAACTGAAGGTACCACCAGTGGGACAGACATACTGGGATATGAAAGAAGGTGTCCTGGAGGTCCAGAGAACAGAACCACATGCCCTGCTCCAGAGATGGGATAATCTGGTTCAGAGTGACCATCCTAGACTTGCACCTCCTCATGAACTGGTTCAGGTCATGCAGATCCTGTATGGGGAACCAACACCCCTCCCCAGCACCACCACCACCACAACCATTTGGGGACCAGGAAGCACCTGGACACAAAGCCCTGGCCAGCTGTGGCATCCAGGACACGAGCCACAGCGCCTTTCTCTAGGAGCTGAGCAATGTCCTCCCTGAGGCTGGACATGTCCAGGGATGCCACAGACTCCCATGGAGCATGTGCCTGATACAGCAGGTGAGCCTTGAAGATGAGAGGCAGACTTTGACCCACCACATCCAGCACCCATTTGTCTGTAGTAATAGCAGACCAGGCATGCCAGAAATGGTGAAGCCGATCCCCCACGGGAAGCTGAGGAAGGGGTGTGGCGGGCGGGAGGCAAACATCCCCTAACCCATTACTGAGCAGCCTTGGAGGAGGAAGATCCAGCGCTGGTCACCGGAGGAGCACTGGCACTCTGACATCCAGACTTTCTGGAGCTCTGGTTGGCCAACTTGGGCTTGGGCCTCAAGACCTGGGACTGCCCCAACTGGGGCTGCAGGGGACAAAACAAAAAGGTCTTCTTCATTTGCTGGCTCCTGGAGTCCTTTTGTGAGAATGTGACAGAGTCCAGGGTGGCACTGGACTTCTCAGTCCTTGTAAGGTGGTCCTCTACACCTGGCCCAAAGAGGTCAGTGCCCAAGAAATGGACATCCGTCAACTTATGCTGGGTATCTGCTCTAAAGGTGGAAATATGGAGCCAGGCTCTGCAGCGCATGGCTACTGTTGCTGCCATTGACTGGGCAGAGGAGTCACCTATGTCCAGGGTCATCTGGAGCTGATGCTCAGCCAGAGCATGGCCCTGGTCACAGATCACCTTTACCAAAGACTGCAAGTCCACAGAAAGGTGAAGGATGATGTAGTCAAGGACCCCCATGAGCGCGTGGCTGAAATTGGCCATCATGACAGTAGAGCTAGCCTGCCTGAGGCCCACAGAAGATGCAGCATACACCTTTTTGGCGGCGTGGTCCAGCTTCTTTTATTCCTTGTCATGGAGTTTATCGACATCACTGACACTGCAGTGAAAATTGGAGTCTGCCACTAACCCCTTGGCCAAAGGATGATTGGAGAACCCAGGAAGGGACCCGGTTGGGATCGCATACTTATGGACCCATACAGGTGGGAGGCACAGGACAAGAAGTGGAATGCTGCCATAACTTAAGGGCCGGACCCGGGATGGCTTCTGCCATCGGGAAGGGCATCCCCAGCAAGTCCTTCCTGTTCTGGATCTCAGTCACTGGATACTTGGCCTTCTTCTGGACCAGCTCCAGTGTGATCCCCCCCAGACTGAGATATAAGCCGAGCAAGGCCCCAAAAGACCCAGGGCTTGGTTGGAGGCGAGATCCTCGGAGGATTCTCAGTCAAAGTCAGGGGTCCTTGAAGAGTGCACAGAGGAGCCGTCCATATCTGACGACTACTCAAACTCTGCCCTCGGTGCCCAATCCCCATGAACCACTCTAGGGTCATCAGAGTGGGTAATCTGGACCGAAAGTCAGTCAGGGAGACTGAAGGCCAGCCGAGCAGCCTTGGACAGAGATCTGTGTGATGGGTGCTTGGGCAAAGGCTCCACAAATATGGGTGAAGAAGCCAGAGAAGGGCTCAGCTGGCCTAGGCTGAGCCTAAACTGGCCTCATCAGGGCAGACCACAGAAAAGCCAGAGCCTGCTGTAGTGATTAGCCCTGACCGAGGACCCACTGTTGCCAGAGGAATTCTTGGTACCGCCAACGAAATGTGTGGCAAAGCCTTTCCTTGCCCGATGAGGAGGAGGAAGAGTGTTGACAGTGCTTCTGAGAGGGTCGAGAATGGGAATGGTCCGAGTCCCAGACTGAGTCCTCAACCGGCAATGGGAAGACTACTGTTGAGGGGTCATGTAAACCACACAGACTGGGTCTGGCTGCAGGACCCCCAAAAGGGGAAACTCCTGGAAGGAAAGGCAGGGTCAGCTGACCTCTCCTGTCCCTCCTGGGAATGGGCTGAGAGGACTGGAGTTTGGGAGAAAGAGAGAGAGTCGCCCCCCAACTCATCTGACAACAGGTCGACTGGTCGATGGGGACACCAAGGAGCCGACGGCTTACCCTTCAGCCCTGGTGAT
This sequence comes from Neoceratodus forsteri, assembly GCA_016271365.2. Lineage (NCBI taxonomy): Eukaryota > Metazoa > Chordata > Ceratodontiformes > Ceratodontidae > Neoceratodus > Neoceratodus forsteri. The sequence goes on along the minus strand of CM028138.1, from coordinate 280,285,562 downwards.
TTTTGGCCAAAGCTGATTGCTCGACAAACGTCGAGTGGTCGAAGGAGTTCCGAATGTGGGAATCCCAAGACCTACGGTGGGACTTCTAAGGCTGCACCCGAGAAGTGCAATCACCTCAGGAAGGGCCCTCCCCTGAGGGTTTGAAGGGACTTCTACACATCCCTGCACGTGAAGGAGGCCCCTGCAGAGGCACCCACTGGGAGCAGCACTGAGGCGAAGGAAGAGACCGCCGCAGCCTGAGCTACCTCAAGGGTGGCAAGCTGTGAGGCAGAGCACGCCACTGCTGAAACAACCTTGCGGGCATCCTTAGACTGGAAGGGAGGATCCCGTTCATCTGGCTGGCCAAGCAAAAGGTGTACACACCTGTCCTCCACGGAGGACGGAAGCAAGGCCTTGCACAGACTGCAGGCCTGTGGGTCGTGTTCCACATCCAGGCAATAAACGCACAAGGCGTCGGGGTCGGTGCATGACATCTTCTGATTACAGGTCACACACACTGTTTAAACCTGGGCTGACTCGAGAATCATCGCACTCCATGGAAGCAGAGATGGAAGACCTGGAAAGAAATTGTAAAGTGGACAAAGAAATTCGCCTGAAGATGAAGGAAAAAAAAAAAAAAAAAAAACAGGCCTACAACATGCACAGAGAGCTGTGAAGGAGACCTGACTCTTCTAGCAGAAAGGAAGATCTGAAGTCACGGGGTTGGGCTGAGGAGGATACCACCCAGGTGGGTAGGAGGAGCTTAGCTTGAAGTTGGATTTAAAGGGAAAGGAAAACTGCCAGAAGTGTGGATAGTACATCATATCCACAACCCTAGAAATTATGTTTTTCAAAGCTCTCCTAGAGGAGTCGGATGGATCTTCAAGATGTATATTCTTAGTGTGAGTTTAATAACTAAAATGACATCATCAAAGTATTGTGGGCCTGAGAGATCAGGAAAGGAAAAGCAGAAACAAGCATTTGTCAATGCTAAACATTCCCTTGCCACACCGTGGCTATTGTAGAAGTCTGGGGGGAGCCAGAGGAGCGAAGACCAGGGACACAGAGTGAGGTGGGTGGCAAGAGCCGCCAATAAGTAAAGCTGCACTGAGGCTAATGTTGAAACCGGGTGGGGAGTCAGAGGAGCGAGGACTGGGGGGAGAGAGGCGGCAGGCAGCAGGAGCCACCAATAAGTAAAGCCACACTGCGGCTAATGTAGAAACTGAGGGGGGAGGGTCAGAGGAGCAAAGACCTGGGAGAAAGAGTGCGCCGGGTGGCAGGAGCCAACTGTGTAAAAGCTGTAGCCGTAACGCCAGGCATGCGCATTAATGTCAACTCTAATGAGCGTGCCCCGAGTTACGGCTACAGAAAGAAATGAAACGCTCTCTTAGAGCGGTTCATTTCTTTCAACTACAGCACATACCATGTCAGCAAGAAGAAATGGAAATTACGTACCTACCGTAATTCTGATCTTTCTGTGTATCTTCACCATTCATCACCTTTGGGAATTGGCCGGAGGTCATGACCCTGCAGGAGTTTTTTTTTTTGGATGGGCGGAGTCAACGCACCATCGGCGCCGCCCTCGATGCTGACGCACTGCGTGGCACTTGCAGGTTGGCCATTAGGTGTTATTGACTCCACCCTCCCGCCAGTTCTCAGTTGCCATAGAGTGAGACAAGGGTTGGAGGGTGGGACAAGGAAGTCCAAGGGACAGACAAAGGAAAGATATATAAACTAAAAGAAGAAATAAACGACTGAGAGGACAAAACAAGTTTGAAAAACTAAGGGGATTGGGTAGGCCCCAATCTCTGGAAGTAGAAAAGGAGGAGGGAGGGTGGGTTAAGGATTTTAGAAACAAGAATGAGAGTGGGGGGGAGGAGGAACATACCCTGGAACCTTGACCTGTCTCCAGATTGTATAGGAACTGCAAAGGAGTAGCCAAGAGGCTAACTGCCAGAATTCAAGGCACAGAATCACTGGCAATAACTCCAACAAAAGCAGAATCAGCTATTCTGGAAGAAAAGACAGGATACAGGGATATCTCCCCCACAAAGGAAATTTTTGATGTAAGAAACCTAGTTTCTTAAATTAAATTGAGGTTGTGACCAAGGACAAGGAAATCAAAGATTGAAGGGGAGAAGGAAAGAAAGGAGGGCAACTACCAACCCTCACCCCACAGGGGTGGAGCCGAAGCACTGAAGAAGGAGTGTCCCCCATCCTGACCACTCTACCCCTAAAGAAAATTATCCCCCTATGTGCCCCAATTTACCTCACTCCTGACTAAACAGAAAGGAGGGGGCGAGGAGGGGGCACAGAGACGGAGGGGGACCCAGAGACTGAGGCCCCAGGGGGATGGAGGGTGGGATTGTGATGAATGGTGAAGATACATAGAAAGATCAGAATTATGGTAGGTACGTAATTTCCATATCTTATCTTTGTCAATCTTCACCATTCATCACCTTTGGATGAGTGCCAAGCTCCCCCGAAGAGGGCTTTAACCCTAAGGGACTGAGTCCCTTAGCTCTCAGTGGGTGACACACTAAGAGAGAGAACCTTCATGAGTCTAGAGAGACACAAGAGTGGGGAGAGTGAGACGGGGACCACCCAGAAGGAGTAGGAAGTTGCCCTGACAGATATCGTCTCACCCTACAGGAGAAAAGATAGGTTCTCTAGTGAGCGGACTTAATCACCCTATACTGGGCCAAGGGTGACAACCGGGAGAGACACAGCCATGCCGTCCGCCTAGTGCAGATCGCTGTACCTACGACCATGGTAGCTACCTCATTGGCATCATACGATGCTCTTGCTTGGTGCCTTGCTAGCTCCAGGCCACATGCAGAGAGTGCAATGGCTTGTCTGGTTTCCTCCGTGTCAGGCATCGAGGCTAGGAGTTGACCTAGCTTAGACCACAGGAACCTATCATAAATAGTATAGTGGGCCTGATGAGCAGATATCGAGAGAAGCAACCATGCCGAGTAAAAGGCCCTCCTACCCCAGAAGTCAAAATACAAGGAATCTTGATCTGGGGGCTGGTCACAGTGCAGGGCGCAAACCCCGTTAGGAGTACCCAGTTGCATCAGTCCTGAGCTAGGATGAGGCAGGTTACCTGGAGACTCCGGGGGGGGGGGTGCACTACCTCTTGCGGAGATCCATAAGGGCTGGGACTCCAGAAAAGGGTCTCTACCAGAAGTGCATTGATGCCTCCCTAAAGGGAGCAGGCCAGGGGGCACTACAAGAGTGTCCGCACTGAAATTGCCCAAAAAGGCGTGTGCCGAATGCTCCAGATTGTGCTGAGTGGGAGGGGTGACATGTAGGTCCTCTAACATCCTCACGAGAAAACGCTGATACTCAGCGAGATCAGCGGCTGGGGAGATGTGGACAGATGGTTTCTCACCTCCTGAAGAGGAGGATGAGGACTCAGAGGACCTCAGAGGTTGGCTGTTCAGAGAGAGGTTGAAAAACCTGTCTGCTCATGGCCCTACCATAAGAGGGAAATTGAGCAGCCGCAGCTCTGAACTGCTCCCAGGAAAGAGGACCACTAGGACCAAGAATACCTGGGAGAGCAGGAGAATGTGGCAGAGGAGAGGGGGCAGAGCCGACATCAGGAATTGGCTGTCCTCCACATGGGCTAGAGAGCACACCTGGAGCCCCAAGAGAAGAGGAAGCTCCGGAAAACTCAACAGCCGACAGCTGGTCAACCATACTGGAACTGCCTAAGCTGTGCCCTGAAGAATCCCCCCCGTGAGGTGACCGGGGCCATGAAAGTCCAAAAGGATGGTCCCCCACCTCCAAAGAATAGGGCCCTCTCGAGGAAACCAAAAGAGAAGGGCGAGGTTCCACGCTACGACTTCTCCCAGAGCCCAGGTGGATTACAGAAAAAGGTCGCCGCATCGAACCCATACCCTTCGACCCCTCAGAATCCAAAAGTGTCCTCCTCCTCGAAAGAGCCAGCTTAGGCAGCTGGCAACCCTGGTCAGCCCCCGAAGGGGCTATCCAGGGAGCAGCACCCTCCCCTCCTGTGGGTGCTCTTATCGGCCTCAAAGTTGGGCGATCCAGGCACACCACCTGAGGGGGTTATCACCACTGAGGGGTCAGAAAACCCTCCAAGTCCAGGCTGCAGAGCAATGATGGCCTGCGCCACTGCCTGCTTGTCAGCACCCCGACCCTAGTCCTGGGAACCACTGTCCTCTCCTCAGAGGGCGGCTGGTTCTGGCCTGTTGAGGACACTACCAAGGTGTCCACGTGAGCAGCCAACTCCAAAGAGTTAGACTGCCTATCTGACTCAGAGTACAATTCCTCCTCCGAGGAGGTAGAGATCGAAGTTCTGTGCCAAACGGTGCATGGACGCCCGCTGCCATCCCAACTGAAAAGTGTACCAGAAACAGAGACTGCACCAGAGTCGGTGCCGACGTCCTTAGCCGCACCGCGAACAGTGCAGGAAGAAGACATGGCTCCAACTATGGCAGCAGCATCGGAGCCGGAACCTGTCATGGCGCCGTCTCGACCAACGGCACCGCAAGCAGCGCCAAGGCCAGAGATGGCGTCGAAGATGGCCCCAACTGTGCTCTTGGAGCTGCGAACGGCACCGAGGTTGGAAACCCCCATGGTGCTGTCCCGGCCCACGGCGCCGAGGCCAGGGACGGCACTGACGATGGCCCCGACCATGCTCTCAGCACCACGAATGGCATTAAGATCGGATACCCTAATGGTGCCGTGTCCCCACTCAGAGCCACGAGTGGCTCCAGAGCTGGATATGGTGCTGTGCTCAACAACGGTGCTGCAGATGGCGCCGAGGCGAGAGACAGTTAAGGATGGTGCCATAGAGCCTCCCATGGCACCATGAGCACCATCGGCACCACGAATGGAGTCAACAGCAGCAATGGCGCTGAGCAACGGACCGGCACTGACGACGGCGCCATCAGGGCCCACGGCGCTGTGAACGGTGCCCAGGTCCAAGACAGCACCAACAGACTGCATTGAGGATGGCTCCAGCCCAGACCTTCCGAGCTGAGGGTACGACACCGGGGGAACCTTCACCCCCTAAGGGGTGATTGCCAAGGTGGTGCCTCCCGCCCATCCCCCGAGGGAACAGACTGGGCCTCCTGCACCGCAGAAGGGGCTTCTGCCATGGCGAGGCTACAAGAAGTAGAAGCCCCCAACTCCTCGGTCTGTATAGAACTGGGAGGGGACCCGGAGGAAAGGCCGAGAGAATGTGGCTTGGCCCGACGAGTGCGCGCCCATCCCCCGAAAGTCGGTGGAGCTCGTCCAACTTTCCACCTGCATTGTTAGATGACATGACGGTGAAGCAGGCATCACACTAATCCATGTCGTGTAGCGGGCCAAGACACGCGAGTCAATGGTCATGTTGGTCGGTGATGGAGAACTTACGGCTGCACGGGCACCGACGCATAGGGGGCCATCTGTTTTCATTGTTTTCTTGTCCCCTGACCGAGACATGACCTACGGAAAAAACAACACCAAACAAGACCCGACGTCACAAAATAAAGAAAGGAACAGTCTTATTTTAATCTCAGGCGACTTCAAGCGGAGTGAAACTGAACTGCCAGAAGAATTCAAGGACGGAGTTAACGGACTTCGTGATGGAGCCAAAGGCTTCAATAACGACAACAGGCCTCTCACACAGAAGTGCTACCCACGAGGTGACCTCGACGGCTGGAGACGAAGAACTGGTGGAAGGGCAGAGACGACAACACTTAACAGCCGACCCGCGAGCGCCACGCAGTGCGTCGGCCTCGAGGGCGGTGCCGATGGTACGTCGACTCTGCCCATCCCCCCAAAAAAGAGCTCCTGCGGGGTCATGACCTCCAGCCAGTACCCAAAGGTGATGAATGGTGAAGACTGACACAGATAAGATCTACTGTCATGACCAGAGTGCCTGGTCATTAGTGTACACTGCCAAGCCCACTGCAGTTTCAGCTGTTATTGGCTTGGCAGTGACACACCTCTAAAATGCCATTAGTAGCAAGATGTTCCTTCCGCAAGTGCAAGTGAACGTAAAAAAAGCACACTGGTACAGCTCCCAGGGTGTCTAAGGTGCCTTTCATTTTAATTAAAACAGTTTATATGACTACAAAATGCTACCAGTAAAAATAAAACCTATATTTTAAATTTCCAATTATCATTAAGCCATTTACAGGGGTCTAGATAATTTGGAGATTTGCTAAAGGCATCCACCCCCAAGTGCGAAGATCAGACTGAATGACTTTGTGACTGAAAACAGGCACATTTTTGTCTTGTGGACTTACCTCGTAATGAACAAGCATTTGTCAATGCCAAATGTTTACTTGCTGGTAATAGCATTGGAAATGCAGGAGTTAGAGAGATGCAGAATAGGAATGGCAGTGAAGTTTTGAACTTCACGCCAACCCCACCTCCATCCTGTAGAGACGGACAGGCATTGGTGTAAGTGTTTAGGTCATCACCCATGACGATCATACCACGTCACCTCACCCTATTCTGCAGACATCGACACATGTTGAGGTGTGCCTAGGGGTGTTTGGCGTTACAGTCACCCCATTCCATAAGGACATATGCTGAAATGGGTGCAGCATAGGAGAATGGGGTGAAGTCTGGGGCTGAAGAGTCCAAGGTACACCTCGATGCCTGTCAGTGGCTGGGGGTTGGGATGGCATGAGCAGTACAGTCGGCAATCCAAAGGAACACCCCGATGCCTATCAGTCTGTACAGGGTGGGACGTTATGGTTAGAAACCCTAATGCCCTGGGTGTTTGCTGGTATTTGCACTACAAATTTTCAACATGGCCTTTTGGTGACCCCACCCCATGAAAGAATTTGGGACCTCTTCTCATGAAGAGTGGCAGTGTGATTTTGTCAATGTGTCTCGAACTTTGAGTTTCAACAGTGACCGTGCCATTCTTTGCCACATGTATGAAAACACAGATCGGGCAGGATATGAAGAATGACAGTTGTACCATCCATAGGGAGGTGTGAAGAGATGGCAATGTTGAAAATCTGTAGTGGGAATATTAAAAATGCTCGCACTTCCGAGCATTAGTGGAAACTGCGCAACACATGCACGTAACACAGTCATTTTATGGACTTTCGTTACCAAAGTTTCAGCATAGGCATTTTAGGACCTTTGCTCATGAACAGAGTCACTGTTATTTTATTAATATGTCCCGAACACTGATTTCCCACAGCAACCAGGCTATTCTGCACCAGAAGTGCAAAAACACATTTCGGCCAGGATGTGAAAAATGACAGCTGTACTGTTCATAAGGAGGTGTGGGAAAATGGCAATGTTGAAAATCTGGAGTGAAAATATTACAGATTTGCGAAGTTATGAACGTGCGTGGAAACTGCGCAACGCACACTTGTAAAACAGCCATTTTTTTGAATTTTTCACCAAATTTGCAACATAGGCTTTTTTGAGAGGCCACCTCATGAACAGTGGCACTGTCGTTTCATTAATCGGTCCCGAAGGGTGATTCCACGCAGTGACCGCAAAATCACCTTTTGGGACCGAATAACACCATGACAGTAACTGAATTCATGAGGAGGGGTCCCAGTAACCCAATGTTAAAAATCTGGTGCCATAATTCCCAAAAATGCCCAAGATATGCATCAAAGTGGAAAAAAAAACTATTTATGCCATTATACAGATGTTACGAGCGTGCGTGGAAACGGCGCAACGCACACTCGTAACACAGCTATTTTATGGACTTTCGTCACTAAATTTTCAACATAGGCATTTGAGGACCTCTGCTCATGAACAGTGTCACTGTGATTTTCTTAATGTGACCCAAACACTGATTTCCCACAGTGCCTGCGCTATTCTGCGCCGGAAGTGCAAAAACACATTTCGGCCAGGATGTGAAAAATGGCAGCTGTACTGTTCCTAAGGAGGTGCGGAAAATGGCAATGATGAAAATATGGAGTGAAAATATTGCAATTGAAGTTGGCTTAGCGCGGCGTAGCAACTGCTGTGCAACGACGTCAGAACAGCCATTTTCTGGATTTTTCCACCAAATTTGCAACATAGACTTTTTGAGAGCCACTTTATGAACACTGTCATTTTGTTAATCGGTCCCAAAAGGTGATTCTGTGCAGTGACCGTGAAATCACCTTTGGGACCAAATAACACCATGACAGTGGCTGAATTCATGAGGAGGGGTCCCAATAACCCCATGTTTAAAAATGTGGTACCAAAATTCCCAAAAATGCCTCAGATATGCACCAAAGTTGAAAAAATCCTATTTATGCAATAGGTGTGGAACCAAAAGCTATTGCATAAATCCATTTATTTCCACATATGTGGATGTCTCCGTATCAGTGGCCGTGAGGAGGGGAGGCGAGGGTGACTTCTCCAAGGGTCCCCCCCCCCAGCGCGGCCAAGAGCTCTTCCCAGTTGCTGAGTGGAGGTGCCGTGGGCTACTGCGAGCTCAGGCGGGCCTCCTCAGCTGAAACAGCTGTACTACCAAGCTCATGGCCCCTGCCCAGGTGCAGGAGAGAATCTACAAAAAAAAAACCTTTTAAACCGAACACTTCACTGCCCTTACCTGGAGGGCTGCTCCACCTACGAATAAATTGGAAGGCGAGAGGCGGATTCCTGTTCTGTCCTGAGGCTGAAATCGGACCCTGGACCCACCGCTGTATCTCCTGCTGAGGTCAATCCTGTCCTTTGTTTAACTTTGACTTTGCAGCCGAAATCGGACACTGGACCCACCGCTGTATTCCTTGCTGAGGTTAATCCTGTTCCTTTGTCCAACTTTTGCCTTGAAATCCACAGCTTCCCATGGGCTCACACACAAGTGGTGACGCTCTCCTCTGCCACCCTAAATTGGGAGCGCTGTCCCACCATCCACTGTCTCCGTATCAGTTGCGTGAGGAGGGGGCGAGTGACTTCTCCGAGGGTCCCCCCACCCAGCGCGGCCAAGAACTCTTCCCGGTTGTCGAGTGGAGGTGCCGTGGGCTACTGCGAGCTAAGGTGGGCCTCCTCGGCTGAAACAGCTGTACTACCAAGCTCGTGGCCCCTGCCCAGGTGCAGGAGAGAATCTACAAAAAAAACTTTTGTGGCCCACCCACCCTCCATGTTTGGTGGGTGAGTTTATATGCATGCTGGCCTCGACCCCTGACATTTACATTACCCTATCAGTCAATAGGGGAGGTTCTCCCTGTCTAATGAGGGGATCTCTCCTGCACAAACCTCCTCTCTGCTCACTGGATTGGTTATGTTATGTGAACTACTGGTTTTACTAATCCTGCTGAGCAGTACTGTGTTTAATCCTGTGTCAGGGACCAGTTTGTGACTTTTTCTGCTGTACAGTACTGTTGTTTAACCTGAGCCAGGGGCCACTACAAGTCTATTTTCTGTTTTCACCAATATTATATGTTTCTGTTACATAGTTCTGTCTAGTGAAGCCCTACCATATTTTTGATGTGCAACGCTGTATTTTATGACTCTTGATGTTCTGTCCTCCACAGCTCCTGGAGTTCGGGGGTCGGCATAGGGTTATTTTAGCACCTCTGGTTGTCCCGACCACCTTGGTTACTGACCCTGGACTTGCCTTCCATGGTTCAGGGATACTTTCATCCCTAGCACCTCTTGTTGCCCTGGCTTATTGCCAAGGCTACTTTGGTTGTCGTGCCTGGACTTGCCTTCCTTAACCCGTTGGCACTAAGCCCCGGCAAACCGTACGCACTCAGGCCTCCATCTGCTGGCAGTCTTACTACGTGGAGTATCTACAGGGTGAGAGCACTACACCCTCCCTCCTGGGTTATCCCTGGCAGGGTGACTGGACACACCCCCCACGCTGGTCTCATTGTGCCTCCAACCATGAAAAGGGTTCGGTCCCCTCTGTCCCATCCTGGGGTTGGTAAGGAAGCTCCCCTAGTAGCGACCAGGGGCAGGCTGCCGACCACCCCTATGGCCTTCCTGCTCATAGGGCTGGTGCTAGGGCTGGTCCTTCTTCAATGTGCCACCTCTCCTCCAATATCCCTGGGAGATTTCTGGAAGTGGCCCTCCTCTCATGGGGACACTGACTTCTCCTTCTCTAATTTGCTGGCAACTGATGAGACGTACTACTGTATTATCTTCAGCCTAGACATTAAGTGCCTTATGTACACAGCCAGGGTCAAGAAAATTTGCAGCATTAACCGCCCTGGTGGTCTCCCGCTCTTCAGGTGGTACCTTCCCTGGCTCCTCCTTCTTGCATTACTTATGGCCGGGGGATATTGAGCCCAACCCTGGACCCCCTAATCTATCAACTAATATCCCTGCTGCATGGAGCATGAGTAAGGGGCTAAAAATAGCTCATCTAAATATTAGGAGCTTGCTACCCAATCGTGATGAGCTCTTAACGTGGGTAGAGCTATACAAATCAGACATTCTAGGGGTAACTGAGACCTGGCTCAAACCCTCCACCCCTGACCCTGCCTGCTCCCTTAATGGGTATGAGTTCACCCGCCTTGACAGGGCAGGGGGTAAGAGGGGGGGTGGCATCCTTATCTACCACAGAAACCATCTAAAAATCTCACTAGTAACTCACCTGCAACCTGTACATTCCCCTTGTGAGCTACTTCATGTGCTTTTGCTGTTAGGGGATACAAAGAAACTGCATCTGGTGTGTGCCTATAATCCTCCTAGGGGGAGGTCTAACTGGACTTACCCACCTGCTAGATGCTGTCAGGCCCAGTATAGGTGACAATGAACTAATTATCATGGGTGATATCAACCTAAATTGGGAGAGTGGCAATATCAAGAAATTTGAACCTCAACTTGCCAGCCTAACCCTAACCCAACTAATTCATGACCCGACTAGAAAGACGGCGAATGGTTCCTCTAGCACCCTGCTGGACTGGATCTTGTCTAACCATCCGGAGAGGATTGCATCATCAGGCACGCTATCCGACTCCATCTCAGGCCACTCCCCGGTGTTCTGTGTCTGGAAAATTCCTTCCCCCAAAATTCCACACAAAATCATACAAGTCAGAAACTACTCCAGGTTTGATCCAGAGGGGTTCCTGGATGACTTAAGACGTACTGACTGGTCTAGGGTGCTTGAAGCCCATGACCCCTCAGTGGCAACCTCCTGCTTCATTGATACCTTTGGGGACCTCCAGGACAGACATGCCCCCTAAGGTCACTCGGAGGGTGAGGGGAACTGCTACTCTCTGGCTGAATGGTAATCTTCTAGCCCAGATGCGCAAGAGGGACAAATGCTGGGCCCGCACAAGGGGATCCACTGATCCCTCTAAATTACTAAGATACCGTCACCTCAGGAATCAGTGTAAGAAGGCTATTAGGGCAGCTAAGAGTGACTTCTGTAAGTCTGCCCTACTTAGCTCTGCCAGAGACCCTAGGAGGTTTTGGAGGAATATCAAATCCCTCGTTAGTGGGTCTTCCCATTCGGGTGTAACGGATATGGTTATAGATGGAGTCTCATGTAATAATCCCCATACTATAGCCAACTCTCTTAACCTCCACTTCTCTGACCTCTCGGCCCTTACCTCACTTTTCACGACTGATGGGGGGAGAGCTCGTCCCTCATCCCTTCCCCTAGGAGTCAGGTAGGTCAAGCTTCTCAGAGAGAGTTTAATCTCAGGGTGGTATCAGCTCTGCATGTTCAGAAACGTCTTGCAGCCCTCTCCCAGCACTCCAGTCCAGGCCTGACAACCTGGAACCTAGGCTTCTTAAGCTAGGAGCTGTTTACATTGCCTCCCCAGTTGCCCACATTTTTAATCTATCCCTCAGCTCTAGGATAATCCCTGATATCTGGAAGGAGGCAAGGATAGTCCCTGTCTTGAAGCAGGACGATCCCAAACTTCCTGACAACTATCGCCCAATTGCTATTCTCCCATCCCTTAGCAAACTTTTAGAAAAGGTGGTGGCTGAACAACTCTTGGAGTATTTACACACCAATGAGCTGCTATCCAAGGCCCAGCATGGCTTTTGAAGGGGACATAGCACCACAACTGCTCTGATTACTGTAACTTCAAGCATCAGATCTGCCATGGACCAGGGCAAACTGTCGGGTGCTATATTTATAAACCTGTCAAAAGCCTTCAACCTTGTCAATCACGACCTACTCGGAGCCCAGCTGTGGTCACTTGGTCTCTCTCCCCATGCTATGAATTGGATAATGGGCTACCTGAAGGGCAGAAAGCAGTGTATCTGCTTCAACAAGGCCCTCTCAGAGCCTAGGGCGGTGACCATGGGAGTCCCCCAGGGTTCGGTGCTAGGCCCCCTCCTATTCTCAGTCTTCATTAACAATCTTCCCTTGGCGATCTCTCATTGCCAAGCCACCCTATATGCGGATGACCTGGTGATAGTGGTCCATTCTCATAACGCCTCTGCCCTAAACCAGAGCCTGTCTGAAGATTTCAACAAAGTCCTGGCCTGGGTTACTAGCCACAAACTGGTGTCGGATCTAAAAAAAACACAGGCCATGCTTTTTGGTTCCACGGCCAAGATAAAAGCCTCATTAGCCTTGCTCAACATAACTAGTGAGGATGGACACTTGCTGCCAACAGTGAACTCAACCAAATATCTTGGCATCACTCTTGACCTCCAACTTGACATGGGGAGTCATATCCTCAACATCTGTAGAACTACAAATTGCAAGCTTGGCTTAGCCTACATGGCCAAATACAACCTAACCCCTGGGTCTAGACTTGCCCTTGCAAGAGGAGTACTTCTTCCATCCCTCAGCTATGGACTTCACTTATTTGCTCGATCCCCCCAAACTCATCTTGCCAGGTGGAACACGGCATATAATAATATCTGTCGGTTTGTGCTAGCTGCCCCCAGACTCACCCATCGCTGTGAGCTCTACGACAAACTCTGCTGGCTTCCCCCAGCTGAATACCTGGACTTTGGTGTTGGGAGTTTCTCCGGGAAAGTGCTTACTACCGGCACTCCGCTGGGACTGGTGGAACTTCTCCCAAAAATGGATCCCACGCCCTACCACCTCAGGTCCCAGACTTCTGGGTTTCTCAAAGTCCCCCCCACCCACACTCTTATGGGGGACTGTGACTTTGCTGCATATGTGCCCAGACTCTGGAACTCTCTCCCTGATCATGTCCGGTCGGCCTCCTCCCGTGGGACCTTTCGCATCTCTCTGTGGTCTCATCTAAAACAATCAATAGTGTGTGACTGTCCTAAGCCCCCTTAGGGAAATGAATCTAGCTGAATTCTGCTGCCCTAAATGTCAATCCATGTACCCTTCATATGTTGTGTAATTGCTGATTGTGTATCTTCTTTTCCTCACTTGTTATTATTTCCTGTATTATGCTGCTCCTCCTAAGTTGCCTTGTATGAATTCTTCATGTTGCGCTCTCCCGGGTCGTTCCTGAAAATAGGCATATTACTTGTCTAGTGTACGTACCCGGTAAACAAAAGCTAAATAAATAAATAAAAATAAATCTAACCACCCTAGATTTATCTCACATATGTGGGATAAATGCAAACTGTCAATCAAAGCTTTTTTGTTCACTTTTTTGACAAACAAATGTGAATAACTTTAAAACGAAAAATGATAGCATAGTACTGTGAGCACAAAAAATGTTCAGGACAAATATATCTACAAAATGAGTGTCATTTTATTTATAGATACCTTTTTTTTTTATAATTATACAAAAAACAGCATAAAATCCAATTTTCTTTTCACTTTTTAGACAAACAAATGTAAATAACTTTAAAATGGAAAATGATAGCATGGTATTGTGAGCACGAAAAATGTTCAGCACAAAAATATCTACAAAATGAGTGGTGTTTCATTCATAGATACCTTTTTGTTTTTTCATAATTAGCAAAAAACAGCATTAAATTCAATTTTCTTTTCACTTTTTCGACAAACAAATGTGAATAACTTTAAAACAAAACGGTAGCATGATACTGTGACCATAACATTTGTTCAGCAAGAAGTTCTCTACAAAATGAGTGTTGTTTCTTTTAATAGCAACCACCACGCTAGGCAGACATACACTAGGAAAGTTAACCGAAAGTCCAGAAATTATCATTTAAAAAAAAGAAGATAAACAGTCAAAAACAAATGTTCCTGCACTGATAAGAAGCATTGCTATTGCATAAATGAAATATACAATGGTGAGCTGTCAGATAAATGATTTATCTACACTTGTGCTGTTTGACCTCGGACACCTCACTCGTGGCTTACGCCACTCGTGAAGTTACCCGAGGTCAAACAGCACTTGTGTAGACAGGTCATTTATCTGACAGCTCACCATTGTATATCCCTTATTTATGACATTATACAGCTTACCGGCATTTCTTCAGTCCGTGGTCGGCTTTGAAGAGTGCAGACGTGTTCCCGGTCCACTGAAGATCGTCGTGCTGGGCTCCAGAGGTAAGTATGGGGTGAGGGGCCGTGGGGAGGTAGGGTATGCAGAGTGTGGGTACGGGTTGGGGGCAGGGTCACCGGACTCAACGAGGGACCATTTTCTGATTTACAGGTAAAAAAACAAAAACAAAACATCATGGGACAGTTTTTTTCTTAACAGGGACATTTGGCACCCTGGGGTGGGCTCCCAGTGTGCCACCCAGTGTTTTTTTGGGGAGGCTATAGCCTATGGGATTGGGCACCCCCATCGGCATATATGGGGGCAGAACCGAGGGATTGGCACCCCTTGGCACAAACCAATGTTTTTGGGGAGGGGACATTATACCAGCGGGTAATGGGCTTCCCGTCGGCAAATTAAACTGGGAAGGGGGTACTGAAGCTGACAGGATTGGGCCCCGTCGGCAAACAAACACTGTTTTGGGGCACATGAAGCTGAGGGGATTGGGCACCCCTCAGCAGTGGGGCTCTGTAACATTGTTTGTGAACATGGCGGCGCTTGCCACCATGTTCACAAACAGTATTAATGCGTAAGTTCCGCCCTGCAATGATGGGTCGCTCCCTCATTGCAGCGGAATGGCTGACGCTGCAATGACGAGGCAGCCCGATTGCTGCAGCGAAAACGTTACAACTTGGTTCCACTTTTGGAAGCCAGTGTCATCAGCACACTGTGCCTCCATTGGTCCACCAGTACCAAGCCCCCAAATGCAGTGCCTCTGTTGGCTGCCACAGTGCCATGCCTCCACAACCCACTTCTCTCCTAAGCTGCCACATAATGTTTCTTGTGCATGCATGCAAGCAAACATAAAAACTAAATTAAAACAAATGACATGACTCCCCTTTTATTTCTTTTGTGCCTCTTTTTTAGTTTATACCACCTCTTGTTCATGGACCTTACTTGAAATGAGATACCTAGCTTATTTTTCCCCAAAATAAAAAAATAAAACATTCCTTAAAACACCCTGTAGCTATATTCATGAAATCTATGGTCTATGAATAGGCCACGTTTATTCCTAAATATCTGGGTTCCATTTGGCTGTTCATTTGTCAGTGTTGCTGTAGAATTCTCCATGCATTTCCATGACTTCTGGTCTTTCCCAACATGTTTTCTTAATCTTCTAGATACACTGTTGGCAACCATGTTTGACCATAACATGTGAACACACCCTATCTTTTTTCTGAATTCTGTTTCTGGATCTCCTGGCTAGGACTGGGATGTACCCCAGTATATGCCCACAGATTCCCATGCCACACCCACTCCCAGCACTTCCCTTGGCTGCCCAGTTCGAAAAGACTGTGACTTGCCCCTCATGGAGGGGCTTCCCTTGGGGAGAGACCAAGATCACCCTTGAGCCCCGGCCGTGACATACATCTGGGTCATTTCGTCAGAGCAGGGGCTATGGATCTTGAGCTTCATCGTGAAACCTGCTTAACATTTTTTTTTTTCATGTGCAGTTGCCCCCTCCCCGAGATGCAGCCATGCAACGATGTCAGCACGTGGACGTGCATGCTTCCATTCACGTTTGCCACAGTCTCCTCTGCTTCTGTGTGGTACTGGCTGGTATACACCCTGTCTCCACTGGGTGTCGCTAAAGTACAGGACGCCCATGGCCCTCCCCACCCCTGAAGGGATATATGATGAAATCCCAATAGTTGACATCCCGACACTTACAATCCCCGAGACCATCATCCTGTCTGGCCTATTTCCCAATGGACCACCACCGCAATGGACAAAAGCCCAACACTGCACTTATGCCATGTGTGTAGGTGGGCGGGAGCCTCTGCCCCCCCTTAAATAATATAATCAACTCCACATCATGGCAAGTTCAGGAGTTAGGCTTTCACGCGTTGGGATAGTGGTCCGTCAGGCAAACAGCATGTCGGGCTCAGGATCCTAGTTGACGGATTCCAATTTTGGGCGTTTTAAAATACTACCCCCCGCCAGGAGACAGCAGATCATGGGATGCTCATCCTCCCCTTCCCCACCCTGACATTCCAGGCTCATTCATGAAGCTGAGTCATCAGTGTTGCAGGCAGTAGCTCTACCACTGCACTGGCAGGCCAACATAACTTGCCCTGTCTTAAATGGGTTTCATCCTATGGTGGTATAAATAGAAATCTGAATGAGGAAAGACTCATTTCAAACAAGCATTTGTCAATGCCAAATGTTGTCTTGCTGGCATTGGCATTGATACTGGCACTGCAGGAGTTAGAGAGAGATGCATAATAGGAATGGCAGTGAAGTATGGAAGTGATGCCAACCCCACCCCATGCTGCAGAGACTGACAGGCATTAAGGTGTGCCTTTGGGTCGTTGTCCATAACGCTCATGCCATTTCACCTCACCCTACCCTGCAGACTCCGACAAGTGTCGTGTTGTGCCTTGTGGTCATTGGGCCTTATGCTCACCCTATTCCACAAGGAAATACATTGAAAAGGGTGCAGTATAGGAGAATGGGGTGAACTTTGGGGCCGAAGAGTCCAAGGCACACCTTGATGCCTGTCACTGGCTGCTGGGTGGGGATGGAATGGCGTGAGCATTATAGATGATAATCCAAAGTCACACCCCTGATGCTCATCAGTCTCTACAGGGTGGGACGTTATGGTTAGAAACCCTAACGTCCCGGGCATTTGTTGGTATTTGCACTCCAAATTCTCAACATGGGCTTTTTGTGACCCCACCTCATGAAAGCATTTGGGATCTCCACTCATGAACAGTGGCACTGTGATTTTGTTAATCTGTCCCAAACGATTTCCCACAGCAACCATGCTATTCTGCACCAGATGTGCAAAACCACATTTTGGGCAGGATGTAAAAAATGACAGCTGTACCGTTCATACGGAGGTGTGAAGAAATGGCAATGTTGAGAATCTGGAATGAAAATATTAAAAATTCTCGAAGTTACGAGCGTGCATGGAAACTGCGCAATGTGCGCTTGTAACACAGTCAGTTTTTGGAATTTTTTCACCAAATTTTCAACATAGGCATTTTGGAACCTCCACTTATGAACAGTGTCACTGTGATTTTCTTAATCTGTCCCGAACGTTGATTTCCCACAGTGACCGCACCATTGTGCGCCAGATGTGCGGAAACACATTTTGGGCATGATGTGAAAAATGACAGCTGTACTGTTTATAAGGAGGTGTGAAAAAAATGGCAATGTTGAAAATCTGGAGTGAAAATATTAAAAATTCTTGAAGTTACGAGCGTGCATGGAAACTGCGCAATGCAGTAACACAGTAATTTTTTGGAATTTTTTCACCAAATTTGCAACATAGGCTTTTTGAGAGCCCGCCTCATGAACAGTGGCACTGTTGTTTCGTTACTCGGTCCCGAAAGGTGATTCTGCGTAGTGATCGCGAAATCACCTTTTGGGACTGAATAATGAAATGACAGTGACTGATTTCATGAGGTGGGGTCCCAAGAACCCCATGTTAAAAATCTGGAGCCAAAAGTAAAAAAAATGGCCAAGATATCAACCTAAGTTGAACCCCCTCAATGCCATTACAGAGCTTACCGGCATTTCTTCAGTTTGCAGTCGACTTTGAAGACTGCAGACGTGTTCCAGCTCCAGCAAAGATCGTGGTTCCAGACCTCCGGAGGTAAGTATGGGGTGTGGAGAGGTGGGGTGCACAGAGGGTGGGTGCAGGTTGGTGGAGGGGGGCGCTCCGTACTCAACGACGGACCGTTTTCTTTTTTCAGGAATGGACATCATGGGAATGCTTTATTTATTTACAGGTGAAATAAAACAACTGTTGGGCACACTGGGGTGGACTCCCAGTGTGCCCATAAAGATTAAGTTAGCCACACTGGAGTGGGCTCCCAGTGTAGCACACACTGGGGTGGGGTGGGGTGGGGTGGGGTGGGCGTGGGCAGGAACATGCTGGCGCAGTTGGCTTCAGAACACACAAATCACACTGGGGTGGGCTTCCAGTGTGCCATACAATCTTGGGGGGGGGTTATAAACATGCCGACAGGGGGATTGGGCACCCCTGCAGTTGGCTTTCTAATGATTGTGAGAGATGGACAACAAAAGCCACCACCATGTTTATTGAAATGTTTCAGCAGGCAAGGCACACCCTGCAATGACGGGGTGCTCCCTCATTGTGGCGGCGAATTTGTTTCAAGTTGGTGGCACGCTTCTCAACTGCTGTCATAGACAGCATGCTCATTCATTGGTGCCACAGAGACAAGTCCAAAAAAGCAGTGGTGGCATTGTCCACAACACTGTCGCCCCTCCACAATCTGCTACTCCAGCAAGCTGCCACAAAATGTTGCTTGCGTTGTGCGCTCAAGACAACATAATAAGGAACAGCAGCAATGGAAAAGAAACATACTACATAAAGAAGCTATTTAAAACAGTGTAGCAAAAATATATTCATTTCAGAATGTTAAGGTTCTTGTAATAAAATAATTGAAAAAAAAGTTACCAGAGTTTTGCTCCAGTTTTCATCATCAAACAGAGAATTTCTGGAATTAAAAACCTAGGATAACCACAGATGACCATAGTCAGTCAACTTACATAACTCTGACTAGACTGACCATTTTCATTTATGTTTAGGTTAGGACAAATCAACCCACTCACCAGACGTATGAGATTCTATACTTTGTACAGTCATTCAAAAAAATAAAAATAAAAAAATGATAGAAGTGCTTCTGTAGGACTGTCCCAAAAAATTGACAAGTCATCTATGTAATGCCCCCACCACACAATATGTTTGTGGAAGGGGTTATACACAGCAGACTAAACAAACTGGTACTCAGAATCAGAAAAGTGCAAATTTTCCATACAAGGGTGCCACCGTAGAGCCCACTGCTGTGCCCTTTGTTAGGTTAACAAACAAACAAAAAAACTGGTTCTCAAATTTGAAATAGTTGTATGTTAGTACAACAGAGGCTCATTTTAATAAAAAAAATATTTCGTTTGACACACATATGACTAGGGGTACAAGTTCCTGTGTGAAATAACGCTTTGCTCCTTTACTTTGTAGTAATGTATTATAAGAAATATCATTTGACTATTGTAATTCTGAACATACATTTTTTTTCAGTTCATATGCTTTTGCCCTGATGAAGAGGATTGGTCCTCGAAATATTGGCAGTTTGTTCACAGAAACATAGAAATTGCTGGCAGAGAAGGACCTCTTGGCCCACCCAGTCTGCCCTAAATTCCCTACCTACTGTGCTACTGCAAACCCTACTCGATCTCCGGCCTTAAACCCCCCCAGCCCTGTTACTAAGGTCCCCCTTGTGTCTATCCCATGCATGCTTGAATCCTGCTACTGTTTTACTACCCACCACCTCTGCTGGGAGGCTGTTTCAGAATCCATCATATTGTCCGTGAAGAAATATTTCTTCACGTCCCCTCTGAGTCTTCCCTCCCCAGCCACATATCACACACACCCTTATCCTTGAGCATCTTTTTTTATATAAAATGACACACTCCTGTACCCTATTGATACCTCTGAGGTAATTTGAACATGTGTATCGTGTCTTCCCTTTCCTCTGGAGAGTACATATTTAATTCCTTGAGTCTTTCTTTGTAGGGCTCCTGATGCAGGCCATACACCATTTTGGTTGTCCTCCTCTGTACTGCCTCCACCTCATCTATGTTTTTCTGGAGATGGGCCCCCCAGTACCGGACACAGTACTCCAGGTGGGGCCTCACCATCAATCTATACAGGGGTAACACTACCTTCCTCTTTCTGCTGGCGATACCCCTTCCTATGCACCCCAGCATTCTACTCGCCTTTCCTACTGCCTCATCACACTGCTTTTTGCTACCTTCAGGTCATCAGTTATGATGACCCCCAGGTCCCCTTCTTGTTTTGTGGTTGTCACCCCCCTCCCCAGTTGGTATGTTGCCCTTGAGTTTTTGTGCCCAATGTGCATACTTTTGCACTTTTTGGTGCATAATTTTGCACTTTTTGGTATTGAAGCTTAGTTGCCAAACCTTGGAGCAATCTTCCAGCTTTTTTAGATCGTCCCTCATTCTTTCCACTCCCCCCACCCCCAGTGTATCCACTCTGTTGCAGATTTTTGTGTCATCTACGAACAAGCATACCTTCCCTTCCAGCCACTCTGCAATGTTACTAATAAAGACAATGAAGAAGACCGATCCCAGTACTGACCTCTATGGCACCCACAGGAATGTGGCTAGTGAAAGCTAGAGTTTCTGAGCTATAATATTAATAAAAAACATTAATAAAACAAAGTACAGATTATTATACGTCTGGTGAGTGGGTTGATTTGTCCTAACGTACACATATGTTTGTGTAGGCTTGTTAGGACCAGACTCCTCCCAGTGTTTTCTTTCCTCCCCCCACAGGGGCCCACTTGAAGTACCAACACATTGTCATCTACTATCTGTCCCTGGTCCACTTACCATCAGTGGCAGTCCAGGGATAACCAAGAGGCACTTTTACACACGCAGTCTTACAACGGAATAAGTGTTACAGAAGGACCATACTGGTCCATCCCATGCTGTCTAAACACTTTTTGTTCCATTGTAAAACTAACGTTCGCCTGAACCGCATTCCCTGGCGTGGGTGGTTTGTCCCCAAGCATGCCGTTTCAGCGCGCAATGTAAAGGGCCCATTCCGGCTCAAGAACTCCAGATCTTCAGTTATCGCGTCATGTGGCCACTGTTCTACCCGGCAAGGGGTTTACTGCACCGATATGGAGGGCTGGGCGATGTTGTGGCGAAACAGGAGCTCGTCTAATCAGGACGTGAAGTGCAACAGGCTGTATCAGTGCCGGACAGGTAACACTGGTTTCGGTACAGTAGCGCGTGTGTAAAAGCGCCTATGGTTAATATCATGGACAAACCATGAATGACCATGACTGCCGCACCATATAGCATCATCATCTATGGTCTAATAGGTCCCAATACAGTTTATTCAGAGTCATAAAGAATGGAGTACCAGGACGAGGGACAGGCCCTGAGAAACTTCTTTTCTTACAGGTTGATGAATCCACTGAACAGCCTACCAGCAGAGACGGTGCAAACCTTCAAGGTAAAGCCAGGAAGAATTTCTGCTTACCTAGGGAATTACAAAGTACCCTGGGTAGTACAGCGGATGGGGTATCCCTAAAATTACATTTGCACAACATATTTATGAATTCCTGTTCATGGGGGTTGGGGGGCTAGAGCCCTTCCAAACTTAAATTACTATGTTATGTAGAAACAATGCACTGAACTAAAAGGGAAAAAAGGTAGCTAAACAGACAGAAAATTAAGTTGGAACTCTGGGGAGGGAGGGAGGGCAGTGTCATCTGCTGCAATATTGCCACCTAGTGACCACAGGCCAAAGTGCAGATGGGAGCATTACAAGAAGGGAGACTGTACAATCAATGTAGCAAGCACATCTGTATCTAACGGAATCTGGGCAGAACATCAGAAGGATGAAAAATGGTGCAGGGGTGACCTGAATATAAACCTTGCTTTCCCCACTACCAGTTGAACAGCCTATCTCTACATCCCACCACCAGTCTGAATACAGGATGACACTCCTCCCCCTTCCATGCAGCTAGATGGGGGCTCTAAAGGAAGTGATGGTCAGAAGCGTCCGATGATGTTTGGGCAGGAGGTTGAAGGGACTGGGAACATGAGGACAGCTGATGGAGTGCTATTACCCCGCGTAAGGTACAAAAAAGAAAAAATACTGAAGTAATGATTTTTCTTCTAGAAAGTGTATTACTGAATCATACAAACTGCAGTTCAGGAATCGAACTTAAAAAGGTTAAAGTTCAAACTCTCAGCAGACCCAGTGGCACAGACGGCTGAGGCACTGGTGTCTCACCTGCCAACACGACAGAGACCTGAGTTCAGAAATGGACCAGTGTCATTCGAGGGCTAGCCAGGAAAAGGATGACTGAGCATCCCATGGACTGCTCTCCTCCTACAGGAAGGAGGGTTGAGGTGCCATGCTACACTACCACCGCTTAGCAGAGGCTGGATGGTGCAATAGGCTAGCACCCTAGGAAGGGAACCCAACACAGAAGCCGGTACCATGTGCGTGAGCATGCAGGTCACTGCATGCGATTCAGCCCTGGGGCAAACTGAGGAAGAAAAAGGAGAAACCGTATGAGCACTGGTCAAGGATGATAGCAGTGGTGCCCTTGGGTCCTTCCCCAAGTGGATCCCTGCTGGCGTAACAGCAACGGAATTGGCGGATAGGACTGGGGGCACAGGACAAATAAACCCTGAAGAAGGCAGCGGCCGGGGGATAAGCATCTATAGGAAGGGGAAAAAAATGCAAACCCTGCAATGTGGTCAAGCTCCTCCTGGTTTTCTAATGGAGGATTTATTTCTCTGCTGAAACAATGAGTCGCCCTGGAGTCCTGTTCCAGTTCTAGTGGCTAAGATTTCTTAGCCTGTGACTTTTATTATTTTGCAAATGATTTAGTTATCTGAAACTCTGCATTAGTTTAAAATTGTTTGTGATATTCTGTGTTGCTTTTTGCAGTTTTTCTCGGTTCTGTGACAGTTCCCAGAACCAAAATAAGTGTGTTTGCACTGTGGATTTTCAGTATTTACACTGGTTAAAAAAAATGTCTTTGGTTTCAATTGGCTTTATTTTTAAAATGGTTGTGCCTTTTTGTTGGCAAGTAACCACTGTAAACATTGTTGGTGGCTTTTTCCTGTCAGACTGGCATGACAGAGGCCTTAAAAAAACAAAAGGCCTGATGGGATTTAAACATTAAATCCTGTCAGAACTGGTTGGCAAAAGCAGACGGCCACAGCCTTTGCTTTGATTGTTTGGGCCCAGATCAAGATTCTGAGAAATGTAAACTCTTGAAACATTTTCCAACCTGAAACAATGACAAGAAGAGCAGCTAAACAGCAGTGGTCATCGCTACCAGCTTCTACACCAGTGTCCCAAGGGTGTGCTCCCATAAAAAAATATCAAACACAGAGGAAAGCAAACCTTATGGTAGAAAGTATGCTTCAGATAACACTTTTTCTCCACAGTGGTGTCTGGCAACCAATGAAACTGAAAAATGCTGCAAGCACTCTGCTGTATAGCAGCAGTCAACTCTGGCAGCCAAGGAAACGGATAACACTATCAGGCCATCTTTAAGTAAAGCGCAGAGGGCTCCCTCCCAGGAAAGTCCTGATGCCCATAATGGCAAGAAGCAAAAGACACTTTGAGACCAGCACTTAACCATAACTTCAAGTAAGAGAAAACAAATAAGCATTCTTACGGTACCGCTGCCGGAACAGCAAAATAAGGAACACGTGCGACAACAGAATTTGCCTTCCTTGGATTTGTACAGCATTACTAATACACTCTCACTGTTAGAATAAGGTCTTTTTATATACACAAAAAGGAAAATGGTACAAAATGAAAGGCAAAAAGACAATGAAATCTATTAGCCTATGAGGGCAGTGCAACACACATTTGTGTGGAATGTTCACAGGGCTGGTAACATGCTCAAATTTTCAGAGATCACATAAGGACAGGGAAAAATACACAGTGGAGAGGACTTGGTCCATCTCCCACCAACTCAGTACTCAACTACTTATTTATCTTCACTCTACACCCTCAACTAGCTTTAATTTAAATTCCTGGACTGTTTCAGCTGATACACAACACCTCCAGTTCTGATAGACTTAGCCAAAAGATATAGAGCAACTCTGCTGTGATCTGATCTCATCAGAGGACATTAATTTCTTCATCAAGTTCTGTGGCCAATGAGCCAACACCTGTTCCTCCAGTCAGTTCTGGCACTGGCAGCCTCCCAACCCTGCCCCCCACTCCCTCATCATCTGAGCCAATGAGGATCCACACAGAGCAGGGTCCATGAGTGCCAGCAGCTGTCAGGAGGCTCAGCACATGGTGGGTTCCTCATTTGTCTACTCCCTCATTCCACTACCACTTACCATGCTGGCAAATGCCTCTGGCGGATGCATACAATGACCCTCTGCAAGGAAGCTAGCTCTCTAAGCCCACTACAATGATTGCTGTGGCACCGGAACCTTGCGTCATCCCTCAAACTAGAAGTGCTGCCTCCCACAGCCACTGGCAACTGAAGCTGCTCCTGAACATGGGTCACCAGCACGGGAATGTGACGCATTACCCACTGGGCCAGCAGGTGCCCTTAGAAGGCATCTTCTGATGTCACCCAAGATTCCAGAGCATCACACAGGTGTGGAAACATTGAAACCGATGGCAGAAGGGGACCGCAAGATCCATCTAGTCTGCCTGATATGGGTATCTAACACCCCCCTCCCCAATCCTTTCTGTGAAATACCACCTTTGTGCCTGTTCCGGGCGTTTTTGAACCCGTTTTCGCCTCCACCACTTCCCGAGGCAAGCAATTCCATGGGTCAACTACCCTCTCAGTGAAGAACTTCCTAACACTGCTCCTGAATCGCCCACCCTTGAGCTTCATATTGTGTCCTCTAGTTCTGATGCTTCTCTTCTCCTGAAGGAGCACCTTGACTGTAGATTTGATGCAAATAGTGTGACACCCATCCCATTTCCTACTGAAGGAAATAATATTTGCAATTAATTTCTAGATCTTCCTCCAATAATAGGAGAGGGCAGAGAGTTGATGGTGCCTTTTTTCTCCACTAAATAATACCCTTCTATACTCTACAACAAAGACCAAGGATTTTTTGAATGTGTAGATACTCTGTAGGTGTTGCAGTACACAAGCTTTCAAGGTCACACTCTGTTTCCCTTGTTGGATGCCTTGATACTTACCTTACTGGAGCAACACAGATATTGTACAGAGATGTTACAGTATACAAGCTTTCGGGGCCATTCTGGTCTCAGTCAGGTTCCCAGGTGTATATAAATCACCAGCTAAATTGAAATCAAGATTAAGATAAGGTGAGTACTACCTGAAGAGTTCAAGTGACTAAGGACAAAGCAACTGGGAACCAGCAGCTTGCACTCCATTATACAGTCAGGAGAAAGAACAGTTACGCAAGAACTTATCATAACAGTAGATCTCCAAGGGGATCTCAATCATCGGGTAACACCATAGGAACCTTCGCCATTGGTGAAGGGGAATCCACACAGAATATTTTCAGCAGTACAACTGGGGTCACCCACGCCGTCGTCACAACCCTATATAGGCGTGGGCGGCCCACTCTCTCCTCAGTTCTTTCCCCCCAGAGACAAATGGAGCAAGGCTCTTGCCCTGGGGGACCGAGGAGAGAAAGAGGTACACAGACTTAAAGAAAAGCTGGATACACCAGATAAGCCAGTTCCTAGACAGGAGCACCAAGAAGGGGGATGGTGGGAGGGAAAATATACCCGATGACGAAGATCTACTGTTACGGTAAGTTCTTACGTAACTGTTCCATCTTCTTTGGGGGTATCTCAGTCATCAGGTTAACACCATGGGAATGAGTACCAAGCAGTCACAGGTGCAGACAGTCTGGGAGGTGGGCTGTCCATGAACTTAAGATAGGAGTCCCTGTAATACAGCCCTGCCAAATCCTGCATGGGCTCTTGAGACAATGTCCACACTGTAGTGCTTGGTAAAAGTGTGGACTGTACTCCAGGTGGCAGCCACACAGATGTCAGCATCTGAGACCTCTTTGAAACAAGCCACCAAGGTAGCAATTCCTCTGGTGGAATGAACTTTTACAGCACCAGGCAATTCTTTGCCATACTTGTTGTAGGAGAACACAATGCAATTTTCCAACCATTTGGATAAACATTGCTTAGAAATTAAAACACCCGCTCTGCCTGGGGCAAAGGAAACAAATTGCTTTGACTTTCTGGACTCCTTAGTCCTAAGCAGGTAATACTTCAAAGATCTGCGCACATCTAACGTATGGAGCAGTGCTTCCCCTGGATTGGCACACTCAGGAAAATAAACAGGAAGGTGGAAATACTGATTTAGTGTGAACTCAGAAACCACCTTAGGCAGAAAACACAGGTTACTCACCTGTAACAGTAGTTCTAGGAGTGGTATATGAAGTTCATCCACACTTTCTGCCAGTTGCCTTTCCCTTTAAGACTTGCCAGAAACGTCTTCAAGCTGGCTCCTCCCACCCACCCGGGTGGCAACTCCCTTGGCTCCACCTCATGATGCCAGATCTTGTCCACTGGTAGCAGAGTGTGTGCGTCAAAGCTGGGGAGGTCGGGTGGGTCTGTGTCGATGAACATCATATACCACTCTTAGAACTACTGTTACAGGTGAGTAAAGTACAGTTAGGTAAGAACTTACCGTAACAGTAGATCTTCGAGAGAAGCTCTTGCAGCAGGTTCCATGATGAGGACTGACACCACCTGGTGGCGGTTCCGGCAACTGTTTCTCTAGCAGTACAGATGTGGGAACGCCCCCCTCCGGCATCGGCTCCACCCCGATAAGCCCTATATAAGGGGAGGAGTTCCCCACATGCTCTAGTTCTTCTATGCTCCCCGTCAAGCAAGATAGCGAAGGCAATGGTCAGAAATATGATTGTCAACGGACAACCCCTCAAGAGGAAAAAACCAGCCTGAACAGGGCCTGATCCCTGGGGGAAGGAGGGCAGGAAATATACCTGCTGCAAGAGCTTCTCTTGAAAATCTACTGTTATGGTAAGTTCTTACGTAACTGTACTATCTTACTTTGAGGAGAAGCTTTTGCAGCAGGTTCCACAATGAGGACTGAATCCTAAGCAGTATAAACATATAACAACCCCTGGGAGGGGGAAACAGTAAGGAAAGGAACAGCAGGATGAGGGAAGATCCCTCAGGAAACCAGGCCTTGCAGAACTGCGAGGCCAAACCCTGCTCTGTGTCTGGAAATAATGTTGAGGCTATAATGCCTGACGAAGGTTTGAACAGAACTCCAGGTAGCGGCAGCACAGATATCCGCTGTCAGTACCCTCTTCAGTGCTGCAAAGGAAGCAGCGATAGCTCTAGTAGAATGAGCTTTAACCGGCCCCGATTTCGATCTGTTGTGCTTCTCATAACAGAAAGAGATGCAATGAACCAACCAGCGAAAGCGTCTGTTTGGTGACCGGGCAACCTACGGACCAAAGGGCATGAAAAGCTGATCAGACTTCCTGTCCCCCTTGGTTGTAGCCAGGTAGCATTGGAGGGCCCTGTGGACATCCAAGGAATGAAGCAGGGCCTCCCCTCTATTTGAATGCTCTGGGTAATAAACCGGGAACTGAACTGATTGATTCAGAGTGAGCTCCGAAACGACATTCGGTAGGAACATCGGATTAGTGTGGAGGTCAACCCTGTCCTTGTGGAAAATAAGGTAAGGTTATTTACACATGAGGACTTGAAGCTCTGAAATGCGCCTCGCTGAAGTAATGGCTACCAAAAATAAAGTCTTCCAAGAAAGGAAACAGAGCTCGGACTCCATGGCCAGTTCAAAGGGAGGAAGAGTAAGCTTCTCCAGGATGAACAGGAGATCCCAAGGAGGAACCGGGTCCCTGATGGGAGGTTTGATGTGGAGAATATTGTGTAAAAATGCCTTGGAAACCTCCATTTGAGCCACCGTCTTACCTGACACAGAGAAATGGTAAGCAGAGATGGTGGCCAGGTGTACCTTGATGGAGGAACAGCTGAGACCTTTCTCAGAAACAGAAAGCAGATATTCTAATGTGGTATTAATCGGAAAGACCAACGGAGCCACTCTTTTGGTTGTGGCCCAAATACAAAAGCATTTCCACTTCATAGCGTAAGTGGCCCTGGTGACAGGTTTCCGAGCCTCAACCAACACTTGAATGACCTAATCAGACACTCCGAATCTGACCTTAGCTAGGTCCTGAGGAGCCAGGCATGTAGGTGAAGGAAACGCAGGTTCGGGTGTAACAGGGACCCCATCCTGCAACAGGAGGTGAGAAGAGGGAGGGAGAGGCATCAGTGACTCTACCGCTAGATGCTGTAGTAAGGGCAACCAGATTTGACGAGGCCATAGTGGAGTGATCAGGATAAGAGTGGAAGGTTCCGACTGAGCCTTGAGAAGGACCTTCTGTAGGAGCAGAAAGGAAGGGAAGACATAGAAACCTCCTGTTCTAGCAGAGGGACAACACGTCTTGCCAAAAAGCTCCAGACTGTGGATGTAGTGAGCAAATATTGGGCAGTTTTGCATTGAATCGTGACGCAAAAAGGTCCACTTCTGGCATACCCCACAGGCAGAAGATGTGATCTGCAACCTCTTGGAGCAACTCCCATTCGTGAGCTTGCGATTTTGTCCTGCTGAGCGCGTCGGCCAACACATTTTGGAGCCCGGGAACATGCACTGCCGTCAGAAACAGATGATGTTCAAGGGCCCAATCCCACACTCGCATGGCTTCCCTGCAAAGGGGATAAGAATGTGTGCCACCCTGTTTGTTGACGTAGAACATCACTGAAGTGTTGTCTGTCTGCAGCAAGAGATGGCCTGGTGCTAGGACCGAGGCCAGGTCTTGGAGGGTGTAAAGCACTGCCCTCATCTCCAGGACATTGATATGCAGATTTATTTCTATGGAGGACCAGGAACCCTGGGTACAGTGAGTCCCCAAGTGAGCACCCCACCCCTGGGATGAGGCGTCCGTGGTTAGAGTCTGGGACGGTGCCCCCGATTGGAAGGGGATGCCCGTCAGCACATTTTTGGATGACATCCACCAGCGAAGCTCTCAGCAGACTGGCTTTGATGTCATGATTGAGGTGTCCAGACTGTCTGATCCCACTGGACTCTCAAGGACCATTGTATGGTCCTCATGCGCAGGCGCACCAGAGGAACCGAGACTATGGCAGTGGCCATATGCCCCAACGGTCTGAGAAGGAGCTGGGCTGGCACCTTTGAGAGAACTATACATGAAGTATAACATTACATTGATGAAAAATTTACAGAGTACTAGATACAAGATACGCCTGCCGCATGGCAAGGAGTAGCTAATGGTGCAAAAACACCAGTTTTGGAGCTAAACCAGGACCACTTGCCTCAGCAGTAAAGGGATTTCCTATGAGAGCAAAAGCACAGACAACAAGCATACATTTGAGGCTGATGGCTGCTATGGGGGCTAGATGCACATGAAGGCGGAGACGAAATGCTGCGTGAGAGGAAGGTTAAAATGCTGTGAGGAGGTGGAGTGTCTCAGCTCAGCTGGGAGGTAAGGCATCCTGCATGTCCAGGAAAGCCAGCCAGTCTCCCGCCGATATGAGTGGGAGGAGAGTGGGAAGGGAAACCATCCTGAATCTCTTGTAGGAGACCCACTGGTTTAGATCGCTGAGGTCCAGAATGGGTCTGAGATATCCCGACTTCTTCAGAACTAAGAAGAAGTGGGAGAAAAACCCTCTCTCTGACTCGGCCAGTGGCACCGGCTCGATGGCTTTTTTGTCCAGAAGGGATGAAATCTCCCATTGGACCAGCGCTCTGTGTTCCCTTGGGTAATGGGATGGAGGCGGTGGTCTGTCCGGAGGGATGGAGTCGAATTCTATAGAGTTCCAGAACTCCACGAGATCGAGTACCCACTGGTCGGAGGTCACCTGGCCCCATGCGTCCACGTAGAGGGAAAAGCGACCTCTGACCTGCTCCTCTGGCCATGTGACCCAAGGAAGAGGGTAGCCTGGATAGTCAGGTGTTGGGTGGGGTGGGGAGGTGGCAGTGGCAGTGGCTGCTTTGGGTTGTCTAGGGGCGGAGGCCTCTGGCTCCACCTCTATGACCAAAGCCACCTCGCTGCGCATGCTGCTGAAAGCGAGGCTGCTGTGATTGATGTCCCCCACGGCCATGAAAACGAGGCTTACGAGCTCGCCCCTGTTTAGGGCGGTACATGGACTGCATGGATCAGACAGCCCTACCGGAGTCCTGCAGCCTGGTGATGATGCACTCCATGTCCTCACCAAAGAGCACAGAGCCCTTAAAGGGAGCATTAATGGAATTACCTTGTCTTTAACAGGAATTACCTTGTCTTTCATTGTTCACTTGGGAACATAAGCAGGAGGCTGGTAAGGACAGAGGTCTGGGGTTATATTCTGTTTTAACTGAAATATTTGAATAGTTTTGTAAGTGAAATTAGTTCTATGTATTAAAAATTATTACCTTGAGTTAGAACTGTTACTTGGGCTGTGATATTGTAACGTTTGAGGCTTGGGAACAGTTGTTTGGCAGTGATATTTAGAGTGAAATTTAAATGTGTTGTTTGCCTGGTGTTGGTATGAGGCCCCCCCCCCCCCCCCGTTTTGTAGGGTTTCTTAAATACTGAAAAGCCACTGGGCGTTGGGATTGAAGGGCTGAGTATTTCTGTTTGGGAGCTGGTGGGCCTGTGACATCATACGGTACCTGATATCAGCATACACACGCTGTTAGTGGGACTGAACACACACTGGACAGTATGTGTTTGTGAGACTTGGGAACTTTATTGGTGGGGTTGAAATTGGGTTTGTAAATAACTGCAGTCAGTATAGAGAGAAACTGTATTCAAGGGGAAAGGGACTGAGAAAAGGGGGTGTGCCATTATAAACAGAGGGGGATAAACAGGGTGGCCATATTCCACCATGGCAGGCATCTTTGGAAGGGTTGTAGGCTGCACAGGCTGTGGGATAGCAATAATTCTCAATTGGGCCTGGAGAGGGCTGCCCACTCTGTAGCAACTATCTTGTATCAGGAGTGAAGTATATTGGTTAAGGAGTAAGCTGGGGGAGCTGGAGGGGTGTCCAAGGATAAGGGGTGTGGATATGGGCAGCAGAAGGGTGGGGCTGAGGGGAGGCTGAGGCAACACTCTGAAATTACAGGATGTTATGTTACAGCAAGCAGGAGGAGGGATATTAGGGACAGAGGACCCTTAGATAGGGATGTTGACGCTAAGGGGAAAGCGTACGGGGTGAACATTCTGAATACAAAGAGAGTGGAGGGGGAAGAGTCAGGAGGGGCTGTTGTGCGGAAGCCTAAAACAGCAGACTGTGGGAAGGGAGCTCCTACGGTGAACAGAGCAAAGGGGAAGAAGAGGGGCAGTTTAGAGGTGCAGTCAGGGGAAACTCGGGTTACTTGATGGAGGCTGACATAGAGTGTCACAATAAATTTGAGCTACTAAGCAACCTAGAGGGGGAGGAAGGGGTTGGTGGAAATGAGGAAACTTATACAGAGGCCGGGGGGAGGGAGTCGGATACCCATAGGGCATCACAGACCGGCAATGGAAAGGATAGAAATAGTCCCAGAGGGAGAAGGAGAAACATAAATGTTAAGCAATTGGGGGAGATGCAACATATTGCAGACATGAGGGAGGAGAGCATGATTGGAGAGAAACTGGGAGACAAGGAGGTGGGAGAGGAGCCCCCCTTCAGCAGGGGGACAGTACCAAGGATGGGGCCCTAGCTAAAGGGGATCCACAGAGAGCCTCTGGAGGCAGGGGTACTATTACAAGGGGGAGGATGACGGTGTGGGGAAGGGAAACCATCAGGGCCAGGATAAATGGTTCGGATAAGAGAGGGTTAAAGGGGACACCTATTCAGAGGGGTTTGAGTTAAGTGGGCAAAATAACGAGGGAGGCAGAAAGGGGAGGGTGACAAGGGGGTCTCTAATAAGGCAGGAAGACTCCCATGAAATTGAGATCATGAATAAAGGGGGGATGGGGCTGAGAGGGCATAGTGGAGGTAACCATAAGGATGATGGCGGTGTTAAGGTTCTGTTATTGGGAGACTCAATGATTAGGGGTATGCAGTGGGAGGGACAGGGGGGTGGATGCCATAGCCAGGTGAAGGTAGTGAGTATCTCTGGGCTGACGGTGCACAGAGCAAAGTTCATGGTGTATGAAATGGTTAGGGATTGTGGAGGGAAACCGGATTTCCTGGTGCATTTGGGAACTAACGATCTAGAGGGTAATAGCGTTTTGGAAATCCAAGCAAGGTTCCAAGAACTTGCCAGAGTCTGTCGGATAATGGATGCAACATTCTTTTCGAGATATTGCCAGTACCAAAGGCCTCAGTGGAGAATAAAAGAGCTCACAGAGGTTAATGACTGGCTCAGAAATGGGGTGAAGAGAGGGGTTGGGAGTGTTAGGGAACTGGAATGGAGTTTGGGAGGATAAGGGACTATATGCCAAGGACAGGCTTCATCTTGCCCCATTAGGGAAGGAAGTCCTTAAACAGGGGATGGCTGACTACATTCAAGAAAGGTGGGGTTAACTTGTGAGGTGGGAAGGGAAAGGAGGGCTGACCAAGCCCTCCTCCAGATGAGGGAGTAGCCTCAAGCCCAAGGGGGAGGGGAACAGACTGGGGTGGAGGTTCCAGGAGGAGCAGAGGGAGGATGGAAGTATAAGGAATCTGGGTGGGGTTCGACAAAGAGGATCAGGGATAAAGGGTGGGGTTGGTGTTAGTAAATGCCAGGAGCTTGGGAAACAAGTTGCCAGAGTTCCAGGCCATGCTGTTCTGGGGTGGATGTGGCGGCAGTCATGGAGACGGGTCAACAAAACCATGACTGGGACCTAAACGTGCATGGGGTACACTATGCTTAGGAAGGATAGAAAGGAGGGCAGAGGGGTGGAGTGGCTATGTTCATTAGAGATGACACAGAAATTGCTAAGGTAGAAGAGGCAGAGGGAAACGTGGAGCCTTTATGGGTCACCCACGTATCCCTGGCAGGAGAAGGTCAAGCTGAGTGTAGTATATAGGCCCCCGGGATGAGTGATGTTCTAGAGGATGGTTTGCTGACAACATCATTGCCCAGTGTGGACCAAAAGGGGAAGGAGTGGTATTGATGGGGACCTTAATATGCCAGGTACAAACTGGGGAACCATGTCCTCTAAGGTGGCCAAGGAGCAGAGGCTGCTGGACAGCTTCCAGGATGTGTTCTTAACACAGCATGTGATGGAGCCCACAAGGGAGGGGCATGTCCTGACGTGGTTCTGGCTGATGGGGATCTGGTAAGGGACCTGGTTGTACAGGACCCCCTGACTGGGAGCGACCACAATACTGTCTGGTTTCAAATAAGCATGGGGGGAGGAGGCGTGAGATCTAGGACACTGGCAGTGGACTTCAGGGGGGCAGACTTTGTGGGCATGGGAAATATTCTCAAGGATCACTTGAAGGGGATTATATCAATGACAAGTGTGGAAAGGAGATGGGAGGTCATAAAACGGGGACTTCATGAGGCAGTCAGGATCTGCGCTAAGTTGAAACGTAAGGGAGCAAGTTCACATAAACCACGCTGGTGGTCCAGTGAGGTACAGGTAGCAGTCAGAGAAAAAAAGGCAGCCTACAAAAAATATAAAACAACAAGAGGGGATAGGGATAAGGAAATGTACCATCTTGCATCTAGAAAAGTCACCCGTATGGTGAGGGAGCAAAGTCCAGTAAAAGCAACGGCTGGCACAGGGATACATGGAGGGAAAAGTGGTTCTTCCGTACATTGGGGAGCGGAGAAAACTAAGGGCCATCTCAGCAGATTGAGATCAGAAGGAGGGTGGGGTGGAAGAGGCGAGGACCAGGCAGAGGTATTTAACCAGTACTTTGCCTTTATGTTCACTAGGGAGGGATGGGATATCTACAAAGCAAGGCACGAAGGGGATAGAAGTGGCAGTGAGTGGGATCAGGGAGCAACAGAAATGGAGCAAGAGGGAGAGAGGTACCCCAGGGTGTCACATCTGGATAAGGGGTAAAAGGCCAGTAAGGGGACGGATGATGCTATCTCCACCAAAAGTGGTGGTTAGCCTCAAGGCCCTAAAGAAAGACAAATCTCCTGGACCGATGGCATTCATCCAAGAGTACTATGGGAATTGTGGACATACTGGCTGCACTTCTGGGAGCTCTTCAACAGGTCACTTGAGACAGGAGGGTAACTTAGGGATTGGCTGAGAGGCACATGTGGTGCCAATCCATAAAGGGGGTCGAGGGAAGTACCAGGTAACTATAGACCCATCAGTTTGACCTCGTGGTGGGAAAATTAATGGAGAGTATACTAAAGGAACGATTGGGGTGTACTTGGAGGAGGTGGGAGGTCTGGATAGTCGGCAACATGGGTTTGTGCCAGGTAGATCATGTCAAACCAATCTTGTGGAGTTCTACGAATGGGTAACATCAGAACTGGACAGGGGAAGCCTGTGGATGTATTATTCTTG
The DNA here is from genome assembly GCA_016271365.2 of Neoceratodus forsteri. Lineage (NCBI taxonomy): Eukaryota > Metazoa > Chordata > Ceratodontiformes > Ceratodontidae > Neoceratodus > Neoceratodus forsteri. The sequence goes on along the minus strand of CM028138.1, from coordinate 280,251,249 downwards.
GACTTCAGCAAGGCATTTGACTCTGTCCCCACAATGATCTGGTGGAGAACTGATGGGGTTAGGAGTAGGCCCTTTGATGGTCAGATGGATTGAAAACTGGCTAGCTGGATGCACCCAGAGAGTAGTGGTCTGTGGGGAGCTCTCAAACCTAGAGGTTGGTAGTGGGTACCGAGGGCTCGGTCCTGGGTCCGATCCTGTTTAATGCATACATATCAGACATCAGGAGGGTATAGGTGTGAAATGAGTCTCTTCATGGATGACTCCAAGATGGGAGCAGTAGTTGAGGGAGAAGAGGGAGGTTGGCCCTGCAAGGGGACCTGGACACCCTGGAAAGCTGGGCTCACACATGGAAATTAAATTTCAATATCACCAAGTGCAAGGTGTTGCATCTTGATCGGGGAAATCCTAAACACAGGTACACCCTGGGAGGGGAGGTGCTGGAGGCCTCAATAGGGAAAAGACCTAAGGGTCATGATGGATGCATGTATGAATAACTCTGAGCAGTGCAGGAGCGGCTAGCAAGGCAAACAGGATGTTGGGATGCATCGTAAGGGGGATCACCTCTAGGAGCAAGGAAGATTCTGCCGCTGTACAATGGACTGGTTAGACCACACCTTGAGTACTGTGTACAGTACTGAGACCACACTTGAAGAGGGACATACAGCTCCTGGAGAGGGTACAGAGGAGGGCAACTAAGATGATACAAGGGCTAGGGATTTGACGATGAGGACAGACTTGAGGAGCTCTGCCTGTTTTCATTGGAGAGAGGAGAGACAGAGGGACATGATTGAGGTCTTCAAGTACCTCAAGGGAATAAATAGGTAAACATAGAGGGATCTTTAAACTAAAGCAGGAGGTATCACCAGAGGGCATGGTTTGAAGCTGGAAGGTGGAAGGGTGAGGGGAAAGAGGAGGAGGTTTTCACTGAGAAGGTGGTGGACCCTTGGAATGCACTGCCTGGCGAGCTGGTTCAGAGATCCACAGTGGAGGGCTTCAAGAGAGGGTGGGACAGACACAGGAAGTGGATGTATCAGATGATGGCCTGTCCCAGGGGGGAGGGATGGATGATAGGGGTTTCTGGAGCACAAGGGATGGGAGGACCTCGGCACCCAGCTAAGGATCTAAGGTTCGAGCAGACTCGATAGACCGTAAGGCCTAATCTGCTGGCAAATAGTATGTTAGTATGTTAGTATAATGTTGGGTCTGCACATCTGGATTGAACCCTGAGACCCGAAGCCACGCATGGCGTCATAGGCAAATGCCAGTGGCAGCCGCCCTAGAAGAGGTGTCCACAGAGTCATAGGCCGAGTGCAGCACATGGGTACCCACGTCTGAGCCAGAATATAAAAGCTTGGCAGCTCTGCTCACTGAGGGCAATCAGGCATGCTCTGCACGATGTCCAATCCTTGTTCCCAAAGGGCGTTCTGGAATTGGACCATGTGTGTCAGGAAATTCAAACTCCTGATACTGCAGGTGGCAGCAGAGTACACCTTGCAGCCCATCGAATCCAGCTGCTTTGATTCTCGATCAGGCGGCTGAGTGCTCAGGTATTTGGGCCTCTGCGAATGATCGTGAGCTGCCGAAATCACCACAGAGTCCGCAGTGGGTGGTTTGGCAAGGAAAGGATGGTCCAGAGGTGCCCGGTATAGCCAATGAGCTGCGCACCGTCAGTCGGAACAACTCTTTGTGGCCTTTGCACCACAATGCTTGGGCAAACCGGTGACCAAGCAGACGATTTTGAAGTGGATCATCCACTGAGTATCCTTCTGCAATGAAAAGCACAATAAACCCCTACTGGGTCCAGTCAGGGGTCACTCCACTAGGGGAGTGTCTGCATCTTTTGCCGCCCTGAGAAAATGTCTCCGTTATGACATAGCGCGGTCAAGCCACCTGGAACTCGTGCATACCTTTGTCAAGCAGTACAGCTTGGATATTGTCTCCAGACCGCTGCTGGTCTTGGTCTGGCTGTTTTGCAGGGACTTTGTCCCTAGGCCTCTGGAGTCAGTATTTTCCACCTCCCGGGGTCGACTACCTCTTTGGCGTAGGACTAGCTCGGTATTCAGTCTTAACTGTTATAGCCTGCTGCAAGAGTTCCCACTCGAAGTAAGATAGTACAGTTACGTAAGAACTTACCGTAACAGTAGATCTTCGAGAGGAGCTATTGCAGCAGGTGTTACTTTCCCACCCGCCTTACCCCTCGAGGTGTGCAGATCTTCATCTATATCTTCATCTAGTGCTTCACCTCCTTCTTTTGTCAGGGCTTGTTCACGGGTCTTGGCGGGGAAACTGAGGTGGAGCTGGGTCCGCCCTCTTTTGTACCATGACTTACATCGGGGCGGCGCCAACGTCAGGGGAGGTCCCTGCTTGGTACTGTTGGCTGAAAAGTTTTCCAGAGGGTCCTAGTGCCTGTGGCATAGTCCTAACTGTCATAGCCTGCTGCAAGAGCTCTCACTCGAAGTAAGATCACCTGTGCCTTGTCCCTTCTGACCTTGAGCAGCACCTTGTGGAGCAAGGGAAGTGGAGGGAAGGCATAGAAGAGGCCCAGGCTCCACGGCCTCGAGAAGGCATCCCCCTGCACCGAGCCCTGCTGAAGGGGGGTGGGCACAAAACAGCCTCAGCTTTGCATTCTCCTTGGAGGTGAACAGGTCCACCTGAGGGGTGCCCCACTGGGAAAACAGACTCTACCTTGGATGGAGGGACCACTCATGAGATGCCTCTCGCACCCAGCTAAGGGCATCTGCCAGCTGGTTGGAGGCTCCTGCCACATGGATGGCTAGGAGATCGGAGCTCTACCTCCAGGCTGCACATGAGGGTCCTGGGAGAACAGGCTGTGGACTACCTCCGGATGGAGGGACCACTCATGAGATGACTCGCCCACCCAGCTGAGGGCATCCGCCAGCTGGTTGGAGGCTCCTGCCACATGGATGGCTAGGAGATCTGCCTCCAGGCTGTGCATGAGGGTCCAGATGCAGAAAACTTCCTTGCACAGAGGCAAGGAGTGCATCCCGCCCTGCTTGTTGATGTAGTACATGGTCGTGGTGTTGTCCTTCTGCACTTGGACCACTTGACCCTGAACAAATGGAGCGAATGCAGTTATAGCTAGCCAAACCATTCAGAGCTCCATCAGGTTGATGTGGCATCAGAACTCCTGGGGGGGTCTAGAGCCTGTGGACCCTGTGTTCCCCCAGGTGGGCAACCCAGCCCGTGAGAGAGGCATCGGTCATCAGGATGACCATCAGCTTGGGGTGGACAAATGGGATCCCTTCCTGCAGATGCTCTGGGATGAGCCACCACTGGAGAGCATCCCACATCCTCTGGGTCACAGTGACCAGCTGGTCAAAGTGACCTTTGCGCTAAGATCACTGGCTGGCCAGCTCGCACTGCAGGGAGCGCATAAGCCAATGGGCCCATTGGAACATGCTGGTGCAGGCCGCCATGTAATCCAAAAGGTGCAGGAAGTCCCGGGCAGGGCACAAGTGCCCAACCAGAAATGATCAGGCAAAGGAGGAGAGAACCTCCACCCTGTCCACTGGGAGGTGAACTCTGGCTCAGCAAGAGTCGAGCTCTGCCCCGATGAAGCTGATCAACTGCAAGGCAAGAGTTCCGACTTGACCTCGTTGACCAGGAGGCCAAGATCGATGCAGATCTGGAGGGCCAGGGCCCCGCTATCAGCCAGTTGTCCAGGTAGGGGTACACTCAGACCCCTCAGTACCTCAGGTAAGCTGCCACCACTGTTAAGCATTTGGTAAAGACCCTGGGGGCCGAAAGGCATGGCCTGGAACTCATAGTGGGGGTTCCCTCGGCTCAGAAGTGAAGAAACCTTCAGTGGGATGGACGAATCGGGACGTGGAAAAACACATCCTGTAGATCCAGGGAGCAAAACCACATGTTCTGCTCGAGAGATGGTATGATCTGAGACAGACTGACCATCCTGAAAGTGCGAGACCTGAGGAATTTGTTCAGGTCATGCAGATCTAGAATGGTGCGTCAGCCCCCCCGTCCGCTTTGGCACCAGGAAGTACCTGGAGACAAACCCTGGGTGTTCCGGAGGATCAGCTACCCTGACTATGATCTCCTTGCAGAGAAGCTGGGCTATGTCATCTTGAAGAGCCGACCAAGTGTCTGTGGATACCAAGTTCTCCCGTGGGGTGCGAGCTCAGCTGGGAGGGTACTGCTTGAACTCCAGAGGCAGACCCTGACTGACCACTTCCAGTACCCACCTATCCGTGGGAACAGTGGACCAGGTGGAAAGGAAGTGGTGGAATCATACCCCCACAGGAGGACCCAGAGGAGGTGTGACGGGTATGGGGGGGACACCCCTCATCCCGTCAATGAGCAGGTTTGGAGGAGGAGGAACTGGTAGAGGAGCCACCGGGTACCTTCCCTCCGGGCTTTTGGACCACCGAGGCCACGGACATGGCCCAAAGATGCCAGGACTGAGATGGCTGACCAGACTGATGCTGGGCTGGTTTTGCTGCAGGAGTAGAGGACTGAAAGGGCTTGCATTTCTGCTGCTTGGAGCCCTTAGTGTCCTTCTGGGCTGATGTCACAGAGTCCAGGGTGGCACTAGATTTTTCAATGCGCTGGAGGTGACCCTCCACATCAGGCCCAAATAGGTCAGTGCCTAAAAAGGGGACATCCCCCAGCTTGTGCTGGGTATCTGCCGTGAAGGTTGAGATCTGCAGCCAAGTTCTACGGCACATGGCAACCGCGGCCTCCACCAAGTGGGCACAAGAATCACCAATATCCAGAGCCATTTAGAGTTGCTGTTTCACCACTGCCCTAACCTGGTCTCAGACATGTTTGACCATAGTCTGAAGGTCCACAGGAAGGTGAGGAATCACCACATCCAGGGAGACTAATAGGGCATGAGAGAAGTGTGCCATCAAGACGGCCGAGCTCACTTGGAGGAGGCCTAGCGAAGAGGCAGCATAGACCTTCTTAGCCGAATGGTCCACTTTCTTGGACTCTGTTCAGTGATCTATTGACATCCCCAGCATTGCCCGAGCGCTGAAACACGGAGTCATCCACCAACCCCTTAGCCGAGGGATGCCTCATGAACCCAGAAATGGTTCTGGTGGGCCATCCGGGCCGAGGGCACAGGGTAAGAGGATGGGCGCTGCCAGAGCTCCAGGGCAGAGCCAAGAATGGCCTCGGCCACTGAGAAAGCCTCAGTCAGAGAGTCTCCTTTATCCAGGATTTCAGTAAGGGGATAGCAAGCCCACTTTTGGACGGGCTCCAGTTTCTTCCCCGTAGACTTGGAAATGAGGAGAATGTCCATGAATGAAGTAGGACCTTCGTCCATAGAAAGATCCCTGACTGACTCAGTGTCCAATGGATGGGAGTGCAAGGAGGAATCCTCGGACTCTAAGAAGTCCGCATAAAGAGGGCGACCACCCGTGTCACTCTCGATCCGCCACGGGCGGTTAGGCGTAAGAGTGACCAACAGCCGATGGGGAAGCCCCTTGGCCAGCCAAGACTCCTTGGTTGAAGCCCTGGTCATCCGCTGCTTAGATGGTGGCTCCACCATGATTGGTGGAGCAGCCTGCTTTGGAAGAGCTGACACAGTCTGAACCGGCTCCACAGAGGGAGGAACGGTGTCGACCAGCCCCGCCGATGGAGTTGGTGTCGGCCTTTCGGATGACAGCCAGGTAATGGCCGGGGTGGTAGCCAGTGTCGGCTTCAGCCTGGACAGAATTAACTATTGTCACATAAGGTCTTCGTAGTGTTGACGCAGTTTGTGCTGAAGCCTCTCCTGACCTGAGGAAGACAAAGACGAGTAGCGGCAGCACCGCTTCCCATGGTGCAGAGAGCGAGACCGCAGATGTCGGCGGGACCTGACCGACCCAGAGGATGAAGATGACAGAGACCTTGACCTTGGCCATTGGTGGTGCCAACAGGGGGCCTCAGAGGGAGCCGGGGAGGTCCACGGCCCCTCCTGGTCTAGGTTGATGACCGGCGGGTCCGGCTCAGCGGGCTGGGCCAACCCATCAGTGGTCACTGTCAGGACTGGGGTCCTGAAAAGAGAGTTGTCTGCCTCCTCAGACAACAGGTCGAGAGGGTCGAGAAAGATCTCAGCCACATTGTTGGCCGGTATCTCAGCCAACTGGTCTGACAGGGTTACCATGAAGCCAACGGCCACAGCTTCGATCGTAGTCAAAACCGAACATTCCTGAGAGTGGGAATGCTCCCGGTCCCAGGATCGTCGACGATGAGTCTTCTCTTTATCCTTCTTGGACTCCTCCTTTCATGAGTGGGAACTGTGCACTTCGGAAGGGCCCTACACTTTGGTCGAGAGGGTCTGGCACAGCTCCTTGAAGGAGGCTGAATAAGTGCAGCCCAACTGGAGCGGAATGAAGGCCAAGGCAGAAGAGGATTGAGCGGCAGCCTCGGTCACCTCCTCCTCGAAGGTCTTGAGTTTCTCTAACTAATCAGTGGACCCTGCAGCCGCAGAGACCACCCAATAGGCATCCTTTGATTTGACCAGCAGATAATGTTTTTCCGGATGGCCCAACTTTAGGCGAGCAGCGCAGTCCTCCAGGACATTTGGGTGAAACGTCCGGCAAAAGTCGCAGGCTTGCAGATCATGATCGAGGCCCAAACAGTAGATGCACGAGGTGTGGGGGTCAGTACACGACATCTTCTGCCTGCTTGGGCATCGGTGAAATCTGGGCGAGGATTCATCCTCCATCACGGTTGCAATTGAAGAGCAAGGTGAAGACGAAACTCGAATGAGTTTTAGTTTAAGTTTTGGAAGTAAATCCGAAGATTTAAGTACCAGGGCCTACTCAATGCAGGAACGGTAAGGAGGGAACCTGCTTCTTCCAGTAGAAAGGAAGCTCTGCCGTCATGGGGTGGAGCCAAGGGAGTTACCACCCAGGTGGGAGGGAGGAGCCAGCTTGAAGACATTTCCGGTAAGTCTTAAGGGGAATGGCAACTGCCAGAAAGTGTGGACAGAACATCATATCCACATCCCTAGAACTTGGGATTCATGCGCAAAGACACCCTGTCTTTGTGAAGAAATCAAATAAGGCTCCTCACACCAGAGGGCCTGAAGCTCTGAAATTCCTCGAGCAGAAGTAATTGTAACTAAAAACAGTGCTTTCCAAGAGAGAAAGCGCAACTCGCAAGGCGCAATTGGCTCAAAAGGAGACAGGGTCAACTTCTTCAAAATAAAATTTAAGTCCCAAGCTGGGACAGGGGAATAGATTGGAGGTTTCAGATGCACGATGCCCCTAAGAAAGGTCCGGGAGACATCCAGCTGAGCAATCGTGTGGTCACCCATGGGCTCATGAAAAGCAGAAATAGCTGAAAAGGTGGACCTTGAGGGAGGAATACTGGAGGCCTGAGTCAGACAGTGAGATCAGGTAGTCCAGGATATGATTCACCTAACAGGTGAAAGGGTCTAGGTCATGTTTGGCAGCCCAGATGGCAAACAGTTTCCACTTCATGGCATAAGTGGCTTGAGAGGAAAGCTTCCGGGCGGCCACCAGGATGTCCGCTACTCTGTTAGAGACCCCGAACCTGGTGATGGCTATGTTCTTAGAAGCCAAGCATGCAGAAGAAGGGATCTGAGGTTGGGATGGACCAGGGTCCCCTGATCCTGGGTCAGCAGATTCCTGCAAAGAGGAAGAAGGACTGGAGGTTCCTCCACCAGCTGCTAAGTAGAGGGAACCATATCTGGTGAGGCCAAAATGGAGCCACCAGAACCATGCTGTCCCTCCCCCCATCTACAACTTGATTAGCACCCTCTGTATCAGAGGAAACAGATGGAATGCATAAAGAAACCTTCCACTCCAAGAGAGGGACAATGCATCTCGCCAGAAAACTTCGGGCCCTGGATTTAATGAGCAAAAATTGGGCAGTTTTGCATTGAGTGGGGACGCAAAAAGGTCCAACTCTGGATGTCTCCATCTGTCGAACAAGTCTTCTGTGACGGATGAGAGAAGTTCCCATACATGCATGCTGGACCAAGTCCTGCTGAGACTGTCCGCTAAGATGTTTAGGACACCTGGTACGTGGACCGCAGAGTGTCACACTGTGATTCAGCACCCATTACCACACTCTAATGGCCTCCCGGCCAAGGGGGTATGAGTGAGTTCTGCCCTGCTTGTTGATGTAGTACACTACACTCAAATTGTCCAACTGCACCAGCAGCCAACTCGGAGCAAGATGCTCCTGAAAAGCCTGTATGGCATAGAACACCCCTCCCATCTCCAGGACACTGATATGCAGGGAGGCTTCCCACTGAGACCAGGAGCCCTGGGTTTGGAAGGGACCCAGGTGTGCTCCCCAGTCCAGACTGAATGCATCTGTGGTTAGGATCTGATGCAGGGAAGAAATCTGGAATGGAACACCTTGAAGCAGATTCAAGGGGTCTATCCACCACTGCAGTACCTTGTGTACTAGGGAAGAGACCAGGACTGGATGGTCCAACTCATCCATCAGCTGGTCCCACTGGAGCCTGAGGGTCCACTGAAGGGTACTCATATGAAGCCTGGCCAGCAGAATAGTGGGTTATGGCCGCTGCCATTAGGTCCAACAATCTGAGGTACACGCCGCCAGGAATATACCAACTCTGGGCAACTTCCTGAGCTTGGGCTATAAAGCACTCTGCCCTTTTCTGAGGCAGGAAGACCTTTCCTTGTACCAAGTCCAGAACTGCCCTTATGTATTGTAGCCTTTGGGATGGTACCAGAACCAACTTGGACAGGTTGATGGTAATGCCCATGGAGTAGCAGAGCTGTAGAGTGCACTCCAGAGTCAGCAAAAGCTGTTCCTTGGATGGGGCCTTTAGGAGCCAATCATCCAGGTAAGGGAAGACATACAGCTGCTGGGACTGCTGCCAAGCACTTGATAAAGACTCACGGTGCAGAGGATAAACCAAATGGCAGCACTTTGAACTGATAATGCTAGCCGTAAAAGGCAAAATGAAGAAATGTTCTGTGCAGGGGAAAGACCGAGATGTGCAGGTAGGCATCCTGCATGTCCAGTGATCAGAGCCAGTCCCCAGCTTTGAGGAGGGGCATGAGGCTGGCAAAGTTACCATCTGAAACTTTTTGTACTGGACAAACAGATTGAGGTCCTTTAGATCTAAGATGGGCCTCAGATCACCGGTCTTTCCGGGGACCAGGGAAAATCTGGAATAAAACCCTTGGTTTCTCTGGCACATGGGCACTGGTACGATGGCCTGCTTGCACAGAAGAGACTGCACTTCCTCCCGGAGAACAGACAAGTGAGCCAGGGGGTAATTGGAGGGTGGAGGCGGGGTGTCTGGTGGCTGCTCTATGAGCTCAAAGGTGTGATCCTTTACTATGATCTGCAGAATCCATGAATCTGAAGTCATGGTTCTCTATTGATTCAGATGGAGGGAGAACCAATCTCCAACCACCAGCTCCTGGGTTTGGACCAGAGGAAGGGGGTCTGGCAAGGAGTCAAGCAGAGGTGCAGCCAGCTGCAGAGGCTGGTCCATCACTTCTTGGGTGCTTGGCTGCCACTCCAGCACCGGAAGGGGCAGGCAAGGGAGCCTGGGCTCTACGCTTTCCCTGGATATGAGGCACTGTTCCAGCCCTGCTGTTTTGTTTACAAAACATAGGCTGCCCTCTCCCCTTGGCTGAGTGTGGTAGAGGGTATGACCGATTTGATGTCCAGGCCCAAGGCCTGCAGATCATTTATAAGGTCCTGGACATCAGGGCCGAACAGCTTAGTGCCACTGAAAGGGGCATTGAGCACTTTGTGCTACACGTCTGCTGCGAATCCCAAAACTCTAAGCCAGAAGTGCCTACGCAAGCAAATGCCCATGGCAGCTGCTCTGGCAACAGTATCAGCGATGTCACACAATGCTCCAAGATGTTTGCTAACATCTTCAGTCATCTGGAAACACCGAAGCAGCTCCTGCTTCTGTGTGCCATCACGAAGGGTCTGGGCTACTGCCTTGCCCTTCTTCCTGTTGGCATTCTGGTATTTAACCATATGTGTGATAGATAGTTTGCAATCCTCAAACCTAAGGTGGAGGAGGCATAAACCCTCTCTCACACAGGTCACTCCTACGGGATTCCTTATCTGGGGGAAGGGAGCTAAGGTGCTTAGGCACCTTAGATCTGTCATGAGCCACTGAGTCAAGTTTCAGCCTGGGCAGCAAAACAGGAGAGACCCTGAGGAGTGTGATAAAGCTTGTCTGCCCTGCGTGGCATAGCTGGCACTGTGTCTGGTCTGTGCCAGGCTGCTGTGGTTACATTCTTCAATGCTGGGAGCATTGGAGGAATGATCTTTGGGGAAGATTCTGGAATCTTCAGGAAATCTACCAGATTGTTCCTGCTGGCATCCTCTTCCTCAGTATGGAAGCCCATGGCTGAGGACAGCTGTTTCATCACATTAAAAACGTGGGGTCTTCAGAAGGAGACCTGGGAATATGCTTCACTGCATCCTCACTGACAGAGGAGGTTGTAGACCTGTCAGAGATCAGGACCTCTTCCTCATCTTCAGGGAGAATGAGGTCTGGATGGTACTCCTCCTTGATGTCGACCTCTTCAATCTATGGGTCTGGTGTTGGGTATGCTGTCAACGGCCCACAGGGAGCTTCTCAGGGCACATGAGTTGGCATTGATGATGAAGTTGGTGAACTTGAGCAGGACTTCACTGAGGTCGACGGTATGCATCAACAGAGGGAGGTTCGACGGCACAGGTGTCGACCATTCGCCCGCTGTGTCCTGAGGACCTGACGAGCCTGTAGCCCTGGAGGGAGAAGGGGCAGGCCTCGATGGGAGGGCCATCAACAACGAGACACTCATTGACAGTGGAGGGGCCAACATGGAGGTCGACGGCTGGGCTTCCTGTGAATTGGGCAGAGGCGCTGTCAGTATGGGTCTGGTGGGCACAGAGACCTGGACAGCAGTTCTCTTCATCGGAGCAGCTGCAGCCAACGAAGATCTCCCACAAGAAGGAGAGGCTGATGGAGAGCAGTCATGATCTTAGTCTTTCTTTGACTCCCGAAGACTTGTCTCAGGCTTTGGAGGCCTGGGAGCTCAAAAAACTGGCTGGCAACTGGGGGGCAGGGTCCTGGAGGACCCCTGCCCAGTGTTGGCTACCTGTTGTTCCATCAGAAATTTCTTTAAAGCCTTTTTGCGTCGCTGTAGGGTTGTTTGATTAAACTTCTGGCAGCGCTCACAGTCAAAAACTTTGTGGTCAGGCCCAAGACAGCAGACACAAGTAGAGTGTTCATCTGTAGAGGCAATCTTCTTTCTGCAGCGGTAGCGGCGGAAGACAGAGGTAGGATTAACTCTCGACATAAACAAAAAGAAATCTCTTGAAAGAGAGTTTTACAAGGTAAGTAAAAAAAGCCATAGGCTGAAAAAAAAAGTCACGCATACTGCGATGGAGCTTCTGTGGAGGCCCATGCGCTCACATCAACGGTGGGAAGAAACTGAGGAGGGAGCTGGGCTGCCCATGCCTATATAGGATTGGTGACGTTGACGGACGTCAATGGCGTGGGCAGCCCCAGTTGTGCTGCTGAAAATCTTCTGTGTGGGTTCCCCTTCACCGACGGCGAAGGTGCCTACAGTGTTACCCGATTATGTTTGTTTTTTTCCGAATTCCATTTTTCACCCCTACCTCCGAACTCCCTCCAGCGACCGCCTAGAACTGCAGTCTCTACCTCCCCATGTGGCTTGGCTTGACCCATTGGCTCTTCTTCGGCACCGGGAATCCCCTGGGTCTGCCCTCCAGGGAAGGGCTGCCCCTGCCCAGGGCGCTCTTTCTTTATAGTGTTGAGACACTGGGCCAGAGAGGGGGAGGAACAGCCTAGGGAGCAGAGTCTGTATCTGGGAGTGTGGGCTGCAGAGGGAGGCGCCTTTGCCCATCGGCAGTGAGGGGGGGTTTACACCCCTGTGGAGCCCAGCTGCCAAGGCAATGCACTGCCGCAGCTCCATCCCCTGGCATACGCCACAACGCTGCTTTTGGCTACCACCCAGCCTCTGCCAGAGGTCTCTCATTGAGCGGTCGTTGCACTAGTCCTCCCTGGGGAAGAGAGGGCAGTCCTCTGGATGCTCAATCTCTCCCCCCCACCGCCGACCCCCAGCCGCCTGGGTTCATTCCCAAACCCGGGTCACTGGCGTGGCGCAAGATGTAGTGTCCAGCGCCTCAACCATCCGTGCCACTGGGCCAGCTACAGTGTTACCTGATGACTGAGATATCCCCAAAGAAGATCTAGTACAAGGTCACACACTGAGCTGTTGATAAGGCAGAAGTCAAACCCAGATCTCCTGGGTCACAGTCCTGTTCCCCGACTTAGAGGCAATGATTTTCTGTCTTCAAAAATGACCCTATTTCGTTTGGCAAAAATCCTCCCCCCCCCCAACTGAGGGCAAATCAGCATGTTTTAAGCAACATTTGTCTCCGAATAAAGGAGTTTGCCTGAAGTGGTTTTTCTTTTTGCATGATAAAGTGGTGCAAAAAATGGCAAATTCCATTTTTTCACTGGTGATTTCGGTTGAAAACAGAAAAATCTTTGTCCCTACTAAATATCAGGCAACACACTGCCAATGAGCTGAATTGGAACCCAGATTTCCAGGCCCATAGCCTTGTCCCTATTTTTCAAAGTAATGTTTTCTGGGGGCCCTTTTAAGAATCATAGTCTTCACAACGCTTAAAAGTTTTTCAACCTTTTATTGAGTTCTCCTACGTTTCACTCTGTGCCAGAGCTTGTTCAAGGGGTTCATTTACTTCTTTTAATCTAGTTAAAAGTATACATAAATGTTATCTTTCCATTCTCAGTCTTTCTTTTTTACAAAGTTTAATTTATACATTTATTCTGTACCAACGCATACCAATCCTAAGGTTGTCATCATCATGTTTTCTGTCCTACTTTTTATTCTTAGTTTATACAACAGTCTGTATTAATCCTGTTTGAGGTATTTGCTTCTGTAATTTAAAAACAAAGAATGCAAGACATTTATGGTTGCTGTGACTGAAATGTTTGCTGGCAAATGATTCTAATTCTATGCTGCCTAACAGGCATTCCACTTTTTAACTGTGCATTGCCATACCTTTATTTTGGTTTTTAAGCTGCTTAAGGTGGAGACTTTCTAGCATTTGCCCTTTACTGTTGAGACATAAAGTGATTCATGCATTTTTTTACATTGCCAATCCATGGAGCTTGCTTAGCGTGCAACTCAGTTTACTTTTCACATTCTTAAATGCTTTGTTAAACTTCAAGCATTTAAGAATGTAAAAAGTAAACTGAGTTGCACGCTAAGCAAGCTCCATGGATTGGCAATGTAAAACAAGCATTTGTCAATGTCGAATGTTTGCTTACTGGCATTGGCAGTGGTAGTGTAGAAGTTACAGAGCTGCGTAATAGGAATGGCAGTGAAGTATTGAACTGAAGCCAACCCCACCACCACCCTGCAGAGAGTGATAGGCATTGGGGTGTGCATTTGGGTCGTCAGGCATAATGGCCACGCCATTTCACCACACCCCACTCTGCAGAGACTGACAAGTGTGACGTGTTCCTTGGGGTCTTTGGCCCTTATGCGCACCCCATTTCATTAGGAAATACGGTGAGATGGGTGCGATATAGGAGAATGGGGTGAAGTTTGGGGCCGAAGAGTCCAAGGCATACCTCAATGCCTCTCAGTGACTGCAGGGTGTGGAATGGTATGAGCATCACAGGCAAGAATCCCAAGTCACACCCCTGATTCCTGTCATTCTCTATAGGGTTGGGCGATTTAGTTGAAAAGCCTAATACCTCAGGCATTCGTTGGTATTTTAACTCAAATCTTCAACATGTTTGTTTTGTGACCCCACCTCATGAACAGGGGAATATCAGTTTGGTAGCGAAAGCTGCTTATGCACAGTGACTACGGGATTTAGCACCACAGGTGCAAAATATTCGAACAGGCTGTAAAAATGACAGCTGTACTCTTTCATGGGGAGGTGTAAATGGCTATGTTGCAAATGTGTAGTAAAAATATTTAAAAATGGTGAAGTCACGGCGTACATAGAAACTGTAGCACGACACCGCTATATATGTAGGTTGGGGATATTTTATAGCAGATTGTCAACTCAGGCATTTTGGTGCTCCGATCATGAACAGTGTCACTGTGATTTTCTTTATCTGTGCGAACAATGATTTCCGCAGCGACCCGCATCTCTGCACTGAAAGTGTGAAAACACACTTGCCATGTTGTGAAAAAATGGCAGCTGTACTGTTCATAAGGAAGTGTTGAAAATGCCACTAGTGAAAATCTGGACTGAAAATATTACAAAGTCATGAACTAACGAGGATGCGTGGAAACTGCACAATGCTCACTCGTAACACAGTCATTTTATGGACTTTTGTCACCAAATTTTCAACATAGCCATTTTAAGACCTCTACTCATGAACATTGTAACTGTGATTTTCTTAATCTGTCCTAAACATTGCTTTCGCACACCAACAGCACCATTGTGCGCTACATGTGCGATAACACATTTTGGGTGACATATGAAAAATTGCAGCTGTACTGTTCATAAGGAAGTTTAATAAAATGGACATGTTGAAAATCTAGAGTGAAAATATTAAATTTGTAGACTTACGAGCATGCACAGGAATTGCGCAACGCACGCTCGTAAAACAGTCATTTTTAGGAATTTTTTCACCAAATTTTCAACATAGCCATTTTAAGACCTCTGCTCATGAACAGTGTCACTGTGATTTACTTAATGTGTCCCATACATTGATTTCAAGACATCTACGCATTGTGCGCTACATGGGCGGAAACACATTTTGGGCAGGATGTGAAAATGACAGCTGTACTGCTCATAAGGAGGTGTGGAAAAATGGCAATGTTGGAAATCTGGAGTGGAAATATTGAAAATTCGCAAACCTACGAGCGTGCGTGGGAACTGTGCAACGCACACTCGTAAAACAGTCATTTTTAGGAATTCTGTCACCAAATTTTCATCATTACCATTTTAAGATCTCTGCTCATGAACGGTGACACTGTGATTTTCTTAATGTGTCCCATACACTGAGTTCGCACGACGACTGCGCCATTGTGTGCTACATGGGCGTAAACACGTTTTGGGTGAGATGTGAAAAATGACAGCTGTACTACTCATAAGAAGGTGTGGAAAAATGGCAATGTTGAAAATCTGGAGTGGAAATATTGAAAATTCGCAAACCTATGAGCGTGCGTAGGAACTGCAGAACGCACGCTCGTAAACAGTCATTTTTAGGAATTTTTCACCAAATTTCAACATAGCCATTTCAAGACCTCTGCTTGAACAGCATCACTGTGATTTTCTTAATTTGTCCCGTGACATTGATTTCACACACACCGCGCCATTCTGCACTACAAGGGTGGAAACACATTTTGGGTGAGATGTGAACAATGACAGCTGTACTGTTCATAAGATGGTGTGAGTGAAATGGCAATGTTGAAAATCTGGAGTAAAATATTGAAATTCGCGAACTTACGAGCCTGCGTAGGAACTGCATAGCGCATACTTTCGTTAAACAGCCATTTTGGAATTTTGGCACCAAATTTTTCAACATGGGGGTTTTGGGCCCCCTTCTCATGAATAATGTCACTGTTATGGTGGTATTCGGTCCCGAAGGGTGATTTTGCAGTCACTGCGCGAAATCACCCTTCGAGCCCGAATAACGCCATGACAGTGACATCATTCATGAGAAGGGGTCCCAAAAACCCCATGTTGAAAATTTGGCGCAAAAATTCCCAAAAATGCCCGAGATATGCAATAAAGTTGAACCCTCCTATCTAGCCCATTATACAGCTTACCGGCATTTCCTCAGTTCAGCGGTCGGCTTTGAAGAGTGAGACGGTTCCCGGTCCACCGAATCGTCGGCGCGGAGTCCGGAGGTAAGTATGTGGAGGGGTGTGGGAGACTGGGCGCAGTGGTGGGTACGGGTTGTGGGAGGAGGTTCGGAGACGCCAGAGGACCGCTTTTGTTTTACAGGTTAAAACAAAAAAGACATCGATGGACCACTTGCCACGCTGGGGTGGGCTCCCAGCATGGCACAAGGACTTTGGGGGGCATTCAGCTGACGAGTTGGGCACCCCGTCGGCAAAAACAAAAAGCATGGACCGTTTGCCAAGCTGGGGTGGGCTCCAGCGTGGCACAAGGACTTTGGGGAGGCGTTCAGCCGGCCGGGGATTGGGCACCCCATCGGCAACATAGATGGATTGCCATGCTGGGGTGGGCCCAGCGTGGCATCAACTATTGGGAGGGAGGGAGGAGACAGGCGCAGTTCAGCCGACGGGATTGGGCACCCCCCGACGCCTCGCTGCATGTGGGGACACTGACGCCTGCGTGGGGGAGCTGCACGTGAGCAGCTTCTTATCGCTGCTCACCTCAACGTAGCTCCCCTTTCAACTGAGAGGTTACTGCATTTTGGAGCGTGTCACAGACAGCTCCAAATGCATTGTTACAGGGGCCGCTACTGCCAGCACAGTGCCTGAATTGGAGGAGGAGGTGACACACCTCCGAAATCTCCGATGAAGGCACTATGTTTCTTGCACATGTGTGCAAGCAAACATAAAAATGCATGAATCACTTTATGTCTCAACAGTAAAGGGCAAACGCCAGAAAGTCTCCACCTTAAGCAGCTTAAATAGCAAAACAAAGGCATGGCAATGCACAGTTAACAAGCATTTGTCAATGCCGAATGTTTGCTTGTTGGCATTGATAGTGTAGGAGTTACAGAGCTGCATAATAGGAATGGCAGTGAAGTACTGAACTGAAGCCAACCCCACCACCACCCTTCAGAGAGTGGCAGGCATTGGGATGTGCCTTTGGGTCGTCAGGCATAACGACCATGCCATTTCACCACACCTTACCCTGCAGACATTGACAAGTGTCACAGTGTGCCTTGGGATCTTTGGCCCTTATGCTCACCCCATTCCATCAGGAACTACGGTGAGATGGGTGCGGTATAGGAGAATGGGGTGAAGTTTGGGCCTGAAGAGTCCGAGGCACACCTTGATGCCTCTCATTGGTTGCAGGGTGTGGAATGGTATGAGCATTACAGGCGAGAATCCCAAGTCACGCCCCTGATGCCTCTCAATCTCTACAGGCTGGGACGTTATGGTCAGAAACCTTAATGCCTCGGGCGTTCGTTGTCATTTTCACTCCAAATTTTCAACATGTTTTTGTGACCCACATATGAACAGTTGGCAATATCAGTTTGTTGGCAGCTGATTTCCTAGCGACCTACGCCATTTGGCACCACAGGTGCAAAAACAAATTTCGAACAGGATGTGAAAAATGACAGCTGTACTGTTCATGGGGAGGTGCAAAAAATGGCAATGCTGAAATTCTGCAGTGAAAATATTAAAAAAACTGGTGAAGTCATGAGCGTATAGAAAATGCGCACCATACACCCATAATGCAATTAGTTTGGGGATTTTTACAGCAGATTGTCAACACAGGATTTTGTAACCTCCGCTCATGAACAGTGTCACTGTGATTTTTCTGTCGTCGAACAATGATTTCCCACAGCGACCACACATTTCTGCGCTGGAAGTGCGAAAACACATTTCGGCCATGGTGTGAAAAATGACAGCTGTACTGTTCATAAGGAAGTGGGGAAAAATGCCAGTGGTGAAAATCTGGACTGAAAATATTAGAAATCCATGAAGTTACAAGGGTGCATGGAAACTGCGCGATGGTCGCTCGTAACACAATCATTTTATGGACGTATTTCACCAAATTTTTAACATAGCCATTTTAACACCTCTGCTCATGAACAGTGTCACTGTGATTTTCTTAATCTGTCCCGAACATTGATTTTGCACACCAACTGCGCCATTGTACTCTACATGGGCGGAAACACATTTTGGCCGAGATGTGAAATATGACAGCTGTACTGCTCATAAGAAGGTTGTAAAATGGCAATGTTGAAAATCTGGAGTGAAAACGTTGAAAATTCATGAACTTATGAGTGTGCGTAGGAACAGCGCAACACGTGCTCGTAAAACAGTCATTTTAGGGAATTTTTTTCACCAAATTTTTAACATAGCCATTTTAACACCTCTGCTCATGAACAGTGTCACTGTGATTTTCTTTATCTGTCCAACTCATCTTCCAGCCTACACAATTCATTCTCTTCTCCACTCTACTATAAAGCTGCTGCCGACTGCTCTCTCAGCTCCTGTAGCCCTATTTTCCAACTCCCTGTCCCTGAGTATCTACTGCAGAGCACAACTCTCCCAGCTCCATCTCCCTGCACCAACCTCCAGCCTGCTCCTCTCTCCCAAATGCAGACAGCCCAACCGTCTCCAAGCGAAGCTCACAGCCTCTGCAGAGTTACACAGACTGCTCAACTCAACTGTCTTGTCCCGGCTGCAGACCCATCTCATTCCTTTCTGCTCCTGTTTCCTACATAGTTCTGTTTAATTCTCCCAGCTGCTCCGGATCCACCTCCTGATCCTGCATAAATGCCACCATAGATTGGCTGGCTCCTGCTGCCGGTTCCACCAACTCACAGCTCAAATGAATTTCGCTGCCAACCAGCTGCTGTCCAGTGCCCACCCTATGTCCCGCAGAACTGTCCTTTCATATCGCCTCCCAGCTCTGTGTAATTCAGCAAGACTGTACCATTGCCGCTAGGGGAGGTGAGTAGTGTAACAATCGCAGACCGGTTCCCTTCAAATACCTACACATCTCCCCGCTGGGTAACCCCTAACATTATTTTTGTTATACAGTTTCTGGGCTCCCGCGATGAGTGCATGTGTGTAAGGAGACAGAGCGAGTCACTGGGCTTCTGGTATGTTGGTTTACCCCTTCTAGCACTGGAGGCCATTGGTGCGGTCCGGAAGTGGGCAGGGTGAGCGTGCACGCGTGTGAGGGAGGCCGTGCAGCCGTGGTATTGGAACGCTCGGTGTGGGCTGGCAGTGCAGGACAGCCATGACAAGGAAGGGCAGCGATCAGTGAGCGCTGCAGTATGAGCAGACTTTGGTGAGTGAGGGACAAACAGTGAGGGAGTGGGGAGTCGGGGCGGCGGAAGGGTGTCTTCTCATTCTCTCTCTAGAATGATGTCCACAGCAGAGGACTGTCGCTGCACCAAGGCAATTGCTATTACAGAAATAGTATAAATAACTAGCAGTCAGTAAGGGGCAGTACATGTCTGTTCCTGCCCCATTTGGGGCATTATCTGAGGTACTGCCATGTACCTGCTTACAAACTACAGGGGCAGTACCGCTTTGGTATTACCATAGGGAGAGAAGGATCAACTAGTACCAGTTCAGAAACAGTAGGGAATTAGCTGGACATGTTGTTTACTGCCCCAGTTGGGGAGAGGCAATACTTGGGGCAGTGCTGTGTACTTGCTTACATACAGAAGGAGGTTGAAACTGGCATGCTATGCTACAGGAGCAATATTGGGGCAGAACCAAATTGCCAACTAAGTGCCACTTGTCAGAGTGAAGCACTTGCCTCTTATTATCCCGGCAGGGGCATTACTTGGTGCAGTGTTGAATACTGCTCCAGCTGGGACAAATGGGAGCACTGCGGAAGTACCTGTTGAATGGCTGGAAATGCAGTACCTCACCTACTTGATACTGCCCCAGCACGGGCATTACTAGGGACAGTGTAGAAGGTGGCAGTATTTTTGTGTTACTGCCCTGGCCCCAGTAGGGGCATTACCTCACCTAACATCTGTCTAAGGCATTATCTGCATTGCAGCTGGGGGCAGTTCCTAAATCACTGCTACCTGGACAGCTGAGGGCAGTACAGCACTCTAAAACACCTGTCGCAGGGGGCATCTTTTGTCTGCTGCTATTACCATAGCACAGTACTCTATTTAATACATGCCTATAGGTGGGTACTACTTGCCCACTACCCTGCCATATGGGTGTAGTACTGTACCCCAGTAGCTGTCTGAAGGGAACACAATATCTGCCTGTTGCTTTACCAGCAGTGCACAATACTGCACCCGGTACCTGCCTGCAAACACTTGCTTTTGTGTTTTCCTCCCAACATACACACACACCTTGAATCCAGGGCAGCAGTACAGAGTGTGCAGCTGCTGCCCCTTCCAATCCAGTTTGGTTCTTCAGAGCCTGAAGGGACTGTACTGCTGAGGGCTGTGAGTTCCCCTTAGCAGCCTTTAATGCTGGCAGTGCTAGTGCTTTTTAAATTTCTGCTTCCCATTCATTTCAGGGGCCCCATATGTACTGTGTAATAATATTAAATGCACACTAAAAATAAAAATTAAGAGTCAAAATCGGTGATTGTGTAGTTTGTCGGACCAGCGGCTGAGCTGCGCTTAATGCGTAACTGACAATGAGCATACGTCATGTTGCGTACCTACCTGCAGAGACAGCCCGAACTAGAGGGAAGGGGGTGTGGGGGGCACAGCCCCCCAATGAAAGGTTAAGTACATTGATTAAGTCTGCTATTATGTTTGTTTTTTGCACTTTTTCATGATAATTTATTTTATTTGTGGTTGTGTCAGTTGGCACGCGTGTCTCGTTACGTAAGCATTACACTAAGCTTACGTTTACAGTGGAAAGCGGCATGCGATTCTCATAGCTTTTGCGCTACGCAACTTGGGTGGTCCGACTCTCTACACAATCGCCTTAAGATCGACGTTTCAATCATAGAGCTTCTTCGGGAATTATCTAAAAGAGAACTAAGCAAAGTTAGTCCCTGCTTTTTTTCTGTCTTTCAAGTAATTCCTGAAAAAGACCTATGGTTGAAATGTCGATTCTAACTATAGTTTCTATTTTCAGCGTACAGTTAATATTACCTTTTTGTTTTGTTTTCAGCCCACACGCTGATGCAATACTATGTTTTTTGTTTATTAAGATATACATTGCTGTCTGCTGAACTGCATTTATTATGTGTGTGTGTGGTTTTCTGTTTGCATTTCCAACCAGTCCAGTATTGCTTTTTGTGTGTCTAGGGGGTGTGGGTTGGGGGATGGTAAAGATGACATTGGGCTAAAGTTGGTTGCCTGATGATTGCCATTTGCAGTGATGACCTGCCGAAGAGGTTTTGTAGTCTACAGAACCTACACAGTTAAAAACTGACAACGTTTAACATTGAGAGTGGGTTTTATTAAAAAGCTGACCAATGGTTATTGTTCCCCGCCTCCTCCCTGCTGCCGGACTTATGTAGAGGGACCACATGTGCCCTCCTCCAATTCACTCATGTTGAATGACTCAGTGAATATGGCTGCCAGAGGTACTGCTATCTCCCTTCGCAGTTCTCTTAATATCCTTGGGTGTATGCCATCTGGTTCCATCGCTTTGTCCACCTTCAATTTAGTCAGCTCCTGCAGGACTCTCTTGCCTGTGAATGGACTATTGTCCACCTCTTCACCCCCTTGGCAGCTGCTGTACTGCTGTGGCCCTTGCTCCTCCCACTCTTCTGTGAAAACTGAATGGAAAGACAGTGCATGTCTTGGGAGGAAGGCATGGAACTATCACTTCCTAATACCTAAACAACACATACAAGCAAGCAACATTCGACATTGACAAATGCTTGTTACATTATGCAGCATACCGGCATTTCCTCAGTTCGCAGTCAGCTTTGAAGAATGCAGACGTGTTCCCGGTCCATCGAAGATCGTCGCGCCGAGCTCCAGAGATAAGTATGGGGTGAGGTGGGGTGTGGGGGAGGCAGGGTACAGTGGGTGGGCGCTGGTGGAGAGGGGGTCAAGACAGCAGTGAGGGAAGTTTTTTCTTTAGGTTTTTTTTTACTTGGACTACGGGGATGCTTGCCACGCTGGGGTGGGCTCCTCAGCGTGGCAGCAGGAAGGCTGTTGGGGCGGCTGTGAACACGGGAACTGGGCACCCCCGCCGGCCTTAGAACTGCTGCACACTGGGGTGAGCTCCCATGGCACCCTGTAGTATCTTGGGGAGAGTGGAGCTGACGGGATTGGGCACCCCTACGGCCATACGTCTGTTACCATGCTGGGGTGGGCCCCCACGTGGCATCTGGAACTCTGTTGGGGAGCACAGCACAGCCGATGGGAGATTTGGCATCCTCCATTGGCTATACAGTGTGTGCGTAGGTGGGGGGGAAGCACGAGCACGCAGTATGCGTGCGTGCATGCGTGTGTGGGGGGAGCACGCATGAGCACGCAATATCTTATCGCTGCTCACTGAAGCGTAGCTCTCCCTTTCAACTGTATGGCCACTGCATTTTCAACTACCGTCATAGACAGCTGCAGCGTTCATTGGAGAACTGTGGCCACGCCTGCAAACACACTGACTGAATTGGAAGACGGCTGCCAAACCTTCGAAAACTTGGATGATGGCACTACGTTTCTTGCACATGTGTGCAAGCAAACATAAAAATGGGGCTGAACTGAGCCCACATCGTGGCCGACTGTAGCTGTCCTCAGGACTTGGGAACCACTTTGGGGAGCCGCAGCAACACTGGACTGCCAAACTGACACACAGGGACGAGAGGAGGACAGCAGGTCCACTTTACCCATTACTTTTACCTCCCTGCATCCCCCCTCTCCCTTCTTTGGCTGCAAAACATTTCTTCTTGGCTGCTTTTCTTCGTCACGCTCTCCCCATCGATGCTACTGCTGGTCACAATACAATTAAAAATGGCCATTACTGGCCACATGGCTGGATGCTGCCAAAACACTGGTCTGCCTGGATTTCTTCACTGGACCGGCCAGGACACAGCGAGAGACCCTCCCAAATGTGAGGCAATCCCACCTGCAGTCACTGGCCAGCCAGTCACTTCACACAGGGAGCAGCCTCTTCTCTGGTGGCTGTCCAGTCCTCAGCTCACTCTTAACTGTTTCTTTTTTATTTTAAAAACAAAACAACAGGCTGTCAGTTCCATTTGGAATGCTCCCCTAGAGCCACTCCAGAATGTTGAAGGGAAGAACACTCCCATGGTGGGAGTTCCTTTTTTTCTTTGCTGGCCTGAGGTGGGCAGGCTGAGCACCTACTTTGGGGCATTACACTCTAACCAATAGTAGGCACCACACAACCTGGGAGCTGGGACTGGAACCTAGATCTGCTGCCTCAGTCTCTTTACACTACCCATCAGACACCACACTGACTGTGAGTTGGGACTGGATCCGGGCTCTCCTGACTCATGCCCCTTTACTGTAACCATTAGACATCACAGCGCCTGGGAGCTAGGACTGAAAACTAGATTGAGTGACTCAGCCCTTTTCCCTAACCATTAGACACTACA
This sequence comes from Neoceratodus forsteri, assembly GCA_016271365.2. Classification (NCBI taxonomy): domain Eukaryota; kingdom Metazoa; phylum Chordata; order Ceratodontiformes; family Ceratodontidae; genus Neoceratodus; species Neoceratodus forsteri. Next base: position 280,228,080 of record CM028138.1, on the reverse strand, counting down.
CTGAGGGACTAAAATACCCTGATCTCCTGACTCACAGCCTTATGTGCAAACCATTAAGGCCCTGGACATACTACAGAACTGTTTTTGAAAACAGTTTTTAAAGCCAGTTTAGCTAAACCATTTCAGTGCAGGCACACTGATCAGCAACCATTTTTATGTTTGCTTGCACACATGTGCAAGAAACATAGTGCCACCATACGAGAATTCATAGGTGTGCCTCCCTACTTCCAATGCCCTGCTGCCTTTTGCAGGCACAGCCCCACCGCGCCAATGAATGTATAACCTGTCTATGACAGCGTTTCCAAATGCAGCAGCATAGAGCTGAAAGAAAGAACCGCAGCGTGTAGCAGTTTGCATACTGCCGCTGACGGCAGTATGCAAAGTGCCTACACGTTGGCACTGCAGTGAAAAAGCTGTCATAGATAGCCCCCCCAAAAAAGTAGCACACTGGGAGCCCACTCCAGTGTGCTCACATGCTCTCTCTCCCCCACACATGCACACACAGTATGGCTGATGGGGTGCCCAATCCCCTTCGGCTCCACTGCCCCCTCCCCAAAACAGTTTTCAGATGCCACACTGGAGCTCACCCCAGTGTGGCAACAATCTGTAAGGTCAGCAGGGGTTCCCAACTGCCCGTTGGCTCCACTGCCCCAAACGGCAGCCTTCCAGGTGCCACGCTGGTAGCCCCACCCCAGTGCGGCAAACCTCTCTATGGCCAATGGGGGTGCCCAATCCCCCGCCGCTCCTGGGCTGGCCCTCCCCAAAAAATGTCTTTCCAACTGCCACGCTGGGAGCCCACTCCAGCGTGGCAAATATCCCGCCATCTTCCTAAAGGAAAAACCTAGAAAGAAACAACAGTCCTCGCTTCTGTCTTGACCCTTCCGCACTCCACCCTCTGCACACCCTGCCTCCCCACACCCCCTCTCCCCAAACTTACCTCTGAGTCTGGCGCAACAATCTTCGGTGTCGGGAACATGTCTGCACTCTTCAAAGTCGCACCACGTAACTGAGGAAATGCCGTAAGCTGTATAATGGAATAAATAGGGTTTTTCAACTTTGATGCATATCTCAGGCATTTTGGAATTTTTCACCAATTTTAACATGGGTTTTGAGACCTCACTCATATTCTGTCACTGTCATTTTGTTATTCAGTCCCGAAGGTGATTTCGTCACTGCATGAAACCACCTTTGGGACTGACGACAAAATGACAGTGTCACAGTTCATGAGGTAGGCCTCAAAAACCTTATGTTGAAAATTTGGGGAAAAATTCCAAAATGACTGTTTTATGCCGCACGCTGCACAGTTCCTACGCACACTCGTAATTTCGCGAATTTTTTATATTTGCACTCCAGATTTTCAACATTGTCATTTTACCACACCTCTTTATGAGCAGTATAGCTTTCATTTTTCACATATCCCCAAAATGTGTTTCCGTGCATGTAGCGCACAATGGCGCAGTCGGTGTGCAAAATCAATGTCTGGGACAGATTAAGAAAATCACAGTGACACTGGTCATGAGCAGAGGTCTTAAAATGGCTATGTTGAAAATTTGGTGAAAAAAATCCCCAAAATGACTGTTTTACAAGCCTGCGTTGCGCAATTCCTATGCACGCTCGTAAGTTTGCGAATTTTTAATATTTGCACTCCAGATTTTCAACATTGCCATTTTACCACATCTCCTTATGAGCAGTACAGCTGTCATTTTTCACATCTCCCCAAAATGCGCTTCAGGCATGTAGCGCAAAATGGCGCAGTCGGTGTGCGAAATCAATGTTTGGGGCAGATTAAGAAAATCACAGTGACACTGTTCATGAGCAGAGGTCTTAAAATGGCTATGTTGAAAATCTGTCGAAAAAATTCCCAAAAGAAAAAATTACTCACCGCAGTAATCTTCTTTCTTCCATGGGGTCCTTTAGCATCAGTAACGTTTTGCACTTAGCTGGCTAAGTGCAACTGCCCCGAAGGTGTGCCTTTAAGAGATTTTTTAATGAGCGTAGGGCCAGCCAATCAAAACACAGGAGGGGGTGTGAACTGAGTGGGAGCTGTTGACTGCTTCCCACGGGCAGCAGTCACGATCCAGCCATAGCACCTCTATGGTGCAAGGAGCCTGATCCACCCACCCCCAAAGAGAAAGTTAAGGTGCCACTTGCCCCCACGGGCAGCAGTCATGATCCAGCCATAGCACCTCTATGGTGCAAGAAGCCTGATCCACCAACCCCCCAAAGAGATAGATAAGGTATGATGCTTGAAAAATTGCCACGATTTCTCTGGGCTGTGTGAACGCTGAACCGGATCATCACTTGCAATTTGCTGTTTTCAATTTCGGCGCCTTCTCAGGGTAGCGCTATTGACTCCACGCATGTGTAGAGCTCCCTGATTGGCTGGTCTCACTCACCTGAGACAGGAGCACCCGAGGCGTGTGGCTTAAAGTAAGCTTGCATGCCTGTACTCAGCTCCTAATTTATATATTTTAATTTAGCCTGTTCTGCTCAGCCTGTGTAAAGTAAATACAGGTTACTCACCTGTAACGGGAGTTCTAGGAATGGTATATGTTGTTCATCCACACTGTCTGGCAGGTTCCTTGCCGCTTTAAATCTTTCCGGAAGGTCTTCAAGCTGGCTCCTCCCACCCACCCAGGTGGTAAAGCTCTCGGTTCCGCCCCATGACGCCAGATCTAGCCTGCTGGAAGCCAGGTTGTGCTTCAAAGCTGGGGAGGTCGGGTAGGTCCTGTGGATGAACAACATTTACATTCCTAGAACTCCTGTTACAGGTGAGTAACCTGTATTTCTAGGGACATGGATATGTTGTTCATCCACACTGTCTGGCAGACTCCTAGCAGTTCTCTGGGAGGAGGGAGGCAAGGTGCACACATCCTACTTAGGGAATAATGACTGGAGAACCGAGGCCCCAAAACCAGCATCCCGGAGTGACTCAAGGTCGATGTGGTAATGGGTAATGAAGGTGTGTGCTGACTTCCAGGTAGCAGCCCTGCAGATTTCCTGGATAGGGATGTCCCTGGAAGCAGCCACTGAAGCAGCGGTATGGCGGATAGAATGAGCTCTTGTCCCTCTGTGAGGCTCCATGCCTGCCAACCTATAGCAGAGATCTATGCAGGAGGTGACCCACCTGCCTATCGTCCGCTTGGCTGCAGGTCTGCCAGGTGCAGCTTCAGTGTACGTGACAAACAGCTGGCGAACCTCTCCCCGAACTTCAGCCATCCGCTCCTTGTAATAAGCGAGCACTCCTCTAGGGTCCAGAATATGGAGCCTATATTCGGCCTCCGAGGTGTGACTGGGGTAGAACACCGACAGAGTCAACACCTGGTTAAGGTGAAACTCTGACATCTTCGGAAGGAATTTCGGTTGGGGGTTCAGGACAACCTTGTCCCTGTGGAAGACCAGATAAGGAGACTCGATGGAAAGCGCCTGGAGCTCTCCCATCCTTCTGGCTGACATGATAGCCACCAAGAAGGCGGTCTTCCACGACAGGTGAGAGATGTCACACCTGTGCATCGGTTCGAATGGCTTGCCCATGAGCTTAGCCAATACCAGCAGTAGATCCCACGGAAGTGAAGGTTCTTGCACCAGAGGGGATATGTGATCAAGGCCTTTGAAAAAGCGCCCGACCACCTTCTCCTGCATCACCGACTGCTTCCCGGCCCGCGCCCAGTAAGCAGAGATGGCTGCCAGGTGCACCTTAAGGGTTGTCGACCGAAGCCCTTGCTTAGAAAGGGACCACAGGTAGTCCAGAATGCTTGCCAAGGAACAGGAGGAAGGGTCCAGGCCCCTGCCCTGACACCAAATGGAGAATCTTTTCCATTTAAAGGCGTAGCATTTTCTGGTTGACTCCTTACGGGAAGCCTCAACAACGTTGAGGACCTCGTCGGAAAGACCCAAGGCCTGGAACTCTAGCCGCTCAGGAACCAGGCCGTCATGTGCAGGGATTGAAGGTCCTTATGGAACACCTTCCCCGATTGACTAAGATCAGGTTCGGGCGGGCTGGAAGCCGCCTCGGGAGCCTGGAGCTGAGACTGAAGAGATCTAGATACCAGAACTGGTGGGGCCAGTCTGGGGCTACCAGAATCACCTGCGCCTTGTCCCTCCTCACCTTGAGGAGCACCTTGTGGATCAAGGGAAATGGGGGAAAGGCGTAGAAGAGACCCGGGGTCCACGGCCTCGAGAGGCATTCCCCTGCAGCACACCCTGCTGAGGGGGGCGGGCATGAAACAGTCTCAGCTTCGCATTCTCCCTGGAGGCAAACAGGTCCACTTGAAGCGTGCCCCAGTGGGAGAACAGATCTTGTACTACCTCCGGCAGGAGAGACCACTCGTGGGACGCAGCCCCTATCCAACTTAGGGCATCAGCCAGGATGTTGGAGGCTCCTGCCACATGGATGGCAAGGAGATCTGCCTCCAGGCTGCGCACGACGGACCAAATGCGGAGAGCTTCCCTGCACAGAGGCATGGAGCGCATCCCGCCCTGGCGGTTTAGGTAGTACATGGTCGTGGTACTGTCCGTCTGGACCTGGACCACTTGACCCCATACAAACGGAGCGAAGGTGGTGAGGGCTAGAAGAACCGCTCGAAGCTCCAGCTGGTTGATGTGGCATCAGGACTCCCGAGGGGACCAGAGGCCATGTGCTCTGTGCTCCCTCAGATGGGCACCCCAACCCATCAGAGAGGCATCGGTCGATAGAGAGACCGTCGGCTCAGGGCGGACAAACGGGATGCCCTCCTGCAGATGAGCTGGAACAGTCCACCACTGGAGAGCGTTCCACATCTCCTGGGTCACTGTCACTAGCTGATCCAAAGGATCAGAGCACTGTGACCATTGGCTGGCCAGTCCCCATTGTAGGGGACGCATGAGCCAACGGGCCCAACAGACCACGCTGGTGCAGGCTGCCATGATACCCAGGAGGTGCAGAAGTCCCAGGCAGGGCGCAAATTGCCCAACCTGAAATGACTGGGCAAAGGAGGAAAGAACCTCGGCCCTGTCCGCCGGGAGCCGTGCTCTGGCTCGCAGAGTCGAGCTCTGCCCCAATGAATTGTATCACCTGCTTTGGCACAAGTTCCGACTTGGCCTCGTTGGTAAGGAGGCCAACTTGGGAGCAAATCTGGAGGGCCAGATCCCTGGACCGCTCCACCTCCATTCTGGAGGAGGCCGCAATCAGCCAGTCATCCAGGTAGGGGTACACCTGGACCCTTCGACGCCGCAGGAATGCTGTCGCCACTGCCATGCATTTGATGAAGACCCTGGGAGCTAGAGAAAGGCCGAAAGGGCATGGCCCAGAACTCGTAGAGGGACCCCTCTGCCCTGAAGCGGAGGAATCTCTGGTGGAACGGATGGATTGGGACGTGAAAGAATGCGTCCTGGAGGTCCAGAGAACAAAACCACATGCCTCGTTCCAAGGATGGAATAATCTGAGCCAGCGTGACCATCCTGAAGGTTTGAGACCTTAGGAACCTGTTCAGGTCGTGCAGGTCTAGAATGGGGCACCAGCCCCCCGTCCGTTTCAGGACCAGGAAAAATCTGGACACAAACCCCAGGCTTGGTGGAGGATCCGCCACCTTCCTGATCACCTCCTTTTCGAGGAGCAGGGCAATGTCAGCTCGACGAGCCAACAGGGAGGCTGCAGACCCCATAGCCCCCCCGTGGGGCGACGGCTCGGAAGGGCGGGGACCTGCTCGAACTCCAGAGGCAGACCCTTTCCTACCACCTCCAACACCCAGCAGTCCGTGGTGATAGCAGACCAGGCGGAAAGGAAGTGGCGGAGCCATCCCCCCACGGGAGGAACCCAGGGGGGAGTGACAAGGCTGGGGGCGACACCCCTCAACCCGTCCCTGGGAAGGCTTGGAGGAGAGACCGGCCAAGGGATCTCCTGGGCCTTTTCCTCCCGGCTTCCTGTTGGAGGAAGCCACAGGCTTGGCTTTGGGGTGCCAAGCATGAGCCTGCTGGCCCTGATGCTGGTGTTGCTGGGCCGGACGTGCCGCAGGGGCAGAAGGTCGAAAGGACTTATGTTGCTGACGATGGCCCTTGTCCTTCTGAGTGGAGGTGACTGAGTCCAGGGTAGCGTTGGACTTTTTGATCCTCTTGAGGTGGCCTTCCACTCCAGGGCTGAACAGGTCAGTCCCCAAGAAGGGGACGTCCACCAATTTGTGCTGTGTATCTACCATGAAGGTGGATATCCTCAGCCAGGCTCTGCGGTGCATGGCCACTGCAGCCGCTACTGATCGGGCACAGGAGTCTCCAATGTCTAGAGCCATTTGGAGCTGCTGTTTCACCACTGCCCTTCCCTGATACTGCACCCACTTGACTGTAGTCTGCAGGTCGGCTGGGAGATGAGGGATCACCTCATCCAGGGAGCCCATGAGGACGTGGGAGAAGTTCGCCATCAGTACGGCCGAGCTGGCCTGATGGAGGCTGAGGGAGGATGCAGCGTACACCTTGCGCCCGGCATAGTCCAGCTTTTTGGACTCCTTGTTGGGGAGCTTATCCACATCCCTAGCGTTCCCGGAGTGCCAGAAAACGCTGTCGGGACCAACCCTCCAAGGAGGGTGTTCCTTAAAACCGGACAAAGAGCCGGTAGAGACCGTGATATTCCTGGCATCCTGGTCAGGCGCAGGACAGGAAGTCAGCCACTGCTAAAGCTCCAAGCTGGGCCAACAATGGCTTCAGCCACGGAAGGCCTCCGTGGGAGAATCCCCTCAGTCCAGTATCTCGTGTGGGGATGCTTGGCTCCACTGGATACAGGCTCATGGCTGCATCCCAGTGGACTCCGAGATGAGTCGAGCAGACCTGCAGGAATGATGGTGGTCTCGGCCATCGACTGCCCCCCGGAGGACTCCAGGTCAAGGGGCCTGGAAAACAGGGAGGAATCATCGTCAGACTGCAAGGAGTCTGCGAAGAGCTGCCTGGGGCCTGAGCCACCCTCCACCTGCCAAGGATGGTCAGGAGTGAAAGTGACCGACAACCGGTGGGGCAGACCCTGACCCGACCGAGAGTCCTTGGTCGGAGCCCCCGATTTCGGTTGTGGAGGCAGAGGTTCCACCACAATCGGTGGGGCAGCTGGTTTTGGCCGAACAACCGGCTCAGGCTTGGGCACCTCGACCACCACGAGGGGTTGTTTCAGCCTTTCAGGTGACAGCCACTTAATGGCCGGGGAAGGCGCCGCCGTTGGCTTGTTCATGGACAAAAGGAGCTGCTTCCACATTAAGTCCTCGTAGTGTTGACACAATTTGCGCCGAAGCCTCTCCTCATCCGAGGAGGAAGATGAGGATGAGCCGCGCTGCAGCTTACCTCGGTGCCGAGACTGAGACCGCCGATGTCGGTGGGATCAACTGGACCGAGACGAGGTCCGAGACCGAGACCCTCGGTGTTTCCGAGGGTGGGTCTGGGAGGGAGTGGGGGACACCCGCTCCTCCCTCGGCTCGGGAACCTTGACCGGGGACTCCGGCACAGGAGGCCCAGGCAAGTCCTCGGTTTCCACCGGGGGAACTGGTGATGAAGGGCTGTCGACTTCACAAGTCGACAGCCCATCCAACGGGTTGAGAAAAATCTCGACCACGTTGACGGGTGTCTCGGCCAGCTGACCTGACGGGGACACCATGAAGCCAGCAGCCTTAGCCGCAACCTCGACCGAAGTCAGTGTCGACTGTCTGGGGAAAGGGACCTTTCCCGCTCTCACGAACGCCGATGGTGGGACTTACCCTTCGAGTCCTTCTTTTTCGACCGAGAAGAGTGTCCCGGTGGCCCCTCTCCCTTTGAGGAGAGGGACTGGCAAAGCTCCTTAAAGGAAGCTGTGTAGGAGGATCCCAAAGAGAGTGGGATAAATGCCGCGACCGAGGAAGATGAGGATGCGGCCTGGGCCGCTTCCTCCTCGAGGGCGATCATCTGCTCAAGTTGCTCAGCCGAGCTAGCCACCACAGACACCGTCCAACGGGCCTCGTTGGACTTCACCGGCAGATAACGTTTCTCGGGGCACCCAAGTTGTAGCTGGGCAGCGCGGTCTTCAAGGACGTTGGCCAAGAATAATCTACACAACTCGCAGGCCTGCGGGTCGTGATCAAGGTTGAGGCAGTAGATGCACGTGGAGTGCAGCTCCATCCTGGACATCTTCTGCCCGCATGGGCACCGCTGAAAACCAGGAGTCAATTTGTCCATCGCAGCCACGAGGGAAGAATTTGACCGAAGGCTTGAGAATTTTAAAATTATTTTTGGGTGAACCGAAGAGTTAGGATCCAATCTATACGCAGAGCGTTAAGGAGGGAACCTGAACTTCCAAGCGGTAAGGAAGATCTGGCATCATGGGGCGGAGCCAAGAGTTTTACCACCCAGGTGGGTGGGAGGAGCCAGCTTGAAGACCTTCCAGCAAGATTTAAAACAGTAAGGAACCTGCCAGACAGTGTGGATGAACAACATATCCATGTCCCTAGAACTCACCATTCCCCCCTGCTGCAGTTTCTCTCCAACTGTATGTGCACTGATTCAGTGCTAGCTCTGCAAACTTCCCCTTAATTTTTCGTCCCACCCCACCTCCCCCTCCCAGGCCTCCTTTAAATGCACACAGTCTCCGCCCACTCCTATCTGATGCTTCAATTTATTGGTTACTGTCAACAACTGCAATTCCTCCCATCCCCTTTTTGCAACTAAGCCTTCTAGCAGCTTTATCTCATTCTGTCTTGCTGAGGCATACATTTTGGTACTTTAGGTTTGCTTATTGCTCACTAGCATATCCTGTCTTGCTAAGGCAGTTGATTTAGGTCAGGTGATCTCTCTAGTACTTAGTCTGCTCCAGAGCAGTAGCTAAGAAATTTGCTTCAAAGCCTCTCTGCCCCTACTACTACTCTATAGTCAGGTGAACTCTTTTCTTATTAGCCTGACTAGGAGCTGTCTTAGGATTGCTGCTTGGGCTCCACTGCCTATAGTAGTATTCTGTAGGGATTAGAATTCTCCTCCACTGAGAATCCTTCTCTTGCCTGCACTTGTAGTGCCATGTGAGTGATAGTCTCACATGAGGGCATATTATCTGCTTCTATGCTCGCCTCTGCTCATCTTACATGTATTGGACCCAACGTGAATCAAAAAATAACTCGAGAGTGGAGAATGGCTCTCTTTTTACATTGTCTGACCAGGACTTTTCCTATCAAGTAGAAGAACTTGTATGTGCTGTAACTTCCCCTAGCCCGCTGCTGGTCCTTCACCTGCACCGGCATACAGAAACTCTCCTAGAGCCTGCCCACAGGGTTATACCACCTTCTGCATACTCCCCCCTACTCCCATTGACTCTCTCAGTCAGGGTATTATTGTATGCAGCATCAGGAAAACTGGGAACTAGCCTCAGAACTCCCTATACTGCCGCAGACAAATCACATAACCGAAAGAAGACTCAGCCACCCACACTTCTCCTAGGACTCTGCAGGAAACTCTTTTTCCTGCTTTTACTATGCTCAGGAAATGTTGAGCTTAATCCAGGCCCTCTGGCACCCATGGAATCCCCAGCAGAGCTACAAAGTCGCAAGGGGCTTACATTCTTGCATGTTAATGTATGCAGCCTATTAAAAAAATCACTTCTGTTCAGGCCTGGGTATGTCATACTGCTCCAGATGTTCTGGTGATTACGGAGTCCTGGCTCCGACCGGCGACCAGTAACAACAAAGTTAACATCCCCTCCTAGAAACATAGAATTTGACGGCAGATAAGGACCGCTTGGCCCACCTAGTCTGCCCATTTTCCTACCTAACAGGTAAGCTGCAGATCCTAATTAACCAACCGCTTACTCTTTTACTCTTACTATTTGTTCAGAGCCGACAGGCAAACCAGAGGTGGTGGGGTAGCTATTTACATCAAGGATAAATTCCCTGCCTCCATAATTGACTCAACCTCTGTCCCAAAACAATTTGAAAGCTTGTCATTAAAGATTGAAATTGCCACCAGTGTCTCATTATGTATAATAGGATGCTAAAGACCCCCATCAACTGGACTACAGTTGTTAAAACATCTCGGAAACATCCTGGGTTCAGCATCTTCAGAGTGTATCACACTAGGGGACTTCAACTTAGACTGGCTCGCCAGTGCATCCGCCCCACTTAAAATGTTCAGTGATTCCCTTGAGTTGTCACAGCTATTAAACAAATCTACTCATTCTAACAAGCTCAACCCTAATAACAGTACTCTCTTGGATATCATTTTAGTTAACAAACCCCATTTATTCTCCCATGCTGGCGTCTTTTTCTCTGATATTAGCGACCATTGCTTCATCACGTGTGTAAGATCCACTCTTAAATCCACAACTGCACCAAAATTCTCCTTTAAAAGGTGCATATGCAACTTTGATCTCCATGGGTATATATCAGACATAAGAGACTCCATGCAATGGCAGGACTTCTATCTAGCCAATCCCTGCCTACGGTTTATGATATTTTCTCAGAAATTGTGCTAGGGGCTCTCAACAAGCATGCTCCCATAGTAAAACTCTGTGCCAGAAACAAATCCTGTCGGTGGTTTACAGAAGACCTGAAAGATGCTTTGCGGAGTAGGGATGTACTCTGGAGAACTGCTAGGAAAACTAATTTAAGAAATGACTGGAAGTCTTTCCAAAGGGCGAGGAACCTCTGCACCAAAATGGTCAGAGAAGCCAAAGCTAATTTCTACCGCTCTCAGCTGGAGAGATCCTCAAGAAATGCCTCCAAATTCTGGAGGACTATCAAAGACGTTGAAGGTCACACCACTGTAAATTCCCTAACTACTAAATTATTGATCGACAATACTGTCATCTCTGACAGACCGTCTATCCTCGATGCTCTCAATAATCATTTTGCCACTGCAGGGCTAGCCTTTGACTCCTCTCCCGCGAATATCTTTCGCCAACAACTTAGATTGGATACACAAGAAAACCCATCCTCAGTCCATCTTTCTCTGCAGCTTACACTTCGAAAGAAGTCAAAGATCTTCTCCTTCAGCTGGACACTAGCAAAGTGCTGGGGCGACCTCATTGACTTCATTACTTCTTAAAAGTCGTCTATCGTGCCCTCGCAGTCCCAATTAGTCATCTCTTCAACTTATCCTTGTCCCAGGGTGACCTACCGCCCATTTGGAAAAATGCACTTGTGGTCCCTTTGTTTAAGTCAGGAGTTCCCAGTGACCTCAATAACTACAGGCCAATCTCCCTACTTCCAATCCTGTTAAAGATGCTGGAGAAAATAGTGAACTCCCAGCTTCGGAAGTACCTGGAATCAGAAAAATTGCTCAACCCATTACAATCCGGTTTTAGAGCACAGCACAGTACAATCTCTGCTCTAGCCAAGGTGACAAATGACTGGCAGCTTGAATTAGACAAAAAAAAACTTTGTGCAGTTTTCTTGGACCTCAGAAAGGCGTTCAATACCGTTGATCACAGACTGCTTCTGTCGTCCCTCTGGAACATTGGTTTGGATTCCCTATCCCTTAAATGGTTCTCCAGCTATCTCTCAGGACGACTTCAACAAGTAAAGGCAGAAGGGGAAGTTTCTCCACCAAAACCGCTATTGAGGGGTGTACTGCAAGGTTCCATTCTTGGTCCCTTGCTCTTCACCATTTATATTAACAACGTAGATGCCCCCATCAAAGAAGCACAAATACATCTATTCGCCGATGACACAGTACTCTATGCTAGTAACCCCACACCTGAAGCGGCCTGTAAAGCTCTTCAAAATGAATTTAATGTGCTGCAACGTCATCTTATAAACCAGAAACTGCTCTTAAATGCAAAAAAAACCAAAGCAATGTTCCTCTCGCCCCTTCAAAATGCAATAAATCCTGCAATTGCTGGGACATTCCTGCAGATCACTACCATTCTAGGTGAGCGGTTGGACTACATACCAAAGTTCAAGTACCTGGGGGGTCTGGTTAGACCATAGACTTACTTTCACAGATCACTTAGAAGAACTGGCAAAGAAACTTAGACAAAGACTTAGTCTGTTCTTTAGGATTAATAATCTCCTCACAAGAGACGCTAAACTGAAACTGGTTCAAACTACCTTTCTTTCCTTATTGGACTACGCAGACTTTCTATATAGTTAGGGACCTGCAGCTACCCTAGCCAAGCTCAATACGCTTTATCACAGAGCCATAAGATTTATCACAGGTCTTCCATACTCAACCCACCACCGTGCATTGTACATAGCAGTGGGATGGTCGTCCCTTGCTTACAGACGGCAAAAAAATGCTGCGGTTTGGACATACAAAGCTATCTCAAATAAACTGCCCCAGTATATCTCTGTCTGTTTACCTTTGTGCACTCTGGGGAAGTATGCCCTGAGAAGCACCTCATATATCTACCTTTATGTTTACAAAGCAAAATCTCGCATTGGCAGAGCAGCCACCAGCTTTGTGCTCCCTCAACTGTGGAACAAGCTGCAAAAAACTTTGAAATGAACTCACCCCCATCGGCCTAGCAGCTTTTAAATCTCTATATCTACATCAGAATAAGGAGTCCTGTGCCTGTGTACCCTAAATAGTGACTCCTGTAAGTCCAAGCGCACTCTAATTACTACTGTTAAAAGACTGATCACATCTATAATCAACTCTTCCCTCTCCCCTTTTCCTACCCCCATATCTGTCCCTTCCACATTCCTTTGACCCTGGTTCCAGCTCTAAATTCTCCATACCGTATCACTATCTATCTTTTTATATTAGGTTTTATTTGTGTTCAGTGCACCTGATATGTATATTTCTTTACTTTTATGAAAAACTGTGTCCTACCCAAAACTAGCTGTATCTTCTGTTCCAGACATATACTACTGTCAATGCTACCTGCTGATACTTTGTATATACTTTATTATTGTATCTCACTTTATTTGTATTATTACTATTTTCTTGTGTGTTGCATCCCACGTATATGGTCCCTTGTTCCTTGTTAACAAACCCAGGTCCACCTCGAAAATGAGCTTGCTCAACGGTGATCGTCTGGTTAAATAAAGACTTTGATTGATTGCTTCAGAATTTTTTCAAGGAAAAACAAGGGAAAATGCCCCGAAAAAGAATTAACAGGATTCAAAAAACATGCAAATGCCCAAAAGTGGAAACAGAAACAGCAACACGAGGTAAAAACTCATCAGTAACAAATGCCAAATTTGGTAAAAGGTGACATAAGAGCCCTTCTCCAACAGGTGAACCGGGGAGGAAGGGTGGGAGCTTGCTGATGCTAAAGGACCCCATGGAAGAAAGAAGATTACTGTGGTGAGTAATTTTTTCTTCTTACCCCAGGAGTCCTTCAGCATCAGTAACGTTTTGCAGACTACCAAGCAGTACAAAGTGGGAGGCGGGCAGAGAACCTACTTAGGAAAGAGGCTCTGCAGAACTGCCCTGCCAAATCTGGCATCAGATCTGGTCTGCACATCCAAACTGTAGTGTTTCATAAAGGTGTACACAGATTTCCAGGTAGCTGCTTTGCAGACATCCAGTAGGGGAATGTCCCTTGCTGCTGCAAGTGAGGCTGCAGTGCCCCTGGTGGAAAGGGCCCTGAGCCCCACTGGAAGTTGTTGACCAGCTTTCTCAAAGCAGAATCTAATACAAGAGACCAAACAACGAGAAATAGTTCACTTAGTAGCTGGTCTTCCTCTGCCTACATCCCCGTAGGTGAGGAACAACTGACTGGAAGAGCCTCTGGACTGTCTAGTATGCTCTAGGTAGCAAAAGATGGCTCTTTTGACATCCAAGCTGTGGAGCTTTTGCTCACCAGGAGTGGATGGCTCAGTAAAGAAGACAGGCAGAGTAATGGACTGGTTCAAGTGAAACTCTGAAACCACCTTTGGCAGAAATGTTCTATTTGTCCTGAGCTCAACTTTATCGTTGTGAGGGATGATGTCATTCGGCTCAGTGCACAGAGCCTGTAGCTCTGAAATTCTCCTGGCAGACGTAATGGCTACCAGGAAGATGGTCTTCCAAGTTACAAACTTGATGTGGGCCATGGACATAGGCTCAAAAGGTGGATTCATGAGCCCATCTATGCAAAGGTTCAGGCTCCAAGGAGGAACAGGCTCCCTGGTTGGAGGCTGGAGGTGCAAGAAACCTTTGAAAAACTGTTTAAAAATGCCATGGGAAAAAAATTATTTCTTCTTTCCCACCGAAAGGTAGGCTAAAATTGCTGCCAGGTGTAGCCTGAGTGACGATGGTTTCAAGCCTGATGCCTGTAGGTGTACCAGGTAGTCTAGCAGCTGAGGGTCTGAAGCTGATAGGGGTTCGACCTTTTCGCTTCTGCACCAGAGGGAAAACCTTTTCCATTTGGCTGCATAAGTCTTCTTCATGTTCAGTTTTTTAGCCATCCTCAGTATCTTAAAACCTGTTCAGGGTACTGTGAGGATGGAAACTCTTAACTCCTCAAGAATCAGGCTTTGAGGTGAAGAGAGTGTAAGTCTGAGTACTGCACTCCCATCTGAGGAAGGGTCAGCAGGGAGCAAGTTGGAGGCAGGCGAATGGGCCTGTTGCAGGACATTGCGAGAAGGAGAGGGTACCAGGCTTGCCTGGGCCAGTCCGGAGCCACTAGGATCATGGATGCAGGCTGCTGCCTGAGTTTCAGTAAAACTCTGAATATCAGGGGAAAGGGAGGAAATGCGCATTGGAACCTCCCTGACCAGTCCAGGATCAGGGCATCCAGAGGAAGTGTTCCCGGAACTGGGGGCCTGCAACAGTACTGAGGAAGCTGAAAATTGAGAGGTGAGGCAAACAGATCCACATCTGGTGTGCCCCACTGCCTGAACACTATGTTTAGTACTTGCTTGTTCAGTGTCCATTCGCTCTGACCTTGACTGATGCGGCTTAGAGCATCCACCAGAGTACTGACTTTGCCTGGGAGATGAATAGCTGAGAGGCTGACTCCCAGGGAGAATGCTACAGACCAGAGCTTCCAAACAGAGTAGTCCTGATCTGGTACCACCCTGCTTGTTTATGTAGAACATTGCAGTGGTGCTGTCCATTCGAATTTGAACCGCCTGCCCTTCTATGCTGGGAAAGAAAGCTTTGAGAGCTAGTAAGACTGCTCTGAGTTCCAAAAGATTTATGTGCAACTGTGACTCTTCGGGAGTACAGTTGCCGCTTACTGAGGCACAGTCTAGATGAGCTTCCCAACCCAACAGGGAGGCATCTGTGGTGATCACCTTTGTGGGGAGAGGAGCTTGAAATGGGACCCCTGCCTGCAAATTTGCAGGGCCCTTCCACCACAGCAAATTTTGGAGGAACTGCTTCGACACCGGTATTAACTTTGAAAATTTGTTGCTTCTCTGAGACCAGCGAGCTCTGAGGTAGGCTTGCAGGAGTCTCATCCTGTACCTGACCCCTGGGACTACTGCAGTCATAGAGGCCACATGTCCCAGAAGTTTGAGGAAATGTCTGGCTGGTCTTGGCCATCCCTGGGTGAAAGAATCTGCCACTGAAAGAAAACTCTGAATTCTTTTCTGCATATTACTTCTGAGTGTCCAGCTGGGCCCCTATGAAGGTGAGCAGCTGGGTGGGTTCCAGGTGAGACTTCTTGAGATTTACCAGGAAACCTAGAGACTCCAGAGTGCGTTCTGTGAGGGAAAGAGATTCCTTGACTTGCCAAGGAGACTTTGCTACTATAAGCCAGTCATCCAGATAGGGGTAGAGAGTGACATCCAGTCTCCTGAGACGTGCTGCTACCACTGTGAGACACTTGGTAAAGACTCTTGGGGCAGAGGACAAACCGAAGGGCATTTCGGTGAACTGATAGTGACCAGAAGGAAGTTTGAACCTGAGAAACTTCCTGTGAGATCTCCTTATGGGTATGTGGAAGTAGGCGTCCTTTAAGTCGAGAGAAAGGCTAGCCAGTTTTCCTGCTGTAAGGACTGTATGATCAGTGACAGAGTGACCATTTTGAAGTTGAGTTTTTTCAGATGTTTGTTTAAATATCTGAGATCTAAGATAGGTCACCACTCCCCAGTTTTCTTTTGTATCAGAAAATACCTGGAGTAGAGGCCCTTGCCCTTCTCGTGGGTGGGACCCTCTTCACTGCTCGTAAAGCCAGAAGGTTTTATACCTCCATTTCCAACAGCGGTATCTGTGATGGTGACAGAGGTCTTGACACCTGGGTACATTTGAGGTCTGGCAGCTGCTACTGGAAATGGGGAGGCGACCTGGACACTCACATCAGGACTTAGACTGAAAGGCAGATGGCTGGGTAGAGGTGGATCTTCTTTGGCCCCTTCTGCCCCTGCCTCTGAAAGACCCCCTGTACTGGTTAAAGTCAGATTGAGGATAGGGACTGTAAGGCCCGGGAACAAAACTTCTGCTCCTACTGCCCCTGGGATGGGATCTCTGAGGGGTGGTGGGTTTAGGCTTGGATAAATGGCTCTGCCAGGAGGCCTTATACTCATCGACCTTTTTCATGTAGTCAGTGGTTCTGTAATCAAACAACATATTTTGATCCCAGAGAAAATCCACAGCCTTGTTCTGAGTGTCTGTGGTCAGACTGGTTGTTCTAAGCCAGAAGCGAAGATCTCAGAGATATGGTATGCTTGTCCCTAAGGCTGCATCATTATTGTCATCTGCTAGTGAATTGCTAGAGTTTCCAAGGCAGTTGATGTATCCACCAGCTCCTGTGGCAGAATCTGATCGTTATGTATATTCAAGGTTTGTTTTCTTGAGCCTGTGAAGAAACTTGAATTAAGTTGTAGCTGCATTTCTTTGTTATATGTCAGTTTCTTGGAATCCTTGTCAGGGGAGAGGGCGATGAGACTCCAGCTTTCTCACAAGCTGCCTGCTGCACTATACTCGTGGCTAGGGTGTGCTGACAGGAACTCGGTACCATTTTTAGACAATTTATACTTTCTCTCAGGCCGCTTATCAACTCCTAGTACTGAAATGGGGGTGTTGAAGCAACTTCATGGTATTTTTTCTAAATGCATTATAGATAGGGACAACCAGGGTCTTTGAGGATGAAATATCCTTCATCTCCCTATAATGTTAGTCTTCATCGACATCCTGGTTGGGCTCCTGTGTAGGGAGATCCAGAGTATCCATCATATTTTGTATAAATGAAAACATAGAAGAAGGATCCTTGTGGTCACCCGGGGGATCCCCAAGGCGAGGTTCCAGGGACTCCTGGGGCTCAAGGCCCTCAAAATCCATGTCAGGGGCATCATAAAATTGATCATCATCTGCGTCACCCTCACGATCTACAGAACAGAGAAGAACTGTGGAAGAGCGCTTGCCAGCCCCAATAAATAAGAGGACTCATCTTTTGAGGGGTCTGAAACAGTTGCCATGCTTTTTCCATATTTTGCACTGACAGAAGAACCTGTGCAGTCTGTAAGTGCTTTGCTTTTTCTGAATGCTTTAAGCTGCCTGTTGTCTCACTATTGGCTTTCCCAGGAGCAATGGGAGCATATCTGTCTTGATAGAGTTTCTTTTTAGCCACTTCATCAGAGGCTTGATCAAGCTTCCTTTTTTCGTCACTCTTATTAGTTTTCAATTTGTGAGGAACTTCATCTTTGGAAGCTTTATTTTTTGACTGGGATCTGGAGGGTTCCTCGGCACCTCTGCTTTTGGTATTAGTATTTTTGAATGGCCCCTCGTCGGAAACCTTTGATTTATCCTCAGCCATAATTATCAAAGGTTTGTCTGCTATGTTCGCCAATTTAAGCAAAGCAAACCAGACTTGGAAATACGAACTGAGTGCAGGTTTCTGTGAAAATGCCACCGGCCAGTCCTGCCCCAGTTAATAAACTCTGTCTATTACCAGTGCCTTTTTTTTTTTTTGGTTGTAAAACTGGGATCTATACCAGTGCCAATCTTAATAGAAAACCAGTAATACTCAACTGCGCACAGGTGGCTGCTGGACCCTTACGGACAGTCCTGACACAGATGATACCAAGGTCCAGTAATAAAACAAAAAAGGTTTCCTCATAATTGCCAATCTAGAGAGAAAATCCCCAGGCACTGTTTAAGTTTGAAATCTACTGCAGGTGCCTCGCAGTAAACCACGCGAGGTCTGAGGTAAAAAAACAAGGCAACTGTCCCCAATTCAATGGTTCCCACAAGAAATTAGTCAAAAATGAAGGAAACCGTCCAAAATAAACACCCGCGATAAAATTAGGCTTTAAAGTAAATAGTCGCGGTAAAAATAAAGTCTAAATTACGCCGTCGTGCTAAAAATAAAAAATTTGCGAAGCACTAATGAAAAAGTAAAAGTTGTCACTCAGCACACTAAAGGAAATAATTTGTGAGGAAAACTTTACCCAGATAAGCACTAGGAGGCTGTCAACAAGAAAAGTTGGGAGACACCTCAGAGGCAATATGCTCAGTCCAGCAGAGAAAAAATTCTGAAGCAGTCAAAAGCTCCCACTCAGTTCACACACCCTCCTGTGTTTTGATTGGCTGGCCCTACACTTATTAAAAAAACTCTTAAAGGCACACCTCCGGAGCAATTGCACCTAGCCAGCTAGTGCAAAACGTTACTGATGCTAAAGGACTCCTGGGGTAAGAAATGACTGTTTACGAGCATGCGTTGCACAGTTCCTACGCACACTCATAAGTCTGAAAATTTTTAATATTTGCACTCCAGATTTTCAACATTGCCATTTTATCACACCTCCTTATAAGCAGTACAGCTGTCATTTTTTCACATCTCCCCCAAAATGTGTTTCCGTGCATGTAGCGCACAATGGTGCAGTCAGTGTGCAAAATCAATGTTTGGGACAGATTAAGAAAATCACAGTGACACTGATCATGAGCAGAGGTCTTAAAATGACTATGTTAAAATTTGGTGACAAAAGTCCATAAAATGAGTGTGTTACGAGTGAGCATTGCGCAGTTTCCACGCACCCTCGTAAGTTCATGAATTTGTAATATTTTCAGTCCAGATTTTCACCACTGGCATTTTTCCACACTTCCTTATGAATAGCACAACTGTACTTTTTCACAACATGGCCGAAATGTGTTTTCACACTTTCTGCGCAGAAATGCGCGGTCGCTGTGGGAAATCACTGTTCGGGACAGATTAAGAAAATGACAATGACACTGTTCATGAGCATAGGTCCCAGAATGCCTGTGTTGACAATCTGCTGTAAAAAACAAAAAATACTAATTACATTAAGGGTGTGCGTTGCGCAGTTTCTACGCATGCTCGTGACTTCAGTTTTTTTACTATTTTCACTGCAGATTTTCAACACTGCCATTCTTTACAGCTCCCCATGAACAGTACAGCTGTCATTTTTCACATCCTGTTCGAAATGTGTTTTCGCACCTGTGGCGCCAAATGCCGTAGTCACTGTGCAAAATCAGCTTTCGGCTAACGAACTGATATTGTCACTGTTCATAAGGTGGGGGTCACAAAAAACCCATGTTGAAAATTTGGAGTGAAAATACTAACGAACGCCTGAGGCATTAGGGTTTCTGACCATAACGCCCCACCCTGTAGAGACTGACAGGCATCAGGGGTGTGACTTGGGATTGTCACCTGTAATGCTCATGCTATTCCACCCCCACCCACACCCTGCAGCCAGTGAGAGGCATCGAGGTGAGCCTTGGACTCTTCGGCCCCAAACTTCACTCCATTCTCCTATACTGCACCCATCTCACCATATTTCCTGATGGAATGGGGTGAGCATAAGGGCCAAAGATCCAAGGCACACCGTGACACTTGTCGGTGTCTGCAGGGTAGGGTGTGGTGAAATGGCATGGCTGTTATGCCTGATGACCCAAAGGCACACCCCACCAATGCCAATGCCAGCAAGCAAACACTCGGCATTGACAAATGCTTGTTGATAACGGTTTAGTGTGGCCACACTGCTAGCGTTAAACCTGTTCTCCTTGTAACTATTTTGTGTTAAGTCCAATACACAGAACTGTCCTTGCCTGGACACACTGCAGCTAGAACTATTTTAGTTAAACCATTACAGCTTAAAACATTTTTACTCCAGGCCAGACCTGTGAGTAAAACCATGCTAGTCCCAAAATGTTTTTAAAAATGGTTTTAAGACTAGGTATCTAGCAGGGTTTAAAAACATTTTTGTTAAAACGTGTTAAGGGGCTTATAGTCTGTCTTCAAACAGTGCTAGTGGGGATTTAAAATGTTTTAAAGCAATTAAACCATTTTACGTTCCCCAGTGTGTCCAGGGCCTTAGAGACCACACTGCCTGGGAGTTGGGACTGGAACCCTGATCTCCAGACTCACAGTCCTTTGCTCTAACCACTAGATACTAAACTGCATGGGACCTAGGATTAGAACTAGGATCTCCTGGCTCAGTCCCTTTGCCCTATCCATCAGATACCACATTGCCTGCGAGCTAGGACTGGAACCAGGCTCTCCTGACTTACAGCCCTTTGCTGTTACACATCACACTGCCTGAAAGCTAGGATTGAAATCAGGATCTCCTGACTCACAGTCATCTGCTCTAACCAACAGACACCACACTGCCTGAGAAATGGGACTGGAACCCAGATCTCATGACTTACAGCCCCTTTGCTCTAACCAACAGACACCACGCTGTCTGGGAGCTGGGACTGGAACCAGAATCTCCAGACATGTAGCTTTTTACTCTAACCACTCTGACTTAGTGATAAGTACCATTCCTTATTATTAGGTGTGAGGGAAAATTCAATTATCATTCTTTCACCACATGGTTACAATTTGTGCAGACAGCAGTTTTGCATTCCTTGGGTTACAGCTCCCTCTAGTGGAGAGTTTTTGTATAAGAGATTTCCTATGCACTGATTTGTCTTCCAAGTGACTTGTCATGTACTGCTGCTGGACTGACGCCCGTGTTACCATGTCTCAAACTTCTTTCTGGGTGGGAGTTGGGTAGAAGAGTGTGTTTGGAAAGATTAAGAAGGATTAAATACTTCATGGTTGAAGTATACATTGCCTTAATATGAATTTTACCACTGGGAATTTTCAGTTTGCATTTTTATTTTCATTACAATTTACTTAGGATAGCCTAGTTAAGATGCAATATCTCATTTTCAGTGCTGTCCTGCTTTTTACTCATTTTACAACCAGGTAGACTACAGCACTGAGAGGTCACATAACTCACTCAGGGTCGTGCTGTGTGGGTGGGATTTGAACCTGGGTCTGCTAGTCTCCAAACCTGTACTCTACCCACCATTTTACCACAGTGTAGGCAAATAATAAATAAATAAAAACAATTCTAACAGGAAAAATCACAGCTCCAAGTCAGAGCTGAGCTAGTGCCATGTTGCATTAAAATATATGCGCACACCACACTCTTCTAATTGAAAATGTAATTATCTGTGCAGCACCAGGTTATGCACTGGAGAAAGAGTAAGCTGCTCTCGGATGACCAAGCTTCCAGTTGTCTTGGTGGCACAGCTGGTAGCACAACTAGAATGGTATTCAGGGTGGCATGGATTCAAGTCTCAGCCGAGGCATTTCTTTCTCTCGTTCGTATGGTTCTTTTTTAACTTAATCTAGTGGGCGTCCATCTACTCTTCTGACCTGTCCCATTTCCCTAATTAACTTCTGAGTCCATCAGTGGGTACCACTGCTGGAGTCTCACGTAAACCTACATGGGAGTGTCACCATGCCTGGTGGATCAACCAGTCCCAATCTCAACTTGTAAAGTAGACATATCCAGTAAAGGAGGGTACAGGGCACCACTTTTTGGCTGTGGAGAGGCCCTGTGATGGGTGTGTGTGTGGGGGGGGGCAGCATCATCTACTCCACCCAGGCCAACCTCATTTTGCCACTCAAAACACAGAATTTGTTGACAGATAAGGACTGTTTGGCCCACCCAGTCTGCCCATTTTCCCCTCAACCTACAGTATCACCGCTGACCCTACTTGATCTCTGGCTCTTTCTCCTTCCCCACTAAGATTCCTTTATGCCTATCCCATGCATTCTCGAACCCCACCACCGTTTTCACCTCCACCACCTCCGTTGGTAGACTGTTCCAAGAATCCACCACTGTTTCTATGAAGAAGTACTTCCTTGCATCTCTCTGGATTACTGGATGTGTGTGTGTGGGAGGGAGGAGCAGAGATGCAAGATGGTCTGAGTGCTGCTCCACTCCCTGCTGCTGTTTTCTCAGGTTTTTCAAGTTTCTTTTTTGTTAATATTACTGCACCATGTCATGAATTAGGCTTCCTTTTCAGTTGAGTTGAAGGGGATTTCAGAGGTGTGTCTCTGTGAACCTACTACAGTTAAACTGTAGGGGCGAAGCAGTCTAGACCAATAACCATGCACTTTAACTGTGACACCACTCTTCTTTGGCTGAATGCACTTCAAAAGAACCAAGCCAATAAATTTAGAGGGCTTCAGTCCTTTGATGTGAATGAAGTTATTCAACAAACAGCTGATGGGCTGTCAAAACCAGCAGCCTGTCATTAAAATCAGCAGCAGTGACAAGTTGACCAGATTACATTAGAAAATAGAGGGGGGAGATCTACAGAAAGTTTGAACTGTGTTGTGCCAGTCTTTATTATTGTTAAAGGTTTTCCTGCTTCTTCTGCCTAGTCTATAGGCAGTTTGAAACTGGCCATGATGTCTCAAATTACAGCCGTTTTTCCTCCTCAACTAGCAAGTCTCCTAAAAGAAAAATAACCCTTGCCTGCCTCTCTGTAGTATGGAAGTTAAGTCTCCTTACTGTGGCAACTTTTAAATATAGGGACAAAATAATAATATACTTCCGTTTTTCTCCACGAGCAAGTATATATATTGCAAACAATGTTAACCTAGGTAAAGACACATATTCATTCTAAACATTTTTGTGTCTATACTACATGAATGCCATTTGAAAGGTGAACCCACACTTGTAGAACTGTGGGTATATGAATGTCACCAACTTTTGTAATCCTTTCCTGCCCCTCCCCCCTTATTTCCTTTTTCACCAGCTCTCCTCCCATAACTCTTATGTTCCCCTCCCCATGTCCTAGCCATGTATGCAACCCTTACCCTTCCCTTTTTAACTCTTGCATATATACCAAGACCTGCCATGACCTGAGTGACGCATAGATCTTAACATAGCTATGATATTACATATACAGAAATTGAATCAGCACTTGACATAGTGAAGATAATCTCTACCAGCTTAGAATATAAAATGTGCAGGTCAAAAATGGCCCAACGGCTGAAGTGCCTGATATTTTCTTATGATATGAATACAAAGGAATAACTGGCAGATCCCTACATGTATTCTCTTTTTTTCTTGTGCACAACTGTTTTCCTTGCTATCCTTCCTGCAGTGATCCCAGGATTTGCCTTCTGTCCACGGTGATCCTCTGCACCAGCTCTTGCCTAGCCTCAAGACAGTTATTATTCTCCTAAATGCCATGTCTATTCAACACCCTTGCTATGTCTAGGTGTAAAAAAAAAACAAAATTGATTTTTTCCCAAAATGAATCCTGTGTTCTCCATAGCATCCTGTAACAGAACTCTCTGCCGTACCCAACATTCCTTGCACTTGCAGCCCAAGTGCCCATGTAACATCTGAGGATGTGCTGGTGCAAGGATTACCTATGGAATCCTGAAATTCAATATCCCAAGCTCTACAAGACCGAGTTTGGGAGACTGAATTTTGTCATCCCGATAGGTGCCCCAGACCGAAATGCAGAATCCCGCTAGGGACTTGCATTTAATGTGGGGGGGCTCTGCCCCTGCACCCCAATAACTAAAATAACCAACTCCAAGGGGGAGTTAAAAAAAAAAAGTAACAGGGGGCATAATGGCGGGGAGCAAAAGTTGCCATAACCAGGAACAGAACCCAGCTCCATGTGGCCATGCTGATTGAGCTGCTACTAACCCAGCCCTTCATGCCACGAGAGCAGCTCGGCCACTTTCAGTAATTTTTCCTGTGTTGTTCCTCCATCCTGGCCAGGGTTAAGGTAGCAGTTCGTCACATCTGCTATCTTACCCCATCCTTCCTGTTGGGCGTGCGTGTGTAGGGACAGCAAAGCTGTTGGGCGCGAGAGTGTCAGGATACTGAAGTCGGTCCCATGAGTGTCGGGATTCTGAGCTTCAGTACCCTAATAGGATACCCTGGTGCAAAGCATCAAACCTTGGGCATTGACAAATGCTTGTTTTGAACTGTTCTCCTTTATTAGCAGCCACAGTTAATCATGAGTTTAAGCCATTTTGTAATGCCGAGTACGCGAAGTAGGCTGAGAATGCTGAGTAATAGTGCAGTTAACTAGTGCTGTCTTAAGAGACTGCTGTTATTCTCTAAGCTGGTAGCCCAAGAAGAAAAAATTACTTACCATAGTAATTTTGTTTCTTCCAAGGGAATCTTACTGTATTCTGACATATGCACTATGGTCTCACCATGGGACTACCCCAGAACCAAAATGGTTACTAGAACCTATGCTAATGATGGAATGCTAGGCTCAAGCTTGGTTTTCAAACCACTGTCCCTGGAATACATCCTGCAACCATCAGACTCTTATGGAGCATGCATAATTTGTCAGTGTCAGTGGCTCAGTAGGTAGCACACTCACCTCTGAGACTGGGAGATCAGAGAGCTATGGGTTCAGTTCCCATATCTGGCACTTGGGTTAATATCCCAGTACTGACACTGTAGTGCAGCATGAGAGGGGTGCTGCACTTCTGAGATGCCGTCTTTCAGATGAGACGTTAAACCGAGGTCCCATCTGCCTGGATTGGTGGTAGTTCAGGTGGATGTTAAAGATCCCATGGCACTTATCGAAAAAGAGTAGGGGAATTTTTATTAACGTTGGAAAGGAACATACAGTCAAAAAATGTACAAAACCTAAAGCAATTTATACAAATCAATATACAGATACCAAATGTCAAAATAAAACCAAACAGTGTTAAGTCACACAATAATTTTAACTAAACCATATGTTTAAACACAATTATATAATTTATAGGTATATTCGTATAACACAAATCCTAAATTATTTATTCTATATCATGCTTAAATATGATAGGCATATATACTTACTATACATACTCATTACTTACTATACATACTCATTTTACTTATATCTATTATAACCAATCAATAGAGGCCCATCTTCCTTGAAAGGTTGTTGACTGGATTGAATTATAACCTTGCAACCTGATGTCTTTAAGTGCTGTTTCTATCATAAAAACAACTCGTCAGAAGTAAAATGTAGTTGTTGAATAGTCAATCTGCACGGACAAACCATATATAAAATTTAAAACAAACAAGAAATAACCATAGTGTTACTCTATCATGTTTGATCCACAGAAAGGCAAAATACAAGGCATAATATTTCTAAAGTCATAAAACCAAGTGGAGATGTAGGCAAGACATTGAATAGATTGCCAAAATCCTTGAATAAAAGGGCACTCTAGGAATAAATGCTGCATTGTCTCAATTACATCTGGACATGTTCCTCTAGGACAATATCTCTCTGACACCTGTCTATGCTTTAGATTTCCTCTTACATTTAGGCGACCATGCAAGGCCAGCCAAGTTACATCCCACATAAAAGTAGGAATACGAGGAGAAATCAGCATTTCACCTATCAGTAATCTATCTGGCAAAGAACAAGAATCAAATCCTGCTGTCTCTTGAAAATATTTTAAAATCAAAGATTCATACAAGTTTTTCCGAGTATAAGAAAGGAGATGCTCTTTGGAAATACCCCATAGCTTTATTTTAGCAAAGCAAGTTCTCATTGGATCAGGTAAATAAGAAATTGAAATTTGTCGAGGAAGGTTATCATACATGGGCCAAATAGAGAAAATAGGTCCCAAGGAATCTAAGACCCAAGGGGACCATCTATTAATTTTTGAGCTACCAAGGGAATAAATTGGCATATAAATATATGGTGAAAAAATACCACAGGTTGTATCATCTTCAACCCTCCATTTCTTTTTCTCTCAATAGTAAGCCTCTTTAATTGGATTTAACGGTTCCCCAGATACATGAAAAAACAACTATATATTCTGGTTTCTAAAGTTGACGGTAAGCTATATACTGTACTTAAATATAAAAATATAGGTAACAAAAGGTTTTTATCATGTAGATTCGCTTTAATTTAGCTAAGCATAAGTATTCCAAAGATTAACCTTATTTTGTGCTTCATTCAATTTAAGTATCCAATTCTGATAAGCCAAATCTCCAGAACCAAATAAGATCCCTAAAATAGGGGCTGTCCCTTTTAATATTGGTACCCCAATTATTATATCATCTGTGACATCTTCAGCATTAAGAGGAAGGCAACAAGATTTCTGGTAATTTATTTGAGCTCCAGTATGAGTCGTAAAATTAGATAAAATTTTTCCCAGATTATGTGCTGATGGGATATTTCCTATTATAAAACAAATGTCATCTGCATATGCAATGCTCTTTATTTCAGGACCTTGCAGGAAAAGGATACACCTGTATACCTCTAGTTTTATCCACCATTCTAAGTAGCGGATCAATGGTAAATAAATATAGTAAAAGCACTCAGAGGCAACCTTGCCATACTCCCTTTAAAACAGTACACCTATGACCTATCCACCCATTACAAAAGGCTTAGCAGAGGCAGACTTATAACATGTTTTAATCCAATTAATAAACATTTCAGGAATGCCATATGTAGCCAAACAACTCCATAAATACTCATGATTAACATTATCGAAAGCCTTAGCTTGATCCAGACTAAAAATAAGACCTGTAAGCTCACCAGTATTACCTCTATGAAATATTTCTCTAAGTAATATTAAACCATCAGAAATCTTTCTTCCTGGTATTGAACATGCCTGAGAACTGTGTAATAGAAAATCAGCCATTGGTACAAGTCTATTATGTAACAGTTTTGTAAATATTTTAAAATCTGTATTAAGCAGGGTAATTGGCCTCCAATTTGATAACTTAGTTCTATCTCCTTTTTTGTACATAAATACCACTAAACCATCTGACATACTATTTGGTAATAATCCTGTAATCAGAATTTCCTTAAGACCTCTACAAATTCATGTAATAATATTGTAAAAATTATTTTATATATCTCATATGGCAAACCATCACTCCCTGAGGCAGTACCTGCCTTTGTTAATGAAAAACTAGCCGATACTTCTAAAGATGTTATATCAACAAGCAACATGTCTCTGCTATGTTTATCAAGCATAGGTGGAATCACTTGAGCTAACCATAAGGAATGTGGGGAACCAGAAACAGTAGCATATCCAAATAATTGGTAAAAAGCAGCCTACCCACTCCAAACAGTTCCTCCCCCCCCAGGTACCAAACCTTGCAACAGGGCTCGCTGCTACACCTGCAAATTTATTTCCAGTGTAACTGAGATTCGGGGCCCTACAGGTGTTTTTCACATCACCAAGGAGTTCTCATGCACCTCCACTAATGTGGTGTACTGTATTCTTTGCAGGGGGTGTTCAGCTATTTACATCGGAGAAACTGGTAGGCGTCTTGCTGACCGTTTCAGGGACCATTACAGAGCAGTCAGGAATGGTGAAACTGCTAAACCCATTGTATCCCACTTTATCTCCAGGGACCACAATGTCAATGACCTTTCTGTTTGTGTCCTTCAGCAGGGCTTCCGGGATCCTGACCATAGAAAAAACATGGAGGCCGAGCTGATCATCCGCCTTGGCTCCCAGCAGCCCTCTGGTTTAAATGATAGACTTATTTTCCACTAACATCTTTCAGCCATCCCTTTTTTTCCCTAAAGTCAATTTGTTTTTGTACTCATTTATTTTTCACCATATGTCTCCATTTCTGTCTCCTTCTCACACATTTGTCACCTTTCAGCCTTCTTACAAGGCCCTATTAATCAGTCTCTACCTGGGAACTTTCCCAGCTCTTTCTCTCCCATTATGCTTTATCTTTCCCATCATCACCTTTTTGTTTCACAGATTCTCTCTTAATCTTACCATTTATCACTTCTTCTACCTTAGCCTCCCCCTTCTTCTTTCTCCACATATATATCTCTCTCATTTTACCTCTCCTCTACACTAACTTGTTTTTCTCTTTTAGATTTTCCTGAAGAAGACCTAAAGTCGAAGCGTAGATTTTAACTCTATTTTCTATTTTCAAGGTGCATTTAATATAACCATTTTGTTTTGCTTTTAGACCACATGCTGATGCAGCACCTTGTCTTTGTTTTTACAATTTGTATGCTACATTTGCTGGACCCACTATGCACTAATCTGAAATCTCTTCTGAATTCTCTGTGATGCTCCTTCATTTCTTCTATGTCTGCATTCCTTCTCATATTTCTAAGCCTTCTCTTGAATTATTTTCTGCCATTTGCTCTAAGACTAAACTCTGCAGTCACTTACAGTTTCTCTCCAAATGCCGCCACCTGGGTATTATTCCTAAAGGTTTCTGTTTGAAATTTCATCCTTGTTCATTTGGATCTGAGACACATGTTTCCTCTACTACAAGCTTTGAAAACTTTCTCTAGGAAACTTATCGTACACCATTCTCTCCATCAAAACACAGCTGATCTCTGTGGACAAAACCATTCAAAGGCAAAGATTTCCTGCAATGAACGGCTCCACATAACCTTCCTTTTATTAAGCACTGCATCCAAAACCTTAACTCCACTCTCTTTCAGTTTCTCAAGGATACCAAAGCTGCAAACTCCAGTCTCTCACCCAGCAGATCAACAACCAGCATGAGCCCTCGAGTCAGACACAACCTAACAATTTGGTATTTTGTATTCCTCCAGACCTTCCCCTGACACAAGATGAGCACTCACCCTTAGCAAAGGTCTCTCTTTGTGCCCACACCCAGATATCTTGATGCACCCCAGGTTCAAGTTGATCTGCAGTGCTTCTATTGCAGAGTACGCCTTGCAGCTCATTTTTCTAATATGACTCCTCTTCCCACAGATGATGACAGTATCACCAGAACTATCAATGACATCAATCCCCAGCGAAGTGCATGGACACCCCCTCCAGGATGTTTTGCTGTTGATTATTTTGTTAACCAATGCATGGAAAACACCACTAACTTTAATCTTCATTGCAGGCAAAACCATTTCCAACCTGACACCTGGTGAGCTTGCAGCCCTCAGATCTCTACAATGTAGGAATGACATTATTTATTAAACCAGCTGATAAGGGAGGTGCTGTTGTGGTCTGGCAAAGGAGCTATACATCACGGAAGCCACACAGCAACTCTCTGACACAGGTTTTATTCTTTTCTTCCACAGGACCCCACTGCTGACTATCAGGCGAGGTCACCACCACCATCACCTCTGCTATTGAAAACAATGAGCTCCCTGCTTCTGCTAAGAGACTCATAGTCCAGCATCCCCAGACATCCAGGTTTTATCTTCGTCCCAAAATCCACAAAACAGGTAACCGGTTCGTCCCATAGTGTCTGCCTGCTCCCCCCCCATCCCACAACTCCGCATTTTGGATGGCCTCATGAGACCCTTGTTGAGTCCCTGCCCTCCTATGTTAAAGACACTAACCATGCTCTCCAGTTATTTGACAGGTTCAGATTCAGTGACTCTCATCAGCTCATCTTCACCATGGACATCAAATCTCTTTACACAGTGATCCCCCATGACGATGGTCTGACAGCTTTGCAGCATTTCTTGAACAAGCGGGAAGTCCAGCAGCCACCCACACACACACTAACTCGTCTGGCAGAACTGGTTCTAACACTCAATGCTTTTTCTTTTAACAACAGTTTTTTTCAGCAGGTCAGTGGAGTTGCCATGGGTACCAAGATGGGTCCCAGCTTGCTAATCTGTTTGTGGGTTGGGTGGAGGAGACGTTTTCTCTCATTCACAGGACTGTGCCTGAACTCTACAACGCTACATTGATGACTGTGTGGGGCCACCTCCTGCTCAGGAGACCCTCAAGTCTTCCTTGACAAGTTCACCCGGCTCATCCTTCCCTTCAGTACACTGTTGAAGTATCCTCCTCTACACTGCCTTTCCTGGATAGCAACTCTCAGTCCAGAACACTGGTCTGAAGACATCAGTCTATTACAAACCCACTGACTCTCACAGTTTCCTCCTCCATAGCTCCTTCCATCCTAAACATGTCAAGAATGGCCTGCCTTATTCACAGTTTCTTAGACTTACATGAGTTATGCAGTGAAGAGGATGATTTTGCTGAGCAGACCCAAATAATGCATAGTTTTTTTATCAACAGGGGATACCCTAAAGCACAGTGGACAGAGCACTCTACGGGTTAGTGACATGCCCGTAACCTTGACCCCACAGGAGGGTACTGTCACACAAGAACAACGGCGAATTCCACTAGTTCTTCCTTTCCATCAGAGCACACCTTCTCTTCAGGATCATCACTAGTAACTTTCCCATTTGCAAACTGACCTAACATTGGTGTCCTTACAGAACCACCTATTGCCTCCTACCACCAGCCACCTAATCTGCGCAGTCTCCTGGTAAAGCAGCCTACCCACTCCTAACAGTTCCTCCCACCAGGTACCAAACCTTTGCAACAGATGGCTCGCTACACCTGCAAATTTATTTCTAGTGTAACTGAGATTCGGGGCCCTACAGGTGTTTTCACATCACCAAGGGTTCTCATGCACCTCCACTAATGTGGGTACTGTATTCTTTGCAGGGGTGTTCAGCTATTTACATCGGAGAAACTGGTAGGCGTCTTGCTGACCATTTCAGGGAACATTACAGAGCAGTCAGGAATGGTGAAACTGCTAAACCCATTGTATCCCACTTTATCTCCAGGGACCACAATGTCAATGACCTTTCTGTTTGTGTCCTTCAGCAGGGCTCCGGGATCCTGACCATAGAAAAACATGGAGGCCAAGCTGATCATCACTGTGGCTCCCAGCAGCCCTCTGGTTTAAATGATAGACTTATTTTCACTAACATCTTTCAGCCATCCCTTTTTTCCCTAAAGTCAATTTGTTTTGTACTCATTTATTTTTCACCATATGTCTCCATTTCTGTCTCCTTCTCACACATTTGTCACCTTTCAGCCTTCTTACAAGGCCCTGTTAATCAGTCTCTACTGGAACTTTCCCAGCTCTTTCTCTCCATTATGCTTTATCTTTCCCATCATCACCTTTTGTTTCACAGATTCTCTCTTAATCTTACCATTTATCACTTCTTCTACCTTAGCCTCCCCCTTCTTCTTTCTCCACATATATATCTCTCTCATTTTACCTCTCCTCTACACTAACTTGTTTTTTTTCTCTTTTAGATTTTTCCTGAAGAAGACCTAAGGTCGAAACGTAGATTTTTAACTCTATTTTCAGCATGCATTTAATATAACCATTTTGTTTTGCTTTTAGACCACATGCTGACGCAGCGCCTTGTCTTTATCCAAATAATTGCTGTATATGATTATCTAAGGCATTCATAATATCTTTCCTGGTCATACATTTTTTACCTGTAGAGTCACAAACCTCTGCCATATATTTTTGATGTCTTTGTTCAGCACAAAACTGATAGGGGTCCATAAATGCTTTACCTCCTTGGGAACCAAATCTTCTTTCTACATCTAAGTTTATATCTACTGTATTGTGTTGAATTTAATAATTTTCGAATTCTATCTAATTCAGATAAGGCTGTATAATCCCTTGTGCAACTATAAAATGTAAGTCTAAAAACTGTTGTCGAGTTTTTATATATGTATCTTATTAAATTTCAATTAATCGTGCCAATTATTTGGAAATACTGTCTTATATCTATTTTGTATCTTCCCACCAATCTCTATACGAATCATAGAGGCTAACCACTGATTTCCTTGCCTGTAGTACTGCCAAAATTCCTTCTTCAACAGTTGGTAACTTAAGTAATTCCAGGTTAAGACACCAATATCCTGGTCCTCTATGCATTATTTCATAACTACCTATCGTAATCTCAAGTATCACATGATCAGAAGGTGCAACTGGTATAGTTTGAGCTTTTTGTATTGTTAAAGTATCTGAAATAAACCAGAAATCTATCCTTGTTGCTTTAGTACCTTGAAAAAATGTTTTTTGTGGTTTACCTAATACATCAAAAACATCAACCAATCCTGACTGTGTCAATAAATCATTAAGACACTTAGTATCACAAAATAACTTTGTGGATCATATACCTCTATCCGTATGATAACAGCTACAATTAAAATCTCATCTAAAAGCACAAATCTAGAAGTGAACAAATAGGGCAATAAAGTCTTAAATAATGCTATTCTACTGAGATTTAGCTTACTTGAGCATAAACATTAATAAATCTACAGTGTAAATGCGTAAGTATCATATCTAACAATAATATCGACCAGCAAAACATCTATAAGTTGAACTAAGGCGTGCTGTGGATTATTAACTGCTATATCTACCCTGTGCACAGCTCTTCACCAACAGACCAATAAACAGTACCCATTTCCACCTTTCAGTGGCCTGTTCTACCTCAAACCTGGTATGTAACCAGTATCTTGAAAATAAACTACATCATCCTTGCCTCCATCAAATAGTGAATATATCAACATTTGCTTCCTATTTGATTGAATACTATTAACATTTAAGGATGCCAAATTTATAGTCAAAAACATAGACAAAAGAGGAAGGGGAAAGAAGGGTGTTGTCATAACTCATATCAATGTTCCCTTTTATTTTTATTATTTCTTTTTTGTAGATTTTCTCGTCCCAGGTTGACCCTTTTTTTTATTTTTCACTGTATCCATTTCAGCAGCAGATGGTTCTGGATCAGAAGATCCTTCAGGTTGTGAAGAATGTACTGAGGTGGAATCTGACTCAGTACCTATGTCTTCCTGTAATACAAAATGCATTCTGAAAGGGTATCAAACCTTGTTCAGATATAGATATTTAGAGTCCTGGATCTTGAACTCGGCGTCTAGCAGTAATGAGGTTAAAGGTTCTTCAGGTGGAAGGGGAGGCATAGTATTAGAATAACCTGGCCCCACAACAGAATCTGTAAGAATCACCATTTAGTAGATATTAAGTTCTCCTCTTCCTGGGAGGTAGTTGATACAATTTCGAAATGTCTGCCCATTCCATACTAGGTATGGTTTTAGGCCTACTGGGGTGGGGGCGGAGGTACAGGTTTTGCCTCTGGACCGCATGTACTGCTGTGTTAGGTAAAAATCCTGTCATGAAAAATCTCCATTTGTTTTATTTTGGGCTGCCAAGGACAGTCAGTAAATACATGGGGTTCTTCACAAAGTGAGCATTTAGCTGGATGATGACAATCTGACATTGTATGCCCCAATTCTCCACATTGGACACATTTGATGACTTCACAATTCCTGCTAAGGTGTCTACCAGAACCACATTTATAACAGTGATGGGGCTGTCCTGGATAAAAGATAAATCCACTTTATCCTTCCCAAATAAAAGCAACTGGAAGATATTGTAAACCTTCTTGGTTTGGTTTAAATTAACTTTAAATCTCACCATTCCAAAATCCTTCTGTATCAAGAATGGCTGGCTGGGTTTCCTTTCAGGGTACACTTTTCTCCAACCAGTAGGAGATATCCTCCACATTAACGCCTTCATTACGGAACAATACAGTAATAACCTTGAATGTCTGTTTGGTTAATGGTATGGCCTAGAAATGGACCCAAGCAGGATTTAGTCTTTAATAATGTATTTCATCCAAAATCTGTTTTAACATATCTGGTGTATGAAAACTAATGTCATACGATATTGTCCCTGGTGTGTATGAATCAAGGCATACACACTCACTGGGCGTAAAACCCAGCATTTGTTTAAGTAAGACTTTCCCTACATAGAATCTGTCAGGCATGGTATCAGTGGGTCCCAAAACCTCAGCCTTACAGCATTTGTCTTTTAGCCAAGGACAGGTTTATGAAAAGGCTAGCATAGGAGGTAGTTGGGGTTGTAAGAAGTGGTAGGGTATTTTGATCAACATCAGGCCCTATATTATTAGTAGCTTTATTTTGGTTGGCATTTTCCAAATCCCCACTTTGGCATTGTTGAGGGTGATTTTGATCCTAGTTTAGGACTAACTGGCTGGTTGTGGTTAACGACAGCACCCGGATCAATTAAAGGCCTGTTTATGTCGGATAATTCTACATTCTGTATTATAGAACCAGGGCCTAAACTACCCTCAGACCTAGCTGCAGGAACACTAGTCTCAGAATTGGGCCCATCTAAAACTGCAAGAGGGGTATGATCCATACCTGGAATCGGTATGGCAGGGTCCACGATCCACTGACCCGAATCTAACAGCAGCCACCCCACCCTTTTCAAGGCGTTATCTGGGGACCATGTGGGGGAAGATTCTACTTCTGTATCCCCAGAAATCTTCGGTGAACAAGCTTTTTTCCCCTCAGGGCTGTTTGCACCTTTATGTATTTTCAAGTCAGTACCTGTATGACCTGAGGGTGAATCTACCTCGGGTCTCTTTCGTTTCCGAATCTCTTCTTCAGCAGCAAGCTGAGCAATTTGATAATCCATAGCAGCCTTCTCCCAACGGCGTTGTTTCTCTTGTAATATAGTGAGAGCTTGTTGATCTTTTGAAGCATCATCAGCTGTCTCGGCATTTAGAAGTCGCACTTCCGGGTTTGGATTTAAAGCCGATGTGCTCTTGCAATTAAAGCTAGACATACTCCTCGTATGTGCTGGACTTGCGGTGCATTTTTCACCTTCCAGCTGAAAACTGTGTTTTGAGGGGTTAGATACGTTTTGCTGGCCACCACTCAGGTGCATTCCAGCCGTATCATTCCCTCTGTTCTGGATAAAGCCTGTGAGCTCTCTTGCATCTGAGCTCCTCCACTGTTGGCCATCCTGAGACTGTTCCTCTCCCAACAGTCTCACAGCACCACCATTGTCCACAAGAGATATTGAAATAGAAAGGATTCCTTTGTCTCATCTGTCTCTCCTGTATGCAGTTCTTCTCCACCAGGATCCATGGGAGCCGCCATCTTGGTCCCACAGGAAAATGGGTCCCCCCTGCTCACAGGAAGCAAGAGTAGGGGAATTTCCCCGGTGTCCTGGCCAAATTTCCCCTCGTTCATTAAAAATACCACCTACAGCTTAATCTGGTTCAAGGTTGGTTAGCATTCATCTGTATCCCCTTCCCCCGGGTCGTGCCTCAAAATAGGCAGGATTTGTCTAGTGCACTTACCCGGTCAACAAAAACTAATAATAAAGTACAGTTACGTAGGAACGTACTGTAACAGTAGATTTTCGAGAGAGGTTCCTTCAGTAGGTCGTTACATATAGGACTGACACCATCTGGCATCAGGCTGCACGGCAGACTTTTCTAGCAATCCCTGACGGGGGACAGCCCACCTAGCGTCACATGACTGACGTCAGCGTGGGCGGTATATAGTGGGCGGTCCCCTCTCCTGCCGGAGCCAGGAAGAGGTCTGACAGCAGGAGCAAACAGGATTTGGAGTCCCTGTATGAGAAATAAAATGAGGGGAGGGAAAAATATGACCTACTGAAGGAACCTCTCTCGAAAATCTACTGTTACAGTACGTTCCTACGTAACTGTACTATCTTACTTCGAGAGGGTTCCTTCAGTAGGTCATTACATATAGGACTGAGTCCCAAGCAGTCCCTCCATAGAGAGACCGAGAGAAACAAGGGAAAAGGAGAAAATAATCTAACAGAAACTGGGAACCAGAATGGACCCAGCCTAGGACAGAAGGCCCTGCAAGACAGCTAGACTGAAGCCAGCCCTCCGCCTAGAAGCAATGTCCAGACTAATGTTTAGTAAAAGTATGGACAGAACTCCAAGTACTGTAGCTGTGGCGCAGATATCAGCCACAGAGATATTCCGCAAAAAGGCAGCGGAAGCAGCCATGCCCCTAGTAGAATGACCTCTGATGGGACCCGGCAGAGGTTTTTCGTCCTTTTGGCAACAATACCGAATACAGTTGCCTAACCATTTGGAAAGGCACTGCTTCTAAACCGTTTTGCCCTTTGATCTGAGGGCAAAAAGCTGATCGCAGCTACGGAAATCCTTGGTTCGGTGTGTGTAGTACCGAAGGATCTGATGGATATCCATGGTGTGCAGGAGTGCCTCACCTCTGTTCGAAGGAGACGGAAAGTAAACTGGAAGCTCTACCGATTGGTTGTGTGGCTTCTGACACCACCCTGGTTAAAAACTTAGGATATGTCCTGAGGACCGCCCGGTCCTTGTGGAAAATAAGACAAGGCTCTTTACAAACCAGAGCATGAAGCTCCGAAATCCTTTGAGCTGACGTAATGGCAACTAAAAATAACGTCTTCCAGGAAAGGAAGCGCAAATCACAGCTCATGGCCGGTTCATATGGGGGGAAGAGTGAGTTTCTCCAACGCAAAGTTCAAATCCCAAGGTGGAGTTGGGCTGCGGATGGGGGGTTTCAGATTGAGGATGCCTTTCAGAAAGGTTTTTGAGAGCTCCAACTGGGCTACGGGTTTACCATCCACCAGCTCATGGTACGCTGAAACTGCCGAAAGGTGGACCTTCAAGGAAGAATAAGACAGACCTGAGTCTGACAAATAAAGGAGGTATTCCATGACTTGTGGGGCAGAACAAGAAGAGGGATTCCACTTCTTGGAAGTCGCCCAGATGGAAAAATGTTTCCACTTCATGGCATAAGTGGAACGAGTGGAGGGTTTTCTAGCCTCCAAAAGAACCCGAGCTACCTGAGAGGAGACCCCAAAGCAAGAAATTGATATGTCTGCAGGAGCCACGCATGAAGATGCAGGGTCCCGAGCCCCGGATAAACAAGGCGACCGTGATCCTGAGTCAAGAGGTCATGGGTCACTGGAAGTGGAACCGGTGGTTCCCTCGATAGCTGTTGTAACAGCGGGAACCAAATTTGTCTCAGCCAGAGAGGGGCAATGAGAATCATCCTCGCTTTCTCTGCCTGAAGCTTGAGAAGGACCCTCTGGAGAATGGGAAATGGCGGGAAGGTGTACAAAAATTTCCCTGTCCAGGAGAGAGCGCGTTGTGCCAGAAAGCACCATGCTCTGGAACGAGAGAGCAAAAACTGCAAAGTTTTGCGTTGTATTGGGAGGCGAAAAGGTAGATTTCCGGATGCCCGCATCTTAGGAAAAGAGATTCTGCCACTTCCTGATTTAATTCTCATTCGTGAGTTAGGGTCCGAGACCTGCTGATACTGTCCGCCAGGACAGTCTGAATGCCTGGAACATGCGCAGCCACTAGGGCCAGATTGTGCTGGACCACCCAGTTCCACACCCACATCGCCTCCCTGCACAGGAGGTACGAGCGAGTTCCTCCTTGTTTGTTGAGGTACCAGACTACCAACATATTGTCTGTTTGGACCAGCAGTGATCCCTTGGGAAGGAGGGTCTGGAAGGCCTGTAAGGTGTACAAGACCACCCTCATCTCCAGAACACTGATGTGTAAAGGCTTCCAAGCTGGACCACAGTCCTTGAGCTTGGTGCTCCCCCAGATGTGATCCCCATCCCATGTTCGATGTGTCTGTAGATAGGGATGCCAAAGGAGTTGGGCTCCTGAAAGGGAGACCTAAGGAAAGGTTGCAGGGGTCCCTCCACTACATCAATTCTTTCTGAACTGCTGACACCAGTACCAGATGGTCCAGATCATCCAAGAGTTGGTCCCACTGCATGTGCAAGGACCACTAAGTAACTCTCATGTGCAGCCTCACCAGGGGAACAGTAATGATGGAGGCTGCCATCAGGCCAAGAAGGCGGAGGATCTCCCGGGCCGGGATGGTCCTGGACGAAGTCACCCGTGAAGCCTGACAGATCAGGGTCTCTACCCTGTCTGGAGGAAGAAAGGCTCAGCATTGGACCGTATCCAAAACTGCCCCAATGACTTGTAGTCTCTGGGACTGGGTCATGGATGACTTGGGAACATTGACTGTAATCCCCAATCTGCCACAGAAGTCCAGGGTGAATGAGAGAGC
Organism: Neoceratodus forsteri; assembly: GCA_016271365.2. Lineage (NCBI taxonomy): Eukaryota > Metazoa > Chordata > Ceratodontiformes > Ceratodontidae > Neoceratodus > Neoceratodus forsteri. The sequence continues at coordinate 280,190,336 of CM028138.1, read as the reverse complement.
CTCCAATAAGGAGTCCCTGGACGAGACTGAAATCAGCCAATCATCCAGGTGAGGGAAAACTGCAATACCCTGGTGGCGTAAAGAGGCCGCCACCACCGCCAGGCACTTGGAAAACATCCGGGGTGCTAAGGACAGACCAAAAGGGAGCACCCGAAACTGGAAGTGCTCCCTTTGGAATTGGAACCGCAGGAAACGGCAGTGGCTGGGGAAGATCGGGATGTGCAGGTATCGAGCCGGGGCCTGCTTCCTCTGCCTCCAGGTCCTTTTCCGAAAGGGCTGCTGCTGCTGTTAAGTGCCCGATCAGTACATGGACCTCACTGATCTGAGGGCGAGGCCTCTGTACTGAAGATCAGTAATAATATCTTTGGTGTCCCCACCAAAAAGCACCGAGACCTGGAAGGGGGCATCCTGAATCGCTGACTGTACCTCATTGGTGAGGCCAGAGATGCGAAGCCAGGAATGCCATCTTAGGGCGACGGCAGTTGCCGATGTGCAAGCTACAGAGTTGACGGAGTCATATGTAGCCCACAAAGCATGCCTACAGGAAAAGCGAGAGAGGCAAAGATCCTTGGCAAGCTCCTCTTTGAGGCTCGAGGGTTCCATCGACTGGACTCGGGCCTCTAACCTGGCTAGGGTAGCCTTTTGGTGTGACACCATGTGGGCCACATAGTTGAGGGATCTGAGTGTACATGTGGCAGAAGCATAAACTTTTCTGCCAAACTGGTTCAGTTGCCTCGACTCTTTGTCTGGAGGAGAGGTGCTCATGTGCTTGGGTACAGAGCAGCGATCATGAGCAGCTGAAATGACAACAGAGTCCGCCTTGGGATGAGTCTTAAGAAAAGGAGCTTCCTTTGGTGCCCAGTATATCCTGTCCACCCTCTTGGGGACAACCAGGAGAGAATGAGTCATCTGCCAGACCGTAGAGATGAGGTCCTGTGAGGTCCGATCCAGGAAGAAATGGGGACCGGAGATAGAGACTCTGGCCCAGATATTCAAAGAGTTTGAGGCACATGCGCAATAGGAGTTGCGCCTGCGCCAAATCTGAAATATGCCATTCTCGATATTCAGCAGGTGGCAGTTCGCCCCAAATCATGCTGAGCAACAAGCTTAATGATAATGAGGCATGTAGCGAAGGGGAGGAACCATGCATAAACTGCACAGCCCGATATTCAGGCAAGTATGCAGAGTTATGCAGGTGCAACCCTACCAGCGCCTGCACAACTTTCGCCGAAAAAAGGATCAAGTCGAGGGCCACCCACAGGTGAGCTGCCACTGCAGGGCACAACACAGTAGCTGCCACCTGTGGGTGGCCTCCACTCTTCAGCGACACCCCCATGCCCCGATCGCGGGCTGAAGTGTCCCAGCAGCCCAATTGCGGGCATAGCGTTGCCTCCCCCGGCAGCCGCCATGCAGGCATAACCAAAAATCCCCGAGTAGCCCGATCGCGGGCATAAGGTTATTCCCTCCCCATTAGCCCGATCGCTGGCAATGTTCTGTCCCCCATTAGCCCGATTGCGGGCATAACGTTATCTCCCCGAGCAGCCAGATGCGGGCATCAGACCTCCCCAAAGTCCAATATCCCTGGTGGTCCAGTGGACCACGCGCAGCCCAATGCGCGGCGGCATCCTAACCCCCCACTTGAAATCCCTGGTGATCTAGTGAGCCCCCCACCCACCCACCCACAAGCCACCCCGCTCCCCCGTCAGCCGGCAGCACCCACCCGCCTGCCGCCCGCCGACTGACAGCTCGGTAGGGCTGCCGCCTATTAGTTCAGAGCAAGAGCCAATGGGCGTGCAGCCCGCCGTCTAGAATCGAATCCAGATTTGTGAATGAATGACTTATGCGGTATGGCGCACGCCCATTGGCTCTGCTCTGAACCAATGGGCGGCAGCCTACTGACTGTCAAGCGGCCGGGCGGGTGGGGTGCTGCACTCCAGTGGCTGACGGGGAGCGGGTGGTGGGGGGCCACCAGATCACCAGGGATTTCTACGTGAGGGGGTTAGGATGCCGCAGAGGTGATTAGCTACCGCGTCCACTGGACCACCAGGGATATTGACTTCGGGGTCTGATGCCCGGCATCGGGCTGCTCGGGGGACATAACGTTATGCCCGCAATCGGGCTAATGGGGGAACAGAACGCTATGCCCGCGATCGGGCAAGGGGGGACAGAACGCTATGCCTGCAATCGGGCTACTTGGGGGTGGGGGACTATGGTTATGCCCGCAATCGGCTAATGGGGGGATATAAACGTTAGGCTCGAATCGGCTCAATGGAGGGAGATAACGCTATGCCCGCGATCGGGCTGCGGGTACTATTATGCCCGCGATCGCGCAGGGGTGTCGGTCCCTCAACGGCTGCTGCCTCGGCAGGGCGCTTAGGTGCAAGTCGCGTGGGCAGTGGCGCACCTGCATGCTAATGGGGCCATAATCAGATGCAAATGGCCCCCCCTGCGCCTTGCATAGATTATGGCCCCATTTGCATGTCACCCTTTGAATATCGCAGGTGCTGTGCATAGCGCAATGGAACTTGCGCCACTGCATCTCAATGCTCCACTCTGACCACTGGCGGTGACACAGTTCCACTGCGCCATGCACAGTGGGTGTGTCAAGGGGGCGATATTCAAAGAAGTTGCACCATAGCGCAACTCCGTTGAATATCGCCCTGGCCACACCCCTGCGCAACTATTTTGAGTGGTGCAGGGGCTTGCACCACATTGATGCAGTTTGAATATCTGGGCCTCTAAGTCCAAATACTCAGTCTCTATCTCATGGGGTGAAGAAATCTTTCATGGACCTCAGAAGATCCAAGAAGGTAGGGTCCTCTGGGGTGGACTTGGGAAACCTTGCCTTTTGGACCCTCGGGTTCCTCCAAGGCATCCTCCATGACTTGTCGGCATCCTTATCATCATCACCGTCATCCCCTCGTCAGGAAGATGACAAATGTCCGGAGGAATGTCCTGATGAGTCATCCCTGAGACATGTACAGTGGATGGAGAAGAGCTCCTTGGGGACGTGTTCCTGGGACAGCATGGAGTGGGAGTCTTGTCTCCAGGTCTGACACCAACTCCGAGTGCGCCCCCTGCCACCAAGACTGGATTAGGGTCTTGAAGTCCGGCATAGCCGGAGAAGGTGGAGGGGGCTGAAGCTGAGGGGGAGGTGAAGGAGGAGGCATTACCGGTGGGGGTGGGTAATGAACACCCTGGTAACCCTGAAAATGGGTGGTAGGGATTGTAAAGTACAGTTACGTAAGAACTTAGTGTAACAGTAGATCTTCGAGAACAGCTCTTGCAGCAGGTAACACCATTAGGACTGAAGCCGGCAGGCGTCAGGACCTCACGGAAAAATTCTAGCTAGCTATCTTCAGCGGGGACCGCCCCCGACGTCGGTCCCGCCTCCGACATCAGGCGTAGTAGATAAGGGGGCGGTCCCGCCAGATTCTCCAGCCGGAGACTTCCGCCGCAGGGCTGACATCAAATGGGAGACCGAGGATCCACCGTCAGAAGAGAAAAGGTAAAATCCTGTTAAAAATGCATAAGCCATGCGCCTCCAAGGGAAGGTGGAGGGGAGACTTGCTGCAAGAGCTGTTCTCGAAGATCTACTGTTACGGTAGTTCTTACGAACTGTACTATCTTTACCGAGACACAGCTCTTGCAGCAGGTTAACATTAGGACTGATTCCCAAGCAGTAGCGCTTGCAAACATTCTGGGAGGAGAAACTAGAAAGTACATTCAGGTCCTGAATCTAGGACAGAGACCCTGTAGCACAGCCAGGCGAAGCGGCTCTTACCGTGGCGATGTCCAGGCTATAATGCCTGATGAAGGTATGTACAGAGCTCCAAGTGGCTGCAGCACAAATGGCAGAAGTGGAGACGTTTCAAAGTGCTGCAAAGGAGGTGGCCACTCCCCTCGTGGAATGACCCCGGACTGATCCCGGGAGGGGGTTTTGTTTGATATCATAACAGTATGAAATACACTGGACAAGCCAACGAGACAGGGACTGTTTGGATACTGGTTGGCCCATCATCCTTTCAGTAAAGGAAACGAAAAGTTGCTCCGATCTACGAAGCTGCTTGGTTCTGCTCAGGTAGTACCTTAAGCTGCGGTGAACATCCAGGGTGTGAAGCAGCGCCTCTCCTCTATTAGCATAATTAGGGAAGTAGACCGGCAGGTCAATATCCTGATTGAGAGTGAGTGTGGAAACCACCTTAGGCAAGAATTTAGGATTCGTCCTCAGGGATACTCTGTCCTGGTGGAAAATTAAATAAGGCTCTTTGCACATGAGAGCATGAAGCTCAGAAACTCTTCTCGCTGACATAACAGCAACCAAAAACAACGTTTTCCACGACAGAAAACGCAGCTCGCAATCCGTGGCAGGCTCAAAGGGGGCGTGAGTTGCTCCAGGACAAAAAGCAAGTCCCATGGAGGCACTGGGTCCTTAATGGGCGGCCTAAGATGTAACACCCCTCTCAAGAATTCTCGACAGGCATCTAATTGTGCCACTGTGCGCTGTCCCACCGGGAGGTGATAAGCTGAAATGGCACAGAGGTGCACCTTAATAGAGGAGTAGGCGAGACCCGAAGGGAAAAGGGAGAGCAGGTACTCTAACACCGCTTTCACCGGACAACCTAAAGGGGAAAGGCCGCGTGCTTGCAACCATAGACAAACACGGTGCCATTTCATGGCGTACGTCGCATGCGTTGCCGGCTTTCTGGCTGCAGAAAGAACTTCCGCAACCTCTTGCGAGACCCCGTGTCGCAAGATGGCTATGTCTCTAGGAGCCATGCATGCAGGTTCAGTGAGCGTAAGTCCGGGTGGACCAGTGAACCCTCCTCCTGAGACAAGAGATGGGAGCTGAATGGCAACGGGAGCAGAGGTTCCCGGGATAGCTGTATTAGCAAAGGGAACCAGATCTGTCTGGGCCAGAAAGGGGCCACCAGGATCATTGTTGCATGCTCCCTGCGCAGTTTGAGAAGAACTCTCTGGATCAACGGGAAGGGAGGGAAAGTGTAGAGGAATCTGTCTGCCCAGGAGAGGGACCACACGTCTCGCCAGAAAACACCAGGCCCTGGATCTAGTGAGCAAAAATTGGGCAGTTTTGCGTTGGATGGGGAAGCGAACAAGTCCAATTCTGGAGTTCCCCATTGAAGGAACAGATCCTCTGCTACCTCCTGAAGAAGTTCCCATTCGTGGACTCTGGCCTGGGAGCGACGTCTGCAATTGTGTTGTCCACCCCGGGAACATGTACTGTGATCAGGTTCGCGCCATGTCGGATTACCCAATCCCACACCCTCATGGCCTCCCTGCAAAGGGGGTAAGAGTGTGCGCCTCCTTGTTTGTGGTCCCATTGCACCTTGAGTATCCACTGAGTTACCCGCATGTGAAGCCTTGCGAAAGGGACGGTAGGAATGACCGCAGCCATGTGTCCGAGCAAGCGAAGGACCGACCTGGCTGGGATGGTCTTGTTCGACGAAAGCTCCCTGATGAGGGATCTGATGCTCTCCGCTCTGTCGTCTGGAAGAAATGCTCTTCCTTGAACGGTGTCCAGTACTGCGCCTATGAACTGCAGCTTCTGCGATGGTACCAGGAGAGACTTCTCGTGGTTGATTAGGATACCCAGAAATCGAAACAGGTCCTGAGTACCCTGGATCGCCCGTAACAACGCCTCTCTGGAGGTGGCCATGAGAAGCCAATCGTCCAGGTACGGGAACACATAATGGCCCTGTCTCCTTAGAGACGCTGCCACGACTGCCATGCATTTGGTAAAGACCCTGGATGCCGATGACAGCCCGAATGGAAGGGCTCGGAACTGAAGATGATGGCCAGAAACTGAGCGCAGGAACCTCTTTGCGCTTGAGCTATAGGGATGTGCAAGTGGCGTCCTGCATGTCTAGAAGGCCGCTAAAAGGCGTCCTGCTTCAGCATGGGAATAAGACCGGAAGAGTTACCATGAGAATCTTTGTAGGCGACCGACAAATTGAGGTCGCTGAGGTCCAGAATCGGACGGAGGTCCCCTGTCTTCTTTGGAACCAGGAAGAAGTGGGAATAGTATCCGTGTCCTCTCTGGGACGTACTCTATCGCTCCCTTTTGCAGGAGCGTGAGTACTTCTTGTCTGATCAATGACTTGTGCTGACCCGAGTATCGGGAGAGCAGAGGAGGCCTCGAGGGTGGCTTTTCCGAGAATTCTATAAAGTGACCTCTTCCGACCATCTGGAGAACCCACCTGTCGGTGGTTATAGACTGCCATCCCGGCAGGAAATTTGCAATGCAACCCCGACCATGAAATCCCGTTGATCCTGAGGGCCGGGGGCCGGAAAGGAGTCAGGCTGTGGCGGCTGAGGGGCCTGCTGGCTGGGCTGGCTTCGGAGTGCTGGCCTCGACCTGCAGGTTGTTTTCCCTGGGCTCTGCGGAAACCGGAGCACCTCTGTTGTGGAACGGGGCGGGACTGTTGTCTCTGCGTCCGTCCATGAAATCGGCTTTGGTTCCTTCGAAAGGAACTAAGCTTGGGTCGGTACATGGCCTGAACCAACCTCACCGCCTTCCCGGCCTCTTGGAGTTTGGTAATTATCGTCTCGGAGGGTTTACCAAATAAAACTTCTCCCTCGAATGGGGCGTCCATGATGTTTTTCTGGACGTCCAGGGTAAAACCGGAGACACGGAGCCAAGAGTGCATCTGGAGGCATACGTCTGAAGCTGCTGCTCGGGCCGAGAGTCCAGAGTCGTGTCACGCTCAGAAAGCACCTGGGTTCCCACATCCGAACCCGTACGGAGGAGCTGCAACATCTCCTCCTTCTGCTCACCATCTGGCAATTTCTCAGCCGCATCCAGACCCTGCTCCCACAGGGCATTTTGGAACTACACCATGTGGGTCAAATAATTCAGGGATCTGATGGCGCAGGTTACGGAAGCATACGTGCGCCTACCCATGGCGTCCAGCTGCTTGGACTCTGGGTCTGGTGGCAGGGTGCTCAAATGTTGCGGTCTCTGGGACCGGTCATGTGAGGCTGTTATGACCAGAGAGTCGGCCTGAGGATGCTGAGCCAAGTACTGGTCTTCCTTGGAGCCTTGTACAGGCGGTCAGCTTTCTTGGCATCGCCGGGAGTGAATGTGGCGGTTCCACGCTGCGCCTGGTGCGTCCCAGAAGTGTCTACCAAGGTGGCACCACCACAGGCTTGGGGTCCTTTCTGCCGAAGATACTCCGCAAGGCGTAGCCTTCGGGGTCTAACTCTTCCGCATCCCATCCATGTTCTCTTGGATGTGTCTCATGATATCTGAGAAGAAGGGTCATCTGGAGGAGCTTTGGAAGCTCACGTGGGTCCGGAGAAGGGATGGAGAGAGGAGATGGGGATCTAGATGAAAACTCTGATCCCGTGTCCTCCGTCAAGTGCCAGGCGGCATCTTCTGGGTCTCTTAGGGTTGGGTGACCTGAAGAGGATCTGGACGAGGTCTCCTTTGTCTGGTCTCCCTTGGAGGGTCCTGGGCTCCCGGGAGGAGGTAACCGGCCTGCAGACCCAGATGGAAAGGGGTGCAGGAACCGGAGGAGTAACCGGTGTAGGAGGAGGAGGAGGTGGAAGCGGAGGCGGAGTGAGGACCATGTCCTTTTTGATGGTATCCCACCAGTAAGTGAAAAGCTCCTTTACCTCTGAAAAATAAAGGCCCGACGATGGACCGGGCGCCGGTGGTCGGTCGTCGGGTCCCAGCGTCAGCTCCACAGGGGGCTCGGGTTGCGGAGAGGGTTTCCTGGGAGTCTCAACGGGCCAGAGTTGCCCGTCTGGTCCTCGGGCTGAGTCAACTCCTCTTCAGTGATGGTCTCCTGACCGTCGGTCGGAGGCGTCGGGGTCCTCTTCTCGATTGGAGCGGGTGCCGGTCCCCCTACCGGCTTCCGGTGATGAGTTGGCCTGGCCGGCGACGGTCTCCTGACGGACGGCTCTGGGGACCTGTGGTGAGAGGCCGACGTCGGGCGAACCGGTGTCGGGTCCAACGGCCTCAAGTGAGGTGAGCTCCTTGGTCTTCCGTTGAGGAGGAGGCAAGGAAGCGGACCTGACGCCGGGTTCAGAATGGCGGGAACCCGACTTGTGGTGATGGTGACGATCCCCCGACTTAGCCAGGGCCTTGGAGGACAAGGAATGCCTGGGAGTCTTGGCTTGAGAAGAGGAGCCTGAAGACTTTCTCACTGCAGCGGGGAAGGCTGAGAGCTGGCCCAGGAAGGAGGCGGTCGGACCTGGAGCCGAGCTGCTGAGTCGGAGAGCCCTAGACAGGGACCCTGGAAGGGCCTTCTCTATGCTTCTCAGCATGCTTGTGGGCCTTCTAAGAAGAATCCCCTTGAAGCCATGGTCTTGAGTTGTTCTCGAACAGAACGCCTGTAGGGCCTTCTGGCGACGGATCCGGGTTCTGCTATTGAAACCCTGGCAAAGGTGCAGGACCGGTGTCATGGTCTGGGCCTAGGCACCGGACACAGGCAGTAACGGATCCTTGAATGGGATCTGCTTCCCACAGGCGCACTTCGAGGAGTGACTGGAGGTCGGAGAGGACATCAGAGAAAAAACTGAACGAAGAAAACGAATTTCCCGTAGGAAAACACTTTACCACGCGTCGCGCGTTAGAAGCTGAACCGAAGGGTCGAGACATGCAAGTCGACGGGAAGGAACTGGGGAATCTGGCGGGACCGCCCCCTTATCTACTACGCCTGACGTCGGAGGCGGGACCGACGTCGGGGGCGGTCCCCGCTGAAGATAGCTAGCTAGAATTTTTCCATGGGGTCCTGACGCCTGCCAGCTTCAGTTCTAATGGTGTTACCTGCTGCAAGAGATGTGTCTCGAAGTAAGATCCAGGGTAATACTGTCCAAATGAACTCCACTCAGGAGGAGGAGGACCAGCCGGAAATGGTCCTCAGGATACCAGGGGTAATGAGGAACAGTCTAGGTCCGAATAAATCTCCGTCAGCCAGACTGATGGATGGGGGACCGGCAGTCGGACCCGTGTACTGTAAATCGTGTGGGGTCTGGCGTAGGGATAACCAGCGTCAGGGGAACCGACATCGGGACCGGCACCACCCAAACTGGAACTGGAAAGAGATCCGGCATCGGAGGGGCTGGCATCTGGGCAAGACAAAGGAGGCCTGACGGCAGGACTGGGTCTGGCGCCGGAGGTAGATCACTGGGCCCTGGCTGAGGGAGAGTCATCAGAGGTTCCCACATAAGAATTGGTAGAGCCGTATCTGATGGTGGGATCGGGACCGGATATTCCGAGTCTGAAGGGATCCCACCTGGAGAAGGAGGAGGGCCTCACTGTAAGGCAAGATGGCTGCAGAGGAGCCTCCTTCCCCATGACTCCATTAGGGGAGCACGGGACTGACCCCAAGGAATGGTCTACGATGTTGAGGGGTCCCGCACTATCTTCGCCTGAGGTACCCACCTGAGAAGGGGAGGGAGGGAGGACAGGGCTTTCTCCCTGGTTCTGCTGGATGTTGGGTGAGGCGCCATTAGACCCCGACGGGAGAACCACGTCTGGGCGGCCGTCAGAGATGGACACCTTACAGACCCCGGCCGACTTTATCGGCTGGTGCCAGTCCAGTCCCCAAGGCTGGGAGCCACCCTATGCTTTAGATTTCTCTACATTTAGGCGTAATTATGCAAGGCCAGCCGTTACATCCCACATAAAAGTAGGAATATGAGGGGAAATCAGCATTTCACCTATCAGTAATCTATCTGGCAAAGAACAAGAATCAAATCCTGCTGTCTCTTGGAAAATATTTTTAAAATCAAAGATTCATACAAGTTTTTCCGTATTATAGAGTGATGCTCTTTTGAATACCCCATAGCTTTATTTTAGCAAAATCAAGTTCTCATTGGATCAGGTAAATAAGAAATTGAAATTTGTCGAGGAAGGTTGCTCATACATGGGCAAATAGAGAAAATAGGTCCCAAGGAATCTAAGACCTAAAGTGTTCCATCTATTAATTTTTGAGCTACCAAGGGAATAAATTGGCATATAAATATATGGTGAAAAATACCACAGGTTATATCATCTTCAACCCTCCATTTCTTTTTCTCTCAATAGTAAGCCTCTTTAATTGGATTTAAACGGTTTCCCGATTACATGAAAAAAACAACTATATATTCTGGTTTCTAAAGTTGACGTAGGCTATATACTGTACTTTAAATATAAAAATATGGGTAACAAAAAGTTTTTATCATGTAGATTCGCTTTAATTTAGCTAAACGCCAAGTATTCCAAAGATTAACCTTATTTTGTGCTTCATTCAATTTAAGTATCCAATTCTGATAAGCCAACTCCAGAACCAAATAAGATCCCTAAAATAGGGCTGTCCCTTTAATATTGGTACCCCAATTATTATATCATCTATGACATCTTCAGCATTAAGAGAAAGGCAACAAGATTTCTGGTAATTTATTTGAGCTCAGATATGAGTCGTAAAATTAGATAAAATTTTCCCAGATTATGTGCTGATGGGATTTCTTATTATAAAACAAATGTCATCTGCATATGCAATGCTCTTTATTTCAGGACCTTCGCAGGAAAAGGATACACTTGTATACCTCTAGTTTTATCCACCATTCTAAGTAGCGGATCAATGGTAAATAAATATAGTAAAGCACCCAGAGGGCAACCTGCCATACCCCTTTAAAACAGTACACCTATGACCTATCCACCCATTACAAAAGGTTTTAGCAGAGGCAGACTTATAACATGTTTTAATCCAATTAATAAACATTTCTAGGAATGCCATGTAGCCAAACAACTCCATAAATACTCATGATTAACATTATCGAAAGCCTTAGCTTGATCCAGACTAAAAATAAGACCTGTAAGCTCACCAGTATTACTCTATGAAATATTTAAGTAATATTAAACCATCAGAAATCTTTCTTCCTGGTATTGAACATGTTTGAGAACTGTGTAATAGAAAATCAGCCATTGGTACAAGTCTATTATGTAACAGTTTTGTAAATATTTTAAAATCTGTATATGCAGGGTAATTGGCCTCCAATTTGATAACTTAGTTCTATCTCCTTTTTTGTACATAAATACTACTAAACCATCTGACATACTATTTGCAATAATCCTGTAATCAGAATTTCCTTAAGACCTCTACAAATTCATGTAATAATATTGTCAAAATTATTTTATATATCTCATATGGCAAACCATCACTCCCTGAGGCAGTACCTGCCTTTGTTAATGAAAACCAGCTGATACTTCTAAAGATGTTATATCAACAAGCAACATGTCTCTGCTATGTTTATCAAGCATAGGTGGAAATCACTTGAGCTAACCATAAAGGAATGGTGAACCAGAAACAGTAGCATATCCAAATAATTGAAAAGCAGCCTACCCACTCAAACAGTTCCTCCCCAGGTACCAAACCTTGCAACAGGGCTCAGCTGCTATGTTCCTAAATTTATTTCCAGTGTAATTAGAGATTCGGGGCCCTATGTGTTTTCACATCACCATGAGTTCTCGCGCACCTCACCAATGTGGTGTACTGCATTCTTGCAGGTGTGTTCCAGCTATTATATCGTGGAGAAACTGGTAGGCGCCTTGGTTGATCGAGCCAGGGACCATTACAGAGCAGTCGGGAATGGTGAAACTGCTAACCCATTGTATCCCACTCATCTCCAGGGACCACAATGTCAATGACCTTTTCTTGTTTGTGTCCTTCGTTAGGGCTTCTCCGATCCTGACCATAGAAAAAACATGGAGGCCGAGCTGATCATCCTTGGCTCCCAGCAGCCCTCTGGTTTAAATGATAGACTTATTTCTTCACTGCATCTTCCGCCATCCTTTTTTCCTAAAGTCAATTTGTTTTGTACTCATTTATTTTTCACCATATGTCTCCATTTCTGTCTCCTTCTCACATATTTGTCACCTTTCAGCCTTCTTACAAGGCCCTATTAATCAGTCTCTACCTGGGAACTTTCCCAGCTTCTTTCTCTCCCATTATGCTTTATCTTTCCCATCATCACCTTTTTGTTTCCACAGATTCTCTCTTAATCTTACCATTTATCACTTCTTCTACCTAGCCTCCCCTTCTTCTTTCTCCACATATATCTCTCTCATTTTACCTCTCTCTACACTCAACTTGTTTTTTTCTCTTTAGATTTTTCCAGAAGAAGACCTAAGGTCGGAACGTAGATTTTAACTCTATTTTCATTTTCAGCGTGCATTTAATATAACCATTTTGTTTTGCTTTTAGACCACATGCTGATGGCACCTTGTCTTTGTTTTTACAATTTGTATGCTACATTTTCTGTACCCACTATGCCTAATCTGAAATCTCTTGAATTCTCTGTGATGCTCCTTCATTTCTTCTATGTCTGCATTCCTTCTCATATTTCTAAGTTTTCTTGAATTATTTTCTGCCATTTGCTCTAAGACTAAACTCTGCAGTCACTTACAGTTTCTCTCCAAATGTCAGCCACCTGGGTATTATTCCTAAAGGTTTCTGTTTGAAATTTCATCCTTGTTCTATTTGGATCTGAGACATATGTTTCTCTACTAATAAGCTTTTTGAAAACTTTCTGAGGAAACTTATCGTGCACACCATTCTCTCCATCAAAACACAGCTGATCTCTGTGGACAAAACCATCTCTAAGGCAAAAAGGATTTCCTGCAGCGAACGGCCCCACATAACCTTCCTTTTATTAAGCATCACATCCAAAACCTTAACTCCACTCTCTTTTCAGTTTCTCAAGGATACCAAAGCTGCAAACTCCAGTCTCTCACAGCAGATCAACAACCAGCATGAGCCCTCGAGTCAGACAAACCTAACAATTTGGTATTTTGTATTCCTCCAGACCTTCCCCTGACACAAGATGAGCACTCACCCTTAGCAAAGGTCTCTCTTTGTGCCCACACCCAGATATCTTGATGCACCCCAGGTTCAAGTTGATCTGCAGTGCTTCTATTGTAGCTCGCCTTGCAGCTCATTTTTCTAATATGGACTCCTCTTCCCACAGATGATGACAGTATCACCAGAACTATCAATGACATCAATCCCCAGCAAGTGCATGGATACCCCTCCAGGATGTTTTGCTGCTGTTGATTATTTTTAGTACAATGCATGGAAAACACCACTAACTTTAATCTTCATTGCAGGCAAAACCATTCCAACCTGACACCTGGGTGAGCTTGCAGCCTCAGATCTCTACAATGTGGAGATGACATTGTTATTAAACCAGCTGATAAGGAGGTTGCTGTGGTCTGGCAAAAGGAGCTATACATCACGGAAGCCACACAGCAACCTCTGACACCAGGTTTTATTCTTTTCTTCCACAGGACCCCACTGCTGACTATCAGGCCGGAGGTCACCACCACCATCACCTCTGCTGTTGGAAACAGAGCTCCCTGCTTCTGCTAAGAGACTCATAGTCCAGCATCCCCAGACATCCAGGTTTTATCTTCGTCCCAAACCATAAAAACAGGTAACCCGAATTAGTCTTATAGTGTCTGCCTGCTCCCCCCCACATCCCACAACTCCGCATTTTGGATGGCCTCATGAGACCCTTGTTGAGTCCCTGCCCTCCTATGTTAAAGACACTAACCATGCTCTCCAAAGTTATTTGACAGGTTCAGATTCAGTGACTCATCAGCTCATCTTCTACCATGGACATCAAATCTCTTTACAGTGATCCCCTCATGACGATGGTCTGACAGCTTTGCAGCATTTCGAACAAGCGGGAAGTCCAGCAGCCACCCACACACACTAACTGTCTGGCAGAACTGGTTCTAACACTCAATGCTTTTCTTTTAACAACAGTTTTTTTCAGCAGGTCAGTGGGTTGCCATGGGTACCAGAGATGGGTCCCAGCTTTGCTAATCTGTTTGTGGGTTGGGTGGAGGAACGTTTTTTCTCTCATTCACAGGACTGTGCCTGAACTCTAAACGCTACATTGATGACTGTGTGGGGCCACCTCCTGCTCCAGGGAGATCCCAAGTCTTCCTTGACAAGTTCACCACGGCTCATCCTTCCCTTCAGTACACTGTTGAAGTATCCTCCTTACACTGCCTTTCCTGGATAGCCAATCCTCAGTCCAGAACACTGGTCTGAAGACATCAGTCTATTACAAACCCACTGACTCTCACAGTTTCCTCCATAGCTCCTTCCATCCTAAACATGTCAAGAATGGCCTGCCTTATTCACAGTTTTTAGACATGCAGGTTATGCAGTGAAGAGGATGATTTTGCTGAGCAGACCCAAATAATGCATAGTTTTTATCAACAGGGATACCCTAAAAGCACAGTGGCAGAGCACTCTACCGGGTTAGTAACATGCCCGTAATCTTGACCCCTACAGGAGGGGTACTGTCACACAAGAACAACGTATGATTCCACTAGTTCTTCCTTTCCATCAGAGTGCACCTTCTCTGTTGCGATCATCACTAGTAACTTTCCCATTTTGCAAACTGACTCTAACATTGGTGCTTCCTTTACAGAACCACCTATTGCCTCCTACCACCGGCCACCTAATCTAGTAGTCTCCTGTTAGCAGCCTACCCACTCCTACCAGTTCCTCCCCACCAGGTACCAAACTTTGCAACAGGGCTCACTACACCTGCAAATTTATTTCTAGTGTAACTGAGATTCAGGGGCCCTACAGGTGTTTTTCACATCACCAAGGTTCTCATGCACCTCCACTAATGGTGTACTGTATTCTTTGCAGGGGTGTTCAGCTATTTACATCGGAGAAACTGGTAGGCGTCTTGCTGACCATTTCGGGGAACATTACAGAGCAGTCAGGAATGGTGAAACTGCTAAACCCATTGTATCCCTCTTTATCTCCAGGGACCACAATGTCAATGACCTTTCTGTTTGTGTCCTTCAGCAGGGCTTCCGGATCCTGACCATAGAAAAACATGGAGGCCAAGCTGATCATCCGCCTATGGCTCCCAGCAGCCCTCTGTTTAAATGATAGACTTATTTTTCACTAACATCTTTCAGCCATCTCCTTTTTCCCTAAAGTCAATTTGTTTTTGTACTCATTTATTTTCACCATATGTCTCATTTCTGTCTCCTTCTCACATTTGTCACCTTTCAGCCTTCTTACAAGGCCCTGTTAATCAGTCTCTACCTGGAACTTTCTCAGCTCTTTTCTCCCATATGCTTTATCTTTCCCATCATCACCTTTGTTTCACAGATTCCTCTTAATCTTACCATTTATCACTTCTTCTCACCTTAGCCTCCCCTTCTTCTTTCTCCACATATATATCTCTCCATTTTACCTCTCCTACACTAACTTGTTTTTTTCTCTTTAGATTTTTTCCTGAAGAAGACCCAAGGCCTAAAACGTAGATTTTTAACTCTATTTTCAGCATGCATTTAATATAACCATTTTGTTTTGCTTTTTAGACCACATGCTGACGCAGGCAGCTTGTCTTTATCCAAATAATTGCTGTATATGATTATCTCAAGGCATTCATAATATCTTTCCTGGTCATACATTTTTACCTGTAGAGTCTCAAACCTCTGCCATATATTTTGATGTCTTTGTTTCAGCACAAACTGATAGGGGGTCCATAAATGCTTTACCCCTGGGAACCAAATCTTTTTTCTACATCTAAGGATTTGTATCTACTGTATTGTGTTGAATTTAATAATTTTGAATTCTATCTAATTCAGATAAGGCTGTATAATCCCTTGTGCAACTATAAATGTAAGTCTAAAAACTGTTGTCGAGTTTTTATATATGTATCTTTATTAAATTTCCAATTAATCGTGCCAATTATTTGGAAATACTGTCTTATATCTATTTTTGTATCTTCCCACCAATCTCTATACGAATCATAGAGGCTAACCACTGATTTCCTTGCCTGTAGTACTGCCAAAATTCCTTCTTCAACAGTTGGTAACTTAAGTAATTCCAGGTTAAGACACCAATATCCTGGTCCTCTATGCATTATTTCATAACACCTATCGTAATCTCAAGTATCACATGATCAGAAGGTGCAACTGGTATAGTTTGAGCTTTTTGTATTGTTAAAGTATCTAAAAAACCAGTAAATCTATCCTGTTGCTTTAGTACCTTGAAAAAATGTTTTTTGTGGTTTACCTAATACATCAAAAAACATCAACCAATCCTGGACTGTTCAATAAATCGTTAAGACACTTATATCACAAAATAACTTTGTGGATCATATACCTCTATCCGTATGATAACAGCTACAATTAAAATTCCATCTAAAAGCACAAATCTAGAAGGAACAAATAGGGCAATAAAGTCTTAAATAATGCTATTCTCGCAGATTTAGCTTATGAGCATAAACATTAATAAATCTACAGTGTAAATCGTTAAGTATCATATCTAACAATAATATGCGACCAAGCAAAACATCTATAAGTTGAACTAGGCTGCTGTGATTAATCGCTATATCTACCCATGTACAGCTCTTCACCAACAGACCAATAAACAGTACCCCATTTCCACCTTTCAGTGGCCTGTTCTACCTCAAACCTGGTATGTAATCTGGTATCTTGAAAATAAACTACATCATCCTTGCCTCCATCAAATAGTGAATATATCAACATTTGCTTCCTATTTGATTGAATACTATTAACATTTAAGGATGCCAAATTTATAGTCAAAAACATAGACAAAGAGGAAGGGGAAAGAAGGGTGTTGTCATAACTCATATCAATGTTCCTTTATTTTGTTATTTCTTTTTTAGATTTTCTACGTCCCAGGTTGACCCTTTTTTATTTTCACTGTATCCATTTCAGCAGCAGATGGTTCTGGATCAGAAGATCCTTCAGGTTGTGAAGAATGTACTGAGGTGGAATCTGACTCAGTACACTATGTCTTCCTGTAATACCGAAAATGCATTCTGAAGGGGTATCAAACCTTGTCTAGATATAGATATTTTAGAGGTCCTGGATCTTGAACTCTGCACGTCCTAGCAGTAATGAGGTTAAAGGTCTTCAGGTGGAAGGGGGAGGCATAGTATTAGAATAACCTGCCACAACAGAATCTGTAAGAATCACCATTTTAGTAGAATTAGTTCTCCCTCTTCCTGGGAGGGAGTAGTTGATACAATTTCAAATGTCTGCCCATTCCATACTAGGTATGGTTTTAGGCCCTGCGGGGTGGGGGCGGAGGTACAGGTTTTGCCTCTGGACCGCATGTACTGCTGTATTTAGGTAAAATCCTGTCACGCAAAAATCTCCATTTGTTTTATTTGGGCTGCCCAAGGACAGTCAGTAAATACATGGGGTTCTTCACAAAGTGAGCATTTAGCTGGATGATGACAATCGACATTGTATGCCCCAATTCTCCACATTGGACACATTTGATGACTTCACAATTCTGCTAAGGTGTCTACCAGAACCACATTTATAACAGTGATGGGGCTGTCCGGATAAAAGATAAATCCTTTATCCTTCCCAAATAAAAGCAACTGGAAGATTTGTAAACCTTCTTCGGTTTGGTTTAAATTAACTTTAAATTCACCATTCCAAAATCCTTCTGTATCAAGAATGGCTCTGGGTTTCCTTTCCAGGGTACACTTTTTCTCCAACCAGTAGGAGATATCCTCACATTAACGCCTTCATTACGGAACAATACAGTAATAACTCTTGAATGTCTGTTTGGTTAATGGTATGGCTCTGAAATGGACCCAAGCAGGATTAGTTCTTAATAATCGTATTTCATCCAAAATCTGTTTTAACATATCTGGTGTATGAAAACTAATGTCATACGATTTGTCCCTGGTGTATGAATCAAGGCATACAACTCTCACTGGGCGTGAAACCCAGCATTTGTTTAAGTAAGACTTTCCTACATAGAATCTGTCAGGCATGGTATCAGTGGGTCCCAAAAACCTCAGCCTTACAGCATTTCGCCTTTTAGCCAAGGAAACAGGTTTATGAAAAAGGCTAGCATAGGAGGTAGTTGGGGTTGTAAGAAGTGGTAGGGTATTTTGATCAACATCAGGCCCTATATTATTAGTAGCTTTATTTTGGTTGGCATTTTCCTCCAAATCCCCACTTTGGCATTGTTGAGGTGATTTTGATCCTAGTTTAGGACTAACTGGCTGGTTGTGGTTAACGACAGCACCCGGATCAATTAAAGGCCTGTTTATGTCGGATAATTCTACATTCTGTATTATAGAACCAGGGCCTAAACTACCCTCAGACCTAGCTGCAGGAACACTAGTCTCAGAATTGGGCCCATCTAAAACTGCAAGAGGGGTATGATCCATACCTGAATCGGTATGGCAGGGTCCACGATCCACTGACCCGATCTAACAGCAGCCACCCCACCTTTTCAAGGCGTTATCTGGGGACCATGTGGGAAGATTCTACTTGTATCCTAGAAATCTTCGGTGAACAAGCTTTTTTCCTCAGGGCTGTTTGCACCTTTTATGTATTTTCAAGTCAGTACCTGTATGACCTGAGGGTGAATCTACCGGTCTCTTTCTTCGCTTCGAATCTCTTCTTCAGCAGCAAGCTGAGCAATTTGATAATCCATAGCAGCCTTCTCCCAACGGCGTTGTTTCTCTTGTAATATAGTGAGAGCTTGTTGATCTTTTGAAGCATCATCAGCTGTCTCGCATTTAGAAGTCGCACTCCGGGTTTGGATTTAAAGCCGATGTGCTCTTGCAATTAAAGCTAGACATACTCGTCGGATGTGCTGGACTTGGTGCATTTTCACCTTCCAGCTGAAAACTGTGTTTTGAGGGGTTAGATACGCTTTTGCTGGCCACCACTCAGGTGCATTCCAGCCGTATCATTCCTCTGTTCTGGTAAAGCCTGTGAGCCTCTTTGCATCTGAGCTCCTCCACTGTTGGCCATCCTGAGACTGTTCCTCTCTCCCAACAGTCTCACAGCACCACCATTGTCCACAAGAGATATTGAAATAGAAAGGGATTCCTTGTCTTCTGTCTGTGTCTCTCCTGTATGCAGTTCTTCTCCACCAGGATCCATGGGAGCCGCCATCTTGGTCCCACAGGAAAATGGGTCCCCCCTGCTCACAGGAAGCAAGAGTAGGGGAATTTCCCCGGTGTCCTGGCCAAATTTCCCCTCGTTCATTAAAAATACCACCTACAGCTTAATCTGGTTCAAGGTTGGTTAGCATTCATCTGTATCCTCCCCCGGTCAGGCTCTCAAAATAGGCAGGATTTGTCTAGTGCACTTACCCGTCAACAAAAACTATTAATAAAGTACAGTTACGAGGAACGCATGTAACAGTAGATTTTCGAGAGAGGTTCCTCAGTAGGTCGTTATTACAGGACTGACACCATCTGGCATCAGGCTGCACGGCAGACTTTTCTAGTAATCCCTGACGGGGACAGCCCACCTAGCGCCACATGACTGACGCCAGCGGGCGTGATATAGTGGGCGGTCCCTTCCTGCCGGAGCCAGGAAGAGGTCTGACAGCAGGAGCAAACAGGATTTGGAGTCCCTGTATGAGAAATAAAATGAGGGGAGGGAGGGGTTATGACTTCCATTGAAGGAACCTCTCTCTCGAAATTATTTCGTTACAGTACGCTCCTACGAACTGTACTATCTTACTCAGAGGGTTCCTTCAGTAGGTCATTACATATAGGACTGAGTCCCAAGCAGTCCCTCCATAGAGAGACCGAGAGAAACAAGGGAAAGGAGAAAATAATCTAACAGAAACTGGGAACCAGAATGGACCCAGCCTAGGACAGAAGGCCCTGCAAGACAGCTAGACTGAAGCCAGCCCTCCGCCTAGAAGCAATGTCCAGACTAATGTTTAGTAAAAGTATGGACAGAACTCCAAGTACTGTAGCTGTGGCGTGAGATACAGCCACAGAGATATTCCGCAAAGGCAGCGGAAGCAGCCATGCCCCTAGTAGAATGACCTCTGATGGGACCCGGCAGAGGTTTTTCGTATTTTTAGCAACAATACCGAATACAGTTGCTCAACCATTTGAAAGGCACTGTTCTAAACCGCTTTGCCTTTGATCTGAGGGCAAAAGCTGATCGTAGCTACGGAAATCCTTGTCGGTGTGTAGTAATCAAGGATCTGATGGATATCCATGGTGTGCAGGAGTGCCTCACCTCTGTTCAAGGAGACGGAAAGTAAACTGGAAGCTCTACCGATTGGTTGTGTGGCTTCGACACCACCCTGGGTAAAACTTAGATATGTCCTGAGGACCTCCGGTCCTTGTGGAAAATAAGACAAGGCTCTTTACAAACCAGAGCATGAAGCTCCGAAATCCTTTGAGCTGACGTAATGGCAACTAAAAATAACGCCTTCCAGGAAAGGAAGCAAATCACAGCTCATGGCGGTTCATATGGGGGGAGGAGTGAGTTTCTCCAACGCAAAGTTCAAATCCCAAGGTGGAGTTGGGCCATGGATGGGGGTTTCAGATTGAGGATGCCTTTCAGAAAGGTTTTTAGAGCTCCAACTGGCTACGGGTTTACCATCCACCAGCTCATGGTACGCTTGAAACTGCCGAAAGGTGGACCTTCAAGGAAGAATAAGACAGACCTGAGTCTGACAAATAAAGGAGGTATTCCATGACTTGTGGGCAGAACAAGAAGAGGGATTCCACTTCTGGAAGTCGCCAGATGGAAAATGTTTCCACTTCATGGCATAAGTGGAACGAGTGGAGGGTTTTCTAGCCTCCAAAAGAACCCGAGCTACCTGAGAGGAGACCCCAAAGCAAGAAATTGATATGTCTGCAGGAGCCACGCATGAAGATGCAGGGTCCCGAGCCCCGGATAAACAAGGCGAGCCGTGATCCTGAGTCAAGAGGTCATGGGTCACTGAAGTGGAACCGGTGGTTCCCTCGATAGCTGTTGTAACAGCGGGAACCAAATTTGTCTCAGCCAGAGAGGGCAATGAGAATCATCCTCGCTTTCTCTGCCTGAAGCTTGAGAAGGACCCTCTGGAGAATGGGAAATGGCGGGAAGGTGTACAAAAATTTCCCTGTCCAGGAGAGGAGCGCTAGCGCCAGAAAGCACCATGCTCTGGAACGAGAGAGCAAAAACTGCAAAAGTTTTGCGCTTGTATTGGGAGGCTAGTAGATTTCCGATGCCCGCATCTTAGAAAAGAGATTCTGCCACTTCCTGATTTAATTCTCATTCGTGAGTTAGGGTCCGAGACCTGCTGATACTGTCCGCCAGGACAGTCTGAATGCCTGGAACATGCGCAGCCACTAGGCCAGATTGTGCTGGACCACCCAGTTCCACACCCACATCGCCTCCCTGCACAGGAGGTACGAGCAGTTCCTCCTTGTTTGTTGAGGTACCAGACTACCAACATATTGTCTGTTTGGACCAGCAGTGATCCCTTGGGAAGGAGGGTCTGGAAGGCCTGTAAGGTGTACAAGACCACCCTCATCTCCAGAACACTGATGTGTAAAGGCTTCCAAGCTGGACCACAGTCCTTGAGCTTGGTGCTCCCCCAGATGTGATCCCCATCCCATGTTCGATGTGTCTGTAGATAGGGATGCCAAAGGAGTTGGGCTCCTGAAAGGGAGACCTAAGGAAAGGTTGCAGGGGTCCCTCCACTACATCAATTCTTTCTGAACTGCTGACACCAGTACCAGATGGTCCAGATCATCCAAGAGTTGGTCCCACTGCATGTGCAAGGACCACTAAGTAACTCTCATGTGCAGCCTCACCAGGGGAACAGTAATGATGGAGGCTGCCATCAGGCCAAGAAGGCGGAGGATCTCCCGGGCCGGGATGGTCCTGGACGAAGTCACCCGTGAAGCCTGACAGATCAGGGTCTCTACCCTGTCTGGAGGAAGAAAGGCTCAGCATTGGACCGTATCCAAAACTGCCCCAATGACTTGTAGTCTCTGGGACTGGGTCATGGATGACTTGGGAACATTGACTGTAATCCCCAATCTGCCACAGAAGTCCAGGGTGAATGAGAGAGCCTCCAATAAGGAGTCCCTGGACGAGACTGAAATCAGCCAATCATCCAGGTGAGGGAAAACTGCAATACCCTGGTGGCGAAAGAGGCCGCCACCACCGCCAGGCACTTGGAAAACATCCGGGGTGCTAAGGACAGACCAAAAGGGAGCACCCGAAACTGGAAGTGCTCCCTTTGGAATTGGAACCGCAGGAAACGGCAGTGGCTGGGGAAGATCGGGATGTGCAGGTATCGAGCCGGGGCCTGCTTCCTCTGCCTCCAGGTCCTTTTCCGAAAGGGCTGCTGCTGCTGTTAAGTGCCCGATCAGTACATGGACCTCACTGATCTGAGGGCGAGGCCTCTGTACTGAAGATCAGTAATAATATCTTTGGTGTCCCCACCAAAAAGCACCGAGACCTGGAAGGGGGCATCCTGAATCGCTGACTGTACCTCATTGGTGAGGCCAGAGATGCGAAGCCAGGAATGCCATCTTAGGGCGACGGCAGTTGCCGATGTGCAAGCTACAGAGTTGACGGAGTCATATGTAGCCCACAAAGCATGCCTACAGGAAAAGCGAGAGGCAAAGATCCTTGGCAAGCTCCTCTTTGAGGCTCGAGGGTTCCATCGACTGGACTCGGGCCTCTAACCTGGCTAGGGTAGCCTTTTGGTGTGACACCATGTGGGCCACATAGTTGAGGGATCTGAGTGTACATGTGGCAGAAGCATAAACTTTTCTGCCAAACTGGTTCAGTTGCCTCGACTCTTTGTCTGGAGGAGAGGTGCTCATGTGCTTGGGTACAGAGCAGCGATCATGAGCAGCTGAAATGACAACAGAGTCCGCCTTGGGATGAGTCTTAAGAAAAGGAGCTTCCTTTGGTGCCCAGTATATCCTGTCCACCCTCTTGGGGACAACCAGGAGAGAATGAGTCATCTGCCAGACCGTAGAGATGAGGTCCTGTGAGGTCCGATCCAGGAAGAAATGGGGACCGGAGATAGAGACTCTGGCCCAGATATTCAAAAGAGTTGAGCCATGCGCAATAGGGTTGCGCCTGCGCAAGTCTGAAATGTGCCATTCTGCGATATTCAGCAGGTGGCAGTTGCGCCCCAAATCATGCTGAGCAACAAGCTTAATGATAATGAGGCATGTAGCGAAGGGGAGGAACCATGCATAAACTGCACAGCCCGATATTCAGCCGGGCTATGCAGAGTTATGCAGGTGCAACCCCTACCAGCGCCTGCACAACTTTACGCCGAAAAAAAAAGGATCAAGTCGAGGGCCACCCACAGGTGAGCTGCCACACTGCAGGGCACAACACAGTAGCTGCCACCTGTGGGTGGCCCTCCACTCGTTCAGCGACACCCCCATGCCCGGTCGCGGGCTGAAGTGTCCCAGCAGCCCAATTGCAGGCATAGCTATCCTCCCCCATTAGCCCATCGCGGGCATAACCAAACGCCCCCGAGTAGCCCGATCGCGGGCATAAGGTTATTCCCTCCCCATTAGCCCGATCGCTGGCGAATGTTCTGTCCCCCATTAGCCCGATTGCGGGCATAACGTTATGTCCCCCCGAGCAGCCAGATCAGGGCATCAGACCTCCCCAAAGTCCAATATCCCTGGTGGTCCAGTGGACCACGATAGCCCAATGCCGGCGGCATCCTAACTCTCCCACTCGGAAATCCCTGGTGATCTAGTGCCCCCACCCCACCCACTCACAGAGCCCCACCACCCCCGCCCCCGTCAGCCGCAGCACCCTACTGCCACGCTTCCCGCCGAGCCGACAGTCGGTAGGGCTGCACGCTGTTCAAGCAAGAGCCACGGGCTGCAGCCCATACCTGCATGTCAGTCCAGATTTGTGAATGAATGACTTAGATGGTATAGCTGCACGCCCATTGGCTCTGCCTTGAACCAATGGGCGGCAGCCCTACCGGAGCTGTCAGGCGCGGGCGGTGGGTGCTGCCGCCCGTGGCTGACGGGGAGCGGGTGGTGGGGGGCCACCAGATCACCAGGGATTTCCGACTGAGGGGGTTAGGGATGCCGCAGGTGATTGGCTACCGCGTCCACTGGACCACCAGGGATATTGACTTCGGGGTCTGATGCCCGTGCATCGGGCTGCTCGGGGGACATAACGCTATGCCCGCAATCGGGCTAATGGGGGAACAGAACGCTATGCCCGCGATCGGGCTAAGGGGGGACAGAACGCTATGCCTGCAATCGGGCTACTTGGGGGTGGTGGGGATATGGTTATGCCCGCAATCGCTAATGGGGGGGAGTATAAACGTAGGCTCAAGGATCAAGCTAACAGGAGGGGAACGCTATGCCCGCGATCGGGCTGCGGGGGGGGTACTATTATGCCCGCGATCGGGCTGCAGGGGGTGTCGGTCCCCAACGGCTGCTGCCTGGCAGGGCGCTAGGTGCAAGTCGTCGGGCAGTGGCGCACCTGCATGCTAATGGGGCCATAATCAGATGCAAATGGCCCCCCCTGCGCCTTGCATAGATTATGGCCCCATTTGCATGTCACCCTTTGAATATCGCAGGTGCTGTGCATAGCGCAATGGAACTTGCGCCACTGCATCTCAATGCTCCACTCTGACCACTGGCGGTGACACAGTTCCACTGCGCCATGCACAGTGGGTGTGTCAAGGGGGCGATATTCAAAGAAGTTGCACCATAGCGCAACTCCGTTGAATATCGCCCTGGCCACACCCCTGCGCAACTATTTTGAGTGGTGCAGGGGCTTGCACCACACATTGATGCAGTTTGAATATCTGGGCCTCTAAGTCCAAATACTCAGTCTCTATCTCATGGGGTCGAAGAAATCTTTCATGGACCTCAGAAGATCCAAGAAGGTAGGGTCCTCTGGGGGTGGACTTGGGGGAAACCTTGCCTTTTGGACCCTCGGGTTCCTCCAAGGCATCCTCCTCCGACTTGTCGGCATCCTTGTCATCATCACCGTCATCCCCCTCGTCAGGAAGATGACAAATGTCCGGGAGGGTAATGTCCTGATGAGTCATCCCTGAGACATGTACAGTGGATGGAGAAGAGCTCCTTGGGGACGTGTTCCTGGGACAGCATGGAAGTGGGAGTCTTGTCTCCAGGTCTGACACCAACTCCGAGTGCGCCCCCTGCCACCAAGACTGGATTAGGGTCTTGAAGTCCGGCATAGCCGGAGAAGGTGGAGGGGGCTGAAGCTGAGGGGGAGGTGAAGGAGGAGGCATTACCGGTGGGGGTGGGTAATGAACACCCTGGTAACCCTGAAAATGGGTGGTAGGGATTGTAAAGTACAGTTACGTAAGAACTTAGTGTAACAGTAGATCTTCGAGAACAGCTCTTGCAGCAGGTAACACCATTAGGACTGAAGCCGCAGGCGTCAGGACCTGGAAAATTCTAAGCTAGCTATCTTCAGCGGGACCGCCCGACGTCGGTCCCGCCCGACATCAGGCGAGTAGATAAGGGGCGGTCCCGCCAGATTCTCCAGCCGGAGACTTCCGGCCGCAGGCTGACATCGAAATGGGAGACCGAGGATCCACCGTCAGAAGAGAAAAGGGTAAAATCCCTGTTAAAAAATGCATAAGCCATGCCTCCTCCAAGGGGGAAGGTGAGGTTGAGATTTGCTGCAAGAGCTGTTCTCGAAGATCTACTGTTACGGTAAGTTCTTACGTAACTGTACTATCTTACTTCGAGACACAGCTCTTGCAGCAGGTAACACCATTAGGACTGATTCCCAAGCAGTAGCGCTTGCAAACATTCTGGGAGGAGGAAACTAGAAAGTACATTCAGGTCCTGAATCTAGGACAGAACCCTGTAGCACAGCCAGGCCGAGCGGCTCTTAGCCGTGAAGCGATGTCCAGGCTATAATGCCTGATGAAGGTATGTACAGAGCTCCAAGTGGCTGCAGCACAAATGGCAGAAGTGGAGACGCTTCAAAGTGCTGCAAAGGAGGTGGCCACCCCTCGATGGAATGACCCGGACTGATCCCGGGAGGGGTTTTTGTTTGATATCATAACAGTATGAAATACACTGGACAAGCCAGCGAGACAGGGACTGTTTGGATACTGGTTGGCCCATCATCCTTTCAGTAAAGGAAGCGAAAAGTTGCTCCATCTACTAGCTGCTTGGTTCTGCTCATGTAGTACCTTGAGCTGCGGTGAACATCCAGGGTGTGAAGCAGCCGCCTCCTCTATTAGCATAATTAGGGAAGTAGACCGGCAGGTCAATATCCTGATTGAGAGTGAGTGTGGAAACCACCTTAGGCAAGAATTTAGGATTCGTCCTCAGGGATACTCTGTCCTGGTGGAAAATTAAATAAGGCTCTTTGCACATGAGAGCATGAAGCTCAGAAACTCTTCTCGCTGACATAACAGCAACCAAAAACAACGTTTTCCACGACAGAAAACGCAGCTCGCAATCCGTGGCAGGCTCAAGGGGAGCGTGAGTTGCTCCAGGACAAAGAGCAAGTCCCATGGAGGCACTGGGTCCTTAATGGGCGGCCTAAGATGTAACACCCCTCTCAAGAATTCTCGACAGGCATCTAATTGTGCCACTGTGCGCTGTCCCACCGGGAGGTGATAAGCTGAAATGGCACAGAGGTGCACCTTAATAGAGGAGTAGGCGAGACCCGAAGGGAAAAGGGAGAGCAGGTACTCTAACACCGCTTTCACCGGACAACCTAAAGGGGAAAGGCCGCGTGCTTGCAACCATAGACAAACACGGTGCCATTTCATGGCGTACGTCGCATGCGTTGCCGGCTTTCTGGCTGCAGAAAGAACTTCCGCAACCTCTTGCGAGACCCCGTGTCGCAAGATGGCTATGTCTCTAGGAGCCATGCATGCAGGTTCAGTGAGCGTAAGTCCGGGTGGACCAGTGAACCCTCCTCCTGAGACAAGAGATGGGAGCTGAATGGCAACGGGAGCAGAGGTTCCCGGGATAGCTGTATTAGCAAAGGGAACCAGATCTGTCTGGGCCAGAAAGGGGCCACCAGGATCATTGTTGCATGCTCCCTGCGCAGTTTGAGAAGAACTCTCTGGATCAACGGGAAGGGAGGGAAAGTGTAGAGGAATCTGTCTGCCCAGGAGAGGGACCACACGTCTCGCCAGAAAACACCAGGCCCTGGATCTAGTGAGCAAAAATTGGGCAGTTTTGCGTTGGATGGGGAAGCGAACAAGTCCAATTCTGGAGTTCCCCATTGAAGGAACAGATCCTCTGCTACCTCCTGAAGAAGTTCCCACTCGTGGACTCTGGCCTGGGAGCGACGTCTGCAATTGTGTTGTCCACCCCGGGAACATGTACTGTGATCAGGTTCGCGCCATGTCGGATTACCCAATCCCACACCCTCATGGCCTCCCTGCAAAGGGGGTAAGAGTGTGCGCCTCCTTGTTTGTGGTCCCATTGCACCTTGAGTATCCACTGAGTTACGCATGGTGAAGCCTTCAAGAAGGGCTAGGAATGACCGCAGCCATGTGTCCGAAGCAAAGAAGGACCCGACCTGGCTGGGATGGTCTTGTTCGACGAAAAGTCCCTGATGAGGGATCTGATGCTCTCCGCTCTGTCGTCTGGAAGAAATGCTCTTCCTTGAACGGTGTCCAGTACTGCGCCTATGAACTGCAGCTTCTTGGCGGTACCAGGAGAGACTTCTCGTGGTTGATTAGGATACCCAGAAATCGAAACAGGTCCTGAGTACCCTGGATCGCCCGTAACAACGCCTCTCTGGAGGTGGCCATGAGAAGCCAATCGTCCAGGTACGGGAACACATAATGGCCCTGTCTCCTTAGAGACGCTGCCACGACTGCCATGCATTTGGTAAAGACCCTGATGCCGATGACAGCCCGAATGGAAGGGGCTCGGAACTGAAGATGATGGCCGAAACTGAGCGCGGAACCTCTTGTGCGCTTGAGCTATAGGGATGTGCAGTGGCGTCCTGCATGTCTAGAGAGCGCTAAAAGGCCTCCTGCTTCAGCATGGGAATAAGACCGAAGAGTTACCAATCTGAATTTTTGTAGGCGACCGACAAATTGAGGTCGCTGAGGTCCAGAATCGGACGGAGGTCCCCTGTCTCTTTGGAACCAGGAAGAAGTGGAATAGTATCCTGTCCTTCTGGGACGTATTTCATCGCCTCTTTGCAGGAGCGTGAGTACTCTTGTCTGATCAATGACTTGTGCTGACCCGAGTATCGGGAGAGCAGAGGAGGCCTCGAGGGTGGCTTTTCCGAGAATTCTATAAAGTGACCTCTTCCGACCATCTGGAGAACCCACCTGTCGGTGGTTATAGACTGCCATCCCGGCAGGAAATTTGCAATGCAACCCCCGACCATGAAATCCCGTTGATCCTGAGGGGCGGGGACCAGAAAGGAGTCAGGCTGTGGCGGCTGAGGGGCCTGCTGGCTGGGCTGGCTTCGGAGTGTGCTGGCCTCGACCTGCAGGTTGTTTTCCCTGGGCTCTGCGGAAACCGGAGCACCTCTGTTGTGGAACGGGCCGGGACTGTTGTCTCTGCGTCCGTCCATGAAATCGGCTTTGGTTCCTACGAAAGGAACTAAGCTTGGGTCGGTACATGGCCTGAACCAACCTCACCGCCTTCCCGGCCTCTTGGAGTTTGGTAATTATCGTCTCGGAGGGTTTACCAAATAAAACTTCTCCCTCGAATGGGGCGTCCATGATGTTTTTCTGGACGTCCAGGGTAAAACCGGAGACACGGAGCCAAGAGTGCATCTGGAGGCATACGTCTGAAGCTGCTGCTCGGGCCAAGGAGTCCGCAGAGTCGTATGCGGCTCGTAGCACCTGGGTTCCCACATCCGAACCCGTACGGAGGAGCTGCAACATCTCCTCCTTCTGCTCACCATCTGGCAATTTCTCAGCCGCATCCAGACCCTGCTCCCACAGGGCATTTTGGAACTACACCATGTGGGTCAAATAATTCAGGGATCTGATGGCGCAGGCTACGGAAGCATACGCGGCGCCTACCCATGGCGTCCAGCTGCTTGGACTCTGGTCTGGTGGCAGGGTGCTCAAATGTTGCGTCTCTGGGACCGGGTCATGTGAGGCTGTTATGACCAGAGAGTCGGCCTGAGGATGCTGAGCCAAGTACTGGTCTTCCTTGGAGCCTTGTACAGGCGGTCAGCTTTCTTCGCATCGCTGAGTGAATGTGGGCGGTTCCACGCTGCCTTGGTAACGCCCACGAAAGTGTCTACCAAGGGTGGCACCACCACAGGCTTGGGGTCCTTCTGCCGAAGATACTTCGCAAGGCGTAGCCTTTCGGGGTCTAACTCTTCCGCATCCCATCCCATGTTCTCTTGGATGTGTCTCATGATATCTGAGAACGAAGGGTCATCTGGAGGAGACTTTGGAAGCTCACGTGGGTCCGGAGAAGGGATGGAGAGAGGAGATGGGGATCTAGATGTTGAAAACTCTGATCCCGTGTCCTCCGTCGAAGGCGAACGGCGGCATCTTCTGGGTCTCTTAGGGTTGGGTGACCTAGAAGAGGATCTGGACGGAGGTCTCCTTTTGTCTGGTCTCCCCCTTGGAGGGGTCCTGGGCTCCCGGGGAGGAGGTAACCGGCCTGCAGACCCAGATGGAAAGGGGGGTGCAGGAACCGGAGGAGTAACCGGTGTAGGAGGAGGAGGAGGGAAGGGAGGCGGAGTGAGGACCATGTCCTTTTTGATGGTATCCCACCAGTAAGTGAAAAGCCCCTTTACCTCTGAAAAATAAAGGCCCGACGATGGACCGGGCGCCGTGGTCGGTCGTCGGGTCCCAGCGTCAGCTCCACAGGGGGCTCGGGTTGCGGAGAGGGTTTCCTGGGAGTCTCAACGGGCCAGAGTTGCCCGTCTGGTCCTCGGGCTGAGTCAACTCCTCTTCAGTGATGGTCTCCTGACCGTCGGTCGGAGGCGTCGGGGTCCTCTTCTCGATTGGAGCGGGTGCCGGTCCCCCTACCGGCTTCCGGTGATGAGTTGGCCTGGCCGGCGACGGTCTCCTGACGGACGGCTCTGGGGACCTGTGGTGAGAGGCCGACGCCGGGCGAACTGGTGTCGGGTCCAACGGCTCAAGTGAGTGAGCTCCTTGGTCTTCCGCTGAGGAGGAGGCAAGGAAGGGACCTGACGCCGGGTTCAGAAATGGCGGGGAACCCGACTTGTGGTGATGGTGACGATCCCCCGACTTAGCCAGGGCCTTGGAGGACAAGGAATGCCTGGGAGTCTTGGCTTGAGAAGAGGAGCCTGAAGACTTTCTCACTGCAGCGGGGGAAGGCTGAGAGCTGGCCCAGGAAGGAGAGCGGTCGGACCTGGAGCCGGAGCTGCGCGAGTCGGAGGCCCTAGACAGGGACCTGGAAGGGGCCTTCTCTCTATGCTTCTCAGCATGCTTGTGGGCCTTCAATAAGAATCCCCTTGGAAGCCATGGTCTTGAGTTGTTCTAACAGAACGCCTGTAGGGCCTTCTGGGACGGATCCGGTTCTGCTATTGAAACCCTGGCAAAGGTGCAGGACCGGTGTCATGGTCTGGGCCTAGGCACCGACACAGGCAAGTCAGGATCCTTGAATGGGATCTGCTTCCCACAGCGCGCTTCGAGGGTGACTGGAGGTCGGAGAGGACATCAGAGAAAAACTGAGCAAGGAAACGAATTTCCGTAGGAAAACACTTTACCGCAGCGTCGCGTTAGAAGCTGAACGAAGGGTGAGACATGAAGTCGGCGGAAGGGAACTGGGGAATCTGGGACCGCCCCCTTATCTACTACGCCTGACGTCGGAGGCGGGACCGACGTCGGGGGCGGTCCCCGCTGAAGATAGCTAGCTAGAATTTTTCCATGGGGTCCTGACGCCTGCCAGCTTCAGTTCTAATGGTGTTACCTGCTGCAAGAGATGTGTCTCGAAGTAAGATCCAGGGTAATACTGTCCAAATGAACTCCACTCAGGAGGAGGAGGACCAGCCGGGAAATGGTCCTCAGGATACCCAAGGGGGTAATGAGGAACAGTCTGGGGTCCGAATAAATCTCCGTCGTCCAGACTGATGGATGGGGGACCCGTCGTCGGACCCTAGTACTGTAAATCGTGTGGGTCCTGGGCGTAGGATGTTCAGCGCCAGGGAACCGGACATGCGACCGGCACCACCCAAACTGGAACTGGAAAGAGATCCGGCATCGGAGGGGCTGGCATCTGGGCAAGACAAAGGAGGCCTGACGGCAGGACTGGGTCTGGCGCCGGAGGTAGATCACTGGGCCCTGGCTGAGGGAGAGTCATCAGAGGTTCCCACATAAGAATTGGTAGAGCCGTATCTGATGGTGGGATCGGGACCGGGATATTCGTCGAGTCTGAAGGGATCCCACCTGGAGAAGGAGGAGGGGCCTCCACTGTAAGGCAAGATGGCTGCAGAGGAGCCTCCTTCCCCATGACTCCATTAGGGGAGCACGGGACTGACCCCAAGGAATGGTCTACGATGTTGAGGGGTCCCGCACTATCTTCGCCTGAGGTACCCACCTGAGAAGGGGAGGGAGGGAGGACAGGGGCTTTCTCCCCTGGTTCTGCTGGATGTTGGGTGAGGCGCCATTAGACTCCGACGGGAGAACCACGTCTGGGCGGCCGTCAGAGATGGACACCTTACCAGACCCCGGCCGACTTATCGGCTGGTGCCAGGCGGGTCCCCCAAGGCTGGGGAGCCACCTTACCAGCAGCTAGGCAGTCCCCGGAGGAGCCGGGGGCCGACTTAGCGGCCGTAACGGTACGGCCGTCGGAGGAGCCAGCATTCGACTGACCCATGGAAGATTTTTCAGACTTACCATCCTAAGTCTTCTTAGGTGGCGCTGAGAGCTGCCTTGCTCGTCGAGGGCCGCGAGGCCTCAGGTTGGTCCGTGGAGCGTTCCTGCTCCCGAGATTTCTCCTTATGGTGTTTCTTGGAAGGAGAAGATTTTTTGGACAAGGACTCTCTGATGTGGTCCATCTGCTTCTCTAATAAAGCGAGGTAGACTTTTAAAAAGTGGGCCTCGAAAGCCTGCTGTCTCCACTTTTTTGGTGGCCTGATTAAATGTCTGGCACTCCGAGCACGATGAGACAGGATGGTCTGGGCCCAAACAGACAATGTACTTCAGATGACCATCCTTATGAGTGATCTGCGTGCCACAGGACGAGCACTTCTTAGGAGAAGACATAAGCGAGAATTGAGAAATAATAAGGTCGTAGAAATCCAACGCAAGAACTAACACGACGATCGCTACTGGAAGTCTGCTATACGGCTGACACGAGGCGACGGCGGGAAAGAACTGGAGGGCGGGTGTGGGGACTGCCCACTATATATGGCCATGTGACGTCAGGTGGGCGGTCCCCCGTCAGGGATTGCTAGAAAAGTCTGCCTTAAGGCCCGATGCCAGGTGGCGTCAGTCCTATATGTAATGACCTACTGAAGGAACCCTCCTGAAGTAAGATCATAGAGGATAATGTATGGTCTTTGGTTAATATCCACGCTGTAAACACTTCCAAGAGGTTGTCACGACATCACTGTAAACCTCTAGAGCGTAGTTCGAGAGGTTTTCAGATGTCATAGCAACCTCGAGAAGTGTTTTCAGCGCGGTTGTTAACCAAAGACCATACATTATATTTTATAGTGTATGGGCTACCAAGATTGTATAATCGCACACTGAATTACTTTACGGAACATTGTGAGCAGTTTTGTTATACCACTGCTATGACATACTCAAGAAGGGTTAACAGAGCAATGTCATATTGATGGCAAAACAAGGTTGTAATCTGCTTGATTTCAGTTAATAATAAGGGCTCTCCATACATTATAAGCTATCTAAACTATACTAATAAATAATTAAATAAAATTAACACCACCCAAAAACAAACAGTCCTCTATTTAAAATTGTGGGCAACACTAAGACTCAAGTCACTAAAGCCCAATAAACACTTACAGGTTTCAAACAGCATGGACAGCTGTGTTGCAGTACCCATAGGTTCTAGTATGAGAGGAAGAGAGGGGAGCTCAGGATACAGTAAGGTTCTCTTAGAAGAAACAAGATTACTATGGCAAGTCATTTTTTTTCTTCAAAACCCAAAAAATCTTAATGTATTCTGATACATGCAGACTACCCAAGCAGTACCTTTGGAGGTAGGCATAAAACCTATTTAGGAAACAAGATCTGCAGTACTGCTGTGCCAAACCCGGCATCAATTCTGGCTTGGGTATCCAGGCTGTAGTGTCTAGTAAAGATGTGAACTACTTTCCAGGTAGCTGCTTTGCAAATTTCCAACAAGGGAATATCTCTTGCAGCTGCTATTGAAGCAGCTGTACCCCTTGTAGAATTAAGCAATAAGACATGACAGGGTGTGCGCCATCACTGAAAAACGTCACACCTAGGGTGGGTCAAAGCACGAGGCCACAGGCCAAGTGCTTCCACCACCCTAGGTGTGACGTTATTCAGGGATGACGCACACCCTGGAGTGCCTTATTGCGATTATACTATGGCTATAAAAATCTGGCAAGACTTTAATGATTAAGCAATAAACATAAGAAACAAATCAGAAGTTATAACTTTATTTTAGACATAACACAGAGATAATAGTCCCTTCAAGAACTTTACTGCATCCCTCCATATTGCTTACATTGACTTTTTATAGCCAATTTTATTACATTGAGCTTAGCAATATTTTATATTCCTTTTATCTCATTTTTCACTTTGCAGAATTGAACACATTAATACTGACAGTCCCATTTAGTGTCTCTACAGAGATCAAATGTGCTGTGGCAGAGGCATCCATAAGGTTATTTTCTGTGTTGTTTTTTTGTTTGTTTGTTTTTTAACAGGTGTAAAGACTGTCCTAACAAACAGAAAAAAACAATTAAGCAATAAGGTATGGCAAGGTATTCGTTGTGGTTGGATAGTAGCACACCGTAGGTGTGGCATGAGGCATCTCCGAGTGCCTTCATTTCAACCACCCGAAAAGTGCCACTACTTCATCACAATGTACACCCTGGAGTGTCTTACTGTGATTATAAAATGGGTCCAAGATGTTTGTTTTTTGGGGCAAGAAATGCACCACATCAAAAAAGAAACATTTTTATGACTTTTTTACAGTCCCAGCACGGACATGCCATCTCAGATTTAAATATTATGTACAGCAAAATTCAGGTATTGTTAATTAGCTCTTAAACCCTCTAGTTTCCCCAACCCACCCCCTTTTATCCATTTCCCTCACCTTTCTTTCTTCTTCTTTGTAATATTCCCTCCCTTTTCTCTGTCTTGTTAATTTTCTGTCTTGCCAACATTCAAGAGATGGAATGTTTACTGCAGACAGAATGCAAGAATTCAAACCTCTGCTCAGTTCTGCTGGCAGAATGTTTACTCCCGCTAGTACACAACAGAAGGCCTCAGATGGAACCAGGGCTTTTGTTTAATCTGTAGCAGCTTAAACAACACAGATTTCCCTAGTAAGCAGGTGAGGATAGGAGGTTTTTTTTTCATGGGCAACAAAGAAACACCATAAATTACAATTCTAAGTACTGTAGTACTTTATTTTTTAAGTTATGTTTGTGTAAGAGTATTATGAGGGCAAATAACATTTAATTCTTATATTTATAAATTTAAGACAGTTTTATTTTTAGGGCCTAGTTGAAGGTTTTTAATGAGTTAAGGTGACAGCCACATATGTGATGGCAGTCAGGAATGGCTGGTACTTGATTTTATTGTGAAAAGACTACTGGACCATCTTCCACTGCTGTCATCATGGGATATCAGCACTGGGTTCTGAGCTCCTCAGCCAATCAGATTACTGGATTTTTTAAAGCCATATTATAATGGGCTCTAAGGCCTACAGGGGGCTGGCTCTTTACCAACTTTGCTGTAGCAGAACTGAATACAGGCAACAATCCAGTGGGCAATGGAACTCTTTGAGGCAGGTTTGTCCTTCCCCACAGGTTAGGAAGAGCCGAGTGCTATTCTGCCTGTGACCCTTTGTGTGATCCAAGTAGTAGCTTATAGCTCTCTTGATATCAAGGCTATGCAGTCTACATTCCCATGAACTGGAGTGATCAGTGAAGAAGACTGGCAAAGTGATGGACTGATTCAGGTGAAAGTCCAAGACCACCTTAAGGAGAAACTTCCTGTTAGTCCTGAGGACCACCTTGTCCCAATGGTCTATGTAATCTGGCACTGTGGACAAGGCCTGGAGCTCACTAATCCTCCTGGCTGAGGTGATGGCTACCATGAACACTGTTTTCCCTGTCACATACTTAAGCTCTGCTGAGAACATGGGCTCAGACGGTGGTTGAATGAGCTGGCCAATGCATATAGTGAGGTCCCATGCAGGAGTGGGTTCCCTGTGAGGGGGATGCAAGTGCAGCAGCCCCTTGAAGAACTTTCTGAATACCCGGTTAGCAGCCAGGGATAACCCTTTACCAGCTGAGAGGTATGCAGAGACAGCTGCTAGATGTACCTGGAGGGTGGAAGGCCTAAGGCCAAGAGTGTGCAGGTGTGCTAGATATTCCAGAACGACTGGCAAACCAGCCTGGCAGTAGTCTATCTCTTTGTGTTGGCACCAAATGTAAAACCTCTTCCACTTAGAGGTATAAGTCTTTCTGGTAAAGGGTTTTCTATAGACTCTAGGGACCTCTAGTACCCCTTCAGAGAAGTGCAGCTCAGCATACTGTAAGTCATCAAGAGCCAGGCCCTAAGCCTGACGGACTTGAGATTGGGGTAAAGGATCCAGCCCTGAGAGGAGGTCAGTAGGTTGTGACTCCTGGGTAGGAAGACTAGTTTGGATATTGACAGCGTCAGAAGCAGAGAATACCAGGGCTGCCTGGCCCAGTCTGGAGCAATGAGGAGCACTGTTGCTGGTTGAACCCTGAGCTTGTTCAGTACTGTAAGCAACAGGGGAAATGGAGGAAAGGCATTCAGGAACTTCCCTGTCCAATCCAATAGCAGTGCATCCAGAGGGACTGTGCCCACTGAAGGCGGCCTGCAACAGAAATCTGGCAGCTTGTGATTGTCTGGGGCTGTGAAGAGGTCCACCTCTGGGGTGCCCCACCTTCGGAACACAATTTGCAGGATCTGTCTGTTTAGTGAACACTTGCGGTGATTCTGATTGATCCTGCTGAGGGCACCTGCAAGGACGTTGTCCTTCCCTGGGAGATAAACTGCTGAGAGGAAGATCCTCAGGGAGTAAGCCAGATTCCACACTTTCATGGCCTCTGTGCACAGGGTGGACAACATTGTGTCCCCTTGCTTATGTAGTACACTGTAGTTGTACTGTCTGTTCTGACTTGAACCACCTTGCCCAGAAGCAAAGGACTGAATACCCAGGTAAACTGCCCTGAGTTCCAGCAGGTTTATGTGAAGCAGAGACTCCTGCTGGAGCCAGGTACCATGTGCGGTTTTACTCCCCCAGGTGGGCACCCCATCCTAGGAGGGAGGCATCCGTTAACACTGCTGATGGTGGCAGCTGAATGAAAGGTACTTCTTCCCTGAGGTTGTCCTTTTCCTGCCAATACTGTAGTGCTTGGAGAAAGGTTCCTGTGACTGGTGCCATTTTTGACAGGGAATCTCTTTTCTGAGACCAGTGAGATCGAAGATGAAACTGGATGTCTCTCATCTGGAACCTGGCATGGTTAATGCCGCCATGTGTCCCAACAGCTGAAGAAAATGCCTTGCTGGTCCAGGGGTATGCAGTTATAAGGAGCTGGCCAACTGTACTACACTGTACACCCTTCCCTGAGGGAGGAAGGCTTTTCCTCTTAGTGTGTCCAATTCTGCGCCTATGAATTCCAGGAGCTGAACTGGTGTCAGCACTGACTTTTTCTGGTTTACCAGGAAGCCAAATACCCGCAGGGTATCCTGAGTGGTGGTCAGTGCATCTTTGACTGGCTGAGGTGCCTGACCTACCACCAACCAGTCGTCCAAGCATGGGAAGACTGTAACTCCCTGCCTCCTTAGGTGTGCTATCACTATTGCTATGCACTTGGTAAACACCCTTGGAGCAGAAGTCAGGCTGAAAGACATGGCTCTGAACTGGTAATGGCCTGATGGCAACCTGAACCCAAAGTACTTTCTGTGAGATTGCCTGATGGGAATGTGGAAGTAAGCATCTTTTAAAGCCAGAGATGCCAGCCAATCTCCCTGCCTAAATATAGGCCAAATGGTAGCCAGAGTGACCATTCTGAACTTTGGCAAATGCCTGTTTAAATGTCCGAGATCCAGTATGGGTCGCCACTCCCCCATTTTCTTTAGGGTGCGGAAGTACCTTGAGTAGAGACCCTTTCCCCTTTGGGCTAAGGGAACCAGCTCTATTGCCTTGTCCTGAAGGAGGTTTGCTACTTCCTCCTCCAACAGAGCTGCTTCTGATAGGGTGGCAGGTCTGAAAACTCTTGCTCTCAGTTTGGGTAAAACCTTGAAACTGAGGGCAAGCCCCGGGCTCACTACCTCCAGGGCCCACTTGTCTGTGGTAATGGATTCCCAAGCTTGGAGACAGTGAGCCAGCCTGCCTCCTACTGAAGTAGGGAGGTGATCCTGGCAGACTCCTCAGGTGATTAAGCTGAAAGTCCAAGACCACCTTAAGGAGAAACTGGTCAAAATGGTCTGCTTTGTTTGTGCACTTGGCCGAGTGCTGAGGCCAGCACATTTGCTGCCCATTCTGCCTCTGCAGTACCCCCTCTGAGGCTGATAGGATGGCATGGCCCAAGTCTGGAAGAAAGGTCTGTAATGGGTTCAACCCCTACCCCCTTTACTTCAGTACTTCTGTGGTGTTGCTGCCTTCTCTGCCTGTCTCTTAATATGTATAGCCTCGAGGAAAGGAGGGAGAGGGGGGACATGATAGAAACGTTCAAGTACCTCAAGGGAATCAACAAAGTCCAAGAGGGTAGCATCTTTCAAAAAAAGAGGTGTGCAAGAACAAGGGGGCACAATTTGAAGATGGGGGGGCGGCTCAGAGGTAATGTAAGGAAGTATTTTTTCATAGAGAGGGTTGTGGATGCATGGAACGGCCTTCCAGAGGAGGCTGTGGAGTCAAGAACAGTGATTGAATTCAAGCATGCATGGGACAGCCATAAGGCAATTCTAGGGGTTGGGGGTAGAAAGAAGTAGGCTGCTGGTTAACTAGGATCTGCAGCTTATCCGTTAGGTAGGGAAATGGGCAGACTGGGTGGGCCAAGCGGTCCTTATCTGCCGTCAAATTCTATGTTTCTCTCTTAGCAGCAGCACTCTTATAGGCCACCTTATACTCATCCATCTTCTTCATGTAAGCCTCCGTTTGCTCACAAGGAAAATCCGGGGCCTTTGTCTGAGTGTCCTGAGGCAGATTAGTGGACCTTAACCAAGCAAACCTACACCGGGACACTGAAGTTGCCATCTGTCTGGCTGCAATGTTGTTGGCATGCACTGCCATTCGAAATTGGCATTTGGAAACCTCTATGCCCCTTTTTGCAGCTTCAGCCAGGTCTGATGCCATGGGTACAGGGCAAGCCTTGGCTATGTCTAAAACTGTGTTCCAGAGGCTTTTCTGATATCTGGAAACATAAGCCATAGAAGTGGCCTGATAGCCAAAGCAACGCCCAAGTAAGATTTCTTGGCCACAGAATCCATCTTCCTAGAGTCTTTATCAGGTGGGTGTGATGTCAGGGGAATGCTGCTTTATCACATGCAGCAGCCTGGACCATCCCCTTCATGGCCGGGGTGTCCAAAGAGGAACTCTGCTCCAGACTTGGCAACCCAGTATTTCCTGTCCATCCTCTTGTCCACTGGGGGGATGGAAGTGGGGGTCTGCAAGATTCTAGAGGCCTGTCTCTCTCTAGGGATTTGTGGATGGGCAACAACAGCCTTTTAGTTGCTGGCACATCCATCAACTCCATGTAATCTGGCTCCTCCTCCTTTGTAGATTCCCGGGTGGAGATGTTCAGAGCGTGTGCCACTTGCTTCATAAAAGCAAAATGTGTAGGAAAAATCCTCAGCTCCCTTAGGGGAGTCAGGACGCTGTGGATCAGGGATACGTCTGGCTCAGGAGGTTCCCCAAAGTCCTCCTCATCTTCACTCTCAGCAAAGTGTTCAAAAGAACTGGGAACCGAGGAAGAACCCAGATCCTGAACCAAGGTCTGTGAAGCGGGCCGCTGATTGCAGCACCTGGATAATTCTAATAGCGTAAGCTATTTCCTCAGTTACCCAAGTGTTTCTCCTTCCTTTTCTTTTTAGCAGAACCTACTGGTTCAGAGGCAGTGTCTGCGGTTCTCTTTCTACCCACAGAACCATCACCCTGGTCAGAGGGCTGTTGAACCTGTTCCTTGGGTTTTCCTTTTTGAGAAGGAGATAGTATACCTGAGGTCGGATCAGCAGCCTTATCAGACATTTTTTTCCTCTCAGTTGGTTCAATCGCCTATCAAGCGCTGACTGAGGAAAATTCTTACAAATTTCACAATCTGCCTTCAGGTGGTCAAACCCTAGGCAATGAACACAAACCAAGTGAGGATCTGCTTTAGCAAGTGGTTCACCAACTCTGTACAATGCTGAAAACCCACTGGACAGGTTCTTTTCTTGGGTAGCAACATAATCAAATAACCGGCCCAGGGAAGTAGCTTTTTAAAGAAAATTTAGCTTAAAAAATTATATACAAAGGTTCGGTTTCCTCCCAGCTGTGAAGAACTGGCTGGGAACTGAAAAACTTACTGGAATAACACTAAATCTAGACTAATATACCTGTAAAATCAAGGACAGTGCTTTAAAAATGAACAGAAATAAAAAGTACTTGAAAAAAACGAGAAAATAAAATCTTTAGGAAAGATGAAGGAGAGCTCTCCGAGGCGTCTGACTTAGGCAAGCGGAGTAAAGAATCTGACAGTTGCAGGATGTATTCCAGGGACAGTGGTTTGAAAACCGAGCTCCAGCCTAGCATTCCATCATTAGCATAGGTTCTATTAACCATTTCAGCTCCAGGACAGTCCTATGGTGAGACCATACTGCATATGTCAGAATACAGTAAGATTTTTTGGGGTTTGAAAGAGAGCTTTTGCTGTGCTCTGGGTCTTTTGAGTGAGCAATACTGTTAGCAAGCCGATTTTCCGATGTGAAATCAAACAGGGCTGATAAAGGGTTCCAGGAGAAGCTTCCCCATTCCAGACAGATCCCAGGAAGATTTCCATGTGGGGATTTGAAAAGTGCAGGTAGCGGTTGCACTGCTATGTGCTGAAATGCTTACTACACCTCTTAAACGGTAATATGCCATTATTGCTTGAGACGGGGCGGAGAGCATCAATAACAAATTAAATGTGTGTTAATCTACTGAACTCAGTGGAGTAACTTCCTGCTTAAATTTTGAGAGGTCTGTGTTGAATGCAAGCTTGGTGAAGAAGAAAAAATTACTCACCTTAGTAATTGTGTTTCTTCTAATGGAGTCTTGCTGTATTCTGACTTATTTCAGTTAGTCCCAACACTTGAACTGCCCCAGAGAGAAGGTTAAATTCTAGGCAGAGCACAGAACGTTGAGCTCGAGCTCGGTTCAAACCTTGTCTGCTGCACTTTGAAGCGTAACCGTCAGACTCTTACGAGCTAATACTAACTACTATGTGGAAATTGTAAAATTTTTACTTGCCAAAATGGCAAACAAATATTTTGGATCCCCAAAAGACAAGTCGAGAAATCCAAAAACCAGGTAGTGAACAACTGAATATTATTAAATTAAAAAACATAACCCACTCCCCCTTTCTAAAAAGAGGGAATGCCCAAATGCACCCCTGGGATGCAACACTGCACCTGCCAGCCCACTTCCCAAAAACAGGTTCTGAGAGGAGAGGCAGGGAGGGAGGTCAGACTGCAGCAAGACTCCATTAGAAGAAACATAATTACTAAGGTGAGTAATTTTTTTCTTCAAACATGAAGTCTTGCTGAATTCTGACTACTGCAGACTACCACGCAGTACCTCCATGGAGGAGGGATTCGAACCTACTTTGGGAATAGGCTCTACAGTAGTGCTGCACCAAACCGAGCATCACTCCTAGCCTGGATATCCAGGGAGTAATGCTTGGTGAATGTATGGACTGTTTTCCAGGTGGCTACTTTGCATATCTCTAGTAAAGGAATATCCCTGGCAGCAGCCAGGGAAGCAGCTGTACCTCTAGTCGAATGAGTCCTCAGGCCTGAGCGTGGTATTTTGCCCAGCTTCTCATAGCAGAATTGCATACAAGAGACAATCCACCTGGCAATAGTTCTCTTAGTGGCAGGTTTGCCCTTTCCCACCTCTCCATAAGTGAGAAACAACTGGAAGGAGTCAAACCTGTGTGCCTTAGTACGCTCAATGTAGTAGCTAAGGGCTCGTTTAACATCCAAACTGTGTAATCTTCTCTCTCCTGAAGAAGAATGATCAGTGAAGCACAGGGAAAGACATGGACTGGTTCAAATGAAGGTCTGAAACCACTTTTGGTAAAAACATCCTATTGGTTAAGGACCACCTTATCTTTATGGAAAGAGATAAATTCAGGCTCCACTGACAGAGCCTGTAATTCACTGATACGCCTGGCAGAGGTAATAGCTACCAGGAACACAGTTTTCCAAGTCAAGTACTTAAGCTCTGCT
The DNA here is from genome assembly GCA_016271365.2 of Neoceratodus forsteri. Lineage (NCBI taxonomy): Eukaryota > Metazoa > Chordata > Ceratodontiformes > Ceratodontidae > Neoceratodus > Neoceratodus forsteri. The sequence continues at coordinate 280,148,976 of CM028138.1, read as the reverse complement.
GAAGACAAAGGCTCAAAGGGGGGTTGCATAAGCTGAGCAATGCAGACATTAAGGTCCCAAGCAGGAGTAGTATCCCTAAAGGGGGGCTTGGTATGAAGCAATCCCTTGAAAAATTTACAGAAAACAGGATGAGATGCCAGTGAAGAGGGCTTTCTCACTGACAAAAAAGCAGAAACAGCTGACAAGTGTACCTTGAGAGTAGCTGGTCTGAGGCCTAGGCCACTGAGCTGAACCATGTAAACCAGAACTGTAGACAATTCAGCAGTATCTGGGGAAATATGCTTCTTGGAACACCAAATACTAAATCTTTTCCATTTGGAGTTATAAGTTTTTCTGGTGGCAGGTTTTCTAGAAGCTTTGAGAATATCCAGAACCCCTTGAGACAGATGCAAAGTTGCATACTCTAACTCTTCAAGAACCATGCCTTGAGGTTGAGAGACCGAAGGTTGGTATACCAAATCCTCACGAGAGGAGGTTAACAGGCTGTAATTCCTGGGAAAAGACAAGAGAAGATGGACTGCTAGGGACAGCAACAGAGGATACCAAGAATGCCTGGCCCAGTCTGGAGCAATCAGGATCACTTTGCAGGACTGTGACCTTATTTTGACCAGGACCTTGAACAGTAGGGGGAAAAGGAGGGCAGGCATATAGAAATTTCCCTTTCCAATTCAGAATCAGAGCATCCAGAGGGACTGAGTCCAAGACTGGGGGTCTGCAACAAAATAGAGGAAGTTGGTGATTGTATGGGGCTGCAAAGAGATCCATCTCTGGAGTGCCCCACCTTGAAAAAATCACCTTTAACACTAGGGGTCCAGGGACCATTCATGATGGCCCAGGGAGATCCTGCTCAATGCATCTGCTAGCACACTGTCCTTCCCTGGAAGATGGACTGCTACGAGAGAGGTCTGTAGAGAATAAGCCAGGGACCATAATCTCATGGTTTTCGTCGTGCACAAAGCCGTAGACGGAGTGCCTCCCTGCTTGTTGATATACCACATGGTGGTGGTGTTGTCTGTCCTGACCTGAACCACCTTGTTCTGTACTGAGAGAATGCTTGCAGGGCCAGAAAAAACACCCTGAGCTCCAGGAGGTTGAAGTGGAGAAGAGACTCCTGAGAGGACCATACTCCCTGGGCTGTGAGAGTCCCCAGGTGGGCTCCCCACCCCAGGAGTGACGCATCTGTGGTAAGAACCACAGAATGAGACTGAGTGATTAATGGGAGTCCTTGCCTGAGGTTGTCCTGATCCTGCCACCACTGGAGAGCCTGGATCAGAGTCTGAGTCACTGGAATTAGTTTGATTAGAGGATCTTTTTTTTTCTCAGACCAAAAAGCCCTCAGATGAAACTGAATGTCCCTCATCTGAAATCTGGCCCCTTGGACCACTGCAGTGGAGGCTGCCATGTGGCCCAGAAGCTGAAGGAAGTGCCTTGCTGGTCGAGAAACCAGAAGGTGGAAGGAGGAAGCCAGCTCTATAATAGTCCTTACTCTTTCCAGGGGAAGAAAAGCTCTTGCTTTGACAGTATCCAGCTCTACCCCTATAAAAGTGAGAAGCTGTACAGGCTCAAGGACTGACTAGGGAAGATTGAGAAGAAATCCTAGGGAAGAGAGCACCTGCTGGGTCACTTGCAGATCTGACATGACTTGGTCTGGAGACTGACCCACAATGAGATAGTCGTCCAGTTATGGGAATATGGAAATATTCTTCCTTCTTAGAATGGCCACTACTACTGCTAGGCATTTTGTTAAACACACTTGGGGCTGATGTTAGGCTGAAGGGCATTGCTTTGAACTGGTAATGGCCTGAAGGCAATTCGAACCTGAGGTACTTTCTGTGGGAGCACCTGATGGGAATGTGGAAGTAGGCATCTTTTAGGTTCAGGGAGGCTAGCCAGTCCCCTGGCCTTAGAGAGGGAAGGATTATTCCCAGAATCACCATTTTGAATTTTGGTTTTAAAAGATGTTTGTTCAGGTATCTTAAGTCTAGGATGGGTCACCACTCCCCTGTCTTTTTCAGGGTAAGGAAGTACCTGGAGTACAGACCCTTGCCCCTGTGTATTGTAGGAACCCTCTCTCTATGGACCTTAAGGCCAGTAGAGGTGAAACCTCTGCCTCTAAAGCAATGGTTTCGGAGATGCTTGCAGGTGGAAAGGATCTGGCTCTCAGCTTTGGGAATTATTTGAAGCTGAGAACCAGCCCCTGGCTTACTACCTCCAGGACCCACTTGTCTAAGATAACAGACTTCCAGTCCTGGAAGTAGTAAGTCAGCCTGCCTCCTACAGGGATGGGGGAGTCGACCCGGGCTGACACATCAGGGTGTCTGCTTGGTAGGAGCCTTAGGCTGAAGGTAGATGCAGCCCTGCTCATCCCCCTTCTGCTACTCCCTCTGAAGAACCCCCTCTAAGAAAAGGGAGAAGAGGCCTGTGCTTGGTAGAAAGGCCTGCTGCCTTTGAGGAGTTGCCTACCTTTCCTTGGCCTGTGCACTCCTATATTCATCCATCTTTTTCATGTAATTCTCTGTCTGCTCCCCAAACAGAGAATTACCCACCACAGGGAAATCCATGGCCTTAGCCTGGGTGTCCTGTGAAAGGCTAGTACATCTGAGCCAAGCTATCCTCCGAAGAGCCACAGATGAAGCCATGACTCGTGATGACACATCACTGGAGTCAACAGCAGCATGAAATTGTACCTTTGATGCCTCAATTCCATCAGCAGCCACCTCCTCCAGCTCCTTGGCAAGCTGTGGGGAAGCCTGCTTAGCCAGCGCCAGTACAGTGTCCCACCTGGACTTCTGGTACCTGGCTGTACAGGCCATGTAATTTGCCTGCCTGAGTCCACAGGAGGAAGCCATGTACTGTTTGCTTGCCATGGCATCCAGCTTCTTGGAGTCTTTATCTTGGGGGGTGTGAAGCCAAGGGCATGTTAGCCTTATCACAGGCTGCAGTCTGCACGACCCCAACATGGCTGCATTGTTGGTACAAATATTCCGTACCTGAGCCTGAGAAAGTGTACCTCTTGTCCATCCTTTTGTCAACAGGAGGTACAGAATTTGGAGCCTTTAACAGTTTTTGTGTCCGTTTTCCAAAGGACTTATGAAGGGGAATAGACAGCCTCTTGGACTCTGGGATGTCCATCATCTCCACATAATCAGGCTCCTCCTGTTCCTCCACAGCTTCTTCTACAGGGAGCTGGAGGGTTTCTGCCACTTTTCTGTAAAACATGTAGTGGGAAGGGGACTCAGAAAGCCTAGGAGAGGAAACGCCATAAGGCCTGTCTGGGGAGATTTCCGGTTCGATAGGCTCATCCAGATCTTCCATACCATCATCACCACCTTCGTAATCCTTGTCCCCCTCCAAATCAGGTTCATAAAAATCTTCAGGGGCATAATCCTGAACCGGAGGAACTGACTGAACCAAACGCCTGCCAAAAGGCACCGGATCAGGTGGAACCGGACGAAGCGATTCCACAATCTAAATCGCTCGGGCAATCTCCTCGGCAGTCGGAACATGGGTCCCCGGATCCAGCCGATTTGTCTTTTGGTTTTCTTTTGATGGAACTGAACCCTCGGAATCGGTTCTCCTCTTGCCCGAAGTATCGCCCTGGTCAGAGGGCACTCCTTCTGGCTCAGTCGGAACCGAACCGGGCTGGCCATCCGGGTCAGCAGACTTCTCAGCCTCCTTATCCCTAAGCCTGCCCAACCTTTTTTCCAGGGTAGACTTAGGGAAGTTCTTGCAAATTTGGCAGTCTGAATCGAGGTGGTCAAACCCCAGACAATAAACACAGGTGGTGTGGGGATGAGCCTTAGCAAAGACTTCCCCACACACACTGCTGTGTTGAAACCCAGTGGGCCCAGTTTTTCTTTTGGGTTTCTCAGACGTAGCCATCCTAACCAACAAACTTACCCTTTTTACAGCAACAGCTAGGCAAAACTCCCTTATCGGTTTCTAACTGTGTCATGGGTGTTGGAAAAAAATGCAAGAAAATAAGTGTTTTTCGATAAGGTCTGGTAACCACACACTAAAGAACAGGAAACAAAATACACTAGACGACCGGTTCAGCTGAACCGGTCGAAATATCACTTTACAATTTCCATAAGTCTTTTACTATGGTTAGTTCACTACCGAGTACTTACTGTACCACAGACAGAGATCTGAACCGAAATCAGACGAAATAATCGGTAAAACCGACGACTTTAACCGACCTTTGAACCGTGAGCAAAGGAGAAGTCTCCGGAGCGACTGTTCAGTTAGGCGGAGTAAAGAATCTGATGGTTACGCTTCAAAATGCAGCAGACAGAGGTATGAACCGAGCTCGAGCTCAATGTTCTATGCTCTGCATAGAATTTAACCCTCTACTCTCCGGGGCAGTTCAAGTGCTGGGGCTAACTGCAACAGTCAGAATACAGCAAGACTTCATGTTATTTGAACGTTGAGCTCAAGCTCGGTTCAAACCTCTGTCTGCTGCACTTTGAAGTGTAACCGTCAGATTCTTACGAGCTAATACTAACTACCCCCACTATTTGGATCCCCAAAAGACTCAAATTGAGAAATCCAAAATCAAAAACCAGGCAGTGAACAACTAATGACTATCAAAATAATAAAACATAACCCACTCCCCCTCTCTAAAAAGAGGGAGTGCCCAAATGCACCCCTGGGGTGCAACACTGTACCTGCCAGACCACTTCCCAAAAACCAGGTTCTAAGAGGGAAGGCAGGGAGGGAGGTCAGAATACAGCAAGACTCCATTAGAAGAAACATAATTACTAAGGTGAGTATTTTTTTCTTCAAACAATATGAAGTCTTGCTGTATTCTGACTTATTGCAGATTACCAAGCAGTACCTCCATGGAGGAGGGATTCAAAACCTATTTTGGGAATAGGCTCTGCAGTACTGCTGTACCAAACCGAGCATCACTGCTAGCCCAGATATCCAGAGAGTAATGCCTGGTGAATGTATGCACTGTTTTCCAGGTGGCTGCTTTGCATATCTTTAGTAAGGGAATATCCCTGGCAGCAGCCAGGGAAGCAGCTGTACCTCTAGTCGAATGAGCCCTCAGGCCTGGGGGTGGTATTTTGCCTAGCTTTTCATAGCAGAATTGTACACAAGAGACAATCCACCTGGCAATAGTTTTCTTAGTGGCAGGGTTGCCCTTCCCCATAAGTGAGGAACAACTGGAGGGAGTCAAACCTGTGAGTCATAGTACGCTCAATGTAGTAGCTAAGGGCCCTTTTAACATCCAAACTGTGTAATCTTCTCTCTCCTGAAGAATGATCAATGAAGAACACGGAGAGACACGGATTGGTTCAAATGAAAATCTAAAACCACTTTAGGTAAGAACCTCCTATTGGTTCTAAGGACCACCTTATCTCTATGGAATGAGATAAAATCAGGCTCCACTGACAGAGCTTGCAATTCATTGATACGTCTGGCAGAGTTAATATCTACCAAGAACACAGTTTTCCAAGTCAAGAACTTAAGCTCTGCTGAGGACAAAGGCTCAAAAGGAGACTGCATAAGCTGAGCAATGCAAATATTAAGGTCCCAAGCAGGAGTAGAATTCCTAAATGGGGGATTGGTATGAAGCAATCCCTTGAAAAACTTACAAAAAACAGGGTGAGATGCCAGTGAGGAGGGCTTTCCCACTGACAGAAAAACAGAAACAGCTGACAAGTGTACTTTGAGGGTAGCTGGTCTGAGGCCTAGGCCATTAAGATGAACCATGTAATCCAGAACTGTAGACAAGTCAGCAGTGTCTGTGGATATATGCTTCTCTTGGAACACCAAATGATGAATCTTTCCCATTTGGAGTTACAAGTTTTTCTGGTGGCAGGTTTTCGAGAGGCTTTGAGAATGTCCAGAGCCCCTTGAGACAGATGCAAATTTGCATACTCTAACTCTTCAAGAGCCATGCCTTGAGATTGAGACACCGAAGGTTGGGATACCAGATCCTCCCTTGGGAGGAGCATAACAGATTGTGATTCCTGGGAAGAGATAGGGGAAGATGGAATGCTAGGGACAGCAACAGGGGATACCAAGGCTGCCAGGCCCAAAGTGGAGCAATCAGGATCACTTTGCAAGCTTGTGACCTTATCATGACCAGGACCTTGAACAGCAGAGGAAAAGGAGGGAAGGCATACAGAAATTTCCCAATCCAGAATCAGAGCATCCAGAGGGACTGAGCCCAAGACTGGGGGGTCTGCAACAGAAGAGAGGAAGTTGGTGATTGTCTGGGGCTGCAAAGAAATCTATCCTTGGAGTGCCCCATCTTTGAAAAATCACTTTTAGCACTAGGGGACCCAGGGACCATTCGTGATGGCCCTGGGAAATCCTGCTCAATGCATCTGCTAGCACATTGTCCTTTCCTGGGAGGTGGACTGTTACCAGAGAGGGGCTATAGAGAATAGGCCATGGACCATAATTTCATGGCTTCCAAGCACAAGGCCGTAGACTGAGTGCCTCCCTGCTTGTTGATATACCACAAGGTGGTGTCTGTCCTGACCTGAACAACCTTGTTCTGTACTGATTGTGAGAAGGCTTGCAGGGCCAGATAAACTGCCCTGAGCTCCAGAAGATTGATGTGGAGAAGAGACTCCTGAGTGGGCCACACTCCCTGGGCTGTGAGAGTCCCCAGGTGAGCTCCCCACCCCAGGAGAGAAGCGTCTGTGGTTAGAACCACCGGATGAGACTGAATGATGAATGGGACTCCTTGCCTGAGACTGTCCTGATCCTGCCACCATAGAAGAGCCTGGATCAGGGTCTGAGTCACTGGAATAAGTTTGGTTTGAGGATCTTTTTTCTCAGACCAAAAGGCTCTCAGATGAAAATAAATGTCTCTCATCTGAAATCTGGACCCCTGGACCACTGCAGTGGAAGCTGCCATGTGGCCCAGAAGTTGAAGAAAATGCCTTGCTGGTCGAGAAACCAGAAGGTGGAAGGAAGAAACCAACTCCATGATGGCCTTTACCCTTACCAAGGGGAGAAATGCTCTTGCTTTGACAGTGTCCAGTTCTACCCCTATGAAAGTCAACAGTTGCACTGGCTCGAGAACAGACTTGGGAAGATTGAGAAGGAAACCTAGAGAAGTGTGCGCTTGGTCTGCAGACTGACCCACTATGGGCCAGTCATCCAGGTATGGGAATATGGAGATATTTTTTCTCCTTAGGAATGCCACTACTACTGCTAGGCATTTTGTGAACACCCTTGGAGCTGATGTTAGGCCAAAGGGCATTGCTTTGAACTGGTAATGGCCTGAAGGCAGTTAGAACCTGAGGTACTTTCTGTGGGAGCACCTGATGGGAATGTGAAAGTAGGCATCCTTTAGGTCCAGGGAGGCTAGCCAGTCCCCTGGCCTTAGAGAGGGAAGAATTATTCCCAGAGTCACCATTATGAACTTTGGCTTTAACAGATGTTTGTTTAGGTATCTTAAGTCTAGGATGGGCCGCCATGCCCCTGTTTTCTTCGGGGTAAGGAAGTACCTGGAATACAGACCTTTGCCCCTGTGCATTGTAGGAACTCTCTCTATGGCCCTCAAGGCCAGCAGAGATGAAACCTCTGCCTCTAGGGCAATGGTTTCAGGGATACTTGCCAGTGGAAAAGATTTGGCTCTCAGCTTTGGGAATTTTTTGAAGCTGAGAACCAGTCCTTGATTTACTACCTCCAGGACCCACTTTTCTGAGGTAACAGACTTTCAGTTCTGGAAGTAGTAAGCCAGCCTGCCTCCTACAGGAATGGGGGAGTCGACCCGGGTTGACACATCAGGGTGTCTGCTTGGCAGGAGCCTTAGGCTGAGAAGTGGATGCAGCCCTGCTCATCCCCCTTCTGCCTCTCCCTCTGAAGAACCTCCTCTGGGAAAAAGAAGAGGAGGCCTGTGCTTGGTAGAAAGGCCTATGAAAAGGCCTGCCCCCTGCCCCTAGCCTGCTGCCTTTGAGGAGTTGACTGCCTTTCCTGGGCCTGTGCACTCCTGTAGGTGGTCCTGTACTCATCTATCTTTTTCATATAATTCTCTGTCTGCTCCCCAAAGAAAGAATTATTAACTACAGGCAAATCCATAGCCTTAGCCTGGGTATCCTGAGATAGGCTAGTACATCTGAGCCAAGCCAGTCTCCGAAGAGCAACAGATGTAGCCATGACTCTAGATGACACATCGTTGGAGTCCACAGCAGCATGAAACTGGATCTTTGATGCCTTAATCCCATCAGCAGCCACCTCCTCCAGCTCCTTGGCAAGCTGGGGGGGGGGCTGCTTAGCCAGTGCCAGTACAGTGTCCCACCTGGACTTCTGGTACCTGGCTGTATACGCCATGTAATTAGCCTGCCTGACTCCCAAGGAAGATGCCATGTACTGTTTCTTTGCCATGGCATCCAGCTTCCTGAAGTCTTTATCTGGGGAATGTGAAGCCAAGGGTATGTTAGCCTTATCACAGGCTTCAGCCTGCACGACCCCAACATGGCTGCATTGCTGGTACAAGTACTCCGTACCTGAGCCAGACAGCATGTACCTCTTGTCCATCCTTCTGTCAACAGGAGGTAAAGAATTTGGAATTTTTAACAGTTTTTGTGTCCGTTTCCCAAAAGACTTAAGAAGGGGAATAGACAACCTCTTGAACTCTGGGATGTGCATCATCTCCACGTAATCAGGCTCCCCTTGTTCCTCAACAGCTTCTTCCAAAGGGAGCTGGAGGGTTTCTTCCACTTTCCTGTAAAACAAAGTGGGAAGGGGACTCAGAAACCCTAGGAGGGCAAACACCAGAAAGCCTGTCTGGGGAGATTTCCGGTTCAATGGGCTCATCCAGACCTTCCATTCCATCAGCACCGTCGTAATCATCATCTCCCTCCAAATCCAGTTCATAAAAATCTTCAGGGGCATAATCCTGAACAGGAGGAACCGAATGCCTGCCAGAAGGTGCCGCATCAGTCGGAACCGGACGAAGCGATTCAACAATCCTAATTGCTCGGGCAATCTCCTCGGCGGTCGGGTGCAGTTCTGGATCCGAACCGGCTGATTTTTCTTTTCTCTTTCTTTTTGACGGAACCGATCCCTCGGAATCGGCTCTCCTTTGGCCCGAAGGAGTATCACCCTGGTCAGAGGGCACTCCTCCTGGTTCGGTCGGAACCAAACCGGGCTCACCATCTGGGTCAGCGAACTTCATGGCCTCCTTCTCCCTAAGCCTGCCCAATCTTTTATCCACGGTGGATTTAGGGAAATTCTTACAGATTTGGCAGTCTGAATCGAGGTGGTCAAACCCCAGACAAACACAAGTGGTATAGGGATCAGTCTTAGCAAAGACCTCCCCACACACACTGCAGTGTTGAAACCCAGTGGGTCCGGTTTTTCTTTTGGGTTTCTCAGACATAGCCATACTATTAATAAAACGTACCCTTTACTCGGCAAAAGCCAGGCAAGACCCCCTTATCGGTTTCTAACTGTGCTCCGGTTTTTTGGAAAAAAAAAAAAACGATAAGGACCGGTACCACACAGTAAACCTAAAGGAAGAAAACAAAACACAATACACACAAGATAACCGGTTCAGCCGAACTGGATAAAAATTTTAAAATTACGAAGTTTTTACAGCTAGACCACTACCTAAGCACTTACTGTACCACAGACAGGGATCTGAACCGAAAAAAACAACAACGAAAGGATCGGTAAAACCGATGACTTTAACCGACTGAGAACCGTGAGCAGAGGAGAAATCTCCGGAGCGACTGTTCAGTTAGGCGGAGTAAAGAATCTGACGGTTACAATTCAAAGTGCAGCAGACAGAGGTTTGAACCGAGCTCGAGCTCAACGTTCTATGCCCTGCATAGAATTTAACTCTTTCCTCTCCGGAGCAGTTCAAGTGCTGGGGCTAACTGCAATAAGTCAGAATACAGCAAGACTTCATGTTGTTTGAAAGCACAAGGAATGCGTCTGTGAGAGCCCGGTACTGGGAGAAGGTAAGTCTCAGCCAGGAAGAAGGTACCGAGGTCCTATGGAGGACAAGTAGGCTGGATGAACTGCCCTAAAACTTAATGGACTCCCTGAGAAGGAGAAAGAAGAATTAAAAGTAGGAAAAGACATTTATTGTTTTTATTGCCTGCCAGCTTAATATGGTCACAGTCCAGGCGATCTGTGGAAGCTGTTGAGGTATTTTTTCTATTCAGAGGTAACCTTTTTAATAACATATTGTTGGTAGCATTATACAGCTGGACTTTTAATTGCATGGTGTATTTTTCAAGGCTGGCTTTTTGCTTAAGAAATTGTTTGCTGGATTATAGACTTCAGTCCTACCAACCAAATTGCTGTTCTTTGGACAGAACAAATCTTTTTTTGGTAATCTTTACATTTTTGACAAGCTTTTTAAAAGCTTCAATGTGCTCCACAGAAGAATGTTCGATTTTTGTTTTATATGAATCTTTGACTCATGGAAGCAGGTATATTATAAAAATCCAAGGAGAGCCAGATCTACTCGTATACTGTTTGGACTAACACTGGACCCTAAAGGGTTTTCCTTCGAATGTAGTTTTAAGAAGAGGATTTATTTGGTCTGCACATAATATAAAGCTTTAATAGCTTCATCTTATCTTGTAAATATCTATTGCTGAGTTGCTACCAAAGATGTGTGTAACTGTCTGGTTACTGGTATATGGTTTGTCTTGTAACACAATTGTTAGTAACTAGTTGTAATTTCAGCCTTTTGCGTAAAGGCTATAAAAAGGGTGATTGGGGAGGTTAGGGTTTCAAAAGTTTATAAAATTTGCACAATTTAAAAAAAATAATAGGACGAACAGGGGCATTACGTATTTAGAGGGTCCAATTTGGTTTGATTTAGGCTTTGAAGTGCACAATACACTACCTATCTCCTATGCAATGCAGACACAAGGGAACATTTTACTTGTCTGTACGCTTAAAGTGATACTCATGGTGTAATGATCTCAACTGTTTAAGTGCAATAGTTAAGTAAGCGGGGTGAGCAATTCTGTGGTGAAATTGGGTATTTTTGTCCATGAGACCTGGATGGGGATGGGGGGTATTTCATGGTTAACCTTAAGGGCCTTGCTTATGGTCCCCTTATGACAGAAGGAAACTCTAATATGAACCTTACTGGCTTTTTTGGCAGGATATTAATGGGAAATGAAACAGAAGCTAAAAGCAAACATTATGAGTGGAGCTCGTTGCAGAACAGGTCCCTACTTCCAATAATCCCTTATATGCTGTTCTGAGACATAACAAAGTTTTGAATTTCATATTTTTGTTTATACATATATATGTACAGTATATTTTACTAAGATGAAGGCTTATGTTTGCTTGGGCAACTCTGCTCGGAATAGGGTGGTTCAATACACGAGCTTGATAGCACAGGTTGTGATAGACTCCTACAGTACATTTCAGATTTAATGTGGAGCCGGGGAGTTGAAGGGTACAAATGGATTGGAACCAGTCTGGTGGGTACATGGCTGAGCTAGGATTCCCTTGTTGGCAACAGGCTCAGACTCCCGACAGGGGTGTATACTGGATAATTCCCCTATGGCCCAAAATGATCCTCTCCTTTCCACAGTGACTTACTGAAATTTCAGGGATAGAAAGAGATGGAAAAATATCCAGAGATGTGGCAAAGATTCTAGGGGACCCTGTACTTCTTACATCAAGGATGTATTTAATTTATTTATTTTTTACTCCATGTACTGACCTGAATAGCTCAATGTGTACTGCAGTATTACAGACATCTGGGGGCTGAATCATAAGCAGAATGTTATTTAAACGTGTCCTATACTTGTGCTATATATGTTATTAGTCTAAGGCGTATTTTTTTTTAATCAATAACTTATTTCTATAATAGCTGTAAAGATCCTTGGTCGAACAAATAAAATCAAACTGAACATCTCTCCTGAATCTATCCCTTCCCCAGCTTCACAGCATGCCCCCCTTGTTATTGGGCATCTTTTTTTCCTGAAAAATACTCCCCTCATGTACCTTATTTACCCCACGAGGTATTAAAAGGTCTCCATCATATCCCCCTCTCCCTGCTCTCTTCAAGGGTGTACATATTGAGTTCCTTCAGCACCTCCTCATAGGGTTTTTGATGCAGACCCTGCACCATTTTAGTTGTCCTCCTCTGGACCACCTCAATTTTGTCTACATCCTTCTGAAGACGTGGTCTCAAGAACTGGACACAGTATTCTAAGTGGGGTCTTACCAGTGATCTATACAGAAGCCAACATCACCTTCCTCTTTAAATGCCAACTTATGTTGCAACTCCTACCCGCTTCCCAGGGCAGAGCTACATACCTCACCCACATGGACTTTGCAGAAAGGCAGCGTTCAAGCCACCCAAATGCACTGCAGCCTCTAGAGCACAAGACAGGTAGTGCAGCAGAAAAGATCTCCATACTCCCTCCGTCCCTTCGCATAGTAAGGTGTCCTGTGGGAATGCTCAGTCCTCCTGCCGGCCAGCTGTGTCACTCCCCAGACTGTAATACAATCCCGGAATAACGTGACTAACAGCTTTTCAACTACTACGCTTATGTCCCGGCCTCAACAAACCATTTCAACTGTTGCAACAAATAGCTGTAAAATGTGCTGTGATATCACGGGTTGTTGTGCTGTTACAAGAAACGGTCATACTGGGTTGTGGATGGAAGAAAGCAATTCTGCCCATATTAATTATCCCCCCACATCGGCAGGTCCAAATACACCCCTTTTCTAAAAGATACTTGTCTTAAGTTTTTTTTTTTTTAAATAAACCTAATGTACTACATTTAACCAGAGGTTTTTGGTAATTGGTTCCACAACCTGTCTATTCTTTGTAAGAAAAAATGTAACCTTCCACTTTTGGTTGTATTGTCAAGTGTTATATGCAGAGTATGTGTCCTTAGCCCAACTGGCTTCAACTGTGGCTTAATTTCGAGTTCTTGCATTAATTTGTCCTCTATGATTTTGTACATTAACAACAAATCACTCCTCACTCTTCTATTTTCAAGGCTATATAGGTTTGATCTTTTCAGCCTAGTTTTATAATCTAGGTGTTTCCAACCACCCACCATCTTTGTTATTCTACACTGTAACCCCTCAATTCTAACCACTTCTCCCCTTAAATAAGGGTTCCATTGGGGGGGCCCATAATCAAGATAGGGTCTAATGTAGGACTTGTATAAGAGTAATATGAATGATGCTGACTTATTAACAAAGGATCTCTTAAGCGGCCCGGTGGCACTGAGGGTTGAGGCGCTGGACGCCACACCTCGCGCTACGCTGGTGACCCGGGTTCGGGAACTAGCCTGGACCACCGGGGGTCGGCAGGGGAGAAAGACAGGATCGGCTGTTCTCCTCTCTCGGGGAGGGATCCAGGGGTATCCCGGTGTGGCAGCGGCCCCCGGTGGAGACCGGCGGCACTGCTACGCACAGGGGCTTACAAGCTTGGGGCAGACGTCGGGCAACTGCCTTCCGGACGTGGGTGGGAGCACCCACATCGTGGGCTGGGTGGCATTGCACGTCTTACGTCGGAGGCGTAAAACATTACTGGAAAAAACCCTCCGGCCCGGATAGGCGACGACCCTCCCAAAGCCTTGCCGCCACACGCCCAACACTGGAGCCCCGCCACCGCCTGTTCGATCTCCTCGGGACCCTATGTCCCCCCCGGGGGTGCCCTAGGAGAAAGTAATGACCTTGAGGATGGCGAGGTTCACCGTGGGCAGTAGAGTGGCACCGGCCAGCAGAGCGGTCTGAGAGAGTTCCGGAGTCAGGGGAGATAAACAGAGTTGAAAAAAAAAAAGGATCTCTTTATATTCCTAATCATGTAATTTGATTTTCTTATAAGGTCAGTATGGTGAGCAACAAAATGTAAATGTTGGTCTATAATAATACCAAAAATCCCATTCTGTATCAATCTTAATTTTGACAGCATGCAAGGTGTATACCTGTTTGGTGTTAAATTTACCAACGTGCATAACAGAACACTCTTCTACACTAAAACACATTTCATTCACCCTTGCCCACTCCTCCACCCCAAGTCTATTGCCAGTTGTTTAATTTCTTCCGTTTTTACAGGCCCTCCTAATTTCATGTCATCCGCGAATTTAACTATCCAACTAATTATGTCTGTTTGTAAGTCACTACTATATAAGGAAAACAGTACTGGGCCCAGGACGGATATCTGGGTAACCCCACTAGTCACTTCACCCCTGTCCAAACAGCACCCACTAACTGTAACATACTGTTTCCTGGCAGTCATCCAGTTTCTAATCCATAATACTAACCTCTTATCTATCACTATTTTACTTAATTTTAGAAGTACTATACCACGCGGTACCTTATCGAATGCCTTTTGAAAGTCTAGAAACACTACATCCACTGGTATATTGTTTTATATACTTTTATTCACCTTGTTGTAGAAACTTGTCTGGCTCATTAAACAAGATCTATTCTGTCTAAAACCATGTTGTTTGTTGTCACTATATTTTATAATATTTAAGTTTTCCTCTAGTTTGTCCTTTAAAAAGGTCTCAGCCATTTTACATATGACCGATGTCAGACTTATCGGTCTGTAGTTTGAGCTATCAGATCTACTACCCTTTTTAAACAATGGTATAACAGTAGCATTTTGCCAGTCTTCGGGTACTTGACTGTTACTAAAGGATAAGTTAAGCAGAAAAGCCAGAGGTTTTGCAATATTGTGTATTGCCTCTTTTAATAGTTTTGGGTGAATAAGATCTGACCCTGCAGATTATCTTTCAGTTTACTTACTAAGTCCTGTACCTCTTTTGAACTGATTTCCAAGTTGATTTCGGGCCTATTATCCCATTATATCTATTGATCCTGTCCTACTAGCAGTAAACACAGAGCAAAAATAGTAATTAAAAATATTAGCCATACCCAACAGATTTGTGATGTCTTGCCCTTTATGAATCAACGGACCTACACGAGTATTAGACTTGTTATAGCTATTAACATCAGCATAAAAATTCTCCCCCCATCCTTTCTGTGCACAATACCAAATTCTACTCTTACTCTTTCCCTTCTGATCATTCTATTTTTTTATATAGAAACATAGACTTTGACGGCAGATAAGGACTGCTTGGCCCACCTAGTCTGCCCATTTCCCTACCTACAGGGTAAGCCGCAGATCCTAGTTAACCAACAGCCTACTTCTTCCTACCCCCCCACCTGAACTGCCTTATGTCTGTCCCATGCATTCTTGAATTCTCCCAGTTTTTGACCCCCGACCTCCACAGGAAGGCTGTTCCATGTGTCCACCACCCTCTACGTGAAAAAATACTTCCTCACATTGCCCCTGAGCTGTCCCCCTCTATCTTCAGATTGTGTCCACTTGTTCTTGCATATCTCTTTTTCTGAAAGATGCTACCCTCTTGGACTTTGTTGATTCCCTTGAAGTACCTGAAAGTTTCTATCACGTTCCCCCCCCCCTTTCCTCAAGGGTATACATATTAAGTTCCTTTAGTCTTTCTTCGTATGGCTTCTGTTACAGACCCTGCACCATTTAGTTGCCCTTCTCTGGACTGCCTCCATCCTATGTCTTTGCAGAGATGGGGTTTCCAGAACTGCACGCTGTACTCCAGATGGGGTCTCACCAACTGTCTACAGAGGGATGACAACTTCCTGTTTTCTACTGGTGATGCCTCTCCCTATACATCGTAGCAGAGGTTTGGTTCTTTTTCTTTAGCTCATAAGATTACTTTTTTCTGTTTATCTGTCTCAGGACCCTCCTGGTACACCATATTGGAAGCTTCCCTCTATTATCATACATCCATTTATTGGAGACATACTTCTCCTCTCCCTTGAGAAGCTTAGTTTTGAAAATGTGCCATATGTCTACTACATTATTATGAAAATCGCATTCCCACTCCCAATTCATTATTAATTTTATTAAAGTTTGCTCTATAATTTTTTATTGTCCTCCCTTCAATTTTCTCCATTTCCTGTTTAAAATGCATTCCACCATTTTATGATCACAACCCCCTACATTTTCTCTTATTCTTATGTCATTCACTCTACCCTCAGTGTTCGTAAGAAAAAATTACTCACCATAGTAATGTTGTTTCTTCTAATGGAGTCTTGCTGTATTCTGACAATATGCAGTTAGCCCAAGCACTTGAACTTCCCTGGAGGGGAAAGAGTTAACTCTCTGCAGAAGCAAAGAATGTTGAGCTCGAGCTCAGTTTTCAAACCTCTGTCTCTGGTACTTACCAGTGTAACCGTCAGATTCTAATGAGCACACTAACTAGTACACACAGTGGAAATTGATTACTAAAAGCCAAAGGCAACAATTTGGGCCCAAAAAGACTCAAGTTGAGAACCCAAGAAAAGAAGGTAGTGATTAAATATACATATAAACATAATAACAACAATAAAACAACTACCCCACCCTAAAGAGGAAGGGTACAAGGTACACCCCTGAGGTGCAACACTGTACCTGCCAGCCCACTTCCCAGAAACTAGGTTCTGAGAGGGGAAGCAGGGAGGTCAGAATACAGCAAGACTCCATTAGAAGAAACAACATTACTATGGTGAGTAATTTTTTCTTCAAACAACATGACGTCTTACTGTATTCTGACAATATGCAGACTACCAAGCAGTTCCCCCAGGAGGAGGGAGTGCAGAAATGGAAATTATGTACCTACAGTAATTCTTGATCTTTTTGGATGAAGTCTCCACAACTCATTCACACTAACGGGATCTATGTCGGAGGCGCAAGGACCCAGCGGGAGCAAACTTTTCAAGAGGGTCGGCGCCAGAGATGGAGCCACGAGGAAGCAGCACCATGAGCCATGGCTTGTGCAGTAAAGACTACCTCGGCGTTGACCCTCCAATCGCCTCAGTACCTCCCCCCCAAGGAGGTGCAGCGTAACTAACCTAGAGGTACTAACCTAACAAAAATCGGACATAAGATAGTCCGAATGACCCGTGTAAGAAGGGTCAACAACATAGTCTTCACAGTCCAGCCATTGAGGGAGTGAAGACCAAAAACAGAGACATGAGCTCAGGGGATGGTGGGTGGGCGTGTGAATGAGTGGTGGAGACTTCGTCCAAGAAGATCAAGAATTACGGTAGGTATGTAATTTCCACATCTTTCTGGACATAAAGTCTCCACCACTCATTCACACTAATGGGAGAGTACCGAGCTAATAAACCCCAGAGACGGGCAGCAGGAGAAACTAAGAGCTCACATACTTAGGACAGAAGTCCATTAAGAATAGACCTACCGAACGACAGATGTCGTCTGGCATGAACATCCAAAGCATAGTGCTTAACTAAAGTATGCACTGAGCTCCATGTAGCCACACTGCAAATATGACAGGGAGGACAGGAAAGAAAGTGAACAGGGAGGAATATGCAAGATGGTCCAGGGAGGTGACCAGAAAAGTGAGAGAAGTCAAGGCCCAGAGGAGCTGAGATAACCACAGGGAATTAATGGGGGCGAGAAAGACTTCTCAGATACATCAGGGAGAAAAGAAGTGCAAGGAGACAATAGTGAGGATAAAAAGGAGTGGGGAGTGGATGGAAAAGGGAGGAGCAGGCAGAATCACTGAATGAATACTTTTGTTCCATGTACATGGAAGAAAAGGGGCGCTACCAGCATGGGCTGGGAGGTGGGGACAGGACGAAAGGAGGCGACAGATGGAAGAATTGAGGCAAGTACAGTCCTAGAGGGACTGAGGGCACTGAAGGTAGACAAGGCACCAGGGCCAGATGGTATCCACCCCAGGGTGCTGAGGGAGATGGCGGAGGTGTTGGGATGTGTGCCACTGGACTGGAGGATGGTACACGTAGTGCCATTACACAAGAGCAGGCCAAGGGATGAACCGGGTAATTACCGTCTGGTAAGTCTCACATCCATAGTGTGCAAACTCATGGAAACGATACTAAAGGAAAGACTGGTGTCATACCTGGAGGACAATGGCCTCCAGGATGTGAGGCAGCATGGGTTTGTTTCAGGGAAGTCTTGTCAAACCAGCCTGATACAATATTATGACTGGGTGACAGGTGAACTGGAGAAGGGTCATGCGGTGGATGTTCTTTACTTGGACTTCAGCAAGGTGTTCGATTCGGGGCCTCATGAGCGGCTTGGGGGGAAGTTAACTGGTGTAGGAGTAGGGGCAAAAATGATGAACCGGATTACAAGCTGGTTGAGTGGGAGGCTGCAATGGGTGGTGGTAAGAGGGGAGCTCTCAACTCCAAGGCCGGTGACAAGTGGGGTGCCACAGGGCTCTGTGTTGGGGCCAGTATTGTTTGGGCTCTTCATATCAGACACTGGACATGGGGTGGTGAGCAAAGTAAGTCTACACCAAAATCGGAGCAGTGGTGGATGTAGAGGAGGGGTGGAAGCAGCTACAGGGGGACCTAAGCAAGCTAGCGGAGTGGTCAGAGAGGTGGCAGCTGGGGTTCAATGCAAAGAAGTGTAAGGTTATGCACTTTGGGGTGAGGGCAAGGCGAGAATACTGGCTTGTTTGGGGGGTTAAACTGGGGATCACTGAGGAGAGAAAGACCTGGGGTAATGATAGCGGAACCATGAACAACACTACTCAGTGCAGGGGAGCGGCTGTGAAAGTGAACAAAATGCTGGGGTGCATAACAAGGGGGTTTTCGTCCAGCGAAGTGAGGTGATCTTGCCCCTCTACAGATCGCTGGTAAGGCCGCACAGAGTATTGTGTGCAGTTTTGGAGGCCATACCTAAAACGTGATATCAGACTGCTGGAGGGGGTGCAGAGGAGGGCAACAAAGATGATATGTGGAATGGAGGGAAGAGACTATGACAGCAGGCTGGGAGATCTCTATATGTACACCCTGGCGGATAGAAGGGGCAGGGGGTACATGATAGAGACATTCAAGTATCTGAGGGGAATCAATAAGGATGGGGCAGATGGGGTCTTCAAGTTAAGGAGTGGGAGGGTCACCAGGGGGCACGGGATAAGAATGGAGGGGGGAAGATTTAGGAAGGAAATGAGGAGACACTATTTCACAGAGAGGGTGGTAGCAAATGGAACACCTACCAGAATGGGTGATGATATGTAAATCTGTGAACAGCTTCAAAGGGCATGGGACAGGGAACAGGGAGAGTGAGGGTGGGGGTGGCAGTGGGATTACAAAGGGGGGGTTGGGGCAGCTGCAAACTAGGAGTGTTGGCTGCACACTCGAGCAGACTTAGATAGACTGGGTGGTCTGTTTCTGCTGGTATGTTCGTATATCTGCAATGGGCATGTTGCGGATTTCCGCCAGAGATGCCGCGACTGTTCTAGTAGAGTGAGCGTACACTCTGTCTTCCAGCTTAACCTGAGCCATAGAATAACAGTGGCGAAGGCATGCCACCAGCCACGCTGAAATGCATCTAATAGCGACAGGTTGACCCAGCCGGGTCTCGCTGATGGAAACAAACAGTTGTTGAACCTTGTGAATTTCTTTTGTTCTATCCAGATAAAATTGCAGTGCTCTCTTAACATCCAAAGAATGAAGGGTACGTTCCCCTTCATTCTGAAAGTTAGCAAAGTAGGTAGGACTAAAGATTGGTTTAGATGAAATTCTGAGACAACCTTAGGGAGAAACTTAGGGTGAGTCCTAAGATCTACTTTGTCCTTGTGAAATACAGTGTGCGAGGGGGGTCTGTGATCAGAGCATGTATTTTAGAAACTCTACGGGCCAAAGTGATGGCCACCAGGAAGGCCGTTTTCCAAGTGAGGAACTTCAACTCGCAGATAGCCAGAGGCTCGAAAGGTTTCCGAGTGAGCATGTCTTAACACAAGGTTAATGTCCCAGGCTGCGACTGGACGTCTGATAGGAGGTCTGGTATGCAGAATATCCTTAAGAAACCTCTTAACTACAGGTAACTGAGCCAGAGACAAGGAATATACAGGCTCATAAGCTGAAATGGCACAGAGATTAACTTTGACAGTAGAGTACTGCAGACCTGAATTTGAGAGATCAAAAAGATACTCCCCAAGACTTTATTTAGTGGGCAGGAAAAATGGTTCGAAGAGGATTTTGCACACCACAGAGAGAAACACTTCCATTTGCCTGTGTAGGTCTTTCTAGTGGCTGGTTTACGCGCAGCCAACAGAATATCTGAAACCCTACGGGAAACACTGAACCTATTCACCGCTAGATCTCTTTAGGAGCAAAGCGTGAAGGTGAAGCACCTTCAGACTAGGATGGACCACGGGCCCCTGGGTCAGAAGGTTCATCTGAAAAGTGCCTTCTGGAGGGTTGCCGACAGATTGTTAAGCAGCGGGAACCATATCTGTTGAGGCCAGAAGGGAGCAATGAGAATCATTTTGTCTCCCTGAGACTCAAATTTCAGAAGTACCCTCTGAATTAGTGGAAGAGGAGGAAAGACATACAGAAAGTGTTTTGTCCACTGCAGCCTGAACGCATCCAGACAGAAAATGCCAGGTCCTGGCTTTCTGGAGCAGGAGAGAGTCAGTTTTGCGTTGAGTGCGGATGCAAAAAGGTCCAAGTCTGGAGTTCCCCACTCTTTGAAGAGTGACTGAGCGACGGTTGAGTCGAGAGACCACTCATGAGGATCTGTCTCCGTTCTGCTGAGACGGTCTGCCAGTTCGTTCTGCACGCCTGGTAGGTAAACCGCGTGGATGAGAGCCTTGTGCTCCAGGCACAATTCCCACACTCTCATAGCTTCCCTGCATAATGGTTAAGAGTGTGCACCGCCCTGCTTCTTGATGTAATACATCACTGCTTTGTTGTCCGTCTTAAGGAGAATGTTCTTGTGATAAGAGTATGTTCTTCAAGGCCCAGACTGCATAGAGGACAGCTCTCATTTCCAGGACGTTTATGTGAAGCCAGGACTCGTCCTGAGTACACGTACCTTGGGTGTGAAGATTCTGGCAGTGAGCTCCCCACCCCATCAGGGACGCGTCGGTGGTAATGGAGATCTGATGATCCAGAGAAGCAAAGGGATACCCTTCCAGAAGGTTGTCCTCCTGCGACCACCAGGTGAGTGACCTCTTTAGAGTTTGTCATCTTGATGGGAATGGACTGAGGGTAAGTGGTTGGGGACCACTGAGTACTGAGCATCCACTGAGAGGTTCTCATGTGGAGAAGTGCTAGGGGTACAGTGAACTCTGAGGATGCCATGAGATCCAGC
The DNA here is from genome assembly GCA_016271365.2 of Neoceratodus forsteri. Classification (NCBI taxonomy): domain Eukaryota; kingdom Metazoa; phylum Chordata; order Ceratodontiformes; family Ceratodontidae; genus Neoceratodus; species Neoceratodus forsteri. The sequence continues at coordinate 280,127,891 of CM028138.1, read as the reverse complement.
ATCCGTTGCATCGAGATAACTCGAACCGAGCTGTTTTCTCTGATGTGTCTAGCCATCTGTAGGATATCGCTCCTTCTGTCCTCTGGGAGAAAAGCTTTCACACAGGAGGTATCCAGAAGAGTTCCTATGAAAAGGAGTTTCTGGGAGGGCTGCAACTGCAATTTGCTGGGATTCAGCAGGACTCCCATGGACATGAGGAAGTCTGACGCCTTGGCTACGGCACCCAGAGTTCCCTGTCTGGAGGAGCTTGCTAGAAGCCAGTCATCCAGATATGGGAACACTTGAATTCCGATTTTCCTGAGATGCGCTGTGAGAATTGCACAGCACTTTGTAAAAACTTGCAGCGCTGAGTATAGCCCAAAAGGCAGGACTCTGAACTGATAATGTTGACCCAATGCCACAAACCTTAGGTATTTGTGGTGCTTTGGGTGTATGAGAATGTGCTGGTAGGCATCCTGCATGTCCAGGGAGGCTAGCCAATCGTGTTGATGAATCAAAGGTAGAAGGGTACCTAGAGATTTCATCTTGAACTTTCCTTGTGAAGGAATTTGTTTAACTTTCCGAGATCCAGAATGGGGCGCATGCCGCCAGTTTTCTTTGGAACTAGAAAGTAATGGGAGTAGAAACCTGTGTTTCGTTGGTCCAGGCGAACTACTTCTACTGCCCTGCTGTTCAGAAGGCCTTGTACCTTGGAAGCAAGAAGGTCTGACTGTACTGCCGACAGCCTGGCTGTCATTTGGGGGGATGATCTGGGGGGGGTTTCTGTAAGACTGAGCGAATACCCCTCGCGGATTATCCGGAGGACCTATTTGTCTGATGTTACAGACTTCCACCGGTTGTAGAACTGAGTCAGACGTCCTCCCACTGCTGAGGAAAGAGTCCCCCTCGGGCAATTGAGGTGGGACCTGGGCCAAGAATTCAGAAGGTGGCACTGGGGGCTTTGGGGCCTTGTGCAGTCTGCTGCGTTTTCTTTTGTGGCTGTGGGGTGTGGTTTTTGTTAAACTACCCCCCTGCCTTTGCCCCGAAAGGACTGATGGTTGTGAAATTGACACTTGCTGGCACCACCCCCCCCCCCCAAGAGGGGACGAATGCAGGTCGAGCTGTCTTAATGGCTGACCTAGTCTTCTGTGTGGCCTCCAGAACTTGTTCCACCTGAGGTCCAAACAGATACATACCGTCGAAGGGTAAGGCCATGACCTGCTGCTGGGCATCATTCGTGAAGCCCTAAGTACGTAGCCAAGAGTGTCGACGGGTACAAATGCCTGCCGCCGCCGCTTGAGAAGCAGTATCGAAAGCATCCACTGCAGCTTTGATCTGTTGGTTATTGGACCCGATACCCCTGGTTATGGTGTGGAGTAGCTCTGAATTAGTTTCCGATTCAGGCAGAGCCTTCTACCATTTGCTTGAGCGAATGCATAAGGACATACTCATATTGAGAAAAATAGCCCTGGTAGCTGGTAATACGCATACCCAGGGTGGAGGCAGCAAAGACTCTCTTACTTAAGGTGTCCATCTTACAAGATTCTTTATTCACAGGCCAGGCTGTAGATGAATGAGAGAGGACAGCCTTGTCATTCTCTGCTAAGACTACAATGGGATCAGCAAAAGCTTGTGAGGCCAATATGGGTCGATCCTTGGGAGCAGCATACTTCCTATCTATGGACTTAGCCACGGAAGGGATGAGAGCAGGATTATTCCATACCATCTGAGAAAGGGTCTCAAAAGATGGTTGTACTGGAGGAGTTAAATCCATAGGGATCTCCGGGACATGAAGATATTGGCATCTTAAAGCTTCCCAGGATCGATTTCTGTAGCCTGGAGAGAAAGAGTAGAATTTAAATTTTTCAGCAGAGACTTAAGGGAAAGGTCTTTGACCACAAGCTCTGCAGCAGGAATAATCCCTGCTGATTCAACATCATCACCCAGATGAAGATCTGGGTTAAACTCAGAATCATCTCTTGACAGTCCAGGGCGGACTGTATGGACAGGTAAGGAGTGGAAATCAGAATGAAAATTAGAAGAGGAAAGAATCGGAGTCGAAAAGCCCTGGAGGCTGGACGACGCCACACCAAGCATCAGCGCTGATGAACACGGCGCCGAACCCAAGGAAGTCGGCGCCATCGGAAACAGCCCAGCACACGGTGGCAAGGGCCACAGCGCTGCCGACAGAGTCCTCGGCACTGAGAGTGTCCCAAGGTTCCGAAAATACAGGTTACTCACCTGTAACAGGAGTTCTAGGAATGGTATATGTTGTTTATCCACACTTATTGGCAGGTTCCTTGCCGCTTTAAATCTTGCCGGAAGGTCTTCAAGCTGGCTCCTCCCACCCACCCGGGTGGTAAAACTCTCGGCTCCGCCCATGGCCTAGATCTAGCCGCTGGAAGCAGGTTGTGCGTCGGCCGGGAGGCTGGGTGGGTCGTGGATGAACAACATATACCATTCCTAGAACTCCTGTTACAGGTGAGAACCTGTATTTAGGAACATGGATATTGTTCATCACACACTTGTTGGCAGACTCCCTAGCAGTTCTCCGGGAGGAGGAGGCAAGCGCACACCCCAAACTTAGGTAGAAAGCCGGAGAACACGAGCCCCGACCAGCATCCCGGCGTGACCAAAGGTCGATGTGAAGGAAGCGGTAAAGCCTGCTTCGGGCAGAAGCCCTGCCGGATATCCTGGACCAGGTATCCTCGGAAGCAGCCACCGATGCAGCGGAAGGCGGGTAACAATGAGCACTTATCCCTCTGGGAGCTCCATGCCGCCCACTATAGCGAGACCTATGCAGGAGGTGACCCCACGCTCACTACGTCCAGCTTGGCTGCAGGTCTGCCAGTGCGGCTTCAGCGTAGATGACAAACAGCTGGCAAACCTTCTCGAACTTCAGCCCTACACTCCCTGGGTAGGTGGCGATAAATAGGGTCCCATGGAACCTATATACGACCTCAGAGGTGTGAATGAGGGATGAACCCGGCAGAGACAATACCCGTTAGGAAGGCTCCACCACCGCCTTGGAAGGAACTTGGTGTGGGCGCAGAGACAACCTTGTCCTTGTGGAAGACCAGATAGGGAGATTCAAGGACGCCTGGAACTCTCCCTCCTTCTGGATGCGAGTAGCCCCAAGAAGGTGTTCTTCCACAACAGGTGGGGAACTTGCACCTGTGCAAAGGTCGAACAGCCTGCCCGTGAGCTAAGCCCATACCAGCAAAATCCCACAGAAATGGGATACTCTCCCCAAAGGGAGGTGTGATTGAGGCCTAGAAAAGTGCCAGACCACCTTTTCTGCGCCACCGACTGCCTCCCGGCCCACTCCCGGAAGACAGGGGTGACCAACAGAAGCACCTAGAGGGTCGTCGGCCAAAGCCCTAGTTCAGAGAACGGACCGCAGATGGTCCGGAGTGCTCGCCCAGGGATGGGAGAGGGGCCAGGCCCTTTCCCATCATCAAGTGGAGAACTCTTCCAATTGAAGGCGTGCATGTTTGGCCGACTTCTAGCAGGACGTCTCGAAAACACTGAGGACCTTGCAAGGACCCAAAGGCCTAGTCCTTCGCACTGAGGACCAGGCCTTCAGGTCTGCCAGGATTGAAGGTCCGGATGGAAAACCTTCCCCTGAAAACAGAGATCAGGACTGGGCGGACTGGAAGCCGCCTCGGGAGCCTGGGGCTGAGACTGAGGAGAGCTGGATACCAGAGCTGGCAAAACCAGTCTGGGGCTACCAGAATCACCTCTGCCTAGTCCCTCCGCCCTGCCTGAGGTCCAAGGGAAATGGGAAGAGGCGTAAAGAGGCCGGGGTCCACGGCCTCAAAGGCATCCTACAGCAAACCTTGCTGAGAGGCGAGCATAGAGACAGTCTCGGCCTCGTATTCTCCCTGGAGGGAAGGAGGAGAAGATCCTGTGCTACCTCCGGCAGGAGACCACTCGTGAGGCACAGCCTATATCCCGGCTTAGGGCATCAGCCAGAGTGCTGGAGCTCCTGCCATCAAATGGCTGAAACCCGCCTCCGGCTGTGTAAAAAAACAATGCGGAGGAACCTCCTTCAGCTGAGGTAAGGGCTCGAGCCGAACCTGGCGAGTGGGTAGCATCTGGTCGTGGTGTTGTCACCGGACTTAAACCACTAGACCCCAGCGCAAGCGGAGCGGTGCAAGCTAAGCGGACAGCTTGGGCTCCAGCGGGTAGGAAGGACATCGGGACTCCGAGAGGACCAGGGTGAACACTCTGAATTCCCTAGATGGGCTTACCATTACAGAAGCATCGATTAGGAAAGACCGTGCTCGACTCAGGAATGAGACCAGACAGGATGTTCTCCTGCAGGAGCTGGAGAGGTCTGAGGGAGTGTTCCCCTAACTCCTGGGCTCTAGTCACGAACTGGGTCAAGGAGCGCAGCTGTGACCGCTGGCTGGCCCGTCCCACACTGGGGGCGCATGAACCAGTGAGTCGAATAGACCACGCTGGAGCCAGCCACCCTGAGGCCAGGAGGTGCAGGAGGTCACGGCAGGCGAAGTGCCCAGTCCAGACCTGACTAGGTAAGGAGAAGAACCTCAGCCCTGTCCGCCAGGAGCCGAGCTCGGACTCAAAAGTAGAGCCTAGTCCCGAAGCATCACCACTGAAGACACGAGTTCCACCTGGCTCCGGTGAGGGAGACCAGTCTGAGCCTAGAGGGTTGTAATCAGGCCGCCATCCGGGTGGGGTTCGCCCAGACCCCTCAATGCCGCAGAAACTGCAGAGCAGAGGCGAGAGAGCCTGGCCGGGAACTCGTAAGGAGATCTCTCACTTAGGAGAGGAGGGTCTCCCAAGAAACGGACGGAACGAGGAGTAAGTATGTCCTGGAAGCCCAGGAAGAAGCCGCACGCCTCATTCTAAGGATAGGATAGGATATCTGGCAGAGGAGACCATCCGGGCAGTGCAGAAGGATGAGGCGCAAGCCCCATCCATTGAGACTAAGGAATACCTGGACACAGAACCCAGGGTCAGAAGGGGTCCGCCTTCCTGATGACCTCTAATTAGAGGGCCAGGCAGGTCGACTCAGCGGGCCGACAAGAGGCTGGACCAAGATCCCGTGGGGCAACGGCTCAAAGGAAACCTGCATGAACCACAACAGGACCTACCTTAGCACCACACCCAAGGAGGAGGTGTGGACCCGTCCCCAAGGGAAACCCGGGCAGGGGCAGCCGGGGCAGGACAGCTCACTTATCCTGTCACTGAGCAGGCTTGGCGGAGGAAGAGGCCGAGGGGGCTCTCGGATCCCTACCTCCCTGCTTCCTTTTTGAGGAAGACGCTGGTCTGGCGACAGGCCGCCCAGCGCATGCCTGCTGGCCCTCGTGCTGGGCCAGTCGAGCCGCAGGGGCCTGGGGGCAAAGGGGCTTATGCAACAGCTGTCGGCTTCCCTTGTCTCTCTGGGCGGGAGTGACAGAGTCTGGAGTAGCATCGGACTTCTCGGGCCCCTGGAGGTGTCCCTCTGCTCCAGGGCCGAAAAGGTCAGTGCCCAAGAAGGGAATGTCCGCCAACTCGTGCTGGGTTTCCAAGAGAAGGAGGATAACCTCAGCCACGCCCTAAGTGCTGTACCAGCAGCGCCACCGATCTGGCACAAGTGCCCAGATCCAGAGCCGTCTGGAGCTGCTGTTCGCCACCGCCTACCCTGGTCCCGCACCCGCCGGACTGTGGTCACTGAGGTCGGCCGGGAGATGAGAGGACCTCAGTCAGGGGAGCCCAAGAGGCATGGGAGAAGTGTGCCATCAGTGCCGCCGAGCTGGCCTGACAGAGGCCTAGGGAGGCCTAGCAAACCTGCGCCCGACATAGTCCATCCTTTTGGACTCCTTGTCAGAGGGCCTATCCACATCCTAAGCGTTTCCAAAACCTTGGGAAAACACTGTAGTGACTTCCCCTTCAGCGGTGTTCAGCTCGGGCAGAGAACCGACAGGGACGGTACTTCCTGGCCACCCTGGCCGAACGTGCAGGGCAGGAAGTAGGCCACCACCAGAGCTCCAGGGCTGGGCCCACGATTGCCTCAGCCACCGGGAAGGCCTCCAAGGGTGAACCCCCTCGGTCTAGGATCTCCATAAGGGGGTAAGGGGCCCATTTGGAAACGGGCTCGAGCTGCATCCCGGTGGATTCCGAAATGAGCCGGAGCAGACCCATAAAGGACGATGGGCTATCGTCCACAGAATGTTCCGGGGAAGACCATGGGTCCTCCCTGCTAGGAAACATAGCGGTCGATTTCGAGGCTCCGAGGGTCTCTGCAGCTGCCGCGAGGCTGAGTCCTCTTCATCCTCGAGGCGGGTGGGAGTGAGGAACAAATAACCTGTGGGACAGGTCCATGGCCTTGCCTGGGTTCCACTGAGGCGGTGGGGCAGCAGAGGGTCGGACGAGCAACTGGCCCGGAGAACCTCGACTGCCTCGGCGGCTGCATCTCGGCTGACGGCGGGGCTACTTTGCGGAGAATAGAATGGGGTTGATTGATTCCCGGACAACAGCAACTGCCCCATAAACTCTCGTAACGTCGGCGCAGCGACATCAGCCCTCCTCATCCGAGGAGGGGACAAGGAAGAGCGGCAATGCCACTTGACTCGGTGCCCCGACGAGAGCAGCTGAGGTCGGCGTGGCGCTGAACCGAGAGGAGGGCCTGGGAAGAGGCGGGCGTGCCCGCTCCTCCTTGACGGAAGAAATGGCCGAGACTGCGACCCGAAAGCAGAATCAGCCTCTGCCGGGAGAACCGCGAAGGGATGGCAGCACTAGCAGAAGACTGCCAGATGACGGGCTGAGAGGCTCGCCACGCCGGACGGGGGTCCTGGCGGCTGACCTGACAGGGACACCGTGAGGCCAGCGGCTGAAGCGCATCCTCGACCGGTCGGCGTCGGCGCGGGAGAGGGGAACTCTCCGCTCCCTCCGGGCCGATGAAGGACAACCTCGGCTCCCTGGACTTGGGCGAGGCAGGTCCCAAGGTCCTCTCCTTCGAGGAAGGGACTGGCAAAGCTCATGAGCAGAGCTGCAGGAGAATCCAAGGAGAGTGGGATAAGCGCCCGCGCGAGGGGAGGAGGCCACCCTCCCGGAGGAAGGATCGAGCTGCTCAGAAACAGCAGCCCAATGCGGACTGCCGATGATCCGAGATCTTCTGAGCCGGAAATTTACCGGCGCCCGAGCCTCAACGGGACGCCCAGGTCCTCCGAGAGCTGGCTAAAAGCACAACAAAACCGCAAAGCTGAGGATCGTGATCCAGGTCAAGGCAGTAAACGCAAGTGGAGTGCGGGTCTCTCCTGTAGGAAATAACCGAGCGCCTCCCGGGGCCGGAAAGAAAATGAGCCATTGCCGCAGCGAAGAAGAAAAGATCGAAGTTCCAGAAAACTTCCAATTCATTTCGAAGACCGAAAATTCCAGGAACCAGTCGAAAACACAGTGCGCTAAAGAGGGAACCTGAGCTTGCAAGCGATAAGGAAGATCTGGCGTCATGGGGCAGAGCCGAGAGTTTTACCACCCGGGTGGGTGGGAGGAGCCAGCCTGAAGACCTTCCGGCAAGATTTAAAGCAGCAAGGAACCTGCCAATAAGTGTGGATGAACAACATATCCATGTCCCTAGAAACTGCGATTTGAAGGAAAAGGAGGAAATTTAACAGGAGATAGAGGCATCGGTGTGGACCCCTGCGCCGTAGCCATGTAAAGGGGGGGGGGGAGAGACAACTCATCACAGAGTCGACTGAACCGAAGAAGGCGCCGCGCGACTAGGAAGGTCCAACCGCCCTACCGGTCCCTGAATGGCCCAAAGGCTCCGGATTACCGGGCCAGGCAGCGGGACCAACCTCCGAGCACACTGCTCCATAAGAGCAGCCACTGGTCAAAACCCGCTCGCCAGTATCAATACATGAGGCTCGATGTCCGAGAAATCGAGCACAGAGCCAGAAACGGTGACTCCTCTCTGAGTCACGGTTTCTGCCCTGATGCACAACCTCTCGACAGCGGAAAGCTGCCTGCGGCCCATCTCATGCCCCGACCCTCTTGAAAGGTTTGCTCCCGCTGGGTCCTAGCGCCTCCAGCGTAGATCCCATTAGTGTGAATGAGTGGTGGAGACTTTATGTCCAGGAAAATCCTACTTTGGAAACAAGCTCTGTAGTACTGCTGTGCCAATCCTAGCTTCACTCCTAGCCTGGATGTCCAGAGTAATGCTTAGTCAATGTATGGACTGTTTTCCAGGTGGCTGCTTTACAGATTTCTAGCAAGGGTATACCTCTAGCAGCAGACAGAGTGGCAGCTGTACCCCTAGTTGAGTGAGCCCTCAGGTCTGGAGGGGGTGTTCCGACCAATTTGTCATAGCAGAATTGTATACAAGAGACAATCCACCTGGCAATAGTCCTTTTAGTAGCAGGCTTACCTTTTTCCACTTCACCATAAGTGAGAAACAATTGAAGAGAATCATGCCTGTGTGACTTAGTATGCTCTATATAGTAGCTAAGAGCCCTTTTTACGTCCAAACTGTGTAACCTTCTTTCCCCTGAAGAAGAATGGTCAGTGAAAAATACAGGAAGAGAAATGGACTAGTTCAAATGAAAATCTGACACCACTTTAGTTAAGAACCTCCTGGTGGTTCTTAGGACCACATTATCCTTATGAAAGGAAATAAATCAGGCTCAACTGACAGGGCCTGTAATTCACTAATCCGCCTGGCAGAAGCAGTAGCTACCAGGAACACAGTTTTCCAGGTCAAATACTTAAGCTCAGCTGAAGCCAGTGGTTCCAAGGGTGGCTGCATAAGCTGAGCAATGCAGACATTAAGATCCCAAGCCGGAGTAGGCTCTCGAAAAGGAGGGCTGACATGAACCAGACCCTTGAAGAACTTACTAAAAACAGGATGAGATGCCAGGGAAGAGCCCTTCCCTGCTGAAAGGAATGCTGAGACAGCTGCTAGGTGAACCTTCAGGGTTGCAGGCCTAAGACCCAGACTATTAAGGTGAACTAGACAGTCCAAGACTGTAGCAATATTTGCAGAATCAGGTGAAATGCCTTTCTAAGAACACCAAATGCTCTTTTCCATTTGGAATTATAAGTTTTTTTTTTAGTGGAGGGTTTCCTAGAAACCTTCAAGATATCCAGAACTCCTCGAGAAAGATACAGGCCTGCATATTCTAACTCTTCAAGAGCCAGGCCTTGAGGTTGAGAGACTGGAGACTGGGGTACCAGATCCTCCCCTGAGAGGAGATCAGGAGATTGTATCTCTTGGGGAGAGACGAGGGACATGACACTGTCAGAGACAGCAGCAGGGGATACCAAGGCTGTCTGGCCCAATCTGGAGCCACCAGAATCACTGTGCAGGGTTGAGATCTGATTTTGATCAGGACTCTGAACAATAGAGGGAAGGCATAAAGAAACCTGCCCTTCCAGTCCAGAATGAGAGCATCCAGAGGAACAGTCCCCAGGACTGGAGGTCTGCAGCAAAACAGAGGAAGTTTGTGACTGTCCGGGGCCGCAAAGAGATCTATCTCTCGAATGCCCCATCTGGTGAAGATGACTTGCAGGATGCGAGGGTGCAGGGACCATTCGTGATGTCCCTGGGAGATTCTGCTCAGAGCATCTGCCAGTACATTGTCCTTTCCTGGGAGATGAACTGCTATCAGAGAAAGTTTGAAGGGAATAGGCTAGAGACCACAGTTTCATGGCCTCTGTGCACAAGGCTGTGGACCGAGTGCCTCCCTGCTTGCTGATGTACCACATTGTGGTGGTGTTGTCTGTCCTGACCTGCACCACCTTGCCCATGACCGATTCCGAGAAGACCTAAAGGGCCAGGAAAACTGCCCTGAGTTCTAGAAGATTGATATGAAGGGGAGACTCTTGAGGGGTCTAGACCTCCTAAGCAGTGAGGGCTCCCAAATGGGCTCCCTAGCCTAGGAGAGAAGCATCTGTAGATAGGACTACTGAGGGGACTTGAGAGAGAAATGGAACACCCTTTCTGAGGTTGTCCTGGTCCAGCCACCACTGGAGAGCTTGGACCAGAGTCTGAGTCACTGGAATCAATTTTGTGAAAGTCTCTTTTCTGAGACCAAAAGGACCTTCGGTGGAACTGAATGCCCTCAACTGAAATCTGGCTCCTTGCACCACTGCAGTGGAAGCTGCCACGTAGCCCAGGAATTGAAGAAACTGCCTTGCTGGATGAGAGACCAGAGGTCGAAAAGATGAAGCAAGATCTGTGAGGGCCAGAGGAAGGAAGGCCTTTGCTTGGATAGTATCCAACTCCATTCCTATGAAAGTAAGAAGTTGTACTTGTTCGAGAACAAACTTTGGGAGATTGAGAAGAAACCCCAGAGAATCGAGCAAGTCTTGAGTGATTTGCAGAGCTGACTTGACATGGTCAGAGGACTGACCTACAATTAGCCAGTCATCCAGATATGGGAAGATGGAAATACCCTGCCTTCTGAGAAAGGCAACCACTACTGCAAGACACTTTGTGAACACCCTTGGAGCTGATGTTAGCTGAAGGGCATGGCTCTGAACTGATAATGGCCTGAAGGCAACTCGAACCTGAGGTACAGTACTTTCTGTGGGAGCACCCCTGATAGGAATATGGAAATAGGCATCCTTGAGGTCCAGGGATGCTAGCCAATCTCCTGGCCTTAGAGAGGAAAGAATCATTCCCAGAGTCACCATTTTGAATTCTGGTTTTGTGATGTGTTTGTTCAAATACCTTAGGTCTAGGATGGGTCACCACTCCCCTGTCCTTTTTGGCGTAAGGAAGTACCTGGAGTACAGACATTTGCCCATGTTGAATAGGAACTACTTCTATGGCTCCGAGAGCCAGAAGAGAAGAAACCTCTGTCTCTAGAGCAAGGGTCTCTGAGACGGATGCAGGTGGAAAGGACCTGGCCCTCAGTTTTGGAAACCTTTAGAAGCTGAGGGACAGTCCCTGGCTTACTACCTCCAGGACCCACTTGTCTGAGGTAACAGACTTCCAGGGTTGGAAGTAATAAGCCAACCTGCCTCCTACTGGAATGGGGGAGTCTACCCAGGCTGACACATAAGGGTGTCTTCTTGGCAGAAGCCTTGGATTGGGAAGAGGATGCAGCCCTGCTCATCCCCCTCCTGCCTCTCCCTTGAAAGAACCCCCTCTGTGGGAAAGGAGAGGAAGCCTGAGCTTGGTAGAAAGGCCTGTCCCTGCCCCTAGACTGCTACTTTTGAGGAGTGGCTCACCTCTCTTTGGCCTGTGCACTCCTGTAGGTGGTCCTGTACTCATCCATTTTCTTCATGTAAGCCTCTGTCTGCTCCCCAAATAGAGTGTTACCCACTACAGGGAAATCCATAGCCTCAGTCTGGGTATCCTGCGAAAGGCTAGTACATCTGAGCCAAGCATGTCTCCTGAGAGACACGGATGTAGCCATGACTCTTGATGCCACATCACTGGAGTCCACAGCAGCGTGGAATTGTACCTTGGATGTCTTGATTCCATCAGCAGCCACCTCCTCCAGCTTTTTGGCTACCTGGGGGGAGGCCTGTTTAGCCAGTTCCAGAACCATATCCCACCTAGACTTCTGGTATCTCGCTGTGTAGGCCATATAGTTAGCCTGCCTGAGTCCCAAAGAAGATGCCAAATACTGCTTTTTGGCCATGGCATCGACCTTCCTGGAGTCTTTGTCAAAAAAAGCATCTGGATCATAATCCGATGGAGTCTGATCCGAACGAACCGACCACCTAACCGACGGTACTGGTTCGGACGGAACCGGGCAAAGCGATTGAACTATGCTAATCACTTTGGCTATCTCGTCAGCGGTTGGAGTATGCGGTGCTGGATACAAACCGGCTGACTTACGTTTTCGTTTCGATGGAACCAACCCCTCGGAGGCGGACCTCCTTTTGCCCGAGGAGGTATCGCCTAGGTCAGTAGGCACCTCCTCAGGTTCAGCTGCAACTGAACCGGGCTGGCCATTTGGATCTACAGACTTCTCGGCCTCCCTTTCCTTCAGCCTACTCAATCTTTTTTCCAGAGTGGCTTTAGGAAAATTCTTACAAATGTGGCAGTCTTTTTTGAGGTGGTCAAACCCCAGACAGTAAACACAGATGAGGTGGGGGTCAGCCTTAGCAAAGGCCTCCCCACACTCAGTACAGTGTTGAAACCCAATGGGACTATTTCTTTTCTTGGGTTTCTCAGACATGGCCGAAATAAACAATTACCCTTAAAGCTTTCAAGTCGGGTAATAACCAACCGATTGGTTACAAACAGTGTTACGGGTTCTGTAAAAGAACCAGAAAAAGTCCGGTTCTTTTGAAACCAATCGGCAATGGAACACCACACTAAATCCCAGAAAAAATTCAATCAACAGAAACATTTGAAAAAAGGTTGGTTCCTAACCGGTCCGGCCAATGAGAAATAGAGACAAAAAACAATTTCTACTGAACTAAATAAAATACAAGTCACTACCTATCTACCACACTACCTGTATCGTAGACAGAGGCTGGAAATCCGAAAAAATAATAAATCGGTTAGACAAACCGAATGCTGATTCAAACTCTACCGAACCGAGCAGAGGAGAAATTTCCAGAGTGACTTCACTGTTAGGCGGAGTAAAGAATCTGACGGTTACACTGGTTAAGTACCGGAGACAGAGGTTTGAAAGCCGAGCTCGAGCTCAACGTTCTATGCTTCTGCACAGAGTTAACTCTCTCCTCTCCGGGGCAGTTCAAGTGCTGCGGCATGGAGCGCGTCCCGCCCTGGCGGTTTAAGGTAGTACATGGTCGTGGTATTGTCCATCTGGACCTGGACCACTTGACTCCATAGAAGCGGAGGCGAAAAGCGGTGAGGAGCTGAGCAGACCGCTCAAAGCCTCCAGCAGGTTGATGTGACATCAGGTTCCGAGGGGACCACAGGCCGTGCGCACTGTGCTCCCCAGATGGGCACCCAACCCAGCAGAGAGGCATTGATGGAGCAGAGACCGTCCAGCTCGAAGCGTGACAGCAGGATGCCCTCCTGCAGATGTGCTGGAATGGTCCACCACTGGAGGGTTCCCACATCCCTGGGTCACTGTCACTAGCTGATCCAAGGGATCGGAGTGCTGTGACCATTGGCTGGTCAGTCCCCACTGAAGGGGACGCATGTACCAACGCGCCCAACGGACCACGCTGGTGCAGGCCACCATGAGGCCCAGGAAGTCCCGGGCAGGGCGCGATTGCCCAACCTGAAATGATTGGGCAAAGGAGGAAAGAACCTCGGCCCTGTCTGCCGGGAGCCATGCTCTGGCTCATAGAGAGTCGAGCTCTGCCCCAATGAATTGTATCACCTGCTTTGGCACGAGTTCCGACTTGGCCTTGTTGATGAGGAGGCCAAGCTGAGAGCAAACCTGGAGGGCCAAATCTCTGGACCGCTCCACCTCCATTCTGGAGGAGGCTGCAATCAGCCAGTCGTCCAGGTAGGGGTACACCAGGACCCTTCGGCGCCGCAGGAATGCTGTCACCACTGCCATGCATTTAGTGAAGACCCTGGGAGCTAGGGAAGGCCGAAGGGCATGGTCCGGAACTCGTAGAGGGACCCCTCTGCCATGAAGCGGAGGAATCTCTGGTGGGACGGACGGATTGGGACGTGAAAGAACGCGTCCTGGGGGCCCAGAGAACAGAACCATACGTCTCGTTCCAAGGATGGAATGATCTGAGCCACAGTGACCATCCTGAAGGTTCGAGACTGTAGGAACCTGTTCAGGTCGAGCAGGTCTAGAATGGGGCGCCAGCCCCCCGTCCGTTTCGGGACCAGGAAGTACCTGGACACAAACCCCGGGTCTGGTGGAGGATCCGCCACCTTCCTGATCACCTCTTTTTCAAGGAGCAGGGCAATGTCAGCTCGACGAGCTGACAGAGAAGCTGCAGACACCGTAGCCCCCAGAGGGGCAACTGCTCGGAAGGGCGGGACCTGCTCGAACTCCAGGGCAGGCCCTTTCCTACCACCTCAACACCCAGCGGTCCACGGTGATAGCGGACCAGGCGGAAAGGAAGTGGTGGAGCCGTCCCCACAGGGGAACCGGGGAGTGGCGAAGCTGGGGCAACACCCTCAACCGTCACTGGGCAGGCTTGGAGCAGGGACCGCCGAGGGACCTCCTGGGCCTTTCCTCCTGCTTCCTGTTAGAGGAAGCCGCAGGCTTGGCTTTGGGATGCCAAGCGAGCCTGCAGCCCTGATGCTGATGTTGTTGGCGGACGTGCATAGGCTGAAGGCGAAAAGGACTTATGTTGTTGGCGGCGGCCCTTGTCCTTCTGGGTGGAGGTGACCGAGTCCAGGGTAGCATGGACTTTTTTATCCGCTGGAGGTGGCCTTCCATCCAGGGCCGAACAGTCAGTCCCAGGAAGGGGACATCCGCCACTTTATGCTGGGTATCCGCCGTGAAGGTAAATATCCTCAGCCAGGCTCTGCGGCGCATGGCCACTGCGGCCGCAACTGATCTGGCACAGGAGTCTCCAATATCCAGAGCCGTTTGGAGCTGCTGTTTAGCCACTGCCCTTCCCTGGTCCTGCACCTGCTTGACTGTGGTCTGCAGGTCGGCTGGGAGATGAGCGATCACCTCATCCAGGGAGCCCATGAGGGCGTGGGAGAAGTGTGCCATCAGCACGGCCGAGCTGGCCTGGCGGAGGACAAGGGAGGATGCAGCGTACACCTTGCGCCCGGCATAGTCCAGCTTTTTGGACTCCTTGTCGGGGGGCTTATCCACATCCCTAACGTTCCAGGAATGCCGGAAAACGCTATCGGTGACCAACCCCTCCACAGAGGGGTGCTCCAAAAAAACGGACAAAGAGCCGGTAGGGACCGCATACTTCCTGGACAAAGGCGCAGGACAGGAAGCCGGCTGCTGCCAAAGCTCCAAGGTTGGGCCAACAATGGGCGAATCCTCTCGGTCCAGTATCTCCGTCAGTGGATACCTGGCCCGCTTGGATATGGGCTCGAGCTGCATCCCGGTGGACTCCGAGATGGGCGGAAGCAGACCCATAAAGGACGATGGGCTCTCGTCCATCGACTGCCCCACCCGGAGGACTCCTCGTCAAGGGGCCTGGAAAACAGGGAAGAGTCGTCGGACTCCGAAGAGTCTGCTTAGAGCTGCCTGGGGCCTGAGCCACCCTCTACCTGCCAAGGATGGTCGGGAGTGAGGGTGACCGACAATCTGTGGGGCAGACCCTGACCCGACCGAGAGTCCTTGGTCGGCGCCCCTGATTTCAGTTGTGGAGGCGGAGGTTCCACCACAATCGGTGGGGCAGCTGGTTTCGGTCGAACACCCGGCCCAGGCTTGGGCACCTCGACTACAGCGAGGGGTTGTTTCGGCCGCTCAGGTGACAGCCACTTGATGGCCAGGGAAGGTGACGGCGTCAGCTTGTTCCCGGACAAAAGTAACTGCTGCCGCATTAAGTCCTCGTAGCGTTGACGCAATTTGCGCCGAAACTTCTCCTCTTCAGGAGGAAGGCGAGGTACCTCGATGCGAGACCGCCCGATGGCGGAGATCGGCTGGCCAGACAAGGTCCGGACCTCTGTGTTTCCGGCGGGTCTGGGAAGGCGGGACACCCGTTCTTCCCTTTCCGGGAGCCTGATCAGGGACTCCGGCACGGGAGGCGCAGAGCAAGTCTCGGTCTCCACCGGGGAAACCGGTGAAGAAGGGTTGTCGGCTTCACCTGTCGACAGCCCGTCCGACGGGTCGAGAAAAATCTCGACCGCGTCGATGGGTGTCTCGGCCGGCTGACCTGACGGGGACACCGTGAAGCTAGCGGCCTTAGCTGCAACCTCGACTGAAGTCCAGTGTCGACTGTCCGGGGAAGGGGACCTCTCCCGCTCCCTCGAACGCCAACGGTGGGACTTACCTTTCGAGTCCTTCTTTTGGACCAGGAAGAGTGTCCCAATGGCCCCTCTCCCTTCGTGGAAAGGGACTGGCAAAGCTCCTTGAAAGAAGCTGTGTAGGAGGATCCCAGAGAGAGCGGGAAAAATGCCGCGATCGAGGAAGATGAAGATGCGGCCTGGGCCGCCTCCTCCTTGAGGGCGATCATCTGCTCGAGTTGCTCAGCCGAGCCAGCCGCCGCGGACACCGCCCAACGGGCCTCCTTGGACTTCACCCGGCGGGTAGGCGCTTCTCGGGGGCGTAAGCTGTAACCCGGGCAGCGGTCTTCAGGGCGCTGGCAGCAGTGGCGCCTCTCGCCCAGGCCTGCGAGTCGCAGTCTGGAGACTGAGGCAGTAGGCGCTGCCGGGAAGTGCGGATCCGTCCTGGACATTTTCTGCCCACATGGGCACCGCTGAAAACCAGGAGTCAATCTGTCCATCACAGCCACGAGGGAGTAATTAGACCGAAGTCTTGAAAACTTTAGAATTAGTTTCAGGCCAGAACGAAGAATTAGGATCAGTCTACTCATGGAAGGCGTTAAGGAGAACCAGACTTCCAAGCAGTAAGGAAGAGCTGGCACCATGGGGGCGGAGCCAAGAGTTTACCGGTTGGGTGGGAGGAGCCAACGAAGACCTTCCGGCAAGATTTAAAGTGGCAAGGAACCTGCCAGACAGTGTGGATGAACAACATGTCCATGTCCCTAGAACCTGTATTCTTGGGGCGTGGATGTATTCAATCACTGCCTAATGAACTCCTAGCAGTTCTCCATTGAGGAGGTAGGCAAGCGCGCACCTACTTGGGAAATAAGGACTGGAGAACGAGGGTCCCAAAACCCAGCATCCAGCGGTGACTCAAGGTCGATGTGGTAGTGGGTAATGAAGGTGTGTGCTGACTTCAGGTAGCAGCCCTGCAAATTTCCTGGACAGGATGTCCCTGGAAGCAGCCACGAAGCAGCAATACAGGCGGGTAGAATGAGCTCTTATCCCACTGGGAGCTCCATGCCCGCAACTATAGCAGAGATCTATGCAGGAGGTGACCACCTGCCCTATAGATCCCGCTTAGCTGCAGGTCTGCCAGGTGCGGCTTCAGCGTAGGTGACAAACAGCTGGCGAACCTCTCCCCGAACTTCAGCCATCCGCTCCTTATAACAAGAAAGCACTCTTATACAGTCCAAAGTATGGAGCCTATATTCAGCCTCCGAGGTGCGATTGGAGTAGAACACCGGCAGAGTCAACACCTGGTTAAGGTGAAACTCCGACACCACCTTCAAAAGGAATTTCGGGTGGGGGCGCAGGACAAACCTGTCCCTGTGGAAGACCAAATAAGGAGACTCGATGGAAAGTGCTTGGAGCTCTCCCATCCTTCTGGCTGACATAATAGCCACTAAGAAGGTGGTCTTCCACGACAGGTGGGAGATATCACATCTGTGCATCGGTTCGAATGGCTTGCCCATGAGCTTAGTCAATACCAGCAGTAGATCCCACGAAGGTGGAGGTTCTCGCACCGGAGGGGATATGTGATAAAGGCCTTTGAAAAAGTGCCCGACCACCTTTTCCTGCACCACTGACTGCTTTCCAGCCCGCGCCAGTTAAGCAGAGATGGCTGCCAGGTGCACCTTAAGGGTCGTCGACCGAAGCCCTAGCTGGGAAAGGGACCATAGGTAGTCCAGAATGCTGGCCAAGGAAGAGGAGGAAGGGTCCAACCTCTTATCCTGACACCAAATGGAGACTCTCTTCCATTTGAAGGCATAGCATTTTCTGGTCGACTCCTTACAGGATGCCTCAACAACGTTGAGGACCTCGTCGGAAAGACCCAAGGCCTGAAACTCCAGCCGCTCAGGAAACAGGCTGTCAGGTGCAGGGATTGAAGGTCCGGGTGGAGTACCTTCCCCTGGTTGACTGAGATCAGGTCCGGGCGGGCTGAAAGCCGTCTCGGGAGCCTGGAGCCGAGGCTGAGGAGATCTGGATACCAGAACTGATGGGGCCAGTCTGGGGCTACCAGAATCACCTGCGTCTTGTCCCTCCTCGCCTTGAGAAGCACCTTGTGGATCAAGGGAAATGGTGGAAAGGCGTAGAAGAGGCCTGGGGTCCATGGCCTCGAGAAGGCATCCCCCTGCAGTGAGCCCAGCTGAGGGTTGCGGGCATGAAACAGCCTCAGCCTCGCATTCTCCCTGGAGGAAAACAGGTCCACCTGAGGTGTGCCCCAGTGGGAGAACAGATCGTGTACTACCTCCGGCAGGAGGGACGACTCCTGAGATGCAGCACCCATCCGGCTTAGGGCATCGGCCAGAGTGTTGGAGGCTCCCACCACATGAATGGCTAGGAGATCCGCCTCCAGTCTGCTCATGAGAGACCAAGTGCGGAGAGCTTCCTTGCACAGAGGCAAGGAGCGCGTCCTGCCCTGGCGGTTTAGGTAGTACATGGTCGTGGTGTTGTCTGTCTGGACCTGGACCACTTGACCCCGTACAAACGGAGCGAAGGCGGTGAGGGCTAGTCGGACCGCTCAAAGCTCCAGCAGGTTGATGTGGCATCGAGACTCTTGAGGGGACCAGAGGCCGTGTGCACTGAGCTCCCCCAGCTGGGCACCCCAACCAATCAGAGAGGCGTCAGTCGTTAGAGTGACCATCGGCTCTGGGCGGACAAACTGGATACCCTCCTGCAGATGAGCCGGAACGATCCACCACTGGAGAGCGTTTCCCATCTCCTGGGTCACTATCACTGGCTAGTCCGGAGGACTGGAGCGCTGTGACCACTGGCGGGCCAGTACACATTGCAGGGGACGCATGTGCCAGCGGGCCCTACGGACCACGCTGGTGCAGGCCGCCATGAGGCCCAGAAGGTGCAGGAAGTCCTAGGCAGGGCGCAGCTGCCCAACCAGAAATGACTGGGCAAAGGAGGAAAGAACCTCGGCCCTGTCCGCCGGGAGCTGTGCTCTGGCTCGAAGACAGTCGAGCTCTGCCCTAATGAGCTGAATCACCTGTGTTGGCACGAGTTCCGATTTGGCCTCGTTGATGAGGAGGCCAATCTGAGAGCAGACCTGGAGGGCCAGATCCCTGGACTGCTCCACCTCCAGCTTGGAGGAGACTGCAATCAGCCAGTCGTCCAGGTAAGGGTACACCCGGACCCTTCAGCGCAGCAGGAATGCTGTCACCACTGCCATGCATTTAGTGAGGACCCAGGGAGCTGGAGACAGGCCGAAGGGCATGGCCCGGAACTCAAGGAAAAAATTACTCACCTTAGTAATGTTGTTTCTTCTAATGGAGTCTTGCTATATTATGATTATTGCAGTTTGTCCCACCATTAGAACTGTTCCGGAGGTGAAAGAGTTAACTTCCATGCAGGGCATGGAACTTAGAGCGCGAGCTCGGTTAGAAAAACTCTGTCTGGGATATTTCAAACTGAAACTGTCAGAGCTTTCTGAGCAAAACTCACTAAGGTTCTGTGTGGAGCTGTAACCTACACTAGCCAACTGCTGCTAAAATATAACACATTTTCTGGTCCCAACACCAAGACTCAAGTCAGGGGACCAGAAAAAGATAAGATAAAATAAAACACAACACCCAAACACCCAAAAAAGAAGGGGTGGAAAACATAAAAAGGGGCATCAATAAGTGCCAACAGTGGACTGCCACCCCATACCCAAAGCAGAATTTCTGAGAGGGGCAGGCTGGGGGGGAGGTCATAATATAGCAAGACTCCATTAGAAGAAACAACATTACTAAGGTGAGTATTTTTTTCTTCAAACATTAAGTCTTGCTATATTATGACAATTGCAGACTACACAGCAGTACCTCCATGGAGGAGGGACAGAACCTACTTAGGGAATAGGCTCTGAAGCACGGCTGTGCCAAACCGAGCATCCCTCCTGGCCTGGATATCCAGGAGTAATGCTTGGTGAAAGCGTGTACTGTTTTCAAGTAGCTGCTTGACATATCTCTAAGATAGGATGTCTCTGGCAGCAGCTAGAGGCGCAGCTGTACCTCTGGTAGAGTGAGCCTCAGGCCTGAGGGGAACCTTACCCAGTTTTGATAGCAAGATTGGATACAAGAGACAATCCACCTGGCAATGGATCTCTTAGTGGCAGGTTTCCCTTTTCCAACCTCACCATAAGTGAGAAATAGTTGGAGGGAGTCAAACCTGTGACCCTTGGTACGCTCTATGTAGTAACTTAGGGCCCTCTTAACTTATCTAAGCTGTGCAACCTCCTCTCACCAGAGGAGGAATGGTCAGTGAAGAACACTGGAAGTGAAATAGATTGATTAAGGTGGAAATCTGAAACCACCTTAGGCAAAACTTCCTGTTAGTCCGAGGACTACCTAATACCTGTGAAAGAAATAAAGTCAGTCTCCACTGACAAAGCATAACTCACTTGTCGCCTGGCAGAAGTGATGGCTACTAAAATACAGTTTTCCAAGTCAAGTACTTAAGCTCTGCGAAGACAGAGGTTCAAAGGGTGGCATCAGCTGAGCAATGCAAACATTAAGATCCCAGGCAGAGGGCAGGGTCCCTGAATGGTGGATTGATATGAAGCAATCCCTAAAAATTTTGAAAATACAGGGTGAGAGAAAGAGAAGAGGGCTTCCTGCTGAAATAAAAGCAGAGACAGCTGCCAAATGCACTTTCAGGGTAGCTGGTCTCAGTCCCAAAGAATTAAGATGGACCATATAGTCAAAAACTGTGGGCAAATCAGCAGATTCCGGGGAAATATGCTTCCCAGAACACCATATGGAAAACCTTTTCCACTTGGAGTTATAGGTAGCCCTAGTGGAAGGCTTCCTAGAAGCTTTCAAGATTTCGAGAACACCTTGAGAAAGCTGTAGATCAGCAAACTCTATAACTCCTCAAGAGCCAGGCCCTGAGGTTGAGGGATTTGAGATTCGGATACCAGACTCTCCCCTGGGCACAGGTTAACAGATTGTGGTTCCTGGGGAGACACAGGGGAAGATGGACTGCTAAGGACAGAAGGAGTGGGTACCAGGGCTGCCTGGCCCAATCTGGAGCAATCAGGATCATCTTGCAGGCTGAGATCTGGTTTTGACTAGCACCTTGAACAGGAGAGGAAGGGGAAGGCATAGAAACTTCCCTTCCCAATCGAGGAGAAAGGCATCCACGGGGACTGAGCCCAACACTGGGGGCCTGCAACAAAAAAAGTGGAAGTTGATGATTGGGGCTGCAAAAAGATCTATCTGAGGGGTGCCCCATCTGGCAAAAACTATCCCAGTACTCGGGGATCCAGTGACCATTCGTGATGGCCCTGGGAAATCCTGCTGAGAGCATCTGCTAGGACATTGTCCTTGCCTGGGAGGTGAACTGCCATGAGGGAAGTGTTCAGGGAATAAGCCAGAGACCACAACTTCATCGCCTCGGTGCACAAGGCCGAAGACAGAGTGCCCCTTGTTTGTTGATGTACCATATTGTAGTGGTGTTGTCTGTTCTGACCTGTACCACTTTGTTCTGAACAGATGCAGAAAAACCTGACATGCTAGAAAACAGCTCTGAGTTCCAACAGATTGATGTGGAGCAGAGATTCCTGAGGGACCACAATCCCTGGGTGGAGAGGTCGCCCATGTGAGCTCCCCAGCCCAAGAGGACGCATCTGTAGTAAGGGTCAAGGAGTGAGATAGGGGATGAAGGGCCCCTTGTCTCAAGGTGCTCTGATCCTGCCACCACTGAAGGGCCTGGATCAGGGTTGAGTCATTGGGATCAACTTGGATAGGGAATCTCTTTTGAGACCAAAGGCTCTCAAATGGAACTGAATGTCCCTCATCTGAAATCTTGCTCCTTGCACTACAGCTGTGGAAGCAGCCATGTGTCCTAGGAGCTGTAGGAAATGCCTTGCTGGTCGAGACCTGCAGAGTGAAAGAGCGAGGCCAGGGCCACCAGGGTCCTTACCCTTTCTGGGGAAGGAGGCTCTGGCCTGCTTTGTCAGTTCTGCACCTATAAGGTGAGTACCTGGACAGGTTCCAGAACTGACTTTGGAAGATTGAGAAGAAAGCCCAGAGAGGTAAGCAGCTGCTGGGTAACTTGCAGGTGCGATTTGACCTGGTCTGGAGACTGACCCACAATGAACCAGTCGTCCAGGTAGGGAAAGATGGCAATCTTTTGCCTTCTTAAATGAGCAACTGCTACTGCCAGACATTTTGTGAATACCCTTGGGGAAGAGGTAAGGCCGAAGGGCATTGTTCTGAACTGATAATGGCCTGAGGGCAGTTCGAATCTGAGGTACTTTCAGTGGGAGCTTCTGATAAGAACATGGAAGTAAGGCATCCTTGAGGTCCAGGGAAGCTAGCCAGTCCCTGGCCTTAGGGAGGATAAATCATTCCCAGAGTCACCATTTTGAATTTGG
Source organism: Neoceratodus forsteri (assembly GCA_016271365.2). Taxonomy (NCBI): domain Eukaryota; kingdom Metazoa; phylum Chordata; order Ceratodontiformes; family Ceratodontidae; genus Neoceratodus; species Neoceratodus forsteri. The sequence continues at coordinate 280,105,743 of CM028138.1, read as the reverse complement.
TTTTAAAAGGTGCTTGTTCAGATATCTTAGGTCCAGGATGGGCCGCCACTCTCCCTGTCTTTTGGGGTAAGGAAGTACCTGGGTACAGACCCTTGCCCTGTGTAGGGGAGAAACCCTTTCTACAGCTCTGAGAGCCAGGAGGGTTGCGACTTCTGTTTCAAAGCAAGAGTCTCTAGAGGGTTTGCAGGTGGAAAAGATCTGATTCTCATCTTTGGAAATTTTTGAGCTGAGAACCAGACCCTGGCTTACTACTTCAGGACCCACTTGTCTGATGTTAAAGACTCCCAGTCCTGGACGAGTAGTCCAGCCTGCCCCCTACAGGTAATGGAGAACAGCCCTGGGCATCCCATCAGGGTGCCTGTTGGCAGGGGCTTTAGGCTGAGGGTGGGGCAGGCCTGCTTGTACCCCGTCTGCCTCTCCCTCTGAAGAACCCCCTCTGAACATAAGCTGAAGAGGAGGCCTGGGTTTGGTAAAAAGGCCTGTGAAAAGGCCTGCCTCTATCCCTAGGGGGCTGCCTCTGAGGAGTGGCTTGCCGTTCCTTGGCTTGTGCACTCTTATAAGTGGTTCTATATTCATCCATTTTCTTCATATAATTCTCTGTCTGCTCCCCAAACAGAGAATTTCCCACCACAGGAAAATCCATAGCCTTAGCCTGGGTATCCTGTGACAAACTAGTACACCTGAGCCAAGTCAATCTCTGAAAAGCCACAGATGTAGCCATGACTCTAGAGGATACATCATTAGAATCCACTGCAGCATGGAATTGCACCTTAGATGCCTCAATACCATCAGCAGCCACCTGCTCCAGCTCTTGGCAAGCTGGCCAGGGCCTGTTTGGCTAAAGCCATGACAGTATCCCATCTAGATTTTGGTATCTTGCAACATAAGCCATATAATTTGCTTGTCTGAGTCCCAAGGACGCTGCCATGTATTGTTTTTAGCCATGGCATCAATCTTCCTGGAGTCCTTGTCAGGAGGATGTGAAGCCAGGGAATATTACCTTATCACAGGCTGCAGCCTGAACTACCCCAACATGGCTGCATTGCTGTGAAAGAAATTCTGTATCAGGACCTGACAAAGTGTACCTCCTGTCCATCTTTTTATCCACAGGAGGCACAGAATTAGGGAGCTTTTAAAATTTTTATTGTTTGTTTCCTAAAGGATTTATGTAAAGGAATAGACAATCTCCTGGACTCTGGGATATCCATCATCTCTACAAAGTCAGGCTCCTCTTGCTCATCCACAGCTTCCTCCAAAGGAAGCTGGAGGGTTCAACAACTTTTTATAAAACAGAAAATGAGAAGGTGACTCAGCAAGCCTAGGGGGAGATTCTCCTAAAGGTCTGTCTGGGGAGATGTCCGGTTCATTGGGCACATCCAGACTTTCAAAGTCACATTCACACTGTTCATAATCATCCTCCCCCTCCTCTGGTTCATAAAACTCCTCTGTATCATATTCTTGAACCGGTGGAACCGGCCGAACCGACCTTTTGCCAGATAGTGGCGGTTCAGACGGAACCGGGGAAAGTGACTGGACAATTTGGATTGCCCTGGCTATCTCTGCAGCAGTTGGAGAAGGGATTTTTGACTACACACCTGCTGATTTTCTAATTCTCTTTGCTGGAACTGGGTCCTCAGAGTCAGCTTTACGTTTGCCCGAGGAAGTCTGGCCCTGGTCAGAGGGCACTCCCTCTGGTTCGGTAGGCACCGAACCGGGCTGGCCATCTGGGTCAGCGGACTTTTTGGCCTCTAGTTCCCTGAGCCTACCAACTCTCTTATCTAGGGTAGCTGCAGGGAAATTCTTGCAAATCTGGCAGTCTGCATTGAGGTGGTCAAACCCCAGACAATAAACACATGTGGTGTGTGGGTCAGCCTTGGCAAAGGCTTCCCCACAGACACTACAGTGTTGAAACCCAGTGGGCCCGGTTTTTCTTTTGGGTTTCTCGGACATAATGCCAGCCTAACCAAAAACTTGCCCTTTTTTTCGGCAGTGCCAGGCAAGACACCCTTATCGGTTCCCAACCGTGTCACGGGTCGTGGAAAAACCGTAATGAAATCCGTTTTTTTTAGAACCGATAAGAACCGGGAACCGCACTCTAAAAAGCCTTTAAATGCTTCAGAATAAAGTTTCAACACAACCTGATCGGTTCAAACCGAACCGATAAACATTTACAAGTTCCACATAGAAATAAACCTATCTATTACTTACAATACCATAGACAGAGCTTGAACCGATCGGTTTGCGGTTAAAATAATGATAATCGCGGTTGAATTTAACCAAGAAAAAACTCTTTAAACCGAGAAAATGAACCGAGCAGTAGGAGGAATCTCCGGAGCGACTGTTCAGTGAGGCGGAGTAAAGAATCTGACAATTTCAGTTTGAAATATCCCAGACAGAGCTTTTCTAACCGAGCTCGCGCTCTAAGTTCCATGCCCTGCATGGAAGTTAACTCTTTCACCTCCGGAGCAGTTCTAATGGTGGGACAAACTGCAATAGTCATAATATAGCAAGACTTCATGTTGTTTGAAAAGGGATCCCTCCGCTCTGAAGCGGAGGAATCGCTGGTGGGACGGACGGACTGGGACGTGAAAGAACGCGTCCTGAAGGTTCAGAGAACAGAACCATACGCCTCGTTCCAAGGATGGGATGATCTGAGCCAGAGTGACCATCCTGAAGGTTCGAGACCGTAGGAAATTGTTCAGGTCGTGTAGATCTAGAATGGGGCGCCAGCCCCCTGTCCGTTTTGGGACCAGGAAGTACCTGGACACAAACCCTGGGTCTGATGGAGGATCCGCCACCTCCCTCATCACCTCCTTCTGGAGCAGCAGGGCAATGTTGGCTCGACAGGCCGACAGAGAGGCTGCGGCCCCCGTAGCCCCCCCGTGGGGTGACAGCTCGATAGCGTGGGGACTGCTTGAATTCCAGAGGCAGACCCTTTCCTACCACTTCCAGCACCCAGCGGTCCGTGGTGATATCGGACCAGGCGGAAAGGAAGTGGCGGAGCTGTCCCCCCACGGTGGGAACCGGAGGTGACGAGTTGAGGCGACACCTTCAACCCGTCACTCGGTAGGCTTGGAGGAAGGACCGGCAGAGGAGCCTCCTGGACCTTTCCTTCCCGGCTTCCTGTTGAAGGAAGCAGCAGGCTTGGCTTTGGGGTGCCAAGTGCGAGCCTGATGGCCCTGATGCTGGTGTTGCTGGGCCGGACGTGCCGCAGGGGCTGAAGGACGAAAGGCCTTACGCTGCTGCTGGTGGCCTTTGTCCTTCTGGGCAGACGTGACTGAGTCAAGGTGCCTGGACTTCTCGATCCGCTGAAGATGCCTCAATCCTGGGACCGAACAAGTCGGTACCCAGGAGAAACGTTGCCAGCTTGTGCTGGGTATCTGCCGTGAAGGAGGAGATCCGCAGCCAAGCTCTGCGACACATGGCCACTGCAGCCGCTACTGACCGGGCACACGAGTCAGCGATGTCCAGGGAAGTCTGGAGCTGCTGTTTGGCCACCGCCCTTCCCTGATCCCACACCTGCTTGACCGTAGTTTGGAGGTCAGCCGGGAGATGAGGAATCACCTCATCCAGGGAGCCCAAAAGGGCGTGCGAAAAGTGTGCCATCAGGATGGCCGAGCTGGCCTGACTAAAGCCTAGGGAGGAAGCAGCATAAACTTTCCACCTGGAGTAGTCCAACTTCTTGAACTCCTTGTCAGGAGGCTTGTCCACATCCCGAGCATTCCCGGAACGCCAGAAAACGCTGTCGGTCACGAGCCCCTCCGCAGAGGGGTGCTCCGAGAAACCAGAGAGTGAACCGGTGGGAACTGCATACTTCCGAGCCATCCTGGCCGAAGGTGTTGGACAAGAAGCTGGCCACTGCCATAGCTCCAGGGCCGGGCCAACAATGGCTTCGGCCACCAGAAAGGCCTCTGTGGGGCAATCCCCTCGGTCCAGTATCTCCGTGAGAGGATACTTGGCCCGTTTTGAAATGGGCTCGAGCTTCATCCCAGTGGACTCTGAGATGAGCAGAAGCATTCCAAGAAACGAGGATGGGCTCTCGTCCACCGACTGACCCCCAGTGGACTCCAAGTCAAGTGGCCTGGAGAACAAGGAGTCGTCGTCATCCGATTCCACGGAGTCTGCGAACAGTTGTCAAGCGCCTGAGCCACCCTCCACCTGCCGAGGTTGATCGGGAGTGAGGGTGACCGACAACCTATGGGGCAAACCCTGACCCGACCGAGAATTCTTGGTCGAGGCCCCAGTCTTCGGTTGTGGAGGCGGAGGTTCCACCACAATGGGTGACGCAGCTGGTTTTGGCCGAACAACGGTGCCGGCTCTCGACCACTCTGAGGGAATTTGTTTCGGCCGCTCCGGTGACAGCCACTTAATGGCCGGGGAAGGCGTCGGAGTCGGCTTATTCCCGGTCAAAAGGAGCTGCTGCTACATTAGATCATCGTAGCGCCGATGCAATTTGCGCCGGAGCCTATCCTCCAAAGAGGACGAAGACGAGGATGAGCGGCGCCGTCGCTTTCCATGGTACTGAGACTGTCGATGTCGTCGGGATCGGCTGGACCGGGAAGAGGTCAGAGACCAAGACCTTCGGTGTTTCCAGGTGGGTCTGAGAGGGGGAAACCCACTCCTCCCTCGGTTCAGGGACCTTAACCAGGGACTCCGGCACAGGAGGCACAGGCAACTCCTCGGTTTCCACCGGGGGAACCGGTGAAGAAGGGTTGTCGGCTTCTCCAGTTGACAGCCCGTCCGACAGGTTGAGAAAAATCTCAACTGCGTCAACGGGTGTCTCGGCCGGCTGACCTGGCGGGGACACCGTGAAGCCAGCGGCCTTAGACACAACCTCGACCAAAGTGTCGACTATCCAGGAAGGGACCCTCCGCCCTACCTAACGCTCACGGGACTCACCTTTGGGGTCCTTCTTTTTGGACCGAGAGGAATGTCCTGAAGGCCCTTCTTCCTTGGTGGAGAGGGATTGGCAAAGCTCCTTGGAAGAAGCTGTGTAGGAGGAGCCCAAGGAGAGCGGGATAAATGCCGCGACCGAGGAGGATGATGATGCGGCCTGGGCCGCCTCCTCCTCGAGGGCAATCATCTGCTCCAGCTGTTCAGCCAAGCCCGCAGCCGTGGACACCGTCCAACGGGCCTCCTTCGACTTGACCGGAGGATAACGTTTCTTGGGTCGCCCAACAGCATGGTCGAACTGTGGCAGGTCCTTCAAGACCCAGCGAGCCAAAAGTTTGCACAACTGACAAGCCTGTGAGTCATGGCGAGTCCAAGGCAATAAACGCATGTGGAGTGCGGATCGTCCGGGACATCTTCATCCACAGGGCACTGACCTAAACGGAGTTGATCTGTCCATCGCAGCCGCGAGGGACGATAAAGACTGAACTCTTGTAAATTTTAAAATTAGTTTCGGATTAACCCAAGAGTTTGGATCCAGGCCTAAAACGCAGAGCGCAAAGGAGGGAACCTGAGCTTCCAAGCGGTAAGGAAGATCTGGCGTCATGGGGCGGAGCCGAGAGTTTTACCACCTGGGTGGGTGGGAGGAGCCAGCTTGAAGACTTTCTGGCAAGATTTAAAGCGGCAAGGAACCTGCCAGTAAGTGTGGATTGAACAACATATCCACGTCTCTAGAAAAAATGTTTTTCAATCCTTACATTAGACGAGGAATTAAACCAGTTTATAGTAAGATAATTAAAATCCCCCGGTCATGGCGAAGACAATCTTCTGAACCTTCAACCTGCAGCATGCACATGAGCTATTGTGATCGCGTCTACCTTTTCAATCAGTTAATCATAACCCTTTTGTTTTAACCTACAGAATTCCCAACAAAATAAGAAAAAAAAATATTCTTTTTCTTCTGGTCACAGTGCACAGCATATTTCTCAACCCCCTCTCACAAATCAGGGTTACATTAAACTAAGTACATCATCTCACAAAATGGAAAATTCAGCTCAGTAATCTGCTACTGCATGTGGCTTAGCGTGAAAATTATTTTCTGAAGGAGAACTAGACTGTAAAACTGCCTTAGTTTTCTTTATGATTCAAACCCAGACAGTCAGAAACTTAGGAGGGAATGAGAAAATGTTCGAGTCAAAATCCAGGACATCCCTGAAAATCAGGGACAGGTGAGGGGTATTGTTACCTCATTATTTTCTTAGGCAGTGAACACAGCAAACTAATTTTCTTCTTCATTCAGTCAGACAAAAGCATAAAAAAGGAGCCAAAGGAGTTGGGAGTCCACACATTTATAAAAAACTAAAGACACAGGAAGTGACTCTGTACAAGGTGGCAATTTACAAGGCTGGTATGGGAAAGGCTGAAGGGGAAGATGAGGAGGTGAAATGGAGAAAACAGGTTTTTAAACAAAGTCACAAAGAAAAAATGGTTTACAAGGAAAGAAAGAACAGCTTTTGGACAGTTTTCTCTTCTTTTGCAAAACTTTTTATGGAGCACTTGTAGACCATCTTCTTCATCGGATCTGGAAATAAAAAGATGGTATTAACTCATTTGATGCTTCCATGGAATGGCATTACAAACCTGCACAGTAATCCTACATAAACCCTCCTTTTGTTTATCCTTACTCTTCAGATACCTTTCCCCTGTGCAGCTCTATACAGTAACCCCTAGTGTAACCACATCAGATGATCACAGTCTCGTTAGTCATCCCTCCTCACACTATCTCTGGATTTTGTCAGGGGCTTCTCCTTGGCTGCCAGCAACCCTGTACTCCAGGTCAGTATTAGAAAAGGCCTGTGGCCCTGTATATCCAAACATGTGGTAGGTAGCATCTGGGAGAGCCTGGGGGTATATCTATGAGCATAACCCAGGGCTGGTCCCGGCCAGCAGAACTAAAGGTCAGGGTTATGGTGATCTGCTACTGGCCTCCCTAAATATCCGCAGCCTTCCAAAAAAACTAACACTATTACAAGGATGGGTTGCAAAACACTCACCGGACATCCTGGCTCTGTCCGAAACATGGCTAGCTAGGAATGTTCCGGACTCCGCAGTTGCTCTAAACGACTACATAATCTTCAGAGAAGATAGAGAGGGCAAGAGGGGAGGTGGCTGTGCTATATCATGCAGAATGAAATTATAACCACTACTGGTCCCCCTGCCTTCACCGGAACACGGGCACAAGTCACAATCAAAACAACGATTGGTCTTCAGGAAACCACTATGCATAATGTCAGTCTACATACCCAACAATCAAAAATTAGCCTTTGATTCCATACTTGCCAATATAGCGCTGCTCCCCCCCAGAAGCGAGCTTATAATAATGGGCGACTTCAATATAAACTGGTTAACAAAGGCATCAGACCCCTTCAAAGACGCAGCCAAAGCACACGATCTGACTCAAGCTGTCCAGACCCCCACAAGACAAGACCCCAGGACAGGTACTCACACTCTCCTTGACCTCATCCTGACAAACTTCCCCAAACACCTCTCTAATATCAAAGTTCTCCCAGACGTCCTCAGTGACCACTCTCCCCTCTCCTGCCACTGGTCAAACAAGAGTCCGCCAAACCAACCCAAAATATCCCACCAAAGGCACCTCAAAAAAGGCGCCATAACCAAGATAATTCACTCTGTCTCCACCAGTGACTGGACATCAGTCCATACCGCCCAATCCGCTGACGAGGCCATTACCTCCTTTATCAATATCTTCAACACAGCCTGCGACAAACACGCCCCATTCTCAAAAAAGATTCTAAAAACAAGGGACACCCCATGGATCCCACAGACCTTGCTAGATCAGATGCACCACAAAGATAATCTCTGGTATAGGGCACTTAACTCCCAGGTTCCCCATGACAGACAACTCTGTAGAGAGGCGAGAAACAAGTGCACCAGGGCTATTCGGCTAGCCAAGTCCAACCATTACAAGCGAGCCCTCACCTCGACCTGGGGCTCAGGGAACAAGTTCTGGAGCAACGTCAAAGAGCTATGCGGGAAAACCGTAAACCAAACGCCAACCCAGATAATCTATAAGGGTACCCTCTCACAAGACCCCACCATAATAGCCAATGTCCTGAACAATTCCTTCACGGACCTAGCCACATAATCCCATCAAACTTCTTTGGCCCATCCCCTAGGGTCCCCGCTACCTCCTACCCTAGGCACACCCTCCCGCCTTTCCGGCTCAGAACAATCTCCTGCAGTAAGGCCAAACAATACCTGTCAAAAGCCTTACGAAACAAAAGGTATAGCAGTGACTCTATAGACCTCAAGATCCTCCGGCTAACGCTAGACGCGACCTTCCCACACCTCACCAAAATATTCAACCAATCACTACGCCTAGGACAATTCCCCACTCTCTGGAAAAGGGGAATTGTCACACCAATCCTAAAAAAGGGTGACCCAACTGACCCCGGCAACTACAGGCCTATCACGATACTCCCCCCCACTCTCTAAAGAATAGTGTCAGACCAACTCACTGAGTACCTGACTAGCCATTCTGTTGCTCTGCCAAGAGCAACACAGTTTCAGAACAGGACACAGCACCACCACGGCACTCCTTGAACTCACATCCTATATACACGAGGCTCTTGATGAGGGGGATATAGCAGGCGCACTCTTCATCGATCTAACCAAAGCGTTCAACACCGTCAGTCATGACCTACTTTTACATCTACTCCCCTCCCTCAACCTAGCCCTGGACACAATACACTGGTTTAAGAACTATCTCACAGACCGAACACAAGAAGTCAAAATCAACACCACCCTATCCACCAAGAACCCAGTTCAGTCTGGAGTACCTCAAGGGTCAATCCTAGGCCCTCTATTATTCACCCTTTTCCTGAACTCCATCCCAAAAGCGTCCAATGGTAAGCTTCTGCTCTATGCAGACGATGCAGTAGTTTACTGGAAAGAAAGCACCCTCAACTCCCTCCAACACAAGCTTCAAATTTACTTTCATGAACTAGAAGATTGGTTCACAAAGCACCGCTAATACTAAACTATACCAAAACAAAATCCATGATCTTTGCGCACCGACAAAGCCCCTATAGTAGCTCCCACCTTAACATCTCCAACTACCAGGGCACCCAAATTGACCAGGTCACACACTTCAAATACCTTGGCATCACACTTGATGCTTCACTTACCTATCACACACACATCAATCACCTCTCTTCCTCAGTAAACACCAGACTAGGGATCCTCTATAGGCACAGACAATGCCTCCCACCGCAGGCCCTACGATTGGCAGTAACCAGCTCGGTCATATCTTTGGTAGACTATGGTATTATAATATATGGGACGGCTGACCTCATGGCCCTGAAACGAATCAATCTTGCCCTCAATAAAGTCAGTCGTCTGGTCACAGAAAGTGACCGACTTACCCACACCTGCGACCTCCACAAAAAAGCGGACTGGCTGACCTTCAAAGGAAGGCTAAAATACCATACCTGCCTCCAAGCAAAAAAAATTCTATTGAAGATTGCACCCACTGGCCTTCACTCCCTTATACAACCTAACACCCACAGGAGCACCCCGAGGCACCTAGCAAACATGCCAATCCATGTCCCCCACCGTAGGACCGCACTAGGCCAAAGGTCCTTTAGCTATCGGGCACCCATCTGGCTCAATGAACTCCCTCCCATCTCCCTGGCCCCAAGACTAGGGTCAGTTTAAAACCGGTATCAAGAGACACCTCATTAGACTCAGAGGCGTGTAGCTGCAACTAAGCACACTACACCACTTCGACGCAGGGTTGATAAGCAACCCCTAGATGCTATCCAAGTACTGTAAATGTTGATACAATTATGGAAAGCACTAATGTATTATCCTTCTGTGGCATGTTCAACAGACCCAGGCTGTAAGCAACCCTTAAGAGACTATTCAATATCTATATATGTATGATGTCATTATGTAAGCACCTCTGTATAACACTAAGCCATGAAGCATGTTTTCTCAAAAAAATCTGTATGTTTGTCCCGACGTGGAGCCTTTGCAAAGGAGTCTCTGACTCAAAGGTTGTAATTCCGAAACTTTAATAAATAAAATTAATAAAATAAAATAGATGAAAATGTAGTAGCAGCTAAGGAAATCCACTAGAAACCTGAATGTTCTCTCCCAGTTTCACACAATTCTATTTGCAAACTCACAGGAATGTGTGTTGTTTCAAAAGGCAGCCTTTCTACGCTTTTGCTGGATTTACATGTTTCCTACCGTCACTGAGCAGTCTCAAGAAAACAGATGCATGTGCTCACCGTGTACTTGTCCCATTTCTTTTCTGGGTCATATGGCTCCCACCGGCTAGCAGGGAAAATGTGCTTGTTCTTCTCATACCAGTTCCTCAGGACCACTTTACCGGCATGGGACTGTGCAGGAATTTAAAACAACAAGACAGACAAAAAAAAAAACATACAAACATGAGCGAGTCATTATTGAAAAGATATACAGTAAACCAGCCCAATGGTGTGGAGGGTGGAGGTGCCATGCACCTCACCTCCTGCATTGTCAGCAACCCAGATTTGGAAACAGATGCAGGTTGCTTGGGGGCTGGCCGGGTGAGGGAGGATTATACATCCACAGGACTGCTCTCCTCCTTTGGGGAGAGGCGGTTACTGTTACACGCTGCTGGACTGCCTCCCAGTGGCAGCTAGGTGGCAGCACATGCAAAGCCACCAGAAGCAGGAAGGGAACTCAAGTTCAGGGCACCAGGGGGCATCTCCACAGAGGCTGAGGTCGCACATAACATTCACTTCACATTCATGGGCCCAGGGAGAAAAATCGGTGTGAAAAAACCTCAGCTACAGGACGACTGTCCCTTGCAGCCCCCGCACCACTGACTGGGCATCCCCCACAGTCCTGTGGCAGAGGTCGGCTGCAGGAAGACAAGTCAACAAGAAGTCAGGTGATGGGGCTGGGGAAGTCGGTAGGAATGGGGCAAGTGCAGCACAGGAAATAAATAATAGAAAAAAGAAATGATATACAGCAAATACGTCCTGATTCAATATTTGGGGTTAGTTCCCCCATTCCTCCTATCTCCCAACCCAATAATCCTCTGGCTAGAAGGGCAGGTGAACAGCTGCATTCTCAGCTGAGGCCAATGCAGTTTCTCGATCAGGTGGCAGGAAGTACATGAATGCTGGGCAACCCAGGCCTGCATCACTTCAGTGTCAAGCTCAGCCCCCAGTTGGTACCAGTGCGGGATTTTCAGGCTTCAGCGCAAACCCACTTAGTAAACTTTGCTTGTAGTTCATGGAACTCTAGCCCCACTTTACCCCACTGCCCCACCCCCAAAAAATATCTGTGGCTTGCTTTCTCTTTAAAACATGTTTTTTTTTTGGTTCACCTCATCCTTTTCCACAGTGGCATCACTGAGCAGTCTCACGTCTTCATGGACGTCAAAATTGAAAAGAGGGCCTATGACAATGGAAAGGAGAAAAGGTTACTTAGCTGTAACCGCACTACTAAGCATTCAGTTCACATCCACATTAGTGCAGTTTACATTATGCACACTCAAGATTCGGCAGCAGAAGGAGGTAAGCTTGACTCCTTGTACCACCCAATCACATGTCCTCTGGTCTCTGCCCCACTGCTCTCAGATCTGGATGCAGTAAAAACAGACCTGAAGACCAGGGGAGGTTTGGCGGGTAGTGAAGATGTGAACTAAATAATAGAAGACAGTTACACAATATACCTTAAAACGTCTTTCTAGTGTCCAAGGGAGTGTACAAAATAAAATACAATACAGTGTAACACAAAACATTGAGCAAAACTACACTATACCAACAATTCTGTCAAAGGCATACAAGTTAACATACAACAGTGAGTCGCCTATTTGTCTAAGTACCTAGATTCAGTTCACTGTCAACTCTTAGGCAGACTTTCAGTAGTCCTCCATGAAGATGGGGCTAGGCATGACCATGGTTTCAGGTGAAGAAAGACTGTAGTACTCAGGTCCCAAAAGCAGCAGCATCACGCTGAATCAGCAGATGATTGCTATAGTAGGAAATGAGCATTTGTGCATTACACCAGGTAGCATCCCCGCGGAGCTTTCTGGAATGGGGATGCTCCTGGCAGCAACAGAGGCAGCAGTGTGCCAGGCAGAGTGAGCACGTGGCTTGCAGGCAGCTCCTGACCAGCCAACTGGTAGCAAAGTGCAATGCAGAAAGTGATTCAACTGCAACAGTCTGCTTCGCTGCTGGTTTGCCTTGAGCAGCTTCAGCACACATTATGAACAGGTGGAGTGTGTCACTCTGAAATTCCCCAATGTGTTTCTTGTGGAAGAGTAGAGCCCTAGGAATATCAAAGCATGGGGGCATTCAAAACCCTTTAAGGGTCTGGACATCACCTTTTTATAGGCCATAACTGAAATAGCTGCCTTCCCACAATACAAATAAAAGGTCACCAAGTGCAACCTGAGGGGCAAACTTGCAGGCCAGATAGAGGGATAGCCTGGTGGTGCTGGTGGAGCAGAATGGACCTGCATGAGAGCAATGCTATACAAACCGAGCCACCTGCCTTGGGCCGGAACAGCTTTACGAGTGCTGCAGATCTAACATTCTCCAACTCTGAGAGGGAAGGGAAATGCGTCCTGCTGCATGAGCACCTCCTTTGGTCAAAAGGGGGTCTTGACTTTGTGGGTGACCATGCAACACTGGTCACTCACTCACAGGACAGTGCCTGGCATTACACTGTGATACAAGTTTTTTCTTGCCTCCTCCCCTTATAAGGGCAAAAATGCTGCTACAGCATGTCAGTGATGACCATTCCTCTCTGCCCATCCTTTCCCTGTCCTCCGGTGACAACTGCAGCCTGGCTTGAAGGCCAGCCAAACCCTGCCATGAGGGGAAGATCTTCCAGGGGTTCTTCTGGGCGGTCAGGGGGTCTTCTGGACTAGGAAGACTGCCAAGAGTGGGCTAGTGGCTAGGATGGGACAATGCGGCAGCAGTGACTGGATAGGAGAGAAGGGCAAAGGTGTCTGAAATGTGTAAGAAGAGAACAAGTGTAAATTTAACAAAAACAAAACAAGAGAGAAAGGGACCAGAAATAGTCCAGAATAAGCCTCATTAGGCAGAAAATCAATCAAAATCTTTATTTTGCCAGGCGGAACATCACTGAGACAAGCTCATTTACAAGACGGACCTGTGAAAAGGTGACAGGAAGTAAGCTTAACACCAGCAGGAGAACCTCTCAAACATTCAGGTTCTGCGAGTCGACTTCTGACAGTACTCCACAATGTAGGGGTGGTCTGGAACCGTAGCTGCCTATAGCAGGAACTTCAGGTCTGGATGCAAGACTGCTCCCTCAGACCTTGTTAGGTATGACCAGTTCAGGAGACGAGGAGGAGGTTTGCTGCTAAGGGTGAAGAAGTCTTGGTGTTGGCACCAGTGGGGCCAGTCAGGAGCAATGAGGATGAAGACAGCACAATCACTCCACACCTTGAGGATCAAGGGAAAGGCATTAATCAGGCCTATCGTGAGGCAAAGGTATTCACAGCAGGGTGCCCTGCGGAAGAGGATGAGTGCAGAACTGCCACATTTTCCTGTTTTGCCAGAAAAAGAAAAGTACAGTTATGCAAGAACTTACCATAACAGTAGATCTTCGAGAACAGCTCTTGCAGCAGGTTACACCATTAGGACTGAAGCCGGCAGGCGCCAGGACCCACAGAAATTTTCTAGCTAGCAGTATTCAGCGGGGACCGCCCCCGACATTGGTCCCACCCCTGACGTCAGGCACAGTACATAAGGCGGTGGTCCCCCAGAATCCCCAGTTCTTCCGCCGGAGACTCCCGGCCGCTGGATGACATCAGAAGAGGAGACTGAGGATCTGCCATCCAATGGCAGTCAGAGAGATGCTGAGACACCTGATCCTAGGAGAAGGATGTTGGAACTAGAATCTACCTCCAGCGGGGATGGTGGGAGGGAAAGTACCTGCTGCAAGAGCTGTTCTTGAAGATCTACTGTTACGGTAAGTTCTTACGTAACTGTACTATCTTACTTCGAGAAACAGCTCTTGCAGCAGGTTACACCATTAGGACAGATTCCCAAGCAATCATGGAAATCCCACACCATTGGGAGGAGGGAAGCTAGAAATCTTTAATGAAACCAAAGCCTAGGACAGAAGTCCTTGAAGGACTGGTAGACCAAAACCTGCTCTTCACCTCGATGCAATATCCAGGCTATAATGCCTGATGAAAGTGTGCACGGAGCTCCAAGTAGCTGCAGCACAGATGGCCGAGGTGGACACATTCTTAAGGGCCGCAAAGGAGGTAGCCACCCCACTTGAGGAATGACTCTTAACCGCGCCCGGTAAGGGTTTGTTGTGCTTCTGGTAACAGAATGTGATACACTGAATGAGCCACCTGGACAGCGACTGTTTGGAAAAAGGAGTTCCCAACATCCTGTGGGCAAAGGAGACAAAGAGCTGGTCCGATTTTCGGTGGTGTTTGGTTCTGGTTAGGTAGTATCGGAGACACCTATGCACATCTAAAGTGTGCAACAGGGCCTCTCCTCGATTCGAATAGTTGGGAAAGTACACTGGTAGATCGATGTCTTGATTAAGGGTGAGAGCTGAGACCACCTTAGGCAGAAATTTGGGATTAGTCCGTAGGGATACCCTGTCTTGGTGAAAAACCAAATAAGGCTCTTTGCACATGAGTGCATGGAGTTCAGAAATTCTTCTGGCCGAAGTAATGGCAACTAAAAACAACGTCTTCCAAGTGAGAAGACGTAGCTCGCAATCCACGGCTGGTTCAAAGGGTGGCAGCGTGAGTTGCTCCAGGACAAAGGGTAGATCCCATGGCGGAATTGGATCCTTAATCGGAAGTCTAAGGTGGAGAATACCTCTCAGAAAGGCTTGTGCCGTGTCCAACTGGGATATGGTGCGTTGGCCTATCGGACAATGATAGGCTGATATGGCACAGAGGTGTATTCTGATCGAGGAGTAGGCCAAGCCTGTCTGAAAAAGAGACAGGAGGTAGTCCAAGACCGACTTTTCTGGACAGTCTAGAGGAGAAAACCTCCACGCTTGAGCCCATAGGCAAAACCGGCGCCATTTCATGGCGTAAGTAGCGTGAGTGGCTGGTTTTCTTGCGGCCACCAGAACGTCAGCTACCTCTTTCGAGACCCCGTGTCGCATAATGGCTATGTCTCTAGGAGCCAAGCATGCAGGCTCAGTGAACGAAGGTCAAGATGGACCAAGGAGCCCTCCTCCTGAGACAACAAGTGACAGCTGACTGGCAGAGGCACCGGAGGTTCCCGGGATAGCTGATGAAGCAGATGGAACCAGATCTGCCCGGACCAGAATGGCGCAATGAGAATCGGTGTCGTTTGCTCTCTGCGAAGTTTCAGAAGAACCCTCTGGATCAACGGAAAGAGGGGAAAGGCATAGAGGAACCTGCCTGCCCAGGAGAGGGACAACGCCTCTCACCAGAAAACACCAGGCCCTGGATCCAGTAAGCAAAAATTGGGCAGTTTTGCATTGGATGGGGACGCGAAAAGGTCCAACTCTGGTGTAGCCCATCTGCAAAACAGATCCTCTACTACTTCCTGGAGTAGTTCCCACTCGTGGACTCTGGCTTGAGAGCGACTCAGGCCGTCTGCAATGACATTGTCCACTCCTGGTACATGAACAGCAATGAGGTTTGCGCCGTGTTGTAAAACCCAAACCCACACCCTCATGGCCTCCCTGCAAAGCGGGTAGGAATGGGTGCCTCCTTGTTTGTTGAGGTAATACATCACCGCGGAATTGTCTGTAACAGAAGAGTACCTGGTGGAATCTCCAACTGGGAAGCCTGCAGGGCGTAAAGAACTGCTCTCATTTCCAGGATATTTATGTGGAGATGAGTCTCTTGGGCTGTCCACAGGCCCTGAGACCGGACACCGTCTAGGTGTGCTCCCCATCCGAGCCCTGAGGCGTCTGTGGAGAGCGTCACAATCTGAGACGGCGCAGTGAACGGGACCCCCACCGAGAGGTTCTTCAAATCTAGCCACCATTGCCGATCCCCGATTATGGCCTTCGTGATCTGTACTGGGAGCTGCAGATGGTCTTGCTTTTGATCCCATTGGACCCGTAACATCCACTGGGTCACCCGCATGTGGAGACGGGCTTGCGGGACCGTCGCAATGGCCGCAGCCATGTGTCCGAGCAGGCAAAGGACCAGTCTGGCTGGGTCGGTCTTCTTTGCCAAGATGTCCCTGATGAGGGATCTGATGTGTTCCACTCGGTCCTGGGGTAGAAAAGCTTTCCCCTGGACGGTGTCCAGAAAGGAAAATTACGTACCTACCGTAATTCTTGATCTTCTTGGACGAGTCTCCACCACTCATTCACACTAGTGGGATTAGCGCCGGAGGCACTAAGACCCATCGGGAGCAAACTTTTTGCTGGAGGGTCGGCGCCGCGAGCAGCGGCTCGATAATGACCATCTCGGCGATGACCCTCAACCGCCTCAGTACCTTTTTACCAAGGAGGTGCAGCGCGACTAACGTAAAGAGTAAACCCAACATTAAAAAACGGACATAAGATAGTCCGTATGACCCGTGTAAGAAGGGTCAGCAAAGAAGTCCTCACGGCCTAAAGATTTGAGGGAGTGAAGACCAATACAGCGGTGAGCTCGGGGGATGGAGGGTGGGCGTGTGAATGAGTGGTGGAGACTCGTCCAAGAAGATCAAGAATTACGGTAGGTACGTAATTTTCCTATCTTCCTGGACATAAGTCTCCACCACTCATTCACACTAGTGGGAGAGTACCAAGCTGATAATCCCCCAAAAGGGTGGCAGGAGAGCCAGAGCTCACGCGTCTAAGATAGAAGCCCATTAAGGATAGTTCTGCCGAATGCGGAATGTCGCCTAGCATGAACATCCAGTGCATAGTGCTTAACGAAGGTATGCACTGAGCTCCAGGTGGCGGCGTTGCATATATCTGCAATTGAACATTGCGATCTCATTAGGGATGCCGCTGATCGCCTCTAGTAGAGTGAGCTGACACCTACCTTCTAATTTAACTTGAGCCATGGAATAGCAATGACGAAGGCATGCCACTAACCATGAAGAGATGCATCTAATAGCGACAGGTTGACCCAGCCGGGTGTCGCTGAAAGAACGAACAGTTGCTGAGTCTTGCGAACATCCTTGGTTCTATCTAAATAGAACCAAGGCTCTCTTAACATCCAAGGAATGAAGAGCCGTTCCCTTCATTTTGGAAATTAGCGAGTAAGCGGGAAGTACCAGAGGTTGGTTTAGATGGAATTCTGACACAACCTTGGGAAGAAATTTAGGATGAGTACGGAGAACTACGTTGTCTTTATGGAATACAGTATACGGAGGGTCCGTAACCAGGGCATGTATCTCAGAGACCCATGGGCTGAGGTAATGGCCACCAGGAAGGCAGTCTTCCAGGTAAGAAATTTTAGCTCACAGGTAGCTAAGGGTTCGAAAGGCTTCCGAGTGAGCATGTCCAGCACCAGGTTAATGTCCCAGGCTGCAACTGGACGCTTAACAGGGGTCTGGTATGGAGAATCCTTAAGAAATCTCTTCACCATAGGTAACTGAGCCAGAGTTAAGGAAGAAACCGCTCATGGGAGCTGAGATGGCACTAAGGTGAACTTTAACTGTGGAGTACTGAAGACCTAAGTTTGACAGGTCCAAAAGATACTCCGAACCTTGCCAGGAGGACAGGAAAAGGGTTCAAGAGGATTTTGCACACCAGAGAAAAACGTTTCCATTTGGAGCCGTTTGCTGGTGGCTGGCTTCCGAGCAGCCAGAAGGATGTCTGAGACTCTACGAGAGCGTTGAACCGATTCACTTCTATCTCTTCAGGAGCAAGCATGAAGGTGAAGTGATTTCAGGTTGGGATGGACCAACGAACCCTGAGTCAAAAGACTGATTTGCAAAGGAAGTGGTCTCGGAGAGGCTGCCAACATACTGTTGAGTAGAGGAAACCATAGTTGCCGAGGCCAGGAAGGAGCAATGAGAATCATCTTGGTCCCCTGAGACTCGAACTTGAGGAGTACTCTCTGGATTAGAGGAAGCGGTGGAAAGGCGTAAAGAAAGCGTTTTGTCCACCGCAGCCTGAACGCATCCTGACAGAAAATGCCAGGCCCTGGATTTCTGGAGCAGAAGAGAGGCAGTTTTGCGTTGAGTGGGGATGCAAAAAGGTCCAGGTCTGGAGTCCCCCACTCTTTGAACAGGGACCGAGCTATGGCTGGATCGAGAGACCACTCGTGAGGGTCTGCCTCCGTTCTGCTGAGGTGATCTGCTAGGTCGTTTTGTATACCTGGCAGATAAACCGCTTGAATCAGAGACTTGTGCTCCAAGCACCACTCCCACACCCTCATTGCTTCCCTGCAAAGTAGAATAAACACCGCCTTGTTGATGTAATACATCACTGCTTTGTTATCCGTTTGAAGGAGAATGTTCTTGTGACAAAGGACATCCTTCAGAGCTCGGATTGCATAGAGGACGCTCTCATCTCCAGGACATTTATGTGGAGATGAGTTTGAACTAGTCCATACACACCTTGAGTGTGGAGGGAGAGACAGTGAGCTCCCTATCCCATTAGCGATCGCTGTGGTGATGGAGATCTGATGATCCGGGGGAGCAAAGGGGAATCCTTCCAGGAGATTGCTCTCTTGAGACCACCAGGTGAGAGACCTTCGAAGGGGCTCCGTCACCTTGATGGGATAAGACTCGGGGTGAGAGGTCGGGGACCACTGAGTGGAGAGCATCCATTGGGTGGTTCTCATGTGCAGTCGGGCCAGGGGGACAGTGAAGACCGAGGACGCCATGAGACCCAACATGCATTGCATCGAGAGAGCTGTAACCGATTGGTTCTCCCTGATGTAACGGGCCATTCAAGGATGTCGAGTCTTCTGTCCTCTGGAAGGAAAGCCTTCGCTGAAGAGGTGTCTAGAGCGTCCCATGAAAAGGAGCCTCTGGGAGGGTTGCAGTTGAGATTTTTCAAATTCAGCAGAACTCCCATGGGCGTGAAGGCAGTGGTTGCCGGCTTCCAAAGTCCCTTGGGCGGAAGGGCTTGCTAAAGCCAATCGTCCAGGTAAGGGAAACACTGAGTCCGACTTTCCTGAGATGCGCCACAGAACTGCACAACACTGTAAAACTTCGCGGCGCCAGGATAGCCCAAAGGGCAGGACTCTGAACTGATAATGCTGACCCAAAGCTACAAACCTGAGGAACTTGCGTGGGTCGGGTGGATGGGGATATGCTGGTAAGCATCCTGCATATCCAGAGAGCCAGCCAGTCATGCTGATGCAGCAAGGGTAACAGGGTACCTAGGGAAATCATCTTGAATTTCTCCTGGGAGGAATTTGTTTAACTTCTGAGGTCTAGAATGGGCGCATCCCCAGATTTCTTTGGAACCAGAAAGTAATGGAGTAGAACCCTGTGTTTTCGCAGATGCGGGCACCAGTTCTATTGCCCTGTTGTTCAGAAGGCCCTGGATCTCCGCGGTGAGGAGGTCTGACTGAGAGGCCGACAACCTGGGTTGTCGTCTGGGAGGACAATTGGGGGTTTCCAAGAAATGAGAGAATAACCTCGCGAATTATCCGAGGACCCATTGTCCAGTTATGGACTTCCACTGGTTGTAGAAGTACATCAGGCGACCTCCACCGGAGAGAAAGTTCCACCTCGGGCAGAGTGGATGGAACTTGGGCCAACGACTATAAGGTAGCGCTGGGAGCTTTAGGCCCTGCGCTTCTGCGCTTCTTTTGAGGTTGGGCAGGTTGGCTTTATGGAAGCTTCCTGCCTCTGCCTCGAGAAGGACTGACGACTATGAAACTGACGTCTGTTCACATGCCCCCGAGAGGGGGCAGGCGGAGGTCTGGCCATCTTAATGGCTGATCTAGTCTTCTGAGTGGCCTCTAAGGCTTGCTCCACCTGAGGGCCAAAAAGAAAGGAGCCATCAAAAGGCAGCGCCATCACCTGCTGCTGAGCATCATTCGTGCAGCCAGGAATGGCGCCGAGTACAAATCCCCGCGGCTGCTGAGCGAGAAGCAGTGTCGAAAGCGTCCATGGCGGCTTTGACCTGTTGGTTATTGGACCAATACTCTAATAACGGTCAGAAGAAGCTCTGACTTGGAATCCGAATCTGGAAGAGCTTCAACCATTCTTTTCATAGAGTGCCACAGGATATACTCATACTGAGAAAATAGCCTTGATAACTGGCAATACGCATACTTAGAGTGGAGGCAGCAAAGACTCTCTTACCTAATGTATCAATCTTACGAGACTCTTTGTTAATAGGTCGAGCTGTAGTAGTTTGAGGAAGAACGACCTTGTCTTCTCTGCCAGGACTACAATAGGATCCGCAAAGGCTTGGGATGCCAAAATGGGACGATCCTTGGGAGCTGAATACTTCTTATCAATGGATTTAGCCACTGAGGGAATAAGAGCAGGATTATTCCATACCATTTGAGACAGCGTCTCGAAGGAAGGCTGGATCGGAGAAGTCAAATCCGTAGGGATCTCCGAAGCATGAAGATACTGGAGTCTTAATATCTTCCCAGGATCGTGTCTGTAGTCTGGAGAGAAAGAGTGGATCCCAGGTTCTTCAACAGAGACTTAAAGGACAGGTCCTCGACCACAGGCTCTGTAGCAAAGAAAGATCCTGTTTCTCCACTTCATCACCCAACCGAAGGTCTGGTCAGGCTCAACATCATCTCCTGATGGTCCAGAAAGGACTGTTTGGACAGGAAAGGAGTGAAAATTAGGAGAGGAGGAAATAGCAGAAAAACAAGGAGAGTCCCAATGGCTGCCGGGGCGCCAGACGGCAAAACGGGCTGCTGAAGACGGCATCTGAGGAGGCGACGGGCGCCGGCGAGGCACGCCGTTTCCAAAAGACGCCGCGCGCCACATGGACGACATCAAGCCGGCGCCGCCGACGACGCCACAGGACGGGCGCCGCGTTAGTGGGCGCCCGGACGACGCCGTGCGATAGGCGCCGCTTCATCTAACGGGCACCACCGGGCGGGCGCCATGAGACCATGGGCGCAGCGGACGGCGCCAAGAAGACCCAGCGGCATTAAAACGGTGCCGATAAGGCAACAGACCGCCGGGCGCCGAAAAGCCCCAGGAACCTGGAAAGCTAGAGAAGGAAAAACCAGGAGATAAGTGGCATCGTGAGGCCCCCGCGCCGCAGCCATGTGAGGGGGGAAACACCTAAGACGGAGTCGCTGGCACCGGGTAGGCTGACGCGACTAGGAAGGTCCAACCCGCCTACCTGATCGCGCGGAGGGGCTCGGGGCCCGAGGCAACCGAGCCAGGCAGAAGAACCAACCCGAGCCCATTGCTCCACAAGAGCGCCCACCGATAAAACTGCTCATCTGGAGTCCTACCTATAGCGGGGAGGGACTCCGGCGTCGAGGACGACGACACGAAGTTGGCGATCAAGAAGGAGACCGCAACTAGCAAATCTATAACGAAGCCGCCGACAACCGAAGAGACATTACTAGAGGGCCACCTCGAGTGATGCTTCTTTTTTGACCTGTGGGCCGAAGAAGAGCTCGAGGCCGAACGGTGCCGAGAATGCGACCGTTTATTTTTATGCCGGCGGGGGGACCGCCCATCCCCCCGGGCATCGGACTGACCGTTGTCGGAACCCCGCTGAGGAGAAGGAGGCTGACTGAACAGCTTTCATACGTAGTCTCCCTACCGTCACCTGACCTGCTCATGGTCGACTCCATCCAGTAGGCCGAGACTTCTTCAAGTAAAATTTAATATTAGAAAAATGTAACGAAAATAGAATAAAATTAAGCGATACTACTTATCGGAGATAGTTACAAAACAAACTGGAAACTATGCGCTAGTTTGAAGTTTGACTCGACAGGCGAGCCGACGTCGTTACTGAAGCGCACTCGACGGCGGAAAAAAAGGAACTGAGGCGGTTGGAGGGTCGCCGCCGAGATGGTCATTACCGCTCGAGCCGCTGCTCGCGGCGCCGTGTCTCGCGGCGCCCCTCCAGCAAAAAGTTTGCTCCCGATGGGTCTTAGTGCCTCCGGCGCTAATCCCACTAGTGTGAATGAGTGGTGGAGACTTATGTCCAGGAAGATCTGCGCCTATGAACTGCAGAATCTGAGACGGAACCAGGCGTGACTTCTCTTGACTGATAATGATGCTCAGCATCTCGAACAGAGACTGAGTACAATGAATGGCAGACATCAGGGCTTCCCGAGAGGGCTCCATGAGAAGCCAGTTGTCCAGGTAGGGGAACACGTAGTGGCCTTGTCTCCTCAGAGTCACAGCTACTACCGCCATGCACTTCGTGAATACCCGAGGTGCTGATGACATTCCGAAGAGAAGGGCTCAGAACTGATAATGGTGACCCTGAAACTCGAAGCGCAAAAACCTCCTGTGCGCTTGAGCTATGGGTATATGCAGGTAAGCATCCTGCATGTCCAAGTATGCTAGAAAAGCGCCCTGCTTGAGTATGGGAATCAGACCTGGGAGGGTCATCATGCGGAAGCGTTTGTACAGGACCAACGCATTGAGGTCGCTGAGGTCCAGTATCGGACGGAGGTCCCCTGTTTTCTTGGGAACCAGGAAGAAGTGAGAATAATAACCTGCACCTCTCTGGTTCCGTGGTACGTGCTCTATAGCTTCTTTTCCAAGAAGCGCGAGCACCTCCTGCTGTATGAGGAGGGCATGCTGACCCGAATAACGGGAAAGCAGGGGAGGTCTTGATGATGGATGGTCGAGAAATTCTATGAAGTGGCCTTTCTTGACCAAATGGAGAACCCACCGGTCGGCGGTAATCGACTGCCACCCTAAAAAGTGGCGAGCGATGCGACCCCGACCTTTTGTGCCCGTTGATCCAGAGGAGGGGCGGGGGCCGGGAAGGAGTCATGCTGTGGCAGCACTGGTCCCTGCAGGCTGGGCCGGTTAGATGTAACGCTGGCCTCTGCTTGGGGGACGACTTAGCCTGGGCTTTACGTTGAAAAGTGCCCCTTTGTTGCTGGCCGGAACGTGGGTGCTGCCACTGTTGCCTGCTGCGAAAACAGCTCTGGTTCCTACGAAAGGAACCAGGTCTTGATCTGTACATGGCTTGTACAGACCTGACTGCTTTCCCAGCGTCCTGGAGTTGGGTGACAACCTTCTCCGAGGGTTCACCAAAAAGTACTTCGCCATTATAAGGGATGTCAAGAATGTTCTTCTGTACATCCGGGGTAAAACCGGAGACACGGAGCCAAGAGTGTCTTCGGAGACAGATGCCTGAAGCTGCAGCTCTGGCAGACGAGTCCGCAGAATCATATGCGGCTTGTAGCACTTGGGTACCCACATCAGACCCTGTGCGGAGGAGGTTTAGGAGCTCCGCCTTCTGATCGCCATCTGGTAATTTATCGACCAGGTCCTGGCCCTGTTCCCACAGGGCATTCTGAAACTGTACCATGTGAGATAGGTAGTTCAGGGACCTAATGGAGCATGTAGCAGCCACGTACATGTGCCTCCCCAGGGCATCCAGCTGTTTGGATTCCTGGTCCAGTGGCTGTGTGCTCATGCGCTGCGGTCTTTGGAACCGGTCATGTGAGGCTGTAATGACCAGGGAGTCAGCCAGAGGTTGTTAAGCCAAGTACTGGTCCTCTTCCGGGGCCTTGTACAGGCAGTCAGCTTTCTTCGCACAGTGGAGTGGAGTGCGGATGCTTCCATGCAGCCTTGGTGACGCCCTCGCAAGGTGTCCACCAAGGGTGGCACCTTACCACAGGCTTTTGGACCTTTCTGCCGAAGAAAACGGGCAAGGTGCTGTCTTTCGGGATTGAGGTCTTCAGCATCCCATCCCATGTTGTCCTGGATGTGCCTCATGATCTCAGAGAAAGAGGGATCATCCGGAGGAGACCTGGGAAGATCATGTAGGTTAGGTGATGGAATGCTGAGTGGAGAAGGAGATCTGGAGTAATCCGAGGTATCCGATCTGGAGTCCTCCCCTGATGGAGTATACCGATGACGTCTGGGAAGCTTGGGGCTGGGAGACCCTGTTGGAGATCTTGAGGGAGGCCTTCTCCAATCCTTGGATCTACCACTGGGAGGTGGAGTTTGCTCCTTAGGGGTTGGTGGTCATCCTGCTGACCCCTGTGGTGGAGGAGGGGGCGTAGGAGGTGAAGGAGTAGGAGGAGGAGGTTTTACTGGGACCACGTCTTTACGGACGGTGTCCCACCAGAAAGTAAAGAGATCCTTTACCTCTTGTATATTCATGCCCGATGATGGGCCTGGTGCCGGTGGTCTGTCGCTGGGGTCAGGCATCAGGTCCGCGGGTGTCTCCGGGTTGGGCGAAGGTTCCCTCGGAAGCCCGGCATCCTCTGTGTCGCCCGCCTGGTCTTCAGGCAATATGGTGTCCTCCTCTGTGGAATCCCTGTGACCGGTGTCCACCGGTGACTAGGGGGCGGTCTTCGGCTCCGCTGAAGCCGACATCGGTCGCTTGGTCGACGACTTCAGGTACGGCGAATGCCCGGCCAGCATCTGGTGTTTGGCCGATGTCCCGGCCCGAAAATGCCTGGTCACTTCGGGTGCTTGGCCAATGTCAGGTCCGCCGTCCGCTTTAGGGACGTCGCCAGGTCTTCGCTCTTCCTTAAGGGTGGATCCAGACCCCTGGGAGACCGATCTGAGTCGGGATCCACGCCGGGTCAATGAGGAAGACTTGTATGCTCGGAAGACTTGAAGAGGCCCGAGAGGGAGGAGGAAGCCGAGGGCCTAGAAGTCTTGATGGGCTGGAGAGTCGAAGAACCGCCAGAAGCCTGGACTTTGACTGGAGGGGGCTGAGAATGAGCCCTGAAGGGAGAGCTGTCAGATCTAGTGAAGCATGAGCTACGCGAGTCCGAGGCCCAGTTCGGGGATCTGGACCTTGCTTTCTCCCGGTGTTTGTCCCGGTGTTTATGGGCCTTGGAAAAAGAATCACCTCTGGAGGCAGGTTCTTTGTCCATCCTGCTAAGTTTCTCTTCTAACAGGTATGCCTGAAGTGCTTTCTGACGGTGGATCCTGGTGCGGCTATTGAACCCTTGGCAAAAGGTGTGGGCCTTGGTGTCATGGTCCGGGCCTAAGCACCGCACGCAGGAAGAATGAGGATCCTTGAAAGGGATCTGTTTTCCGCAGGCACACTTTGAAAGGTGTCCCTCAGATAAAGGAGTTGGAGAGGACATTAGTTTGCAGACACTCTTGAAGTTCTAAGTCGTCATGCGCTAGGTAGAGACTGAGAGGCCGATGCTGGCGAGTCAACGGCAGGAAAAGAACTGGGGATTCTGGGGGACCACCTCCTTATGTACTATGTCTGTCGTCGGGGGCGGGACCGACGTCGGAGGCGGTCCCCGCTGAATACTGCTAGCTAGAAAATTTTCATGGGGTCCTGGCGCCTGCTGGCTTCAGTCCTAATGGTATAACCTGCTGCAAGAGCTGTTTCTCGAAGTAAGATCGGCTCGAAATCCTTGGAAGAGGCCCAAATCGAGAACCATTTCCATTTCATGGCATAGGTGGATCTAGTGGAAGGCTTTCTGGTCTCCACCAGAATATCGGCCACGAGCGAAGAAGCTCTGAATCGGGCCTGGGCTACGTCTGTAGGAGCCACACATGCAACTGAAGGGATCTGAGACCTGGATGAATCAGGGTCCCCTGATCCTGGGTCAGCATATGCTGTGAAAGAGGAAGCGGAGGTTCCTCTGAAAATTGTTCCAGAACAGAGAACCAAACTTGCCTGGGCCAGAATGGAGCGATGAGGATCATCTGAGCTCCTTCTGAGCTGAGTTTGTGTAAGACCCTCAGAATCAAGGGAATCGGCGGGAAGGCATAGACAAATCTGCCTTTCCAGTCAAGAGACAAAGCGTCCCGCCAAAAAATGCCTCGCCCTGGAGCGAGAGAGCAGAAAACGGGAAGCTTTGCGTTTTGAGGGGACACGAACAGGTCTTTCTGAGGGGCTCCCCAGCACGGGATGTTGTTGTCTGCCAACCCTTGATCCAGTTCCCATTTGTGGGCCTTTGCTGAGGACCGGCTGAGGTGGTCCGCTAGCGTGTTTTCGACTCCCGGAGCATGAACTGCCGTCAGGTGAAGGCTGTGCTGAACAGCCCAGTTCCAAACTCTCATTACTTCCCTGCACAGAGGGTAGGAACGCGTTCCTCCCTACCTGTTGATGTACCAGACTATGCACATGCTGTCCGTCTGGATAGTCAGGTGACCTGGAAGGACATAACAGTTCAGAGCCTGGAGAGCATATAGAACGGCTCTGAGCTTGAGCACATTTATATGAAGAGTCTGCTCGAGTCTGAACCAGGAGCCCTGAGTTCTGTGAGACCCTAGATGGGCTCCCCAGCCCTCCCCCGAGGCATCTGTTGTCAATGTTTGGGAGGAGGGTTCGAGGCAAAAGGGAACCCCCCGGCAAAGGTTCTCTCGCACCATTGCAAGTCCCGGACCATGGGATCGGAGACCAGAACTTCCTGGTGTAGGTCGTCTAATGTCTGGTCCCACTGAGACCGAAGCGTCCACTGAGAGGTCCTTATGTGGAGCTGAGCACGCAGGACTGTCGGAATAGCAGCCGCCACGAGCCCGAGTAGGCGAAGGACTGACCGGGCGCTGACCCATCTGCGACTGGACAGCAGGCTTGCATGAGCCTGGAGGGTATCCACCCTGTCCAGGGGCAGAAAGGCCATGCCAAGGGTCGTATCCAGAATCACCCCTATGAACTGGAGCCTTTGGCAAGGGACCAGATGGGACTTGGCCTGGTTGATGGTGATACCCAGGCTGGAAAAGACTTGCAGGGTAAGTGAAAGAGAGTGCAGAAGAACCTCCCTGGATGGGGCTACCAGGAGCCAATCATCCAGGTACGGGAATACTTGTACTCCCTGGGTACGCAGGTGGGCAGCTACCACAGAAAGGCATTTGGTGAACACTCGGGGCGCCGAGGAAAGACCAAATAGGAGGGCCTTGAACTGGTAGTGGTCCCCCTGGAACGCAAAATGCAGGTATTTGCGGTGGGACCGGCGGATAGGGATATGCAGGTAGGCATCCTGCATATCTAGGGTGCACAGCCATTGTCCCGGCTGAAGAAGGGGCAAAAGACTCTGCAGAGAGAGCATCCTGAACTTCTTGTACTCTACGAACAAGTTCAAGGAGCTGAGGTCAAGAATTGGCCTCACGTCCCCTGACTTCTTCGGGACCAGGAAGAAATGAGAATAGTACCCCGTCCCCTGAAGAGGAGGGGGAACGGATTCTATTGCCCCCTTCAAAAGAAGTGCGGAGATTTCTTCCCGAACCAGGAGAAGATGCTCCTGAGAGTACGACGACCTTGGGGTTTCGAGGAGGTTTCTGGAGAAACTCTATTGAGTGTCCTTCTGCAATCAGTTGGAGCACCCAGGTGTCTGAAGTTATCCTCTCCCAACCCGGAAGATGGAGGGAGAACCTCCACCCTACCGGTTCCTCTGGAGACCCCAGAAGCTGTGAGAAAGAAAAGGAGTCAGGTGGTGTGAGGCAGCATCGCGACTGAAGCCCCCGCTGCTTTTTTGGGTGGGGAGGGGACTGGCAGCCGGAGGGGCCTGGCGTTTATTGTCCCGCTTCCCCTGAGGTTTCGCTTTTTGCCGATTCCGTCTGCGAAAGGGATGAAGCTGCGCCTGAGGGGGCTTGTACATGGAGTCCACAGACTTCAGTGCAGTCCCCTTCTCCTGCAGATCAGTGATAACGTCCTTGACATCACCATCGAACAGCACCGAACCCCAGAAGGGCGCGTCCTGGATAGCAGGTTGCACTTCCAGGACCAACCCTTACACACGTGCCAGGCATGTCGCTGTAAACCCACGGCGAAAGCCGAGCTCCTACCAGCAGCGTCCACTGCATCGTACGTGGCAGGAAGAATGTGTCGACTGACCGAACGAGCAGAGCGGACAAGACTAGCCACTTCCTGTTTCACCTGCAAGTCGGGAAGGAAGTCCAACTTAGATTCCACCTCGCTAAGAATCGTTTTCTGGTAATCCCCAATATGACCGACATAATTCAGGGCCCTAATACCCAGAGTGGAAGAAGCAAAGACCTTCTTGACATAATGGTCCAGAAGGCGGGATTCTTTGTCAGGTGGAGATGAGCTCAAATGCTAAGGGTTAGCTGACCGACCGTGAGCAGAGCTGATCACGACCAAGTCAGCTCGAGGGTGAGAATTAAGGGAATCAACACCCTCGGGAGCCTGATATAGCCTGTCCAACTTCCGGGGAAGAGGGGCTATTGCCGAAGGTTGCTTCCAAATAGTGGAGACAAGATCGGCATGAGGCTCAATACAGGGTGGCACCAAGGTCGGAGCAGTCTCTGGCAGATCCAGGTGTGCAGCGAGCTTCTTACGCTGTGGATCCGGCTCCAAGGAGCACCACTGATGATCCTCCTGGATTTTGCGCAGCAACTCTGTGAAGGAAGGATCCTCCTAAGGGGACTTCGGAGGAGTCCTAGGCCTGGGTTTATCCGGAGATCGAGGCTCGTCGTCCGGGATGGAGCAACTATCGGAGTCGTCCGAGGAGGAAGAAGAGGAAGACTCCCCCTCCCTGTGTGGGGGAGGAATGGACCCCTTGGGAAGCCCTTGGGGAAGCGTATCCTGCCCTGCTCTGGAACTGGAGGGCTCGCCTCTGGTATCCGGAGGAGGGGAGGGAGTCCGGTGTCTCAGGCGTACAGGAACCGGGGTCGGCACTGTCGCCGGGAGACGGCTCTCCACCTCTCTGGTGAGCCGAGCCTTGGCCTCAACCCACCAGGAGGCAAGAGTCTCCTTCAAATCCACCGGCAGCTGAGGGGGCGGTGGAGGAACAGGGGGATATGGATACTGAGTGTACCCAAATGGCGCATATCCATAACTCGACGGCGGGTAATCCGGCGTCGGGTAATGAAGCACCATGTACTGCGGCATTGGGTAGGCCGACGTCGGGTACTGGGGCACCGGATACTGCGGTCCCGGGTACGAAGGCGTCAGATACGATGGGGTTGGATACCCAGGAACCGGGGGTCTGACGGGGCAGATGGCCCGGCAGGAGGGCCGGGAAGGAGGCCAGTGGCCCGGCGTTGGGGCAGCATTCGAGAGATGTCACCCAGCCGAAAACCACGCTGGGGCCGGGGCGCCCAGGGAACAGACGCCAGGTCGTCCGGCCCAGCGGGAGGGGGACCTGATGGGGGCGCAGCATGACCCTCGGCATTGCCTGGGGAAGGAGGGGAAAAATCCCCGGGGTCAGGCTGAGGAGACCCAGGGTCCCCGGAGGGCAATGAAGGCTGCGGGGAGCCGGGAACAGCGGACAAGTGGGGGTCCAGCGTCTGCTCAGCCGCCACGTGGGCGTCGGGCACCCCAACGTCCAACTTATTGGCGGAGTCTGGGCGGACGTCGGAGGAGCCGATGTCCGAAACAGAAGCCATGCGCTGCCCCAAAGGGTCCAGCAACTTAGTGGCCGTCTCCGGGCGGGCGGCCAGAGGAGCTGACGCCCACTACCGAAGCCACTCAGACCAGTAGGTCGCACGGCGGCAGTCTTACCGGAAGTGGTACCTAACAGCCCGCAGGCACCAAAAGGCCCGAGCACGAGCCAGACGGGCAGGTTGACACCACCTTGGAAGCCTCCAAGACGGCCATCATGGAGCTGTCCCCCGGGGTGGGGTGGGTTGGGGGGGAGTTACCTGCAGCACAGCGACTCCGGCCGAAGTCATGGTGGACAAGGAGCCCTGGTCCCGGTGCTTCTCCTTATCCTTCTTCTTACGATGGCCTTCGGGGGAAGTGGAAGCCTGCCGGAGCTTTTTCAACTCCTTCTCCACGGAGGACATTTTCTTCTTGAGGATGTGGGCCTCCAGGGACTGCTGCCTCAGTCTGCGGGTGGCGGCGTTGAATTTGAGGCAGTGCTGGCACTTCTCCACCTGATGATCCGGGCCCAGATAGAAGAGGCACTGGGAATGGCCGTCCTTGTACGGGAGTTGGGCACCGCATGAGTTGCACTTGTTCTTGTGCTCGGAGGGTGTAGGGGATGACCTACACCACTGAAAATCAAACAAATTCGTCGAATGAATCGAGTAAAGAGATGTTGAAACTACCGTGATACAGCTGACGAGCATTGAACTTTGCGCTGACACGAGCTATGGACAGAAAAGAACTGGAAGGCGGGCGTGGGGGACCGCTCCTTTATACTGACGTCGCTTGACATTGGTCACCTGATGTGGGGCCGGTCCCCCGCCAGAGACTGCTAGCTAGAAATTCTTCTGTGGAGTCTTGACGCCTGCCGGCATCAGTCCTATATGTGAGCACCTACTGCAAGAGCCCTCTCGAAGTAAGATCAGATCTGCTCAATTTCAAACTAAATGGCAGTGCTGGACACATATTATGCCTATGGATGCAACTTTTCTCCTTGACAGACCTACTACCTTACCACAGGGTGATATCAATACTCCTACTCATCAAACTGTTTGTACTGTATGACTGTTATTCCAGGTACCTAAATCAGACCTTATATTCCTACTAAAACAGAGAGGTGCTTCGACACCCTCCAGAACACACTGGGTACTGAGGATTGACCATTCACTCCACTCAGAAGAAACTGTACATTGTTGACTATCAAACGTACCAGTCTGCTTTTTGTATTTTGACTGCACACTGTATTGTGATTAAACGTATGATTTTTTTTTTCTGGCTCTGTACTACAACCTACATTCTGTTTTAACCCTTACTGTGCCGAGAACTGATAAATCAGTCCAGAATTCCTATACGTTCTAATTCTGCTGGCAGTCTAAGCGTTAATAAACTACAAATGTAAAAAAATTAATAAAAATAAAGTTTAGTGAGCTCGTAATGCAGAATTCTGTGCGCATCTAAAGTGTGGAGCAATGCTTCCCCTGGATTGGCATGCTCTGGGACGTAAACAGGGAGCTGGATGGATTTATTTAAAGTAAACTCTGACATCATCTTAGGGAGAAACTGAGGGTTAGTACAAAAAGGCACCCTACACCCTGTCTTTGTGGAAAATCAAATAAGGCTGCTCGTACATGAGCACCTGTAACTCTGAAATTCTTTGAGCAGACGTAATAGCAGCTAAAAATAATGCTTTCCACAACGGAAATCGTAGCTTGCACGTCGTGACCAATTCAAAAGGAGCCAAAATACATTTTTATAACACAAAATTCAAGTCCCAAGGTGGGACTGGATTGCGGATAGAAGGCTTCAGGTGAAGAATGCCTCTCAATAGTAATGGACACTCCAGTTGTGCCAATTGCATGGTCTTCTTGCCAGGGCACATGGAAAGCAGAGATGGCAGACATGTGCACCTTTTAGAGAGGAGTACTTCAAACTGGAGTCTGAAAGGGACAGCAAGTACTCCAGAATCTGATTCACTGGACAACTGAAGGGATCTAACTGATGTGAAGCAGCCCACAGCACAAAACGTTTTCATTTCATAGAATAAGTGGTCCTACTGGAAGGCTTCCTAATTGCCACCAGGACCATAAGGCACCTTGGGCGACACTCCCCACCGAGCCATGACTATGTCCTCAGGAGTCAAGCATGAAGATGCAGGGATTTGAGTTCCAGATGGACCAGGGTGTCCCGGTTCTGGGAGAGCAAGCCTGTGCACAGAGGAAGAGGTACTGGAGGTTCCACTGTCAGCTGTTGCAGTAAAGGGAACCAGATCTGATGAGGATCGTTGTGGCTCCTACCATCTGGAGCTTGATCAGAGCCCTCTGAAGCGGGGGGAGGAAATGAGTACAGAAACCTCCCTTTCCAAGAGGAGGACAGCGCGTCTCGCCAGAAAACTGAAGGCCCTGGATGAAGTGAGCAAAAAGAAAAAATTACTCACCTTAGTAATGTTGTTTCTTCTAATGGAGTCTTGCTATATTATGACATATGCAGTTAGACCCAGCCTTCGAACTACTCCGGAGGTGAAAGAGTTAACTTTCCATGCCAGGCATGGAATCTTGAGCGCGAGCTCGGTTGAGAACTCTGTCTGTTGTTCTTCAAACTCAAACTGTCAGATCTTTACGAGCAAAACTCACTAAGATTCTGTGTGGAAGCTGTAAACCTACACTAGCCAACTGGCTACTAAAATATTAATACCTTTTTTGGTCCCAAAACAAAGACTCAAGTCAGGGGATCCAAAAAATAAAAACACTAACACCCAAACACCCCAAAAGAGGGTGAAAAAAAACAAGGTGAGCATCTACTAAGTGCCAACATTGCACTGCCCACCCACATCCCAAAAGCAAAGGTTCTGAGAGGGGCAGGGGGGGGTCATAATATAGCAAGACTCCATTAGAAGAAACAACATTACTAAGGTGAGTAATTTTTTCTTCAAACAACATGAAGTCTTGCTATATTATGACATATGCAGACTACACAGCAGTACCTCCATGGAGGAGGGACAGAACCTACTTAGGAAATAGGCTCTGAAGCACAGCTGTGCCAAACCAAGCATCACTCCTAGCCTGGATGTCCAGGGAGTAATGCTTGGTGAAAGTGTGAACTGTTTTCCAGGTAGCTGCTTGACATATCTCTATGATAGGGATGTCCCTGGCTGCAGCCAGGGACGCAGCTGTACCTCTGGTAGAGTGAGCCCTCAGGCCTGAAGGGGGAACCTTACCCAGTTTTTGATAACAAAATTGGATACAAGAGACAATCCACCTGGCAATGGATCTTTTAGTGGCAGGTTTCCCTTTACCAACCTCACCATAAGTGAGGAACAGTTGGAGGGAGTCAAACCTGTGACCCTTGGTACGCTCTATGTAGTAACTAAGGGCTCTCTTCACATCTAAGCTGTGCAGCCTCCTCTCGCCAGAGGAGGAATGGTCAGTGAAGTACACTGGAAGAGATATAGATTGATTAAGGTGGAAATCTGAAACCACCTTAGGCAAGAACTTCCTGTAAGTCCTGAGGACCACCTTATCTCTGTGAAAGGAGATAAAATCAGGCTCCACTGACAAAGCTTGTAATTCACACTGTCGTCTGGCAAGTGATGGCTACTAGAAAGCATGTTTCCAAGTCAAGTACTTAAGCTCTGCTGAAGACAAAGGCTCAAAGGGGGGTTGCATAAGCTGAGCAATGCAAACATTAAGATCCCAGGCGGGAGCAGGGTCCCTGAATGGAGGGTTGGTGTGAAGCAATCCCTTGAAAAACTTGGAGAATACAGGGTGAGCAGAAAGAGAAGAAGGCTTTCCTGCTGATATAAAAGCAGAAACAGCTGCCAAATGCACTTTCAGGGTAGCTGGCCTCAGCCCCAAAGTATTTAAGTGGACCATATAATCCAGGACTGTGGGCAAATCAGCCGATTCTGGGGAAATATGCTTTCCAGAGCACCATATGGAAAACCTTTTCCATTTAGAATTATAAGTAGCCCTGGTGGAAGGCTTCCTAGAAGCTTTCAAGATATCGAGTACACCCTGAGAAAGGTGTAGGTCAGCAAACTCTAACTCTTCAAGAGCCAGGCCTTGAGGTTGAGGGATTTGAGATTTCGGGTACCAAACTCTCCCCTGGGCACAGGTTAAAAGATTGTGATTCCTGGGAAGACACAGGGGAAAGTGGACTGCTAAGGACAGAAGGAGTGGATACCAGGGCTGTCTGGCCCAATCTGGAGCAATCAGAATCATCTTGCAAGGTTGAGATCTGATTTTGAATAGCACCTTGAACAAGAGAGGGAAGAGGGGGAAGGCATAGAGAAACTTCCCTTCCCAGTTGAGAAGGAAGGCATCCAGAGGGACTGAGCCCAACACTGGGGGCCTGCAGCAAAATAGCGGAAGTTGGTGATTGTCTGGGGCTGCAAAAAGATGTATCTGAGGGGTGCCCCCACCTGGCAAATACTACCTCCAGTACTCGGGGATCCAGAGACCATTCGTGATGGCCCTGGGAAATCCTGCTGAGAGCATCTGCCAGGACATTGTCCTTGCCTGGGAGGTGAACTGCCATGAGGGAGGTGTTCAGGGAATAAGCCAGAGACCACAACTTCATTGCCTCGCTGCACAAGGCCGAAGACCGAGTGCCCCCTTGCTTGTTGATGTACCACATTGTAGTGGTGTTGTCTGTTCTGACCTGTACCACTTTGTTCTGAACAGATGCAGAAAAAACCTGAAGTGCTAGAAAAACTGCTCTGAGTTCCAACAGATTGATGTGGAGCAGAGATTCCTGAGGGGACCACAATCCCTGGGTGGTGAGGTCGCCCATGTGAGCTCCCCACCCTAAGAGGGATGCATCTGTAGTAAGGGTCAAGGAGTAAGACTGAGGGATGAAGGGAGCCCTTGTCTCAGATTGCTCTGATCCTGCCACCACTGCAGGCCTGGATCAGGGTTCGAGTTACTGGGATCAATTTGGTTAGAGGATCTCTCCTTTGAGACCAGAAGGCTCTCAAATGGAACTGAATGTCCCTCATCTGAAATCTTGCTCCCTGCACTACTGCTGTGGAGGCAGCCATGTGCCCTAGGAGCTGCAGAAGGTGCCTTGCTGGTCGACAGACCTGCAGAGTGAAGGAGGAGGCCAGAGCCACCAGGGTCTTTGCTCTTTCTAGAGGAAGGAAAGCTCTGGCCTGCTTTGTGTCCAGTTCTGCGCCTATGAAGGTGATTAGCTGAACAGGCTCTAGAACTGACTTTGGGAGATTGAGAAGGAAACCTAGAGATGTAAGCAGCTGCTGGGTAACCTGAAGGTGTAATTTGACTTGGTCTGGAGACTGGCCCACTATGAGCCAGTTGTCCAGGTAAGGAAAGATGGCAATCTTTTGCCTTCTTAAATGAGCAACTGCTACTGCCAGGCATTTTGTGAATACCCTTGGGGCAGGGGTGAGGCCGAAGGGCATTGCTCTGAACTGATAATGGCCTGAGGTCAGTTCGAATCTGAGGTACTTTCGGGTGGGAGCTTCTGATGAGAACATGGAAGTAGGCATCCTTGAGGTCCAGGGACGCTAGCCAGTCCCCTGGCCTTAGAGAGGGTAAAATAATTCCCAGAGTCACCATTATGAACTTTGGCTTTAACACACATACCAAAGAGGGTCAGACAGCAGGGTTTAAAATTCTTATTGTACATCCTGGTGATGACAGAGTGTGCATGGCTAGTAATTGTATCATCGTACATGTACAATTTTCAGGCAATGTTAAAACATGGCTGGCAAATAAAAATCAAGGAGGCGAGGAGTCTCCTAATTACCACAAATATCTGTGAATGGCTTAGAGAGCTAAAAAGTCCTTGAAAAAGACACAGCTTGTGTTAAAAAAGGCGGAGCTTGGCATAAACAAAGAGGGGCAATCACTCTTTTGCTAAAGTGATACACACTAGGAAGAGAAAATAAAGTTAGACAAAATTTTTCAATGAATGAATGGTGGTCGACTGAACAGTCGCTCCGGAGTTTATCCTGTCGCTTTCGTTTGCGTTGTGAAAATCGTCGGTTTAAACCGTAAGTTTCATATTTTTTCCTCGGTTCAGATCCCTGTCTGTGGTACAGTAAGTAATAGTGGTAGTGGACTGTATTAAATACTGTGGAAATTGTAAAAATGTAGAATTGTTCCAGTCGGTTAGGCTGAACCGATCACTCTTTGGTCTGTGGTGATTCCGGTGCTTATTGGTTCCAAAAAAAAATAAAAACGTGTTTGACGTTTTTTTCCTCCCAACACCAGTAACATGGTTAGGAACCGATAAGTTTGTCTTACCTGGCCTGAAGCCGTGTAAAGGGTAAGTTGTTTTCTGATTTACTGTGGCCATGTCTGAGAAACCCACAAGAAAAACCGGGCCCACTGGGTTTCAGCACTGTAGTGTGTGTGGGGGGAGGCCTTTGCGAAGGCAGACCCCCACACCACCTGTGTTTATTGTCTGGGGTTTGACCACCTAGATTCAGACTGCCAAATTTGCAAAAATTTTCCTAAGGCCACCCTAGAGAAAAGGTTAGGTAGGCTTAGGGAGAAAGAGGCCTAGAAGTCCGCTGACCTGGATGGCCAGCCCGGTTTGGTTCTGACCAAACCTGAGGGAGTGCCCTCTGACCAGGGCCAGACTTCCTCGGGCAAGAGGAGAGCCGAACCTGAGGGGTCGGTTTCTGCAAAAAAGAAAGACAAGACGGCCGGTTCGGATTCGGATCGCCACCATCCAACCGCCAAGGAAATTGCCAGGGCGATTAGTATTGTGGAATCGCCCATCTGGCTCTGACTGACTGCACCTCCTCGCTACGCTCGGTTCGGCCGGTTCCGTGTCCCGACTACTCTTTAGAAGGAAGAGGACGGTGGGGAAGGTCTGGATGAGCCCAATGAACTGGACATCTCCCCAGACAGACCTTCAAGAGTTTCCCCTCCCAGGCTTTCTGAGTCCCCTTCCCACTTTATGTTTTACAGGAAAGTGGCTGACACCCTCCAGCTCCCTGTGGATGAAGCTGTTGAGGAGCAGGAGGAGCCTGACTTTGTGGAGATGATGGACATCCCAGAGTCCAAGAAACTATCTATTCCCTTACACAAATCTTTTGGGAAACAGACTCATAAGCTTTTAAAAGCTCCAAATTCTTTGCCTCCAGTGGACAAACGAATGGACAGGTGGTAAATGCTGTCAGGCTCAGCTATGGAGTTCCTATACCAGCACTGCAGCCATGTTGTGGTAGTACAGGCTGCAGCCTGTGACAAGGCTAACATACCCTTGGCTTCTCACCCCCTGGATAAGGACTCCAGGGAGATAGATGCTATGGCTAAGAAGCTATACCTACCATCTTCTCTGGGACTCAAGACAGGCTAACTACATAGCCTATGCAGCTAGATACCAAAAATCCAGGTGGGAGTCTGTTTTGGATCTGGCTAAGCAGGCCTCCCCCCAGCTAGCCAAGGAGCTGGCTGCTGATGGGATAGAGGCATCCAAGATTCAGTTTCATGCTGCTGTGGACTCCAATGATGTTTCACCACGAGTCATGGCTACATCTGTGGCTCTTCGGAGGATGGCTTGGCTCAGGTGTACTAGCTTCTCGCAGGATACCCAGGCTAAGACCATGGATTTTCCTGTTGTAGGTAATTCTCTGTTTGGGGAGCAGACAGAGAATTACATGAAAAAGATGGATGAGTACAGGACCACATAAAGGAGTGCTCAAGCCAAGGAAAGGCAGTCGACTCCTCAGAAGCAGCAGGCTAGAGGCAGGCCTTTTCACAGGCCTTTCTACCAGGCACAGGCCTCCTCTCCTTTTTCCCAGAGGGGGTTCTTTAGAAGGAGGGGGATGAGCAGGGCTGCATCCACCTCTCAGCCTAAGGCTCCTGCCAAGCAGACACCCTGAGGTGTCAGCCTGGGTCGACTCCCCAATCCCTGTAGGAGGCAGGCTGGCTTACTACTTCCAGGCCTGGAAGTCTGTTACCTCAGACAACTGGGTCCTGAGGTAGTAAGCCAGGGACTGGCCCTCAGCTTCAAAAAATTCCCAAAGCTGAGGGTCAGGTCCTTTCCACCTGCAAACATCTCTGAAACCATTGCCCTAGAGGCAGAGGTTTCCTCTCTGTTAGCTATCAGAGCCATAGAGAGAGTTCCTACATCCCTCAGGGGCAAAGGTCTGTACTCCAGATA
The DNA here is from genome assembly GCA_016271365.2 of Neoceratodus forsteri. Classification (NCBI taxonomy): domain Eukaryota; kingdom Metazoa; phylum Chordata; order Ceratodontiformes; family Ceratodontidae; genus Neoceratodus; species Neoceratodus forsteri. The sequence continues at coordinate 280,068,327 of CM028138.1, read as the reverse complement.
CTTCCTTACCCCAAAAAAGACAAGGGAGTGGTGACCCATCCTAGACCTAAGATACTTAAACAAGCATTTACTGAAGCCAAAGTTCAAAATGGTGACTTTGGGAATAATTCTTCCCTCTCTAAGGCCAGGGGACTGGCTAGCTTCCCTAGACCTCAAGGATGCCTACTTTCACATTCCCATCAGGTGCCCCCACAGAAAGTATCTCAGATTCGAACTGCCCTCAGGCCATTATCAGTTCAGGGCAATGCCTTTCGGGCTAACATCAGCACCAAGGGTTTTTACAAAATGCCCCTAGCAGTAGTAGTAGCCTTCTTAAGGAGGCAGAACATCTCTATTTTGCCATATCTCAGCGACTGGCTCATTGTGGGGCAGTCTCCAGAACAAGTCAAGTCAAATCTTCAAGTGATCCAGCAAGTGCTCACTTCCTTTGGATTCCTCCTCAATCTTCCAGAGTCAGTTCTCGAACCAGTGCAGCTCCTCACCTTCATAGGGGTGGAGTTGGACACTGTCCAGGCAAAGGCCTTTCTTCCTTTGTCAAGGGTAAGGGGCTCATTTAGTCTCCTGGTCTCTCATCCAGCAAGACATTTCCTCCAACCACTGGGCCACATGACAGCTGCCACTGCAGTGACTCCAGGGGCTAGGTTTCAGATGAGGGATATCCAGTTTCACCAGAGGGCTTTTTGGTCCCAGAAGAAAGACCCTCTCACCAAACTGATTCCAGTGACTCAGACCTTGATCCATGCTCTCCAGTGGTGGTTGGAAGAGGACAACCTCAGACAAGGAGTCCCATTTGTCTCAGACTCATTCTGTGGTTCTGACCACAGATGCTTCTCTCCTGGGGTGGAGGGCTCATTTGGGAGCCCTCACAGCACAGGGAGTGTGGTCCCCTCAGGAGTCTCTCCTTCATATCAACCTTTTGGAACTCAGGGCAGTATATCTAGCCTTACAAGCTTTAGCAAAGGCAATACAAAACAAGGTGGTTCAGGTGAGAAGAGACAACACCACCACCAAGTGGTATGTCAACAAGCTGGGAGGCACTCAGTCGATGGCCTTGTGCACGGAAGCCATAAAACTCTGGTCTCTGGTCTATTCTCTACAGACATCCTTGGTAGCAGTTCACCTTCCAGGGAAGGACAGTGTGTTAGCAGATGCTTTGAGCAGGACTTCTCAGGGCCATCACGAATGGTCCCTGGATCCTCTGGTACTAAAAGTGATATTTCTAAGATGGGGCTCTCCTCAGATAGACCTCTCTGCAGCCCCAGGCAATCACCAACTTCCTCTCTTTTGTTGCAGACCCCCAGTATTGGGCTCAGCCCCCTGGATGCTCTACTGTTGGATTGGTCGGGGAAATTTCTGTATGCCTTGGCCCCCTTTCCTCTATTGTTCAGAGTTCTGGTCAAGATAAGGTCACAATCTTGCAAGATGATCCTGATTGCACCAGACTGGGCCAGGCAGCCTTGGTATCCTCTCTTGCTGTCTCTGGCGGTCCATCTTCCATTGGCTCTCCCCAAAAAACACAATCTGTTAACTTCCTCTCGGAAGAATTTGGTATCCCAATCTTCAGTCTCTCAATCTCAAAGCTTGCCTCTTGAAGAGCTAGAATATGAAAATATGAATCTGTCTCAGGGGGTTCTGGACATTCTTAAGGCTTCTCGTAAACCTGCCACTAGAAAAACCTACAACTCCAAATGGAAAAGGTTTGGTATTTGGTGTTCTAGTAAACAGATATCACCAGACTCTGCGGACTTGTCTGCAGTTCTGGACTATGTGGTTCATCTCAATGGCTTAGGCCTCAGACCTGCTACCCTCAAGGTGCATCTATCTGCTGTTTCTGCATTTTTATCAGTGGGGAAGCCTTCTTCTCTGGCTTCCCACCCTGTGTTCTGTAAATTTTTTTAAGGGACTACTTCATACTAACCCTCCTTTTAAGGATCCTATCTCTGTTTGGGATCTTAATGTTTGCATTGCTCAGCTCATGCAACCACCCTTTGAGCCTTTGATCTCAGCAGAACTTAAGTACTTGACTTGGAAAACTGTGTTCCTGGTAACTATTACCTTTGCCAGGCGTATCAGTGAATTGCAAGCTCTGTCAGTGTAGCCTGATTTTATTTCTTTTAATCGAGATAAGGTGGTCCTTAGAACCAACTGGAGGTTCTTACCCAATGTGGTTTCAGACTTTCATCTGAACCAATCCATGTCCCTTCCTGTGTTTTTCACTGATCATTCTTCTTCAGGAGAGAGAAGATTACACAGTTTGGATGTTAAGAAGGCACTTAGCTACTACATTGAGCACACTATTGCACTTAGGTTAGACTGTCCTCAGTTATTTCTCACTTATGGTGAAGTGGGAAAGGGTAAACTTGCTACTAAAAGGACTATTGCCAAGTGGATTGTCTCTTGCATACAATTCTGCTATGAAAAGCTAGGCAAAGTACCCCCCCCCCCAGGCCTGAGGGTTAATTTGACTAGAGGTACAGCCGCTTCTTTGGCTGCGGCTAGAGATCTACCCCCCTCTCAGAGATCTGTAAAGCAGCCACCTGGAAAACAGTTCATAATTTTACCAAGCATTACTCTCTGGACATCCAGGCTAGCAGTGATGCTAGGTTTGGTACAGCATTGGTACAGTATTTCCAAAATCTGTCTCCCCTCCTGGGAGGTACTGCCTGGTAGTCTGCATATTATCCGAATACAGCAAGATTTTATGTTGTTTGAAGAAAAAATTACTCATCTTAGTAATTATGTTTCTTGTTATGGAGTCTTGCTGTATTCTGACCTTCCCCCCACCTCCCCTCTCAGAACCTGGGTTTTGGGCTGGCAGGTACAGTGTTGCACCCCAGATGTGTATTGGCTCCCTCTCCTTTTGGAGGAGCTGGGCATAGTGGATCTTCATTTTTTGTTATTATAAACAGTGTTCCCCATTCATTGTTTTAGGGCGGTGGGCCACCACCCTATAATTTTTTACCACCGCTCTATATTTTTTACCACCACCCTATATTTTTATCCATTTTTTTATAAAATCCTCCAAAATTGTCTTTTATTGACATCCTTTATTGCAATACTACCCATTTAATACCAGCACACTATATTTTACTTAAAAGCTACTTATGCACATGTACAGTGCATATAGGAGGTCCCGAAAAATAATGCAACATTTGCCCGATCACCATTGCCACCGCCCTATATTTTCAGAGATTGGGGAACCCTGATAAAGTTATGTTAAGTTCACTACCTGAGTTTTTTGTTTTGGGGTTCTCGACTTGAGTCTTTTGGGATTCCAAAACTTTTGGTTGCCCTTATGGCTAGTGTTTTTTTTACAATTTCCACACCATGGGTGTACTTGGTTAGTCTTGGCTCGTTAAGAATCTGACGGTTATACTTGAAAGTGCAGCTGACAGAGGTTTGAACCAAGCACAAGCTCAATGTTCTATGCTCTCAGCATAGAGTTAACTCTTTAATAACTGGAGCAGTTCAAGTGCTGGGGCTAACTGCATATTGTCAGAATACAGCAAGACTTCATGTTGTTTGAAAGAACTATGCCACACCTCTGAGTGCTGATGTCATCTTCACCACAGCACTTATGGGACCATAATCTTCTGTGTATAGTATCCTTGTATCCATCTGTAGCCTGCGTGTAACCCGACTTGTATATACTGCCATATACAAAACTACCTGTAACCAATGTTTTGTTCTTGTGCATCTTGACTTGGAACCTTTGTAAATGAACCTATTGGCTCAAAGGTATTAATCTGAATCTGAAATAAATAAATAAACTGAGGAGAGTGCGAAGGCTGCCCACTCTAATAGGATAGGCCAACGTCGGGAGTGGGCAGCCCCCAGTAAACTGCTAGTTAGAAAAGTTTCCATGTGGTCCTAGTGCCTGGCGGCTATATTTCTATAGGTGTGACCTGCTGCAAGAGATACCCCTGAAGTCAGATCTCAGTTTTGTCAGGGATGAATCTCAGCCAACTGGTCACTATCCAGTCACTGATTTCTGTGAAACAGATCCAACACAATCACCAGGTTGCACTGTTCATTTACAAAAATACAGCTGAGTGTCTTCTGCACAGCACACTACAGTTATTGCGACATCAACAGTTTGTATATATTGCAATTTTATGTTTTTTTTTTTTTAAATAAATCTATCACCATGACCAGTCTCCAGGCTTAACCAGACTCATTAATTCTGGTTTTTTATTCTTTTGTCACAGGGTAAGGCCCACTAGGCCCAAGGCCTGTTTTAAGGGGTTACCCAGAAGCTCTGAGGAGGTTCTGTAACTTCCTCAGGGTCACACAGTATGCAAGTGGAGGTTGTGGGGATCAAACCCAGGTCTGCTGAATGTACCAAGCTCATTACTCTACACTCATTACTCTAACCTCTAAGCTACACTGCCAGCCCAGCAGTTTTGTAGTGAATTGTAATGCTTGTGAAAAGAACCCAGATTTATAGCACTGATGACCCTTACAGCATAGGCGACCGCATTACGAGCTCTCCCCCACACCCTGCCTTGCTAACAGACTTTAAACCTGCCACGGGCGGAACAACCTTTAATGGGTGAGAGGATAGATCAGGTTCCATGGCCCATTCAGATTCTTTGCTTCTCATGTGAGACTATCAACAAGGGTGACAGTAACTGCCAGGTGTGCTGGTGGTTGTTTTTTTTTTTGTTTGTTTTTTTTTTAATGTGGACACCTGCCTACTAAGAACTGGACTGAGGAAGATTTGTTACTTGCCAATAACAGTAGATCTTCAAGAGAATCTTCTCCATAGAGTCACACATATTAAACTGTAAGCCGTAGCAGTCAGGACCACTCAAACGTTTGCCTAGCTGGGGTCGCCCATGACAACATACATCATTGGTGCCTATACCTTCTCAGTTTCCCTCCAGAGGTGCACTCAAAATTGTACAATCCTGACACAAGTAGGAGGCTGAAACCCCATCCAAGCCACTGAAGAAAGGTGGAGAGTAGGTAGAGACCCAACTGAAGGGTACAGAAAGGAGTAGAACAAATGAGGAGCAGGTCTACAATAATATTATACCTGAAATACAGAAGGAGGTAGGTGCGAGGGGAAAGCGGTTGTTCTAGGAAGGAGATTCCCTTGAAGATCTACTGTTACTGGTAAGCCAATAAACTATCGTCTTCAAGGACATGTCCCACCACAGAGCCTCACATACTGAACTATACCCAAGCACTTAGACACTGCATAGCAGGAAGAAGTGAGGTGGGAAGTATACTCTGCTCCCTAGGTCTGGAGGGCTTGGAGGATGACAAGGCTGAAGCCAGCCCATCTATGGGAGACCATATCTAAACTGTAATGTAATACATATAAATAGGTCAAATACAATCATAACCGAATAAAAAAAATAAATAAAAAATCACGCTGTAATGCAATTGTTCAGTTACCATAATACCGCTGTTCTGAGCTCTTAACGATAGTATTATGGGAAACAACCTTGCCTGCAAGCGGACCAGATCCTTGTCATCAGCGAATAAAGTAGCACAGTGTTTTAAACACGACTGCTGATCACAAGTGCCAGGAACAAGCAGCTTTTGCTTTCAACAGTATAATGTGACTGCTGATTGCGACTGCCAGGACCAAGCGTCTTTCGACTTTCAATAACGCATTTCCAAAGCCGGCAGTCACTGTGAACGCGTGCTTTCACTGGCACACCAACCTGCCTTCGACCACAAAAAGCAATAAGGTAACACATCCTGATGTAAAGCAAAACCTGTGTGCTACATGAATGAAAACCCACTATTACTGAGTACGGTATTTTTAATGTATTATTGACACTCCTAGGATCCATATATTATAACAAATAAACAATGGGGAATGTGATTACTTGGCTGAAAATATCTTGAGGTTCTGGTGACCTGTTGAAACCTCACGATCTTCACTCTGAGGTTCACATACCACCAGACCTCTTAGTAGTATAACCTCAGAATACACAGTCCCCTAGCTATTATTCTAGCTGTATAGTGAAAGTGTGGATAAGACTCCAGATGACGGCAGAACATATGTCATATCAGCTACTGAAACAGAAGCCACGAAACAACCATACCGTGAGAGGCATGTCCATAGATGGGACCAGAAAGCTCTTTCCATGCTTCTGGCAACAAAAAGAAGTGCAAGATGCCAACCATGTGTAAAGGCACTGCTTAGAAATGGTTGCCCACCCTCCTGGGGGTGAACAAAACAAAAAGCAGAAAACTTAAGCTATCAAAATTATTGGTGAAGACGTCTCTTCGGTTCGACAAGAGTGGTCAGCAGCAGTTGAAAAACAACTGAGGTATTGGGTTACCCACGTTATTTAGGCACCATTGATATAAGTTATTGCAGGTGGCTACAGCAAGACAAAGTTTCCGAGTGGTTTTGACACCAACAGCTTTAAAGTTCAATATGTTTGGCTCTATGGATAGAATTGTCCTTGAAGAAGATCCATCAAAACTTATTTAATACAGGCCTCCAAACAGCCATCTGATGATAATGGCTTTTAGCCACTACATATTGGTGACCAGAGATGAAAGGCTCCAGAACCTGCTGAGCCCTTCAGTCTGTCTTGTACCATAGTTTTTTTTTTTTAAATTGCTTGGGGCCATAAGACCAATTTACCCCTTGTATTCCCTGTTCCCCAAATGCCACTGCATCTAGAACAGAATGTACATGTGGCTGAAGCCATAAGTGGAACATGCAGTGGTCTCTCTTTATGGAAGGTTGCCATGTCAAGTTCCTGATACATCTCTCCACCCCTTCCCTCAACCGGCAAATACTTAAGGCTAGAGAGAGTAACCTGGGCCCAGGGACAGAGCTGGGTTGCTGGCAACACTCCCACCTCCACTATCCCCATCAACAAGGCTGTAGAAAACTCGTGTCCTTGGTGAAGAGCTAAGTGAAAACCCCATAACTCTTATTACAGTAGTCCCTGTCAAGGGCAAGAGGTGACCAGAGAGATAGGCTCGTCCAGCTGCTGAGACAAACAGGAAGCAGAGTCTGATACAGATGAAGAAGGGCACATGACAACAAACATAGAGGGAGACCTGGAGGGGCAGCCACACCCTGTCTACACTAAAAGTCTTACTGGCAGGCTTCTGCACTGGCGTAGAGGGCTTACAGCAGTGAGACAGACATCTCTAATATCCAGTGATGTCATTGCAAAGGCCAAGGAGGAATGTGACTGTATGGATGCAGGTGGCTACCCAGGGAGAACATGATGGAATAAAAAAAAAAAAAAACATTTCTACAGTCATCCAGTTCTTAGGGGTGGTATTTAGATCCACTTTACTTACCACTTTTACCCCTCGCTTTTGTCACAATGAAGTCGTAGAAACTGTGATGCTGGGGGGAAAAATAGAAAAAAAATATTAAAAAGCACAAAGGGGAACCTCATTTGCTTGTTGAATGGAATGTCTTGAGTGAGAAGTTTTGCACCGTTGAGCAGTTATTGGACAGATAAGTTGAAATGGAACAGTATGCAGGTGGAGACTGATGCCAGGTTTGACTGAAATCATTAGAAACAAAATCAGTATGTGAAGCAGAAGCAATACAACACTGAGACATAAAATGAAAGATGGCCGGTACAAAGAATGTCAAACTATAAGAGTGAAACTGGATCACACTGGGAAACAGTTACGAGGAGGAAGCAAGCCAACATAAATGGGAAAAAAAAGCTGTGGAAGCCTGCCAGTACCTGTTGAGAATCTGCTGATCTACTACCAACTGAACAGGGGAAAGAATAAATACATAACACAGTACAGCTAAAACCAAACATCACTGAATGAAACAAAATAAAAGATGGCAACTGTTATACAGGACACAGTCCTGAAACTCATGGATGGGTAAGTGTGCTGAAGAGACATAGAAAACTGTGTATTCTGCTGTCTACCTGGAGCCAGAATTAAAGGGAATATATACCATGTAGGTGCACTTTAGAAACATCAGACCCTTACCACCAGATCTAGCCCTAAAGGAGGAAACGCAGGTGTAACTAGTGTCCCTAAAAAACAGGTTACTCACCTGTAACAGTAGCTCTAGAAGTGGTATATGTTGTTCATCGACACTGTTTGGCATGTCCCTTTCCCCTTTAAATCTTGCCGAAGTCTTCAAGCTGGCTCCTCCCACCCACGTGGTATATACCTCGGCTCCGCCCATGACGCCAGATTGTGGCCCGCTGGAAGCCAGATTGTGTGCGTCCACAGCCGGAGAGGTCGGGTGGGTCTGTGTGGATGAACAACATATACCACTCCTAGAACTACTGTTACAGGTGAGTAACCTGTTTTTCTAGGATCGTGGATTTGTTGTTCATCCACACTGTTTGGCAGACTCCTAGCAGTTCTCCGGGAGGAGGGAGGCAAGGTACACACACCCTACTTAGGGAACAGAGATTGGAGAACTGAGGTCCCAAAACCAGCATCCTGGCGTGACTCAAGGTCGATGTGGTAGTAGGTGATGAAGGTGTTTGCTGACTTCCAGGTAGCAGCCCAACAGATTTCCTGGATAGGGATGTCCCTGGAAGCAGCCACCGATGCAGCAGTATGACAGGTAGAATGAGCACTTATCCCTCTGGGAGGCTCCTTGCCCGCCAACTCGTAGCACAGACCTATGCATGATGTGATCCATCTAGCAATAGTCCGTTTGGCTGCAGGTCTGCCATAAGCGTCTTCAGCATAGATGACAAACAGCTAGAGAACCTCTCCACGAATTTCTGCCATCCTCTCCTTATAATAGGAGAGAGCACGTCTCAGGTCCAAAGTATGGAGCCTGTACTCGGCCTCCGAGGTGTAATTAGGGCAGTATACCGGCAGAGTCAACACCTGGTTAAGGTGAAACTCTAACACCAGCTTCGGAAGGAATTTCGGGTGGGGGCGCAGGACAACTTTGTTCCTGTGGAAAACCAGATAAGGGGAGTCCACCAAAAGCACCTGGAGCTCCCCTGTTGTCCTGGCAGACGTGATAGCCACCAGGAAGGCAGTCTTCCACGACAAGTGTGACAGCTCACACTTCTGCATTGGTTAGGAGGGCTTGCCCATGAGCTTTGCCAATACCAGCAGTAGATCCCATGGAGGTGGAGGTTCATGCACTGGAGGGGATATGTGAGCCTGACTTTGGAAAAAGCGCCTGACCATAGTCTCCTGCGCCACTGTCAGCTGACTGGCCCGTGCCCGGTAAGCAGAAATGGCTGCCAGGTGCACCCCAAGGGTCGATGACCGTAGACCCTCTTTGGAGAGAGACCAAAGGTAGTCGAGAATGTTAGCCACAGAACAGGATGAGGGGTCCCAACCCTTACCCTGACACCAAATGAAAAACCTTTTCCATTTGAAAGCATAACATTTCCTGGTCGATTCCTTTCTAGATGCCTCCACCATGGTGTAGACATCTTTGGAAAGATCCAAAGCCTGGAACTTTAGCCGCTCAGGTACCAGGCTGTGAGGTGCAGGGGTTGAAGGTCCGGATGGAAGATCTTCCCATGGTTCAGAGATATCAGGTCCAGGCATGTACTAAGCCACTCCGGGGGCCTGCAGCTGAGGAGATCTGGATACCAGAACTGGCGCGGCCAGTCTGAGGCTACCAGAATCACCTTCGCCTTGTCCCTCCTCACCTTGAGTAACACCTTGTGGATCAAGGGAAATGGAGGAAGGCGAGAGAAGGCCTGGGGTCCATGGCTTGAGAAGGCATCCCCCTGCAGCGAGCCCTGCTGAGGGGGGCGGGCATGAAACAGCCTCAGCTTGCTGTTTTCCCAGGAGGCAAACAGGTCCACCATCGGTCTGCCCCAACGGGAGAACAGGCTGTAAGTTATCTCTGGATGGAGAGACCACTTGTGGGATGTCTGGCCTAAGCGGCTGAGAGCATCCTCCAGCTGGTTCGAGGCTCCTGCCACATGGATGGCGAGAAGATCTGCCTCCAACCGGACTACGAGGGTCCCGATGTGGAGTGCTTGCTTGCACAGAAGACGGGAGTGCGTGCCGCCCTGTTTGTTGAGGTAGTACATGGTCATGGTATTGTCCATCTGGACTTGAACCACTTGACCCCGGAGCTGAGGAGCGAAAGCTGACAGTGCCAGTCTGACTGCTCTGAGCTCCACCAGGTTGATGAGAGAGGCATCGGTCGTAAGAATGACCATCGGCTCAGGGCAGACAAACGGGATCTCTTCCTGCAACTGGTCTGGGGCGGTCCACCATTGGAGAGCGTCCCACATCTTCTGGGTTACAGTGATCAGCTGGTCAAAATGACCATGAAGCTGGGTCCACTGGGAGGCCAGCTCCCACTGGAGGGGGCACATGTGCAACCGGGCCCAATGGACCGCTGAGGTGCAAGGCGCTATGTAACTCAGAAGGCGCAGAAAGTCCCTGGCAGGGTGAAAGTGCCCAACCAGAAATGATTGGGCAAAGGAGGACAGAACCTCCGCCCTGTCTGCCAGGAGCCGAGCTCTGGCATGACAAGAGTCAAGCTCTGCCCCGATGAAGCCCATCACCTGAGAAGGCACGAGTTCCGACTTGGCCTCAATCAGGAGGCTGAGCTGGGAGCAGGTGTGGAGGGCCAGATCCCTGGACCTCTCCACGTACTGTTGGATGGAACCAGCCAGGAGCCAATTGTCGAGGCAGGGGTAAATTCTGACCCTCTGACGCCAGAGATGGTCCGCCACCACTGCAATGCATGTGGTGAAGACCCAAGGGGCCAATGACAGGCCGAACGGCATGGCTTGGAACTTGTACAGGGTCCCTTCAACCCTGAAGTGGAGGAACCGCTGATGGGACGGACGGATTGGGATGTGAAAGAACACGTCCTGCAGATCCAATGAACAGGACCACAGGTTTCGCTCCAAGGATGGTATGATCTGGGACAGAGTGACCATCCGAAAGGTGCGTGACCTAAGGTATTGATTCAGGTCGTGGAGATCTAGAATGGGGCACCAGTCCCCTGTCTGCTTGGGCACCAGGAAGTACCTAGAGACAAAGCCTAGGTCTGCAGACGGATCTGCCACAAGAGCTACTGCCTCCTTGAGGAGGAGCTGAGCAATGTCGTCTCGAAGAGCCGACTGGGTGCATGCGGAAATCCGTTCTTCCCAAAGGACGCGGGCTTGGCTGGGAGTGTACTGCTCGAATTCTAGAGGCAGTCCCTGACCGACCACTTCGAGAAGCCACCTGTCCATAGTGATAGCGGACCAGACGGAAAGGAAGTGGCGGAGCCGGTCCCCCACGGGAAGACCCACACCTGAAGTGATGGGAATAGGGGTGGCAACCCCCATCCCGTCACTGAGCAGGCTTGGAGGAGGAGGAGGCTCCAGGACCTGAGCCTCGGCCTCCTCTGTGGGCCTGTTGGGGTCAGGGCTTTGGCCGAGGGCGCCAAGCTTGAGCCTGCTGCTGATGCTGCTGTCCTCTTTAGTAGGAGGACTGCTGAACCGCAGAGGAAGAGTGCTGAAAAGGCTTCTTTTTCTTCTGCTGGCTCTTGTCCAAAGTACTCCTGGCACAAGTGGCGTCCAAGGTGGCACTGGACTGCTGTACGCGCTGTAGGTGACTGGCCACTCCTGGGCTGGACAAGTCTGTCTCAAAGAAAGGCAATTCAGCTAACTTGTGCTGGGTATCCGCCGGGAAGGAGGAGAGCCTCAGCCAAGCCCTGCGGCAAGAGGCAACTGCGGCGGCCATCAAGCAGGCACAAGAGTCCCCGATATCCAGGGCTGTCAACAGCATGGCCCTAATCTTGGACCTGCTTAACCGTGGTCTGAATGTCCGCGGGGAGATGAGGGAAGATTTCATCCAATGACCCGCGAAGGGCATGGGAGAAGTGTGCCATGACGACGGCCGACCTTGCCTGACAAAGGCCCAAGGAAGATGCCACGTAGACTTTCTGCCCCGAATGGACCAAGTACTTGGACTCCTTGTCAGGAGGTCGGTCAGTGTTGGCAGAACTGCCAGTACACCTGAACACAGAGGCGGTCGCCAGGCTCTTGGCCGAAGGGTGCTCTTTGAACCCCGCGAGGGACCCCATGGGCACCGCATACTTGTGGGCCATGCGGGAAGACGGTGCTGGACATGAGGCAGGATGCTGTCACAGTTTAAGTGCCGGACCGGCAATGGTCTCGGCCACAGAAAGGCCTCCGTCAGGGTATCCCCTCTCTTGAGGATGTCTGTGAGGGCAGTCCACCTTTTTGTGGATGGGTTCCAAGGGCATCCATGTGGAATCAGAGATGAGACGAAGGATCCCGAGGAAGGACCTTCCTCCACCCCTGTGCCAACAGACGACTCATCATCCTCAGGATGAGAATGGAGCCCAGTGACATTCGAGTCCGGAGAGTCGGAGTACAGTGGCCTGCTGCGCAAATCACCCTCGACCCGCCGAGGGTGGTCCGGGGTGACAGTGATTGACAGACGTCAGGGAAGCCCAGTATCTGGTCGGTCCTCTTTGGAAGGAGCCCATCCCACACGCTGCGTAGACAGCGGCTCCACCATTATCGGTGGAGGGACCAGTATAGGCTGATCCGGAGGATGGGACGGCCCCATGGATGGGGGAACCAAAGGCTTCGGTTCCGAGAGGGTCGGGTTCGGCCTAGGAGGCGGAAGCCAAGTAATGGTCGGAGTAGGCGGTGGAGCCGGCTTATGCTCGGACAAAATCAGCTGTTGCCACATAAGGTCCTCGTAGCGCCAACGGAGTTTCCATCAGAGCCTCTCCTCATCCGAGGAGGACGAGGACGACCTGTGGCGTCACCTCTTTTTGAAGCGCTTGTGGCTCTTCCTCGGCTGTTCAGCCGAGGGGGTTCTAGACCTCGACTGAGATCGGGTAGGCGTAATCGGTGAAACCCGTGGGTCTGGAACCGAAACTTCGATGGGGACACCAGTGGGCTGGGTCTCCTCATCAGGAACACAAGGACCGGAGTCCTCTCCAAGGAGTCGTCAACCAGGGCCGGCGACAGCAGGTCGATCGGATCGAGAACAATCTCGACCTCATCGGCCACATCCTCGGTCCTCGATCCATAATGCCTGCAGCTGAGGAAGCGATCTTGACCAAGGTCGAGACCGCATGCTCCTGAGACTGAGACCTCTCTCAGTCCCAACAGCGCCCTCGCTGAGTCGAAGACGTGCTCGGTTCCTTATCTCTTTTACGAGATCAGGAGGAGTGCGAGCCCACGGGTGCCTCTCCCCGGGTGGGGAGAGACTGGCACAACTCCTTGAAGAAACCTGTGAAGGTGGAGCCCAGATTGAGTGGAATAAAAAAGCTTCGATTGTCCGAAGTGCGGGCGGCTTCTTCGAATGCCTTTATGCCGTCCCGCTGCTCGGTGGAAGCCGCTGCCGCGGAAACCACCCACCTAGCCTCCTCGGACTTCACCGGAGTCCTTTTCTCCAGTCTCCCCAACTTTAAACGTGCCAGGCGGTCGTCCAGGACGTTGGGATGGAAGACCAAGCAATAACTGCAGTACAAGGTGTCATGGCTGACACCTAGGCAGTAGACGCAAGTGAGATGGGGATCACTGCGTGACATCTTCTGGCCGCAAGAATAGCGGCGAAATCCTGGAAAAGATTTCTCTTCCATGATCGAGGATGCAAAAGCGCGATCGCTAACTTGGACGAGTTTTAATTTCGGTAAAACTGAAGTTTTGAAAGCCAGGGCCTACGAAATGCGTGAGCATGAGGGAGGCAACCTGCATCTTCCAGCGGAAAGGAAGATCTGGCGTCATGGGGCGGAGCTGAGGTATATACCACCCGGTTGGGTGGGAGGAGCCAGCTTGAAGACTTCCGGCAAGATTTAAGGGGAAAGGGACATGCCAAACAGTGTGGCTGAACAACATATCCACGATCCTAGAATATATATATATATATATATATATATTTTTTTTTTTAACGTTTACAACCCTCCAGTACCCTTAAGCACCGTACCCTTAAGCACCATGCCATCTTGCTGTCAAACACTGTGAAATATTGTCCCAGTTGATGACGTCCATGCTTTTCCACCTGGTGAGACAGGGCTTGACAAATCCTATAGCCCGACGTCCTGGACAACCAAGTTTTGCCTGGGGACGAGCAGATACCACATTTCTGCTTGTCCCGTGGACTAGTAATCTGTAGACATTTAAAGTGCAAGTTTCCTTACCTGCGTTTTTATTTCTGGCCACTAGATGTCGTTCCCATTCCCTGGCCAGGTTCCGTCTGAGCCGCCACACTAGGACTCGACCGCCAGTCACCCGATGCCTCCTTAGATGCAGACTGCAGTCACATGTGGCAGGCTGGCAGCCTGCCCTGGCGCAATCTTGATTTGTGCGGTGGCGGCACGGCCTGACATTACTGGGCATGGGCTTGGGGCACGAGCACACTCAAGGAAGCACTGCAAAGAAAACGCGATCGCGATTGTCCCAACACAGCCAGACTGACAGGCTAGGCAGTGTATAGCTGATCTTCAAGTGCTTGTCAGTCCTGGCTATTGGCCATCGCGTTTGAGGGCGGAGCTCGGTGTCAGTAGCTCGGTGCATGTTGGAATAGGCACCATTTCACTACTGACACTCTGACAGAGCAGCAGCATTTTCTTGTTTGGAGGAGCAGCATTTTGAATTGGTGCCACACTGCCTCGGTGCTTTCTCGCACTTTGTGGGGCCACGCAGGCACGTACTCAATAAATACAGGTTACTCACCTGTAACAGGAGTTCTAGGAATGGTATATGTTGTTCATCCACACTATCTGGCAGGTTCCTTGCCGCTTTAAATCTTGCCGGAAGGTCTTCAAGCTAGCTCCTCCCACCAACCCGGGTGGTAAAACTCTCGGCTCCGCCCCATGGCGCCAGATCTGGCCGCGGCTGGAAGCTCAGGTACGCGTCAAAGCCGGGAGGTCGGGGGAATTGGTGTGGATGAACAACATATACCATTCCTGAACTCCTGTTACAGGTGAGTAACCTGTATTTCTAGGGACATGGATATGTTGTTCATCCACACTATCTGGCAGACTCCTAGCAGTTCTCCGGGAGGAGGAAGGCAGGGCGCACACCCCCTATATACTTACTTGGGGAACAGAGATTGGAGAACCGAGGCCCCAAAATCAGCATCCCGGCGTGACTCAAGGTCGATGTGGTAGTGGGTAATGAAGGTGTGTGCTGACTTCCAGGTAGCAGCCCTGCAGATTTATTGGATAGGGACATCCCTGGAAGCAGCCACCGATGCAGCAGTATGGCAGGTAGAATGAGCTCTTATCCCTCTGGGAGGCTCCATGCCCGCCAACTCATAGCAGAGATTTATGCAGGAGGTGACCCATCTGCCTATCGTCCGCTTGGCTGCAGGTCTGCCAGGTGCGGCTTCAGCGTAGGTGACAAACAGCTGGCGAACCTCTCCCGAATTTCAGCCGTCGCTCCTTATAATAAGCGAGCCTCTAGAGTCCAAAGTATGGAGCCTATATTCGCCTCCGAGGTGTGATTGGGGTAGAACACCGCAGAGTCAACACCTGATTAAGGTGAACTCCGACACCACCTTCGGAAGGAATTTCGGTGGGGGAGGATTGGCCTTGTCCCTGTGGAAGACCAAGTAAGGAGACTCGATGCTAAGCGCCTGGAGTTCTCCCATCCTTCTGGCTGACGTGACAGCCACCAAGAAGGCGGTCTTCCACGACAGGTGGGGGAGACCACACCTGTGCATTGGTTCGAATGGCTTGCCCATGAGCTTTGCCAGTACCAGCAGTAAATCCCACGGAGGTGGGGGTTCCCGCACTGAAGGGGAAATGTGATAAAGGCCTTTAAAGAAGCGCCCGACCACTTTCTCCTGCGCCACTGACTGCTGACCGGCCCGCGCCCGGTAAGCAGAAATGGCTGCCAGGTGCACCTTCAGGGTCGTCGACCTAAGCCCTTGACTAGACAGGGACCATAGATAGTCCAAAATGCTTGCCACAGGACACGAGAAGGGGTCCAAACCCTTATCCTGACACCAAATGGAGAACCTCTTCCATTTGAAGGCATAGCATTTCCTGGTCGACTCCTTACGGGACACCTCAACGACGTTGAGGACCTCGTCGGAAAGACCCAAGGCCTGGAACTCTAGCCGCTCAGGAACCAGGCCGTCAGGTGCAGGGATTGAAGGTCCGGATGGAACACCTTCCCCTGATTGACTGAGAGCAGGTCCGGGCGAGCTGGAAGCTGCCTCGGAGTTCTGGAGCCGAGACTGAGGAGATCTGGGTACCAGAACTGGCGAGGCCAGTCTGGGGCTATCAGAATCACCTGCGCCTTGTCCCCCCTCGCTTTCAGCAGGACCCTGTGAATCAGGGGAACGGGGGGAAAGGCGTAAAAGAGGCCCGGGGTCCACGGCCTCGAGAAGGCATCCCCCTGCAGCGAGCCCTGCTGAGGGGGGCGGGCATGAAACAGCCTCAGCTTCGCGTTCTCCTGAGGCAAACAGATCCACCAGAGGTGTGCCCCAACGGGAGAACAGGTCCTGTACTATCTCCGCAGGAGAGACCACTGTGCGATGCAGCCCCTATCCGCCCAGGGCATCGGCTGGTGTTGGAGGCTCCTGCCACATGAATGGCCAGGAGATCCGCCCAGGGCTGGCAGACTAGTGACCAGATGCGGAGAGCTTCCCTGCATAAGAGCATGGAGCGGTCCCCGCCTGGCGGTTTAGATAGTACATGGTCGTGGTATTGTCCGTCTGGACCCGGACCACTTGACCCCGGAGAAACGGAGCAAAGGCGGTGAGAGCTAGGCGGACCGCACGGAGCTCCAGCAGGTTGATATGGCATCAGGACTCCCGCGGGGACCAGAGGCCGTGCACTCGGTGTTCCCCAGATGGGCACCCCAACCCATCAAAGAGGCGCCGTCGTACAGAGACCGTCCGGCTCGGGCGGACAAACGGGATACCCCTCCTGCAGATGGGACGGAACGGTCCACCACTGGAGAGCTGCCCACATCTCCTGGTCGCCCACATGCTGGTCCAGAGGATCGCAGCGCCATGACCACTGGCTGGCCAGTCCCCACTGGAGGGGGGCGATGTGCCAGCGTGCCCAACGGACTACGCTGGTACAGGCCGCCATGAGACCCAGGAGTCGAGGAAGTCCCGGGTAGGCGCGATTGCCCAACCAGAAATGATTGGGCAAAGGAGGTAAGAACCTCGCCCTGATCCGCCGGGAGCCATGCTTTGGCTCAAGAGAGTCGAGCTCTGCCTCGATGAAGGATATCACCTGCTTCGGCTCGAGTTCCGACTTGGCCTCATTGACCAGGAGGCAGAGTTGAGAGCAAACCCGAGGGCCAGATCCCTGACCGCTCCACCTCCGACCTGGAGGGCTGCTATCAGCCAACCGTCCAGTTAAGGCACACCTCGACCCTCGGCGCCATTAGGAATGCTGTCACCACTGCAATGCATTTGGTGAAGACCCTGGGAGCTGAAGAGAGGCAAGGGCATGGCCTGAACTTGAAGAGGGATCCTCCGCCTCTGAAGCGGAGGAATCTCTGATGAGACGGACGGATAGGGGACGGAAAGAACGCGTCCTGAAGTCCAGAGAGCAGAACCACACGCCGTGTTCCAGAGATGGCATTATCTGAGCCAGAGTGACCATTCTGAAGGTTCGAGACCTTAGGAACTTGTTCAGGTCGTAGGTCTAGTATGGGGCGCCAGCCCCCGTCTGCTTCGGGACCAGGAAGTACCTGGACACGAACCCTGGTTCTGATGATGGTCCTCTATCTCTTTATCACCCCCTTTTGAAGAAGGAGGGCGATGTCGGCTCGACGAGCCTCTAGAGATTCTGGGGACCCCGAAGCCCCCCGCGGTGCGACGGCTCTGAAGGGCGGAGCCTGCTCGAATTCCAGAGGCAGGCCTCTTCCCACCACCTCCAGAACCCACCTGTCCGTGGTAACAGCGGACCAGGCGGAAAGGAAGTGTCGGAGCCGTCCCCCCACGGGGGGAACCAGGGGCGAGGTGACGGGGATGGGGTGACACCCCTCAGCCCGTCACTGTGCAGGCTTGGAGGAAGGACCGGCCGAGGGACCACCAGGGCCTTTTCCTCCTTGCTTCCTATTCGAGGAAGCTGACGGCTTGGGCTTGGAATACCAAGGTCTCAGCCTGCTGGCCCTGACGCTGTGCTGTTGGGCTGGTCGCAGCGGGAGCAGAGGGACCAAAGGGCTAGGCTGGGGCTTACGCGCCCTTGTCCCTCTGCAGCGCGGACGCAGACCGAGTCCAAGGTGGCATTGGACTTTTCGATCCTCTGGGAGCGGCCTTCCACCCAGGGCCAAGAGGTCTGTTCCCAAGAAGGAACGTCCGCAAGCTTGTGCTGGGTATCCGAGGTGAAAGTGATATCCTCAGCCACGCCCGCCGTCGCATGGCCACAGCGGCCGCCACCGACCGCGCAAGAGTCCCCAATCCAGAGCAGTCTGGAGCTGCTGCTTGGCTACTGCCCTGCCCTGGTCCCGCACCTGCTTAACTGTGGTCTGCAGGTCGGCAGGAAGATGAGGGACGACTCATCCAGGGAGCCCAACAGGGCATGGGAAAATGCGCATAGAGGACGGCCAACTGGCCTGACGGGCGGCGAGGAGGCAGCATACACTTTCGCCCGCATAGTCCAACTTTGGACTCTTTTGTCGGGCGGTTTGTCCACATCCCTGGCATTGCCGGCACGCTGGAAAACACTGTCCGAAACCAACCCTCGGCTGAGGGGTGCTCGGAGAAGCCGGACAGAGAGCTCAGGGACGGCTTACTTCCTGGCCATCCTGGCCGAAGGCGAGGACAGGAAGCCGGCAGCTACCATAATTCCAGGGCCGGCCGACAATGGCCTCGGCCACTGGAAAGGCCCCTGAGGGAGAATCCCTCGGTCCAGAATCTCAGTGAGGGATATCTGGCCCGTTTGGACACGGGTTCAAGCTTCATCCCAGTGGATTCTGAGATGAGCCTAAGAAGTCCAAGGAAGGACGAAGGGCTATCGTCCACTGACTGCCCCCCAGAGGACTCCAAGTCAAGGCGCTTGGAGAACAGGGAGGAGTCGTCCGATTCTGACGAATCGTCGAATAGCTGCCTGGAGCCTGAGCCTCCCTCCACGTGCCAAGGCTTATCGGGCGTGAGAGTGACCGACAGCCTATGGGGGAGGCCATGGGCCGACCGTGAACTTTTCGACGGTGCCCCAACCGTCGGGTTGAGGCGGAGGCGCGTTCCACCAGGATCGGTGGGCAGCAGGAATAGGTTTCAACAACCGCCTGGGAACAGGCTCCTCGACCGCTGCGAGGGGTTGTTTCGGCTGCTCTGGTGACAACCATTTTATGGCCGGGGAAGAGGCCTGAGCCGGCTTACTACCGGCCAATAATAGTTGTTGCCACATCAGTTCCTCATACTTTCGGCGCAACTTACGCCGAAGCCTCCCCTCGTCCGAGGAGGAGGAAGATGAGGAAGAGCGGCGAAGCCGCTTACCACGGTGCCGAGACCGAGACCGCCTGTGTCGACGGGATCGGCTGGACCGCGATGATGTCCGAGACCGAGAATCTCGGCCAGGCCGAGGTCGGCGTGGCGGGAGCCGAGATCGGTGAACTCGGCTCGGCCAACAACCGACGGCCCGGGCCGGAGGCGCAGATGAGCCGACGGTATCCTCAGACCTCACCGGGGGAACCGGGGAGGAGGGATTTTCGGCTTCTCCAGCCGACAACCCGTCTAACGGGTCGAGAAAAATCTCGACCACGTCGGCGGGTGTCTCGGACACCTGGCCTGACGGGGGTACCGTGAAGCCAGTGGCCAGTCAAATTTCGACTGGGGCCGACTGTCGACAAAGGAGGAGATCTTCCATCTCCTAGGAGCCGGCCGACAATGGGATTCTACTCTCACTTTTCTTCTCGATCGATGATACGCCCAGAAGAAGTTGGACCTCACCTTTGGTTGAGGGGGTCAGGCAAAGCTCCTTAAAGGAAGCTGAATAGGAGGCCCCGAGCGAGAGCGGGACGAATGCCGCAGCCGAAGATGTCGCGGCCTGAGCTGCCTCCTCCTCGAGGGCGACCAACTGCTCGAGTTGTTCAGCGGATCCCGCAGCCGCGGAAACCGCCAGTCGGGCCTCCTTAGATTTGACTGGAGGAAATCTCCTTCCGGGGCACCCAAGTTGGAGACGGGCAGCGCGATCCTCGAGGACGTAGACCAAAAAGGAAGAGCACAATTCGCAGGCCTGCGGGTCGTGCTCCTGGCCAAGGCAGTAAACGCACGTGGAGTTCGGGTCCGTCCGAGACATCTTCTGCCCACAGGGACATCTCCGAAATCCGGGAGTCGATTTGTCCATCGCAGCCGCGAGGGAACAAGACCAAAGTGGTAAAAGTTTTGTTTTTGAAAATTTTTTCAAAGTCGAAGATTTAAGCCCAAAGCTTAATCGCAGAGCGTTAAGGAGGGAACCTGAGCTTCCAAGCGGTAAGGAAGATCTGGCGTCATGGGGCGGAGCCGAGAGTTTTACCACCCGAGTAGGTGGGAGGAGCTAGCTTGAAGACCTTCCGGCAAGATTTAAAGCGGCAAGGAACCTGCCAGATAGTGTGGATGAACAACATATCCATGTCCCTAGAACTGAACTTGCTTGGTGGTGGATTTCTCAAGACTGGTCAGTACCTGTCCTGGAAAAAACTTATAAAAAAATGAAACTGGACGGTACTGAGGGTCAGGAGCGCTGAGCGAGCGGGAGCTTAATAATGGGTATTGATCTGAAGTCTGGGGGGGGGGGATGATGAGAGACAGACTCCAGATTGTGTTTTAGAGAGCACTCAACGAAGGAAAAAGGCTTTTGCCTGTGGAGAGCAAAAGCAAAGTCTGAAATATATTAAAAAAGAAAGACAAAAATCTCAGTGAGTCTGAGATCAGACAGACGCCACAAGAAACTGCATGGCAGGCAGAAGGCCTGTGTGACTCTGGGGAAAATGAAATAAATCATCTAGTGCACCTAGTCCAACCAAAAAAAATAAACTCACAGATAAAAGAATTTAAAGAAAAAAAGACACTCAGCAAGTCAGCAATCAGCAGTTTGTTTTTGTGACAAAATTTAGGAAAAAAAATACCTAGCTCTAGCTGACTCTAGTACTACAAATACACTAAGTAGTAACATAACTACTTACTGAAAGAGAAGAGAGAAGGAGACAGAGCAAGGGATGGGGTTTTATTTTGGCCAGCCCAGAAAAGTAAAGGAAGAAAGTAAAAAGAAGTGGGCAAAATAAAAATAAATAGTAAACTGGTGTTGTGTACTGCATTTAGTGCACTGTGATTGTGCCCTGCCAGCTTGCCTACAACTGTCCTAACCAGCCAGCCTAGCTTGCTACAGTGGTGGAAGTGTGTGTGTGTGGCGGCTGTGAATGAGGAGCCTGTCCTGAAAGGGTAGAGATGCTAATTCTGTCACAATCCTCTCCATCCTGACAAAAAAAAAAAAGAATAAATTCATATTATTCTCCTTATTGTCTATTACAACATACTACAATAAATCTGTTTTAGGTTTTCTGTATTTTTATACTTTCTGTTAAAAATATGCCATTCAATACCTGGACTACCAACTACAATACTGGGCCAACTACTTTTTGACAAGCCACTTGTCCGTGGACAAGTACCTAATTTTAAAATTTGTCAAGCCCTGTGGTGAGAGCATGAACGTATAGCCAAAAGACCCCATGAATTTTAGTACACAATGCATTCCTATTACAGATTTGCTCCTCAACATCAATCACACACATACCGTAAATGGTGCTGTAGGACAGGGGCTGCCGGTAGCATTGTTGTAATTCTGCAATACTTTCTTGAACTTGAATAAACTGCACACCAATACTGCCAAGGAAAAGTGGGATAAATGTCTAGATAGAGCTCGGGCCAGGGTAAACCCATGAAAGGGCAAATTCCTGTTTTTTTTTTGTTGTTTTTTTTTAATAAAAACATTACCGATTCCCGGTTTCCTCTTTCTGTGTTATGTTTTTCCCCCCCATTAAGGTAGAGACCTGCCTATACAGTTTTTTTTTTTTTTTTCCAGGCGGTGTGGGGAAGTTGCCTCAACTTTATACAGAGAGTGGTGTCTTATTTAACCATAGCTGAAGGTGGGTTAGGGATAGTTAAACTGTTGGGCTTTTTTCCCCCACTGTTTTTATTAAGACAAAATTGAGAACAGCTCTCAATTGGACAAACAAAATCTGGACACCACTGATACCTGAATGGTTAAATCCATACCTGACAGCATGGGCCACTGGTAACCTCAAACTACAAAAGAAATTCCCTGGACCTACCACCATACGGCAGAATAATGTTAGTTAAACTAAGACAATGGCAAGTGTCACAAGACAGGGAGTCAGTCAACATAGAAAACTACTCTATATTTCTACTGTAAGCAGGAAATTTGCGTCCGAATTGACTTTTCTACAATGTCCACCAGGGGCAGAACACAGGGTAAAAGCAATCTTGCAGGATAAGAGAATGCTAAACTATATGTGGGACCTGCAGTGGCTCAGTGTGCATAATTGACTGGGGGTACATAGCGTCCTCAAACACAAGTCACTTGAGGAAACGTATTGCCCCGAGACATTTAGAAACATAGATTTCCATACAGGTGTGAGAAACCCAGAAATACAGGTTACTCACCTGTAACAGGAGTTCTAGGAATGGTATATGTTGTTCATCCACACTGTCTGGCAGGTTCCTTGCCGCTTTAAATCTTGCCGAAAGGTCTTCAAGCTGGCTCCTCCCACCCACCCGGGTGGTAAAACTCTAGGCTCCGCCCCATGACGCCAGATCTAGCCCACTGGAAGCCAGGTTGTGCGTCGAAGCCGAGGAGGCCAGGCGGTGTGTGGATGAACAACATATACCATTCCTAGAACTCCTGTTACAGGTGAGTAACCTGTATTTTTAGGGACATGGAAATGTTGTTCATCCACGCTGTCTGGCAGACTCCTAGCAGTTCTCTGGGAGGAGGGAGGCAAGGCACACACCCCCTACTTGGGAAATAAAGACTGGAGAACCGAGGCCCCAAAACCAGCATCCCGTGTGACTCAAGGTCGATGTGGTAGTGGGTGATGAAGGTGTGTGCTGACTTCCAGGTAGCAGCCCTGCAGATTTCCTGGATAGGGACGTCCCTGGAAGCAGCCACCGATGCAGCGGTATGGCGGGTAGAATGAGCTCTTATCCCTCTGGGAGGCTCCATGCCCGCCAACCTATAGCAGAGATCTATGCAGGAGGTGACCCACCTGCCTATCGTCCGCTTGGCTGCAGGTCTGCTAGGTGCGGCTTCAGCGTAGGTGACAAACAGCTGGCGAACCTCTCCCCGAACTTCAGCCGTCCGCTCCTTATAATAAGCGAGCCTTCTAGGGTCCAAAGTATGGAGCCTATATTCGGCCTCCGAGGTGTGACTGGGGTAGAACACCGGCAGAGTCAACACCTGGTTAAGGTGAAACTCCAACACCACCTTCGGAAGGAATTTCGGGTGGGGGCGCAGGACAACCTTGTCCCTGTGGAAGACCAGATAAGGAGACTCGATGGAAAGCGCCTGGAGCTCTCCCATCCTTCTGGCTGACGTGATAGCCACCAAGAAGGCAGTCTTCCACGACAGGTGAGAGATGTCACATCTGTGCATCGGTTCGAATGGCTTGCCCATGAGCTTAGCCAATACCAGCAGTAGATCCCACGGAGGTGGAGGTTCTCGCACTGGAGGGGATATGTGATCAAGGCATTTGAAAAAGCACCCGACCACCTTCTCCTGCGCCACCGACTGCTTCCCGGCCCGTGCCCGGTAAGCAGAGATGGCTGCCAGGTGCACCTTAAGGGTCGCCGACCGAAGCCCAAGCTGAGAAAGGGACCACAGGTATTCCAGAATGCTTGCCAAGGAACAGGAGAAAGGGTCTAGGCCTTTGCCCTGACACCAAATGGAGAATCTCTTCCATTTGAAGGTGTAGCATTTTCTGGTCGACTCCTTACGGGACGCCTCAACAACGCTGAGGACCTCGTCGGAAAGACAGAAGGCCTGGAACTCTAGCCGCTCAGGAACCAGGCAGTCAGGTGCAGGGATTGAAGGTCCGGATGGAATACCTTCCCCTGACTGACTGAGATCAGGTCCGGGCGGGCTGGAAACCACCTCGGGAGCCTGGAGCTGAGACTGAGGAGATCTGGATACCAGAACTGGCGGGGCCAGTCTAGGGCTACCAGAATCACCTATGCCTTGTCCCTCCTCACCTTGAGAAGCACCTTGTGGATCAAGGGAAATGGGGGAAAGGCGTAGAAGAGGCCCGGGGTCCACGGCCTCGAGAAGGCATCTCCCTGTAGCGAGCCCTGCTGAGGGGGGCGGGCATGAAACAGTCTCAGCTTCGCATTCTCCCTGGAGGCAAACAGATCTGCCTGGGGCGTGCCCCAGTGGGAGAACAGATCTTGTACTACCTCCAGCAGGAGAGACCACTCATGGCACGCAGCCCCTATCCGGCTTAGGGCATCGGCCAGGGTGTTGGAGGCTCCTGCCACATGGATGGCAAGGAGATACGCCTCCAGGCTGCGCACGAGTGACCAAATGCAGAGAGCTTCCCTGCACAGAGGCATAGAGCGTGTCCTGCCCTGGCGGTTTACGTAGTACATGGTTGTGGTATTGCCCGTCTGGACCTGAACCACTAACCCCGTAGAAACGGAGCGAAAGCGGTGAGGGCTAGACGAACTGCTCGAAGCTCCAGCAGGTTGATGTGGCATCGGGACTCCCGAGGGGACCAGAGCCCATGCACTTTGTGCTCCCCTAGATGGGCACCCCAACCCATCAGAGAGGCATCGGTCGATAGAAAGATCGTCGGCCCGGGGCGGACAAACGGGATGCCCTCCTGCAGATGTGCTGGAATGGTCCACCACTGGAGAGCGTTCCACATCCCCTGGGTCACTGTCACTAGCTGATCCAGCGGATTGAAGTGCTGTGACCATTGGCTGGCCAACCCCCATTTAAGGGGACGCATGTACCAATGGGCCCAACAGACCACGCTGGTGCAGGCCGCCATGAGGCTCTGGAGGCGAAGGAAGTCCCGGGCAGGGCGCAATTGCCCAACCTGAAATGATTGGGCAAAGGAAGAAAGAACCTCGGCCCTGTCCGCCAGGAGCTGTGCTCTGGCTCGAAGAGAGTCTAGCTCTGTCCCGATGAATTGGATCGCCTGCTTTGGCACGAGTTCCGACTTGGCCTCGTTGATGAGGAGGCCAACCTGAGAGCAAACCTGGAGGGCCAGATCTCTGGACCGCTCCACCTCTGTTCTGAAGGGGGCTGCAATCAGCCAGTCGTCCAGGTAGGAGTACACCCGGACCCTTCGGTGCCGCAGGAATGCTGTCACCACTGCCATGCATTTGGTGAAGACCCTGGGAGCTAGGGGAAGGCCGAAGGGCATGGCCCGGAACTCGTAGAGGGATCCCTCTGCCCTGAAGTGGAGGAATCTCTGGTGGGACGGATGGATTGGGAAATGAAAGTACGCGTCCTGAAGATCCAGAGAACAGAACCACACGCCTCGTTCCAAGGATGGGATTATCTGAGCCAGAGTGACCATCCTGAAGGTCCGAGACCTTAGGAACCTGTTCAGGTCGTGCAGGTCTAGAATGGGTCGCCAGCCCCCCGTCCGTTTTGGGACCAGGAAGTACTTGGACACAAACCCCAGGTCTGGAGGAGGATCCGCCACCTTCCTGATCACCTCTTTTTCGAGGAGCAGGGTGATATTGGCTCGGTGAGCGGACAAAGATGCTGCGGACCCGTAGCCCCCCGAGGGGCAACGGCTCGGAAGGGCGGGGCCTGCTCGAACTCCAGGGGCAGGCCCTTTCCTACCACCTCCAACACCAAACGGTCCGTGGTGATAACGGACCAGGCGGAAAGGAAGTGGCGGAGCCGTCCCCCCACGGGGGAAACGCGGGTGGGAGTGACGAGGCTTGGGGCGACACCCCTCAACCCGTCACTGGGCAGGCTTAGAGGAGGGACCGGCCGAGGGACCTCCGGGGCCTTTACCTCCCTACTTCCTATTAGAGGAAGCCGCAGGCTTGGGTTTGGGATGCCAAGCGAGAGCCTGCTGGCCCTGGTGCTGGTGGGCCGGACGTGCTGCAGGCGCAGAAGGACGAAAGGACTTATGTTGCTGTTGTCGACAGCCCTTGACCTTCTGGGCGGAGGTGACCAAGTCCAGAGTGGCATTGGACTCTTCGATCCGCTGGAGGTGACCTTCCACTCCAGGGCCGAAGAGGTCGGTCTCCAGGAAGGGGACATCCACCAGTTTGTGCTGGGTATCCGCCGTGAAGGTGGATATCCTCAGCCATGCTCTGCGTCGCATGGCCACCGCGGCCGCAACTGATCTGGCACAGGAGTCTCCAATGTCCAGAGCCATTTGGAGCTGCTGTTTTGCCACCGCCCTTCCCTGGTCCCACACCTGCCGGACCGTGGTCTGCAGGTCGGTCGGGAGATGAGGGATCACCTCATCCAGGGAGCCCATGAGGGCGTGGGAGAAGTGTGCCATCAGCATGGCCGAGCTGGCCTGGCGGAGGCCAAGGAAGGACGCAGCGTACACCTTGCGCCCGGCATAGTCCAGCTTTTTGGACTCCTTGTCGGGGGGGGCGGGGCTTATCCACATCCCTAGCATTCCCGGAACGCCGGAAAACGCTATCAGTGACCAACCCTCGGCAGAGGGGTGTCTCAAAACCGGGCAAAGAGCGGTAGGGACTGCATACTTCCTGGCCATCCTGGCCGAAGGCGCAGGACAGGAAGCAGGCCGCGTTGAGCACCGTGGGCCAACAACGGCTTCAGCCACCGAGGCCTCCGTGGGCGCATCCTCGCGTCCAGTATCTCCGCTGGGGATATTTGGCCCACTTGATATGGGCTTGAGCTGCATCCCTGTGGACTCTTGAGATGATCCGGGCAGACCCATGAAGGACGATGGGCTTGGCCCATCGACTGGCTCGGAGGACTCCAGGTCAATGGGCCTGAGAACAGGGAGGAGTCGCCATCGACTCCGAGGAGTCCGCGAAGAGCTGCCTGGGGCCTGAGCCACCCTCCACCTGCTGAGGGACGCTCGGGAGTGAGGTGACCGACAACCTGTGGGCAGGACCTGACCCGCCGAGAGTCTTGGTCGGCGCCCGATTGCCAGTGGAGGCAGAGGTTCCACCACAATCGGTGGGCAGCTGGTTTTGGCTGAACAACTGGCCCAGGCTTGGGCACCTGACCACAGCGAGGGAGTTGTTTCGCCGCCGCGACAGCCACCTGATAGCCGGGGAAGGCAACGCATCGGCTTGTTCCCGACAGAAGTAACTACTGCTACATCAGGTCCTCGTAGCATCGACGCAACTTGCCGGCCTTCCTCTTCCGAGGAGGAAGAAGAGGACAAGCGCGTGTCGCTACTTCGCGTCGGTGACCGAGACCGCCGATGTTGGTGGGATCGGCTGGACCGAGAGATGTCCGAGACCGAGAACCTCGGTGTTTCCGAGGATGGGTCTGGGAAGGGCAGGGGACACCCGCTCTTCCCTTGGCTCGGAAGCCTTGACCGGGGACTGCGGCACCGGAGGCGCAGGCAAGTCCTCGGTCTCCACCGGGGGAACTGGTGAAGAAGGGCTGTCGGCTTCACCAGTCTACAGCCTGTCCGACAGGTCGAGAAAAATCTGGACTGCGTCGACGGGTGTCTCGGCCAGCTGACCTGATTGGGACACCGTGAAGCCAGCGGCCTTAGCCTCAACCTCGAACGAAGTCGAGTGTCGACTGTCTGGGGAAGGGGACCTCTCCCGCTCCCACGAATGCCGACGGTGGGACTTATCTTTCAAGTCCTTCTTTTTGGACAGAGAGGAATGTCCCGATGGCCCCTCTCCCTTCGTGGAAAGGGATTGGCAAAGCTCCTTGAAAGAAGCTGAATATGAGGTACCCAGAGAGAGCGGGATAAATGCTGAGACCGAGGAAGAGGATGATGCGGCCTATGCCGCCTCCTCCTCCTCGAGGGCTTATCATCTGAGTTGCCTCAGCTGAGCCAGCCACCGCGGTAATCGCCCAACGGGCCTTCGACTTCACCGTGGGTAGCGCTTTCGGGCACCTAAGCTGTAACCGGGCAGCGCGGTCTTCCAAGGACGCTACGAAACGAACGGCATAACTCGCAGGCCTGCGGGTCATGGTCTAGGCCAAGGCAGTAGACGCACATGGAGTGCGGATCCGTCCTGGACATCTTCTGCCCACAAGGGCACAGCCGAAATCCGGGAGTCGATTTGTCCATCGCAGCCGCGAGGGAGTAACTTGACCGAAGTCTTGAAAATTTCAGAATAAGTTTCAGGCAAACCGAAGAATTAGGATCCAGTCTACACGTAGAGCGTTAAGGAGGGAACCTGAGCTTCCAAGCGCTACGGAAGATCTGGCGTCATGGGGCGGAGCCGAGAGTTTTACCACCCGGGTGGGTGGGAGGAGCCAGCTTGAAGACCTTCCGGCAAGATTTAAAGCAGCAAGGAACCTGCCAGACAGTGTGGATGAACAACATATCCATGTCCCTAGAATCACTTTCATGGACTCTCCATTGTTGGCCCAGTTTTGGTCCCCAGTAGCTCAAGTGTGGGGCAAGGTCACGTTTGAAGAGGTGGTGCTGGATAACTACGATGAAAAATGGAAACGTTTTCTGTGCTGAAGTATTATTTGTGGCTGGGACAGTATGGCCTCACCATCAGATAGAAACTTTATACTCAAATGGATATTCTAATGATGGTATCATCTTCATGCTGCATCCACGAACAGGAATGTAGGACACATCCTGCCTCCAGGGTCTAGACAGCTTGGAAGAATTCTGAACAGTTAGCTGATCGAGTAGATCCAACACCTCCTCTAAGGACCTATGATTTCTTCACTATCAAGATCCTTAAAATGATTTCCTGACTACTGTAAAATAGAATTTCCACTGTACCCGTTTCAGTTTTTCTAAATGAATTTTGTGGGGATGGCACCGCATTGCTTTTTTCAAAATGTATACAGTCATTATGTAATTGGTTTGATGTTGTTTCATTTCCTGTCATTTCACTTATTTCCTGTTTAGGTATTTTTTGTTGTTGCTGTGTTTCATCTTTGAAATGATTTGTAATAGCCGGCCTGGTGGTGCGGAGGGTTGAGGCGCTGGACGCCACACCTCACGCCACGCCGGCGACCCGGGTTCGGGAACGAGCCTGGGTCATCGGAGGTCAGCCGGGGGGGGGGGTGAGGGAGAGGACTATAGCTGGCTGCCATCAGGCAGCCCTCTACCTCGGGGTTAAGTGTAGCAGGTTCCTCGGAGCTTGGCTGCCCTCTGGTGGAGGCCGGAGGAGTGGCCGCCTCTGAGGACCTTCGGTGTTAGCCAATCGGGGGAGGGAGGAAAAGACCGCATCTGGAGCTGTGGTGCACATGTGCGCCTCCACGCACATGCGCTACCACTTCTGGGGGTCTCGGGCTTAGGATCAACGGGGAGAAACGGAGGAAATCATGGGGGTCCACCGAGGATGATGCCTCTGGACTGGCTCTGGGGATCTGCCGGGGTGCGCATGGCGCTACAAGCCCCAGAAAGACCCAGAGTCCAGTAGGTTGGTGGACGATGAGGGAAGACCTGCCACTGGAGGATAAAAGAGAATTGAAAAAAAAAAATGATTTGTAATGTTTTGCACTTCGGATTTTGTAATAAACTTCCCCTATGCTTTCCAAGTAGCGCCTGGGATCTTTAATGACCACCTAAACCACTACCACAACAGGCAGACGGAAACTCAGTTTAACATCTCCTCTGAAAGGACAGCACCTCACAACGGTACAATGTCCCCCAAACACCACGCTGGGGCATCAGTATGGTTACTTAACAACCAAAGACAGAGTGCCCCCTACAGAGCTACCAACATCACTTCCTACATAATCTAAAGGTCTCCCGTCTGACTACTGACCAGGTCTGACCCTCTTAGCTTCTGAGATTCGACAGATCAGGCCCCAGGGTGGTAAACCTGCAGACATTTGGCTACACTGAATCTACGTCTCTCGAAATCTGACCAATGACCCAGCTTGTTTAGGTCTCCCTAAAGTCTGTCCCATCCTTATGGAAGTCCAGTACCCTGGCCAACTTTAGAGTCATGTGTGAGTTTAAGCAACCTGCTGGAGACCCAAGCTTCCAGATTGTAAATTCAAGCTTTTTGTCTTCATCATCCTCCGAGACAGGTCCATTCACTGTCCTGTGATGGACAACACTGCTTATCCCTCTCCCCTTAGAGCAGTGCGCAGTAGTATGCGAGGAATCACTACTTCACCCAGAGGGTGGTGGAAGTATCAGAACAGCCTGACTCAGAGGGTGGTGAAGGTAAAAAGCTTGAATCCTACAAAGGCAAAATGGACAGGCACCTCGAAGGAAAAAAAGCGGGGGGAGGGGGAAGACAGCTGAGCAAAGTTCACTAATTAAGCAGTGGCAAGCCATGGAAAGTACAGAAGCAAACTAGACGGGCCAAGATCTCCATTCACTACTACTTCCTTTGTAATGTCACAGGTCAAACCAGAAAAGTAGACATTTATTCCAATTTGCACACTTATGACGGACCAGCGCAAGATAAAAGGAGATGGCTGAAGAGAATAACAAAGAGTGAGGAACTGTGGCGAAGGAAAGAGGTGGGAAGGGGCTTAAAAGTTTCTGTAGCTCTAACGATTTCAGACCAGTACTTACATGTGGAATGATAAGGTCCTCTTTAATATACATGAGCTGTTCAACACCAGCAGACCTAAAAAAAATAAACAGAGGAACATGATCACTGGCGGGCAGGCATCGGGGAGGTGAGGAGGTACTGACGGAATTAACGAATATTTATTACAAAATGGGTCAAGAAATCTGCTTCTGTGACTGTGCAGGTCATGTTATTGTTTTAATCCAGTTTTCTCCTGTCAGCATTAGCGTCTGTGCTGCAGGACAGGATGACACTAGTCATCTCAGAGTGTTGTAGAAGTCAGTGGGAGTTAGGGGTTGACTCAATGTCATACTGTGCTGCAGCACAACACCCCCGGAGATGCAGAATGTAAAAAACAGTTCAGAAAATGGCACACTTGCACAGGCGCCTGCCCAGGAGTCCTGTTAGTAACTGCACAGTTTCAAAGTTGTATAGTCTACATTCGATCCAGTTTCCAATATTGGATCCTTTAATTCAAGGTGGCAGAATATACAACCAATGCTACAATACATCACAGGAATGTGTCACTTTGTGTTTTTTTTTTTGTTGTTAATTTTTATCGTCCGGTCACCCAACCTGGCCCTATCATTCTCCTGTCCCCCAGCCCCGTCAGCTCACCATCTCTGGGATTTACCATGTTGACCCGTGTAGTGCCCCACAGATTACCTCCCTGAGGTGTAGCCTCCCCCGGAAGGAGTTTAGCTTGGTTGCGAGTCGGTGTGCCCAGTGGGCGGATGCGGGGCCTGGGAGGAGAGGAAGCTTCATCCTGCAGGTCAGGGTGTTTTCTGCTCTTCCAAGTCCGCATCCCTCGGACGCTCTGGGGGTGTGGTAGCTTGGCACATGCACAAAGCACAGTCTACCGCTGGGAGCATCAACCTCTTGGACTGCTGCTCCTAGCCTGGTCACTGTTAGGACACAATCCTCCTCACCCAACTGACCCAGACTTGTTCCTGAACCCAGGTCACCGGCCTGGTGGCAGCTGAGGCGCAAGTGCTTCAGCCCTCCACACCAATAGGCTAGCCTTGTGCTTTTTTTTTTTTTAACTGTCCTATTGCTGCTAATATGCTTTTAGTGTATCCCTAGTGCCAGCAGTTCCCTACCAAGGTAATTTTCTTTTACATAAAACAAACACACCTACCTGAGCTCACTAAAGTCCTTACGGAGAATCTCCAGGGCTTTCTGAAGGAACTGCTGTATCGTGTTCCCTTTCTTCATCTGCACATGTTGCAATAACAAAAAAAGAACAGAAATCCTGAGAGAAGGTGGTGGGTATGTATCCATGTGCATACAGTATATGCCGCAAACTGATGCCCTTTACTGGCTATAACCTTTTGTTCCAGTGTTTCCCGGACATTCTGTGAAGTCAGTTCCCATTGTTCTGCACTGTTCGGTGAACGTTGCAGAGCAGTGTAAACTGATATCACAGAATAACCTGGAAAAGTACAGTTATGTAAGAACTTGCCGTAACAGAAGATCTTCGAGAACAGCTCTTGCAGCAGGTTACACCATTAGGACTGAAGCTGGCAGGCACCAGGACCCCATGGAAATGTTCTAGCTAGCAGTATTCAGCAGGGACCACCTCAGACGTCGGTCCCGCCCCAGACGTCAGGCATAGTACATAAGGAGGCAGTCCCCCAGAATCCCCAGTTCTCCCGCCGGAGACTCCCGGCCGCTGGATGACATCAGAAGAGGAGACTGAGGATCCGCCATCAAATGGCAATCAGAGAGATGCTGAGAACACCTGATCCCAGGAGAAGGATATTGGAACTAGAATCTACCTCCAGCAGGGATGGTGGGAGGGAAAGTACTTGCTGCAAGAGCTGTTCTCGAAGATCTACTGTTACGGTAAGTTCTTATGTAACTGTACTATCTTACTTCGAGAAACAGCTTTTCCAGCAGGTTACACCATTAGGACCGATTCCCAAGCAATAATGGAAATCCCACACCACTGGGAGGAGGGAAGGTAGAAATCCTTAACAGAACCTAAACCTAGGACAGAAGTCCTTGAAGGACTGCTAGACCAAAACCTGCTCTTTGCCTCGATGCAACATCCAGGCTATAATGCCTGATGAAGGTGTGCACAGTGCTCCAAGTAGCTGCTGCACAGATGGCCGAGGTGGACACGTTCTTTAGGGCCACAAAGGAGGTAGCCACCCCCCTTGTGGAATGACCCTTAACCGCACCCGGTAAGGGTTTGTTGCGCTTCTGGTAACAGAACGTGATACACTGAATGAGCCACCTGGACAGCTACTGTTTGGAAACAGGAGTTCCCATCATCCTGTGGGAAAATGAAACAAAAATCTGGTCCGATTTTCGGTGGTGTTTGGTTCTGGTCAGGTAGTATCGAAGACACCTATGCACATCTAAGGTGTGCAACAGGGCCTCTCCTCGATTAGAATACTTGGGGAATACACTGGTAGAGCGATGTCCTGATTAAGGGTGAGAGCTGAGACCACCTTAGGCAGAAACTTAGGATTAGTCCGTAGGGATACCCTGTCTTGGTGAAAAACCAAATAAGGTTCTTTGCACATAAGTGTATGAAGTTCAGAAATTCTTCTGGCCGAAGTAACGGCAACTAAAAACAACATTTTCCACGTAAGGAGACGTAGCTCGCAATCCGCGGCTGGCTCAAAGGGTGGCAGCGTAAGCTGCTCCAGGACAAAGGGTAAATCCCATGGTGGAATCGGATCCTTAATTGGAGGTCTAAGGTGGAGAACACCCCTCAGGAAGGCTCGTGCCATGTCCAACTGAGATATGGTGTGTTGGCCTATAGGAGTGTGATAGGCTGAGATGGCACAGAGGTGTACTTTAATCGAGGAGTAGGCCAAGCCTGTCTGAAAAAGGGACAGGAGGTAGTCCAAGACCAACCTTTCTGGACAATCCATAGGTGAAAAACCACGCGCTTGAACCCCTAGACAAAATCTGCGCCATTTCATGGCGTAAGCAGCATGGGTACCCGGTTTCCTAGCAGCAGCAAGAACGTCTGCTACCATTTGCAAGACCCCGTATCGCATCATGGCTATGTCTCTAGAAGCCAAGCGTGCAGGTTCAGCGAACGAAGGTCCGGATAAACCAAGGAGCCTGTCTCCTGAGACAGCAAGTGGGAGCTGATTGGCAGAGGCACTGGAGGTTCCCGGGACAGCTGATGTAGTAGAGGGAACCAGATCTGCCTGGGCCAAAACGGCACGATAAGTATCAGCATCGCTTGCTCTCTGCGAAGTTTCAGAAGGACCCTCTGGATCAACGGAAAGGGGGGGAAGGCATAGAGGAATCTGCCCGCCCAGGAGAGGGGCAACGCGTCTCACCAGAAAACACCAGGCCCTGGATCACTGTGGAATTGTCTGTTTGTAACAGAAAAGTACCCGGTGGATCTCCAACTGGAAGGCCTGCAGGGCGTAAAGATCTGCTCTCATTTCCACGATATTTATGTGGAGATGAGTCTCTTGGGCTGCTCACAGGCCCTGAGACCGGACATCGTCAAGGTGTGCTCCCCATCCGAGCCCTGAGGCGTCTGTGGAGAGTGTCACAATCAGAGACAGCACAATGAAGGGGACTCCCTCCAATAGATTCTTCTAATCTAGCCATCATTTCCAATTCCAGATTATGGCCTTCGTGATCCGGATTGGGAGCTGCAGATGGTCTTGCTTTTGATCCCATTGGACCCGTAACATCCACTGGGTCACCCACATGTGGAGACGGGCTAGCTGGACTGTTGCAATGGCCACAGCCATGTATCCAAGCAGGCAAAGGACCAGTCTGGCAGGAACGGTCTTCTTCGCCAAAATGTCCCTGATGAGGGATCTGATGTGTTCCGCTCTGTCCTGGGATAGAAAAGCGTTCCCCTGGACAGTGTCCAGAACTGTGCCCATGAACTGCAGAATCTGTGACGGAACCAAGCGTGACTTCTCTTGATTGATGATGATGCCCAACGACTCGAACAGCGACTGTGTAGAATGAATGGCGGACATCAGAGCCTCCCGAGAGGGCGCCATGAGAAGCCAGTCGTCCAGGTAGGGGAACACATAGTTGCCTTGTCTACCTCAGAGTCGCCGCTACGACCGCCATGCACTTCGTGAATACCCGAGATGCTGATGACAGTCCGAAGGAGGGCTGAACTGATCATGTTGACCTGGAAACTCTCAGCGCAAAAACTTCCTGTGCGCTTGAGTGATGGGTATATGCAGGTAAGCATCCTGCATGTCCAAGGACACTAGAAATGCGCCCTGCTTGAGCATGGGAATCAGACCTGGAAGGGTCACCATGCGGAAGCGTTTGTACAGGTCGCTGAGGTCCAGTATCGGATGGAGGTCCCGTTTTCTTGGGAACCAGAAAGAAGTGAGAATAATAACCTGTGCCCCTCTGGTTCCGTGGTACATGCTCTATAGTTCTTTTCCGAGAAGCACAAGCACCTCCTGCTGTATGAGCAGGGTGTGCTGACCCAATTAACGGGAAAGCAGGGGAGGTCTTGCCGGTGGGTGGTCGAGAAATTCTATGAAGTGGCCTTTCTTGACCAATTGGAGAACCCACCGGTCGTCGGTGATCGACTGCCACCCTAAAAAGAGTGGCGAGCAATGCGACCCCCGACCTTTTGTGCCCGTTGATCCAGAGGAGGGGCAGGGGCTGGGAAGAAGTCATGCTGTGGCAGCACTGGTCCCTGCAGGCTGGGTCGGTTTAGTGTAGCGCTGGCCTCTGCCTGGGGACGACTTAGCCTGGACTTTACGTTGAAAACTGCCCCTTGTTGCTGGTCGGAACGTGGCTGCTGCCTTTGTTGCCGGCTGCAAAAACGGCTCTGGTTCCTGCGAAAGGAACCAGGTCTTGATCTGTACATGGCTTGTACAGACCTGACTGCCTTCCCAGTGTCCTGGAGTTTGGTGATAACCTTCTCCGAGGGTTCACCAAAAAGTACACCATTGTAGGGGACGTCAAGAATGTTCTTCTGTACATCCAGGGTAAAACCGGAGACATGGAGCCAAGAGTGTCTCCGAAGACAGATGCCTGAAGCTGCAGCTCTGGCGGACGAGTCCGCAGAATCTTATGTGGCTCGTAGCACTTGGGTACCCACATCAGACCCTGTGCGGAGAAGGTTTAGGAGGTCCAACTTCTGATCGCCATTCGGTAATTTATCGACCAGGTCCTGGCCCTGTTCCCACAGGGCGTTCTGAAACT
Source organism: Neoceratodus forsteri (assembly GCA_016271365.2). Taxonomy (NCBI): domain Eukaryota; kingdom Metazoa; phylum Chordata; order Ceratodontiformes; family Ceratodontidae; genus Neoceratodus; species Neoceratodus forsteri. The sequence continues at coordinate 280,032,621 of CM028138.1, read as the reverse complement.
GTACCGTGTGAGATAGGTAGTTCAGGGACCTGATGGAGCATGTAGCAGCTGCATACATGCGCCTCCCCAGGGCATCCAGCTGTTTGGATTCCTGGTCCAGTGGCTGTGTGCTCATGTGCTGCGGTCTTTGGGACCGGTCATGCGAGGTCGTAATGACCAGGGAGTCTGCCAGAGGTTGCTGAGCCAGGTACTGGTCCTCTTTCCGGGCCTTGTACAGCTGGTCAGCTTTCTTCGGCACAGCGGGAATGGAGTGTGGACGCTTCCACGCAGCCTTGGTGACGTCTGCAAAGATGTCCACCAAGGGTGGCACTACCACAGGCTTTGGGTCTTTCTGCCGAAGATAATGGGCAAGGCACTGTCTTCCGGGGTCAAGGTCTTCAGCATCCCATCCCATGTTGTCCTGGATGTGCCTCATGATCTTGGAGAAAGAGGGATCATCCGGAGGAGACCTGAGTAGGTCATGTGGGTCCGGTAATGGAATGCTGAGTGGAGAAGGAGATCTGGAATATTCTGAGGTATCCGATCTGGAGTCCTCCCCTGACGGAGTGTACCGACGACGTTTGGGTCGCTTGGGGCTGGGAGACCCTGATGGAGATCCTGAGGGAGGCCTTCTCCGGTCCTTGGATCTATCCCTAGGAGGTGGACTCTGCTTCTTAGGGGTTGGTGGTCGTCCTGCTGGCCCCTTTGGTGGAGGAGGGGGCGTAGGAGGAGGAGGTTTTACAGGGACCACATCCTTTCGGATGGTGTCCCACCAGAAAGTAAAGAGATCCCTTACCTCTTGTAGATTCATGCCTGACGACGGGCCTGGCGCCGGTGGTCTGTTGCCGGGATCGGACGTCGGGTCCGCGGGTGTCCCTGGGGTGGGCAAAGATTCCCTCGGAAGCCCGGCAACCTCTGTGTCGCCCGCCTGGTCTTCGGGCTGTGTCGTGTTCTCCTCCGTGGAATCCCTGTGACCGGTGTCCACCGGTGACTTGGGGGGGGCGGTCTTCGGCTCCAGTGAATGCGAGGCCGACGTTGGTCGCATGGCTGACGCCTTCGGGTCCGGCGAACGTCCGGCCGGCATCTGGTGCTTGGCCGGTGTCCGCGGCTCCGGCGAACGCCTAGCCGACTTCGGATGCTTGGCCGACATCGGGTGTTTGGCCGACAGGTCCGTCGTCTGCTTTAGGGATGTCAGGTCTTTTGTCTTCCTGGGTGGTGGATCTGGACCTCTGGGAGGCTGGGAGACTGATCTGGAGTCGGGGTCCCGACATCGGGTCGATGAGGAAGACTTGTGGCATTCAGAAGACTTGGAAGAGGCCCGAGAGGGACTGGAGGAAGCCGAGGGCCTAAAAGTCTTAATGGGCTGAAGAGTCAAAGAACCATCTGAAGCTCGGACTTTGACCGGAGGGGGCTGAGAACGAGTCCTGGAGGAAGAGCGGTCAGATCTGGTGGAGCCTGAGCTACAGGAGTCTGAGGCCCGGTTCAGGGATCTGAACCTTGCTTTCTCCCGGTGTTTGTCCCAGTGTTTTGGGCCTTGGAAGAAGAATCACCCCTGGAGGAAGGTTCTTTGTCCATCCTGCTAAGTCCTTCTTCCAGCAGAAATGCCTGAAATGCCTTCTGTCGGCGGATCCTAGTGCGGCTGTTGAACCCTTGGCAAAAGGTGCAGGCCTTGGTGTCGTGGTCCGGGCCTAAGCACCGCACACAGGAAGAATGAGGATCCTTGAAAGGGATCTGTTTTCCGCAGGCACACTTTGAAAGGTGTCCCTCAAGTGAAGGAGTTGGAGAGGACATTAGTTTGAAGAAACTCTTGAAGTTCTAAGTCGTCGTGCGCTAGATAGAGACCGAGAGGCCGATGCTGGCGAGTCGACGGCAGGAAAAGAACTGGGGATTCTGGGGGACCGCCTCCTTATGTACTATGCCTGACGTCAGGGGCGGGACCGACGTCGGAGGCGGTCCCCGCCGAATACTGCTAGCTAGAAAATTTCCGTGGGGTCCTAGCGCCTGCCAGCTTCAGTCCTAATGGTGTAACCTGCTGCAAGAGCTGTTTCTCGAAGTAAGATCAGACAGTTTTAAACACTAAACAGGCAAAATGCAATGCAGGCTGCACAGCAGTAAATAATGTCATAAAAGGAATTTCTTGCAGAGAAAAAAATAAAATCAGAAGAATGAATATGACTGAAACAAACAAGCAATTATTCAAATGTACAAATATTTAAAGAGCTAGTGGAGACAAAACAGACAGACAGGAAAATGATACACATTTTAAGAAGCAACTTCATTTCTGAAGGTTTTTTTTCCTTTTGCTCATTAGAAAGTTTTCTAAGAGATAATACTGTGCTGGCTGTGTGGGACGACGATCAGCCTGGTGGCTGACATATCTTTCTCTGTTCCCCCCACTACACTAGCATTGTGATCCCACTGACAGTGACATCACAGGTGACTGACCTGGCAGCTGCTGAGTAGCTGTTCCTAAGCAACACTGATGTCACAGTCAGTGAGGTAACAATGCTGATGATGTAGTGGGGGGAACAGAGCTAGATATGTCAGCTGCCAGGCAGGGTGCTGTTCCACACACCACACCTACTAACATCAGGTAAACAATCTTCGAATTAAACAAAGGGAAAAAAAAAAAGTAACTCAGATATAAAAGGTAAATGACTGACTGCTTTTAAAAACTAATAGTTTTAGGCAGTACACTAGCTCTTTAAAATAGTTGTCTATCACCTTTAAAGGGAACAGGAATAATGTGCTTGTTCTTTGCTGCTTCTAATGTCCTATTTACAGAACTATAAATCAAAGATATGCTTCTGACCAGTTGTAGTGCTTGTTGCCCCTGCATACAACACACTCTTATTCTGTAAAAAGTGTCTCACTCCCATTGGCGCAGTACTTGTGCTACCACTTGCTATGCTAGAGATCTGGGTTCGGGAATGGAGCCAGGCGTCCGGGGGCTTGGAAAGTGAGGATCGAGCACTCCAAGGACAGCTCTTCTCCCTCAGGGAGGGGGATATGCATTATACTCAGAGACTTCCACATGGTGGAGGTCAGGTGGTAGTGCAGTGGGCATGTGCTGAAGCGGAGCAGGGCAACTTCCACACACATGAGCATTTCTGCACACTGATACTCTCAGAGAGAAAAATCAGGAAGTGGAAAATCTCCAGTCAGCTGAGGGCAATGTCAACATCTCCTGCAGACTCTTGCATGACTAAACGGGCAGGTCACCCAACACAACCGTTGTCCTAGATAAGCGATGGGACAAGAAGTCACTGAGAAGGTTGGTGACAAGGCTGGGGGGAGGCCATCAAGGGGAAGGGGCAGATGCTGGAGAAACAGAAGACTAAAAATAAAGAGTGTCTCATATGCAGCTGTCCTGAAAACAGGATTGTGCGTGGAAGTTATTACAATTTTTCTCTGTGGCACTATTAACAGTCAGTGAAATTCATACCTCTAAATGATCCAGACTTAATCCTTGGCTCAAACATTCCCTGCGCATGTCCGGCCCAGGCGCTGAGGGTTGAGGCACTGGATGCCACACCTCACGCCACGCTGGCGAGCCGGGTTCGGGAACACGCCGAGGCCATTAGGGGTTGGCAGGGGAGGGAAAGGATTGAGTATCGGAGGGATTGCTCTCCTATCCCTGGGGAGGGTTGAGGGGATCCACTGCTCTGTAGCAGCCCCCGGTAGTGATCGGGGGCACTACTACAGTAGGTGTCTTTGGGAATGGAGTGCGGCGGACGTCGGCACGTAGTGCCTCTGACGTCATTGCACGGCCGCAGTCCAGGGGCACAAAATATGGAGGAAAAAAAGGCAGCAGGACTGAGCAGCTTGATGGCTGCACTTAGCGCAGCCCAGGGGGGTCTGTCGTTGAATTGCGCTATGGGCCTGGTCCCGACCCGGCAAGTGGGGGATAGGGGAGCCCCTCTGCAGGTACGGGAGCAGCCACACCAGGCCAGACATGCGAGTGAGCCTGTTGACCTTCGGGCAAATGGAAGGCGGTGGCTGGATGTATGCAGGTCACCCTGCAGGTAAGGAGAGAAAAATAAAGTAGTGATTAAAAAAAAAAAAAAACCTCCGGAAGCTAACAAACACCTCTAATACTGCTGGACCCCTCTCTTCAATCTGTCACAAGGACTCCTTCCTTTCCTCCTAAACTAGACTCTGGGTATGCTTACTGAGAATGGAAGAGACTAACAACCTTTTCACAATGCATCGATGAGCATGGATGCATACCTTTTGCAAAGTTAAAAGATAACTACAGACCAGTTAGTTTAACCTCAGTGATAGGGAAAATGATGGAATCACTTCTGAAGGAAAGAACTGTCGAGTACCTAGAGGCCAGAGGGGCACAGGACCCAAGGCAGTATGGATTCACAGCAGGAAGGTCATGCCAGGCGAATCTAATAGATTTCTTTGACTGGGTGACCAAAGTAGTAGATCAGGGAGGGGTTGTGGACATGGCCTACCTAGACTTCAGCAAGGCATTTGACCCACACAAAAGATTAATATACAAGTTAGCCAGCCTGGGAGTGGGTTCCAAGATGATAGCCTGGGAGAAGAATTGGCTGGAGAATAGGTCACAGAAGGTAATAGTAAATGGAGTCCACTCTGAAGAATGGGGGGTTACTAGTGAGGTGCCGCAGGGTTCAGTATTAGGACCGGTCCTCTTCAATGTCTTTGTAAGCGACATTGCAGAGGGACTGGAAGGAAAAGTATGTCTCTTTGCAGATGACACAAAGATCTACAACAGAGTTGATGCACAAGGTGGGATGGAAAGGATGAGAAGGGACTTGGCAAGGTTAGAGGAATGGTCAAATGTATGGCAGCTTAGACTTAATGCTAAGAAGTGCAAGGTAATGCACCTGGGAAACAAAAACCCAGGGGAAGAGTACACAATGGGGGGTGAGATACTAACAACAACAAAAATGGAAAGGGACCTGGGGGTAGTCATATCAGATGACTAAAGGTGGGCAAGCAATGTGAGAGGGCAGTAAGGAGGGCTGGGGGAATACTGGGATGCAGAGAGAGGCATCACCAATAGAAAACAGGAAGTTGTTATCCCTCTGTACAGACAGCTGGTGAGACCCCATCTGGAGTACTGTGTGCAGTTCTGGAGACCCAATCTCCATGACATAGACAAGATGGAAGCTGTCCAGAGGAGGGCAACTAAAATGGTGCAGGGTCTGCACTGGACGACATATGAAGAGAGACTAAAGGAGCTTAATATGTATAGCCTCGAGGAAAGGAGGGAGAGGGGGGGACATGATAGAAACGTTCAAGTACCTCAAGGGAATCAACAAAGTCCAAGAGGGTAGAATCTTTCAAAAAAAGAGATGTGCAAGAACAAGGGGGCACAATTTGAAGATAGAGGGGGAGGCTGCTCAGAGGTAATGTAAGGAAGTATTTTTTCACAGAGAGGGTTGTGGATGCATGGAACAGCCTTCCGGAGGAGGTTGTGGAGTCAAAAACAGTGACTGAATTCAAGCATACATGGGACAGCCATAAGGCAATTCTAGGGGGTGGGGGTAGAAAGAAGCAGGCTGCTGGTTAACTAGGATCTGCAGCTTATCCATTAGGTACAGCAGGGAAATGGGCAGACCGGGTGGGCCAAGCGGTCCTTATCTGCTGTCAAATTCTATGTTTCTATACTTATTCCCTCCAGAAGGAGGATCATTATAGATATTTTTATAGATTGAAACCTTCAAGTAAATGAAGGGAATAAATGAGATGGGTGCAGAGGGGCTTTTCAAATTAAGGAGGGTGAGGGACACTTGAGGGCATGATCTGAGATTGGAAGGGGGAAGGTTCAGGAAAGAAATGAGGAGACACTTTTTACGGAGAGGGTGGTGTCTAAGTGGAACGCATTGGCAGGAAAGTGGTATCCTGTAGAACAGTGGGCTGCTTCAAAAGGGGGTGGGACAGGGTAAGGGGGAAGGTCACTGGAGGGGGGAGGGGAAGCTGCAGTATAAGGGCTGCCAGCTGCACAATCGAGCACACTCGCTAGACTATAAGGCCTTTATCTCCCGGCAAATTTTGTATGTTTGTATATTTACAGACTATGCATTACATAATGTCTATGGGCATCCTTACTCATATGAGAGACTGTACCAGCCTGCAATGTTTATTTTATGATGCAGTTACCCTTAAGGAAAAATGTTGCTATTTATCAAAGCTTTACACAATACTGTCACATTCTGATGCCCCTTCATTAGATGCTATTAGGTTAAAGTGGGAACAGGAAGGTGCTATTCAGATTACCCCCAACCCATTGGTCAAGGCATCTTTCTTTGGGCTGGCAGGTCACCACATTCCCATCCTGGCGTGAATTTAATTGGCAAGTATTGGTCAGATTTTTTGAACGTAATTGTGGTGGGCTTGCCCTAAACTTGTGCCCTTCTGGCAGTCCATCCATTTGGAAATTCAAATATTTACAGGACTGACTTTCTCTTTTGCATTCATATAATTAGTCTTGGGTTTCCCTACTTTATTATCCTGTCCTAGCAGCATTCAGAAATCGACAAATCCTACGAGTGGCAGCGCTGAAATGCATCACTTCTGTCTATCTCCATGGCTCCCCTCATTGGAGTAAAGGATGTTGAAAGTGACCGAAATGGAGAGAATATCCAGCATTGTTAGGTTGGACAAGGAACGAATTTTAGAAATATGGCGCCCTTAGCATAATTCAGAGGAGGACGATTTATAACTTTTTTATTGCTTGGAGGGGCCCACGAGTTGACCTCCAACTGTCACTACCCAAAATTCGAAATGTATTCATTCTTGACTCGGGGTGGGGAAGGAGGGGCTGGGGAAGGCGCACCATTATTAGTTGTTTTTGGCTGACTGAACTTTTTTTGTAATTGCAGTTGTTAATACCTCACTTGCACATTTACTGTTAACAATAAGGGTTTGTCCTCAATGAGGAGTTTTTGCTAGATAGGTCTACTGTTAACTATTCTTGTTTCAGAAATGTTACGGGTCAGTAGTGATTTATGGACCTTTATGTTACTTTCCAGATTGTAAAGCAGCAGGACTTAGATACAGGCTATGCTTTACTGTGCACTAAAGGCAGGTTGACTATACTGCTGTTATAGTATACGATAAGGACTTCCTCTTATATGAGGTTACTTTGTATTGCTTTGTGTAAGTGAGGATGTTTGTATTTTTTGGGCAAATATTATGGTCCGTAACCTGATCAATAAATGTTTATTGCGTTAAATGATCCATATTTAACTGTACATAAATTAAAGTTAATATGAAAAATTGAGTTTGCAACTTTCTTTACGGTTCTTTGTGTAACCAATAATTTAGAGTTTTAACTATGTCACTGCTTGACTTGTTCAAGTTCCCACTAAAGTGAATGCATCGGACTGCAGCAGCACATGAAGACCTCTCATACAGCAAAGAGGTCTTCACATGAATCGGTCTCCAACTGAATTCTCAAACCAAATTCCAAAATCCACATTTGTGTTTTGGAAGAGATATTTGATCTGGTGTCCTCCAGCTGGACACTGGGATGCACGGATGCTCAGAGGGGATAAATACAAGGGTAATATTAGCAGGCACTTCCTCTAGAGGGCGGTGAACCCATGGAACAGCCTGCCAGCAAAGACGATGACTATGAAGAGTGTACAGACCTTCAAGGTAACCCTGGACACACCTCTGACTACCAAGGGATTCACGGGATACCCTGGTTAGAACAGTGGGTGGAGAGCCATATAAATTAGTACATGTCTGCACAGCATACTGTACTTAATAATCCCTTCTTATGGGAGAGGAGGTAGATCTGATAGATATAGAGCCCTATGCAACCACAACAAGCAGCTGACAGCTGTAAGAAAACTTTTGAAAGCATGATATTTAGACATAATCCAATAATTTATGTTGTAAAGCTTCTGTCCCTGATTCTGTCTTACTAAGGACAGCTGCATGTTAACAGGAATTTCATCTCTTCAAATTCATCTGCCTGTCCACTCTTTCCCAACCTGAAGTCATAATTCTTTGCTTGTGGCATCACTTTTGTTTTCTTGGAAGCAGACTGTAATGACACAAAGAGAGGATTTTAACTTCAAGTGAGCAATGAACAGAGTAGATTAGCTCTAAAGTGCATGGATCAAGTATTTATGCAAGCACCCTTACGAATAAAGAACAAGGGGAAGAGTAGCATGGGAAATACTCTAAATAAAAGCGGTGTTACGTCACCGTTATGTTTTGCAAAGATTACCTGGCAGCACCAGCTGCTCTTCAAATTACCATCCTGAATAACTGTAAATTGACACAAATATCTTGTCAACCAAACTAGCTAATTTCACAGCAGTCTTCATTACCTGACAGTGCAGGAGAAGTGCAACTTTTTTTTTTTTTTTTTGTATGTTTCTTCTTTCGTTGGGGGAGCCTCCTTCAGCTCTCAGCTGCTCTCCCATCCCAGCATTCCCTCTTGTACTGGCTCCTATCCAGACTGTGTTGCCTCCACAGTCATTGGCCCTCACTAAAGTAGGTTTTGATTCCTGGGAGATGGTGTCTGGTTCCATCCCATAAATCTGCCTGAGATGGCTAAGATACAGACTGCCCCAAGGGGGTAAAGCTATGACTTGTTGGGGGGTGCATTCAGTATAATTTCATTCCAATAAAACGCATCCCAATTTTCCACCACAACTTTCTGACTCTGTGAAAACCCTGATCATCAATTGCCCCAGAGAAGGAGAGTGATCAATAAGATGCGCGATTCTCCTCAAAAACAGCCCGTCCCAATGCCACAAATTCAAACTACAGGGTCAACCACCACCACTGTGCCAATATGCCAGACTTGATGCATGATTACTGTAAACAGAATACACCAAAGAAAACACTGTTCACCAACTGCCTCGATATAATATTTTCAATATTTTAACACTCTTGTTCTCCCTTTACATAGCATCCACTCTTCTGTGATTCAGCAGGTTTTTTTTTCTGCTCAAGAAACCACTTTCTTTTTACTACCATTAGAATCACACCCATTACTGGTTATCACTTTCTGTTCTTGTGTTTACTTGGGCATTATATGATGCCAGTTCTGTACTGATCAGATATCACTGTGGAAATAAAAATTACTTACCATAATAATCTTATTTCTTCCCAGTGATAATCAGGTATTCATAACTATCTGCAGTGTCCCTTTAAGACAGAACCGCCCGGAGAGATGGAACGTTTGCAAATTATGGAATCTTTTGCATGAGACACTTTTTTCAAATGCTGCCTTCTACTAACTGCCTTAGTTCTAAACCCCTCAGACTTCCTGGAAGCCTGGAAAGACAGGCCCACGAGGGCTAAATGTAATAACAACAACAACATTAATAATAATAAATTATAGTAGGAACTCCCTTAACACCCAAAAAGGCCTCCAACCGGAGGGCATAACATATGAAAGAATACCCCTGAATGTCAGAATCACCTGAAAGGGGAGGAGAGAGACAACAATAGTGAACACAATCGCAACATATGTGCCAGAGTGAGACACAGATACCCCTGAGAACACAGTGTTTTTAGGAGTGCAGAGGTTACTGGTTCTAGAAACGGAGGCAGGGTGGGAAGTTATGAATACTTGAGTATCATTGGGAAGAAACAAGATTACTATGTTAAGTCATTTTTCCTTCTAACCCAAGTAATACTCAGGTATTCCTAACTATCTGCAGACTAGTAAGCAGTACCTTTGGAAGTGGGCACAGAACCTACTTTGGAAACAGACTCTGCAGGACTGCTGTGCCAAACCTGGCATCACCTCTGGACAGAATGTCCAGATTGTAATACTTTGTAAAGGTGTGTACTGTTTTCCAGGTAGCTGCTTTACAGATGTCCACCAGGGGAACATCCTCGGGAGCTGCTACGGTAGCAGCTGTGCCCTTTGTGGAATGGGTCCTCAACCCTGCTGAGGGCTCTTTTCTTGCCTTAGAGTAACAAAACTGGCTATGCTGTACTATCCAGTGGGAAACTGACCATTTTGATGCTGGGTTACCCTTTCCCATATCCTCACAGTCTGGAACAGCTGTTTTCTGTCCTGCCTATGTCCTTTCACCAGAACTAGAGTGGTCAGTGAAAACGACAGGTAAAGTAATGGTTTGATTCAAACGGAAATCAGAAACCCTGGAAATCAGAAACCACTTTAGGAAGAAACTTTCTGTTTGTCCTCAGGCCACTGTCTCTGTGGCATGAAATGCAGTCCTGTTCAATGCAGAGAGACTGGAGCTCACAGATTCTTCTGGCAGAAGTCTTTACCACAAGGAAAACAGTTTTTCATGTGACATGTTTCAAATGGGCTGAAGACACAGGCTCAAAAACAGGATCCATGAGCCTAGCTACACACACATTTAGGTCCCATGCTGGCACCGGTTCCCTGTAAGGGGGGTACAAATGGGCCAGGCCTTTAAAGAACCTTTTGAAGAGAAGCCTGAGGCCAGAAAAACATTCTGTCCAACTGAAATGTAAGCAGATGCTGCAGCCATGTGGACCTTTAAGGTACTGGACTGCAAGCCCAATGAATGCAAACAGGTAAGACAGTCGAGCACAGCTGGGGCACCATCCTGTGCTGGTATTACTCCTCTGGTTGAACACCAAAAAGAAAACCTTTTTCCATTTTTTAGCATAGGTTTTCTTAGTGGATGGCTTCCTGTAACCCCTTAAAATGTTCAAGGCACTTTCAGAAAGATGCAAACCTGCATATTCTAGGTTCTCAAGAGCCATGCTTTGAGCCTTAGTGACTTGAGGTTCGGGTACTGGAGCTTCCCCTGGTTGGAGTTCAGTAGACTGTGCCTCCGAGGAAGGTGAATTGGTTCAGCCACAGACATGGAGAGTAGCAGAGAGCACCAAGGCTGCCTGGCCCCGTCTGTTGCTATCAAGATCATTGATGCTGACTGGGACCTGAGCTTGAGCAATGCTCTGTACACCAGAGGGAAGGAAGGAAGGAAAAGCATACAGGTGCTTCCCTGACCAATTCAGAGCCAGAGTATCCGGGGACTTGTTCCCACTTCTGGCGGTCTGCCATAGTACTGTGGCAGGTGGTGTTTCTGGTGGGATGCGAACAAGTCTACCTCTGGGGTGCCCCACCTCCTGAAGATCACTTGCACCACCTGACTGTTCAAGGCCCATTCGTGATAGGTCTGGTTGATTTGAGTCAGGTATCTGCCAAGGTATTGTCCTTGCCTGGCAAATTAATAGCCTGCAGGGAACCCCCATGGAGCATGCTAGACTCCATATTTTCATGACTTCTGTGCAGGGAGAGCTTGACCTTGTTCCTCCCTGCTTGTTTTATTTATTTATTATTTACTGAAATCTTGGATACACCTGTGAGTGGATTATGTTTATGTAGTACACTGTGGTGGTACTGTCTGTTCTGACCTGTACCACCTTCCCCTGTACTAGTTGTATGAAAGCCTTTAGTGCCAGTAACACTGCTCTTAGTTCCAACAGGTTAAAGTGCAAGAGTGACTCTGCACTTGACCATGTGCCCTGGGTGGTGTGAACCCCCAGATGGGTGCCTCACCCTAGCAGAGATGCATCTGTTGTCAGAACAACTGATGGGGACTGTTGCTAAAAAGGAACCCCCATCCCTTAGGTTGGTTTCCTCTTTCCACCATTGGAGGACTGTAACAATGTTTTTTTTTTACTAGAATTAGTTTTGAGAGAGGATTCTCTCTCTGACACCAGTGTGCCCTGAGGTGAAACTTAATGTCCCTCACCTGTAACCTGGATTCCAGGACTGTGCCAGTGGCAGCTGCCACGTGGCCAGTAGCTGAAGAAACTGTCTTGCAGTTTTTGGTTTGTTCAGGCTGAATGAACCTGCTGTCAGTGGAATACTTCTTGCCCTGTCTAGAGGCAGGCAGGCCCTGCCTTGCAGGGTATTTAGCTCTGCCCCTATGAACTGTAGTGCCTGAGCAGGCTGAAGGACAGAAGATTTATCAGAAACCCTAGAGCCTCCAGGAGCCCTTGGGTGAGTTGCAGATGCTCCCCCAACTGTTGGGGTGATTTTCCAACCACCAGCCAGTCATCTAGGTATGGGAAAAACTGTGACACCTTGTCTTTGAAGGTGTGCCACAACCACTGCCAATCACTTTGTGAACACTCTTGGAGCTGAAGTGAGACCGGAAGGCAGGGCTGAAAACCAGTAGTGACCTGATGGGAGTCTGAACCTGAGGTACTTTCTGTGAGACTCCCTTATGGGGATGTGGAAATAAGCATCCTTTAAGTCCAGCGATGCCAACCGTTCCCCTTTCTGGAGTGTTGGCAGAATCAGTGACAAAGTTACTATTTTGAATGTTCAGTGCCTGTTTAGTACCCTGAAGTCTAAGACAGGCCGCCACTCCCCATTTTCTTTGTGGTACCTTTTGCTGTACAAGGACAAAGCTTCACTGCCTTTGACAGTAACAGGTTTTGAACCTCTTTTTTCCAGGAGTTCTCTCTACATTTGTAGATGGTTTGAAAACTTGTGTTTTTAATGCTAGAAGGAATCTGAACTCAGACAATCCCTGACCCACTACATCCAGGACAACTCTGTGGTGATTTTTCTTTTTGCCAAGACTGGAAAAAGTGAGTCAGCTTGCCTCCCACAGGTAGTGGGGAGGCACCTGGGGAGACACATCAGGGTGTCTGCTTTGTTTGAGGCTGGGCCTGGGACTGGGAACCAAGCCTGGAACTCCTTATGCCCCGTCCCTGAAGTATCCCTGCTGTGGGTACTGCTTATACTGAGGCGCAGCCATGGTCTTATAAAAAAGGCTTGCTGTGAAATGATCTGCCTCCCCTTCCATAGGTTTTAGTGGACGGGGAAGCCCTTTATTTTGCAGAATTGCTGCTCTAGGTGGTTTTGTATTCATCCACCTTTTTCATGTAAGCCTTCATCTTTTCTCCAAAGAGGGAATTACCCTCAACTGGGAAATCCATAGCCTTGGTTTGGGTATCCTGAGTGAGGTTTATGACTCGCATCCAGGCAAACCTCCTCTGAACCACTGTATCTGGCAGCCATGTCATTAGAGTCAGCAGCTATTTGAACTGGTATTTGGCTGCTCCCAAAGAAAGCTGTTTCAGCTAGATCATCTGACAAGGGAGTCTGGGCCTTGACTGCCATAGTAAGGACAGACTGCCATAATGACTTCTGTTATTGAGCAGCATAGGCTTGAAAGGTAGGGCTCTTTACACATTAGGGCTTGAAGCTCTGAAATGCGCTGCACCGAAGTAATGGCTACCAAGAATAAAGTCTTCCAGGAAAGGAAACAAAGCTTGGACTCCATGGCCGGTTCGAAGGGGGGGGGAGAGTAAACTTCTCCAGGATGAACAGGAGATCCCAAGGAGGGACAGGGTCCTGGATGGGAGGTCTGATGTGAAGAATACTGTGCAAAAATGCCTTGGAAACCTCCATCTGAGCCACCGTCTTACCCGACACAGTGAAATGGTAAGCGGAGATGGCATCCAGGTGTACCCTGATGGAGGAATAACAGACCTTTCTCAGAAAGAGAAAGCAGGTATTCTAAGATCGGATTAACCGGACAGACCAACGGATCCACTCTTTTGGCTGTGGCCCAAATACAAAAGCATTTCCACTTCATAGCGTAAGTGGCCCTGGTGGCAGGTTTCCCGAGCCTCAACCAACACTTGAGCGACCTGATCAGATACCCCGAACCTGACCTTAGCTAGGTCCTGAGGAGCCAAGCATGCAGGTGTAGAGAATGTAGTTTTGGGTGTAACAGGGACCCCCTGTCCTGTGATAGGAGATGAGAAGAGAGAGGGAGAGGCATCAGTGACTCTACCGCTAAACGCTGTAGTAAGGGAAACCAAATTTGATGAGGCCATAGCAGAGCGATCAGGATAAAAGTAGAAGGTTCCAGCTGAACCTTGAGGAGGACTTCCGTAAGAGCAGAAGGGGGGGGGGGACACATAGAGGAACCTCCCGTTCCAGCAGAGGGACAACACATCTTGCCAAAAAGCTCCAGGCTCTGGACCTAGCGAGCAGAAATTGGGCAGTTTTGTGTTGAATCGTGATACGAGAAGGTCCACTTCTGGCGTCCCCCCACAGACAGAAGATGTGATCTGCAACCTCTTGGAGCAACTCCCATTCGTGGGATTGCGACTTTGTCCTGCTGAGCGTGTCGGTCAACACATTTTGGTGACCGGGAACATGCACTACCGTCAGAAACGGATGATGTTCGAGGGCCCAATCCCACACTCGCATGGCTTCCCTGCAAAGGGGATAAGAATGTGTGTCGCCCTGCTTGTTGATATAGAACATTACTGAAGTGTTGTCCGTCTGCACCAAGAGGTGGTCCGGTGCTAAGACCGAGACCAGGACTTGGCGGGTGTAAAGCACTGCTCTCATCTCCAGGACACTGATATGCAGATCTACCTCTACTGGGGACCAAGATCCCCGAGTACGGTGTGTCTCCAGGTGAGCACCCCACCCTCGGACTAGGCGTCCGTGGTCAGAATCTGGGACGGCGCCCCTGATTGGAAGGGGATGCCCGCCAGCAAATTTTTGGACGACATCCACCATCTTAGCTCTCGGCGGAGTGGCTCTGATATCATGATCGAAGTGTCCAGACTGTCTGATGTCTGATCCCACTGGACTCTCAAGGACCACTGTATGGTCCTCATGCGCAGGCTCGCCAGAGGAACCGAGACTATGGCAGCAGCCATATGCCCCAACAGCCTGAGAAGGAGCCGAGCCGGCACCCTTGAGGCTGAAGAGATATGAGACACCAGGACCTGAATACAACCCGCTCTGCCGGAGGGAAGAAAAACCTTCCTGAGAGTGGTATCCAGAAGAGCTCCGATGAACTGGACAATCTGGGCTGGAATCAAATGAGATTTGTCCCTGTTGATGGTGATTCGGAAGCGCTGAAACAACGAGATGGAATCCTTGATAGTTTCCAACAGACGAGACCTGGAAGGAGCCAGTCGTCCAGATAAGGGAACACAAAGTGGCCCCGCCTCCGAAGTGCCGCGGCCACGACAACCAGGCACTTGGTAAAGACCCTGGGGGCTGACGAGAGACCGAAGGGAAGGACTCGAAACTGATAGTCCTCGTCTTCGAATCTGAACCTTAGAAATCTCCCGCCTCACCACCCTTAAGCCGTCCAGGGCTTCCTCTGCGGCCAAGTCTTCAGGGACCACCCTACAACCGCTGAAGGTGCATCCGCCCAGCGAGAAGGCTTTCTCACCGGGCGCAGGTAAGCACTCCTCCTCCCGCTTGGCCTCCTCTTCCAAGGCCGACTCTTGGGAGTCGAGTAAGGCCTCTGGGTCTTCTGGCAGCAGGGCCTAGTCCTTGCCGCCGAAATCTAAGTATTCCGACTGGCGCCTGCCTCTGGCAGCTGACCGACGCCCAGCCGAGAAAGTTTCCAAACATAAGTCGGACCATCCCAAGGCCCTCACCTCGGAGGGATGCCCGCCTGATTCAAAGACCAGCAGACGCCAGACCCCTCTGGCCACTATCCCAGCGAATGCTATTCCGCCGTCAGTCAAGGTCCTCCCAACGCCGGCCACTCCAGCGCCCCCGACGTCAGCTCTGGGACCCCGTCGCCAGTCCATCCGACGTCGGAGTCTGATGACGGAAGAGCAGACGCCCCTCCGATGCTACCCATCAGACCTACTCTGGTGCCTGCTGACACCAGTGATAAGGGCTTGGATCTGACGCCAGTGCCCGCTGACGACGGTATGGGTTCTGGTGCTCCTCCGCCCCCGCACAAGGGTCTCCTAAATTGAACCTTTCATGGGTGAAGGAACTTTTCTCCAACTGACAGGACATGGTAAAATGTGATCTCCCAGCGGGGGCACCTCCTCCCACGCCCACTCTGGTGCCCGTGCTGGACGCCTTGGAGCCATCCGACTTAGAGACGGGGAAGGAGCCAGCACCTAAAAAGCACAAGGACAAGAGACACAGGAGGACCAGGTCCAGCAGTTCCTCCCGCTCTCCCTCTCCGATTGCGAGGCGCAAGAGGAGACGGCATAAGTCCCGGGAGCCTAAGGACCACCCCTTCTTGGCCAAACCACCAGCAGCGGACTTGGTGGTGATTTCGGCAGCCCAGATCATTTGCAGAGGCCCAAACACCTGAGCACCCAGCCACCTGACAGGGAGTTGAAGCAGCTGGATTCCATGGTCCACAAGGTGTACTCTGCTGCCACCTGCGGTATCAACAGTCTCAACTTCTTGACACACACACGGTCCAATTTCAGAATGCCCTTTGGGAACAGGGATTTGACAATGTGCAGAGCATGCATGAATACCCTCAGCGGGCAGAGCTTACAAAAATGCTTCAGACTGGCTCAGACGTGGGTACCCAGGTTCTGCAGTCAGCCTACGACTCTGCAGACACCTCCTCCAGGACGGCCATCACTGGCATTTGCCTCTGTTGCCATGCTTGGCTTTGGGTTTCTGGGTTTGATCCAGATGTCCAGACGAACATTCTGGATGCTCCCTTCAAGGGCTCCGTGCTCTTTGGCGAAGACACGGACAAGATCATCACCAGGCTGCAGGACTCCGGCAAGGCCATCTGAACCGTGCAGTCCATGTACCACCCAAAACAGGGGAAAGCTCGTAAGCCTCGTTTTTGTGGCTGTGGGGGACATCAGCCTCAGCAGCCTACTTCCAGCCTCACTTGCAGCAAGGCAGCTTCAGTCGAAGAGAAGGAGCCTGGGGATCCTCCGCCTCTTCCTCTAAATAGGCCAAGGCAGCCACTGCCGCCCCCCCCCCACCATCCGACTATCCAGGCCACCTTCGTCCCCCAGACGTCCCGTCGGGGGAGCCAGTCGGAGGCCGTTTTTCCCTCTACGCAGATGCATGGAGTCAAGTGACCTCCGACCAGTGGGTCCTCGAGCTCGTGGAGTTCGGGCACTCCATAAAGTTCGACTCTCTTCCACTGGACAGACCACCGCCCCCATCCTGATATCCCAGGGAACACCGAGCGCTGGTCAGAAAGGACATATTATCCCTTTTGGACAAAAATGCCACTGAGCCGGTACCTCCGGCTGAGCGAGAGAAAGGGTTCTTCTCCCACTTCTTCCTGGTCCCAAAAAAGTTGGGAGACCGCAGACCCATTTTGGACCTCAGCAATCTGAACCAATGGGTCTCCTACCCCCTCTCCTGCCCCTCGTTTTGACAGGAGACTGGCTGGACATGCAGGACGCCTACTTGCATATCCCGATCTTCAGGGGCCATCGCTAATTTCTGAGGGACTATCAGTTCCGAGTCCTTCCCTTCGGTCTCTCATCAGCCCCCAGAATCTTCACCAAGTGCCTAGCAGTCGTTACCGCAGCACTGCGGAGACGGGGCCACTTCGTGTTCCCCTATCTGGACGACTGGCTCCTCCTGACTCCCTCCAGGTCCCACCTGTTGGAAACCATCAAGGACTCCATTTCGCTGTTTCAGTGCTTGGGCATCACTATCAACAGGGACAAGTCTCATCTTTTCCCTTCCCAGAGCCTCCAGTTCAATGGAGCGCTTCTGGATACCACTCTCAGGAAAGTGTTTCTTCCCTCCGACAGAGCAAGTCGGATTCAGGTCTTGGCGTACCAGATCTCTTCAGTCTCAAAAGTGCCTGCAAGACTTCTTCTCAGGCTGTTGGGGCGTATGGCCACTGCCATAGTTTCGGTCCCTCTAGCATGAGAACCATCCAGTGGTCGTTCAGAGTTCAGTGGGATCAAACGTTAAGACAGTTTAGACGCCTCGATCCGGATCTCGGAGACAATCTGCCAGGAGTTACGCTGGTGGATATAATCACAAACTCTTCTGGTGAGTATCCCCTTTCACACAGGGGCACCGTCCCAGATTCTGACCACGGATGCGTCGTCCTAGGGATGGGGCACCCACTTGAGGACACATCGCACTCAGGGCTCCTGGTCCCCAATAGAGAAAGATCTTCATATCAATGTTCTGGAGATGAGAGCGGTCCTTTATGCCCTTCAAGCCCTGGTCTCAGTCCTCATGCCAGGCAACCTGTTGGTTCAGACGGACAACACTTCAGTGATGTTCTACATCAACAAACAGGGTGGTACACACTTGTATCCTCTTTGTTGGGAAGCCATGCGGGTGTGGGATTGGGCTTTGGAACACCAGCTCACGTTAACGGCAGTACACGTCCCAGGGCAACAAAACGTGTTAGCCGATGCGCTCAACAGGACAAGGTCGCAGGCTCACGAATGGGAGCTACTGCAAGAAGTCATAGAGCACATCTTCTGTCGGTGGGGGATGCCAGAAAGAACAGGTTACTCACCTGTAACAGTAGTTCTAGGAGTGGTATATGTTGTTCATCCACACACTCTGGCATGTCCCTTTCCCCTTTAAACTTGCCGGAAGTCTTCAAGCTGGCTCCTCCCATCCACCCGGGTGGTAAATACCTCGGCTCCGCCCCATGATGCCAGATCTTAGCCAGCTGGAAGCAAGGTTGTGCGCCTAAAGCCGGGGAGGTCGGGTAGGTGCGTGCGGATAAACAACATATACCACTCCTACAACTACTGTTACAGGTGAGTAACCTGTTCTTCCAGGAGCGCGGATATGTTGTTCATCCACACTCTCTGGCAGACTCCAAGCAGTTCTCCGGGAGGAGGGAGGCAAGGCGCACACCCCCTACTTGGGAAATAGAGATTGGAGAACCGAGGCCCCAAAACCAGCATCCCGGCGTGACTCAAGGTCGATGTGGTAGTGGGTAATGAAGGTGTTTGCTGACTTCCAGGTAGCAGCCCGACAGATTTCCTGGATAGGGATGTCCCTGGAAGCAGCCACCGATGCAGCAGTATGGCGGGTAGAATGAGCTCTTATCCCTCTGGGAGGCTCCCTGCCCAACTCATAGCACAGACCTATGCATGATGCAATCCATCTCGCAATGGTCCATTTTGTGGCAGGTCTGCCAGAAGCGGCTTCAGCGTAGGTGACAAACAGCTGGCGAACCTCTCCACGAATTTCTGCCATTCTCTCCTTATAATAGGAGATAGCACTTCTCAGGTCCAGAGTATCGAGCCTGTACTCAGCATCCGAGGTATAATTAGGGTAGTATACCGGAAGAGTCAACACCTGGTTAAGGTGAAACTCTGAAACCACCTTTGGAAGGAATTTCGGGTGGGGATGCAGGACAGCTTTGTCCCTGTTGAAAACCAGATAAGGGGAGTCTACCAAAAGCGCCTGGAGTTCCCCTGTCCTTCTGGCTGACGTGATAGCCACCAGGAAGGCCGTCTTCCACGACAAATGTGAGAGCTCACACTTGTGTATAGGTTAGAATGGCCTGCCCATAAGCTTTGCCAAAACCAGCAACAAATCCCACGGAGGTGGAGGTTCACGAACCGGAGGGGATATGTGATCCAGGCCTTTGAAGAAGCGCCCGACCACTGTCTCCTGTGCCAAAGTCAGCTGACCGGCCAGCGCCCGGTAAGCAGAAATGGCTGCCAGGTGCATCCTAAGGATCGATGACCGTAGACCCCCTTTGGAGAGAGACCAAAGGTAGTCTAGAATGTTAGCCACAGAGCAGGATAAGGGTTCCAGACTCACCCTGACACCAAATGGAAAACCTTTTCCATTTGAAGGCATAACATTTCCTGGTCGATTCCTTACGAGATGCCTCCACCATGGTGTAGACATCCTCGGAAAGACCCAGAGCCTGGAACTCTAGCCGCTCAGGTACCAGGCTGTGAGGTGCAGGGATTGAAGGTCCGGATGGAATACCTTCCCCTGGTTCAATGATATCAGGTCCGGGCGTGTACAAAGCCGCTCCAGGGGCCTGCAGCCGAGATTGAGGAGATCGGGATACCAGAACTGGCACGGCCAATCTGGGGCTACCAGGATCACCTTCGCCTTGTCCCTCCTCACCTTGAGTAACACCTTGTGGATCAAGAGAAATGGAGGAAAGGCGTAGAGGAGGCCTAGGGTCCACGGCCTCGAGAAGGCATCCCCCTGCAGCGAGCCCTGCTGAGGGGGGTGGGCATGGTACAGTCTCTGCTTGTTTTCCCTGGAGGCAAACAGGTCCACCAACAGTTTGCCCCAACAGGAGAACAAACTGTAAGCTACCTCTGGATGGAGAGACCACGCGTGGGATGTCTGGCCTATGTGGCTGAGAGCATTCGCCAGTTGGTTCGAGACTCCTGCCACGTGGATGGCTAGGAGATCCGCCTCCAACCGGCTTGCGAGGGTCCAGATGTGGAGCACCTCCTTGCACAGCAGACAGGAGTGTGTGCCACCCTGTTTGTTCAGGTAGTACATGGTCATGGTATTGTCCGTTTGGACTTGAACCACTTGACCCCGGAGCTGAAGAGCGAAAGCTGATAGTGCCAGTCTGACTGCTCTGAGCTCCAACAGGTTGATGTGGCATCGGGACTCCTTGGGGGTCCAGAACCCGTGAGCCCTGCTGTCTCCCATGTGGGCTCTCCAGCCCATGAGAGAGGCATCAATCATAAGGACAACTGTTGGCTCTGGGCAGACAAACAGGATACCTTCCTGCAACCGTTCTGGGGCGGTCCACCATTGGAGAGCATCCCACATCTTCTGGGTTACAGTGATCAGCTGGTCGAAATGACCATGGTGCTGAGTCCACTGGGCGGCCAGCTCCCACTGGAGGGGGCGCATGTGCCACCTGGCCCAACGGACCACTGAGGTGTACGCTGCCATGTGACCCAGAAGGCGCAGAAAGTCCCGGGCAGGGCGCAGGTGCCCAACCAGAAATGATCGGGCAAAGGAGGAAGAACCTCCGCCCTGTCCGCGGGGAACCGAGCTCTGGCTTGACGAGATTCGAGCTCTGCCCCGATGAAGCCCACCACCTGAGCGGGCACGAGTTCCGACCTGGCCTCATTGCTCAAGAGGCCGAGCTGGGAGCAGGTTCAGAGGGCCAGATCCCTGGACCTCTCCACCTCCGGAAGGGAGGAACCTGCCAAGAGCCAGTCGTCAAGATAAGGGTGTATCCGAACTCCTCTACCCCGAAGATGGGCCGCCACCACTGCAATGCACTTGGTGAAGACCCGTGGGGCTGATGACAGGCCGAACGGCATGGCTCGGAACTCGTACAGGGTCCCCTCGACCCTGAAGCAGAGGAACCGCTGGTGGGACGGACGGATTGGGACGTGAAAGAATGCGTCCTGTAGATCCAGTGAACAGAACCATATGTTTCGCTCCAGGGATTATATGATCTGGTTCAGAGTTACCATCCAGAAGGTGCAAGACCTGAGACACTGATTCAGGTCGTGGAGATCTAGGATGGGGCGCCAACCCCCTGTCCGCTTGGGCACCAGGAAGTACCTGGAGACGAAGCCTGGGTCTGTAGGTGGATCCGGCACTGGAGCTACCACCTCCTTGCGGAGGAGCTGGGCAATGTCGTCTCGGAGAGCAAACTGAGATCCTTTCCTCCCAAGGGGCGCGGGCTCGGCTGGGAGGGTACTGCTTGAATTCCAGAGGCAGTCCTTTTCCGACCACCTCTAGAACCCACCTGTCCGAAGTGATACCGGACCAGGCGGAAAGAAAGTGGCGGAGCCAGCCCCGCATGAGAGGACCCAGAGCTGGCGTGACGGGTGTAGGGGTGGCAACCCCCAACCCGTCACTGAGCAGGCTTAGAGGAGGAGGAGGCTCCTGGACCAGCACCTCAGCCTCCTTTACGGGGCTGCTGAGGACCCTGCTTGGGCCTGGGGCACCAAGCTTGAGCCTGCTGTTGCTGCTGGCCTCCTTGAAAGGAGGGCTGCCAAACCGCAGGGGAAGAGTGCCGAAAAGGCTTTTTCTTGCGCTTCTGCTGGTTCTTGCCCGAAGAATTCTTCGCAGAGGTAGCATCCAAGGTGGCACTGGACTGCTCTATGCGCTGGAGGTGACCAGCCACTCCTGGACCGAACAGGTCGGTGCCTAGGAAGGGAGCTTATGCTGGGTATCCGCCGGGAAGGAGGACAGCCTCAGCCAAGCCCTGCGGCAAGTGGCCACTGCGGCTGCCAAAGAGCGGGCACAGGAATCTCGAATGTCCAGGGCCGTCTGGAGCTGCTGTCTGTAACAGCACGGCCCTGGTCACGGACTTGCTTCACTGTGGTCTGCATGTCCGGCGGGAGATGAGGGAGGACTTCATCTAATGACCCTAGGAGGGCTTGAGAGAAGTGTGCCATGATAACAGCCGAGCTGGCCTGACGAAGGCCTAAGGAGGAGGCCGCATAGATCTTCCAGGCAGAATGGTCATATTCTTGGACTCCTTGTCCGGGGCGTCCGTGTCGGCTGAGCTACCAGTGCGTCTGAACACAGAGGCAGTCACAAGGCTTCGGCCGGAGGATGTTCTCTGAACCCGCCTAATGACCCCATGGGCACCGTGATACTTCAGCGCCATGGGCAGACGGTGCTGGTCATGAAGCAGGACGCTGCCAAAGCTCAAGGGCCGGGCCAACAATGACTTCGGCCACAGGAAAGGCCTCCGTCACGGTATCCCCCCTTTTGAGGATATCCATAAAGGAGTACTCCGCCTTTCTCTGGATAGGCTCCAGGGGCATTCTGGTGGATTTGGAGATTAGGTGGAGGATGCCCTGAAAAGAGGAAGGACCTTCCTCCAAACCAGCCACTGATGACTCATCATCCCCAGGATGGGAGTGCAAACCAGTGTTGTCCGAGTCCGAGAAGTCGGGATATAACGGTCTCCCGCCTACGTCTCCCTTGATGTGCCGAGGGCAATAGGGGACAACCGTGATGGACAGACGGGGAAGTCCGGTGTCTGTCCGGTCCTCTTTTGAGGGGGCCCCTCCCTGAGGCTGCTTAGCCGGTGGCGCCACCAAAATCGGTGGAGAGACCGTAATAGGCTGAGCCAGGATATGGGCCGGCCCCACGGGCGGTGGAACCGAACCCTTCGGTTCCGGTGGGGTTGGCGTCAGCCTTAAAGGCGGAAGCCAAGTGATGGCCGGTGTGGCTGGCGGAGCCAGCTTCTGACTGGACAAAATCGGCTGCTGCCACATGAGATCCTCAAAATGTCAACGGAGTTTCAGTCGAGGTCTCTCCTCATCCGAAGAGGATGAGGATCGGTGTCGGCGCCTCTTTTTTGAATGCTTATGGCCCTTCTTCGTTTTTTTGACCAAAGGGGTCCTAGTCTTCGATCGAGATCGACGGGGTTGGCTTGTTCGATCAGGAGACGCCGGAGTCGGTGAAAACCAAGGTTCCGGGACGGTTTCCTCGATGAGGTCACTCGAAGGTTGTGTACCCTCCTCGGGAAAGGAAAGGATCAGGGTCCTTTCTAAGGAATCGTCGACAGGAGTCGGCGACAAAGGCTCGATAGGGTCAAGCGTAATTTCGGCCGGTTCAGCCGTTTCCTAGGTCACGGTGCCTTGGCCCGACGGAAGGTCCATAAAGCCGCCGGCCAAGGAACTGATCTCGACCGAGGTCGAGACCGCACGTTCCTGGGACTCTGACCTCTCTTGGTCCCAGAAGCATCTTCTTCTGGAGGAAGAAGACTTAGGGTCCTTATCCCTCTTCCGAGGGCAGGAGGAGTGAGTGCCCATGGGCGCCTCACCCCTGGTGGGGAGAGACTGGCGCAACTCCCTAAAGGAGCCTGTGAAAGTCGAGCTGAGGTTGAGAGGAACAAAGACGCTTTGAGAGGCCAAAGCTTGAGCTGCTTCCTCCTCGAACACCTTCATCTGCTCAGCGGATCCCGCGGCCGTGGAAACCGCCCACCTCACCTCTTTAAATTTCACCGGCAGGTTCCTTTTCTCCGATCTCCCCAGCTGAAGGCACGCCTTGCAGTCGTCCAGAACGTTGGGATGGAAGGACAGACAAAACATGCACGACGAGGTGTCATGTCTGATGCCGAGGCAGTAGGCGCATGTTAGGTGGGGATCGGTGCGCGACATCTTTTGGCCACAGGTACACCGATGAAATCGAGGGGACGATTTGTCCTCCCTATCCGAATCGGAATCAATACCTCTAACAAGTTTAATAGCAAGTTGTGGTAAAACTGACATTGTAAAGCCAAGGCCTATGAATTACTAAAGTGGCACGAGGGACCTGTATCTTCCAGCGGAAAGGAAGATCTGGCGTCATGGGGCGGAGCCAAGGTATTTACCACCTGGGTGGGTGGAAGGAGCCAGCTTGAAGACTTCCGGCAAGTTTAAAGGGGAAAGGGACATGCCAGAGAGTGTGGATGAACAACATATCCACGCTCCTAGAAGTACAATTCTGTAGGAACTTACCGTAACAGTAGATCTTCAAGAGAGGCTCTTGCAGTAGGTATTCACATATAGGACTGACGCACCAGGTGTCAGGATCCCACGGAAAAATTTCTAGCAAGCAGTCTCTGGCAGGGGACTGCCCCCACGTCAGGTGACCAGTGTCATACGACGTCAGTATAAAGGGGCGGTCCCCCACACCCGCCTTCCAGTTCTTTCCTGCCAAGGGCCAAAAGAGGCAAGACAAAAGAGAAGAGGATACCCCCATGGAAATGGAGCCAAAAAAGCTTAGGGGGGTGGAGGCCGGGAAGGCAATACTTACTGCAAGAGCCTCTCTCGAAGATCTACTATTACAGTAAGTTCTTACGTAACTGTACTATCTTACTTCGAGAGGGCTCTTGCTATAGGTATTCACATATAGGACAAGCAGTCTGGAACAAGGAAGTGCACTCGGTAGGAGGATAGCTGACCATAGCATGGAACCTCAGACTGAACGGGTCTTATGAAAGGAGATCATGAAGCACAGCCAACCCGAAGCCTGCTCTACGGCGAGAGGCAATGTCCAAACTGTAGTGTTTTGTAAAGGTATGGACAGAAGTCCAGGTTGCGGCTGCACAGATGTCTGCCACTGACACATTCTTGAAACAAGCTGCAGAGGCGGCTACTCCTCTGGTGGAGTGACCTCTGACTTGACCCGGCAGGGTCTTGTTGTACTTGTCGTAACAAAGTGATACAATGAGCCAACCATTTTGATAGGCATTGCCTAGAAACAGCATTGCCTTCTCTTTTGTGAGCAAAAGAGACAAAAAGCTGATCAGGGCCCCTGGTGCTCTGCGGCAGAATTTTCTGATTTCTGCGGCAGGGCTCCTTGACTTCTGCAGCAGCATTTTCTGATTTCTGCGGCATGATTTATTCATTTCTCTGGCAGAATGCAGTTCTGTCATTGGCTAAATATGATGTGATGTCATCGATGATATATACTGAGCATACAGGAGGGGCTTCAGGATAAACGAGGTGGGAAAGAAAGCTTGACACTATGGAAAAACAGTATATTTATATGAAAATTCACCAAAAACAATGAATTCTGCAGCACTATATGTATTCTGCGACATGATGCAAATTCTGCGGCAAATTCCGCAACCGCAGAATTTCAGGGGCCTTAGGTATAGTATCTCAGTATTCTGTGAACATCCAGAGTACGCAAGAGGTACTCCCCTTGACTGGAGTGTTGCATAAAGAAAGCGGGTAGCTCAATGGATTGATTCAGTGTAGATTCAGCCACCACCTTAGGGAGAAACTTAGGGTTGGTGCATAGAGCCACACGTTCCTTGTGGAAAATCAAGTATGGGATTTTGCACATCAAGGCCTGAAGTTCAGAAATGCGCCAGTTCTGTGGGGTCCCGACGCCTGGCGGGTCAGTCCTATATGTGAATACCTACTGCAAGAGCCCTTTCGAAGTAAGATCTGGATCTCTTCGCGTCACAATTCAACGCAAAACTGCCCAGTTTCTGCTCGCTGGGTCCAGAGCCTGGAGCTTTTTTGACACGACGCGTTGTCCCTCTCCTGGAAGGGGAGGTTTCTCTACGTTCCCCCCCCCTTCCCCTTCTGCAGAAGGTCCTCCTCAAGGTGCAGTCAGAACCTTCCATCCTCATTCTGATCGTACCGCTATGGCCCCCCGACAGATTTGGTTCCCTTTACTTCAGCATCTAGCGGCAGAGCCTCCGCTTCCTCTTCCACTCTTCTCTCACCTCCTGTCCCAGGACAGGGGGTCCCTGATCCATCCGAATCTGCGCTCGCTTCACCTGCATGCCTGGCTCCTCAGGACCTAGCTAAAGCCAGATTTGGTGTGTCTAATCAGCTAGCGCAAGCTTTAGTTGAGGCATGTAAGCCTGCCATCAGGGCCACTGACGCTACGAAGTGGAAACGTTTCTGTATCTGGGCCACAGCTAAGAGGGTGGACCCACTGGTCTGTCCGGTTAACTCGGTTTTAGAATACCTGCTCTCACTTTCGGAGTCAGGTCTCAGTTACTCCTCCATCAAGGTACACCTGGCCGCCATCTCCGCTTATCACTTACCAGTGTTGGATAAGACGGTGGCTCATATGGAGGTTTCTAAAGCCTTACTGCCAGGGATTCTGTATATCAGACCTCCCATCCGGGATCCTGTGCCCCCTTGGGATCTCCTGTTCGTACTGGAGAAGCTTATCCTCCCCTCCCTTCGAACCAGCTATGGAGGCCAAGCTTCATTTCCTTTCCTGGAAAACGTTGCTTTTGGTAGCCATTACTTAAACGAGGCGCATTTCAGAACTTCAAGCCCTCATGTGTAAGGAGCCCTTCCTAATTTTTCATAAGGATAGGGATGACCTTCGCACTAATCCGAAGTTTCTACAGAAGGTGGTCTCGGAGCTCACTCTCAACCAATCCGTACAGCTTCCAGTGTACTACCCGAAGCATTCTAATGGTGGTGGTGGGGGGGGGGGAAGAGACCCTGCTTCACTCCTTGGACGTCCACAGGGCTCTCAGATGTTATTAGGCCAGGATCAAACAGGATAGGAAATCTGATCAACTCTTTGTAACCTTTGCTCAACGGTCCTTAGGTCACCCGGTCACCAAATAGATGCTGTAGCGCTGGTTGGTCCATTGCATTTCCTTTTGTTACCAGAAGCATAACAAGTCCACCCCAGGACTGGTTAAAGTTCACTCTACCAGGGCTGTCGCCATTTCCTTTGCAGTGATGAAGCGGGTCCCTGCTGCAGATATTTGTGCTGCCGCTACCTGGAGTTCTGTTCATACCTTCGTCAGGCATTACAGCCTCTACATCATTTCCAGACGCAGGGCAGGCTTTGGCCTCACAGTTTTGCAGAGCCTGGTTTCCTGAGGGACCCTCTCTATTCCTGCTGTTCCTTTACTTCCTTCCCTCTCCCAGGGGTTGTTTCAAATTTATACTACTTGGGAATCAGTCCTAATTGTGGTACCTGCTGCAAGAGCTTCCTCTCGTAGTAAGATAGTACAGTTACACAAGGACTTACCGCAACAGTAGATCTTCGAGAGAAGCTCTTGCAGCAGGTGTATTTCCTGCCCTCCTTCCCCCAGAGATCAGGACTTTTTCAGGCTGCCTTTTCCTCCAACTGAAGGGAAGAACTGTTTCTTTCATACTTCTGACTATTGCCTGTTACCATCTCTCTGCCTGATGGTGGTGTGTGCAAGAACTGGAGCACGTGGGGAACTCCTCCCTTATACAGGGTGACGTCAGGGGTGGAGCCGACGTCGGCAGGGGGCGTTTCCATGTCGGTACTGCTACAGAAAAGAATTGCCGGAAGCTGCCACCAGGTGGCGTCAGTCCTAATTGTGGTACCTGCTGCAAGAGCTTCTCTCAAAGATCTACTGTTACGGTAAGTTCTTACATAACTGTACTTTTTCACCCACAGTAATTTAAGGTGTCAGCTGGTCAGAGCTCAAGGGACCCTTAAGTGGTGAAAGTTTTCTCTTTAGCCCTATTCAGGCATTTTTCAATAGTTTTCTCAGGACATGTATTGCAGATTTCACTCTGCTTTCAAATGTTCATGCCCAGGCAGGCAAAACAAAAAGAATGTTTGACTTAGCAAAATTTCACCACACTCAATACATGGTTTGAAACTGGGATCACCAGTTTTTCTTCTCGTTTTTTCTGACATTCTCAATGTAAAACCGATAAAAGTTGCAACCACTAAAAAATGCTTTAATTTAAAGTTTATTTAGCGGTTGCGGTTGGTTCCGGGACCAATGAGGAACCGACTGGGAACCAAGGTGAAAGTGAACCGAGGCTATCGATTCAAGAACCGGTATTAGCGGTTCTTCAAAACAAGTTAAATTTAATAAAATTAAACATAACTAACAAAGTTTTTTAGTCAGAAAACTCACATAAATATAAATAAACCTCAGTTTACCCCCCCCCCCGAGTATACAGAACCAGGAGAAACCGAGAAAACTTATAATTTAAACACTAAAACTATGGTTAACTTAAAATTACAAATAGTAAAAGACAGCAAATGAAATGTAAAGAATACTTATACACATTTTATAAGTTTTCTCATGTCAGAACAAAATGAGGAGGACAGGATCTTCAACCTTCTAGGTCTTGACAGGCGGAGAGAGAAATTTGAGGGGTTTAGAACTAAGGCAGTTAGTAGAAGGCAGCATTTGAAAAAGTGGCTCATGCAAAAGATTTCATCATTTGCATATGTTCCATCGCTCTGGGCAGTTCTGTCTTAAAGGGACACTGCAGATAATTAGAAATACCCGAGTATTACTGGGGTTAGAAAGTGTAAACTGATGTCATACAATGGCAAGAATAAATCCTAAAACCTGACTGGTCAGCTGGGACCTTGGCCCGTGATGTTATCCAGCACAACATCATGGATAAAGTCCCAGCACACACGACTGCTTGAAATGCTAAATAAAAAAAGAAGAAAAAAAATATCACTCCACAGGTCATGTCCAAGTTGCCCACATTTGCCATGTCTGTCATGGAGTTTGCCAGTTTTTCCCAAATTGGGGGAAAAAAAAAAAAAAAGGGTAAATCCTTCCTTCCCACAGTGTCAAACAATTAATATCCCCCCCAATTCTTGTGCAGACTTCCCTAATTTTGACCCAAATTAAACAGCAAAAGTAAATCCATCAGTGCAATTTGCTTCACTATCTCCTGCTCACAGCTATCTTCAACATCCCTTGCTCAGCAGCGCATATGCTTAACAGCGGCTTGTCAAGTAAGTACTACCAAATTAGTAAAACTAAAAAAAAAAAAAAAAACTGAAACAAAGCCATTCCTGTGATTGGCTTCAATAACGGTACAGTCCCTGGTCTGCATTTTCAGTGTGTAAGCTTTTAAACAACACAACATGCTGTACTCCCCAATCAGTGCCAACAGCCTCAGTCTGTTTCTTGACATCTTTTTCCAGTTCGAACTGTAAATGAGACGACTGTGGGAGGGAGGACAACCGCAAACTGAGAAGTAAACAGAGTGTGGAGGGAGGGACAGATTTCCACTCCTCAGTCATCTGCCTCACAAGCGATCGAAAGAAAAAAGCTTCCAGGTAGTATGCAAAGAAAGTTGTAGCTAAAACACAGAATTTGAGGCCATAAAGGGACCGAAGGTCTACTGAGTCCGCCCTTGCTATACTGCCTCACCCCACTGTCCTATGGCTCTGGTGGACTGCACCCCTCCCTCCCCTCTACCCCACCCCTCAAATCCTTGCTGTCCCCCTTGAGGACTGTGAGTCCTCTTACCCTATCCCAACCATGTTTAAACCCATTAAGTGTAGCTACAGCCACAATTTCTGCTGGCATCTATTCCACAGTTCCACCACACTCTCAAGTGAAGTAGAAATTTACCATGGGATCTTTTAACTTTCACCTGAGAAGCCCCACTAGAGACAGACAGGAGGAAAGTACAGTTACATAAGAACTTACCGTAACAGTAGATCTTTGAGAACAGCTCTTGCAGCAGGTTACACCATTAGGACTAAAGCAGGCAGGCGCCAGGACCCCACGGAAATTTTCTGGCTAGCAGTATCCAGCAGGGACCATCCCCGATGTCGGCCCCACCCCTGAAGTCAGGCATCATACAAAAGGGGGCGGTCCCCCAGAATCCCCAGTTCTCCCGCCGTAGACTCCCGGCCGCTAGATGACATCAGAAGTGGAGAGGAGGATCCGCCTACAAAGAAGGAATATAGAAGGTAGGTGTTAAACACCGAATCCTCGGAAGTAATCAATGGAACAACTCTGCCTCCAGAGGGGATGGTGGGAGGGAAACTACCTGCTGCAAGAGCTGTTCTCGAAGATCTACTGTTACGGTAAGTTCTTACGTAACTGTACTATCTTACTTCAAGAAACAGCTCTTGCAGCAGGTTACACCATTAGGACTGATTCCCAAGCAATTTTGGAAATCCCTCTCAGATGGGAGGAGGCAAGGGAGAGATCATGAGTTGAACTGGAGCATAGGACAGAAGTCCCTGAAGGACTGCTAGATCAAAACCAGCTCTTCGCCTGAAGCAACGTCCAGGCTATAATGCCTGATAAAGGTGTGCACGGTGCTCCAAGTAGCTGCCGCGCAGATGGCTGAAGTGGACACGTTCTTTAAAGCAGCAAAGGAGGTAGCCACTCCCCTTGTGGAATGTCCCCTTACCATGCCCGGTAGGGGTTTGTTACGTTTTTGGTAACAGAATGTAATGCAATGCATGAGCCATCTCGAACGAGATTGTTTAGAGACTGGAGCACCCAGCATCCTATAGGCGAAGGAGACAAAAAGCTGATCAGATTTACGGTGTGGCTTGGTTCTAGTCAGGTAGTATCTTAAGACACCTATGCACATCGAGAGTGTGCAGCAAGGCCTCTCCTCTGTTGGAGTATTTAGGAAAGTACACTTGTAGGTCGATATCCTGATTAAAAGTAAGGGCTGAGACCACTTTAGGCAGAAACTTTGGATATATCCTCAGGGACACCCTGTCCTGGTGAAAAACCAAATAAGGTTCTTTGCACATAAGTGCGTGTAGCTCAGAAATCCTCCTGGCCGAAGTAACAGCAACTAAAAATAACGTCTTCCATGCAAGAAGACGTAGCTCGCAATCCGCAGCTGGTTCAAAAGGCGGCAGCATAAGCTGTTCCAGGATGAAGGGTAGGTCCCACGGAGGAATGGGGTCCTTAATTAGAGGCCTAAGGTGGAGAACGCCTCTCAGAAAGGCATGTGCGGTTTCCAACTGGGATATGGACCGTAGGCCTATAGGCATGTGATAGGCCGAGATGGCACAGAGGTGTACTTTGATCGAGGAATAGGCCAAGCCTGCCTGAAATAGGGACAGGAGGTAGTCCAATACCGACCCCTCGGAACAATCCAAAGGGGACAGTCCCCATGCTTGAGCCCAGAAACAAAATCTGCGCCATTTCACGGCGTACGTGGCATGAGTGGCCGGTTTTCTAGCAGCCGCTAGAACATCCACTACCTCTTGTGAGACCCTGTGACACATGACAGCTATGTCCCTAGGAGCCAGGCGTGCAGGTTCAGAGAGCGAAGGTCCGGATGGACTTAGGATCCTGCCTCCTGGGACAATAAGTGACAGCTGACTGGCAGAGGCACCAGTGTTTCCTGAGAAAGTTGGTACAGCAGAGGGAACCAAATCTGCCTGGACCAAAAGAGCACAATTAGTATCATCGTCGCCTGCTCTCTGTGGAGTTTCAGAAGAACCCTCTGGATCAACGGGAAGGGAGGAAATGCGTAGAGGAATCTGCCCGTCCAGGAGAGGGACAATGCATCTCGCCAGAAAACACCAGGCCCTGGATCTAGCGAGCAGAAATTGAGCAGTTTTGTGTTGTATGGGGACGTGAAAAGGTCTAACTCTGGCGTCCCCCATCTGTGAAACAGATCCTCTCCTCTACGACCTCTTAGAGTAGCTCCCATTCGTGGACTCTGGCCTGAGATCGGCTCAGACTGTCTGCGATAACGTCCACTCCTGGGACATACACAGCAATGAGGTTTGCGCCGTGTTGCAGTACCAGTGCCATACCCTCATGGCCTCCCTGCAAAGAGGGTAGGAATGAGTGCCTCCTTGTTTGTTGAGGTAATACTGTACATCACCGCAGTATTGTCCGTTTGTAGCAGCAGAGTACCCGGTGGAATCTCCGATAGGAAGGCCTGCAAGGCGTAAAGGACCGCTCTCATCTCCAAAATGTTTATATGAAGATGGGCTTCCTGGGACGTCCACACACCCTGAGACCTGACACCGTCAAGGTGCGCTCCCCAACTGGATCCTGAAGCGTCCGTGGAAAGTGTCACAACCAGAGACGGCGCAATAAAGGGGACTCTCAGTGACAGGTGGTCCGGGTCGAGCCACCATTGCCAATCCCGGATGACAGCATTCGTGATCCTGACTGGAAGCTGCAGATGGTCTTGCTTCTGATCCCACTGCACCCGTAACATCCACTGGGTCACCCGCATGTGGAGATGGGTTAAAGGGACTATTGCAATGGCCGCAGCCATGTGTCCGTGCAGGCAATGGATGAGACTGGCTGGGATGGTCTTCTTTGCCAAAATATCCCTTATGAGGGATCTGATGTGCTCCGTTCTGTCCTGCAGCAAAAAGGCTTTCCCCTGGACGGTGTCCAGGACTGCACCTGTGAACTGCAGTCTCCGAGATGGAACCAGATGCGACTTCTCCCGATTGATAATGATGCCCAGGGACCCGAATAGGGAAAGAGTACATTGGATCGCAAACATCAGGGCCTCCTGAGAGGGGCCCATGAGGAGCCAGTCGTCCAGGTAGGGGAACACGTAATGGCCTTGTCTCCTGAGAGTTGCCGCTACGACTGCCATGCACTTCGTGAATACTCGAGGTGCCAAGGACAGCCCGAAAGGGAGGGCTCGGAATGGATAGTGGCAACCCAGGAACTCAAAGCGCAAGAATTTTCTGTGCATCCCAGCTATCGGTATGCACAGGTAGGCATCCTGCATGTCCAGTGACGCTAAGAAAGCGCCCTGCTTGAGTATGGGGATTAACCCTGGAAGGGTCACCATGTGGAAGCGTTTGAAGAGCACCGAAGCGTTGAGGTCGCTGAAGTCCAGAATCGGACGGAGGTCCCCTGTCTTTTTGGGAACCAGAAAGAAGTGGGAATAGTACCCTGCGCCTCTCTGGTTCCGCGGTACGTGCTCTATGGCCTCTTTTCCCAGAAGCACTAGCACCTCTTGTTGAATGAGCAGTGCATGCTGTCCCGAATAGCGGGAAGGCAGGAGAGGCCTGGATGGTGGGTGATTGCGGAATTCTATAAAGTGTCCTCTCTCTCTCGACCAACTGAAGGACCCACCGGTCGGCAGTTATCGTCTGCCAGCCTGAAAGGTGGCGAGAGATGCGACCCCCGACCTTTTCTTCCCATTGATCCAGAGGAGGGGCGGGGGCTGGGAAGGAGTCATGCTGTGGCGGCATTGCCTCCCACAGGCTGGGCCGGTTTTGTATATCTCTGACCTTGGCCTGGGGAAGACTTAGGCTGGGCCTTTCGGTTAAAGTTGCCCCTTTGCTGTTGTTGCCGTCCGCGAAAACGATTCTGGTTCCTATGAAAGGAACCAGTCTTGGGCCTGTACATGGCCTGTACATTCCTCACCGCCTTCCCGACGTCCTGTAATTTGGTGATAACCTTCTCAGAAGCCTCACCAAACAGGACTTCTCCATTGTACGGGACGTCCAGGATATTTTTCTGGACGTCCGGAGTAAATCCGGAGATGCGTAGCCATGAGTGTCTCCGGAGACAGATGCCCGAGGCTGCTCCCCTGGCCGCAGAGCCCGCCGAATCACAGGCAGCTCTCAAAACTTGGGTTCCCACGTCTGACCCTGTATGAAGAAGGTTCAGAAGTTCCTCCTTCTGTTCGCCATCCGGAAGGACCTTAACCAGGTCCTGGCCCTGTTCCCATAGGGCGTTCTGAAACTGAACCATCTGTGTCAGATAGTTCATGGATTTGATGGAGCATGTAGCAGCTGTATACATGCCCCTACCCAGTGAGTCCAATTGCTTGGACTCCTGGTCCGGAGGCTGTGTGCTCAAATGTTGCGGTCGTTGAGAACGGTCATGGGAGGCCATGATGACCAGTGAATTGGTCAGGGGTTGCTGCGCCAAGTATGGGTCCTCTGCATGGGGCCCTGTATAGGCGGTCAGCCTTCTTCGGCACCGCGGGGGTGGAATGAGGACGTTTCCACATGGCCTTGGTGACGTCCGAGAAGGTGTCCACCAAGTGTGGCACCACCACAGGCTTAGGATCTTTCTGCTGAAGATACTGAGCTAGGCACTGTCGTTCGGGGTCTAGATCTTCCGCTTCCCATCCCATGTTCTCCTGGACGTGCCTCATGATTTCAGAAAAAGAGGGATCATCCGGAGGTGACCTGGGGAGGTCTCGTGGGTCTGGCGATGGGATACTGATTGGAGAAGGAGACCTGGAGGTGTCCGAAGAGTCAGGTCTAGAGTCTTCCCCCTGTGGAGTGGACCATCTACGTCTGGGTCGCTTGGGACTGGGAGACACTGAGGGAGACCTTGAAGGGGGCCTTCTCCTTTCTCTGGATCTGCCCCTAGGAGGTCGAGTAGGCTCCTTGGGGGTCGGGGGTCTTGCTGCTGGCCCCTGTGGTGGAGGAGGAGTAGGTTTCACGGGGACCACATCCTTTGGGATTGTGTCCCACCAAAAGGTAAAGAGGTCTTTGACTTCTTGAATGTTCACACTGGACGATGGTCCTGGCGTCGGGGTTGGTCTGTCGCCAGTATCGGGCTTCGGATGTTGCCAGATCAGGCGAAGGCTCCTGTGGAAGCTCGGCGTCCTTGTTGTCGCCTGCCTGGTCATCAGGCAATGTCAGATCCTCCTCTGTAGAACCCCGGCAACCGGTATCCACCAGAGAAGGAGGGGCAGTCGTCGGCTCCTGAGAACATTTGGCCAACGTCGGGTGTTTGGCCAATGTCTGGTCCGACAGGCGTTAGCCGGAGAAGGTTGGCAGCATGCTTAAGTCGTCGTCCGCTTAAGGACGTCAGGTCCTTGGTCTTCCTGGGAGGGGGTCCAGTCTCCTGGGAGACCGATCTGCGTTGGGTCCCGGCGCTGTCCGAGGGAAGCCAAGTGGCCTTAAGAAGACTTGGACCGATGATGGTCAGAAGACTTCGCTGAAGCCTGGGAGGGCGCCGGAGAAGGGTCCAAAGTCCTAAGTCTTAAGTGGATGCAGAGAAGTGAAGAGCTGCCTGAAGTCCGAACTTTGGGAGGGGGCTGTGAGCGAGCCCTGGAGGGAAGCGGTCTAGCGCGTGGAGCCAGAGCTGGTGCGCGAGTCTGAGGCCCGGTTCGGGATCTGGACCTGGCCTTCTCCGGTGTTTTCCGGTGTTTATGGGACTTGGGTGTAGACTCACCCCTGGAGGCAGGGTCTTTGTCCATAATCTTTAATCTTTCTTCCAACAGGAACCCCTGACGTGCTTCTGGCGGCGGATCCGGGTGCGACTGTTGAACTGCTGGCAAAAGGAGCAGGCCTTGGTGTCGTGTTCCGGGCCTAGGCATCACAGACAGGCCTAATGAAGAACCATAAAAGGGATCTGTTTGCCGCAGGCACACTTGGAGGGGTGTCCTTCTGAGGAAGGAGTCGGAGGTGCCGACATTTAGTAAATAAATGCTGGAAGTTCAAGACGTCGTTCGCTGAAACGGGTCTGTGAGACCGATGCTGGCGAGTCGAGGGCGGGAAAAGAACTGGGGATTCTGGGGGACCGCCCCCTTTTGTATGATGCCTGACGTCAGGGGCGATCCCCACTGGATACTGCTAGGTAGAAAATTTCCATGGGGTCCTGCCGCCTGCCGGCTTCAGTCCTAACGGTGTAACCTGCTGCAAGACCTGTTTCTCGAAGTAAGATCCTTGGTTTCAAACCTCATGGGGGGGGGAACGACACTGGAGTCAAACCTGTTATCTCCTATTTCAGAGATCAGTGTTCCAGCCACAGTACCCCACTGCCTTCCCCATGTGATCTCACTGTGATGTCAACCGTATGGGTGCCAGTTGCCTGTCTGCCATCATTATGTCACAACACTTCACCTCCTGAACAAACTGTCAGTAAAAATATTTATTCTGTTACAGTATAACTCAAAACAGCTTCTGGACTCTGGAGACAATTATGTAAGCAGCAATACCCCAACCACAGTCAAGGACAGCTATATCAGAACTTGCCTTATTGAGAGAGTGAACACTGGCAGAGCTCCTGGAATTCTGCAGCCACAGAACTTCCATCCTGGCACAGGGCTTTTTGTGCCGTCACAGATTTTTATTTCTTTATTTCAGAAAGACAATTTTCCCCACAACTCTAGGCTCTCTTCATACTTTTGTCCCCTGATCATGCATTGTGGGACTCCAGCCCTTGATTCAACCCTTCTTCACAAAATCTTAGCAGGTTTGGCCACATCCTACTGTACCTTCCTGACCTTATCACAATGCTGTCTCCCATGATCCCCTACCCTCCGAGTCTTCTCCAAACAACAAGAGATGGGGAGGCCGTTAAAAGTATAAAAAACAATGCTCCGTGGCAAATATGCTGCTAAAGTCCAGGTCAGGAAAGCCAGGCACCCGTGAACTCCAGTACAGATCAGACTCACCACCAGATAAAGTCTGCAAATGTTTCATTTAGTCTAGTGCATCAGGAAAACAGCAGTATGGTCCACACAACCATTCATGGTTCTCCTGACCTGCCCTCTTAGTCTCCGGCTTACTAATGGTACCTACAAAGCCATTTACCCAACCCCTGTTGGGGGCTGAGCTTTTAGTCACTGGACTCTAGTTCTTTGGAGTGGTTCCCCAGCATAACTTGGAGCCTTGGGTCTTTTAGTCCCTTTAATTTATTTTGCAATCTTGCATTTCGTTCTTGGACCTGGATGCAAAGAATGTTCTAATACTTTAACTATAAGGTACAGCATGAACCTGCACCCTCATATCCTATCCTAGTTTCTATTTTTCGCTTTTCCTCTTATCTATCAGTCCGTTACACTCAGAAACATACAGTGGGGCCGGCTTAAATAAAGTCTATTCAAAGTAATAAAAACAAATAAATAAAAGGACAGACTTTTTTATCGTCCTATGAAGCTTTCCCCCGGTGGTTGCAGGGGGCTCTCAGCCACCTCCCTGCTGCCTGTAACCGACCCCTGCCTCCCCAGGACCTACCTGCCAGTTATCCCATGGATTACCCTCTATGGTGGGGCCGGGAAGGGCCACCCCCCCCCCCAAAAATAAAAATCACCAATCCAGATTAGCAGGGGTCCTGCAGGAGTCAAAATTGAGTTTTGCAGCCACTAGCCAGCAGGACTAGTGACCAGGAAACACCACTAGTCCACAGATCTTTCCACTGGCCTCAGTGACTGTACTTATTGAAATGTTACCTTCTCCAGTGCAAACCCAGAAGACTAGTTAAAGGAAAATCTTACTACCCCAATACAAAATCTACCAGCATTTGGTTAGTGGGTCAGTATTAATTTCGACTCGTGGTAGTGGTGTGCATCAGAGGCAAGCTGGCAGGGCTTCACAAAACCTGCACCACTGCTTTTCTGTTTTCTCCCTGCCCGCCTCTCCTGACGGGCATAGTTCTTGCAGCCTCGAGATGTCACTGGTGTCCCCTGTGGAGGAGCAAGCTTCATGGCCCACCACAGGGGTTGTAAGAGCAGTGGAACCTGATGGCATCCTTCCCTGGGTGGGAGCACTACCGAGCTGCAGGACCTCCCTAGCCCTCAGGCCGCCTAGCCGGCTCCCAAGGTCACTCCCGAACTCAGGCTGCCTGCATGGGAGACAACATGCTACCTGACAGGCCATCAGGTGGCCCCTAAAGGAGAGACTTGGTAAGTGAATAATGTTAATATGTGGTATGAGATGTTTTGTTTTTTGTGGGGTGGGGGAGCCAGATTACAGGAAGGGAACAGAACACAAAGACACATTCAATGCAATTACAAAGAGGGAGATGGGGGGGGGGTGTAGATGTCAGAGACAAACTTACACCACAGCAGCTATACCTACTGGCCAAAATAAATCAGCATTACTTTTCGTGTAAGTATACCTACTCATTCAAAAAATTAGAAAAATCTAATTTTAGATATATTTTTAATCATGTGTTTACTTATTCTTAACAAACAAGCCCTAAAATTACAATAATGTACTCCAAGGTGTGTGTCGTGGTGGGATAACATCACTTTCTGCATGCTGGATGCACTTGGCCTGCAGCCTCGTTTCCATCCACCTGAGGTGTGATATTATCCCAGTACAACACAAACCATGTTGTGCATTACTGTTTAATCACAGCATGTCTTGGAAACCACAATGAACAGGACAAATACATAGTGCCCACTCTGTAGCAGTAAATAATGGGATAACAATACAGATTTAAAGAGTTGTTGACGCCTTTAAAAAACTTTCAAAAACATAATAAGAAAATACAATTTAGCTTCCATTCCATATATATTCTAAAGATTCCTCATCCCCAGTATTTATTGCTCAGGACACTTGCATGAATGCATGATCTTTATCCCTCAAGGTTCATCTACCTCTACAGATGACTCCCTACTTCAAGTTATAATCCTCTGTTGTGACATTGCAGTTTGTTGCCATGGGAGTAACTGTGATGTCACAACAGTATATCATGACCTCGGGTAGGGAGACAGCAACAGGAACAGATGAACTCTTCAGGAGCAAAGATCCTGTTTTCACGCAAATGACCCCAGTAATAAATAATGGGAAGGAGGGATACATAACTAATGTGAAATACAAGCTGGACTGCATCCAAATATTACATTTTGGTGAAGTTCTCCTGACTGCGTCAGCTACTCTTTAAAGAACAGATCTCTACTATAGTAAAAAGCTTAAAACTATTAGATTTTCACTATGTGTTAACTGTAGTGTTTTCTAGTTCGACCGTTTCCTTTTGATGGGCTACTAAATAAAGCAGTTAAAGTAGTACTTATTTTACCCAATCTTAAAAATAAAATATGATTCTCCCCTGCTAACTTCACAATTACTGTTTGTGACATCATGATCCACTGTCTTAGTAAGCACTATGATGTCAAAAACAAAGGCACTGTGAGGTTAACTGGGGAGAGGTAATGGGTTTTTATACAGACTTTTTAGATGGACTACATGACGTGCCGTAAACCTTGGAAAGGAATTAAAAATTAAATTGTTCACCGTAGTAATGTTTCTTCTCAAGGATCCATCAATGAGATTTACAATAAGCATCTCATCCCACCAGAGCGTGATACCAAAGAGACAGAACTTTCTGCTAATTTTAGAACTTATAATTTAAGTTCAAACTCTGTACTGTGGTTATGATCCCCCTAGTGTTCTAAAATCAGATGTGACCCCTAAAACTAGTTAAATGGCCACCAAACATTTAAAAAAAATGTAAGTTTTCAAAATCCCAAACAAATTTAAAGCAGACATCATGTACCATTTAAACTGATCACATTCTAACAATTTCTAAAGAACTGCAGTAAGTAATGATCAAGCAACCTTACGATAGGAGGTAATCTTGCATGAACCTCTTTTCAGGGTCTGGAAGGGGAGGCCAGGGCAGAGTTTGCAAATCTCACTGATGGGTCCAGAGAAACAACATTATTACTGTATTTTTTTCTTCTTTAAACAACAGGAATCCATCAATGATGCTTTACAATAAGCAGACTCTCTCTAGTGGTACGGGCTAGATCCAGAACCTATTTAGGAAAAAAGGTTCTGCAAGACAGCAGTTCCAAAACTGGCATCCGTCCTGGATTGTATGTCCGGGCAGTAGTGCTTTGTGAAGGTGTCCACTGTTTTCCAAGTAGCTACTTTACAAATGTCTAGCAGGGGCGTTCCTGGTAGCTGCCAGACAGATGTACCCCTGTGGAATGTGCCCTTAGGCCTTAAAAAGAGGCATTTTACTAGCATTTTCACAGCAGAACTGTATGCAGGAGTCTATTCCACGACAGGTAGTTCTCCTAGCTGATGGCTTAGCTTTGCCCTCCTCCCAAAGGTATCAAAAAGCTGTGTAACCTGGGGCTTGACATCCCTTGTCCGGTCCATGTAGCGACCTAGTACTCTTTTTACATCTAGACAATAGAAACACAGAAATTGACGGCAGATAAGGACTGCTAGGCCCATCTAGTCTGTCCGTTTTCCGTGCCTACTGTTAAAGCCACAGACCCTACATGATCTCCGACTTTACCTCCTCGTTCCTATTGCTAGGGTTCCCCTATGCCTGTCCCATGTATGCTTGAATCCCCCCCCCCGTGTTTGCCCCGCCCCTCTGCTGGAAGTCTATTCCATGCATCTA
Source organism: Neoceratodus forsteri (assembly GCA_016271365.2). Lineage (NCBI taxonomy): Eukaryota > Metazoa > Chordata > Ceratodontiformes > Ceratodontidae > Neoceratodus > Neoceratodus forsteri. Next base: position 279,992,731 of record CM028138.1, on the reverse strand, counting down.
CCACCCTTTCTTTGAAGAAATATGTCCTCACGCTACCCCTTAGTCCATCCGCTTCCAACCTCAAGTCATGCCCCCTCAATCCTGGACATCTCCTTTTCTGAAAGATGCTACCCTTCGGTACCCAATTTATGCCTTTTAAATATTTGTAGGTTTCTATCATATGTCCCCTGTCTCTTCTCTTTTCTCCTCCAGGGTATACATATTGAGGTGTCCCAGACTCTCCTCATATGACTTTTGGTACAGGCCCTGCATCATCTTTACTGCCCTTCAATGAACTGCCTCCACCCTGTCTACGTCCTTATGGAGATGCTGCCTCCAGAACTGGACACCGTATTCCAAATAAGGCCTCACCAATGATCTGCACAGTGGCATCACCACCTCCTTCCTTCTGCTGGTGATGCCTCTCCCTGTGCACCCCAGCATCCCACTGGCTCTCCCCACAGCCTTGGCACATTGTTTGGCCACCTTGAGGTCATTAGATATGATTACCCCCTAATCCCTTTCCTGTTTGGTGACCATCAGTTTCTCCTCCCCCATTATGTAATCCTCCCCTGGGTTCTTGTGCCCCAAATGCATGATTAACAATTTTTCACATTAAATCTCAGCTGCCACACTCTGGACCATTCCTCCAGTTTACCTAGGTCCCTCCTTTTTTCCACCCTGTTGCAGATCTTAGTGTCATCTGCAAAAAGGCACGCCTTCCCCTCCAGACACTCTACAATGTCACTTATGAAGACATTAAACAGCACTGGGCCCAGGACTGAACCCTGTGGCACCCAACCGGTCACAGTCCTTTCCTCAGATTGAGCATCATTTACCATGATCCTCTGTCTTCTATCACTCAACCAGTTCCTAGCTCAGTTTACCACCTTGTGACCCACTCCCAGGCTGCCCAGCTTGTTCACAAATCTTCTATGAGTAATACAGGTAGGCCACATCCACCGCTCCCCTGATCCATGACCTTAGTCACCTAGTCAAAGAAATCAATTAGATTTGTTTGACATGATCTTCCCACTGTGAATCCATGCTGTCTCGGATCCTGTGCTCCACTGGATTCATGGTGTTCCACGATCCTTTGTTTAAGTAATGATTCCATAATCTTCCCCAGTATTGAGGTGAGGCTGACTAGTCTATAGTTTCCAGCCTCCTCCCTACTGCCATTTTTGTGACACAATGCAATTACTGTTTACCTGCACTGGAATGTTCATGACAGAGCACAGGCAGGGCAACTGACTCATTCAGGTGAAATTCAGACACCACCTTAGGCAGGAACCTTCTACTGGTTTTAAGGACTACATTATACATGCGGAAGATTGCGTAGTCTGGATCTGTACAGAGGGCTTGCAGTTCACTTGCCCTCCTGGCAGATGTCATGACAACCAGGAAAACAGTTCCACGTGACATGTTTTAAATAAGCAGCAGTCATAGACTCCAAGGAAGCCTCCATCAGCTGGGCAAGACAGATATTTAAGTCCAATGGAGGGACTGGGTCCCTAGTCTCAGTAGCCACCAATCTCACCTCAGAGGGGAGCTGACTCCAGCTTGTCGAGGAGACTACTTGGCTACCCTCCACAACAGCCAACCCCAAAGGGTCAGACTGTGCGTCTGAATCAGAACTCGACTCCGCCTCCCAGGAGGTACAGTCCGAGGCCCTGTGCCAAACCGTAGGAGGGCGGCCACTGCCATCCTTGCCAACAGGCCCAGAAACCGGAGCTGTGTCCAAGCCGGTGCCAGCACCCCCCCCCCCGCAGCTCCGCGAGCGGAATCCGGAGGGGGCACGGCTCCAGTCCGAACAACAGCTCCAAAGCCGGGACCAGTCGTGGTGCCATCCGGCCCCACGGTGCCGTGGGCAGCGCGGAAGGCAGAGACGACGCTAACGATGCCCAGACGGCACCATCGGCGCCAACGACGGCGCCGCCCAGCTCCCGAGAGGGCGGCCCGGCGATGGGCGCCTGACAGGCCTCGGGCGCCCAAGGATGCACGGCCCAGCCCCACGGGCGCCACGAACAGTGCCGAGGGCAAAGACGGTGCCGACGACGGCGCCGGAGGAGTCTGAAGGCCCCACGGCACCGAGCCCTGAGGACATGGTGCCATGCTCAACCTTGGTGTGAGGCGAAACATGGAAAATGACGGTGCCGTAGCATCTCCCACAGCGCTGCTGGCACCGCTGGAGCCGCGAACGGCTGCGACAATGACTCTGTGAGGGTCCACGGTGCCGCAAACGGGCGCCGAGGCCCACAACGCGCCCGACCGACAGCGCCAAGGATGGCGCTAACCCGGCCTTGGCAATCGCGGGTCCGGACACCGGGGAGCCACCGAAGGGCACTGCCATGGCGGCGCCACAACCGCCCCGGAAGGAGCGGACGGGCATCCTGCACTGCGGAAGAAGCCTTGGCAACGGCTAGGCTACTAGTCACTGAGGCTCCCTCCTCCTCGGTCCATAAAGAACTGGGAGGGAACCCCGGAGGAAAGGCCAAGAGAGCGTGGCTTGGCCCGACGAGTGTGCACCCGACCCCCAAAAGTCAGCGGAGCTCGCCCCACTTTCCACGCGCATTGCTCGATGACCTGGCGGTCCATGGAGAAACAGGTGTCGCACGAATCCATGTCGTGAAGCGGGCCAAGACACGAGAGACACCGGTCGTGCTGGTCGGAAACTGAATATTTTCAGCCACAAGGGCACCGTTGTATGGGGGGCTGACCCATCTTAGATTTCTTCCCCTCCGACTGAGACATGACCTACAGAGAAAAAAAAACACCAAAAATAGACTTGACGTCACGAAATATGAAAATAAGGAAAGATCTTACCGGGCGACGTCGAGTGATGGCAGAAACAGAACCGTCAGGAAAACCGTCGGACTTCGACCGAAGGACAATTCGTTAAATTGAGAACTGCAGATCAGGCCTAGGCCTCTTCACGGCTTCCATGAGGTAACCTCTACGCCGGGGGATGAAGAACTGGCAGGTAGGCGAAGTCGACACAGCCTAACGGCCAACCCGCGAGCATGGCGCTGATGGTACGTCGACTCCCCCTACCTTTTAAAAAAAAAAAAAGGCTCCCTTGGGGTCCTGACCTCCGGCAGATACCCAACAGTGATGAAGGGTGAAGACTGACACAGATAAGATCTGTAGGCAGCCCTGCCTGCACTGGGATTATTTTCCTGGGGCATACCAATATGAGAATCTCTTCAAGTTTAATAAAGTATGGTTTCCTTGTTGCTGGTTTTCTGGAAATCTTCAGCACCTCCTCTGACAGATTCAAACTACAGAATTCTAGCTCCTCAAGAAACATGCCCTCAGGCATAGTGTTCTGAGGTCTGGGAATGTTATTCTGCACTGAGACAGAATCAACAGGTTGTATCTCAGTGGCAGGTTGACTGGAGTCCTACTGGACAGGGTCGGAAGCACTGAGTACAAAGGCAGTATGGCCCAGTCCAAATCTAACAGGATCTCTGTTGCTGACTCTCTCCTGAGCTTTATAAGCATCCTCAGAATGAGTGGGAAAGGAGGAACCTCTCTGTAAAGTCCTGAATTAGCTCATCCTTCGAGACTGTGCCCCTTGCTGGTGGCCTACACTAGAACTCTGGGAGCTGACTGTTCTCCCAAGAGGCAAACAGATCTACTTCTGGAGTGCCCCATCTTCTAACGACTGAGGCCAGCAATTGCTGGTTCAAGGTCCACTCATGGTTTCCCTGGCTGATTCTGCTTAGGGAGTCTACCAGCAAGCTGTTCTTGCCTGGCAGATGTATCGCACCACAAAAATCTTTGCATCTAGGAGCTAAGCCAGATCCTCATTGCTTCTGTGCACAGTTTTGATTATCTTGTTCCTCCCAGCTTGTTTACGTAATGTATTGTTGTGGTCCTGTCTGTCTGAATTTGAACAGACTGACCTTATAGCTGGGAAAAAATGATATACTGCCAGCAATACTGCCTTAAGTTCTAGAAGACTTATGTGCTCCTGAGTCTCCTGTGGGATCCAGACACTAGTTACTGTGAGATCCTCCAGGTGGGTGCACCACCATGGGAGCAAGGCATCTGTTGTGAGGATACTTGTTTGGGATTGTTGGAGGAGGGGAATGCCATCTCTGAGGTTGCTTTCCTCCTTCCACCACTCCAGTGCTTGCATGAAGGTTTTTGCGACTGGCATGAGCTCGGACAGTGAATCCCACCTTTGTGACCAGCAGTCCCTTAGGTAATACTGAACATCCCTTATCTGATTTCTGGCCAATGGCACCGCTGCTATGGATGAGGTCACGTGACCCAGTAACTGCAGAAAATCCCTTGCAGGCCTTGTATGGCCTAGTGTGAAGGACTCTGCAGTAGTAATCAGATTCGATGCCTCTTCCTGCAGAAGGAAAGCCTTCCCTTGCAGGGTATCCATCTCTGCACCTATGAAGTTCGGTACCTGAACTGGTTCTGTCTGAGACATCTGCAGATTTATCAAGAATCTCATGTTTTTGAGGACACTCTTTACCTTTTGGTTAGAGCACCTTGCCTCATGCTCTGTTTTCCCTGAGACTAGCCAGTCGTTTATGTAGGGAAAAAAAACACTACCCCATGTTTTCTCAGGTGCGCTGCCACCAGAGATAGGCACTTTGTGAAGACCCTTTGTGCTGAGGTGAGGCCGAAGGGGAGGGCTATAAACTGATACTGACAGTTTCCCAGCCTGAACCGGCAATATCTTCTGTGCTTGGAGCTGAATGGAATGTGAAAGTAGGCATCTTTCAGATCCAGCTATCCCAACCAATCTCCTGACTATAGGGATGGTGTCATCGTGCTCAGTGTGACCATCTTTATATATATATATATATATATACACACACATATACACACACATATGCACACACACACTCACACACTCATGTATGTATACATACATACACACACTTACACATTTACATACATACTCTATATACATACATACATACACACACATATATGAAAAAAGTACTCACCATAGTAATGTTGTTTCTTCTAATGGAGTCTTGCTGTATTCTGACATAATGCAGTTAACCCCAGCACTTGAACTGCCCCAGAGAGGAAAGAGTTAACTCTATGCAGACGCATAGAACGTTGAGCTTGAGCTCGGTTTTCAAACCTCTGTCTGTGGTACTTCCCAGTGTAACCATCAAATTATTTCAAGCAAACTAACTAACTAAGAACTATAGTATAGAAATTGTTCAAAGCATATAGCCAAAGGGCAAAAAATTTGGGTCCAAAAGACTCAAGTCGAGAACCCAAGAAGGAAAGGTAGTGACAGTAATTAACTATAAAAACACAAGAAAAGTAATAGTAACAGCTACCCCACCCTTAAGAGGGAGGGTACAAGGTACACCCCTGAGGTGCAACACTGTACCTGCAAGCCCACTTCCCAAAAACTAGGTTCTGAGAGGGGGGGGGAGGAGGGGTCAGCATACAGCAAGACTCCATTACAAGAAACAACATTACTATGGTGAGTAATTTTTTCTTCAAACAACACGAAGTCTTGCTGTATTCTGACATAATGCAGAATACCAAGCAGTTTCCTATGGAAGGGGGAATGCAGAACCTACTTTGGGAACAGGCTCTGCAGTACTGCTGTGCCAAACCAAGCACCACTCTTAGCCTGGCTGTCCAGGGAGTAATGCTTGGTGAATGTATGTACTGTTTTCCAGATGGCTGCTTTACAGATCTCTAACAAGGGTACATCTCTGGCCGCAGCTAGAGTAGCAGCTGTACCCCTAGTCGAGTGAGCCCTCAGGCCTGAAGGGGATATTCTACCCAATTTGTCATAGCAGAATTGTATACAAGAAACAATCCATCTGGCAATAGTTCATTTAGTGGCAGGCTTACCTTTCCACAATTCACCATGAGTGAGAAAAAATTTAAGACAGTCATTTCTGTGTGCCTTAGTATGCTCTATGTAGTAGCTAAGAGCCCTTTTAACATCCAAACTGTGTAATCTTCTTTCACCTGAAGAAGAGTGGCCAGTGAAAAACACAGGAAGAGATATACAGTAGATTGGTTCAGATGAAAATCCGATACCACTTTGGGCAAGAACCTCCTACTGGTTCTTAGGACCACTTTATCCCTATGGAAGGATATGAAGTCAGGTTCAACTGACACGGCCTGTAATTCACTAATCCTCCCAGCAGAAGTAATAGCTACTAGGAACACTGTTTTCCAGGTCAAGTACTTCAACACGGCCCAAGCCAGAGGTTCAAAGGGTGGCTGCATAAGCGGAGCAATGCAGACATTAAGATCCCAAGGCAGAGTAGACTCTCTAAAGGGAGGGTTAATGAGAACCAGACCTTTGAAAAACTTCCTGAAAACAGGATGAAAAGCCAGGGAAGAGCCCTTCCCTGCTGAAAGGAATGCAGAAACAGCTGCCAGGTGAACCTTCAGAGTGGCAGGCCTAAGGCCTAGACCATTCAGATGAACCAGATAATCTAAGGCTGTGGAGATGTCTGCAGAATCAGGCAGAATGCTTTTCTTAGAACACCAAATACTGAACCTTTTCCATTTGGAATTGTAAGTTTTTCTACTGGAAGGTTTTCTGGAGACCTTCAGAATATCCAGAACTCCCTGAGAAAGGTGTAGTGATGCATATTCTAACTGTTCAAGAGCCAGGCCTTGAGGTTGAGAGACTGGAGATTGGAGTACCAGATACGCCCCTGGGAGGAGGACAGGAGATTGTATTTCCTGGGAAGAGACAGGGGATGTGACACTGTCAAGGACAGCAGTAGAGGATACCACAGCTGTCTGACCCAATCTGGAGCCACTAGTATCATTGTGCAGGGTTGAGTTCTGATATTGATCAGAACTCTGAACAGCAGAGGGAAGGCATAGAGAAACCTGCCCTACCAGTCCAGAATGAGAGCATCCAGGGGTACCGTCCCCAGAATTGGAGGTCTGCAACAAAACAGAGGAAGCTGATGATTGTCCGGAGCTGCAAAGAGATCTATCTCTGGAGTACCCCACCTGGAGAAGATGACCTTCAGGATGCGAGGATCCAGGGACTATTCGTGATGTCCCTGTGAAATTCTGCTCAGGACATCTGCTAGTACACTATCCTTTCCTGGAAGGTGAACTGCTACCAGGGAAATCTGAAGAGAATAGGCCAGAGACCACAGCTTCATGCCTTCTGTGCAAAAGGCCGTGGACAGAGTGCCTCCCTGCTTGTTGAAGTACCACATTGTGGTGGTGGTGTCTGTTCTGACTTGGACCACCTTGCCCTTGACTGAACCTGAGAAGCTCTGAAGGGCTAGGAAAACTGCCCTGAGTTCGAGGTGATTGATATGAAAGAGAGACTCCTGTGGAGACCAGATCCCTTGAGCTGTCAGGACTCCCAGGTGGGCTTCCCAACCTAGAAGAAAAGCATCTGTAGTTAGAACTACTGATGGGACTTGAGGGAGAAATGGAACTCCTTGTCTGAGGTTGTCCTGATCCAGCCACCACTGGAGAGCTTGGACCAGAGTTTGAGTCACTGGAATCAGTTTGGTGAGAGAGTCCTTTCTCTGTGACCAAAAGGACCTTAGGTGGAACTGAATGTCCCCTCATCTGAAATCTGGCTCCCTGCACCATTGTGGTGGAGACTGCCATGTGGCCCAGGAGTTGGAGGAACTGTCTCGCTGGACGAGAAACCTGAGGTCGAAAAGAGAAAGCAAGATCTACTAGGGACTTCACCCTTGCCAGGGGAAGGAAAACCTTTGTTTGGATAGTATCCAATTCTATCCCTATAAAGGTGAGAAGCTGTACTGGTTCAAGGACTAATTTTGGAAGATTGAGAAGAAACCCCAGAGAACTGAGCAAGTCCTGGTTGGTTTGCAGAGCTGATCTGACCTGGTCTGATGACTGACCTACAATTAGCCAGTCGTCCAGATATGGGAAAATTGTTATACCCTGTCTTCAGAGGTAAGCCACCACCACTGCAAGGCACTTTGTGAACGCCCTTGGAGCTGATGTTAGGCTGAATAGCATGGCCCTGAACTGATAATGGCCTGAAGGCAACTCGAACCCGAGGTATTTTCTATGGGAGCACCTGATAGGGATATGGAAGTAGGCATCCTTGAGGTCCAGGGATGCTAGCCAATCCCCTGGCCTTAAAGAGGGAAGGATTATTCCCAGAGTTACCATTTTGAATTTGGGTTTTGAAATGTTTGTGTTCAAATACCTTAGATCCAGGATGGGTCACCACTCCCGTTTTCTTTGGGGTAAGGAAGTACCTGGTGTACAGGCCTCTTCCCCTGTGTTGAGTAGGAACCTTCTCTACAGCTCTGAGAGCCAGAAGAGAGCAAACCTCTGCCTCTAGGGCAAGGGTTTCTGATATTGGTGCAGGTGGAAAAGACCTGGCCCTCCTTTTTGGGAACCTTTTGAGGCTGAGGCCCAGTCCCTGGCTTACTACTTCCAGGTCCCACTTGTCTGAGGCAACAGCCTTCCAGGCCTGAAAGCAGTAAGCCAGCCTGCCTCCTACTGGGATTGGGGAGTCGACCCGGGCTGACACATCAGGGTATCTTCTTGGTAGGAGCCTTAGACTGAGAGGAGGAAGCAGCCCTGCTCATCCCCCTCCTGCCCTTCCCTCGGAAAAAAACCCTCTGTGGGAAGGGAGAGAAGGCCTGGGCTTGGTAAAAAGGCCTGTGAAAGGGCCTGCCCCTGGACTGCTGCTTTTGTGGAGTGGTTTGCCTTTCCTTGGCCTGTGCACTCCTGTAAATGGTCCTGTATTCATCCATTTTCTTCATGTAAGCCTCTGTCTGCTCCCCAAACAGAGAGTTACCAACTACAGGAAAATCCATAGCCTTAGTCTGGGTATCCTGTGATAGGCTAGTACATCTGAGTCAAGTATGTCTTCTGAGAGACACAGATGTAGCCATGACTCTTGATGCTACATCACTGGAGACCACAGCAGCGTGAAATTGCACTTTGGATGCCTCAATTCCATCCACAGTCACCTCCTTCAGCTCCTTGGCTAGCTGGGGGGAGGCCTGTTTAGCCAGTTCCAGAACAGTATTCCCACCTGGACTTCTGGTACCTGGCTGCGTAGGCCATATAGTTTGCCTGCCCGAGTCCCAAAGAGGATGCCAAATATTGTTTTTTGGCCATGGCATCAACCTTACTGAAGTCCTTGTCTGGGGGGTGTGAAGCCAAAGGAATATTAGCCCTGTCACAGGCTGCAGCCTGCACTACCCCCAACATGGCTACTATGAGTATAAAGGAACTCCGTACCAGAGCCTGATAACATATACCTCCTGTCCATTCTTTTATCCACAGGAGGTAATGAGTTAGGAGTTTGTAAAATCTTCTGAGTCCGTTTCCCCAAGAACTTATGAAGAGGGATAGCAATCTTCTGGACTCTAGGATATCCATCATTTCCACAAAATCAGGCTCTTCTTCCTCCTCCGCAGCTTCAACCATAGGCAGCTGGAGGGTTTCGGCTACCTTCTTGTAGAACAAGAAGTGTGAAGGGGACTCAGAAAGCCTGGGAGGGGAGACATTAGAGGGCCTGTCTAGGGAGATGTCTGGTTCAACAGGCACATATAGACCCCCCCCCCCCCGTCGTCATCTTCGTTTTCATCATCGGGATAGTCTTTGTCTCCCTCCCACTCCTCATAAAAAGCATCTGAATCATAATCCGAAGGAGAGAGATCCAACCGAACCAACCGCCTAACTGGTGGTACCGGTTCGGACGGAACTGGGCGAAGCGACTGAACAATGCTAATCGCTTTGGCTATCTCATCCGCGGTTGCAGTATGCAGTACTGGATCCGAACCGGCAAATTCATTTCCTTTTTGACAGAACTGGCCCCCTCAGAGTCGGCTCTCCTTTTGCCCGAGGAGGTATCGCCTAGGTCGGTAGGCACCTCAGGTTCGGTCGCACCGAACCGGGCTGGCCATCCGGATCTACAGACTTCCTGGCCTCCCTTTCCTTCAGCCTACTCAATCTTTTTTCTAGAGTGGCTTTGGGAAAGTTTTTACAAATTTGGCAGTCTGACTTGAGGTGGTCAAACCCCACACAATAAACACAGATGAGGTGGGGGTCTCCCTGGCAAAGGCCTCACCACACTCAGTACAATGCTGAAACCCAGTGGGACCGGTTTTCTTCTTGGGTTTCTCAGACATGGCCAACCTACTAAATTACCCTATAGCAGCTTTCAAGCCAGGTAATAAATAACCGATTGGTTACAAACCGTGTCACGGGTTTTGAAAAAGAACCAGAAAAAGATCCAGTTCTTCTGAAACGGATCGGTACCAGAACACCACTCTAATCCCAGAAAAATTCAATTTTAAACAACAGTAGAAATAATGTCGGTTCCTAACTGGACCGACAAGAAACCGAAGAAAAGAACAATTTCCACACTTCTACCAAAATAAAACACAGTCACTACTTATCTATTACACTACCTGTACCGTAGACAGAGGCTGGAAATCCGAAAAATAACAAATAAAATGGTTTAAACCGAATGCTTTTTAAAACTTTACCGAACCGAGCAGAGGAATCTCTGGAGCGACTTCACTGTTAGGCAGAGTAAAGAATCTGACGGTTACACTGGGAAGTACCACAGACAGAGGTTTGAAAACTGAGCTCGAGCTCAACGTTCTATGCTTCTGCACAGAGTTAACTCTTTCCTCTCCAGGGCAGTTCAAGTGCTGGGGCTAACTGCATTATGTCAGAATACAGCAAGACTTCATGTTGTTTGAAATATCAGCTATCTTAGCTGTGAAAAAGGTTGCCACTCCCCATGTTTTTTTGTGGGTTGGGAAGTATCCTGAAACTAGGCCCTTTCCCCACTGTGAAGCAGGGACCTTTTCTACTACTTTAGCTTGCATCATTTTCTATACTTCCAGTTCCAGCAGAATTCTTTCTATTGGTGAATGTGCTGGGATTTTATTTTTTGTCTCTGCAGTTTTAGTAACATTCTGAATTGAAGGACAGTCCCTGACTCACTACTTCCAGGACTCACTTCGTCTGTGGTGATATTTAACCATTCCTGAAAGTAGTGCATATCTCCCCCCCAAAGGTAATGGCTGACTGGCGACCTTGGCAGAACTGTCAGGGGTTTGCTTTAGCTGTGGTTTGGGGCTGGTGCTACAGCAGATCTGGAGTTCCTCCTGCCTCTTCCTCTGCAGTAACCTCTCTGGGGTTGGTACTCATAGGATCTGGGATAACAGCCCCTGCCCCCTCACCCCATATGGCCTGAAGGAAGTGGAGGCCTTTTCCTTTTCAATGCTATTTTTATTTTAATTAAATGTACTTTTATTGAACACTTTAACATTGTAACGGACTACATAATCATCAACAAGGACAAACCTGCAGACAGACAAACATACAAACAGAATCCTCTAGCACAGCAGTGCTGATACTTTACAGTGAGTACAAAGAGAGTGACGGACAACACAGGATAATCAAAGGGCTAATACAAAATCCCTGAGTTTCAACCAGTCTAGGGTGAGGTGGCAGCAAAGATCTCCTGATCATGGAATCAAAGTGTTCAAGTTTGTGCAGGAAAAAAAAAACAACTATATAATGTCTAGAGTGGATTAAAAGCTCAAGAAGACAGTTGGCCAAGCCGCGTAAGAGTATGAAAGCATTCCCCCCATCTGTGGTACCCTGCAAGCTTATTATTAAGGCTAGCAATTGACTTTTCTGCACACAGTGCAAACATTAGCTCTGTGTACCCTTCTCTGTACGTAGGGAGGAAGCAGGCCATCCAACGCCAAAGTATGATCTTTTTGGCACAGGCAAACATTGGAGCTGTATGATATTTCTGTATGCCGATTAAATACACGAGTAATCACAGAGTATACAAATTTCTGGTGTAAAGGCATCCTCTAAACCAAGAACTTCTGACTTAGACGTGGCAGGAGCTCAAAATGGTTGCATGAGTGGGCATTGTCATAGGATGTGCAGGAGAGTACCAACACCTGGTGCCACACCTAGTGCAACGGTCATTAGGGATTTGTTTCATCTTATGCAGCTTGACTGGAGCAAGGTACGTGTTGTGCATCATTTTTAGCTGCATTAATCTATACGTATCATATATTATGTATTTATACCAGTCCCTCCATACACGCAACCAGTCATAATCACCCTCTTGCTGGGGTAGTGCAATCCTCCAGTGAGGTGCAGAGCCATCTGCCCTATCCTCAATTATATTGTCTACAAGGGGTAGAATCTGGACACCATGTTTCAGTTCTATTTGTATAAGTGGATCTGTATTCGTCCACTTTTTTTTATGTATGCTTCTGTTTTGTCATCAAATAGGGAATTTCTCTCAAAGGGGAAATTGATGGCTTTAGTCTGGGCGTCTTGGGTAAGGATGGTAGCCCTCAGCCAGGCAAACCTCCTCTAAGCCACTGCGTGGGCTAAGACTCATGAAGAAGACTTAATGGAGTCAACAGCCATGTGGAACTGGTACTTACTGGCATCCAGGGCTGACTTTGCTGTGGCAGTCGGGTCCTGTGCCACTTCACCACCTAACTTATCAGCCAGTGCCAGTACTGCATTCCATAGTGCTTTCTGGTACTGATCTGTGTATATCGAATAAGTTACTTGCCTAAGGAGCAGGGAAGCTGTTGTGTACACTTTTTTGGCCACAGTATCGTTTCCTGGAATCCTTCTCAGGAGGCTATGTGGAAGAGGGCACCTTGGCCTTCTCACAAGCAGCTGCCTGGACCACTCCTTCATGACCAGGGTGGGCATACAGGTGTTCCACCCATTTGTCCACCTGATACTTCTTTTCAATTTTTTATCAATACCAGCAGCTGAATTAGGTGCTAATGTGATTTTTGAGGTTGCTTTTTGAAGTGATTTGTGTCTGGGGCTAGCACCCTCCTTGTGGAGGACAGTCCCATCATATTCATGAACTCTACTTCCTCCTCATCCTCTTCAGTTTCATGAAAAGAGATACTGAGGGTGGCCACCATCTATCTGATGAACATGGCATAAGAGGTATAATCCTCTGTGAGCCTAGGAGGGGGAACCAAACTCTTGGTCAGGTGAACCATCAGGTACTTAGGTTCACCTCCATCCTCCTCCTCGTAATACATATCTCTCCTTCTCCATGGGCAAATGGTCTGGGACGGGGGGCAGGTATGATAAAGAAGTTTCCCATAGCCTGGAAGACTTGGAAAAACTGCCATACCTCAGCCATGTCCTCTGTTGAGGGCACCTGTTTCTGATCCAGCACCCCGCTCCTTTTCCTTTGAAGGAGCAGTGGCATGGATATATTTATTTGTTTGTTTTTTCTTGACAGGCACTGGTTCCAGTACCTGCTCTGAGGCTCTTTTATTTATATTTTTGCCATCACTGCAATCAGGGTTCCTCCATGCGGACACCCTGGTATCCTTACAATCTTCACCATGCTTATCTGATAGATGAGCAGCTTTATCTTTTTTTTTTTGTTTATACATGTTTGGTACCTGTCACACCTCCCACCACCAAGTGGCGACAGGGACACATATTATATTTATTTTTTACGGTTCTCTCCCCGACCCCAGGCCCGGCACACAGCCGTGTGGCGTGTGGTGGCACACCATGCATCCCGTGGCACCAGCTCAGCCCCACCTCCCGTAACTGTTTGCCACCCCTCTCTGCCTCGCTACCACTGGACCTCAACCCGGTGGAAGCGGAACTATGGGGGGGGTGCCAACCCACCCTCACGAGAGGAGAGTTGCCCATCAGCATGCTCAATCCTGCCCCACCTCCCCCAGCACCCCGACAACCGAGGTCGTTCCCAAACCTGGGTCGCAAGCATAGCATGAGGTGTGGCGTCCAGCACCTCAACTCTCAGCGCCACGGGGCCAGCAAGCTTCATCTTTTTTATTTGTCCCCTCTGAGTGGGACTTCTCCTTATAGGAAAAAAATCCTCGGCATCATTAGGAACTCCCTCAGAGCCTTTGCTGTGCTTTGGTGATGCAAAGGCAGACTGAGAAGCCATGCATTCTTCTCTTTTTTTAAGCCCTTTTCTTTTGGGTTTTAGGGCAAAACGTTTTACAGAGCTCACAATTGATAAAGCTATGATCTGGACCCAGACACTTTAAGCAAAGCTCATGGCAGTCTGCCTTTGCCAAGAGGCTGAAACAATTTACACAGTTTTTAAAGCCTATTGGTCTTGTTCTTGTTTTTTTTAGTTCTGTCAGTCATGCCAAACACTGAAACGACCTACAAATTCAATTGCTTGGCTCCTAGACAGAAAAAATGGTAAAACAGAATGTTTTTCTTCTACAGATATGTGAGAAACTGCTAATGACCCTTGTAATTTAGGGCAATTTAAAAATCTCAATCTAAAATGCGGTCCAGTTCCCAAAGCGGGAACTGCACGAGAAAAGTAGTAAAAAATGCTTAAGAGTTAAATAAAAAGCAGCTCTACTGTATTTTATTTCTAACACAGTTGGTTCCCTTAGGCAGGAACCATGTTTCAATCCGGCCCTTCTTCAGTTCCTGGAACTGAACGGGAACAGGAGAAAAACTGGGGTCAGATAAATATAAAACAACACCCTATCTATCTGCTGGCCTGCCAACATAGCAAGCTACTGCCTGCAATACCAACGAACAGTGTTTGGATGCAGTCCGGGCTGTCAGAGGGCAGCCACTGGGTGGAGGACAGAGCATCTAACGACTGCTCTCCTCCTCCAGAGGAGATGGGGGAGACACACACCACGTCTCCCAGGGGGAAAAAACGTAAAAAAAAAATAAACCTGGCACTCCAATGGACAACAGAGATTGAGGTTGACAGGGAGTGCCTTTGAAGGCCCCACCCTGGGGGATAAGCCAGGGAGGAACAATCCAGGGAGAGGTTAAGTCCCAGGAAAGATGGGTGATGGGGCTGGGGGCACGGTCAGGCTGATGACAGCCAGCCAAGGGAGGTGGAAGACAAAAAAAATAAATAAAGACCCCCCCTTTCTAACAAAGAGTATTGAAAAACTAACTGGGAAGTCAAAACACTAAACAAATAAAGTAAAACAAACTGCTGACCAGAAAGCTGGAGCTGACTGAGGGGTGACTGCTCTCTTCAGTGGAGACACAAATCTGATGTTACAACACTAGGGGGAGCATGACCACAGTGCAGAGTTTGAACTTATATTTTAGGTTCTAAAATTATCATAAAGTTCTATTTCCGGGGCATCATACTGTGGTGGGATAAGATACTTATTGTAAAGCATCACTGATGGATTCCTGCTGTTTGAAAAGAAAAAATTACTCACCTTAGTAATTATGTTTCTTTTAATGGAGTCTTGCTGTATTCTGACTATTGCAGTTAGCCCCAGCACTCAAACTGCCCTGGAGAGTAGAGAGTTAATTTTCTATGCAGAGCATAGAACGTTGAGCTCGAGCTCGGTTCAAACCTCTGTCTACTGCATTCTGAAGCGCAACTGTCAGATTCTTACGAGCTAATACTAACTACTATGTGGAAATTGTAAAATTTTTACTAGCCAAATGGCAAACAAATATTTTGGATCCCCAAAAGACTCAAGTCAAGAAATCAAAAATCAGGTAGTGAACAACTTAGGACTGTTAAATTAATAATATAACCCACTCCCCCTCTCTAAAAGGAGGGAGTACCCAAATGCACCCCTGGGGTGCAACACTGCACCTGCCAGCCCACTTCCCAAAAACAGGTTCTGAGAGGGGAGGTTGGAAGGGAGGTCAGAATACAGCAAGACTCCATTAGAAGAAACATAATTACTAAGGTGAGTAATTTTTTCTTCAAACAACATGAAGTCTTACTGTATTCTGACTATTGCAGACTACCAAGCAGTACCTCCATGGAGGAGGGAATCGAACCTACCTTGGGAACAAACTCTGTAGTACTGCTGTACCAAACTGAACATCACTCCTAGCCTGGATGTCCAAGGAGTAATGCTTGGTAAATGTATGGACTATTTTCCAGGTGGCTGCTTTACATATCTCTAGCAAAGGAATATTCCTGGCCGCAGCCAGGGAAGCAGCTGTATCTCTAGTCGAATGAGCCCTCAGGCCTGAGGGAGGTATTTTGCCTAGCTTCTCATAGCAGAATTGAATACAAGAGACAATCCACCTGGCAATAGTTCTCTTAGTGGCAGGTTTGCCCTTACCCACTTCCCCATAAGTGAGGAACAACTGAAAGGAGTCAAACCTGTGAGCCTTAGTACGCTCAATGTAGTAACTAAGGGCTCTTTTAACATCCAAACTGTGTAAACGTCTTTCTCCTGAAGAATGATCAGTGAAGAACACAGGGAGAGACAAAGATTGGTTCAGATGAAAATCTGAAACCACTTTTGGTAAAAACCTCCTATTAGTTCTAAGGACCACCTTAGCTCTATGGAATGAGAAAAAATCAGGTTCCACTGACAGAGCTTGCAATTCACTGATACGCCTGGCAGAGGTAATAGCTACCAGGAACACAGTTTTCCAAGTCAAGTACTTAAGCGCTGCTGAAGACAAAGGCTCAAAAGGGGGTTGCATAAGCTGAGCAATGCAAACATTAAGATCCCAAGCAGGGCTAGGATCCCTAAACAGGGGATTGGTATGAAGCAATCCCTTGAAAAATTTACAGAATACAGAGTGAGATGACAGTGAGGAAGGCTTTCCCACTGACAGAAAAGCAGAAACAGCTGACAAATGTACTTTGAGAGTAGCTGGTCTGAGGCCTAGGCTATTAAGATGAACCATATAATCCAGAACTGTAGACAATTCAGCAGTGTCTGGGGATATATGCTTCTTGAAACACCAAATGCTGAATCTTTTCCATTTGGAGTTGTAAGTTTTTCTGGTGGCAGGCTTTCGAGAGGCTTTCAGAATATCCAGAACCCCCTTGGGACAGATGCAAATCTGCATTCTCTAACTCTTCAAGAGCCATGCCTTGAGATTGAGAGACCGAAGCTTGGGGTACCAAATCCTCCCGAGAGGAGGTTAACAGGTTGTAATTCCTGGGAAGAGACAGGGGAAGATGGACTGCTAGGGACAGCAACAGGGGTACCAAGGCTGCCTGGCCCAGTCTGGAGCAATCAGAACCACTTTGCAAGGTTGTGACCTTACCTTGACCAGAACCTTGAACAGTAGAGGAAAGGGAGGGAAGGCATATAGAAATTTCCCTTCCCAGTTCAAAATCAGAGCATCCAGAGGGACTGAGCCCAATACTGGGGGTCTGCAACAAAACAGAGGAAGCTGGTGATTGTCTGGGGCTGCAAAAGAGATCTATCTCTGGAATGCCCCACCTTGAAAAAATCACTTTCAATACCAGAGAGTCCAGGAAACATTCATGATGGCCCTGGGAGATCCTGCTCAATGCATCTGCTAGCGCACTGTCCTTCCCTGGAAGGTGGACTGCTATCAGAGAGCTCTGCAGAGAATAAGCTAGGGACCACAATTTAATGGCTTCCGTGCACAAGGCCGTGGACAGAGTGCCTCCCTGCTTGTTGATGTACCACATGGTGGTGGTGTTGTCTGTCCTGACCTGAACCACCTTGTTCTGCACTGACAGAGAAAGCTTGCAGGGCCAGAAAGACCGCCCTGAGTTCCAAGAGATTGATATGAAGAAGGGATTCCTGAGGGGACCACAGTCCCTGGGCTGTGAGCGCCCCCAGATGGGCTCCCCACCCCAATAGAGAAGCATCCGTGGTTAGGACCACAGAGTGAGACTGAGTGACGAATGGGACTCCTTACCTGAGGTTGCCCTGATCCTGCCACCACTGGAGAGCCTGGATCAGAGTCTGGATCACTGGAACTAGTTTGGTTAGAGAATCTTTCTTCTGAGACCAAAAGGCCCTCAGGTGAAACTGAATGTCCCTCATATGAAATCTGGCCCCTTGGACCACTGCTGTAGAAGCTGCCATGTGGCCCAGAAGTTGAAGGAAGTGCCTTGCTGGCCGAGAGACCAGAAGGTGGAATGAAGAAGCCAGCTCTACAATAGCCCTAAGCTCTTTCTAGGGGAAGAAAAGCTCTTGCTTTGACTGTATCCAACTCTGCCCCTATGAAGGTGAGGAGCTGTACAGGCTCGAGAACTGACTTCTGACTTGGGAAGATTGAGAAGGAATCCTAGAGAAGTGAGCACTTGCTGAGTCACTTGAAGGTCTGACTTGACTTGGTCTGGGGACTGACCCACAATGAGCCAGTCGTCCAGGTATGGAAATATTTTTCCTTCTTAAAAAGGCCACTACTACTGCTAGGCATTTTGTGAATACCCTTGGAGCTGATGTCTGGCCGAAGGGCATAGCTTTGAACTGATAATGGCCTGAAGGCAATTCCAACCGGAGGTACTTTCTGTGGGAGCACCTGATGGGAATGTGAAAGCAGGCATCTTTTTAAATCCAGGGAGGCTAGCCAGTCCCCTGGCCTTAGAGAGGGAAGGATTATTCCCAGAGTCACCATTTTGAATTTTGGTTTTAAAAGATGTTTGCTCGGGTATCTTAAGTCTAGGATGGTCGCCACTCCCGTCTTTTTTGGGGTTAATGAAGTACATGGAGTACAGACCTTTGCCCCTGTGCAATGTAGGAACTCTCTCTACAGCCTTTAGAGCCAGTAGAGATGAAACCTCTGCCTCTAGGGCAATGGTTTCGGAGATGCTTGCAGGTGGAAATGATCTGGCCCTCAGCTTTGGAAATTTCTTGAAGCTGAGAACCAGCCCCTGGCTTACCACCTCCAGGACCCACTTGTCTGAGGTAACAGACATCCAGTCCTGGATGAAGTAGCCAGCCTGCCTCCTACAGGAATGGGGTAGTCGACCCGGGCTGACACATCAGGGTGTCTGCTTGGCAGGAGCCTTAGGTTGAGCGATGGATGCAGCCCTGCTCATCCCCCTTCTGTCACTCCCTCTGAAGAACCCCCTCTGAGGAAACTGAGAAGAGGCCTGCGCTTGGTAGAAAGACCTATGAAAAGGCCTGCCCCTGCCCCTAGCCTGCTGTCTCTGAGGAGTTACCTGCCTTTCCTTGGCCTGTGCACTCCTACAGGTGGTCCTATACGCATCCATCTTTTTCATGTAATTCTCTGTCTGCTCCCCAGAGAATTACCCACCACAGGGAAATCCATGGCCTTAACCTGGGTGTCCTGTGAGAGACTAGTACATCTGAGCCAAGCCATTCTCCGAAGAGCCACAGATGTAGCCATGACTCTAGAGAACACATCACTGGAGTCTGCAGCAGCATGGAACTGTACCTTAGATGCCTCAATCCCATCAGCAGCCACCCTCTCCAGCTCCGAGGCTAGCTGGGGGGAGGCCTGCTTAGCCAGTGCCAGTACAGTGTCCCACCTGGACTTCTGGTACCTGGCTGCACAAGCCATATAATTAGCCTGCCTGAGTCCCAAGGCGGATGCCATGTACTGTTTCTTTGCCATGGCATCCAGCTTCCTAGAATCTTTATCTGGGGGGTGTGAAGCCAAGGGTGTATTAGCCTCATCACAGGCTGCAGTCTTCACAACCCCAACATGGCTCCATTGTTGATACAAGTACTCTGTACCAGAACCTGATAAGGTGTACCTTTTGTCCATCCTTCTGTCGACAGGAGGTACATAATTTGGAGTTTTTAAAATCTTTTGTGTCTGTTTCCCAAAAGACTTATGAAGGGGAATAGACAGTCCCGTGGACTCTGGGATGTCCATCATCTCCACATAATCAGGTTCCTCTTGTTCCTCTACAGCTTCTTCCTCAGGGAGCTGGAGGGTTTCTGCCACTTTCTTGTAAAACATGTAGTGGGAAGGGGACTCAGAAAACCTAGGAGGGGAAACACCATAAAGCCTGTCTGGGGAGATGTCCGGTTCAATGGGCTCAACCAGACCTCCCACACCATCATCATCATCATCATAATCTTCATCCCCCTACAAATCCGGTTCATAGAAATCTTCAGGGGCATAATCTTGAACCGGAGGAACCGACTGAACCGAGCACCTGCCAGAAGGCACCGGATCAGACAGAACTGGATAAAGCAATTCTACAATCCTTATCGCACTGGCAATCTCTTCGGCGGTCAGAAAATGGGTCTCTGGATCCGAATTGGCCGATTTTTCTTTTCTTTTTGTAGGAACCGATCCCTCAGGATCGGCTCTCCTTTTGCCCAAAAAAGTATCACCCTGGTCAGCGGGCACTCCCTCAGGTTCGGTCGGAACCAAACCGGGCTGGCCATCTGGGTCAACGGACTTCACGGCCTCCTTATCCCTGAGCCTACCTAATCTTTTCTCCAGGGTAGACTTACGGAAATTTTTACAGATTTGGCAGTCTGAATCAAGGTGGTCAAACCCCAGACAATAAACACAGGTGGTGTGGGGATCAGCCTTAGCAAAGACCTCCCCACACACACTGCAGTATTGAAACCCAGTGGGCCCGGTTTTTCTTTTGGGTTTCTCAGACATAGCCATCCTAACCACAGACTTGCCCTTTTTATGGCAAACAACCAGGCAAGACACCCTTATCGGTTTCCAACCGTGTCACAGGTATTGGGGAAAAAAACACAAGAAAATGCAGTTTTTTTTGTTTAAACCGATAAGGACCAGTAACCACACTCTAAGTTTAAAAACAAAGACAGAATATATAAATCGCTAAACGGCCGGTTCAGCCGAACCAGTCAAAAAATCTATTTTTACAATTTCCACAAGTTTACTATGTCTAGTTCACTACCTAGTACTTACTGTACCACAGACGGAGATCTGGACCGAAACTTTCGAAAAATAATCGGTAAAACTGAGGACTTCAACCAACTTACGAACCGTGAGCAAAGAAGAAATCTCCAGAGCGGCTGTTCAGTTAGGCGGAGAAAAGAATCTGACAGTTGCGCTTCAAAGTGCAGCAGACAGAGGTTTGAACCAAGCTCGAGCTCAACATTCTATGCTCTGCATAGAAAATTAACCCTCTACTCTCCAGGGCAGTTTGAGAGCTGGGGCTAACTGCAATAGTCAGAATACAGCAAGACTTCATGTTGTTTGAAATGAAAATTACGTACCTACCGTAATTCTTGATCTTCTCTTGTATCTTCACCAATAATTACTGCTTGGGTGTAAGCCGGAGGCGCGCACCCACCACGGGAGTTTTTTTTTTTTTCTCAGAGGAGTCGGTGCCACCTTGAGAGTAATGCATTGTGTGATGTGCGAGGGGCGGCCATTAGGTACCGCAGACTCCTCCTCCATTCCAGTTCTGTTAGCCGGAGAGGCAAAATAAGGCAAGAAAAAAGAGAGCGAAGCAAGAGAGCCGAGGGATAGAAAAAGGAAAGGATATAAACTGAAAAAGGAATAAGCTGGTAGAAGACAGAAAAAAGGGGGTGCCTACCCTAAGGGACCGCAGGGCCTCACTCCTGGGGTGGCTCCTAGGGAGGAGCGCATAAAGGAGAGAAAGAAGAAGGAAGTAGAAGAGAGGGAAGACAAAGAGGACTGTTGGGAGGGGAGAACACTGCCAATTGAGAGATTTGGTTTAAAGGCTTATAAGCTCGGAACCAAAACAAGTTTTGACACAAAAGGCAGATTCTCTACACCTCCCGCCATCCTCAACCCCTTAACTCTAGCTGAGAGCTCACAGACAGCCAAGGCGCAAATTCTGTTCTGAAAGGAGAGCGCCCAACTAGGAAGGGGAAAGAAGCCCACTAGCACCTTAATTAAGTGCTAACACAGATGTGTGTGTGTGTGTGTGTAGGGGGGGGGGGAGAAGCCCAACAGAGGGCACCCCTCTACGTCAAGGATAGAGTGGGAACTCAATCAGACTCCCTGAAAGCAAGGCAAAGATCACCAGATCAAGGAAATTGTAGTGTAGGGCAGCGCTAAAATAGCAGAAGCTGACACAACAGAAGATTGAGACCTGCCAGAGGGGACCTAGAAAAAGGGGACCGAGCCAATTTAAGGGACGGTCTCCTAAACTGTGAACTGAATAACATGGCTAAGAATGGGCCAAACGGTCACCCCTAAGGGCAGACAAGAGAAACCCTAAGAGAACAAGACCCTCAGCCTCCTGCTGGTGGAAAACAGAAGGGAGAGACCCTGGGCTAATCAGACGAGAAGCCTAAGGCTGAGAAGAGCTAGGAGGTGTACCCCAGAGATGAGGAAACGAAGGAAGCCCCTGCAGAAGCCTCCTAGCCCTGGTGGAGAAAAGATGGGTCCCCCAGAAAGTGGAGCGAATCACCCTACGCCGGGCCAGGGGTGACAATCTTGATAGACGAAGCCATGCCGTCCGCCTAATGCAGATCGCTGTCCATGCAAGCCTGGAAGCCACCTCACTGGCGTCGTAAGATGCCTTTGCCTGCTGCCTTGCCAGCTCCAGGCTTATAGCAGAGAAGGCAATGGCCTGTCTGGATTGCTCCGTGTCAGGCATTGATGCTACAAGATGAGACAGTATCGATCATAGATGCCTGTTGTAGGCAGCATGGTGTGCCTGATGTGATGCGATATACAACATCGCACGAGAGGAAGAGAACACGCTTCGCCCCAACCAGTGAAATTGTAGAGAATCTGAGTCCGGTGGTCGGTCGTACGCCAGGCAGCGGCGCCCAGAAGGAGTCTCTAGGGACACCAATCCCAAAGGCGGGTTGGAAAGAGAACCTAGGGACTCAGATGGAGCACAATACCTCCTCCTGCAGTCTGCCGGGGCTGGGATAGGGTCGGCTGGAGACTACCAGGAACGGACAGACACCTCCTGGAAACGTATAGGCCAGGATGGCACCACCAGATGTTGGGTACTGAATTCACTGAGGAATTCACACGTCTCCCGTTTTGTCTTGCCTAACAAAGGAGATACGGAGGTCCCCAACCATCCTCGAAGGGAAGCGCTGATAATCAGTGAAATCAGCGTCGGAAGAGAGGTGAGCAGAGGTTCCTCTCCTTCGAGGAGGAGGCGAGGAGAGGATGGGAACTCTAATGTCAGAGAACTCCTGCAGAGGTGAGACGTGAAACACCCGCTCATGCGCCCATCCTAACATATGAGAAGCCGCGCGGTGCCTCTGAAGGTCTCCCAGGATAACGGACCCATAGGATCGACATGGCCCAGGAGAGAGGGTGGTGGCTGCAGAGGAATGGGAGTAGAGCACCTATGAAGAGGCAACTGTCCTCTGCTAAGGCTCTGGAATCCGGGAATGGGGCCTGAGCTGGCGGGGTCCTGGATAACAAACCAGGTCGCAGAATGAAACCCTGGGGATGCGAACCTAGGAGGAGCCTGGAAGGGGATCCTCCCCTGTGACGTACCTGGGGCTGCAAGGATCCAGAAGGGCAGCCCACAGCAACACCACCGGAGGGGTCCCTCGAGCCTAAGAGGGAGAGGCGGGGCTCAGCACTATGGCTCCTACCTACACCCCCAGGGGTAGCAGGCGAAAGTCTGCGTTCCTCACCCCGGTCCCTCAACCCCTCGGGCTCAGAGGACGCCCTCCTCCTCGATGCCAGCGACAGAGCCCGTCGATCCTGGATTCTCTCAGGGAAGCCCCCAGAAGACAGGGCCCCTTGTCCACCCTGAGAAGGCGCAGCAGCACTGGAGACGGCAGCTGCTACAGCCCCTTCTGGGAGAACAGACCCTCTCACAACCCCCATGCCGTCCCTTCTCAAGGACCCCAGGCTACCCCCAGTCTGGGAGTCCTCAAAAGAAGACTGCTGTGGAGACTGAGGAATGGGCACGCTGGGCCGCTTGACACCGTGTCCCATAGAAGACTCCGATCCCGAGGAATCGGGAAGTCAGGACAGGTCCATGTCTGAGTCGTCTGCTTCTGAGGAAGAGGCCACTAGAAGGACCTCAATACTGGCCACCCCAGGAGTCTCTCGAGAAATGGCGCCGCGAATGGTGCCGGTGCCACTCATGGTGCCGTTCGGCGTCAGTGCACTGGAGACAACGCCAAAACCGGTCCTGGCTAAGCCCATAGCTCGGCCGGGTCCCCGGCACACCCACCGTGCGGGACCCGGTGACGCTGCCGGCGTCGACCAAGGCTCAGCGCCGCCAGCAGTGCCAAGTGCCAAAATGGTGCTGCGGGCAGCACCGAGATCAAGCGGGCGCTGGTAGCGGCATCAGTCCACCCATGCGGGCCCGGCAACCACATACTGCGTCACTGGAAGCCTGCACCTCCGAAGGGGTGACTGCCAAGCGGTGTCCCCACAGCGGCCCCGGGAGGGACCACGGCGTTCCCAGACACCGCAAAAGAGGCCTCCTCCTCGGCAAGACTTGAAGATGATGAGGCCTCCTCCTCCTTCTCCCCAGACCACATAGGCCTGGGAGGGGACCCGGAGGAAGGCCCTAAAGATCTGGCCTGGGAGGCCCAAGAGCGATGCCGTCCTCCAAAAGTCGGCAGGGCCGTGCCGATTTTGAACGCGTGGACTTCGAGAACTCGGCGGTCCATCGAGAAACAGGCGTCGCATGTATCCATGTCATGGTTAGGTTCCAGGCACCGAAGGCAGACATCATGCCGGTCCATCACGGAAAAATGTCAGCCACAGGAGCACCGATGCATAGGGGCATGGCCCACTTTCGACTTTCGCTTAGCTCCCAAACCGGACATGATGCGAAAATAACCTAAAACACAGTAAAGCTCCCAGCGCCGTCAAAAAAGAAAATGGAACGGACTTACCGGAGTCAATGGCGTTGGGAAAAACAAACTGGGATGAAGAGTAAACCGCATGACAAACTAGGCGCAGTACTAAAACTCTCCCGCAGCGCAGCAGGTGCAGCCTCGACGGGAGAAAGCAGAACTGGGATGGTGGAGGTCTGCGGCGCCTAACAGCCGCATCACGAGATGCGTCACTCTCGGGGGCGGTGCCGGTGACGCCGACTCCTCTGGGGAAAAAAAAAAACTACCGTGGCGGGTGCGCGCCTCCAGCTTACACCCAAGCAGTAATGAATGGTGAAGACTGACAAGGGAAGATCTGAAAATTACAAAAACGTGTTCTCTAATAAATTGTATTAGCTAAAACATCACATTTATGAAAAGTACATGCTGAAGTGCTGAATAGCTCTTTAAAGGGGAAATAATTTAGGAATTTATTTGGCAGCTTTAGCCAGGAAATATACACTAAGTCGAAGCTTGTTTCCAGTGAGATGGGAAGGGGGTCAAAGCAAGCACGAGCAGTTCATTGTATCGTAATACATTTAGAAAATAATGTATAAGGCCAGCCCGGTGATGCTGAGGGTTGAGGTGCTGGATGCCACACCTCGCACCACGTCGGCGACCCAGGTTCAAGAACGTGCCCGGACTGCCAGGGGTCGGCAGGGGAGAGAGAGGATTGAGCATCCAGAGGACTGCTCTCCTCTCTCGGGGACAGAGGGGTAGTTGTCCCGCCCGCTGATTGCCCTCTAGCGATGGCTGGGGGGAGATACGGGTGGGGAAGCTCGAGCCGACGTATGAGTCAGTGGGGGGGGAGGGGACCAGGAAATGGAGCTGGCAAGCTCCATGATGGCTCTGCCAGCACCCAACTCGACACCCGGAATCTGGATTTGTGTTCCGGGGTGGGGGGAAAGCAGTCTCTCCTCGCCCCGCCCTGTCACGGGATGGCAACTCGTGGGGGCTCACCAGGAGCATCAGGGCAGGAAAGGTGGGGCCTGAGACAGAGTTCCCTCCGGGGGAGGGACCGGAGCCACCTGCCAGGCTCCCGGAGGGATAAAAATCAATAATTAAAAAAAAAAAAAAACAAGAATATAATGTATAGGCAACCATCCACAACAAGCCTGCATTTGCAATGAAGGGTTAAATTTATTTAATTTTTTTGGTAGCCGGGTAAGGCCCACTAGGCACAGGTGCCTGTTTTTAGGGGCGACCAGCGAGCACTGGGGAGGTTAAGTGACTTGCTCAGAGTTGCACAGTATTCAAGTGGAGGTTGTGGGAATCAAACCCAGGTCTCTTTGCTGGATGTACCAAGCTCATTCACAGCTCGGTACTCTAACCTCTAGGTTATACTGATAGCCCAAACAAATAACAGTGAAGCTTGAGAGGTCCGTGCTGTTATCTCAAGCCCAAGAGGGAAACACTTGTTTGAGTTTTGTATGGTTTACAGGTCCACACACATATATATATATATTTTTTTATAGTATATAGTTTAGATTTTTTTTTTTTACTACTTTTATGGTTTAAGCATATGGTGTAAGCAAGTGATGAAGAGTGAATCTTATACATGCCTGAATAGGACAAATAAGGTATAGTCCATAAGTTAAAATATTTTAAGTGTCTCCTATCAGGCTAGCCCACTGAACTACTGGCAAGGCTGCTGCTAACAATGCCTGTGACCTGGGTTCAAGAATGAGTACAGGACCTTGGAGGCTGACCCAAGGGAAGGGAAACCAAGCATCCCCCAGAACGCTCTTCTCCACCGGAGAGGAACAGTACACTGCTGCTATAACGCCACCTGGGTGACCACAGGTGGCAGTGCACTTGAACCTGCTCATGGGCAAGTGTATGCGAACTGACAACAGAACGCAAGCATGCTTCTCGTGTGCTCCATGGCGCCCTTGCCACTGATGGAGGGAAACTAGAAGAAAGGCCCAGAACATGCAGCATAAAGATGGTGTTCTTGGGTCCCACTGACCAGACAGGCCACCCACCCCTCACACATTAGATGGATCCATGGGGGACAACTGTACACCCCCCAAAAAGAACCCCCATGCAATAACAGCTACTCCATGGAGGTAAGTGCCAAAGAAGGGGAGGACAATACTGGAAGAGGACCAAATGGATGAGAGCAGCACCAGCGTCAGAACAAACGCAATGAATTTCCTATCACCTTTAAAAAAAAAAAAAAAAAAAAAGATTTTCTTACTTTTTCACTTCACCACATGGTTTACTGCTGATGGTTCCTGTGCTTCCTCAGCATTCTCTGATGTCAGTTCCACCATCTCGCACTACTGAATATACAGCACCGAGAACAGGGGCAATGATATCACAGAATGTCAGAAAACCTAGAACTGGACAACAGTAAACAGTGTAGGGAGGGGTACTAGGCCAACTCAGGATAGTAATGACTGTGAGGTCATCTAGGCTGTGCCTCACAGAATCGCCATCACCTTAAGTCGTGCTTCAGGCCTCGTATGCATACATAGGAAGCAGTTAACTGCTCAGCAAGGCACTGGCGGTGGAAAACATACACAGTTACAGATGGCCACAGACAAGGCAGATTTCAAAATAGACTCACCCCAAAACAATTTTTATTGCTGTAGTTTTCAATAAAGAGTCAGGTTGTGCTGGATACATTCCAAGACTCTCTGTTGGTACAGCAACTTAGAGAAGCCACCAGGCAGGCTGCCATCCTCGATGGGGTGCTCACCAACTCAAGAGACAGTAGGAGCAGTACTGGTAGGGGAGCCATTAGGCATCAGCAGCCATAACGCTATCTGGTTTGAGTTGGCCCTGCGGCTCGTTAAACCCTAATCGAGAGCTGAGGTCCTCGATTTCAGAAGGGTGAACTCAGACAGGATGAAGGAGTTGGTCTGGGAGAAGTTAGTCGGGGTAGACGGCATTGGAGGGGTAAAGGAAAGATGGGGGGCAACAAAGGGAGCCATTCTTGAGGCATCTGAGATACACCCGAGGACAGTAACCAAATGCAATATGTACAAGAGGCCAATGTGGTCCTTGGAAAAGGTCAGGGAAGCAGTAAGGACCCAGAAAAAAAGCTTTCATCAGGTACAAAGAAAAGCAAGGGGAGGAAGAATGGGTAGAATACCAAATGAAAACTAGAGAAACAAAGAGGGCAATTAGCGAAACTAAAGCAGACACGGAGCTGTGTATTGCTGAGGGGGTTAACAGCAGGGAAAAGCAATTCTTCAAGTATGTTATGGAATAAAGGAGAAAAGGAGGAGGAATTTTGTTATGCTATCTGAGGGAGGTAGGGTAATAGAGGAGGACAGGCAAAAGGCATCTGTCCTTAATGACTACTTTTGCTCATCCTCACCAGGAAAGACAGTGGGCCCTTGCTAGAGAGTGTCATCAAAGAGGCCACAAAGGGTTTCCCGGAGAGGAGGCAACCACTATTCACCAGCAAAAGGGTCCTGAAAGGGTTAGCAGCTTTTAAGCTAGATAAGGCCCTGGGTCCAGATGGGATGCACCTGAGGGTGCTCAGGGAACTGGCAGAAGAATTAGCTGAATCCCTGGTAGGGCTACTCAAAACATCGTTACAGACAGAGATGGTTCTGAAGGACTGGAGGGTGGTGGATGTAGTTCTGCTCTACAATGGTGGGAGGGGAGTGGAACAAGGAGCAGAGAACTACATACCTGTCGGTCTTACTTCAGTTGTGGGAAAACTGGTAGGAGTCACTAGACAAGGAGGACATAGAGGACTCCTGGAGAGCAGTGGCCTCCAGGATAGTAAACAGCATGGGTTTGTGGCAAGGAGGTCTTGTAAGTCTAACCTAATAGTTTTTTGTAATCTCCCCCTCATCTGGTTCTCCATCAGTCTTTAGCCTCTTCCCCAGCCCCATCACCAATCTTCCAAAGGACTTACCCAACACCTTGTCCTCCCTGGATTGCCCTCCAAGGGCAGGGCTACTGGAAGGAACCCCAATTCCTTCAGTGGTGTTAACATTCGGTCATCACTGACACCCAGTCAGCAGTCTGGGACTAGCAAGTAGATGCAGAACAGCATACAGGGGCGGCCGGCATTTTTCCACTTTTCCTCCCCTCCCACAGACATCAACAGAAGCCCTGTCTGGCGTGTGCACACTGTCACAGTGTGTCAGTGTCACCCTCCCTGTTCCTGCATCTCCGCTAGCACCAGCCACCCATAGACACCAGGTGGCAGTGATGCAGTGGAGAATGGTGGCCCTCCCTCCTCGGAGGAGGCAAGTGTCCCCAGGACCAGGCTGCTTTCCGAACCCAAGTCATCGGTGTCACAAGCGCTAGTGCTACCGCGGCGCCCAGCAGGCCGGCTAGACTTTTTTCTTTGACTGGTAAACAAGGACACTGTAGGGGGTCATGCTGTGGATTTACTCTGTTTTGAACGCCTTCGACTCAGTGCCTCAGAGGCGACTGCTGGAAAAGATGGAGGCTCTTGGTGCGGCACGGGACATAGTAAGGTGGGTAGAAAACCGGCTGAGGCAGTAGAGGATTGTGGTAAATGGGGACATATTGGAAGAGAGGCTGGTCACAAGTGGGATACCACAGGGATTGGCCCTGGGGTTGGTCCTCTTCAATATGTTCATTAGTGACTTTGGAGAAGGAATACAGGACAGGTTGTGTCTCTTCGCAGATGACACAAAGTTCTGCGGGACAGTGGACAGTGATGTGGGAATTAGGGAGATGCAGAATAACTTGCATTGACTGGAGATGTTGTCCAAGGTCTGGCAGTTGAAATTCAACACCAAAAGTGCAAGGTGATGCAGCTACTCGGCAAGAACCCCAGGACAGAGTACTGAATGGGAGGGGTTAATTAAGTTGAGCACTACGATAGAGGAAAGGGACCTAGAAGTCACCATTAGTGACACCCTCAAACAATCAAGGCACTGCAATAAGGTAATTAGTAAGGCAAACAGGGTGTTAGGATGTATCAGAACAGGAACTGACAGCAGAAAAAAAGAGATAATATTACCTCTTTATAGATCAATGGTAAGGCCACACCAAGGTACTGCACCCAGTCTGTAGTCATCTCAGAAAAGATAAGGACAGGCTAGAGGCACTATAGTGAAGGGTGATCAGGGTGATAAAAGGCCAGTAGGGCAGATCTTACAAGGATCAGCTCAAAGCACTAAACACGCACTCACTGGAGACCAGATAGAAGAGAGGTAATACGACAGAAACCTTCAAATTCCTTAAAGAGCTAGTGTACTGCCTAACACTAATATTGTTTTTTAAAAGCAGTCAATCGTTACTTTACATATCTGGGATACTTTTTCTTTGCCCTTTGGGTGATTAGAAGATTGTTTACCTAATATTAGTAGGTGTGCTGTGTAGAACAGCACTCTGCCTGGCACCTGACATATCTAGTTCTGTTCCCCCCACTACATCATCAGCACTGTGATCTCCCTGTCTGTGACATCACACATGACTGACCGGGCAGCTACTGAGTGGCTCTTCCTGAGCACCTGTGATGCCACAATCAGTGAGGTCACAATGCTGATGTAGTGGGAGGCATAGAGAGAGCTATGTCTCCTGCCAGGCTGAGAGCTGTTCCACCCATCCAGCACAATATTATCACATAGAAAACTTCCTAATGAGCAAAAAGGAAAAGAAAGATTCTTCAAAAATAAAAAGTTACAACTGTTTACTTCTTAAAATTTGCGTAATTTTCCTGTCTGCCTATTTTGGTTCCACTAGCTCTTTAAAGGAATACATTTGGTGAACAGCAAGAGTTATTTAGCATAAGCACCAGCACGAGGTCAGAGGGACACGAATAGAAGCTGGCAGGTGGAAGGTTCAAGAGGGATAAGAGGCAGTATTATTTTACGGAGAGGGTGGTGGAACCATGGAACAGTCTGCCAGCCAAGATGGTAAGCACCAAAACCATAAATGGATTAAAGCAAGAGTGGAAGCGAGTGAAGGGTATAGTGGCTATTCAGGGCAACAGTACCAGGGAGGGGAATTATGGGTGGCTAGTGAGGGACGGAACCTTGGATGAAAATTAGTTCCTGGGGATTGATAAGAACCTATGGACAGACTGCACGGACCATCTGTCTTTTTCCACCGGCATCGTCTAGTTTCTGAAAAGAGCTAAAAAAGGATTTGGGGAATACCAGTCAAGTGAAATTAGGCATTTTCCTCTGAAATTACAACACTGCAAAAAAACTTATTATATTACTTTCTAGTTATATTTAATATATTTTCTGTATTTAGCATCCCATTTTTCATTGAAACACTACACATAAAATTAAAGCAGGACCCAGCTGGCCCACTGGCGTAGTGGTAGTGCCACTGCATGCAGCGCCAATGATCCGAGTTCAGGAGTGAATTTGGGATGTGAGAGGGGTGGCTGGGAAGGAGGACTGAACACCTGACAGGATGCTCTCCTCTGGAGAGGGGGTGGCACAGAGCTCAGCAATTGCCTGGCCCCTAGTAGTGGCTGGTTGGCAGGGCACATGGATCGCAGGAAGGA
Organism: Neoceratodus forsteri; assembly: GCA_016271365.2. Classification (NCBI taxonomy): domain Eukaryota; kingdom Metazoa; phylum Chordata; order Ceratodontiformes; family Ceratodontidae; genus Neoceratodus; species Neoceratodus forsteri. The sequence goes on along the minus strand of CM028138.1, from coordinate 279,961,825 downwards.
GCAGTGGAACGGCAAACGTCTGACGTGCCATGTATGAAGTGAGAGTGGTGCCGTCACTGACACCACTACATGCAAGCTCCGCTGCGTCAATGGGGAGGGAGGGAGGGCAAGAAAATATGAGGGGAAAACTCCCCAGCTGGTAGGATGACTTCTGAGCAACCGCAGGCCCCAAAGCCGACAATCAGGTACCACCACAAAACAAGCCGTTCTGCAGCAGGGGTTGGGGAGACCTACCTCCCCCACCAGGGAAGTAAGCCCTGGAAGAAAAAGCAGGCAGGGTAAGTCGTAGGGAAAATTGAGGGACAGTGTTGGGTGGGTGTCAGGAAGGGAACCAAGCAGTGCTCAGGGGATTAAAAAAAATAAATAAAACTACAAAAAAAATAAAAGCAGGACCCCGTCCCCTAGACTTTATCTAGGCTGGCTGCTCGTGAACGTGACATCACAACTGATCAATGCAGAGAAATCTGACAATCTAGCAAGCCGAGAATTAGGATGTCCCATGCAGATGAGATCTAAGGGACAGTGACCCTAGGTCATGGATCAGTGTTCACAGAGTAAGCAAACCAGAAAGCTGGATAAAAATGTACAATATGGGATAAGCCTTTTTTTTATCTTTCCTCACTTCTTCTGTTATTTATTCCCTTTTTGCTTGGTTCTTCTACTGGTCTTTACACTGTACTGGCTGAGTAATTGGTTTAGCTCTTATTTACCTTTTATTAGAACTATTTAGAGGTTTTGATGTGTTACACGTGAACAGATATTGCTGGAGGTACCACATACTCTGGAGAATGACCTCTCTATAATATTACTACTGCACTCATTACAGGATTACTTACATTTTGTTAAGTTGTATTCTTCTAGTTTTGCTGAAAATTTGAAGATATAGATTTATTTACCGTATTGAAATTCATGTTATATTTTTAAATTCAAAAAAATTGTATTGATAAATAAAAATTATAAAAGTTGTTCTTAATGTTAGAATGTTAAGAACAACTTCAAATGAGACTAACCGTGGGTATGGTTAAAACTGACATTCATTAATTCTACTTCAGAGAGGGTGGTGGACCCTTGGAATAGCTTACCACCTGTGGTTGTGGAGGCCAAAACAGTCACCGCTTTTAAGCTAGCGTGGGACAAGTACTGCGGTAATCTCAGAAGAAGAACAGAATGGGGGTATGCAATCTGGACAGAGTAGATGGATCACACAGTCCCCTTCTGCCGACCGTTCTTATGTTCTTATCTTAATGTACAGAACATAGCTGAGCACAGCTGTGAGTGGGAGCAGTGAGCTAAGGAGGGGATCGGTCATTAAAAAAAAAAAAGTGCTGTGGATGTCTAAAACTGCCAGCGGCTCAGCGGTCTTTGGCTCAGTCACATGACAATATGCTTACAGCTTAAATATGCTTACACGCTAATCCTGTATTATAAAAAGTAAAGAAAGCACTTAAGTGTGAAGAACTCGTGGATTCTCACACCTCGTAGGTACTGTGACATCATATGACATCACAGTACCTAACAGGGGTGGAATTTAAAGCAACAGTGCATGACAGCAGTGAAAATTCTGACCTATACTTGTTTATTCTATTTCAGACTGCCCTTTATCTCCTGACTTGTATGGTATCATTCTTCCTCCATTGAGTCTACTTTAGCATTTTTTTGCACATTTGAAATAATGAAAGAGTGCTCCTTTTAATATGGCTCGAACCCACTTTTCATCAGCATTCTCAGATGTTTATGTGCATTTCCTGTCCCATCAGATCCAGGAGCAGTGTCTGCTGCATGCTAGTTCATTAAAGTCATTAGAAAAGCGGTCTTAATAGGTGTTCAAAAACTGCACAGATTACTAACGAAAATTTAGTCCAAGTCATATTAAAAGGAGTGTTCCTTTTACTATTGTAAGTGTAAAAAAATTAAAAAAAGCACTACAGACTCAAAATGTAGGGATAACAGGGGTATAAATACAAGCCAGGAAATGGATCGAAAATAAAAATATAGATCAAATTTTTCACCACCATCATGCACTGCTGCTCTAAGGAAAATGTGGTATGTTCTGCGGAGGACCGAAATCCTGGCTTTGGTATTCTGCTAAGAAGTCTGGTATACTGTTCAATTCTTTGATTAAGTACAGTACTCTGGGAAACTGTTGTAGCTCCTCCCTCCACCCCTCTGCTGTCCCTCATGTCACAGCGTGGGGGAATAAATATCAGAAGAGGCAAATTTACAGGTTTAAAACACACCTTGATGTGATAATACAGGTTACTCACCTGTAGCAGGAGTTCTAAGAATGGTATATGTTGTTCATCCACACTATCTGGCAGGTTCCTTGCCGCTTTAAATCTTGCCGGAAGGTCTTCAAGCTGGCTCCTCCCACCCACCCGGGTGGTAAAACTCACGGTTCCGTCCCATGACGCCAGATCTAGCCCACTGGAAGCCAGGTTGTGTGTCGAAGCCGGGGAGGTCCGTTGGGTCGTGTGAATGAACATATACCATTCCTAGAACTCCTGTTACAGGTCAGTAACCTGTATTTCTAGGGACATGGATATGTTGTTCATCCACACTGTCTGACAGACTCCTGGCAGTTCTCCGGGAGGGGGGAGGCAAGGCGCACACCCCCTACTTAGGGAATAATGACTGGAGAACCGAGGCCCCAAAACCAGCATCCCGGCGTGACACAAGGTCGATGTGGTAGTGGGTGATGAAGGTGTGTGCTGACCTCCAGGTAGCAGCCCTGCAGATTTCCTGCATAGGGACTTCCCTGGAAGCAGCCACCGATGCAGCGGTATGGCGGGTAGAATGAGCTCATCCCTCTGGAAGGCTCCATGCCTGCCAACCTATGGCACAGATCTATGTAGGAGGTGACCCACCTGCCTATCGTCTGCTTGGCTACAGGTCTGCCAGGTGAGGCTCCAGCGTAGGTGACAAACAGCTGCGAACCTCTCCCCGAACTTCAGCCGTCCGCTCCTTATAATAAGCAAGCGCTCTTCTAGGGTCCAAAGTATGGAGCCTATATTCGGCCTCCGAGGTGTGATTGGGGTAGAACACCGGCAGAGTCAACACCTGGTTAAGGTGAAACTGACACCACCTTTGGAAGGAATTTTGGTTGGGGGCGCAGGACAACCTTGTCCCCGTGGAAGACCAGATAAGGAGACTCGATGGAAAGCGCCTGGAGCTCTCACATCCTTCTGGCTGACGTGATAGCCACCAAGAAGGCGGTCTTCCACGACAGGTGAGAGATGTCACACCTGTGCATCGGTTCGAATGGCCTGCCCATGAGCTTAGCCAATACCAGAAGTAGATCCCACAGAGGTGGAGGTTCTCGCACCAGAGGGGATATGTGATCAAGGCCCTTTGAAAAAGCGCCCGACCACCTTCTCTCGCCACCGACTGCTTCCGGCCGCGCCCGATGGCTAGCCGATAGCTGCCAGGTGCACTTTAAGGTTGTCGACCAAAGCCCTTGCTGAGAAAGGGACCATAGGTAGTCCAGAATGCTTGCCAAGGAACAGGAGGAAGGTTCCAGGCCCTTGCCCTGACACCAAATGGAGAATCTCTTCCATTTGAAGGCGTAGCATTTTCTGGTCGACTCCTTACGGGACGCCTCAACGACGCTGAGGACCTCGTCGGAAAGACCCAAGGCCTGGAACTCTAGCCGCTCAGGAACCAGGCCGTCAGGCGCAGGGATTAAAGGTCCGGATGGACTGGAAGCTGCCTCGGGAGCCTGGAGCTGAGACTGAGGAGATCTGGATACCAGAACTGGCGGGGCCAGTCTGCGGCTACCAGAATCACCTGCGCCTTGTCCCTCCTCGCCTTGAGAAGCACCTTGTGGATCAAGGGAAATGGGGGAACGGCGTAGAAGAGGCCCGGGGTCCGTGGCCTTGAGAAGGTATCTCCCTGCAGCGAGCCCTGCTGAGGGTGGCGGGCATGAAACAGTCTCAGCTTCGCATCTCCCTGGAGGCAAACAGGTCTGCCTGAGGCGTGCCCCAGCGGGAGAAGAGATCTTGTACTACCTCCGGCAGGAGACACCACTCGTGGGACGCAGCCCTTATCCGGCTTAGGGCATCGGCCAGAGTGTTGGAGGCTCCTGCCACATGAATGGCGAGGAGATCCGCCTCCAGGCTGCGCATGAGTGACCAAATGCGGAGAGCTTCCCTGCACAGAGGCATGGAGCGCGTCCCGCCCTGGCGGTTTAGGTAGTACATGGTCGTGGTATTGTCCATCTGGACCTGAACCACTTGACCCGTAGAAAGCGGAGGCGGGCGGTGAGGCTAGGCAGACCGCTCGAAGCTCCAGCAGATTGATGTGGCATCGGGACTCCCAAGGGGACCAGAGGCCGTGCGCTCTGTGCTCCCCCAGATGGGCACCCCAACCCATCAGAGAGGCATCGGTCGATAGAGAGACCGTCAGCTCTGGGCGGACAAATGGGATGCCCTCCTGCAGATGTGCTGGAACAGTCCACCACTGGAGAGCGTTCCACATCCCCTGGGTCACTGTCACTAGCTGATCCAGCGGATCGAAGTGCTGTGACCATTGGCTGGCCAGTCCCCATTGAAGGGGACGCATGTACCAGCGAGCCCAACGGACCACACTGGTGCAGGCTGCCATGAGGCCCAGGAGGCGCAGGAAGTCCCGGGCAGGGCGCGATTGCCCAACCTGAAATGATTGGGCAAAGAAGGAAAGAACCTCGGCCCTGTCCGCCGGGAGCCGTGCTCTGGCTTGAAAAGAGTCGAGCTCTGCCCCGATGAAATGTATCACCTGCTCTGGCACGAGTTCCGACTTGACCTCGTTGATGAGGAGGCCAATCTGAGAGCAAACCTGGAGGGCCAGAACTCTGGACCGCTCCACCTCTGCTCTGGAGGGGGCCGCAATCAGCCAGCCGTCCAGGTAGGGGTACACCCAGATCCTTCGGCGCCACAGGAATGCTGTCACCACTGCCATGCATTTGGTGAAGACCCTGGGAGCTAGGGAGAGGCCGAAGGGCATGGCCCGGAACTCGTAAAGGGATCCCTCCGCTCTGAAGCGGAGGAATCTCTGATGGGAAGAACGGATTGGGACGTCAAAGAACACATCCTGAAGGTCCAGGGAACAGAACCACACGCCTCGTTCCAAGGATGGGATTATCTGAGCCAGAGTGACCATCCTGAAGGTCCGAGACCTTAGGAACCTGTTCGGGTCGAGCAGGTCGAGAATGGGGCGCCAGCCCCCCGTCTGTTTTGGGACCAGGAAATACCTGGACACAAACCCCGGGTCTGGAGGAGGATCCATCACCTTCCTGATCACCTCTTTTTCGAGGAGCAGGGCAATATCAGCTCGGCAGGCCAACAGTGAGGCTGCAGACCTCGTGGCCCCCCGAGGGGCGACAGCTCGGAAGGTTGGGGCCTGCTCGAACTCCAGAGGCAGGCCCTTTCCCACCACCTCCAACACCCAGTGGTCCATGGTGATAGCGGGCCAGGCGGAAAGGAAGTGGTGGAGCCGCCCCCCCACGGGAGGCACCCAGGGGGGAGTGACGAGGCTGGGGGTGACACCCCTCAACCCGCCACTGGGCAGGCTTGGAGGAGGGACCGCCGAGGGACCTCCTGGGCCTTTACCTCCTGTTTCCTGTTAGAGGAAGCCTGGGCTTGGGTTTGGGATGCCAAGCACGAGCCTGCTGCCCTGGTGCTGTTGGGCGGGCGTGCAGGCGAGAAGGATGAAAGGACTTGTGCTGCTGCTGTCGGCGGCCTTTGTCCTTCTGGGCGGAGGTGACAGAGTCCAGAGTGGCATTGGACTTCTCGATCCGCTGGAGGTGACCTTCCACTCCAGGGCCGAAGAGGTCGGTCCCCAAGAAGGGGACGTCCGCCAATTTGTGCTGGGTATCCGCCGTGAAGGTGGATATCCTCAGCCATGCTCTGCAGTGCATGGCCACCGCAGCCGCAAACGACCTGGCACAGGAGTCTCCTATGTCCAGAGCTGTTTGGAGCTGCTGCTTCGCCACCGCCCTACCCTGGTCCCGAACCTGCTGGACCGTGGTCTGCAGGTCGGCCGGGAGATGAGCGATCACCTCATCCAGGGAGCCCATGAGGGCGTGAGAGAAGTGTGCCATCAGCACGGCCGAGCTGGCCTGGCGGAGGCCAAGGGAGGACGAGTGTACACCTTGCGCCCCGCGAGTCCAGCTTTTGGACTCCTTGTCGGGGGCTTGTCCACGTCACTAGCGTTCCCGGAACGCCGGAAAATGCTGTCAGTGACCAACCCCTCGGCAGAGGGGTGTTCTGAAAACCCGGGCAAAGAGCCGGTAGGGACCACATACTTCCTGGCCATCCTGGCCGAGGGCGCAGGGCAGGAAGCAGGCCGCTGCCAAAGCTCCAAGACTGGGCCAACAATGGCTTCAGCCACCGGAAAGGCCTCCGTGGGTGAATCCCCTCGGTCCAGTATCTCCGTGAGGGGATACTCGGCCCATTTGGATACGGGCTCAAGCTGCATCCCGGTGGACTCCGAGATGAGCTGAAGCAAACCCATGAAGGATGGGCTTTCGTCCAACGACTGGCTCCCGGAGGACTCCAGGTCAACCGGCCTGGAGAACAGGGAGTCGTCGTCGTCAGACTCGGAGAAGTCCGCGAAGAGCTGCCTAGGGCCTGAGCCACCCTCCACCTGCCGAGGACTGTCGGGAGTGAGGGTGACCGACAACCTGTGGGGCAGGCCTTGACCCGACCGAGAGTCCTTGGTCGGCGCCCCCGATTTCGGCTGTGGAGGTGGAGGTTCCACCACAATCGGTGGGGCAGCAGGTTTCGGCCGAACAACCGGCCCAGGCTTGGGCAGCTTGACTGCAGCGAGGGGTTGTTCCGGCCGCTCGGGTGACAGCCACTTGATGGCCCGGGAGGGAGTCGGCGTCGACTTGCTCCTGGACAAAAGTAACTGCTGCCGCATCAGGTCCTCGTAGCGTCGACGCAATTTGCGCCGAAGCCTCTCCTCTTCCAAGGAGGAAGACGAGGACGAAGCGCGCGGCGCTGCTTACCTCGTGCCGAGACCCTGATGTTGACTGGATCGGCTGGACCGAGAAGAAGTCCGAGACCGAGATCCTCGGTGTTTCCAAGGACGGGAATGGGAAGGAGCGGGGGACACCCGCTCTTCCCTCGGCTCGGACACCTTAACCAGGGACTGCTGCACCGGGGGCGCAGGCAGATCCTCGGTCTCCACCGGGGGAACCGGCGAAGAAGGGTTGTCGGCTTCACCAGTCGACAACCCGTCCGACGGGTTGAGAAAAATCTCGACCACGTCGACGGGAGTCTCTGCCAGCTGGCCTGACGGGGACGCCGTGAAGCCAGCGGCCTTAGCTGCAACCTCGACCGAAGTCGACAGTCGGCTCTCCGGGGAAGGAGACCTCTCCCGCTCCCACGAATGCCGACGATGGGACTTACCCTTAGAATCCTTCTTTTTGGACCGAGAGGAATGTCCTGATGGCCCCTCTCCCTTCGTGGAAAGGGACTGGCAAAGCTCCCTGAACGAAGCTGAATACGAGGTACCCAAAGAGAGCGGGATAAATGCCTCGACCGAGGAGGAGGAAGAAGATGCAGCCTGGCCCGCCTCCTCCTCGAGGGCGATCATCTGCTCGAGCTGCTCAGCCGAGCCAGCCGCCGCGGTAACCGCCCAACGGGCCTCCTTCGACTTAACCAGCGGGTAGCGCTTCTCGGGGCGCCCTAGCTTTAACCAGGCAGCACGGTCCTCCAGGACGTTGGCCCAGAACGAACAGCACGACTCGCAGGCCTGCGGGTCATGTTCTAGGCTGAGGCAGTAGACGCACGTGGAGTGCGGGTCCGTCCTGGACATCTTCTGCCCACAAGGGCACCGCCAAAAACCGGGAGTCGATGTGTCCATCGCAGCCATGAGGGAGAAAGATGACCGAAGTCTTGAAATTTTAAATGAGTTTTGAAGTAACCAAGAATTAGGATCCAGTTTATCACGAGCGCTAAGGAGGAAACCTGAGCTTCCAAGCGTAAGGAAGATCTGGCGTCATGGCGCGGAGCCGAGAGTTTTACCACCCGGGTGGGCGGGAGGAGCCAGCTTGAAGACCTTCCGGCAAGATTTAAAGCGGCAAGGAACCTGCCAGACAGTGTGGATGAACAACATATCCATGTCCCTAGAATTTATTTTTCAAAAGTTCAAAAAATAATAAATGAACAAAAAAAACTGCAAAGAAAATCACTACATAACATCAGTAGTTTCTCACATAAAACAGTCCTGGATCTTAGAGCTCCTAAGACCCTTCTCATCTGCATTCAACAGCTTGTCTACAATAGCAGTAGAACCTCTCTCCTCTCTCTCTCTCTCTCAGGGCTGAGCCCCATTGGGCTGAACTGAAATGAACTCAGTGAAGAGGTATTTATACCTTTATGGTGGGATCACCTGACTGAGCCCTCTTCTATTTACAAGTCTGGACACGCTGTTTCATGTCTGAACATGTTTCAAAACCACTGGGGGGAGGGTTATTCCAGGGGACTTCCTGGTTCAGTTAAAAGTACAGTGTACATCTTCACAGATATTGACTCTCTATATCTCCAGTTCACAGTGACTAAGCACTTTTATAAAATATACCACATTCTCATACATAGAACCTTATACAGTAACAAGTTTATAGTGTGCATTTACGAAAATACCGTAAGGATTTCTTATAACACTACTAATCATGAAATTATTATTGCTTTCTATGGCTTCTGAATCCTTTTTATTTACAAAAAAGGCTGTATTAACTGTATTCATTCCTATTTAAAATAGCCTGCATAATGCTTTTTGTACACAAAATGCACTAATGCACTTCACACAACACCTCTCCGGGTGTTTGGCATCATTCCAGGGACTGGATGGATGGAAATGGAAAAAGAATGAAAAGACAGAACTAGTAGGAAGTTTAATAGGGATAGTAAAGAGCCACGCTAGGGTAGGGGGGGGAAGAAGAAAAGAGAAAAGCGTTAACAGTTGCTAGGAAATAAGGAGATACAAAAGTGATCCATCAGTCACTGCCGAGGGTGTAACCTAACTCTGCCACACCTCATTAGGAGGGGACAGCCCTCATGTTACGCATTTATTTTACAATTTACTTAGAACAGCCCAATTGAGATGCAACATGTAATAATTTCCAGTGGGATCCTGCTTGTTCCCGTTTCTGCAGCTGGGTGGACTGGAGCACTTTAAATGACTTGCCCAGGGACACACCTCACCCTCAGAACTGCTCTTTCCCACATGGAGAAGCTGCTGCCCACACAGATAGAGTTATAAACTCTATCTTCAAAAATTTAAAGCACACCATGACGCTAAAGCAAGAAGCTGATGCACCGCATTTAGTGCTTGTATCTCCACATCTAACTGTTCCACATTTTCCCACGGTTGAGTGCCAGTGTCCTAAATTTCATCGACAACGTTGAGAGGTACGTGTCTTCCCCCATCTTTCCCCATCAGTCTCCCTCCCCCACTCATCTGAGCCACACCACCCTTGCACCAAGGAGTCACCTTCAGAAAGGAACAAAAATACAAAATACAAACAGCGCCCTCTGTTCAACAGCTCAGCGTAAGGGCAACTACTACTAAATGACAGCAACGTCGACAAGTAAGAGTGCAGTCAAAAAACCTATGGCATTTCACATGAGAATAAATATCAGAGCATTCTCAGTGTGTTCAAAATGAGAAAAATAACTTTCTGAGCATGCACAGTGACCAGCCTCATTTATTTTGTTCATGTTGCCAAAAATAATGTTTATCTGGACAAATTTATTTTCACAGCTATTGTATAAACAGTTAACTCTTCAACCAAACATCAAAAATTTAAAAGCTATAATAAATGATGTTGCATAAATTAAATATGCAATGGTCTGACTCAAAATCAGCACTTGTAAGATAGCAGGACGTTCATAACTCACACATTGGTCTGTCATTTGTGAGGTATGGTCCTTCCCTTTCACATAGGAAGATAAAATGTATATTTCGAGTCAGGCCATTGCACATCCCCTGTATATGAAAAAAAAAAAGCTTCAAAGTGTTTGGAAATTGTGTCTTCAGAGTTTACCCTGCGATGGCAGGGTGCACTTACTATGCCCATCGTAGGTATGAGTGACTCACTTCTCACAAGGACTAGCAGTGCTGGGACTGCTCAGCTTCTTATCAATTGAAACTCCAAGGAAGACACGCCTATAGCCACAATACACACTACATGGAAGCATATAGCGGTTGTCGCCCCCCCCACCTAATTTTTAAATGTCCCCCATTTTACGTTACCTTTACAGTCCTGCGGTGTCCCGAGCCATCCCAGTAACTAAAGGTGATCTCAATCTCTTCACCTGAAATCAAAATCCAAAAATGAACCAAATATTACACTTCATTTAGTGAACTGCAAGTCAGCAGGCAACTGCTTGCAACATGGCCTGTACTGCTGTTGGGTTTTGAGATATACCCATTTGGCTCTAATATCAACCACATTTGTCTCTATTAACAGTATCTGTCTTTGTTGGGGGGAGGGGAGGTTATAGCCCCCATGTCTATTACCAGTCATTAGGCACCTAAAGCATTGGGGGGGTGGGGAAGACTCTGATCACTTAGGTGGCAACATCTGTTATTACAGCATTCAGAGAAGGATGATTAGGATGCACGAGGGAATAACGCAACCCCGAGCCTAAGACTGAGGCATTCATTGGCCAGGATACTGTTCTGTTATCCCCCACAGTAAAACACCAACAGCCCTATCATACTATATTGACATGTGTCCTAACATTACTTAAATATGAAAATAAATACGATAGCTGGAGCTCAATCAGAATAACAGTCATAGCTAGATAACCATACAATGGTCCTAATCTGAGAACATTCCATTTCAATATAGTTTTATCTGAACTATTGGGGGAGGGAGGGAGGGAGGCTTAGACTGACAATAAGTTAAGGAGCCTTTCTCCTCTAAGTCACAGACTCAAACCCAGCCCAGGTCGACAGTGGTTGAGAGCAGTTATCTTATAGTTGTTCAGTGGCCAATGTAAAAGAAGTTGTGGTGGTTTTCAGTCCAATTCCTAGTGGACCAAAAACCACCAACACATCTGGTGCTAACTGGCACCCTTGCTTGCAGTCTTACATAAGAAGGACTGAATGGACATGCAGTCTTAACTACCTCACCTGCCCACTAGAAACGGGCCATCGATAATAGGGTGGAGGAAAGTTAGCAGCACAGTGTGGGAGGGGAGCTTTCAATTAAGCCACCCCATGCTGAGCTCATCAAGTAGACAAAACAATTTTCATGTAAATGATGACATGACATGAGGAAAACTGAAAGATAAGGGCTGCTTCCCCTCCCCCCAAGCACCTCACCACCACCACCACGTGCAGTTAGAAACAATACAAAGCTCTACACCCCAGTACTTTGAAAGTTCAAAGAAGTCTAGCTTACTAGGCTCGGGTGTCCTACAACAGCAGGTCAGAAGGGGACAGTAAAGATGAATGGTGGTGGGGACACTGTGCACAAAATATTTAGTCTTACTGCTGTTCGCTTCATTACCCTGAAGTTTATAATACAGCACGTTTGATCTTTGTACTTACCAACCCCCATGCATCCATCTGTCCCCCCCCTCCACCCTGATGATGGTAGCCACCCACATGCACCCTTTCAGCTGTTAGAGCAGGCAAGCGGATGCCAATGCTACTCTGATTAGATCACAGGGAGGTGCACAAATGCCAGGCATTTCACATCCTCCCAGACCAGAAGCTAGGTGATTTGCTTAGAAGGTACCACAAGAATACTAAGAACATTTTCTGTTTATGACCTGTAGTTTTCCCTGTGTGTACACTGACTCCTGAGCTCAAGAAATCTGAGTTTGTGTTCAAGTATGACTCCTGTCTCTCTTTGTATTGACCAAAGAGGATCACACAATTGGCGCCAGCAGTCACCCTGGTTGTCAAGAAATCCTAATTCAACTGCCACACAAGCACCTTGCTTCCATAATGCATGCAGCCTCTAGCCAGCCCCTTTGTAGAATTTCAGGGAACACACAAGAGGATTTTGTGCCTTTGAGTGTGTGCTGGCTGGAGGGAGGGTCGGGGCGGGGAATGGGCATTTGGCTCACTCCAAACTGTTACCAGGCATGAGGAGAAACCATCCAGCAAAACAACTGTAGGTGGTAAGGGGCATTTACCCTACAACAACAGACTCCAACTTACTTTTAATTTTCTCCTGCTTGCGCTCCCACTCCTGTCGGAGCTCTTCTCGTAGGCGGTTTTCTTCTTCCTGTAGGGAAAAACAAATGCAAAGCCTTCAAAACCCAGATAAGTTTCTACGATGGCATTCAAAAAGGGCTTACTCCTCTGTCTACTTATAGACGTGCAGGGATGCCCACAAGAGGTGGTGGATTTGGGGAAGGGGGAGATGGGAGATAAGCACTGTTGGGGAAGGGGGGCTGACCTACAAGCTGACCCTCCATTGCGAGCAGCTCTGGGGCTTGCACACAGTTAAAGGAGAGCCATGTCAACCCAAGGTAGAAACATAAGTAGAAAATAAAAAAAATAAAAAATGTAAGTACAGACAGTCCGGTGTCATGGAGGGAGTGTGCTGTGCTGCCACCTCGGACACTGGTGTTGGTGCCCCAATTGTGGAACCCCACACGGGCTCGCAGAGAGACACATTCAGCTGCCAAGAAAGTTAAGTCACCAGCCACCTGGCATTAATGCACCCTCTGTCAATCGGATAAGAAGAGGCACTGGCATCAGCCATGTAGGCAAACACTCGCTTGCCCTCCCAGTTAGAGAAAGGGTGCAGCTGTGGCGACCCTGATCATGGGGGAGGGGGAGATACAAGGAGGAGGAGAGAGAGAGAGAGATAGACCTAGTAGCAATGACACACAGTTAACGTGTCATGCTGTTGAACGAGTGCCCCTTAATTTTACTGCCCATCTCATCACAAAATTAAAGGAGAAAGCAGGTCTCTGAGGGTCTCCCAAGAAGGGAAAGGAGCCCTCCCCTGGACACAAAAGAGCTGAAATCTCAAGCGGAGCAGCTTGGGCGAGGAGCTATGACAGCTGTTTCAAGGCTCCAGGCGGCAGCCAATCAAAGGCTAAGCTGTGCCCTTCCTCCCAAGCTAGCCAACCGAGCATGAGTGCCCTCTGGCCTTCTGAAAGAGTTAATCAGACAGGAACACTTATAGCCCTTCCATGTCGTGGTCCTTTTTTAGCTGCACAACCACCAAGCAGCCCGCCATGCAAAGGACCAACGCAATAAGGACATCAGAGTCTGCCCAATGAAGCAACTAGCAGTTGGACACTCTGCTCCTCAGAAAGGAGGTGGGGGACCAGAATAGGAGCGAACTAGGCGACTGAGCAAAGCAGGAGGAGGTAGGGAGGCAAGTTTCCTGTTATACTCTTATTGTAGCTCACATACCACAAAGAAATGAGGGGTGTTAGGGTCAAGCCAGGAATTAGGTATAGGTAAAATGTCCTATCTAGGGTAGCGGTAAATAGGAGTTTACAGTAAGCTACAAATGTGGGATTACGTGTAACACCCTATCTACAGCAAGGAAAGAAAAGGGCTTAACGTCAGCAGAAGTGTGGGGATAGGTGAAACATCCTATCTAGGGTAAAGTAGAAAAGGGTTTAGAAAAAGCAACAGTTTGGGAAAAGTGATGCACCATATCTAGAGGAGGGGTAAAAAAAAAAGGGGGGGGGGTTATGTTAGTGCCTATATAGGGTAAGGGAATAAAAGAAATTCAAAGAGCTAAAATTACAGAGACAGTAGGAAGTACAGGATGATGGGAATGGTGCAGTGCAGTGGCATTCTTCAGGGAGACCTTCTGGAGGCTACATGGTTGCCCCATCTGCATGCACCTCTCTGGGCTGAGGAAGGAGGTTGCCAGACTCAAGGCTGAGTTGGCTTGGGTTCGGGGGACCTACTCCACCACCCAGGGACCACCTAGTCTACCACCGCTACCTCAAAGGATGCCAAAGAGGAGGAGCGGCTGGACAACGGAAGGCTTGAGGAAGGTAAGGGTGGTACAGCATCCCTCAGCCAGTACCACTATGAAACTCTGACGCCGCACAGGCCGGGCAGGAATGTCCCACAAAGGCACCCTAAGTAATGACCGGGGTGGATGTGGGAGGTCCTTCATAGTGGAGACCAGAAGAGGGGTGGCAGAGGACCCCAGAAGAGGAGGAAGTGAATCCTGGTGGGGGACTCCATACTGAGGGGGATACAGTTGGGAGCAGGTAGGGATGAGCAGAGGGAGGTTAAGTGCTTTCCCGGTACCATGGCTCAAAAGAACGGAAAGAGGATCCAAAGGATTACTGGGGCAGCAGGAAGGGATGGACAGCTGGACGTCATTATCCAACTGGGGACTAATGACCTGGCTACGGATGAGCCAGCAATAGATGAAGAGGAGTTCAGGGAACTGGGGAGGGGTTTTAGGCAATAAGCACAATCTGTGACCTTCTCAGAGGTGCTGTCTGTCCACGACAGGGGGGAGGGACAGGATTCTCTGCAGCAGGAACTTCATCGAATGGTTGAATGATTAGTGCAGAAAGGAGGGATTTAGATTTGTTGGGAACTGGGGCCCCACCTGGAGGGATAAAGGCCTGTACAGGGGTGCCTGCCAGCATCCATCCAGGAGGGGCACCGTGGTCCTCAGTGAATGGTTTAAATGCTACACTGGCGAGCATTCAAACTAGCTGAGGGAGGGCGGATTGAGGCAAGGAGATATAACTGCCCACCCCACCCCCCAATATGCTTACAAGGTCAAGAAATACAGAAGGAAAAAACTCCCAAAAGGAACCAATTAACATAAGAATCCAGGGGTAGAAGGAAAGGGAGATAGGGAGATAGAAAAAAGAATAGCGGAGGAAATAAGGGAGGGCAAGTGGGAAAATGGGGGAAGGGGTGTCAGTACACTCTGGAGAGCTATATGTGAAAATGCTTTAAGTTTGAGCAATAAGATTACAGACCTAGAGGCCACCATGGCAGAAGCGGACCTGGACACAGTCGCAATTACCAAGACCTGGTGCAATGAAAACCAGGACTGGGATGTAGCCATATCAGGTTATACTTTATTCAAAAGAGGCAGGGTATGTAAAAAGGGGGGAGGAGTGGCTCTTTATGTGAGGGAAAACATAAAAGCTACGGAAATACAGGGGGAGCAGAGGTACTGTAGGTTACCCTGGAGACACGGAAGATGCCACTGTTCACACAGGAGTGATCTACAGACCTCCAGCAGAGGGGGGAGAGGTGGATAACTATATGTTGGAAACAATCCAAAGGATGGCAAGCAACTGGGAAGTATTGCTGGTGGGGGACTTCAATCTACTGGATATGGACTGTAGTCTCCCAGCTAAGACAACAGTTAGAAGTAAGGACATTCTGGACTCCCTGCAGGGGGCATTCCTCAGGCAACTCATTAAGGAACCCACTTGTGGGACGGCAACACTGGACCCGGTACTGACAAATGGGGACAGTGTTGCGGACGTCACGGTGGGTAGCCACCTGGGGACCAGTGGTCATCGTACGGTATGGTTCAATATAAAGAACTGGGCTAGAATCAAACCACACTAAAAACAAGGGTCCTGGACTTTAGGAGAGCCAATATTAAGAAAATGGGAGAATGCCTCAGGAATGCCGTAGCAGGGATAGGGAAACTAGATGGAGTTGAGGAACAATGGGTAAAAATAAAGGAGGGCATTGAGAAGACAACAAACCTATGTGTCAGACAGGTTAACAAGGGCAAGAGGAAAAAAAAAAAAAAAGAGAGAACGCTGTGGTTCTCTGAAGAAGTAGCGAAGAAAGTGAGGGCAAAAAAGCTAACATTTAGAAGGTAAAAGATGACACAGGAGGAGGAAGATAAGAAGAGATATCAAACAAAGGGAGGCAGGGAAGGAAGTTAGGAGCGCAAAGGTGCAAACGGAGGAGAATACTGCCAAGTCAGTAAAATAGGGGGACATAACATTCTTTAGGTACATAAGCAAAAAGAAGAAGACCAAAGGAGGGATAGTAAGGTTAAAGTTTGTGTGGAAGAGGACAAAAATACAAAACAAAACAAAAAAAAAAACCAGACATACTGAACAAATACTTTTGTTTAGTATTTATGGAGGAAGTGGTAGGTGACGGGCCACAAATGAGGGACAAGGGCATTAAAGGAAGGGGAGGTGGACACTAGTCCTTTTACAGAGGAGAGAGTCCTTAAGGAACTAGCACAACTAAAAGTGGACAAGGCAATGGGGCCTGACAAGGTACTCCCTAGGATACTAAGGGAGCTCAAGGAGGTGATGGCTGCACCTCTGACAGCCCTGTTCAACCTATCACTAGATACAGAGGAAGTTCCGGGGGACTGGAGGAAAGCAGATGTTGTCCCACTTCACAAAAGTGGTAACAGGGAGGAGGCAGGAAATTACAGACTTGTCTGCCTGGCTTCGGTGGTGAGTAAAGTAATAGAATCACTGCTGAAGGAAAGGACTGGAGAATACCTTGTGATCAGTGGATTACAGGATCCGAGGCAGCATGGTTTTATTGGGGGGGGAGGAGGGGAGGGGGAGATCTTGCCAGACTAACCTTATCAAGTTCTCTGACTGGGTGACCAGGGAAGTGGATTAGTGCAGAGCGGTGCAAATGGCCTACCTGGATTTCAGTAAGGCCTTCAACACCATTCCACACAGAAGACTGGTGAGTAAACAGGGCAACCTAGGAACAGATCCAAAAGTAGTAAAATGGGTAAAAAGTGGACTATGCAACAGGAGTCAGAGGGTGGTGGTAAGTGGTGTTTACTTTCAAGAAGGCAAAGTGACCAGTGGGGTGCCTGGTCCTCTTCAAGTCTTTATTAGCGGTGTTGAAGGAGAGCTGAAAGAGGAAGTATGCCTGTCTGCAGATGACACAAAAATCTGCAACAGAGGGGACATGGGTTGGGGGGGGAGGGATGAGGGATGATCTGAAAAGGCCAGAAGACTGGTCAAGGGTGTAGCAACTGAATTCAATGCAAAAAAGTGTAATCATGCACTTGGGGCACAGAAACCCGGGAACAATGTATCAATTGGGCAGAGAGATAGTGGCAACCACAAAACTGGAAAGGAACCTGGGGGTAATCACTTCTGAGGACATGAAAGTAGTAAAGCAGTGTGACAAGGCAGTGGGGAAAGCAAGCAGGATGCTCGGGTGCATAGGAAGGGGCCTCACCAGCAGAAAGGAGGAGGTAGTGTTATCCCTGTAAAAATCGATGGTGAGGCCCCACCTCCGAAAGGACATTGAGAGGATGGAGGTGGTATAGAAGAGGGCAAGCAAAATGGTGCAGGGCCTGCATCAAAAGCTCTACAAGGAAAGACTAAAGGAATTAAATATGTACTCTAGAAGAAAGAAGGGAAAGGGGGGGACATGATAGAAACATTCGAATATCTCACAGTTATTAATAAGGTACATGAAGATAGCATTTTACATAGAAAAAGATGCTCAAAGACAAAGGGTCACGCTATGAAGCTGGAAGAGGAGAGACTCAGAGGAGACCTGGCGAATTCAGTACAACTGGCTTATGACATCTTCAAATAAATAATATCATGGGCTCTGAATAAACATGCCCCCTTAGTAAAAGTGCATGTAAGAAATGAAGTTTGTCGCTGGTTCACCCCAGAACTTAAATCAGCCTTGTCTGAGATGGATAGGCTTTGAAAAAAAGCACGTAGAACCAAGACCTCCTAGGACTGGTGCCAGTTTAGGAGGGCTAGGAATGCATGTACCAAAAAGGTTAGAGATGCAAAAGCCGCTTTCTATCGCTCTGAATTTGACACTGCCACCAAAAGCTCATCTAAATTTTGGAAAATTATCAAAGACCTGTCCAGCCATACACCTGGAAGCTCACTCCCATCTAAGATTATCTCTGGAAATGATACTCTCAGTGACAGGATGGAGATTTTGGACTCCTTCAACAACCACTTTGTGACTGCAGGTTTAGCTTCCGGCAACTCACCCGCAAACCTGTTACACTCTCAACTTGACACACAATTTGATGAACCCAGTACTATTAGCTCGAAATTTTCACT
Organism: Neoceratodus forsteri; assembly: GCA_016271365.2. Classification (NCBI taxonomy): domain Eukaryota; kingdom Metazoa; phylum Chordata; order Ceratodontiformes; family Ceratodontidae; genus Neoceratodus; species Neoceratodus forsteri. The sequence goes on along the minus strand of CM028138.1, from coordinate 279,943,832 downwards.
GCAGCCTGCCTCATTGAAAGAAGTCGAAGACCTTCTATTACAGCTTGATATTAAGAAAAGCGCTGGTGCTGACTCACTAGACCCATATTTCCTAAAGATTGCTTACCACGTTCTGGCTGTGCCTATAATGCATTTATTCAACCTATCTCTAGCCGAGGGGACCCTCCCATCCATATGGAAAACAGCACACGTTATATCCTTATTTAAATCAGGGAACCCTAGCGATCTTAACAATTACAGACCGATCTCCCTTCTTCCTGTATTGGCAAAATTATTGGAAAAAATTGTAAGCATGCAACTCAGAACATACCTAGAAACCATGAATCTCCTAAACCCAGTTCAATCTGGCTTCAGAGCTACCCACAGTACTATTACGGCACTTGCCAAAGTGATCAATGATTGGCAGAGAGACCTGGATAATAAAACTTTTATCTGTGCTGTGTTTGTGGACCTAAGCAAGGCATTCGACACTGTCGATCATAATCTGCTTCTCTCAGAACTACGGTCCATAGGTTTGGATTCACTCTTACTATGGTGGTTTACCAACTACCTCTCCAACCGCCTGCAGCAGATTAAGGTTGAAGGAGAAATCTCACCTCTCAAAACTCTTCTAAGAGGTGTGCCGCAGGGATCTATCCTTGGTCCCCTTCTATCTGCAATATATATCAATATTGTAGATAACAGTATAAACAAAGCCAACATTCATCTGTTTGCAGAGGACACGGTGCTATATCTAAGCCGTCCAACATCAGAAGTTGCATGCAATGATCTTCAAACTGAATTCAACCTGTTACAGAATCAGCTTCTTCACAAAAAGCTTCTGCTCAACGCACAGAAAACCAAAGCAATGCTATTTTCTCCTTCTAGCCATGCAATTAACCCAGCCACCACTGGATCAGTCCCTCAGATCACTACAATTCTTGGAGAAAACTTGGAATTTGTTACGAAATTTAAGTATTTGGGAGTTTGGTTTGATCATAAACTCTCATTCACTGATCACATCGAGGACTTGCTAAAAAAATTACGCCACAGGCTAGGTCTGTTCTTCAGAATTAGCCACTTTATTACGAAAGACACAAAACTGCGATTGGTTCAAGCAACGTTCCTCTAGATGGTAGACTATGCGGACTTCCTTTATAGTCATTGCCCTACTTCTCATCTTGCAAAACTGGACACGCTCTACCATAGAGCTCTGAGGCTCATAACGGGACTTCCCTTTACCATGCACCACTGCTCCTTATACGTGCTGTGGGGTGGACTTCCCTTCAGTTTAGGCGGAATAGAAATGCTACTCTATGGACCTTCAGATCTATCTCTAAAAAACTGCCGCAATATATTAAAGACTGTCTTCCACTAAGCATAGCAGGCAACTATGGATTGAGAAGTCATTCATTTCATTAAATGTACCCAAAACTAAATCACGCTTTGGCAGAGCGTCCATAAACTTTGTGCTGCCCTCTCTATGGAACAAAATGCAGAAAACACTGAAATTGAGCACCCCCATTAGCCTTACTACCTTCAAGAATCTATATTCTATAAAGCAGCCGTGCAATTGTTTCCCATGTCATTAGTCAGGCTCAACCATCGTGGTTATACTGTAGCTTGCCTGGCTCCAAATTTGATGTCTAGGTCTTCAGATTTCTTCTCATTCTCCTTACTACGCTGATCCTCTTTCCTTCTGCTTCTCTTTTCTCCTCTTTTTTTTCCTCTTCTTCATTCCTTTTTTCTCTCTTGCATACCTACTATCTACTCCCTGACACTGCTATCCACTTCTGTTATATGTCCAGATATATTACCCCGACTCCGGTTTTTTGGTGGAGGTTCTCCGAACCCAAATGGCTGAGTCGTGCCCCTTGCCCTTTCTCTCCACTCTCCCTATGTCATACCCTGCCCCCTTTTTTCCCCTTACCTTACTCTTTCCCCATCTTTGCCCCCCATCACCTTTTCCTCTTCCTGGCATCCCCTCCATACCCTGACTTGCCCGGCTGACTCGGGTTGCGCAGTGCTGTATAAAACCCTACCAGCTGTTAACCTTGCTCCTCTTCCCTTCTCATTCTTATGTACATATGCATCTACATCCTTGCAAAGTTGTTCTGTACTGCATCATGATTACTTGTGTATTGTTACTGCACCATGAAATTGATTTTATTTTTGTATTCCATTGTATTGACTGTGTAGATAAATATGTATTGTTTCTATTGTACCTCTGACCTTGTTCTAACCAGGTACATCTTGCAAATGAGCCTTGCTCAATGATACTCGCCTGGATAAATATTTTGATTGATTGATTGATTGACGTGAGGAAATACTTCTTCATGGAAAGGGTGGAGGACGCCTAGAACAGCTTCCCAGCGGAGAAGGTGGGTGCTAAAATGGTAACAGGATTCAAGCATGCATGGGATAGAAACAAAGAGACCGTAGAAATAAAGCAAGGGGAGGAAAGACCAGAGATTTAGTAAGGTCTGCGGTGGCACAATAGGTAGGGAAACAGAGCAGACTAGGTGGGCCAAGATATCTTTCTCTGCCAAAAACTGTGTTTCTATGTTACTTAAAAAGCTAGACATGGTAGGAGAACCATTTGTTCATGCAACTTGCAGCTGAAAACCAGGTACTGTGAAATGGTCATAAAAATGTGAGCAAGTGACAAAGAGATACCAAGGTGATGGGAGGTCCTTGAGTATAAAAACAATGGATTTTTTAAGAATTTCAAGTTGCCACTTCCAATTAACAGAAACCTGTGTGCAGCATACCTCTCTGTCTCTGTCCGGAAGGAAGCTTGTATCAACGTCTGGATTTTTACCCAATTTCTTCTTTTTCATGGGAACCACTATTACAACATCAATTAAAAAAAAAAGGTTAGTAGTTAAAGATACAGAATCTCTTCTTGACTCAAAACAATTGCATAAAGAGTAAATAGCAAAGCAAAAAAAGAAAAAATTACTCACCTTAGTAATGTTGTTTCTTCTAATGGAGTCTTGCTATATTATGACATATGCAGTTAGACCCAGCCTTCGAACTGATCCGGAGGTGAAAGAGTTAACTTTCCATGCCAGGCATGGAATCTTGAGCGCGAGCTCAGTTGAGAACTCTGTCTGTTGTTCTTCAAACTCAAACTGTCAGATCTTTATGAGCAAAACTCACTAAGATTCTGTGTGGAAGCTGTAAACCTACACTAGCCAACTGGCTACTAAAATATTAACACCTTTTTTGGTCCCAAAACAAAGACTCAAGTCAGGGGATCCAAAAATAAAAACAACACCCAAACACCCCAAAAAAGAGGGGTGGAAAAAACAAGGTGGGCATCTACTAAGTGCCAACACTGCACTGCCCACCCACATCCCAAAAGCAGAGGTTCTGAGAGGGGCAGGCAGGGAGGTCATAATATAGCAAGACTCCATTAGAAGAAACAACATTACTAAGGTGAGTAATTTTTTCTTCAAACAACATGAAGTCTTGCTATATTATGACATATGCAGACTACACAGCAGTACCTCCATGGAGGAGGGATAGAACCTACTTAGGAAATAGGCTCTGAAGCACAGCTGTGCCAAAACCGAGCATCACTCCTAGCCTGGATGTCCAGGGAGTAATGCTTGGTGAAAGTGTGAACTGTTTTCCAGGTAGCTGCTTGACATATCTATGATAGGGATGTCCCTGGCTGCAGCCAGGGACGCAGCTGTACCTCTGGTAGAGTGAGCCCTCAGGCCTGAAGGGGGAACCTTACCCAGTTTTTGATAACAAAATTGGATACAAGAGACAATCCACCTGGCAATGGATCTTTTAGTGGCAGGTTTCCCTTTACCAACCTCACCATAAGTGAGGAACAGTTGGAGGAGTCAAACCTGTGACCCTTGGCACGCTCTATGTAGTAACTAAGGGCCTCTTCACATCTGTTGTGCAGCCTCCTCTCGCCAGAGGAGGAATGGTCAGTGAAGTACACTGGAAGAGATATAGATTGATTAAGGTGGAAATCTGAAACCACCTTAGGCAAGAACTTCCTGTTAGTCCTGAGGACCACCTTATCTCTGTGAAAGGAGATAAAATCAGGCTCCACTGACAAAGCTTGTAATTCACTTATGCGTCTGGCAGAAGTGATGGCTACTAGAAACACAGTTTTCCAAGTCAAGTACTTAAGCTCTGCTGAAGACAAAGGCTCAAAGTGGGGTTGCATAAGCTGAGCAATGCAAACATTAAGATCCCAGGCGGAGCAGAGTCCCTGAATGGAGGGTTGGTGTGAAGCAATCTCTTGAAAACTTGGAGAATACAGGGGAGCAGAAAGAGAAGAGGGCTTTCTGCTGATATAAAAAGCAGAGACAGCTGCCAAATGCACTTTCAGGGTAGCTGGCCTCAGCCCCAAAGTATTTAAGTGGACCATATAATCCAGGACTGAGGGCAAATCAGCAGATTCTGGGGAAATATGCTTTCAGAGCACCATATGGAAAACCTTTTCCATTTAGAATTATAAGTAGCCCTGGTGGAAGGCTTCCTAGAAGCTTAAGATATCGAGTACACCCTGAGAAAGGTGTAGGTCAGCAACTCTAACTCTTCAAGAGCCAGGCCTTGAGGTTGAGGGATTTGAGATTCGGGTACCAAACTCTCCCCTGGGCACAGGTTAACAGATTGTGATTCCTGGGAAGACACAGGGGAAGGTGGACCGCTAAGGACAGAAGGAGTGGATACCAGGGCTGTCTGGCCCAATCTGGAGCAATCAGAATCATCCTGCAAGGTTGAGATCTGATTTTGACTAGCACCTTGAACAAGAGAGGGAAGGGGGAAGGCATAGAGAAACTTCCCTTCCCAGTTGAGAAGGAAGGCATCCAGAGGGACTGAGCCCAGCACTGGGGGCCTGCAGCAAAACAGCGGAAGTTGGTGATTGTCTGGGGCTGCAAATAAGATCTATCTGAGGGGTGCCCCACCTGGCAAATACTATCTCCAGTACTAGGGGATCCAGACACCATTCGTGATGGCCCTGGGAAATCCTGCTGAGAGCATCTGCCAGGACAGTGTCCTTGCCTGGGAGGTGAACTGCCATGAGGGAGGTGTTCAGGGAATAAGCCAGAGACCACAACTTCATTGCCTCGGTGCACAAGGCCGAAGACCGAGTGCCTCCTTGCTTGTTGATGTACCACATTGTAGTGGTGTTGTCTGTTCTGACCTGTACCACTTTGTTCTGAACAGTTGCAGAAAAAACCTGAAGTGCTAGAAAAACTGCTCTGAGTTCCAACAGATTGATGTGGAGCAGAGATTCCTGAGCGGACCACAATCCCTGGGTGGTGAGGTCGCCCATGTGAGCTCCCCACCCTAAGAGGGATACATCTGTAGTAAGGGTCAAGGAGTGAGACTGAGGGATGAAGGGAACCCCTTGTCTCAGATTGCTCTGATCCTGCCACCACTGCAGGGCCTGGATCAGGGTTTAAGTTACTGGGATCAATTTGGTTAGAGGATCTCTCCTTTGAGACCAGAAGGCTCTCAAATAGAACTGAATGTCCCTCATCTGAAATCTTGCCCTGCACTACTGCTGTGGAGGCAGCCATGTGCCCTAGGAGCTGCAGAAAGTGCCTTGCTGGTCGAGAGACCTGCAGAGTGAAGGAGGAGGCCAGAGCCACCAGGGTCTTTGCTCTTCTAGAGGAAGGAAAGCTCTGGCCTGCTTTGTGTCCAGTTCTGCGCTATGAAGGTGAGTAGCTGAACAGGCTCTAGAACTGACTTTGGGAGATTGAGAAGGAAACCTAGAGATGTAAGCAGCTGCTGGGTAACCTGAAGGTGTAATTTGATTTGTCTGGAGACTGGCCCACTATGAGCCAGTCGTCCAGGTAAGGAAAGATGGCAATCTTTTGCCTTCTTAAATGAGTAACTGCTACTGCCAGGCATTTTGTGAATACCCTTGGGGCAGAGGTGAGGCCGAAGGGCATTGCTCTGAACTGATAATGGCCTGAGGGCAGTTCGAATCTGAGGTACTTTTGGTGGGAGCTTCTGATGAGAACATGGAAGTAGGCATCCTTGAGGTCCAGGGACGCTAGCCAGTCCCCTGGCCTTAGAGAGGGTAGAATAATTCCCAGAGTCACCATTCTGAATTTTGGTTTTAAAAGGTGCTTGTTTAGGTATCTGAGATCCAGGATGGGCCGCCATTCTCCTGTCTTTTTTGGGGTAAGGAAGTACCTGGAGTACAGTCCTTTGCCCTGGTGTAGGGGAGGAACCCTTTCTACAGCTCTGAGAGCCAGGAGGGTTGAGACTTCTGTTTCCAGAGCGAGAGCCTCTGATGGATTTGCAGGTGGAAAGGATCTGTTCTCATCTTTGGAAATTTTTGAAGCTGAGAACCAGTCTCTGGCTTACTACTTCCAAGACCCACTTGTCTGATGTTAAAGACTCCAGTCCTGGGCAGTAAGCCAGCCTGCCCCCTACAGGTAATGGAGAATCGGCCCTGGCCCTCCCATCAGGGTGCCTGTTTGGCAGGGGCTTTAGGCTGAGGGGTGGGAGCAGGCCTGCTCGTACCCCGTCTGCCTCTCCCTCTGAAGAACCCCCTCTGGGCATAGGCTGAAGAGGCGGCCTGGGCTTGGAAAAAAGGCCTGTGAAAGGGCCTGCCCCTGCAAGGCTGCCTCTGAGGAGTGGCCTACCTTTCCTTGGCCTGTGCACTCCTATAAGTGGTCCTATACTCATCCATTTTCTTCATGTACTTCTCTGTCTGCTCCCCAAACAGAGTTACCCACAACAGGAAAATCCATGGCCTTAGCCTGGGTATCCTGTGACAGGCTAGTACACCTGAGCCAAGCCATTCTGCGAAAAGCCACAGATGTAGCCATGACTCTTGAAGATACATCATTAGAGTCCACTGCAGCATGGAATTGCACCTTGGATGCCTCAATACCATCAGCAGACACCTGCTCCAGCTCCTTGGCAAGCTGGCCAGGGACCTGTTTCGCTAGAGCCATAACAGTATCCCATCTGGATTTCTGGTATCTTGCAACATAGGCCATATAATTTGCCTGTCTGAGTCCCAAGGATGCTGACATGTACTGTTTCTTTGCCATGGCATCAATCCGCCTGGAGTCCTTGTCAGGGGGGTGTGAAGCCAAGGGAATATTTGCCTCATCACAAGTTGCAGCCTGCACTACCCCAACATGGCTGCATTGTTGTGAAAGGAACTCCGTATCAGAGCCTGACAATGTGTACCTCTTGTCCATTCTTTTATCCACAGAAGGTATAGTGTGAGGAGCTTTTAAAATTTTTATTGTCTGTTTCCTAAAAGATTTATGTAAAGGAATAGACAATCTCCTAGACTCTGGGATATCCATCATTTCTACATAGTCAGGCTCCTCCTGTTCATCCACAGCTTCTTCCAAAGGGAGCTGGAGGGTTTCAGCCACTTTCTTATAAAATATAAAATGAGAAAGGGGACTCAGAAAGCCTAGAGGGAGACACTCTAAAGGTCTGTCTGGGAGATGTCCGTTCAATGGGCACATCCAGACTTTCAAAATCACATTCCTCTCTTCATAATCTTCCTCCCTCCTCTCCGGTTCATAAAATTCCTCTATATCATATTCTTGAACCGTGGCACCGGCGAACAAACCGCTTACCTGATGGTGCCGGGTTCGGTCGGAACCGGGAAAGCGACTGACAATTTCGATCGCTTTGTCTATCTCTGCAGCGGTTGGAGAAGGAAATTTTGGCTCCACACCTGCTGATTTTCTAGTCCTTTTTGCTGGGACTGACTCCTCCGAGTTAGTTCTCCTTTTGCCGGAGGAAGTCTCGCCCTGGTCAGCGGGCACTCCCTCCGGTTCGGTTGGCACCAGACCAGGCTGGCCATCCGGGTCAGCGGAGTTTTTGGCCTCTCGTTCCCTGAGCCTACCAACTCTCTTATCCAGGGTAGCTGCAGGGAAATTCTTGCAAATCTGGCAGTCTGCATTGAGGTGGTCAAACCCCAGACAATAAACACATGTGGTGTGTGGGTCAGCCTTGGCAAAGGCTTCCCACAGACACTACAGTGTTGAAACCCAGTGGGCCCGGTTTTTCTTTTGGGTTTCTCAGACATAGTGCCAGCCTAACCAAAAACTTGCCCGTTTATGGCAATCCGCCAAGCAAGACACCCTTATCGGTTCCCAACCGTGTCACGGGTCGTGGAAAAAAACGTAATAAAATCCGTTTTTTTTAGAACCGATAAGAACCGGGAACCGCACTCTAATGCAATTTAAATTAAGTTTAACAACAACCTAATCGGTTCAAACCGAACCAATAATACCGTTTGCAAGTTCCACACAGAAATAATGTAAAACCTATCTGTTACTTACGATACCACAGACAGAGCTTGAACCGACCAGTTGCGGTTTAAATACAGAGAAAATACGGTTTAAAAACCGAGAAAAATACACTTTTAACCGACAAAATGAACCGAGCTGCAGGAGAAATCTCCGGAGCGACTGTTCAGTGAGGCGGAGTAAAGAATCTGACAGTTTGAGTTTGAAGAACAACAGACAGAGTTCTCAACCGAGCTCGCGCTCAAGATTCCATGCCTGGCATGGAAAGTTAACTCTTTCACCTCCGGAGCAGTTCGAAGGCTTGGTCTAACTGCATATGTCATAATATAGCAAGACTTCATGTTGTTTGAAAAAAGGATTCAGATCATATTAAATGCCAGAAGCTTCAGAGGCTAATTAATCATACTTGTGTGCTAGAGTGGAGAAAAAAATCCACTACAGGGGTAATGAGTTTGAACCGTTGTTCGGTGACTCAACACACTAGTGCATGAGTATGGAATCTCTGTGTTAATACTACGGACTGTCTTAAAAGTCAGAACTCACAGCACACACATAGATGATAATGGATGGACAACAGTGAACAACAACAGTGTTGTTCACTTCGAGAGGCTGTCATAACAACCATGTAAACCTCAAGAGAGAAGCTTATACACCTATGGACAACAGTAACTCGACTGCTGGTCACTTCTTCAGCGGGCGTGCTGCGATGTCAGGGTTCCCCCACGCCCTACAGTCCTGGAAAACACTTCACTCCGTCCCGGTCCCCATGGCCTCTAGTGTTTCATTTTTAAATGTAAAAAAATAGAGTCCTGCTGTGTCACAAGCAAGAAAAAATACAAAATAGGCACTTACTGTTTGATTAAAACTTTCTGTGCCATCACTCAACCACCGCGGCCATTTCTGAAAGTTCAGAGCACCGCAACTCGCACATGCGCAAAGACAATCAATGCTGTTGTACCACTGTTGTGACATACTAACGATGGTACAACAGTAGTGTGATGCCACAATGATAATATAACAAGACCGTCTTTCGACCGGCCTGGTGGCACTGAGGGCTGAGGTACTGGGCTCCTCATCTCTCGCCACGCTGGTGACCCGTGTTCGGGAATTAGCACAGGCTTCCAGGAGTTGGTGGGGGGCTGGCAGTGGACAGAGCGGCCGCCAGGCAACTCTCCTCTCCCCGATTGGGGAGGTTGGCTCTCTCAGCCCAAGACCACCACCACATGGAGCCGTGATGGTGGTGTAGGCAGAGGGGGAGTCGGGCGCTAGGCCAAGGGTGGGCAGAGTCGGTCGAGCCAAGGTGTGTGCCGCACCTACATGCGTGCGTCCAACCTTGATTGGGGCTCCGGGGAGTAAGGGAAGAAAAGCAGAAAAACCGGGGGTGGCAGCTGGATGACGTCCCCAGGCCGGCTCTGGCGGTCCTGCAGGAGGAGCGGGGGTGGCCCCGAAGGGACCCCAGATGTCCGGTACAGTCGGATGACACAAGCTGCTGGCCCGCCAGGAGGACAAACACCTATATGGAAAAACCAAAAGTGTCTTTCTGCTGATTTTCATGTACAACAACCCACTCCCATATACTATAATACAATATTGCATATCCATAACATCTCCGTATTAGTACCATCAACCAGCTAAGAGCCACACATCATAGTGCACAACAGACTTACATAAAATAAGCAGAGAAATCACTGCATCCTGACTGGCTGCGACTTGATTCTAGCCATGACACAAACGTCACACAAACCATGGCTAAAAACAAGTCCCTGCCAACCTGGACGCAGTACATTCCGTATCTTTGTGCCATCTGGAATATTCACTTTCAAATCTCTGCAATGTTTACTGTAAGCAATGCCACATGAACCACTGGCACTACGTACCTGTAGTGCAAGGCTCCACATCTCTCCTCTCCAGAAACTGTGTGTTCAATTTTCAGTTTCAAACTGCTCAGCCACCAAACAAACTGTGTACTGTTTCCCCAAACAAACTCTGCCATCCTGCCTGCCTGGTCACTCAGTCGCTTATTCCCACTCACCTGCTCCCTCACTCCCATCCCTGTTTGCTTAGGTACTGTACACAATCTCTCACCCAATCACACTGAGAATACATTTCTTATGCAGTCCATCAGTAAGGCATTCTAACTGTCGTAATTTAATAATTAGTTTCACCCCTGCCTAGCCAGTTGCACAATATTTTAAACTCAAGGCCACCCACCCAGCTTTACCACAGAGCACAAACCCGACATGTAGACTCCAACCTTGTCCCGACAGCGCATCTCCTTCTGCGGGAATGATTTTAAGAAAATGTCAGCGCTGTCATGTTCCGATGGCAACTGAAGATTACCTAACTGAATCTGGAGAAATCAGGATTCACTCACCAAGAGTATAACGTATTTCAATTTGTTGTCTAACGACTGATGACAGTACAGTACACAAAAGCCAACCTTTTGAGGATGAATTCCTCTTCATCAGGGCGTACAATCACTAAAGAGGATTAGGGAGTTGGACACATGGTTGGTAGAATGGTGTCGAACTAAGGGGTATGTGGTTGTGGGCAGCTGGGGCAATACCTGGGATGATGATAATCTGTTTGCAAGGGATAGGCTGCACCTGAGTGGGGAAGGGGAAGGAGGCATTAAAGCAAAGACTGGGGAGGTATACTGCAACAAAGGTGGATTAAAACTAGATGGGGGGTGGCAAGTGGACAGCAGGTAGGCAGGGATCCAATAGCGTGGAGTCACAGCCTACCCCCCAGATTAGCAGGGAAGGACTTGGAGTGGTCGAAAAGGGAGGGAGTAGAAGGGAAGAGATGGAGGGCAGTGAAGGTAAGGGGGCAAGATGGAGGGTGATCTCGCTGAATGTGAGAAGCTTAGGCAACAAATAAGTTGAGCTACAGGCACTCTTGGCAATGTGGAGGGTGGGTATTGCAGCTGTTACAGAAACGTGGGCAACTGAGCACCAGGACTGGGATCTGGCAATCCCAGGGTACAAAGTATACAGGAAGGACCATGGCGGGGGGCAGTCTATGTGAGGGACGGGATCAAATGCACAAGGGACGAGGGGAATAAAGGAGAACAGAGGCAATCTGGCTGCAGCTCCTAGACTCAAGGCACAGGAAACTGAGGTTTGGGGGTGGTATACAGGCCACCGTCCCAGTCTGAGAAGCCTGACAAGGAATTAGTGGGACAAATCAGAAAGGTATGTAGAAAAGGGAAGGTGGTCATTGTGGGGGATTTCAACTTGCTGAGGGTTGACTGGAGCATTCCAGTCACCTCCTGTGCTAGGGAGCAAGTGCTCCTGGACGTGATCTAGGAGTGTCTCCTGACACAGTTGGTCAGTGTACCTACTAGGCTAAAGAACACTTTAGATCTAGTATTGTCGAATGGGGAGGCAGTAAGGGAAACAAAGGTGGAGGACCCACTAGCAGACAGTGATTACCAAATGGTGTGGTTTAATATCATGATATGCAGGTAGCCAGAGAAATCAGTAACCTGGATGGTAAACTTCAGGGGGTGGACTTTGGGAGGATGCAGAAAGCACTGAAAGGGAAACTGGAGGGCATAAGGCAGGAGATGGATGCAGAGTCAATGGGATATTATTAAATGGGGGTATTACAGAGGCAACAGAAGCCCGCACCAAGACATAGAGTAAGAAGAGCAGAGCAAGGAAACCATGCTGGTTGATCAGTGAGGTAGTGGAGGTGGTGAGGCAAAATGAGAGGCACACCAGAGGTATAGGAGGACGGGGAAGGAAGCAGACAGGGAGAAGTATGCAAGATGGTTCAGGGAGGTGACTAAAAAGTGAGAGAAGCCAGGGCCCAGAGGGAGCTGAGATTAGCCCAGGAATTAACGGGGGGAAGGACCTTTCAGATACATCAGGGAGAAAAGGAAGTGCAAGGAGACAATGGGAGGATAAAAAAAAGAGTGGACGGAAAAGGGGAGGAACAGGCAGAAGCATGAATGAATACTTTGATCAGTGTTCACGGAAGAAAGGGGGAACCGCCACCACCATGGACTGGGAGGGTGGGGACGGGGGAGGAAGTGACAGATGGAAGAATTGAGGGAGGCAGAGTCCTAGAGGGACTGAAGGTAGGCAAGGCACCAGGGCCGGATGGTATCCACCCCAGAGTGCTGAGAAAGATGGCGGAGGTGTTGGTGGATCTGTACAGTACCTCGCTGGAGTCAGGATGTGTGCCATTGGACTGGAGGATGGCACACGTAGTACCATTACACAAGAGTGGACCAAGGGATGAACCAGGTAATTATCACCTGGTAAGTCTCACCTCCATAGTGTGCAAACTCATGGAAATGATATTAAAGGAAAGAGTGGTGTCGTACCTGGAGGACAATGGCCTCCAGGATGTGAGGTATCATGGGTTCGTTTGGGGGAAATCTTGTCACACCAACCTGATACAATATTATGACTGGGTGACAGGTGAGCTGGATAAGGGTCATGCGGTGGATGTTCTTTACTTGGACTGCAGCAAGGTCTTTAATTCGGTGCCTCATGGGTGGCTTGGGGGGGAAGCTAACTAGTGCAGGGGTAGGGGCAAAAATTACAAACTGGATTACAAGCTGGCTGAGTGGGAGACTGTAACGGGTGGTGGTGGGAGGGGAGCTCTCAACCCCAAGGCCAGTGACATGCAGGGTGCCACAGGGCTCTGTGCCGAGACCAGTATTATTTGGGCTCTTCATATCAGACACCGTGCATGGGGTGGTGAACAAGGTAAGTCTGTTCGCAGACTACACCAAAATTGGAGCAGTGGTGGATGGAGGGGGGAGGGATGAAAGCAGCTGCAGGGGGACCTAAGCAAGCTAGACGAGTAGTCAGAGAAGTGTCAGCTGGGGTTCAATGCAAAAAGTGTAAGGTTATGCACTTCGGAGCGAGGAACCCAAGGGGAGAATTACTTGCTGGGGGGGTGGTGTTACGCTGGGGATCACTGAGGAGGAGAAGGACCTGGGGTAATAATAACAGGGACCATGAACAACATTGTCCAGTGCAGGAGAGTGGCTGCAAAAGCGAACAAAATGCTGGGGTGCATAGCGAGAGGGTTTTCGTCCAGGCGAAGACAGGTAATCTTGCCCCTCTACAGGTCGCTGGTAAGGCCGCACTTAAAGAGTATTGTGTGCAGTTTTGGAGGTCATACCTAAAGCGTGATATCAGGCTACTGGAAGGGGTGAGGAGGAGGGCAACAAAGATGAAATGTGGAATGGAGCGGAGAGACTATGACAGCAGGCTAGGAGACCTGAATATGTACACCCTGGAGGATAGAAGGGACGGGGGACATGACAGAGACATCCAAGTATCGGGGGGGAATCAATAAGGATGGGGCAAACGGGGTCTTTAAGCTAAGGAGGGGGAGGGACACCGGGGGCACGGGCTAAGAATAGAGGGGGGAAGATTTAGGAGGGAAGTGAGAAGACACTATTTCACTGAGAGGGTGGTAACAAAATGGAACGCACTACCAAAATGGGTGGTATCATGTAAATCTGTGAACAGCTTTAAAAGAGTATGGGACAAGGGAGAGTGAGGTTGGGGGGCAGCAGTGGGATGACAAAGGGGAGGGGGTGGGGCAGCTACAAACTAGGGGTGCTAGCTGCACACACAAGCAGACTTGGACTGGGTGGTCTGTTTCTGCTGGCACAATCGTATGTTCGTATTAAAATGAATTAAAAAAAAATTTCAGTTTGGTAACATATAACTTATTCCATAATTCTGTTGGATCAGTGTTATAATATGACCCTTATGGCTAATATCACGTCATACCTTATATTTTAATATGTAACTACAGTGCATCTTTTAGAGTCACCAAACCCAATTTACTGTTTTGTAAGTATAACACGTTCTCAAATTCCTATCTGTACATTACCAACCATCATCTCGTCACGATGACATTCTCGCATCAATCTGTCATACTGTTTTTGTTTTTTTTTTGCTGCTTGTACCCTTACTGTCTCCCCCCCCCCGGACATATCTGGAAACAAGCATTCCCTGCTCAGTATGCCTTTCCTGGTGATACCTTAAATAAATAAATAAATTATCCATGTACAATTAGGCGATTTACCTGTGTTCAGATGTACTATAAATAACGCAGCCAGTGAGTGTAAATCCTAATTCTTGCTTTTATCTATAAATAAGGAATTGTGCACTATCGCTCTTATTTGATCGTAATATCAAAAATTCACCAACACTTCATATATTATAGCATTTCACGCAGTTTAACAAAGTCATGATATATCCCTTATATATTAAGCCACCTCTCCTTTTACTTCTGAAGTTATGAAAACACAGAGTTTAAAAGCACAGTAACATGAATATGGAATACGGACTGAATACTGGTCTCATAAAACAGCATGTGGTTTAATGTATAAAGGATATTCATTGCGAAAAACGTCACCAATGCACCAGTTAGTGTTAAAGTGACAAAGGCAGGGAAATGTGGTGTTAGGGCCGGGTTAAAGTGACAAAGGCAGGGAAATGTGGTGTTAGGGCTTACACCCCACCCTGCAGGCAGTAACAAGAAAAACCATTACGGTTTCACCTCTACTGCGTCTTCTCAAATCAGGCATGGGGTGTACCTTGGGGTTGTTAACTCCAACACTCACCCCACTCCATCAGTAAATAAGCTGAAATGTGTAGAATATATGAGAATTCGTGAGCGTTACGGTTAACGACCCCAAAATACACCCCACGTCTGATTTGTGAAGACGTGGGAGAGGTGAAACCATAATGTTTTTTCCTGTTGCTGCCTGCAGTGTGGGGGTGGGGTGTTCAGGTTGGGAACCCTACCACCACATTACCCTTCTTTTGCCGCTTTAACCCTAACTGGTACATTAATGAAGTTTTTTTGCAACAAATTTCCTTACTTTCTGAGATAGTATAATCGTATTCTCATTTGCCTGTGGGGGCGCAGGGCCCAGAAGCTCCTGGGATTCCCCCCCTCCATAGATGTACACATCTATGTTGGCGTGGAAGCGCAGGGCCTTCTGGGACCTGCACGCTTCCATTTCTGGCAAAACAGGAATTTATTTGCTTCGTTGTACGGCTTGTTAAACGAGAGACCAACTTATACTGCCCCTGAATAACTCTCTGGTGAAACCACATCTACAATATGGACTTCATTACTGGTGCCCACATCTCAAAAAGCACCTTACCCTATTGGGGAAGTTCCAGAGGATGGCTACAAAGATGACTGTGGATCACCACGGTAAGGCATAATATGAGAGGTTTAGGGCATTGAACATCTACTCAGTACAAAACAGGGCAGAGGGAGGAGACATGATTGACACACTCAAGTACTAGAAGAAAAAATTACTCACCATAGTAATGTTGTTTCTTCTAATGGAGTCTTGATGTTTTCTGACTACATGCAGTTAGCCCCAACACTTGAACTGCTCCGGAGAGTAAAGGGTTAACTCTATGCCAGGGCATAGAACGTTGAGATCGAGCTCGGTTTTCAAATCTCTGCCCCGGTACTCCTCAGTGTAACCGTCAGATTCTTACGAGCACTATGCTAACTAACAATCTAAAAATTGTTTTTAAAATTTTGTGCCAAAGGGCAATACACATATTTTTTGTGGGTCTAAAAGACTTAAGTCGAGAAACCCCAAAAAGAATCCAAGAATGTAGTGAAAACAACCAATATATATATACCTAAATAAAACCATAAAAACCTCAAAGATTAGGTATCTCAAGTACACCTCTGTGGTGCAGCACTGTGCCTGCCAGACCACATCCCAAAACACTAGGTTCCAGGAGGGGGCAGGGTGGGAGGTCAGAATACAGCAAGACTCCATTAGAAGAAACAACATTACTATGGTGAGTAATGTTTTCTTTAAGCAACATGAAGTCTTGCTGTATTCTGACTATATGCAGACTAACAAGCAGTACCCCCTTGGAGGAGGGAGTTACAGATCTTATTTTGGGAACAAGTTCTGTAGCACTGCTGTGCCAAACCTAGCTTCACTTCTTGACTGGATGTCAAGAGAATAATGCTTGGTAAATTGTATGGATAGTTTTCCAGGTGGCTGCTTTACAGATTTCCACTAAGGGTATGTCTCTAGCCGCTGCGACTAAAGCAGCTGTACCTCTGGTGGAGTGAGCCCTCAAGCCTGAGGGTGGCTTTTTCCCCCTACTTTGAATAGCAGAACTAGATACAGGAGACAATCCACCTGGCAACAGTTCTCTTAGTAGCAGGTTTACCTTTCCCCACTTCTCCATAAGTGAGAAACAGCTGTGAACAGTCATTTCTATGGGCCTTAGCGTGTTTTGTATCATAACTAAGGGCCCTCTTTACATCAAGACTGTGCAGTCTTCTCTCCCCAGAGGAAGAATGGTCAGTGAACAATACAGGCAATGACACAGACCGACTCAAATGAAAGTCTGATACCACCTTGGGAAGGAACTTTCTATTGGTTCAAAGGACCACCTTATCCCTGTGAAATGAAATGAAATCATGTTCCACTGATAAAACCTGTAACTCACTGATTCTTCTCGCAGGAGAAAAAATTACTCACCTTAGTAATGTTGTTTCTTCTAATGGAGTCTTGCTGTATTCTGACAGTAGCAGTGAGTCCCAACCTTCAAACTGCCCCGGAGATGAAAGAGTTAACTTTCCATGCCAGGCATGGAACGCTGAGCTCGAGCTCAGTTGAGACTCTGTCTGTTGCTGTTTAAACTCAAACCGTCAGATCTTTACGAGCTAAACTCACTAAGGTCCTGTGTAGACGCTGTAAACCTACACATGCCAACTGGCTACTAAACATAAAAACAGATTTTTTGGTCCCAAAACAAAGACTCAAGTCAGGAGACCCAAAAAATGAAAAACACAACACACTCACCCAAGAAAAGGAGTGAAAACAACAAGGTGGGCACCTACTGAGTGCCAACACTGCCACTGCCCACCCACATCCCAAAAACAGAGGTTCTGAGAGGGGAAGGCAGGGGGGAGGTCAGAATACAGCAAGACTCCAATAGAAGAAACAACATTACTAAGGTGAGTATTTTTTTCTTCAAACAACATGAAGTCTTGCTGTATTCTGACAGTAGCAGACTACCAAGCAGTACCTCCATGGAGGAGGGACAGAACCTACTTAGGAAATAGGCTCTGAAGCAAAGCTGTGCCAAACCGAGCATCAGTCCTAGCCTGGATATCCAGGGTGTAATGCTTGGTAAAAGTGTGAAATGTTTTCCAGGTAGCTGCTTGACATATCTCTAGAATAGGGATATCCCTGGCAGCAGCCAGGGAAGCAGCTGTACCTCTGGTAGAGTGAGCCCTCAGGCCTGAGGGTGGAACCTTACCCAGTTTTTCATAACAAAATTGAATACAAGAGACAATCCACCTGGCAATAGATCTTTTAGTGGCAGGTTTCCCTTTACCAACCTCACCATAAGTGAGGAACAGTTGGAGGGAGTCAAACCTGTGACCCTTGGTACGTTCTATGTAGTAGCTAAGGGCTCTTTTCACATCTAAACTGTGCAGCCTCCTCTCACCAGAGGAGGAATGGTCAGTGAAGTACACAGGAAGAGACATAGATTGGTTAAGGTGGAACTCTGAAACCACCTAAGGCAAAAAATACAGGTTACTCACCTGTAACAGGAGTTCTAGGAATGGTATATGTTGTTCATCCACACTTTCTGGCAGGTATCCGTGCCGCTTTAATTCTTGCTGGAAGGTCTTCAAGCTGGCTCCTCCCACCCACCGGTGGTAAAACTCGGCTCCGCCCATGACGCCAGGATCCACCCGCTGGAAGCTCGTGGGTTAAAGGCCGAGGTTAGGTCGGTGGATGAACAACATATACCATTCCTAGAACTCCTGTTACAGGTGAGTAACCTGTATTTCTAGGGACATGGATATGTTGTTCATCCACACTTATTGGCAGACTCCTAGCAGTTCTCCGGGAGGAGGGAGGCAAGGCGCACACCCCCTACTTAGGGAATAAAGACTGGAGAACCGAGGCCTCAAAACCAGCATCCCGGCGTGACTCAAGGTCGATGTGGTAATGGGTAATAAAGGTGTGTGCTGACTTCCAGGTAGCAGCCCTGCAGATTTCCTGGATAGGGACGTCCCTGGAAGCAGCCACCGATGCAGCAGTATGGCGGGTAGAATGAGCTCTTATCCTTCTGGGAGGCTCCATGCCCGCCAACTTTTAGCAGAGATCTATGCAGGAGGTGACCCACCTGCCTATCGTCCGCTTGGCTGCAGGTCTGCCAGGTGCGGCTTCAGCGTGGGTGACAAACAGCTGGCGAACCTCTCCCCGAATTTCAGCCGTGTGCTCCTTATATTAAGCGAGCGCCCTTCTAGGGTCCAACGCATGGAGCCTGTATTCGGCCTCCGAGGTGTGATTGGGGTAGAACACCGGCAGAGTCAACACCTGGTTAAGGTGAAACTCCGACACCACCTTCAGAAGGAATTTCAGGTGGGGGCGCAGGACAACCTTGTCCCTGTGGAAGACCAGGTAAGGAGACTCAATGCAGAGCGCCTGGAGTTCTCCCATCCTTCTGGCTGACGGATAGCCACCAAGAAGGCGGTTTCACGACAGGTGAGAGAGAGATCACACCTGTGCACTGTCTTCGAATGGCTTGCCCATGAGCTTTGCCAGTACCAGCAGTAAATCCCACGGAGGTGGAGGTTCTCAGACCGGAGGGAAATGTGATCAAGGCCTTTGAAAAGCGCCAGACCACCTTCTCCTGCGCCACCGACTGCTCCCCGGCCCACGCCCGGTAAGCAGAGATGGCTGCCAGGTGCACCCTTAGGGTCGTCGACCTAGGCCATTGACTAGAAAGGGACCATAAATAGTCCAAAATGCTTGCCACAGAACAGGAGGAAGGGTCCAAGCCATTGCCCTGACACCAAATGGAAAATCTCTTCCATTTGAAGGCATAGCATTTCCTGGTCGACTCCTTACGGGACGCCTCAACAACATTGAGGACCTCGTCGGAAAGACCCAAAGCCTGGAACTCTAGCCACTCAGGAACCAGGCCATCAGGTGCAGGGATTGAAGGTCCGGATGGAACACCTTCCCCTGACTGACTGAGTGCAGGTCCGGGCAAGCTGGAAGCTGCCTCGGGAGCCTGGAGCTGAGGCTGAGGAGATCTGGGTACCAGAACTGGCGGGGCCAGTCTGGGGCTATCAGAATCACCTGCGCCTTGTCCCTCCTTGCCTTGAGAAGCACCTTGTGAATCAAGGGAAATGGGGAAAGGCGTAAAAGAGGCCCGGGGTCCACAGCCTCGAGAAGGCATCCCCCTACAGCGAGCCCTGCTGAGGGGGGTGGGCATGAAACAGCCTCAGCTTCGCTCTCCCTGAGGCAAACAGGTCCACCTGAGGTGTGCCCCAGTGGGAGAACAGATCTTGTACTACCTCGGCGGGAGAGACCACTGTGAGATGCAGCCCCTATCCGGCTCAGGGCATCGGCCAGGGTGTTGGAGGCTCCTGCCACATGAATGGCTAGGAGATCCGCCTCCAGGCTGCGCACGAGTGACCAAATGCGGAGAGCTTCCTTGCACAGAAGCATGGAGCGCATCCCGCCTTGGCTGTTTAGGTAGTACATGGTCGTGGTATTGTCCGTCTGGACTCGGACCACTTGACCCCGGAGAAACGGAGCAAAGGCGGTGAGAGCTAGGCGGACCGCTCGGAGCTCCAGCAGGTTGATGTGGCATCGGGACTCCCGCGGGGACCAGAGGCCATGCGCTCGGTGTTCCCCCAGATGGGCACCCCAACCCATCAGAGAGGCATCGGTCAATAGAGAGACTGTTGGCTCGGGGCGGACAAATGGGATACCCTCCTGCAGATGAGATGGAACGGTCCACCACCGGAGAGCGTTCCACATCTCCTGGGTCACCACCATTAGCTGGTCCGATGGATCGCAGCGTTGTGACCACTGGCTGGCCAGTCCCCACTGAAGAGGGCGCATGTGCCAGCGTGCCCAACGGACCACGCTGGTACAGGCCGCCATGAGACCCAGGAGACGAAGGAAGTCCCGGGCAGGGCGCGACTGCCCAACCAGAAATGACTGGGCAAAGGAGGTAAGAACCTCGGCCCTGTCCGCTGGGAGCCGTGCTCTGGCTCAAGAGAGTGGAGCTCTGCCCGATAAACAGAATCCTGCTTGACTCGAGTTCAGACTTGGCCTCGTGAAGTTCAAACTTGAGCCTCGTTGATGAAGGCCGACTTGAGAGCAAACCTGGAGGGCCAGATCTCTGGACCGCTCCACCTCCCATCTGGAGGGGCTGCTATCAGCCAATCGTCCAGGTAAGGGTACACCCGACCCTCGCGCCGCAGTAAGCCGTCACCACTGCAATGCATTTGGTGAAGACCCTGGGAGCTGGAGACAGTCAAGGGCATGGCTCGGAACTCGAAGAGGGATCCCTCCGCTCAAAAGCGAAGGAACCTCCGATGTGACGGACGGATAGGGACGTGAAAGAACGCGTCCTGCAGGTCCAGACAGCAGAACCACACACTGTGTTCCAGAGATGGTATTATCTGCGCCAGAGTGACCATCCTGAAGGTTCGAGACCTTAGGAACTTGTTCAGGTCGTGTAGGTCGAGAATGGGGCACCAGCCCCTGTCCGTTTCGGAACCAGGAAGTACCTGGACACAAACCCCGGGTCTGAGGGAGGGTCCGCTACCTCCTTGATCACCTCCTTTTGGAGGAGGAGAGCAATGTCGGCCCGACGAGCCGACAGTGAGGCTGCGGACCACGAGGCCCCCCGAGGTGCGACGGCTCTGAAGGGCGGGGCCTGCTCGAATTCTAGAGGCAGGCCTTTTCCCACCACCTCCAGTACCCACCTGTCCGTGGTAATAGCGGACCAGGCGGAAAGGAAGTGTCGGAGCCGTCCACCCACGGGGGGAACCTGGTGTGAGGTGACGGGGTTGGGGGCGACACCCCCTCAGGTTTGGACGGAGCCGAACTGGGCTGGCCATCAGGATCAGCGGACTTCTCGGCCTCTCTTTCCTTCAGCCTACTTAAACGTTTTTCCAAAGTGGCTTTAGGAATGTTTTTACATATTTGGCAGTCTTCCTTGAGGTGGTCAAACCCCAGACAATAAACACACAGACAAGGTGGGGATCAGCCTTATCGAAGGCCTCCCCACACTCGGTGCAGTGCTGAAATCCAGTGGGACCGGTTTTCTTTTTGGGTTTCTCAGACATGCCGGATTCAAAAAAGTTACCCTTAACAGCAGTTAAGCCAGGCAACTACACACTTATCGGTTCCAACCATGTCACGGGTCGGTTAAAAAAAACTAAGAAAGCTGTCGTTTTTTTAAGGAACCGGTAAGTACCGGAAACCACAATAATAATAATAATAAACAGAAAACAAGAATTAACAGTTAAGAATCCGTTTCGGTTCCCAACCGGACCGACCGGAAGAAAACCGAACAAAAATACAATTTCTACTAAATAAACTCTAACTACCTACTAGCTACACTTACTGTACCATAGACAGAGATCTGAATACCGAATAAAATGAGAAAAAGTGGTTGAAAACCAACCAATTTTACTTAATCGAACCGAAGCTAAGGAGGGTAATCTCCGGAGCGACTTCACAGTTAGGCAGAGTAAAGAATCTGACTGTTACACTGAGGAGTACCAGGGACAGAGGTTTGAAAACCAAGCTAGAGCTCAACGTTCTATGCCCTGGCATAGAGTTGACCCTTTTACTCTCCGGAGCAGTTCAAGTGCTGGGGCTAACTGCATATAGTCAGAATACAGCAATACTTCATGTTGTTTGAAACAGATATATAACATGGATATAAAAGCTCTCTTTAACTTAAGTGGCAACCATGACATGAGAGGCCACAGTGTTAAGATGCAGGCAGGAAGGTGTAGGAGCAAACTGACAATGCACTTCTTCACACATAGGGTGGTGGACACTTGCAACGTGCTGCACTTCAAGAGGGGCTAGAACAGCCATGGGGAAGTACTCTCCATGAGTAGTAAAGATGGGAAGCATGGCAGGAGTGAGGAGGTGAAGCAGACCCAGAACATCAACATCTGGACACTGCAACAGCACCAGACTACATAGACCAAATTGCCTTCTTCTCTTAGCTTCTTCATAGTTTCATATTTTCTACTTCACCAACCAAATGTCAAACTCTGAACCACATTTTGTGCTTCGTGAACCAGAAGTAATATTCTGAACTACATTTCTTGGTTTGTGAACCATAGTGCTTTGAAGCAGATTTTCTGTTTCGAGAACCAAAGCTACTAGTTTGAACCACATTTTCAAACAACATGAAGTCTTGCTATATTATAGACATTAGCAGTTTGATCCAGCTCTAGAACTGCCCCAGAGTGAAATGGTTAAAACCATTCCAAAATAGAATTTTGGCACGAGAGCAGCTCTATCTGTGTCATTTCAAACTTGAACTGTCAGATTCTTTACTCCGCCTCAGTGAACAGTCGCTCCGGAGATTTCTCCTGCTCGGTTCATTTCTCGGTTTAAAAAGTGTTTTCTCGTTGGATTTAACCGAGAATAGTTTTTATTTTTAACCGCAAAACCGTTCGTCTAAGCTCTTCCATTCAGGGTAACCGTGGCAAATGAAGGTTTTGTCTGTGTGGAACTTGTAAGTTATCGGTTCGGTTTTGAACCGATCAGTGGGTTTAAAACTCATTTAAAACTAAAAGTTACTATTTTAGAGTGCGGTTCCCGGTTCTTATCAGTTCTAAAAAAAACGGATTTATTACGTTTTTTTCCAACACCCGTGACACGGTTAGGAACCGATAAGGGTGTCTTGCCTGGCACTGCCGTTAAAAGGGCAAGTTTTTGGTTAGGCTGGCATTATGTCTGAGAAACCCAAAAGAAAAACCTGGGCCACTGGGTTTCAACACTGTGATGTTTGTGGGAAGTCTTTGCCAAGGCTGACCCACACACATGTGTTTATTGTCTGGGGTTTGACCACCTCCAGTCAGACTGCCAGGTATGTAAGAATTTCCCTGCAGCCACCCTGAAAAAGATTGGGCAGGCTCAGGGAGCGAGAGCCAAAAGTCCGCTGACCGGGATGGCAGCCCGGTTCGGTGCCAACCGAATCAGAGGGAGTGCCTCTGACCAGGGCCAGACTTCTCGGCAAAGAATAGCTGGTTCTGAGGAACCAATTCCAGTAAAGAAAAAAAAAATCAGCAGGTCTGGAGTCCAAAATTCCTTCTCCAACTGCTGCAGAGATAGCAAAAGCCATACAAATTGTCCAGTCACTGTCTCAGGGTCCGTCCGAACCACCATTATCTGGTAAAAGGTCGGTTCGTCCAGTCCCAGTGGTTCAGGATTATGATATTGAGGAATTTTATGAACCAGAGAAGGGGGAGGAGGATTATGAACAGTATGAATGTGGCTGGGAAGGTCTGGGTGTGCCCACTGAACCGGACATCTCCCCAGACAGACCTTTAGAATCTCCCCCTATGCTGTCTGAGTCCCAATCTCATTTTATGTTTTATGAAAAAGTTGCTGAAACCCTCCAGCTTCCTTTAGAAGAGGCTGTGGATGAGCAAGAGGAGCCTAATTTTGTAGAAATTATGGATATTCCAGAGTCTAGGAGATTGTCTATTCCTTTACATAAGTCTTTTAGGAAACAAACAATTAAAAATTTTAAAAGCTCCTAATTCTGTGCCTCCTGTAGATAAAAAGGTGGACAGAAGGTATACATTGTCAGGCCCTGATACAGAATTCCTTTCTCAGCAATGCAGTCATGTTAGTAGTTCAGGCTGCTGCCTGTGATAAAGCTATTATTCCTTGGCTTCACATCCTCCTGACAAGGATTCCAGGAAGATTGATGCCATGGCAAAAACAGTATATGGCAGCCTCTGGGACTCAGGCAAGCAAATTATATGGCTTATGTAGCTAGGTATCAGAAATCTAGATGGGATACTGTTATGCAATTGGCCAAGCAGGCCCATGGCCAGCTGGCTAGTGAACTAGAACAGGTGGCTGCTGATGGCATTGAAGCCTCTAAGGTTCAGTTTCATGCTGCTGTGGATGTTAATGATGTTTCCTCTAGGGTCATGGCCACATCTGTAGCTTTTTAGGTTGGCCTGGCTCAGGTGTACTAGTTTGTCACAGGATACCCAGACTAAGGCTATGGATTTTCCTGTGGTGGGAAATTCTCTGTTTGGAGAGCAGACAGAGAATTACATGAAGAAGATGGATGAATATAGGACTACTTTACAAGAGTGCCCAGGCTAAGGAGCGAAGCCACTCCTCAAAGGCATGCCCCAGGGGTGGGGGTAGCCTTTTCACAGGCCTTTTACCAGACTCCAGGCCTCCTCTGCCTATGCTCAGAGGGCTTCTTCAGAGGCAGGGGCAGACGAGGGTGGGCAGACCTGCTCCCACCCCCAGCCTAAAGCTCCTCGAAACAGGTACCCTGATGGGGTGCCAGGGCCGATTCTCCTGTACCAGTAGGGGCAGGCTGGTTTACTTCAGTCAGAATTGGGCTTCTTTAACCTCAGACAAGTGGGTTCTGGAAGTAGTAAGCCAGGGTCTGGTTCTCAGCTTCAAAAAGTTTCCCAAGTTGAGAAGCAGACTTTTTCTACCTGCAAGTGCTTCAGAGACCCTCGCTCTGGAAACAGTGGTCTCATCCCTGTTAGCTCTCAGAGCAGTAGAAAGGGTTCCTCCCCTGCATCAGGGCAGGGGTCTGTATTCCAGATACTTCCTTACCCCAAAAAAGACAGGAGAATGGCGGCCCATTTTAGATCTCAGATATCTGAACAAGCATCTTTTGAAACCAAAGTTCAAAATGGTAACTCTGGCAATGATTTTACCTTCCCTAAGGCCAGGAACTGGCTAGCCTCCCTGGACCTCAAGGATGCCTATTTCCATGTCCTAATCAGAAGATCCCATCAAAGTACCTCAGATTCAACTGCCCTCAGGTCATTACCAGTTCAGAGCAATGCCCTTCCGGCCTTACCTCTGCTCCAAGGTATTCACAAAGTGTCTAGCAGTGGCAGTGGCCCACTTAAGGAGGCAGAGGATTGCTGTTTTTCCTATCTAGACGACTGGCTCATTGTAGGCCAGCCCCAGAACAGGTAAATCTCACCTGCAGGTCACCCAGCAGCTTCTCACCTCCCTGGGTTTCTGCTAAACCTACCAAAGTCGGTTCTGGAACTAGTCCAGGTACTCACCTTTATAGGGCAGAATTGGACACAAAGCTAGCAGAGCCTTTCTTCCCCAGAAAGGGGAGGAATTTAGTGGCTCTGGCCTCTTCCTTCACTCTGCAGGTCTCTCGACCAGCAAGACACTTTCTGCAGCTCCTGGGGCACATGGCTGCATCCACAGCTGTTGTGCAGGGAGCCAGATTTCAGATAAGAGACATTCAGTTTCACTTGAGAACCTTTTGGTCTCAGAGAAGAGACCCCCTTTCCAAGTTGGTCCCAGTGACTCGAACCTTGATCCTAGCTCTCCAGTGGTGGCAGGATCAGAGCAATTTAAGAGCGGGGGTCCCCTTCATTTCCCCTTCTCACGACTTGACTCTGACTACAGATGCTTCCCTTCTGGGTTGGGAGCCCACATGGCGACCTTTCCACTCAGGGAGTTTGGTCCCCAGGAATCTCTGCTCCACATCAATTTGCTGGAACTCAGAGCTGTCTTTTTAGCTCTTCAAGCTTTTTCTGCATCTGTCTACGACAAGGTGATACAAGTCAGAACAGACAACACCACAACAATGTGGTACATCAACAAACAGGGGGCACTCGGTCTTCAGCCTTGTGCACCGAGGCAATGAAGTTGTGGTCTCTGGCCTATTCCCTGAACACTTCCCTCATAGCAGTTCATCTTCCAGGGAAGGACAATGTCCTAGCGGATGCCCTCAGCAGGATTTCCCAGGGCCATCACGAATGGTCCCTGGATCCTCAAGTGCTGGGGATAGTTTCTGCCAGGTGGGGCATCCCTCAGATAGATCTTTTTGCAGCCCCAGACAATCACAAACTTCCTCTGTTCTGTTGCAGGCCTCCAGTGCTGGGCTCAGTTCCCTGGATGCCCTTCTTCTGGATTGGGAGGAAGTTCTCATGCTTTCCCCTTTCTCTCCTATTCAAAGTACTAGTCAAAATCAGATCTCAGCCTTGCAGGGTGATTCCGATTGCCCGGACTGGGCCAGGCAGCCCTGGTACCCTCCTTCTGTCTCTGACAGTCCATCTTCCCTGTGCCTCCCAGGAATCACAATCTGTTGACTTGTGCCCAGGAAGGGTTTGGTATCCGGACCTCAAATCCCTCAACCTCAAGGCCTGGCTCTTGAGGAGTTAAGTTGCTGATTTACCTCTCTCAGGGTGTTCTTGAGATCCTAAAGGCTTCCAGAAAGCCTTCCACTAGGGCTACTTATAGTTCTAAATGGAAAGGTTTTCCATTTGGTGTGCTGGAAAAATATTTCCCAGAATCTGCTGAATTGCCCATTTTGTTAGATTACATGGTACATCTTAATTCCTTGGGTCTCAGACCAGCTACCCTGGAGTTCATTTGGCAGCTGTGTCTGCTTTTGTGTCAGCAGGAAAGTCATCCCTCTTTCCTCTCATCCTGTGTTTTCCAAGTTTTTAAGGGATTACTCCATACTAATCCTCCCTTTCGGAACCGGCCCTGCTTGGGACCTTAATGTTTGCATTGCCCAGTTAATGCAGCCCTCTGAACCTCTGTCTTCTGCAGAGCTTAAGTACCTAACTTGGAAACTGTTTTTTTAGTGGCTATCACTTGCCAGACGATAAGTGAATTGCAAGCCTTGTCAGTGGAGACTGACTTTATTTCTTTCCACAGGGATAAGGTAGTCCTTAGGACTAATAGGAAGTTTAAGCCTAAGGTGGTTTCAGATTTCCATCTTAATCAATCTATCTCCTTCCAGTATTTTTCACTGATCACTCTTCGGTGACAGGAGGTTGCACAGCCTGGATGTTAAGAGAGCTCTTAGTTATTATATAGAGCGTACTAAAGGTCCTGAGTTCGAATCCTCCAACTTTTCCTTACCTATGGTGAAGTTGGGAAAGGCAAACCTTCCACTAAGAGATCAATAGCCGGTGGATGCGTCTCTTGTATCAATTTTGTTATCAGAAAGTGGGCAGAGCCCCGGTTGAGGGCTCATTCTACCAGGGGTACAGCTGCGTCTCTAGCTGCTGCCAGAGATATCCCTTTATTAGAGATTTGCCAGGCTGCTACTTGGAAAACGGTACACACTTTTACCAAGCATTACTCCCTGGATGTCCAGGCCAGAAGAGATGCTCGGTTTGGCACAGCTGTTCTTCAGAGCCTATTCCCTAAGTAGGTTCTGCCCCTCCTCCATGGAGGTACTGCTGTGTATTCTGCTAATGTCTATAATATAGCAAGACTTCATGTTGTTTGAAGAAAAAATTACTGCCTTAGTAATGTTGTTTCTTCTAATGGAGTCTTGCTATATTATAACCTCCCAACCTGCCCCTCTCAGAACCTCTACTTGGTGGGGTGCGGCAACTTAGTGTGGGCACTACTTATGTCCTGTTAGCATTTTGTCCCTTTGGGACTTTGGGGTGTGTGTGTGTACGCGGTGTGTGTTTTATTATACTTATGTTCCATTTTCATATTATTAGAATGGTGTTAGTATTTCTGGTCCCCTGACTTGAGTCTTGGGTGTTGGGACCATCAATGGTTGTTATTATTTAGGTAGCCATTTGGCTAGTGTAGGTTACAGCTTCCACACAGACCTTAGTGAGTTTTGCTCGTAAAGATCTGACAGTTCAAGTTTGAAATAACAGAGAGAGCTGCTCTTGTGCCAAAATTCTATTTTGGAATGGTTTTAACCATTTCACTCCGGGGCAGTTCTAGAGCTGGATCAAACCGCTAATGTCTATAATATAGCAAGACTCCATTAGAAGAAACAACATCACTAAGGTGAGTAATTTTTTCTTCTGGGTCGCGAACCAGAATATCAAGTTAGAAAGTACAGTTACATAAGAACTTACCGTAACAGTAGATCTTCAAGAGAAGCTCTTGCAGTAGGTAATTACATATAGGACTGAAGCCGGCAGGCGTCAGGACCCCATGA
Organism: Neoceratodus forsteri; assembly: GCA_016271365.2. Taxonomy (NCBI): domain Eukaryota; kingdom Metazoa; phylum Chordata; order Ceratodontiformes; family Ceratodontidae; genus Neoceratodus; species Neoceratodus forsteri. The sequence goes on along the minus strand of CM028138.1, from coordinate 279,915,604 downwards.
AAAAATTTCTAGCTAGCCGTCTCTGGTGGGTGACCGTCCCCACGTCAGGTGACCAACGTCAGTATAAAGGGGCGGTCCCACACGCCCATCTTCGAGTTCTTTCCCACCAAGGGCCAAAAAGGCAAGACGAGAGAGAGAAGCAGATCTTTCCATTCCTGAAAAAGGAGCTGAAAAAGCTTAGGGGGATGGAGAGCGGGAAGGCATTAACTACTGCAAGAGCCTCTCTCGAAGATCTAGTGTTATGGTACGTTCTTACATAACTGTACTATCTTACTTCGAGAGGGTTCTTGCAGTAGGTAATTGCATATAGGACTGAGTCCCAAGCAGTCTGGAACAAGGAGAAGCACACAGGAGGAGGAAAACTACACAACCATAGAACCTCCGGCTGTAAGGGTCTCAAGAAACAAGACCCTGCAGAACAGCCTATCCGAAGCCTGCTCTATGGCTAGAGGCAATGTCCAAACTGTAGTGTTTCGTAAAGGTATGAACAGAAGTCCAAGTTGCAGCTGCGCAAATGTCAGCCGTTGACACATTCTTGAAACAAGCCGCAGAGGCAGCGACACCCCTAGTGCAGTGACCTCTGACTTGATCCGGCAGGGTCTTGTGATACTTGTCGTAAAAGAAAGTGATACAATGAGCAAACCATTTAGATAGGTATTGCTTGGTAACGGCATTGCCTTCTTTTTTGTGAGCAAAAGAGACAAAAAGCTGATCAGATTTCCTGAGCTCCTTCGTCCTGGAGGTGTAGTATCTCAGAATTCTATGAACATCCAAAGCATGCAGGAGGTACTCCCCTTGATTGGAGTGTTGCATAAAGAAAGCCAGTAGGTCAATGGATTGATTCAGCGTAGATTTCGCTACCAACTTAGGGAGAAACTTAGGGTTGGTACGCAGAGCCACACGTTCCTTGTGAAAAATCAAATACGGGATTTTGCACATCAAGGCTTGAAGCTCGGAAATACATCCAGCTGAAGTAATGGCCACTAGGAAGAGAGTCTTCCAGGATAGGAACTTCAGGTCTGCTGAGGCTGCTGGATCAAAAGGAGGCAAGGTAAGCTTCTCAAGAATGAAATTCAAATCCCAGCAGGAACTCGAATAGGGGGGTCTCAAATGGAGAACCCCTCTAAGAAAAGTCTTAGAGACTTCCAGCTGCGCAAAAGTTCTGTCCCCAAAAGGAACATGATAAGCGGAAATAGCCACCATGTGAACTTTCAGAGAGGAATGGCTGAGACCCAGGTCAAAGAGATGACGCATATAGTCCCAAGATTCTCCCGGCAGGGCATGAGAATGGCTTGAAATCCTTGGAGGAGGCTCAAATCGAGAACCGTTGCCATTTCATGGCGTAAGTAGATCTAGTGGAAGGCTTTCTAGCCTCCACCAGAATCTCAGCCACAAGCGGGGAGACCCCGAAACGGGCCTGAACTATGTCTGCAGGAGCCATGCATGCAACTGAAGGGATTTGAGACCTGGATGAACCAGGGTCCCCTGATCCTGGGTCAGCAAAAGTTGCGACAGAGGCAGTGAAAAGAGGAGATTCCTCTGAATACTGTTGCAGAAGAGAGAACCAAACTTGCCTGGGCCAGAAAGGAGCAATTAAGATCATGCGAGCTCCTTCTGAACTGAGTTTGTGTAGGACCCTCGGAATCAAGGGAATCGGCGGGAAGGCATAGGCAAATCTGTCCTCTCAGTCTAGAGACAGAGCGTCCCTCCAAAAAATGCCTCGCCCTGAAGTAAGCGAGCAGAAGGCGGGAAGTTTTGCGTTGTGAGGAGACACAAACAGGTCTACCTGAGGTGTTTCCCAACGCAGGAAGATATCATCTACTACCCCCTGATCCAGTACCCATTCGTAAGCCTGTGCTGATGACCGACTGAGGTGGTCTGCCAGCGTGTTTTCGACCCCCAGAACGTGAACCGCCATCAGGTGAAGGTTGTGTTGCACTGCACAATCCCAAACTCTCACTGCCTCCCTGAAAAGAGGGTAGGAACGCGTTCCTCCCTGTTTGTTGATGTACCAGACTACATGAATGTTGTCCGTCTGGACAGCCAGATGACCGGGAAGAAAAAATTACTCACCTATAGTAATCTTCTTTCTTCCCAGGGATGCACTAATTTTATTACTTTTTGCAGCTCTCTTTGAAGTCAGGACTGCCCCAGAGAGAAGAGAATGATATGCTAATCATGGAACGTTTAGCACATGCATCTATTTTCAAACAGCCTTGTGCTAACTGCCTACATTCTGACTCAGATTTCTTCAAAGCCTGCAAAGAGGCCATAACAACATGTGAATTATATAGAGAATAAACTATGGGTCTGGGTGTGTAATGAGAATTTACACACACCCGAGGGGTTTGATGCTACATACCTCTCCGGGTATATGCGAAACCCCGAGGGTGTGTGTAAATTTGAGTTTTCACACACTCAGACCCATATTTTATTTTATATAATTGTTGGGTTTCTCTTTTTCCCCTCAGCAATTATATAAAATAAAAAAGGCTGATGTGCCGCCGCAGTCTGATCACGTCATGGTCAATCAGCTTTCACTTTTATTTTAAACTATTGTGCAAGATTCAGTTTCACTTTAATATAAATCATATATTCTAGTTAATAAGGTTGATGGCAAAATTGGTCTTTCAGTGAAAGGTACACCAATCTGCACTGAATGTGTGGACCCGATTTTTTTTAACTTAAGCACAGCAAAACACCCCGGTATCTCTTCATCACTCACAGAGTTCAATTTAATACTGTTCATAGTAACACGTTGTTTTTAGACGTTCAATACAATGTTTTCACAAGATGAATCTAAAACATAAACTACTCGGGAACTGATTTACCTTAAATGTTAAACTGCCTGCTGAATCCACACACACATACGGTTGGGAAGGAGACGGCGATCGAGCACTGAGGAGCGCGAAGAGGCGCATGCGCAGAGTGGGGGAAACTGTGCGCTTGTTTGCCGTTATAAACGCTCCTTTATAAAGGGCAAATTACACCATGGTTTCCCTATGGGAAAAACAGGAAGCCATTAATTATAATTAAATAACCATAAAATAATTTTAAATGCCCAACAGGGCCATTTCAAATGAGTATCCAAGGGCTAATTGAAGCAAAAGTTCCCTTTTTATGTTTGCTTGCACGCATGTGCAAGAAACATAGTGTCATCATCCGAGTTTTTGGAGGTGTGTCACCCCCTCTTCCAATTCAGTCAGTGTGTTGGCAGGCGCGGCACCAGTCCTCCAATGCATGCTGGAGCGTCTATGACAGCTCCAAAATGCAGTGGAGTACAGTTGAAAAGGGGGAGCAGCTTCAGTGAGCAGCGATAAGACACGCTCTGCTCGCCGCTGGGCCCCTATACACACACGCAGGCATACCGCGGCGCCTTCCACCCACGCACACTGTACAGCCGGGGTGCCCAACTCGGTCGGCTGTGCTGCGCCCCCCCCAAAAGCCTTCCGCATGCCACGCTAGGTGCCCACCCCAGCGTGGCAACTCATCGTATAGCCGACGCGGGTGCCCAATCCCCCGTCGGCTCCACTGTCCTCCCCCCAGAGTACAGGGTGCCACGCTGGGAACATAATGCATTGAATGAGCCACCTGGACAGCGACTGTTTTGAAACAGGAGCTCCCATCATCCTGTGGGCAAAGAAGATGAAAAGTTGGTCCGATTTTTGGTGTTTGGTTCTGGTCAGGTAGTATCTGAGACACCTATGCACATCTAGAGTGTGCAAAAGGGCTTCTCCTCGATTAGAGTATTTCGGGAAATACACTGGTAGATCTATGTCCTGATTAAGGGTGAGAGCCGAGACCACCTTAGGCAGAAATTTAGGATTAGTCCTTAGGGATACCTTGTCTTGGTGGAAAACCAAATAAGGTTCTTTGCACATACTATAAGTGCGTGTAGTTCAGAAATTCTTCTGGCCGAGGTAACGGTAACTAAAAATACAGGTTACTCACCTGTAACAGGAGTTCTAGGAATGGTATATGTTGTTCATCCACACTTATTGGCAGGTTCCTTGCCGCTTTAAATCTTGCCGGAAGGTCTTCAAGTTGGCTCCTCCCACCCACCCGGTGGTAAAACTCGGCTCCCCCATGACGCCAGATCTGGCCCGCTGGAAGCTCAGGTTGTCGCGTCGAGCCGGGAGGTGGTTGGTGAGTGTGGATGAACAACATATACCATTCTTAGAACTCCTGTTACAGGTGAGTAACCTGTATTTCTAGGGACATGGATATGTTGTTCATCCACACTTATTGGCAGACTCCTAGCAGTTCTCCGGGAGGAGGGAGGCAAGGCGCACACCCCCTACTTAGGAAATAAAGACTGGAGAACCGAGGCCCCAAAACCAGCATCCCGGCGTGACTCAAGGTCGATGTAGTAATGGGTAATAAAGGTGTGTGCTGACTTCCAGGTAGCAGCCCTGCAGATTTCCTGGATAGGGACGTCCCTGGAAGCAGTCACCGATGCAGCAGTATGACGGGTAGAATAAGCTCTTATCCCTCTGGGAGGCTCCATGCCCGCCAACTTATAGCAGCGATCTATGCAGGAGGTGACCCACCTGCCTATCGTCCGCTTGGCTGCAGGTCTGCCAGATGCGGCTTCAGCGTAGGTGACAAACAGCTGGCGAACCTCTCCCGGAATTTCAGCCATGCGCTCCTTATAATAAGCGAGCGCCCTTCTAGGGTCCAGAGTATGGAGCCTATATTCGGCCTCCGAGGTGTGATTGGGGTAGAACACCGGCAGAGTCAGCACCTGGTTAAGGTGAAACTCCGACACCACCTTCGGAAGGAATTTCGGGTGGGGGCGCAGGACAACCTTGTCCCTGTGGAAGACCAGGCAAGGAGACTCGATGCAAAGCGCCTGGAGCTCTCCCATCCTTCTGGCTGACGTGACAGCCACCAAGAAGGCGGTCTTCCACGACAGGTGAGAGAGTTCACACCTGTGCATTGGTTTGAGTGGCTTGCCCATGAGCTTTGCCAGTACCAGCAGTAGATCCTACAGAGGTGGAGGTTCTGCACGAGGAAATGTGATCAAGGCCTTTGAAAAAGCGCCCGACCACCTTTTCCTGCGCCACCGACTGCTTCCCGGCCCTCGCCCGGTAAGCAGAGATGGCTGCCAGGTGCACCTTTAGGGTCGATGACCTAAGCCCTTGACTAGAAAGGGACCATAAATAGTCCAAAATGCTTGCCACAGAACAGGAGGAAGGGTCCAAGCCCTTGCCCTGACACCAAATGGAGAATCTCTTCCATTTGAAGGCGAGCATTTTCTGGTTGACTCTACGGGACGCCCAACAACATTGAGGACCTCGGCGGAAAGACCCAAGGCCTGGAACTCTAGCCGCTTAGGAACCAGCCGTCAGGTGCAGGGACTGAAGGTCCGGATGGAACACCTTCCCGACTGACTGAAAGCAGGTCCGGTGAGCTGGAAGCTGCCTCGGGAGCCTGGAGCTGAGGCTGAGGGATCTGGGTACCAGAACTGGCGGGGCCTGTCTGGGGCTATCAGGATCACCTGCGCCTTGTCCCTCCTTGCTTTGAGAAGCACCTTGTGAATCAAGGGAAATGGGGGAAAGGCGTAGAAGAGGCCTGGGGTCCACAGCCTCGAGAAGGCATCCCCCTGCAGCGAGCCCTGCTGAGGGGGGCAGGCATGAAACAGCCTCAGCTTCGCATTCTCCCTGGAGGCAAACAGGTCCACCTGAGGTGTGCCCCAGTGGGAGAACAGATCTTGTACTACCTCCGGTAGGAGAGACCACTGTGAGATGCAGCCCCTATCCGCCTCAGGGCATCGGCCAGGGTGTTGGAGGCCCTGCCACATGAATGGCCAGGAGATTCGCCTCCAGGCTGCGCACGAGTGACCAAATGCGGAGAGCTCTTGCATAGAAGCATGGAGCTGGCCCCGCCTGGCGGTTCAGGTAGTACATGGTCGTGGGTATTGTCCGGCCTGACTCGGACCACTTGACCCCGGAGAAACGGAGCAAAGGCGGTGAGAGCTAGGCAGACCGCTCGGAGCTCCAGCAGGTTGATGTGGCATCGGGACTCCCGCGGGGACCAGAGGCCGTGCACTCGGTGTTCCCCCAGATGGGCATCCCAACCCATCAGAGAGGCGTTGGTCGATAGAGAGACCATCGGCTCGGGGCGGACAAACGGGATGCCCTCCTGCAGATGGAATGGAACGGTCCACCACTGGAGAGCGTTACACATCTCCTGGGTCACTATCACTAGCTGGTCCAAAGGATCGCAGCATTGTGACCACTGGCTGGCCAGTCCCCACTGAAGGGGGCGCGAGTGCCAGAGGGCCCAACGGACCACGCTGGTACAGGCCGCCATGAGACCCAGAAGGCGCAGGAAGTCCCGGGCAGGGAGCGATTGCCCAACCAGAAATGATTGGGCAAAGGTAGAACCCTCAGCCCTGTCCGCCGGGAGCGTGCTTGGCTCGAAGAGAGTCGAGCTCTGCCCCGATGAACAGGATCACCTGCTTGGCTCGAGTGCCGCTCTTGGCCTCGCTTGATGAGAAGGCCAACTCAAGAGCAAACCTGGAGGGCCAGATCTCTGGACCGCTCCACCTCCTGCCTGGAGGAGGCTGCTATCAGCCAATCATCCAGGTAAGGGTACACCCGACCCTCGGCCCAGAGGAATGCTGTCACCACTGCCATGCATTTGGTGAAGACCCTGGGAGCTGGAGATAAGTCAAGGGCATGGCTCGAACTGAAGAGGGATCCTCCGCCGAAAGCGGAGGAATCTCCGATGTGACGGACGGATAGGGACGGAAAGAATGCGCCCTGTAGGTCCAGAGAGCAGAACCACACGCCGTGTTCCAGAGATGGTATTATCTGCGCCAGAGTGACCATCCTGAAGGTTCGAGACCTTAGGAACTTGTTCAGGCGTAGGTCGAGAATGGGGCGCCAGCCCCCGTCTGCTTCGGAACCAGGAAATACCTGGACACGAACCCCGGTCTGAAGGGGGTCCTCCACTCGTGATCACCTCCTTGAGGAGGAGAGCGATGTCGGCTCGGCGAGCCGCCAGTGAGGCTGCGGATCCCGAGGCCCCCCGAGGTGCGACGGCTCTGAAGGGCGGGGCCTGCTCGAATTCCAGAAGTAGGCCTTTTCCCACCACCTCCAGTACCCACCTGTCCGTGGTAACAGCGGACCAGGCGGAAAGGAAGTGTCTGAGCCGTCCCCCCACGGGGGGAACCAGGGGTGAGGTGACAGGGATGGGGGCGACACCCCTCAGCCCGTCATTGGGCAGGCCTGGAGGAGGGACCGGCCGAGGGACCTCCTGGGCCTTTACCTCCCTGCTTCCTGTTGGAGGAAGCCGACGGCTTGGGTTTGGGATACCAAGGTCAAGCCTGCTGGCCCTGACGTTGCTGGGCCGGGTGCGCCGCGGGCGCAGAAGGACGAAAGGGCTTAGGCTGTGGCTTGCGGCCTTTGTCCTTCTGAGCGGAAGAGACTGAGTCCAAGGTAGCACTGGACTTCTTGATCCTCTGCAGGTGACCTTCCACCCCAGGGCCGAAGAGGTCAGTCCCCAAAAAGGGAACATCCGCCAACTTGTGCTGGGTATCCGAGGTAAAGGTGGATAACCTCAGCCAAGCCCGACGACGCATGGCCACTGCGGCCGCCACAGACCTGGCACATGAGTCCCCGATGTCTAACGCAGTCTGGAGTTGCTGTTTAGCCACTGCCCTGCCCTGGTCCCGCACCTGCCTGACCGCAGTCTGCAGATCTGCGAAGATGAGGGACAACCTCATCCAGGGTGCCCAACAGGGCGTGAGAAAAATGTGCCATGAGGACGGCCGAACTGGCCTGACGAAGGCCGAGAGAGGACGCAGCATAGACTTTTCGCCCGGCATAATCCAATTTCTTGGATTCCTTGTCGGGAGGTTTGTCCATATCCTGGCGCTTTCGCACGCCGGAAAACGCTGTCAGTAACCAACCCCTCGGCCGAGGGGTGTTCCGAAAAACCGGACAGGGAACCGGTAGGGACCGCATACTTCCTGGCCAACCTGGCCGAAGGCGCAGGGCAGGAAGCAGGACGCTGCCAAAGTTCCAAGGCCGGACCCACTATGGCTTCGGCCACCGGAAAGGCCTCCGTAGGAGAATCCCCTCGGTCCAGAATCTCTGTGAGGGGATACCTGGCCCATTTAGAAACGGGTTCGAGCTTCATCCCGGTGGACTCCGAGATGAGTAGAAGCAACCCTAAGAAGGACGAAGGGCTATCGTCCATTGACTGCCCTCCCGAGGACTCCAAGTCCATGCGCTTGGAGAAGAGGGAGGAACCATCATCGGACTCAGAAGAGTCCTCAAAGAGCTGCCTCGGGCCTGAGCCACCCTCCACCTGCCGAGGTTTATCGGGAGTGAGGGTGACAGACAGCCTATGGGGCAAACCCAAAGCCGACCGAGAATTTTTGGTCGGAGCCCCAACTAATGGCTGTGGAGGCGGAGGTTCCACCAGAATCGGTGGGGCAGCTGGAATTGGCCGAACAACCGGCCTGAGAACAGGCTCCTCGACTACAACGAGGGGTTGTTTCGTCTGCTCCGGTGACAGCCACTTAATGGCCGGGGAAGACGACTGGGTCGGCTTATTCCCGGTCAAAAGGAGCTGTTGCCACATAAGTTCCTCGCACCGACGCAACTTGCGCCAAGCCTCCTCGTCTGGAGGAAGAGCGGGCGCGCGCCGCAAGCCGCGGGACTGAGACCGCCTATGACGGCCGGATCGGTTGGATCACGAGGATGTCCGAGACCCAGAGTCTCGACCAGGCCGAGGAAGGCGAGGAGAAGTGTCAGAATCGCACTCCCTCGCCTCGGACGATCCCACCGGGTGCCCGAACCGAGGCACAGACGAGCCGACGGATCCTCAACTCCCACCGGGGAACCGGGAGAGGGATCAGCTTCTCCAGCCGACAACCCGCCTAACGGGCGAGAAAATCTCGACCGCGTCGACAGGGAGTCTCGGTCAACTGGCCTGACGGGGACACCGTGAAGCCAGTGGCCGAAGCTGAGGGGTCGACCGAAGTCGACTGTCGACAAGGGGAGGGGGATCTTTCCCGCTCCCAAGAGCGTCGACGGAGAGACTTACTTTTGCTCTTTTTGGACCTGGAAAAGGGTCCCGAAGAAGTTGGACCCTCACCTTGGTCGAGAGGGTCAGACAAAGCTCCTTAAAAGAAGCCGAGTACGAGGCACCGAGAGAGAGCGGGACAAATGCCGCAGCCGAGGTAGAAGCGGCCCGCGCCGCCTCCTCTTCGAGGGCGATCATCTGCTCTAGCTGATCCGCTGAGCCCGCCGCCGCGGACACCGCCAATCGAGCCTCTTTAGATTTCACCGGTGGAATTCTTTTCTCGGGGCGCCCCAGTTGTAATCGGGCAGCACGGTCTTCAAGGACGTAGGCCGAAAAGGAAGAGCACAAGTCGCAGGCCTGCGGGTCGTGCTCAAGGCCCAGGCAGTAGACGCACATGGAGTGCGGATCCGTCCTAGACATCTTCTGCCCGCAAGGCACCCGAAACCGGAGTCGACGGTCCATCGCAGTCTGCGGGAGAAGAAGACTGGAAGTCTTTAGCAAAACGCTTAATTTCAAACTTTTCAAGAATTAGGAACCAGTCTTAATCGCAACGCTAAGGAGGAAACCTGAGCCCAAGCGTAACGAAGATCTGGCGCCATGGGGCGGAGCCGAGAGTTTTACCACCCAGGTGGGTGGGAGGAGCCAGCTTGAAGACCTTCCTGCAAGATTTAAAGCGGCAAGGAACCTGCCAATAAGTGTGGATGAACAACATATCCATGTCCCTAGAAATAACGTTTTCCAAGAGAGAAAACGTAGCTTGCAATCCGCGGCTGGTTCAAAAGGTGGCAGCGTGAGCTGCTCCAAGATGAAGGGTAGATCCCATGGTGGGACCGGATCCTTAATCGGGCACCTAAGGTGGAGGACACCCCACAGGAAGGCACGTGGCGTGTCCAATTGAGCTATAGTGCGCTGGCCTATAGGGACGTGATAGGCTGAAATGGCACAAAGGTGTACCTTAATCGAGGAGTAAGCCAAACCAGAGTGGAAAAGGGACAGCAAGTACTCCAATACCAGCTTCTCTGGGCAGTCCAAGGCGATAACTCATGCATTGAACCCACGGGGCAGAACTCATGCTACTTCATGGCGAGGGTCGCGTAGTCGGTTTCTGGCGGCAGAGAGAATGTCTGCCACCTCTTGCAAGACCCCGTGTCGTATCATGGCTATGTCTCTAGAAGCCAAGCATGCAGGTTCAGGGAACGTAGGTCCGGATGGACCAAAGAACCTGCCTCCTGAGACAGCAATTGGGAGCTGATTGGTAAAGGCACTGGAGGTTCCCGGGATAGCTGATGCAAGACAGGGAACCAAATCTGTCTGGGCCAAAAGGGCGCGATCAGTATAAGCATCGCTTGCTCCTTGCGAAGTTTTAAAAGAACTCTCTGGATCAACGGGAAAGGGGGAAAAGCGTAGAGGAATCTGCCCGCCCAGGACAGGGACAACGCGTCTCGCCAGAAAACACCAGGCCCTGGATCTAGCGAGCAAAAATTGGGCAGTTTTGCATTGGATGGGGACGCGAAAATGTCTAGTTCTGGAGTACCCCATCTGCGAAACAGATCCTTTGCCAACTCCTGCAGTAGTTCCCATTCATGGACTCTGGCCTGAGAGCAGCTCAGGCTGTCTGCGATAACGTTGTTCACTCCCAGAACATGAACGGCAATAAGGTTTGTGCCGTGTTGTAAGACCCAATCCCACACCCTCATGGCCTCCCTGCAAAGTGGGTAGGAATGGGTGCCTCTTTGTTTGTTGAGGTAATACATCACCGCGGAATTGTCCGTTTGTAATGGAAGTGTACCTGGTGGAATCTCTGACTGGAAGGCCTGCAGTGCGTAAAGAACTGCCTTCATTTCCAGGATGTTTAATTAGAGATGAGACTCTTGGTCTGTCCACAGGCCCTGAGACCAGACACCGTCGAGGTGTGTTCCCCAACCGAGCCCTGAGGCATCTGTGGAGATTGTCACAGTTGGGGACGGCGCTATGAAGGGGACTCTCACAGAGAGATTCCTCGAATCTAGCCACCATTGCCAATCTCGAATTACGGCCTTCGTGATCTGGATTGGATGCTGCAGATAGTCTTGCCTTTATTTATTTATTTATTAGCTTTTGGTAACCGGGTAAGTGCGCTAGGCAACAGACCTGCCTATTTTCAGGCACGACCTGGGAGAGCACAGGACATTGGTTACAATATGCAGAAATGCACAGACATAATATAGGTGTACAGGAGCAAAACAAGATATACATTGGGTAGCACAGTAATAGCTACATAAGGGTACATTTTAGGCATAGATCATAATAAGGATGTAAAATAAAGCAATTAGGGTAACCATAAGACAGCTGAGGACAGTAAAGACATCAAGGTTCATAGCCACCTAGACAAGCATATTGCATGGGAGAACATTAGTGTAGTACTCAGGGTCAGACCCGACAGCATGCAGTGGGACAAAGCAAATTAAGAGCATTTGCATTGGCCTGAGGCTAGAAGGTGGGTGAACAGCAAGTTTTTGAATTCTCGATGGGAGGCTGAAGTTTTCACCATAAGGGGGAGTGAGGTCCAGAATTTGGGAGCAAAATGGGCAAATGCCTGTTCACCCATTTTTGTCATGCAACGTCTAGTGGAGAGCATGGGGACAGAGGAAGACCTGAGGGTACGGGTGTGTGAGGCAGGAGTCAGGAGGTTGGCAAGACAGACAGGGCAGGGAGGTCTAGACAGGGAGTCGATAAAGCAGCCCAGGGAGTAGGCTCGAATATCCTTAGGTGACAGCCAATTTAAGCCAGCGTAAAGGAGACAATGATGGGTAAGACGTGGGGCAGTTAAGGCGAATCTACAGATGTTGTTTGGTCCCTTTGGTCCCATTGTACCCATAACATCCACTGGGTTACCCGCATGTGGAGACGGGCTAGCAGGACTGTTGTAATGGCCGCAGCCATGTGTCCGAGCAGGCGAAGCACCAGTCTGGCCGGAACGGTCTTCTTCGCCGAAAAGTCCCTGATTAGGGATCTTATGTGTGCTGCTCTGTCCATGGGAAGGAAAGCTTTCCCTTGGACAGTGTCCAGAACTGCACCTATGAATTGCAGAGTCTGGGACGGAACCAGGCTTGACTTCTCGTAAGTGATGATAATGCCCAACGTCTTGAACAGAGACTGAGTGCAATGAATGGCAGACATCAGGGCCTCCCGGAAGGGCACCATGAGAAGCTAATCATCCAGGTAGGGGAACACATAGTGGCCCTGTCTCCTCAGAGATGCGGCTACGACCGCCATGCACTTCGTGAACACCCGAGATGCCAGCTCCGAAGGGAAGAGCTCGAACTGATAATGGCGACCCTGAAACTCGAAGCGCAGGAACCTCCTGTGCACCTGAGCAATAGAAATATGCAGGTAAGCATCCTGCATATCTAGGGATGCTAGAAAGGCGCCCTGCTTCAGCATGGGACTCAGACCGGGGAGGGTCACCATGCGGAAGTGTTTGTACAAGACCGAGACGTTGAGGTCGCTGAGGTCCAGTATTGGACGGAGGTCCCCCGTCTTCTTTGGAACCAGAAAGAAGTGAGAATAATATCCTAGTCCCCTCTGGTTCCTTAGTACGTGCTCTATGGCCTGTTTTTCCAGAAGCTCGAGCACCTCCTGCTGTATGAGCAGGGCATGCTGACCCCAGTAATGGGAGAGCAGGGGAGGTCTTGTAGGTGGGTCTAGAAACTCTATGCAATGGCCTTTCTTGACCAACTGGAGATCGACTGCCACCCTAAAAAGTGACAAGCGATGCGACCCCCGAATTTTCTTGCCCGTTGATCCAGAGGAGGGGTGGGGCCTGGGAAGGAGTCATGCTGTGGCAGCGTTAGTCCCTGCGGGCTGGGTCGGCTTCGTGTAACGTTGGCCTCTGCCTGGGGATGACTTGGCCTGGGGCTTACGCAGAAAAGTGCCCTTTGCTGCTGGTCGAACGCGACTGCCCTTTGTTGCCAGTCAGAAAATGGCTCTGGTTCCTACGAAAGGAACCAGGCCTGGATCTGTACATGACCTGTACAGATTGGACTGCCTTCCCTGCGTCCTGGAGCTTGGTGATGACCCTCTCCGAGGATTCACCAAAAAGTACCTCGCCATTGTACGGGACGTCTAGAATATTGTTCTGTACGTCCGGGGTGAAGCCAGAGACACGGAGCCAGGAGTGTCACCGGAGACAAACGCCTGAAGCTACAGCTCTGGCAGAAGAGTCCACCGAATTGTATGCGGCTCTAAGCACTTGGGTCCCCACATCTGACCCGGTGCAGAGTAGGCTGAGGAGCTCCACTTTCTGGTCGCCATCGGAAAGCTTTTCGACCAGGTCCTGGCCCTGTTCCCACAGGGCATTCTGGAACTGTACCATATGGGTAAAGTAGTTCAGAGACCTGATGGCGCATGTAGCAGCCGCGTACGTGCGCCTCCCCAGGGCATCCAATTGCTTGGATTCCTGGTCCAGTGGCTAAGTGTCCATATGGTGGAGCCTTGAGACCGGTCATGTGAGGCCGTGATGACCAGGGAGTATGCCACAGGTTGCTTCGCCAAGCACTGGTCTTCTCTCGGAGCCTTGTACAGGCGGTCAGCCTTCTTCGGCACCGCGGGAGTGGAGTGCGGATGCTTCCACGAAGCCTTGGTGACGTCTGCAAAGGTGTCCACCAAGGGTGGCACTACCACAGGCTTTGGGTCTTTCTGCCAAAGGTAGCGGGCAAGGCATTGTCGTTCGGGGTCAAGGTCTTCAGCATCCCACCCCATGTTGTCCTGGATGTGCCTCATGATCTCAGCGAAAGAGGGATCATCCGGTGGAGACCTGGGGAGATCATGTGGGTCAGGAGAGGAGATGCTGAACGGAGAAGGAGATCTGTAGTAGGCCGAAGTGTCCGATCTTGAATCCTCCCCTGACAAGAGTATACCAGCGTCGTCTGGGGCTGGGCAACCCTGATGCAGATCTGGAGGGAGGCCTTCTCCTGTCTGTAGATCTGCCCCTAGGAAGTGGAGTCTGTTTCTTGAGGGTTGGTGGTCATCCTACTGGCCCCTTAGGTGGAGGAGAGGGCGTAGGAGGTGAAGGGGTAGGAGGAGTAGAAGTAGGAGGCTGGACGGGGACCACATCCTTCCTGATGGTGTCCCACCAAAAAGTAAAGAGTTCCTTTACTTCTGCGATATTCATGCCCGAAGACGGGCCTGGCGCCAGTGGTCTGTCGCCAGGGTCGGGTCCCTGGGTGTCTCCCGGTCCGGGGAGGGTTCCCGTGGAAGCCCAGCATCCTCGGTGTCACCCGCCTGATCTTCGGGCTGTGGTGTGTCCTGCTCTGTCGATTCCCTATGACCGGCGTCTGCCGGTGACGGGGGGGGGGCGCCCTTCCGCTCCGGAGATGCAGACGCCGGTCTCCTGGCCAATGCCTTCAGATCTGGGGAATGCCTGGCCAGCGACTGGTGTCTGGTAGGTGTCGCTGGTTCCTGTAAGCGCCTGGCTGATTTGGAATGTTTAGCCGACATCAGGTGTTGAGCCGACGTCGGGTCCAAAGCCCTTTTCAGGGACGTCAGGTCCTTGGTCTTTCTGGGTGCAGGATCAGGACCTCTGGGCAGTTGGGAGACCGACCTGGCGTCTGTGTCCCAACGTCGGGTGGAAGAAGAGGACTTATGGCGCGCAGAAGACTTTGAAGAGGCCTTGGATGGGGTGGAGGAAGCCGAGGGCCTCAATGTCTTGATCGGCTGGAGCAAGGAAGAGACGCCTGAAGTCCGGACCTTAACCGGGGGTGGGGGCCTGTGACCAAGTCCTGGAGGGAGAGCGGTCCGATCTGAAGCTGGAGCTGCGGGAGTCCAAGGCCCGAGTTGGGGACCTAGACCTCACCTTCTCCCGGTGCTTGTGGGATTTTGAAGAAGATTCTCCCCTGGAGGAAGGTTCTTGGTAAATCCTTTTTAATTTCTCTTTGAGGAGATATGCCTGAAGTGCCTTCTGACGGCGGATCCTGGTGCAGCTATTGAAACCCTGGCAAAAGGTGCAGGCCTTGGTGTCGTGGTCTGGGCCTAGGCAACGCACACAGGAAGAGTGAGGATCCTTGAAAGGGATCTGTTTTCCGCAGGCACACTTAGAAAGGTGACCCTCAAGTGATGGAGTTGGAGAGGACATCAGTTGTGCAAAGAAAAAAGATTCACTGAAAGTTCTGTAGTAGTCATGCACTAGAAAGAGAGTGAGAGGCCGATGCTGGCGAGTCAACAGCGGGAAAAGAACTGAGGATTATGGGGGACCGCCTCCATATGTACTATGTCTGACGTCGGGGGCGGGAACGACGTCGGAGGCGTTCCCCACTGAATACTGCTAGCTAGAAAATTTCCGTGGGGTTCTGGCGCCTGCCGGCTTCAGTCCTACTGGTGTAACCTGCTGCAAGAGCTGTTTCTCAAAGTAAGATAAACAGTTCCCACTACTGTATCCAGTTCTACCCCTATGAACTGCAGAACCTGCACAGGGGTCAGCACTGACTTTTTGGTATTAAGAAGGAATCCCAGGGATAGCACCATATCCTGGGCTACCTGTAGGTGGTCTGACACCTGTTCGTGGGATTTCCCTATGATCAGCCAGTCATCCAGATAAGGAAAGACTAACACCCATTCTTCTAAGGTGTGCCACTATCACTGCTATGCTGTTGGTAAAAACCTTTGGTGCAGCGGTGAGGCGGAAAGGCAGTGTTAAAAACTGGTAGTGGCCTGAGGGGAGTCTGAATCTGAGATACTTTAGTTGTTAGGAAATATCTGGAATAGAACCCTTGTCCTCTTTGGTTGTGGGGAACAGGCTTGACTGCTTTTGCCCGTAATAGGGCCTGTACCTCCTGCTCCTGCAGTTCTCTTTCTGAGAAGGGAGCTGGTGCAATTGGAAGAGGAAGGGACTTGATACAAAGGGAGAGACCCTGACGCACTACTTCCAGAACCCATTTGTTAAGTTTGAAAAGTCCTGGAAATAGTGGGCGAGGCTGCCCATTACAGGATGGGGAGAAGCAGCCTGAAGGGAAAAAAAGGCAGGGGTTCTATGTGCTGTGGCTTGTACTGCTGCTGAGTGACAGCCTATACCTGTAAGAAAGGTCTCCTAAAAGAAGTCCTGCTCCTGCCTCCCCTAGAATAAGAAGTAGAAGGAGAGGGTCTCTCTCTATTCGAGTTACTTTTAAAAGTAGCTTTATATTCATCTTTTTTTTTTTTTTTGTAAGCTTCAGTCTGGGCAGCAAAAAGAGTGGCCTTCAACTGCAAAATTCATTGCCTTAGTTTGTGTGCCCTGGGTGAGGTTGGGCTATTGCACCAGACGTCCATCTTGCAGCAGTATAATTAGTGTCAGCTGCCATTTGAGATTAGTATTTGGAAGCCTCCAAACCCAATTTTGCTGTATCCAATAGCTCTGACACCGTTAAAGAGAGGTTAGCCCCATCACTGTTGACAACTGACTGCCAGAGAGCTTTCTGGCAGACGGCTACATAGGCCTGGCAACAAGCTTGCCAGACTGCTAGGGATACCAAAAGGTACCTCTTTTTAGCCACATTGCTGAATTAGGAGCCTTAAGGATTTCCAACGAGTCAATTTTTATTTATTTTTATTTAATTTATAGATAGATAAAAAGAGCCTTTTTAAGGGTGTCAGCCCCATAAGCTCCATATATTGTGCCTCCTCTTCATCATGGATCGCTTCAGCTGTTTGCAGATCCAGGGTCTCTACCATTTCCTTCACAAAAGAGAAATGGGAAAGAAATCTTATGTGGGTCCTGATTATAATTATCACCACCACCACCACCACCACCACATGCCAAAGTAATAACAATAACAACAATAGTCTTTATTTCTATGGCACCTTTCAAAAACCAAGGTGCCTAACAAAGTTTAAAAACACATCAAACATCTTAGCATTTTAGAAAATATATAAAAGCAGTAGGCACCAGAGGGGCACAACAGCTGCTTTTTCAGCAGGAGTAATCACAGGCTGCTGAGGAGAAAATAACCCCTGCAGCACCTGGAGTAAAGCTAAGGCATATTAGATCAGCAGGAGAGAGAGAGCTTTAATAGGCACCTGAGGGACCCGTTGAGGCGTTTCAGCCGGGGTGTCAGAGTGCTTTGTTTTCTTCAGCTTTTTTTTTTGTTTGTTTAAGCAATAAGCCACGAGGGGGTGTGGGTTATCGGGGATTTACCATGGCTGGAGTGGTTTGCCCGAGGCGCAGCCCAGTGGGTGAAATCGCGCCAGCCTTGGTAAATCTAATAACAGATCCCCAGTGGCTATTCATGATATGACATCTGTTTTTTTTTTTATTATTTAAAAAAAAAAACAGTACTTGCTATAATGCTTAAATTAGACTCAGTTGTAGAGCAGTCAGTGTTTTTGTTTACTTTCCCCTGATGTACTGAGCTGCTGTTTTACAGTCTCCGCTTAACGGGGAAACAAAATGGCGGACCGAGTTCTGTGATTTTTGCCGTCGGATTGCCTTTTTTTTTGAACATGCGGCTGGCTGGCACCTTTGCGGTGATTATCGGTAGATAATCAAGGCAGGTAAGGTGCCAGCCTGCCTATCTGATTGGTCGGTGTCCAAGGTACATGGTATAATTTTTGGCAGGCACTGTAGTCAGCCAGCTGATTGCCTCTCTTGCCAGAGCCCTCATCCGTATCAGGGGTGGAATTAGAAGCTCTGGAAGGACTTGCTACATTCATGGAGGGGGTGAGCTGATTAAAGCCCAGGGACCCCTCCTCTAGTTTCCTTTTAAACTTCTCCCTGCATTTTTCCCCACTGTTTTACCAGGGAAAGACTTAAATATATCACAATCTTCATAAAATTGTTGTTGCCAAAGGCAGATCAAGCAAAGATCATGCTTATCTGACTTAGCAAACACCTCAGCACACTTGAACAATTCTTAAGACCAGGAGGTCCAAACATGTTAAACAGGGTTTTATTTACTCTAAAAATTGATTAGCTTTTTGGTCATAAAAGTGCTAAAACATTGTGAGAAATGCATAGCACTTGCTTCACTTTGTTAACAAAGATTAACACTTCTAGAAAACCTATATAAATACTTTCTTTACAGTTAGTACTGCTAATCAATCATATAAAAACCCTGCTATGAGGAAAAACAGTAAACATAAGGCAGTAATAAAAAATAAGACAAAAATACTTACTTTTTTTGGTCTTAACAGTAACCAGATGATCTTGATTGAGAGAGCTCTCTAGGGCATCTGATGTCTTCAGCAGAGAGAAGAAATCTGAGTCAGAATGTAAGCAGTTAGCACAAGGCTGTTTAAAAAAATAGATGCATGTGCTAAACATTCCATGAGTAGCATATCATTCTATTCTCTCTGGGGCAGTCCTGACTTCAAAGAGACTGCAAAGAGTAATATTAAGGGATTCCTGGGGTTAGAAGCACATACAGATTTCGAGCTTGGAAAGCATACAGCATGGCCCTCAGCTCCAGCATGTTTATATGAAGAGTCTGTTCAAGCCTGGACCAGGAGCCCTGAGTCCTGTGAGACCCTAGATGGGCTCCCCAACCCTCTCCCGAGGCATCTGCTGTCAATGTTTCGGAGGGAGGTTTGAGGCAGAAGGGAACTCCCCGGCAAAGGTTCTCCTGAACCATCTGCCATTGCAAGTCCCGAACCATGGGGGCTGGAGACTGGGACATCTTGGTCTAGGTCGTCCAACAGTTGGCCCCACTGAGACCGAAGCGTCCACTGAGAGATCCTCATATGAAGCTGTGCGCGAGAGACTGTCGGAATAGCAGCCGCCATAAGCCAGAGGAGGCGAAGGACTGACCTGGCACTGACCTGCCTGTGACTGGACAGCAGGCTTGCATGAGCCTGGAGGGTGACCACCCTGTCCAGCGGCAGAAAGGCTATGCAGGTGGTCGTGCCCAGGATTGCCCCGATGAACTGGAGCCTCAGAGGGAACCAAATGGGACTTGGCTGGTTGATGGTGATACCCAGGCTGGTAAAAACCTGCAGGGTAAGGGAAAGAGGGCGCAGGAGATCCTCTTTGGATGGGGCCACCGGGAGCCAATCATCCAGGTACAGGAAAACCTGTACTCCCTGGGTACGCAGGTAAGTCGCTACCATGGAAAGGCATTTGGTGAACACCTGGGGCGCCAAGGAAAGACCAAATGGGAGGGCCTTGAACTGGTAGTGGTTCCCCTAGAACGAAAACCGGAGGAATCTGCGGTGGGAAGGGCGTATAGGGATATGCAGGTAGGCATCCTGCATGTCCAGTGCGCACAATCACTGTCACTGCCGAAGTAAGGGCAGAAGGTTCTGCAGGGAGAGCGTTCTGAACTGTTTGTACTCCACGAACAAGTTCAGAGAGCTGAGGTCTAAAACAGGCCTCACGTCTCCTGATTTCTTTGGAACCAGGAAGAAATGGGAGTAGTAGCCTGTCCCCAAAGGTGGGTTGGGACGGGATCTATCGCCGTCTTCAGAAGAAGGGAGGATATCTCTTCCCGAACCAGAGGAAGATGTTCCGGGAAGTAAGATGACCGGGGGGTGGCTTTCTGGGTGGTTTCTGAAAAAACTCAATTGAGTGTCCTGCTGCAATCAGCTGGAGCACCCAAGCACATGAAGTGATCCTCTCCTAACCAGGTAGATGGAAGGAGAACCTCCCTCCTACTGGTTCCTCTGGAAGGTCCAGGGGCTGTGGGATAGGAGAGGAGTCAGGAGGTGTGGGGCAATGCCGCAGCTGAAGCTCCCGCCGCTTTTTTGGGTGGGTGGGGGGCTTGGCAGCCAGACAGGCCCAGACGTTTGTTGGCCCGCTTGCCCCGAGGTTTGGCTTTGGGCCGAGAACGTCTGTGAAAAGGGTAACGCTGTCCCCGAGGGGGCCTGTACAGAGAGTCAACAGAATTAAGCACAGTGCCCTTCTCTTGTAGGTCGGTGATGATGTCCTTGATATCCCCACTGAACAGCACCGAACCCCTGAAGGGCGTGTCCTGAATAGCACACTACACTTCAGGGACCAAACCTGACACTAGGAGCCACGCATGACGCCACAAACCTACGACGAAAGCTGAGCTCCGACCAGCAGTGTCCACTGCATTGTACATGGCACGGAACATGTGTCGACTGGCCAAACGAGCAGACTGGACTAGATCAGCCGCTTCCTGCTTTGTCTGAGACTCAGGAAGGGAGTCCAACTTGGCTTCCACCTCACTCAGGATTGTCTTCTGGTAGTCCCCCATATGTGTGACATAATTTAAGTCCCTTATCCCCAGAGTGGAAGAAGCATATACCTTCTTCCCATACTGGTCCAGAAGGTGGGATTCCTTGTCCGGTGTAGATGAGCGGAGATGTTCTGGATTCGCCGAACGGCTGTGAGAGGTGCTAATCACGACTGAGTCAGCCTCGGGGTGCGTATTCAAAGAATCCACACCCTCAGGAGCCTGATACAGCCTATCCGCCTCCCTCGGAAGGGGGGCTAATGCCGATGGCTGCTTCCAAATAGTGGAAACAAGGTCCGTGTGAGGCTCGATCCAGGGTGGAATCAATGTCGGAGCAGTTTCGGGCAGATCCAAATGAGCAGAGTGTTTCTTTCACTGTGGATCTGGCTCCAGAGATTGCCACTAGTGGATCACCTGGGTCTTTCTCAGCGAACTCCAGAAAAGAAGGATCTTTCGGAGGTGACTTCGGAAGAGTCCTTGGCCTGGGTCGGTCTGGAGTGCGTGGCTCATCGTCAGGATCAGAGCACCTGTCAGAATCGGATTCCAAGGTCTCCGAAGAGGAAGATGAAGACCCCTCCCGGAGCGGGAGAGGAATGGACCCCTTGGGCAACCCTCGGGGAAGTGTGTCCTCCCCGGCCCTGGCACCTGAGGGCTCACCTCTGGTGTTGAGTAATGGGGAGGGAATCTCTCGTTGCTGACGGGCATCCAGAACTGGGTCCTGCGTCGGCAGATGGTTCTCCACCTCCCTAGTAAGCTGAGCCTTGGCCTCAGCCCACCAGGAAGCCAGAGTCTCCTTCAGATCCACCGGTGGCTGTGGGGGCGGTGGAGGAGGAAGAGGGGGACATGGATATTGAGGGTATCTGTAATGTGAGTATCCGTAACCCGACGGCAGGAAGCTCAGCGCCGGGTACTGCAGCACAGGATACTGCAGTCTCGGGTAGTACGGCGTCGGATAAGACTGGGTCAGATACCTGGGAACCAGGGGCTCCGCCGGAGCAGAAGGCCCTGGGAGAGGCCCAGCCAGCGGGCCAGGTACAGGTGGCCCGGCGGGCGCTGGGTCCGGAGTTGGGACAGCGTCCGGTAGGGGGATGTCGCCCAGCGTCAGATAGGCCGGCGTCCGAGGGTCAGGTCATCCAGCCAGCAGAAGGAGACCTGACAGGAGCGCATCGCGCCCTCTGTGTCACCTGGGGAGGACCAAAATCCTGAGGTCCAACAGAGGAACGCTGGAGCCTCGGTCAGCAGCGCAAGCCGGAACAACGGACTGGTCGGTGCCATCCGGCGTCGGCTCTAACGCCGTCGTCTGCTGGAGGAGCTGACGTCCGCCTACCGCGGGATCCGGCAGGTGTCGGGGGAGCCGGCGTCCAACCAAGGCCGCAATGGGGGTGTGGTCTTGGCGGGCTCCTTCAAGGCCGTGTGCTGCACCGGAGGGTCGGGTATCTTAGCGGCCTTGTTTATGCGGGCATCTGTGGCACCAACGTCCTGCTTACTAGACCCGCTTGACCTGGTGGGCTACACGGTGGCGGTCTCCACGGAAGCGGCTGCCTCCTTTATCCCGGAGGCTACCAATGGGCCCGAGCACGAGCCCAACAGGAGGGACAACACCACCTTAGAAACCTGCAAGACGGCCGTCGAGGAGCGGTCCCCCAGAGGGGATGTTACCTTCAGCATGGCGACTCTAGCCAGAGTCAAGGTGGCCGTGGAAGTTGAGTCCCGGTGCTTCTCCTCCTTCTTCTTGCGGTGACACTCGGGGGAAGTTGAGGCCTGCGGAAGCTTCTTCAGCTACTTCTCCATGGAGGATATCTTCTTTTTCAAGGTATGGGCCTCCAAGGACTGCTGCCTCCATTCATGGGTGGTGGTCTTAAATTGTTGGCAGTGCTGGCACTTCTCCACAGGGTGTTCCAGGCATAGACAGAAGAGGCACAGGGAGTGTCCGTCCTTATGCGGGAGCTGGGCGCCGCATGAATCGCACTTGTTCTTATGCGAACTGGATGGAGTTGGGGACAATGTACACAGCACATAAATGTTTTATCGAGAAATAGAGGAAAAAGGTGGTAATAAAACCGACGACAGACTGACGAAGCAGAGTGAACTTAACCGCGAGGCACTTTCACAAGCTAACAGAGGGAAAGAACTGGAAGGTGGGCGTGGGGGACCGACTCTTTATACTGACGTTGCATGACACTGGTCACCTGACATGGGGCGGTCCCCCGCCAGAGACTGCTAGCTAGAAATTTTTCCATGGGGTCCTGACGCCTGACGGCTTTAGTCCGATATGTAATTACCTACTGCAAGAGCCCTCTCGAAGTAAGATCAACTTTTTCAAGTTCGCGAACTAGAATTAGTAGTTCTAACCACTTTTCCTGTTTCGTGAACCAGAACATTTTTAGTTCAAACAAAAAAAAAGTGGTCTGAACCAGAACTCACTCGGGAGAGATCATTAATGTGAGAAATATAACATTTTTGCAAGGATTTCCCCATAAACAGATTATAAAATCTTGCTTAGGGAAAACACTGTACATCAGGGATGATTTCGTTTTGCTAAAAAATATCTCTTTGCAAGTGTTGCTAACTTCAGTAGCAAACAGAAAAACAAAACAAAAAAAAAAAGATGGTGGCCATCACGAACCAAAAATAATAGAGGGGTTTGCGAAATCCATTTTTGGTTTGTGATACATCAGATTTGAGAACAAAAAACACTCTTGCAAATCAGAAATTTCTGGTTCACATGGGGCATCTATATGAAACCAATTTTTAAATGCTTGTAACTCAGAAACCGTTTAATATTTTTCACCAAACCTTTGAAAGCTCTACCTCAGCACCGACCACATGTACCCTGAAAGTTCTGTGCAGAAACTCAGTATTGTGTAGCCTGTACATGAGAGTAAAAAAAACATTAAGTACAGGGAAAATGTGACCCTTTTACAAAACAAGGGGTATCCAGATCTCAGAAACAGCACGAGGTGCTGTTATTAAACTCTCTACATTTTCACAACATGGCACGTCAATGGAAAATGCAAATTTGTGGGCTATTCTGACAAACCCCGCCAAAGTTATTAAACTGTAAAGTTAGGGGTTTAACATTGAGCACCCGAATTCAACCCTGACTTTAGCATAATACTATGACTTTGTTAAACTATGTGAAATGCTGTAATACATAGTGTTGGAGACTTTTTCACATTCTGCATTAATAAGAGCGATAGCTTGTAATTCCTGCTTATTTGTAGACAAAAGCATGAATTAGGATTTACACTGGCTACATTATAGTACATCTGATCCAGTGTTCCCATTTACCCCCATCTGTACATAATTCAAGTACAAATTATGAAATTCATGTACATTTTTGTGTGAAGGGGTACACTGTACTCCCATAATTCTATTAGAAGTATATGTACCCTACAAAAATGTAGTACAAATGGTAGAATAAACCCTTATAATTTAATTTGTACCCCTGAACATTTTTGGAGAGGGTGCAGTGCGCCCCCAGATCTGCAGCCTTAATGGTAACACTGATCTGAACACAGGTAAATCACTTTATTTTATATAAATAATTTCATCATGAAGAAATGATAGTTGGAAATGTAGATATGAATAGAAATTTGAGAATGTTACACTTACAAGGCAGTAATTCAGGTTTTGTGACTCAGATGTGATGTAGTTACATATTGAAATACAAGGTATTACATGATATTAGTCATAACAAATTATACTTATGCAATACAGTTATGGAATAAGTTATATGTTACCCAATTTATAATTAAAGTTTTTTTTTTTAATTTATTTTTAATTTATCTTTATTAATACTACGTACTAATAAAAAAAAAGTCATCCTCGAAACGTTGGCTTTCGTGTACAATACTGTCATCAGTCGTTTGACAATAAATTTAAATAAGTTACACCCTAGGTGAGCAAGTCTAATTTCTCCAGATTCAGTTAGGTAACCAGTGGCTTCATCTGGAGAAAACCCATCCAGTTTTGTTCGTTTTTTCCAGTAGATGGTGGGCCACACTGGGTTTCTCAGCCTGATGGTAACTGAAGCAAGTAAACTGTTGTGGGTGATGGGGAGGCGAGAGAATGGATCAAACACAATGGCAAACAGCTATATATTTTAAACACAATGGTGTATAAATTGTATAAATATAAATTTACTTATGTTATCAAAAGTGCAGGTGCTCAGTAACCAATAGGTGGAGAGACTATTTTACAAATTTGCATACAATAAAGGTAATTTTAGTTATGTATAAAATGTGTTTAATTATTGTATTTTATTTTTTAATGAGCCCATTTTATATAAGCAACGACACACTCTGGGGTTTGGGTTGGGCAAGGTTTACCGCACACCCAGGGGTTGAAGGCACTCCACCTGCAGCATTGTGCCGCACCACACCTCTGAGCGTGCAGTAAACGCTGCACAACCATACCCCCTTATGTCTTATTGCTCAGCTGAGTACTGACCTTCTTTGATACACTCCTTTTCTTCTACTTCTTCTTCTACTTCTTCTTCATCTCCCTCTTCTCCACTCTCTGCCTCTTCTTCCTTCACATCTTCCTCCTCATCTTCATCCAGGTTAAATGATAAGCTGGCTATCTTTCGCTTCTGTTCCTTTTTGCGCTCTCTCTCCCTCTGTCTTTCCAGCTTGCTATAAAGTAAAATCACCAGCTTATGAAAAACCAAACCAAACGTTACCTTTGTGGTGTGTGTTCCTCCCCCACCCACCCCCAAAACTTTAGTTTTTGAAGCATGAACATCCCCCCCCAAGGGTGACTAACTTGTGAAGCACTCTGCTCCAGAGGAGGGTGGGTGCTGCCTGCCTGGTGTTAGAGCATCCTCGACTACACAGTTTAGGAGTGGCACTGTAATGGACTCAAGGCGGCTGCTTTCCTCCAGTCAACAGAAGGGTGCAGCTGGGACAGCCCTGACCAGCTTGATGACAGCCAGGTAGAGCAAAGGGGAAAACTAGTTAAGTACTGTAATAATATAAAAGTGTCACACTACCTGCCCAATCCCCAAGGACAACAAGGCAGTTCACAAAGTTAACAGCAAACTCCGAAAAGGCAGATCTTTCTGTTACTGGAAGCGGCACCAAAAAAGGCAAAAAAACTAAAAATTAAGCGAAGCAGCCCCCAAAGAAGAAATAACATATGAAGGAGATGACAACAACAAAATATAGTGCCATCCAAAACAGAAGAGAAGAATGAGAACATTAAAAGACTGGGGAGAAAGAGATGAAAACAGCCTGTAGCGCAATGCACTATCATGTACATATGAACATGCCAGCAGAAGGCGGCCATTTGGTCTATCAAGTCTGCTCGTGTTGCAGGGTCCACAGCTTGAGCTACTGTCCCTGCCCCCTCTCCCCACTCCTCCCATCCTCCCTACCCCTATACCTGTCCCAGCCTCTCTTAAAGCTGCCTACTGTCTTTAATGAGATTACCTCTTCTGGCAGCGCATTCCAGGTGTCCACCACCCTCTCTGTGAAGGTGCCTCCTGACCTCCCTCCTAAACCTCCCACCCTCCAGCTTAAGACTGTGTCCCTTCGTGTTATGGTTGCCACTTAGCTTAAAGAGACTCTCCTTATCAACCCTGTTTATCCCTTTCAAGTACTTGAAGGTCCCAATTGTGTGTGTCTCTCTCTCTCTCTCTCTCTCTCTCTCTCTCTCTCTCGTCTTCCAGGAAGTACATGTTCAGTGCCCTCAACCTCTCCTCACATGCCTTACCCTGCTGATCAGCTATCATCTTTGTAGCCCTCCTCTGGACCTTCTCCAGCAGGTTAATGTCCTTTTTGAGGTGTGGGCACCAGTGCTGAATTCCATACTCTAGATGTGGCCTTACCAGTGACCTGTACAAGGGCAGTATAACCGCCTCTCTCCTACTACTGATCCCCCTAGATATGCATCCCAGAATCTTGTCTGCCTTTGCTGCTGCTTTCTTGCACTGTGTGGAGTGCTTCAGGTCACTAGTGATCATTACTCCCAGGTTCTTCTCCTTCTCTGATGCAGATACTCTGACTCCACCCAGGTAGCACTCTGTCCTAGGATTCTTGGATCCAATATGCATAACTTTGCACTTCTTGGCACTGAAGCCAAGCTGCCAGATCCTGGACCACCTCCCTAGCTTTTCCAGATCTTCCTGTAAGTTCTGAATCCCTTCAGCTATGTCCACTCTCCCACAGAGCTTGATGTCATCCGCGAACGTAGGCGATTTTGGGGGGGGGGTGAGGGGGACACAATCCTGACTCTCCAGCCCCAGAGTTGTTAGGTGGAATTCTACAGAAGCAGAATGCTTTGGGGAAGGGTATTAAAGTTGCCTTGTGGTTTGACCACTTCCTAAGGCTGTATGTGTGACACTAGACAAAGTGAGTGAACACATGTTCAAACTGTAGGTCTGGCAGTGGCCAGCTCATCGGTGCAGCGGTTGGATTTCCACTTGCGATGCTGGCGACCCGGGTTCGGAAGCAGATCTGGGAGTCAGAGGGCCAGCCAGGGGGAGGACACTGGCTCGGAGGCTGTATTGCAGCCCCGATGCCCGCACCAAGAGGGGAGAGTGTGATGGATGCCAGCACATGGCACGTCATGCTCTGGGAGGGCGTACATAGAAAAAATGCCTCTCCCAAAGCAGCACCAATGCGAAGGCCCGATAGTGGGTCCTAACCTGCCTGAGGCTGCAGTACCTCCCCAGATCCGGACGACGACTTGATTCCTATGGGGAAGGGGTTAAGGGGGTGCCCCCCCCCCCACCGTGTCTCCACCTGGGGGGGTAAGCCAGAGCTCCATGGGTGAGTCCTTGGCGGGAAGAGGCGGCCCAGGTAAGGCAGTCGGGTGATAGTGCTGGGTTGGAGCGGGGGTAAAAATAGAACAAAAAAATAAATAAAAACATGTAGGCCTGGCGCTGAGTTGGACAAAGCACATCATGCGAAGAATGGGTCTTAGGCCAGCCCACTGGCACTGCGGTAGGGATACCGGTCGTAACATCAGCAACATGGCTTTGGGCACAAGGCTGAGTGGTCAGTCAGGGGCCAGCCCAAGGCAGGAAGCTTAAGCTTCCCAGAGGAAGCTCTCCTCCTCCCTCCTTCAGGGAGGGGGAGGTCACTGTCCTTGCTGCAGTACTGCCACCTGGGCGGCAGTCGAAGGTGTCGTGGATCAGTTCTGCAGGCCAGGGACTGACGCAGCAGCAGGCCTTGCGTACTGACAGATCTGGGTCTCCCTTGCAACTCTGCATCAGGTGGGATGGGAGTATCGAAGAAAATGTCCTTGCTGCTAGGGATGATGGACTTCAGTACTCCTGGAATGCCCAAACTCTCCCAGCATCACCCAACTACAGCTGAGCAGTTTGTTCTAGGGTATATCCCCTCCACAGACCCTGCCTAGGTGGGGAGAAACCACGACAGCATGGAGGATAACACTGTGGAGCAGGTACGGTGCCCAGAAGATACCATGGGGTAACTGGAGGGTGTTCAGCAGCAGAGAACAGGGAGAGGGCATAAATAAAGAATATAAAAACAAAACAGAAAAACAAAAACAAACAAAAAAATAAAGAGAATGGGACTTCGATCTTGGGAGTATTTTTAACCTCTCAAAACTGTAGGGGTCCTACTGAAGGTAAACACTACACTTGTGTGAAAATGACTGACACAAAAATAAATTAAAATAGTTAAGAGAGAATAAAATGATGCATCACAGGCCCCCTGCCCCCCCCCCAAAGTCTGACCAATAGCCCCAAGAAAATTCCAGGATCCTGGGGACACCAACTCACAGCTGCAGCTCCTTAGACAGCTCCTTCTTGGCAAGTTGTTTCTCTCTCTCTTTTACAAGAGCCTCTTGCTTCGCTTTCATGTCATTGAGGGTCACCAGACCTAGGGAGACAGATGTAAGCTGGGATCAGTGAGGCACAAGAATACCCACAAAGGCAGGATATGTCAATCTGGCAGTTATATGCTGAAATGCTACACTTATTTTTAGTATTTATTGAAATGTTTCACCAGGGCGGGCACACTGAACAACAAGTTGCTGTCCCACGGTGCATCTGGTGGGGGTTGGGGGGAGGGGGGTGTACTGGGAGAAGAAGCATACAGTCCAATTGCAGTGATGATTAAATACAGCTTGTAACATGGGACTTAATAAGAGTGCAAATGAACTGCTGTGATTGGACACCTGTTATCATGTAAGCCATTCGCAGCAGGTATTAATTCGCAAGTAATGCCTGCTGCTGCAGTACCACAGATATCCAAATGAAAGTAGTGGCGCTACTTACCAACACAGCAGCGACAGTGATTTGAAGCTATAAGTTCGTTTCCCACCCTTCCACCCAGGTTGCCCATGACTAATCGACGTACAGTGTTAAGTTGTCGCGATACAGTCTACAGTACACAAGCAGGGTTGGGGAAATGTAATAGAAATGTAGGAAAGCTATGATTGAAAAAATAAATGGTACCTTGAGATGTTTCCTGGTGTATGCCCGTGCTGTGCATGTTATCCATGTGCAGGAGTCGTGGCAGGCAACAATTAAAGCACTGTGCTCCGCTGACCGACATTTACAGATAGGGCAGCGCACTGTGTCTTACTGCTGCAGCACACGGTATGACTCCTAGACACGGATGACCCGCACAGTGAGCGCATACCCAAGGACACATCGAAAGGTACTTTATAATTTTTTAAATCATCAGTTCCCTGCATTACTATGAAATGTCCCCAATCCTGCTTCTGTACACGACTGAATGCCCAGTACTCCACAGAAAGACAAGGTGGTGTAAGAAGTATCCATTGCGACAATGTCACACTTCTTTGTTACCTGTTCCATTGCTAATATGTAAATAAAGATGTCACGAAGTTCTGAAATTCCATAGTGCTTTGCTGCATCGTTTTAGTAATCTAGATTAACTATCTCTGCTGAAATCTGCAGTAGCGGAGAACTGGAAGCTAAAAAATTATTTGTCACTCAGTGATATGTAGCGAACATTTAGACCACAAAAGTTAAGCAGTACTGGTGTCAATGTAAGTAGATACTGGTTTGGGGAAAACGTACGGTTCTGTAAATATGCAAATGAGCGACACGTGTTAGCAAAAGTGGGCTACAGTGTCTTTTTGAAAACGTGAAAAATGTTATTAAAACTATTTACAGACATGCAGAAGTGATTAAAGCACTTCATAATGTCATAATGTTTTGAACATCTTTCTTATGTTTACTCATTACAGCAGACGTTCATAAATTGGAAACCACCATATAAATAAATATGGTTTAAAAAACAGGAGAAATGTGTTGTTATTCATAAATTGAGGTAAGTAAATGTTGAAATAAGTGTTACAATTAAAGAAATAATAATTGGCATCCACGTTTGTCCATGTTACAAGAGCATTAAGCCCCTCGAAAGGAGGCTTCTACTAGTGAATTAATGCATGGTTGGGTGCCAACCATGCATTAATTCCCCTAGTAGAAGCCTCCTTTCTCGGTGTTTAATGCTTACATGTATGCATTCTAATACATCACACATATGTACGTACAAGTTAACAGAACAGTAAAGTTAACAACATGACTACAGCAACACAACTACAGTTGAAATGCACAGCAAACACATCGTAACCCTTGTTCTTGGGTACAGGCAAGTGCTGGTGGTGGACGGAAGGTTCAAATGAACAGTTCAAACATTACAGGGAATAAGGAAGGACATCAGAAGCAGGGAGGGATCCAAGACAGAGGCAGGAGGGCAGCACAGTAAGGGGAGGAATGCAAAGGGACGGGAGTAAAGCGTGCTCGTCAGTGTTGTTAAGAGTGGCATAGGATGTGAGGGTGGGGTTAATTAGTGTAGTGGGATAGGAGAATAAGGGCAGGTACAATTTGATGCTAGGAAGTTATGCAGGGCAGAGGATGGGGAGTGGGTGGAGGATGAGTGCCGAATTTGATATGGGAGGGAATTCCAGAGCTTGGGGAACCGATGAGAGAATGCATTTTGTCCTGCATTTGTAGCACAGCGAGGGACAGCCAAAGTGTGAGAGTCGCTGGATCTAAGGGAGTGAGTGGGGGTGGGGGGGATGGATAAGTAGGAGGGGAGAGCATCAAACCAAAATTTAGAGATGTATTTAGCGCAATTGGAGAGGTGTCTGTTAGTAAGTGACGGAAAAGACAGCGGGTGGCATAGGTCACAGTGATGCATCTGGGGAGGGAAGTCCAGAGCAGAACGGCAGAAGGAGTTGAAGAGGGTGTCCAATCTGGATAAGGACAGGGGAGCAGCATTGTAGACCACATCACAGTAGTCGAATATAGGGAGGATCAACTTGTGGACAAGCTCACGCCTAGCTGATAAGAGGAATGCAGCTACAGTTCCTCTATAGGGCGCCAAGTTTGGGGCACAGTTTTTTTTTAGGATGGCGTCGATATGTCCACAGAAGTTGTGGTGCTGGTCAAGCCAAACCGCAAGGTATCTAAATGAGGAGGTGTCCTTGAGAGGTGTCCCATCAAGGGTGTGGAAGAAAAAATGACTCACCATAGTAATCTTGTTCCTTCAAAGGGATCACTCATTATGATTAAACTTAATGCAGTCAGCCTCCTGTGTTGAACTGTCCAGAGAGATGGAACTCTCAATTGGCTCATGCCACTTTCAAACTGCTGCCCTAGCAACTGTTGCACTCTGAGTGCTTCAGATTCTTACGGAGCCTAACTGGGTAAAAGACCCACTAGCTAAAAATTCACAACACTAAAAATAATATTTTTTGCCCTTTCAGGTCAAAACATCCTTAACCAACATACCTAAGAAACTTGAGACCACCTGGACACCAACTGGTTAAACAAAGTGAGTCTCTACCTTAACCTATATAGGAGAAAAAACCCTAATGCAGGGATGCAGAGCAACTTCTATAGGTTCTAGTAGGGGAGGTAGGGAGGGTCTTTAATCATGAGTGATCGCTTTGAAGAAACACGATTACTATGGTGAGTCATTTTTTCTTTTAACCCCAGGAATCACTCATTATGATTAAACTTAATGCAGACTACCATGCAGTACCTTTGGAGGTTGGGTAGAGAACCTATTTCAGAAATAGGTTCTGCAGTACTGCTGTACCAAACCTAGCATCACCTCTGGATTGCACGTCCAGGCTGTAATGCTTTGTGAAGGTGTGTACTGTTTTCCATGTAGCTGCTTTACAGATTTCCAGTAGTAGAATTTCTCTTGAAGCTGCCACTGAAGCAGCTGTGCCCGTGGTGGAATGTTCTCTCAGGCCCAGAGGTACCTGTTTACCCACCTTACTATAACAAAACTATATACATGCCACTATCCAGTGAGCAATTGTATATTTTGTTGCAGCTCTGCCCTTACCAACTTCACCATATGTGAGAAAGAGCTGTGATTGACTTGTTCTGTAAGACTTGGTTCTGTCAAGGCAGTGGCTAAGTGCCCTTCTGACATCAAGGGAATGAAGTCTCCTTTCTGGAGAACTGGAGTTGTCTGTAAAAAAGACAGGTAGAGTGATAAGACTGATTCAAGTAAAAATCAGATACCACCTTGGGAAGGAATTTTCTATTAGTCCTAAGGACCACCTTGCCCCTGTGGAATGAGATGGAGTACACATCTGTGCACAGGGCTTGTAATTCACTGATCCTTCTGGCTGAAGTAATGGCAACCAGGAAAACAGTTTTACAAGTGACATATTTCAAATCTGCGGTTGCCATAGGTTCGAATGGTGCATCCATGAGTTTAGCAATGCAAATACTTAGATTCCAGGCTGGAACCGGTTCCCTTAGGGGAGGGTGTAGAAGATTAAGGCCATTAAAATATTTTCTAAATACTGGATGAGAGGCCATAGACCTCTCCTTATCAACTGACAGGTAAGTAGAGACTGAAGCTAAGTGGACCTTGAGGGTGGAAGGCTTCAAAGACCTAAGGAATGTAAATGTGTAAGGTAATCTAGGAGACTAGCCTAATCAGCCCTGAAAGGGCTCACACCCTTACCTGTACACCACATACAGTGCCTTCAGAAAGTATTCACCCCCACTTGGATTTTGTCACATTTTGTGATGTTGCAAACTCAAATTAAAACACATTTATATGGGACTTTTTTGTCACGTATTTACACAAATTACTCTATAATGTCAAAATGGAATGAAACTTCCGGAATTTTTTGTACATGTAATTTAAAATAAAACACTGAAATGTCTTGATTTGATAAGTGTTCACCCCCTTTGCTATGACACTCCAAATTGAGCTCAGGTGCATCTAATTTCCTTGTGAGATCACTCTAAAACTTGAATGGAGTCCACCTGTGGTCAGTTCAAATGGTTGACATGATTTCAGAGGAAATACACCTGTCTATATAAGGTCCCACTGTTGACAGTGCATGTCAGAGCAGAAACTCTATCATGAAGACCAAGGAGCTGTCCGTAGAACTCCGTGATAGAATTGTGAGAAGGCACAGACCTGGGGAGGGGTATAAAAACATTTCTAGGGTGTTGAAAGTTCCCAGGAGCACAGTGAAGTCCATCATTAGGAAATGGAAAGATTACGGAACCACCCAGACTCTTCCTACAGCAGGCCGTCCTCCCAAACTGAGCAACCGGGCAAGAAGGACCTTCATCAGGGAAGTGACCAAGAACCCAATGACCCCCCTGACAGAACTACAGAGTTCCATGGCTGAGATGGGAGAACCTGTCCAGAGGACAACAATCTCTGCAGCACTTCACAGATGTAGCCTCTATGGGAGAGTGGCTAGACGGAAGCCACTCCTGAGAAAAGGCCACATAATAGCATGCCTGGAGTTTGCAAGAAGGCACGTGGCAGACTCTGAGACCATGTGGCAAAAGATTCTCTGGTCTGATGAAACAAAAATTGAACTCTTTGGCCTGAATGCAAAGTGCTATGCCTGGCGTAAAACCAAACACAGCTCATCACCCGTGTAACACCATCCCTACCATGACGCATGGTGGTGGCAGCATCATGTTATGGGGATGCTTTTCAGCGGCAGGGACTGAGGCACTTGTCAGGATAGAGGGAACAATGAATGGAGCCAAATACAGGCACATCCTTGAGGAGAACCTGCACCAGTCTGCAATAGACCTTGGACTGGGGTGAAGATTTACGTTCCAACAGGACAACGACCCAAAGCATATTGCCAAAGCAACACTGGAGTGGCTTCAGAGCAAGAAGGTGAATGTCCTTGAGTGGCCTCGCCAAAGCCCAGACTTGAATCCCATTGTGAATCTGTGGAAAGACAAAGATTGCAGTTCACCAACGCTCCCCATCCAACTTGACAGAGCTTGAGCAAATCTGCAAGGAAGAATGGGCGAAAATCCCCAAATCCAGATGTGCAAAGCTGATACAGACATACCCAAGAAGACTCAAAGCTGTAATTGCTGCCAAAGGCGCTTCTACAAAGTATTGACTCAGGGGGGTGAATACTTAAGTAAACAAGATATTTCAGTTTTTAATGTTTCATAAATTTTTGTTACACAATAAAAATATTTTTGCCCCTTTAAATTGTTGAGTATGCTGTGTGAATCAAGGGGGAAAAATAATTTCAATGCGTTAAAAATTCTGGTAGTAACACAACAAAATGTGACAAAATCCAAGGGGGGTGAATACTTTCTGAAGGCACTGTAGTAAATCTTTTCCACTTAGAGGAATATGTTTTCCTAGTAGAAGGCTTCCTGGAACCACTAAGCACTGTCAGCACCTGTTCTGATAGGTTAAGGTTCACAAATTCCAAGTCCTCAAGAGCCACACCTTGAGCCTCAGTGATTTGATATTGGGGTAAAGGATCCTGCCCTGAGAGGAGGTTAACAGGTTGTGCCTCCTGGGCAGAAGGATTGGGGGAACCACTGACAGAGACAGCAGAAAAAAATACCAGTGCTGTCTCACCCAATCCAGAGCCACCAGTATCATTTTTGCTGGTTGGGACTTCAATTTCAGTAGGATCCTGAATATCACAGGAAAGGGAGGGAATACATACAGAAACCTCCCTGTCCAATCCAGGGCCGTGGCATCCAGGGGAACTATGCCCCTTAGAGGAGGCCTGCAACAGTACACTGGAAGCTGGTGGTTTTCTGTGGAGGCAAAGAGATCCACCTCTGAAATGCCCCATCTCCTGAAAATTGTACTTAGTACATGAGTATTCAGACACCACTCTTGATTTATCCTGCTTAGAGTCTGCCAGCACACTGTACTTCCCTGCAAGGTGTATGGCTGACAGGAATACTCCCAGGGAGTATACCAGGGACCACAGTCTCATTGCTTCTGTGCACAGCAGACGTGACCTGGTACCTCCTTGTTTGCTGATGTAATACATGGTTGCGGTGTTGTCTGTTCTGACTTGCACCACCTTGTTTTGCAGGTAAGGAGCGAATGTTTTTAGAGCCAGGTAAACAGCTCTGAGCTCCAAGACATTTATGTGCAACAGAGACTCTTGGGGGGATCACATGTCACTTGCTGTGTGCTCTAACATGTGTGCCCCCCAACCTAGAAGAGAGGCATCTGTTGTGAGGATTACTGAGGGTTGTTCCCTTATAAAATGTACACCCACCCTGAGGTTGTGCTCGTCCAGCCACCATTGTAAAGCCTGGACTAAACTTTTTGTGACTGGGACCAGTTTGGACATAGGATCCGTCCTTTGAGACCAGTACTGTCTGAGGTGGAATTGAATCTCTCTCATTTGAAATCTGGAGCCCATTACCACTGCAGTGGCAGATGCCATGTGGCCCAGTAGCCTGAGAAATTCTCTGGCTGTTTTGGGTCTCCCTGACACAAAGGATTTTGCAATCTGCAGAATGCTTGTCACCCTATCTTGAGGCATGAGGGCTCTGCCCTGTCTCGTGTTTAGTTCTGCTCCAATAAACTCCAGCACCTGGAGTGGTACCTGCTGAGATTTCTCTTCATTTATCAGAAATCCCAGGGACTCTAGGGTAGCTTTTGTTAGTGCAAGTAACTGTACTGCATGGTGCAGAGACTGTCCTACTATTAACCAGTCGTCCAGGTAAGGGAAGACTGTTGCACCTTGTTTTCTCAAAAACTCTACCCCCTCTGATAGGCACTTTGTAAACACCCTTGGTGCCGAAGTTAGTCCAAAAGGGAGAGCTGCAAACTGATAATGGCCTGAAGCCAAACTGAATCTAAAGACTCTTCTGTGAGATGGTCTGATGGGAATGTGAAAAT
Source organism: Neoceratodus forsteri (assembly GCA_016271365.2). Lineage (NCBI taxonomy): Eukaryota > Metazoa > Chordata > Ceratodontiformes > Ceratodontidae > Neoceratodus > Neoceratodus forsteri. The sequence goes on along the minus strand of CM028138.1, from coordinate 279,880,296 downwards.
AAGCATCCCTTAGAGCTAGGGAGGCTAGCCAGTCTCCCTTTTGCAATGAGGGAATGATTATTGCAAGAGTGACCATTTTGAACCTTGGTTTCAAAATGTGCTTGGTCAGAAGTCTTAGATCCAAAATAGGTCACCAATCCCAGTTTTTCTTCCTTATCAGGAAGTACCTGGAATAAAAACCTTTGCCCCTGCTTATTAGAGGCACTACCTCTACTGCTTTGATTGCTAGCAGATGCTTTACCTCTGCCTCCAACAGAATCCTGTCTGCAGCTGCTGTTGGAGCAAAGGTTCTTGTTCTCAGCTTTGGAAATGATTTGAAACTGAGTGCCAGGCCCTGGCTCACTACCTCCAACACCCATCTGTCTGTGGTGATGGAATGCCAAGCGTGAAGGTAATGAGCCAGTCTGTCACCTACTGGTAGTCCTGTAATAGAGGATGCAACCTGCACTAGCTCGTCAGGGAAACTGTGCGGGCTATGCCTGAACCTGTGGTGCAGGAGTCACTCTTCTCATGGCTCTCCTGCCCCTTCCTCTAAAATAACCTCTGGCCTGCTGCTGAGGCTGAGAAGCCTTCGCCTGAAAGAAAGGTTTAGGGTAAAAAAAACCCTACCCCTACCTCGCCTACCCTGGGGTCTATAAGAGGTGGAGGGTCTATCCTTGGAATTGCTCCGATAGGTGGATTTATATTCCTCCACCTTCTTCATGTATGCCTCTGTTTTATCCCCAAACAAGGAGTTGTTCTCAAGGGGAAAATCCATTGCTTTGGCCTGGGTGTCTAAACGTCAAGTTGGTGGCTCTAAGCCAGGCAAACCTCCTGAGTGAAACAGACACAGCCATTAGCCTGGATGCAGTATCATTGGCATCCACTGCCATATGAAACTGGTACTTGGTAGCATCAAGTGCAGCCCTTGCTGTATCCTGCAAGTCTATAGCCACTTCACCTGGGACCTTATCCGCTAAAGCCAGAACAGTGTTCCATAGAGCTTTTTGGTACTGCACTGAATATGCCATGTAATTGGCCTGCCTAACTAATAAAGAGGCAGCCATGTACCCTTTCTTTCCCATAGCATCCATTTTTCTTGAATCTTTGTCTGGTGGATGGGTAGCCAAGGGGGATCCTGGCCTTGTCACAGGCAGCAGCTTGTACTACTCCCTCCGGATCAGGATGAGTAAACAGAAAATCAGCTGTAGTTCTGTCCAGCTGATATTTCTTGTCAGCTTTCTTATCCACACCAGGGATAGAGGTTGGAGTTTTAAAAATCTGCACTGCAGCCTTTTTTAAGGATTTATGCATGGGCAGAAGCAGACGTTTCGTGGGGGTTAACCCCATCATCTCCAGAAGGTCTACCTCCTCCATATCCTCTCTATTTCCTGAAGAGGAAGGTTCAGGGTTTCCACCATGCTCTTAAAGGGTACCTAAACAAGCAGTTTTCTAAAACTGCAAACTCCCAAATCTGGCTTCATAACAAGGTAAAGTAGAGGCTGCTGTTTACATTTATGCTAAAACTGCATTTATGTAAATAATATAAATGCAGTTTCATAGCTTTTGAAAAAATGTAAACATCAGCCTTTCACTTCAAAAAAACAGCCATGGTTTCTCCCTAAGATGTCTGCCAAGTCTGTTAAGTGATGAGTCATGATGACATCATTTGAGCCAAAGACAGAGACCCACTTATATTTCTATAGTGCTTACTAGTTCTTCTTTCCCTCTTTGTTTTGAATTGTTGTACCAGCACGATCAACACCATCTATTAACTCGTGGATTATTTTGATCAGTACACATGTTAGGCAATGATTTTGTTCATTTTGTTTACTTTAAGTTGCGGAAAATGTTTTGCAATCCAGCTGACTTTTTCCGTGGCAAACTGCATTACAGTACAACACTTCAATTATCTGATGATCTAGTGGCTATGTGATGCACTGAATTTTGTTTTTTGTTAACCAGGAGACACACACTAAGCTGAAAGCTTGTTTACAGGTGTGGCCTGGGAGCACAAGGAAGTGCAATGACTTGCTCAGGGTCACAGAGCAAAGTACTGGTCTGGTTCAGTTCCAAAGCCCATGCTCTTGTTAATCCACAAATAAGGCTTTATTTTTCCATGTGAACCTCCTGCAGCTAGCCTGCCTTCTGTTGAACACCCCACCATCCATACCCTGTCCTTAGTACTGCTTGGTGCTGCATATGTGCTTACGGTCTCATGAAGAGAATCAGCATACCTCAGATTGTAATCGTGTACCTCAGGGAGTTGTGCACACCTATACCAATATGCATCATCAGCTGGTACTGTTAAAAAATGCCTCCCAAATCACTCTCCAGTCCACACTCTCAGTGTTTGACTTCTGCTCCCACAGTAAACATTGAGTGGATCACCACCCTTCTGCACAGTGACGGTAGTATGTACAGTTCCCCTGTTGTGTTTTTTCCCACCTCATTAACCAACAACTAGGTCTTCCTGGAGGGCCAAGCAATACGCATCATGACCCACCAGAGAAACTGTTGTTCATGCCCTCATAAGGGCTGCACTTACAGTGTATAACAATATTATTAGCAGGAGAGGCATAATAATACCTTGAGCAAATCCACATGACTTACAGTGTCAGTCTACTCCTTTACCTGTGATCTGAAGAACCCCGCAGGACAGTTCCCAGCAATTCTTCTCCAGTACTCTTCTGTGCTCTACTCCACAATTCGAGTTGGTTGGCTACCACCCTTCCAAAGCTTGAATGAGCTATACACAACTCCCTCAATACTGTCCTAACAAACGTCAACACCCCCCCCATCCACCCGAGGGTAATCTCCCTACACCGAATTCAAGTAACAGTTTAGGTGCAGCCCTGCCACTCTTAGTATTTGTCATCGCTTGCTATTCTCAACCACAGTCAGGTAGTGACCACGGTGCCGGCAGCCCCACATTTCAGATCTCACAGTGATCTGCTCAACATCCTCCTTCATGTCTTCAACTAACCTGAATATAGCTGTACCCTGCTGGAATGGCCTCTTCAGTCCCTCTCTGGCATTCATTCTTCTCACCTGCTCCCCAAACCAAACACTGGTGAGTTCACACTACCCTTCTACGTCATGAATGTGGTTAGCATGTCTCCCATGTTATTTTTACATATTAATAATAAACACGATCTTCTGGTAAGCCAGGCCGATAGCTGCATTGCACAAGTGGAAAAATAGGCTTTCCTACCCATGTAAGATCTAAGCCACCTATGATTAGGCACTATTAAATGACGTGCATAATGATGTGCACACCCATCATTTAGCAGTGTCTAATCAAAGGTAGCCTAGATCTTTTAAGGATAGGAAAGTCCATCATTCCCCTTGTTCCCTGTTTCTATCAACCTGACTTACTGGAAAGATATGTTTAAATTTGATATGTCAAAATAAACCGGGGATTCTACTGCTTGCATTCATGATGCAGAAGGGTGACAAGCTCACCAGTTTTCGGAGTGAGGAGGAATAGTGAAGAATGAATACCGGAGGTTGACTGAGAAGGCCACTCTTGCAAGGTACTGCTATATTCAGAAAAGAGGGAAGACAGAGGAGAGAAATATGAGCAGATTACTGTGAGAAATAAGACATGGTCCGCCAGCACCTTGATCACTACCTGACCCCATTGTCCTGGCCAACATTCCCCTTCCCATAAAACCAGTTCATCCAATTGTCCAAGGCTGTGTGTGGATATTAATGTATGAAATGGCTGCCACTACATCTTCAGTCACTTCACTACCAGTCTAGTATTGCTTGTAAAGCATTTTGGGATACAGTGTGTATGAAAACCACTATATAAATGTTGATTCTTATTATTATTATTTCCCATGGAAAAAGAAGACAAACCAAGCATATATATGAGTTTCGAGAAAGTATGAACTCTGGGACTTCCGGTGACGTCATGAACAAGTGAGCAGCTCAAACGCGAGGCTCCCCTGCAGTCCTGTCAAAACAACGTGTTTAAAAGACGCAAATCCTTCTAAGACAACTGGACTAAATCAATACCGTCTTCTGCAATGCCCAAGAAGCGAGGGGCAGATAAATCGGGACCCTCTGCTCAACCCGATGGCGATAGATCCAGGCTCGAGGAGTCGGATAGCGAGGACTCGCAGGTCTCGTCGGGCTCCCGCCAAAGCACAGCGCAGGCCGACCGCATCCCGCGGGATATTTTACAGAGGTAAATGACTCAGATGCTTGCAGAAATTTGTGAATTCGGAAAAGAAATGCGATCCACGGTAGCGGCATTGAGAACAGACCTTAACAAGCTGGAAAAGAGACAAGACGGAGCTGAGGAACAACTCACCGCAACAGACAAGCGAGTCGACAACATGGAAAGGGCCATTGCCCAACTACACACACACACACATTCAGGCCCTGCAGGAGCGTGCTGAAGACGCGGAATGCAGGAACCGGCGCAACAATATTCGGCTGTCGGGACTGCCGGAGGGGGATGAGAGTGCCGACTTCATCCAATATAAGCAGAACCTGCTGAGAGAGGTTCTTCCCCTGCCTGACAACCTTACCCTGGAAATGGAGCGAGTCTATCGCACGCTGGGACCCAAACCCCCAACAGGCGCTCGCCACCGGGCGATCCTCCTTAAGTTCCTCAGACACCAGGAGAAAGAAACAGTCCTACACACCGCTTGGAAACAAGGCAAAGTGATTTACAAGTCTCACCGGCTTTACTTCGAGAACGACTTCGCTCCGGAGGTAATGGCTCACCGGAGGCTATACTTCCCGGTGATGAAGGCTCTCAGAAATGCAGGAATTAGATTTAGGTCCCTGTATCCAACGAAGCTTGTTGTCTACTTTGCGGAGGGGCCTACGATATCTGACTCAGCGGCTGCAGTGACGAAGGAGCTAAGATCCAGGAAAATCGAGGTTCAGCAACAGCACTCTACAGACGCGATCCCTATTGCTGCAAAGCTAGCCCAGAGAGCTTGGTCCGTTGGACAGCGGGAGAATAGACGTAGGCAGGGCGTCGAGGCCTTGCAGAACATAATCAGCTCCCTGAAAACTGACTCCCAAAAGTAGCCGGGACCCAGACTGACTGCCCAGGACACTGAAACCTGAAAAGCTCAACCGCAAGTATTATCTGGGGATCTATTTGTGGCACCTGGGTACCCCTTGGGACTTGTTTCAATTTATAAGGACTGCCAGAGAACCAATTAAAAAAGTTGAAGCTATATTATATGGAGAAAAGAGTTACGGGGCTAGATTAAGGGTACTGCGGTGGGGGGGGATTTTAGAAAAATAGACGTATGAGAATCGTTCCCTCGTATTGGATGTGCTCCCACTGGGTAACTTTTCCCAGCATAGATGGATGGGCGATGTCCCCCCTTGCGGCCCCAGCCTGTTTGATAGGCCTAAAATTTGCGGCTGGCCCTTCTCCTACACTAGCCGCGACTGCTGACTGCAGGCTTCGGGGGTGTGGGGGAGGGGCCAGGGAATAGTCTGGGAGGTCGTCGTGGGAAATTAACTCTCCAACGTCATCAACGCAATTCACAGACAGATAGATACTGAGTTCTCTCGTCCCGAATGGGGTCCCCTTCTTTGAAAGGGGGTGCCTGCAGGGGGGAGGTCGCGGAGACAGCGGAGCCCATCCTTCGCATACAGGCGACTGGTAAGTCACCTGAGCTGTTCGGGACAGCTAAACTGGCTGTGGAAGGAATCTAGCCAAGGGGTGGGTAGGGTTTGGGGGGGGGTTCTGGGGGGGAGGGCAGAGTCGCGGTGGCAGTCCAATGGGTCTCCTGCCCCATGATACCTACGAGAGTCGGCTTTGCTTGTCACTCGTGGCAGTTAGTAGCCCTCTTTGGATGTGGGAAGGGCGAAGGGACGGGGGGGAGATGGCCAGGGAAGACCTCCGCGTTTGATTCGGGGGTTGGATGGGGGGAGGGCACTGGTAGCCTGAATGGTTCGCCCGCTCCTTGACCTGCCCTCGATTTGATGTGGGGGTGGAGATGGACACTCGAGCAAAGGGGGTTAGCTCTTTACAGAGGATTCTGGTTCCAGAGAATGAAAGACTGGAGCTGGGAAACTGGCCAGCAATACTGGAGGAGACGGGAGGCAAGGCAGATCAGCGTGAACCCTGCTCTACTGGATTCTGAATAACATCCTAATATTGGTTAGAAGCGAGGTTGTACTGGGAGGTGGGCTGGTATAGCTTTGAATCTTAAACAGCCGGCAGCTGCTATGAGCCTGGGGATGTTGCGGATGTGTGGCTCGTTCTCCCTCGTGTCCGAGTAGCACAATCTGGCCTCCTCCTCTGACTCTCAGTCTGAGAGAGCTTCTCTCTAGACTGACAGGGATATGGAGAGGGCCCCTAGATGTTAGTCGGGGGTAATGAGTAGCACGTCCTGATACTCATCACCAGAGTCACTCGAAATGGAGGTGGGGGCGGTAGGCCGGGGGGGTAGCCTCATGCAACAGTCTAAACTCTAAGCAGGTTAAATGCTTGGAGAACAGCGCAGAGTTCCCTGCTGGATTGCTGCTCAAGACGGACGTTGTACGCAAACCTCCGGAGAGCGGAGGTAGCAGGCTTTTGGTGGACCCCCGTGGGGGCTTTTCTGCAAATTAATGTGATGGCCACAGCTGCGGATACTGGATGTCACCAGGCTGTTTTGGGCCTACTAGATGTGGACACCGGGCTGAAGGAAATTAATAACGAAGCGGGAGAACAACTAGAGGCGGGGGGGGGGGCAGCAGCCCTCAGTGTACCCAGAGGCATTCGCTAGAGAAGACTGCAGGCTCGTGACTGAGATGGAGCAGGGGAGAAAGCGAGGGAAATAACGAAGTGTATAATTGCTGGAGGGAAGGGAGGGTTTTTTTTTTTTTTTTTTATCCTGCATCGAATAGCCTGTGCAGAGAGCAGAGATAAATCAGGGTTGGGACCACGGGCCGCCCAGTGCTCAGGCTGATACCAGGAACTACATTTGGTATACGGTCCCGCCAGTTCTGCTTGATAGACCCATCAAAACTCGGGATTCCCCGAGCCCCCTTGAGCTGGATATGGACCATACGGAGATGCTCTGCACGAGGGATAATAGCCGACACAGGTTTCAGAAACTCTAGACACTGTCTTTATGGCCTTGCTCCTGGTGCATGAGTACACCTCCGCTTTCTCGCCTTGCGCTGGGTGGTTGAGGATGGGATCATACCCCAGCGGCATGAAAGCGTCCCCTGGGCAGCCCCATCAGACTCCCTCATACCAGCAGGCATCTCATAGAGGCTGGTTAAAACTCATAAATGACACTGGTCGGCCTCGACTCGCCACCATAAAAGTGTATCCCTCCTATATGAACAACTTCAGGGGAAGCATTGTCTCGCGGTTCTAGTCACCAATCTCCACTATCCTTTTCCCTCTAGGTACCTTGGTACCTAAGGTCCTTAAGTCAAAAAGGACCGCACAGATAGGGCGCTTGGGCCCTATCACGGATCAGGGCTTGCCCAGATCAATGGAAGTACCAACTGTTGTTTCAATGGTCATGTTGGTCAATTGTTTCCTAATTAGTAGTATGTTACATGTAGGTGTGAATGGTTGTGTTGCTGTTGTTGAATGTTACGTGAATAGGTCATCAAACTTCATCTGGTTCCTACAGCAAAAAATACTAATCTCCCGGAGACCCCATGGGGGGGCGGGGGACCCAGTACACCAGAGACCCACCTATCGGCCATGATGCACTCCCCAAAATTAAAATTGCTCTCCCTAAACACAAACAGCCTGGCCTCACCTATTAAAAGATCAAGGACATTGGCTTACCTTCGGAGAACTAAAGCCGAAATTGTCTACCTTCAGGAAACCCATATGAACCCAACGGAGCATGCAAAACTAGCCAAATTAAGTAAAGGTCAGACATTCTATGCATCCTATAAGGGGGGCAGAAGCAGAGGGGTGGCCATAATTATCTCACCACATACACCATACCATCCAGAACTAACTTGGTCTGACCCGGAAGGACGAATTGTATTAACTCGGGGAAAACTTAATAATGAAGAAGTCACCTTAGCTAATATGTACCTCCCACCGGGTATCACTGTTTCGCAACTGAGACCCCTATTGGACAAGGTGGTGAAGTTTACCAGAGGCGCCCTGTTATTGGCCGAAGACTTTAACTTAACTGCCGACCCAAACCTAGACTCCTCTAGAGCGAAGCCACAGAAACTAACCGCAACTCAAAAGTTTTTTAATAACTTCATCTCAGAAATTGGGTGGTGTGACATTTGGCGGAAGTTCCATCCACGATCTAGAAACTACTCCTACTACTCACCGGTGCAAAACACATACTCGCGTATAGATTATGCTTATACACAAATTGAAAAACTGCATAATGTAAGTGAAGCGCAACTGGGAGATATTTCTATCTCGGATCATGCCCCCGTGATTACATATTGGGAGCTAGGCCTTCAACCTAGAACCACCCAATGGAGACTAAACCCATGTTATCTGCGGTCTAAAGAATTCCAGGAATTCATATCGGATAAGATCACTGAGGTTATGACTGATAACCCAGTCTCTGATACCTCTCCCTCGGTCCACTGGGACACAATTAAAGCAGTCCTGAGAGGACATATAATTAAGTATGCAGCACAAAAAAGGAGACAGCGTGATGAACAGAGGACCAGTCTTGAAGAAACTCTTCATTTCCTACAGCAGGCCCATCAACAAGGCGACGAATCTCTCCTGTCTCAGAAACAACAAACCAAACAAATATTAGATAAACTTGCCCTACAACAGACTGAAATAGCACTAGCATTTCTAAAACAGAGATTTTATGAAGTAGGACCATGAGCTACACGAATGCTTGCATACCAAGCTCGCAGACAGAAGGAGGGTTCAACAATAGTTACCATACGGCACCCAGTAAAAGGTCAGCCGCTCTTTAAAACGCATGACATTGCTGGAGCTTTTCAGACATATTATAGAAACTTATACACCCCAGAATCCAATCCATCTTCAGATAAACTAACTTCATATCTTGAGAAGCTTACTCTACCAACTCTCACGGAAGAAAATAGGAACTCCCTTATCAGACCCATTACAGCTGCGGAAATAGTCCAAGCCATAGCCAACTCCAAATCCCAAAAAGCTCCGGGACCCAACGGATACGGAGCACAGTTTTATAAACAGACAAAAACCCAAATCCTTCCCTCTCTTCTTAATGTATTTAACTCGCTATTAGAAGGAAATCCACCCCCAAAATCATGGTCCTATGCAACTATCTCTGTGATTCCCAAATCAGGGAAGAACCCCCAGGAATGCACTTCATATCGACCAATTTCCATACTAAACCAAGACTACAAACTGTTCATGACTATACTAGCCAAGCGTATTGACCAAATCCTACCCACTTTAATACATAGAGACCAAACAGGCTTTGTTAGGACTCGTACCACCTCTGACAATATCAGGCGCACTCTTTACCTCGTAAACCAAATGAGCCAAATGGATACACCAGCGGCAATGATCAGTTTAGATGCTGAGAAGGTCTTTGATAGGGTGGCTTGGCCCTTTTTGTATGCGACCTTGAATAAATTTGGTTTCCCCCGGGGCTTTATCCAAACTCTACAAAACATATACTCCTCCCCCCGGGCATGCGTGAGAGTTAATGGACACCATTCGGGATACTTCCAACTCGGAAGAGGTACCCGGCAAGGATGCCCACTATCCCCATTGCTATTTGCAGCAGTTATAGAACCCCTTGCACAACAAATCCGAGATTCCCTACAGCTGCAAGGAGTCTTATTTTGGAGGCACAGAACACAGGGTGGCCTTATACGCAGATTATATACTCCTATATCTCCAAAACCCGGAACAATCTATTTCAGAGGTACACCAAATTTTAGACTCCTATGGTGCAGTGTCAGGTTATAAGCTTAACCTCACTAAGACCGAAATACTCACATTTAATTACACCCCCACTCAGAGGATAGTAGAGTGCCTCCCTGGTAGGTGGAACCTGACAAAACTAAAATATTTAGGCATTTACATACCTCGGGGGCAGACTGAATACTACAAGTACAACTACTCGCCATTTATGACACAACTAAAGCAAGATCTTCGAATGTGGTCTGTAATTCCATTGAGCCTCACACGACGAATTGAGCTTATAAGGATGATAACCCTCCCCAGAGCATTATACCTCTTTCAAAATGTCCCGTTATTAGTCCCTCTAAAAACCTTTAAAGAAATCAACCGTCTGTCATGAAATTTTATATGTGGGACAGAGAGCCCGAGTAAATTTTAGTGTGCTATCCTCAGACGGGCTGGATGGGGGCTTGGCTCTTCCAGACTTAAAGCTTATACCACCAGGCGGTAACCATGGCTAACGTATGGCTGAGACAAAACAAGACTACACTTCCACACTGGATAGAGATGGAAAGTCGCTCCTTAATGATGCCAAATATTTTTGGTTGCTGTACCAGCCAGGGTCAGGAGACTCGGTCAACCTAACCACTAACCCCTGGCTAGCAGCTCAATTGCGGAATTGGAACTCTTTGAAAAAATCCTATGGGTTATCACCCTACTTACCCCTAATATCCCCGATCCAGACACTTCCAGATTTTACCCCCACTGTCCTGGACTCTGGGTTTGACACATGGAGCACTCACGGGTTAAGATTTCTGCCGCAAATAATGACACAGGGGAGGCTGTGGACCTATGCAGAAATCCAGGCAAAATTTCATTTACCCCACAAAGACTTTTACCGATATTTACAACTCCGACACTATGTAGATGGCCTGCCGCTCTCCTTGCAAAACCCTGAAACATACCCAACGTTAATACAATGCCAAATCTTATTTAATAGTTCGGGGAGGCAGGACCACTTGATCTCCTTTTACCATCAATCCCTGAACTCACAAGGAGATGTCCTTACCGAGAAAATATGCGCGCAATGGCATAGGGACTCTGGCTACCAACTCAATATCGCTGAATAGAAAAAAGCCTGCAGCCAGGTTTCCAGGGTTACCAGCTCACATCAATGGAGAGAATACGCCTGGAAGGTATTAATTCGCTATTTCAGAACCCCTTCGATCACTAAACACCTAGTAAAACAGCGGACTGCTGGAGAAAGTGCAGAGAGCAAGAAGCCAACCTGACTCATATTATATGGAATTGTCCAGCTCTCTCCAATTACATACAACAGCTTGAAACTCAACTGCGAGAGTTTATTGACCCAAGGATTCGGCTGACACTAGAGATGTACATATTCCTCATATTCCCTAAGCCCTACCGGGGACCCAATACTAGATATCTTCTCTCTCTACTCCTCATAGTAGCTAAAAAGGCAATCACTAAGCACTGGCTGTCAACTGAAGTCCCGACCATCCAGGAATGGTGGGATATCACTAGACAAGTTTATAACCTGGAAAAAATTACTCACAACCTAAATGACCGTGGGGAACTTTTCTCTGAAAGGTGGACACGATGGCAGCTATATTATATGCTAAAGGACCCTCTGTTTGTGCCTTAAGGAGTACAGCCCCAGAGAATCTTTGATCGTCCTAAGAGCGGGGACTGTACCCTTCCTCTGCGGGCCCTGTGGTCTGGTCCCCCCCCTTTGACGTAATCGGAACCCCTATGATAACTGAATCGGGGACTATGGGTTTGTAACACCTAATTCGGAAAAGTAAATAGTTCGATGTCCTACTGACCAATACCTCAATGTAATTTATTAGGCCTACGGGAATAACATACCTGTTGAAACAACTGTGATATTTGTTGTTTGAATTGTCTGAAACCTCTTCAGAGTTGTGTGTATTAACTGACCAGATGCAAAAGTAATGTGTAAAATCAAAACTGATGACCTGTATGTATATAAGTTAAAATATGAATAATAAAAATAAAATTTAAAAAAAAAAGAGAAAGTATGAACTCTAAAATTGGACTGAACAAGAACTTTGCTACAAAAAATGGTGGCTCTAGGGGGTGGTGAAGGGTGTGGCTGCACCCCCCCACACACACACATAGTAATGTACTTGCGTGCTGCTGCTGCTGCTGCTGCATTTCACTTTGTTGAAGAAGTCTGATTTATTGATTGTACAAATGTTTACATTCAAACTATGGATTACGTTTGTAGGTTCTGTCAAAAGCGTACTAGAAAAGAATTGCAGAAAATATAAAGGTTTAATAAAAATGTTAAAAAGTGCATATTAAGCATGCACCCCACCCCAGCACCCCCACTGTAGCATCTTGGGTCCACCATAACCACTAAACCACGAGGTTATTCAAGATTTGTACTGCACTGTGGTTTGCCACAGAGAAAGTCGGTTGGATTAAAACCACAATTTCATTATGTTAAAATAAACAAAATGAACAGAACCGTAGCCTAACATGTGTATTATACAAAATAATGCACATGGTTTTGACCGTTTGGGCGAAACAACTCTATACAAACGGAAAAAATAACTAGTTAGCACTATAGAGAGCCATATCTCTTTCTGACTTTGGCTCAAATGATGTCATCACATAACACATTTGGCAGCCATTTTAGGAAGCAGGTAAGACAGTTTTTTTGAAATTAGAAGACCGATTTTACAATATTCAAATGATCTGGAACCACATTTAGGTAAACTATATAAATATAGTTTTAGCATTAATGAATACAACAGCCTTTCCTTTAGTCACCTACGGAGTCAGATTTCTGAATAGTTTGTTGTCAAAATGTTGTTTAGGTATCTTTTAACAAAAGCATAGTGGGAGGAGTATTCCTCAGGACCCCTAGGAGGAGATACAAACTCTTGCTCAGGGGAGACCTCTGGATCTATAGGTTGCCCTTCAAAGTCATCCTCCTCCTCCCCATACACTTCCAGCACTTCTTGCCTTGCTGGGGTTGTAGGAAGAACCGGGGCAGTCAGTGTAGGAACCGGGATTGCACCTTTTAGGGCTTGTAACACTTGTAGTGTCTTAGCAATATCCTCAGCCGAGGGCATAATATGCTTGTCTGCTGGGAGCTCCTTAGCCTTCTCAGCCAGAGACGCAGCGACATGTTTTTCTTTACACTTTTTCTTTAATGGAACAGGTTCAGAGCCCGTTTCCACAGCCCTTTTTGTTTTACCTTGTTCAGATTTATCTGAACTCCTGTCAGGATCCTTGGCTTTACCTCCATCCTTTTTGTGGGAAGAGGAAGAAGCAGAATTAACCACACTAGATGTTAGACCTTTTCTTTAATGTTTTAGGCAAAAGGTCTTACAAATATCACAATTGACAAATATATGACTTGTACCCAAGCAAGAACTACACGGAGAGTGTCTATCTGCTTCTGCTATAAGTTGCCCACAAGACTCACAACATTTAAAACCTGTGGGTCCTGTGCGTTTTTTTAGGTTTATCTAAATGGACCTCTGACAATGACAGACAAAAAGATTACTTCACAAAAAAACATTATTTAAAGTACCTCGGAACCGGAGGTTCTTTAAAATAACTACCACTAACGGTTCCTGGAACCAAGCGCTATTCGGTTCCTAAAGAAAAGGGAACCGATAAAATTCAGTAATTTAAACAAAACTAAAGCGGTTCAAGGAACCGATCGCTAAATATATATATACATAATAGATAAACCACTCTGAGGTGTGCGGTCGCGCTCTGATATATGCACGCCTTGGTGTGCATTGTTACGCACGAGGTCGCGTGCATCAACCCCAAGGCGTGTATATCAGAGCACCACCGCGACACCTCAGAGTGGTTTATCTATCTTATAAAATGTCAAAATTGGTTTGAGGGGGTAAAAGTGCAGGTGTGCGGTCGCGCTTGATACGCATCGGTCATGTGGTGGTGCTCATCCAATAAAAGAGCAACAATTTCCCTACCCATTTTATAAATATAAATAAATTATATATATATACACACACACACACACAAAACGAGGTAAAAAACTCCCAATAAATGCAGAACCCTCGGTTCCAAGGAACCGTGAGGGAACCACGAATAGAGACAAAAAACTACTATAATACTAATAAACTATACTAAACAATGTTTCTAAGGCAGCAATTTAAATTTAAACTAAAAATGAGTACGTATCCACAGATAAACTTTATTCTGAAGACAGTTCAAGGAGAGCTCTCCGGGACGTCCTTACTAGGCAGGTGGAGTAAAGAATATGAAGCACTCAGAGTGCAACAGTTGCTAGAGCAGCAGTTTGAACGTGGCATGAGCCAATTGGGAGTTCCATAATTTGCATAAAATTCCATCTCTCAGGGCAGTTCAACACAGGAGGCTGACTGCAACAAGTTTAATCATAATGAAGCTGCATTTAAAAGTTTAAATTATGTAGTTTAGATGACTAGTTGAAATAAATCATGGCTACCTTGTCAGTTAAGTGGTAGCCATGATTTATTCCGACTTGCCATCTAAACTACACAATTTAAACTTTTAAATGCAGCCCCATATAATGCAATGGATGCTTGCCTCTGCGCTCTCCGTATTCTTATGTCACAAAACGTAGTAGCGCGGGGGTGGAGTGCACTGTTCAGGGGTACAAGGAAGTGAAAGGGATCAGTGAGATGGAGCTCCACGGAGTAAAATTACGATCCCTTCCTAAATCGGGGCACTTCATAAAATAAATTTAAATAAAATTCGATTTAGGGGCTGGTAAGGGTTATTTGGGCTTCTTGGTAGGACTGTGTCGAAAGTTGCTCTTTAAGAAAGATGAAGAAAAGCAGAAGGCCTAGCACTGAGCCCTGATGGACCCCAGTGCAGATTGTCAGAGGGTGGAGGTGGAGTCAGCAATTCTTACTGATTGGCGTCCAACCTGCCAAGTAGGCCGTGAACCAGTTTGTGGCAGAGTCAGAGACGCCTGCCGATTTGAGGTCGTTTAGGAAGAGGAAGTGGGAGACCGTGTCGAAAGCAACATGTCTTCAACCTGTTGCTTATATTTACTTTTGTATCACAGCCATCGCTCCACTCTTAATTAAACAAAAATGTTCCTTAAATACATGCCTTTGAGGGGTTACTCCACTGGCCAAGCAGTAGAATATCATACTACTACGCATGTGACCAAAGTTCAGAAGCCCACCTGGGTCTCCACTCCCATAGCGAGCCATGTGATTCATATGCTGGCTGAAGCATTTTTTTTAGGGGGGAAGGCAATGAGAGAAAAAAACTGTGGAAAAACCTTCAGTTACCAGGATAACAACCTCTGCTACACTCAGGCCCATGCCACAATATAAAACAGGGTAAGTGTCTGTCAGGACTCGGAGACTGCCAGTCATGGCACTGAATGGAGGCACCCTGGAAGATAAAAACCTACATAAAATAATATATGGCCTCGTCCTCACAGTGCACCTCAGGCATGGATAAATGCCTATAACCCCATACCCTGTTGTGGGTTGTTGCTAACTTAAACAACATATACTGTATTCTGGGATATCTGTAGAGATAAAAAGTACCATCTGAGGCAGACAGCACAGGGTCAAGGCCGCTGGCCTCCTACCTGATGCATTAAGTGACCATCATCCCGTATACATGGTGCGCAAAATACATAGGCAAAACATACCCCACAAAATCCTCCTAACCCGCACCTACTCATCCCTTGACACTCTACCTCTTCATCGTGACCTCATCAACACTGACTGGTCCCCACTTGCCGTCTGCACTTCAATCGACGCTGCGCTCCAACTGTTCTGCGCTAAGTTCCTTCACGTTTGGAACTAACACACACCGCTGCGTAAAATCAGAGCCCAGGGTAACCACCTGCCCTGGGTAAACCCTGAGCTCCTGTCCTGTCAAAAAGCCCAGGACACTGCTTGGTGTAAACACAAGGTAACCAACTGCCACAGGGACCTCCAACGATACAAGGAGCTTCAAAATAAGTGAACCAAAGCTATCCGGCTGGCCAAAACTGAACACTACCAGGCTAACTTCCATGATAACACAAACAAACCTTCCAGATTCTGGAAAGTTGTCCAGTCCCTCTTTTCCCCTTCCACCAAGCCCCCCACTCCTACCCTTAGGCTAAATCTCTCAGACATCTCAGATCCTATGGCTGTCGCTGACTGCTTTAACTCCCATTTCACGTCCTGCGCCGCAATGCTCCAAACGGCCCTCCTGACGCACATGCAATCTTCCGGTTGCCCCCTTTCCTGGATGACACAGGCCCGCCTCCACTCCCTGTTTCTCCTTCCTCTACTTCCCCAGCTCCCTCTCCTTCTACCCCCTTCTTCTTCATCCACATCTCCCCTGCTGCTGCCTTACAAGTCTTTCAGTTCAGCTACCTGCTAAAGGCTCCTCCCCAGACGGCCTGGACCCTAAGCTCCTCTCTCTGTCTGCTCCTGCCATCGCCTATCCTATATCCATCTTGCTAAACCTCTCCTTTGTCTTTTCCACTGTCCCTACAGCTTGGAAACACGCTACAGTTCTATCACTCCCTAAAGGGGGAGATCCCTCCTCCCCTAGCAACTACGGCCCTATCTCTCTCCTTCCTACTCTGGCTAAGCTCCAGGAGCACATAGTACTTGAACAACTCTCCTACTACATTACTGACTCCTCCTTCCTCACTCCATTCCAAGCTGGCTTTAGAAAACATCACTCCACCACCACTTCCCTGTTACGGCTGACTGACATTATCGCCACGGGCATGGACAAAGGCCTCATAACCTCAGCTATTTTTACTGACCTGGGCCAAGGCCTTCAACGCGGTCTCCCACCCTATACTCCTGTCCTGCCTCAGGACCGCTGGTCTCTCCCCTAATGCCACTGAATGGTTCAAGTCCTATCTGTCAGGCAGAACTCAATCTTTCCATATAGCTGATGCCATCTCCTCTCCCCTCCCCACTACCACGGGAGTCCCTCAGGGATCGGTACTTGGGCCTCTCCTTTTTTTCAAACTTCCTCAACGACCTCCCTCACTTTTCTTTATCGTCTAACATACACGCCAATGACACTGTACTGTTCACAACTGGCAATTCGGTCCCTGATGTCACTGCCAGGCTCCAGCTGGATTTCAACAACGTACAACATCGGCTAAGTGAACACCACCTCTTCCTAAACTCAAATAAAACAGTCTCCATGACTTTCGGTACTAGGCAGAGGTTGGCAAGGCTCCCCTCCTTACCCACCTTTTACACCACTGATGGGACTATATTAGAAGACACCTCCTCCTTCCGCTACCTCAGAGTTTGACTGGATAGGAACCTAAACTTCTCCGTCCACACTGATGCTATTCTAAAGAAACTCCAGCCTAAGCTAGGGGCCCTCTATCGTAACAGGGGTAGTATCCCTCATCTGGCTAGGCATGAACTGGTACATAAAATGATACTGCCAACTTGCGACTATCGCGATGTTGTATACGGAGCTGCCCCTCAATCCTCCTTATCCAGACTGGAACCTCTCTAACACCTTCTGCAGGTTTGCCTTGGATGCCCCTACTCTGACACACCACACCACTGCACTCTTTACAGCTCTCTAAATTTTCCCTCACTTGTTGACAGGAGAATACTGCACGCGGCAAAGTTTACCTCTAAATTCTGGCTAGGCTCGCTCCCCTTTTACCGCTCTACCTCCTTATCTGCCCCTCACCCCTCCAAACACACCCTCCGATCTGATGACTCTCGCTCTCTGAATATACCTTACAGAAATACTATATCCGGCCAAATGGCATTCTCCCATCACCTACCTAAGCTCTGGAACCAACTACCGACCCAAATCCGCCACTCCTCTTCAGCCTATTCTCTCTCTACATCCCTAGCAAACTACCTAGTGGCGAACTGCAACTGCACCTAGCCCCACAGTGCCCTGCCTAGCTGTTGGTCTATACCTCCTCCTTCCTCCAGCTGGGCCAAATATGCCCCCTATCCCAAACCCCTCTTGCAAACCTAGCACTTTATATCACCTCTCCTGTTCCACCCCCATCCCGAATACCTTTTACTATACCTTCTGTCAGTCTCTCTCAAATGTATTCTAGTCTAGAAATGTTATTAGCTACTGTCGGTTGTAATCCATACAGTCTGTCTATATGCTGTTAAGCTATTTTCCTGATGTATGTATCCTGTTGTATTACTTATTGTTCCCACTCCCCTTCCCCCAGGACGTACCGTGAGACAAGCTTTTGTTGCTCAGTGTAACCTTCCAGGTGAAACATTCCAATAAATAAATAAATATCACAGATATCTCCATGTTCCTATATGTCATAGTGATATCTCCATGCTCCTCCATGTCATACCAATATCTTCACATTCCTATATGTCACACTAAACTTATCTGGTTGATGCTGCCATTGTCAGACTGTGTTAGGAAAAAACACTTTCACTTGTTGTTGTCTAATGTAGCGTGACAGAGCACTGTCAATAGTGTTAAATGATGTGATGGCAGAGATTTAAACTAAGGCAGTCTCTGTTGAAAATTTACAAAACAGTGTTTTTTATTGAAAGTTTACTTAGCTTTGTTTAAAAGAAGCTGCCGACCGTAGGGAGACGAGAGCGAGCGAGTTGGTGGCTTCAGAAAAGTAGACGCAAGCCGCAGCAAACGTTCCTATAGCAATACACACGCACGCTTGCGTCTACTTTGCTGAAGTCACCAACAGGCTCACGCTCTTGTCTCTCTACAGGCGGCTTCTTTTAAATAAAGCCAAGTAAACTTTTGATAAAACACTTTTCTAAACTTTTCAACAGAAAGTACCCTATTTTACATCTCTGCCAGCGCATCATTTGCCACTATTGACAGTGCTCGGTCACACTACATTAGACAACAAAATGTGAAAGTACATGTTCCTAACACAGTCTGACAATGGTAGACCAACCAGATAAGTTATTTAAATGTCATATGCTGTATGCTGTGTTGTGGGGCCAAAACATATCTAAGTCCATTGGGACTTTTAAAACTGCACTAAAAACGTATTTATTCAGTTTAGCATTTTTAGATGCTTAGTAATTAGGTAATGCTGCATATTTTTAAATTTTAATCTGTTTATTGTTTTAGTTTTATTGCTGTTTGGTTTTAACGCTGTACAAGTGCTTTGATCATTTTGAAAAGCGCCTTTTACAAATAAATTTGACTTAAGTCATGGGGGGGGGGTTGTGGTTGGGGGGCCAAAACATGTGTTGTATAAACAGAACATGACATGGCCTGGCTGAAGATACCATATTTATCTTCACTCGAGGCCAATGATATATCCCACTCATGGCTTTGCCAATCATGAGATTAGGTATCACTGGCCTCTTGTGAAGATACGATATCTTCAGTTAGGCCATGTCATGTATATACCTATACACATACATACACACACACACACACACGTTTATTCAGTATTACAGATAAATTATTTTATTTATTTATTTAGTTTTTGTTGACCGGGTAAGTGCACTAGACAAATCCTGCCTATTTTCAGGCACGACTCGGGGGAGGGGAATACAGATGGATGCCAACTGACCTTGAACCAGATTAAGCTGTTGGTGGTATTTTTAGTAAATGAGGGAAATGTGGCCAGGACACCAGGGAAATTCCCCTGCTTCCTGTGAGCAGGGGGGATCCATTTTCTGGTGGGACCAAGATGGCAGAGGAGGAGGACAGTGGAGGAGCTGCACATGGGGCTGCGTTGGCCCAGAGCATGTCTGAGTTTGAGAAGCCTACTGCCATTGAAACCGCTGAAACGGCGGCTGGGATGCACCCGCAGGGTGGCCAGCATACCGCCAGTCTGAGCGGTCCTTTGGATTTTTCAGATGGAACTTGCCTTAGTCTTGAGGAGAAACAGCGCTGTCTGGAGGAGGAACTATTGAGAGTGAGCAACCTGCTGATACAGGAACGTCGGAACCTAGTAGTTGAGGAAGACAGGAAACGGAAGAAATCGGCCGGTTCACCGAGTGCTTTGGAGGCTGCAGGACCCAGTAAACTTCATTCGGCCACTGAGAGGCCTGAAGGGAAAGTGAATGCGACTTCCCAGGATTGGGGGGACTTGGTTGAAGAATCTTGGTCACCGGAGCAAGCACTGCGTGGGGCAGGCTGGATTCCGATTTCAGGCGATGCGTGGAAACCGGAGAGCAATGCACAGGCTCCCAGGGAGGCTATTCAGATAAGTACTGTGGATATCGCAAACTCTTCAGGTGTTGGCTTGGGGCTGAAACTGCTATTTCCTACCTCAGTCTATTACTGACTTTGATTTGTCTTTGGGGACTCAAGTAGAGGTGGGAGCAGGGGATGTGGCTACTCCCCCTGTCATCCAAGAGCCTACTCTGGAGCCTGTGGACAAACCTTCCTATGCTAGTCATTTCAGGCAACCTCTTGAGTTGGCCAAACGGCGAAATACCGTACGTTTGCGTTATGTGGGTCCTAGGGATAATCCCCCTGACAGGTTTTTTTGTTGGGAAGACGTTGTTAAAACAAAGTATGGGCTTTTTTCCTTCTGAAGTCTATGCCTTAATACATGTTCTTGGGGAGTTTACGTTTGATATCAGTTTTCATACCCCTGCTCTGATGGAGCTGTTTTGGAGTCAATATTTAAACTTAAAAACAAATCCCTTATGGTCTGACTTTATTGTGTTACCTTTGTCGAAGCAGGCCTATAGAGTCATTACAATATTGTTTAGGAACGAAGGGTTTAATATTGTGGATATCATAAAATGGTTATCTAAATCATGTGACATTCAGGGGAATCCAGTCCCTATCCTGGATGCGGAAGGGTTTTAGAATGGGGGTTGGAAATTTAGGGTTAAACTCCATTCCACCGACACTGAGTTGTTACATCTGCCCAATTGTTTCTTTCTGGGAAGAGATAAGGGGTTTCTTTTTTACCCTGGGCAGCCTAGAGTTTGCTTTAAATGTGGGTCTCAAACTCACATAAGCACCTCATGTAATGTGCTTAAATGCTCTTATTGTGGGAGACTGGCCATCCAAGTGCCCATTGTTTTCAGACCTCAAAATGTAATCTCTTGTGATGTGGTGGGTCTACGTTTGAAAATTGCCCTCAGCTGCTAAAAACACTGCTGAAGCCGATTACGGGGTACAGGATCATTATATCGTGAGGCGGTTAGACGGGTCATCCTACTAGGGAAGGGAGGGGACCTGGTGCCGTTGGGGATGCTCCTCCCTTGGCTAAACCGAGTTTGTCTGAGGACTCTGATTTGATTTTGGGTAGCACAGCTGCACCTGGAGTTGGGGTAGAAGGGGTATCTGGGATAGGACAGGGGGAGGTCGCGGGCCTTGCTCCCTTATTAAATGATTTGGAACCTGCGGAAGATGGGTTTGTGGTGGTTAATAGTAAAAAGGGGAAATCTGCTAAAGGGAAGGGGAAGTTGGGGAAGAAATCAGCCATACCTGCTCCTGCCGCTTCCATTGCTGACCCGAATATATTTTCAGTTTTGGTGGAGAGTCCAGTGGAAGTCCCAGACGGGGCTGGGCCTCCTGCACCCTTGCCAGGGTTAGAGTCTACTGCACCTGCTGCAGACCTGGTGAGCCCTAGGCCACCAGATGGTAAATGTGGTAGGATTAAGGGCCCAGTAAGGTAAAAGTGAATTTAGCTCCTCTTTGCTTCATGGTTCCCTTTTACTTTTGGGTGGCAACCTTAAATGCAAATAGTATTAAAACTCCTGCAAAACGCCGGAATACTTATTCACATTTTCTATATGAAAATCTGGATTGTGTTTTTCTGCAAGATGTACGATTGCATTCTCTAGAGGAGATAGAGGATGCCACTGCTGGTTGGATATGTGGGGATTGTTTTTGGTCCTTAGGGAATGACTTGTGTAGTGGGGTTGGGATTTGTTTTTTTTTCATTTTCACATTACTGTGATACACCAGATAGAAATTCTAGCTGGTAGGGCCTTAGTTTTGGATATCAAATGGGGTTCACTACTCTTGCGATTGATAAATGTGTATGCCCCTCAATCTAAGTTTGAAAGGGTGTCCCTCTTTAACTCATTATATCCCTTTTTATGCACCGCTTATTACATAATTCTTTGGGGGGACTTTAATTGTTCTTTGCCTTCCAAAGTGACTTTTGGGAAAGGGAAAAAGGTGTATAGCGATGGGGCTAGTTTATTGAAACTTCTTACAGATACTGGTTTAGTGGATGCTTTTGGGCCCTCCACTGGAGGGTTTCGGGACACTAATTTCTGTGGATCCAGAGCTTCCAGAATCGATTATTTTTTTCTCACACCTGAGGTTGTTGTGCAATCTCAATCCCTGCAGAAGTAGCTTCATCAGATCACAGATTACTGAGACTGGCCTTAAGCGATGTTCCCAAAGCTCGGAGAGGACCAGGTATTTGGAAATTGAACTTTGCCTTATTAGATATCCCCTGTGTGGTAGGTGGGTTACGCTCTCTTTTTTTGGCAAGGCAGTCAGTCTCATTTTTATATGACAATTTAAATATTTGGTGGGAGGACACTAAAAGTGAAGTATGGATCTATTTCAAGGTTGTGGGTCGTTTAAATGGGCGGTTATCGCATGCTGAGTTGAGGCATCTTAGGGACAGGCTTCATTTTTTGTCCACTCATAGACAGTTTCTTGGATCAGACTGTTTAGAACAAATTAAAGGGTTAAAACTGGAATTGGCTAAGGCACAGTCTCAGGTACTGCATGATACTGAAGTGAAGCATAAATTTAAGATTTGTGGCAGGAAGAAAGACACTTTACCCTTTGAGCATTTGAAATTTATTAAACATTCACGGGGTATGATGTATTTAAACACTCCAGGGGGAGGGCGGGTTACTACAAATGTTGATATTTTAGACACTATTCATGAACATATTTCTGCCTCATTTCAGAGCAGAGCGCTCTCTGCTGCTTCTATTTGTGATTGGTTTGCTAGTAGGTCAGTCCCAGCCTTGTCTTTGGCTGACCGGACTGATTTGGTACGACCCATTACAGTGGAGGAACTAAAGACTGCGGTCTGGTCTTTAAGATCAGGCATTACTCCCGGATCTGATGGGCTGCCTCATGAGATTTATAAGGTCCTATGGGAGATTTTGGGTGCTGATCTATGCCAGGTTTTGAATGATGGGTTGCAGTCTGGGGTTCTCCCTCATAGTATGTTGCAGGGTGTGTTGCTTCTCTTGTATAAAGACAAAGGAGATCGTGGGGATTTAAGTAATTGGAAGCCTTTGTCGCTTTTAAACACGGATTACAAAATTCTGATGAAAATCTTATGTATGCGGTTGAGGGGGGTTATGAGCTCCCTGTTACATCCAACACAATTCAGTGGTGTATCTCATAGAAGGGTTCAGGATGCACTGATTCTACTTAGGGAACTGGTCTCTAAGGGAAAGTCTGGGAAATGTTTGGGCATCTAGTTTGCCTAGACCAGTCCAAGGCATTTGATCAGGTTGAATATGTTTATCTTTGGGAGAGTCTAAAGAGGTATGGATTTCCTTCACAATTCATAGGATGGCTGCAAACATGTTATAGGGGCATTACTCTGATTCCCAGCGTAAATGGTTGGATGGGTAGGGAGACTGGGGTACACAGGGGAGTGCGGCAAGGGTGTCCATTAAGTCCCCTGCTCTATGTGCTTTCCTTGGATCCCCTTTTACATGCCTTAAATGGTTCAGATGACATTGTTGGTTTATCAGTTGGGTGCATGGACCCTCAAATAGTGACTTTGGCATATGCGGATGATTTAATTTTAGTTTTGTCAGATAAGGATTCTGCTATTGCGGCAAGGGCATTATTAAACACATTTTCTGTTATGTCTGGGTCCTCTATAAATTGGCTCAAGAGTGGGATCCTGCCTTTGGGGTATGATGCGGCTGATGTGTCATTAATTTGGGATATGCCTATAGAATCTGAATATAGGAAGATACTAGGTGTTTACTTTGGGGGTCTGGATGACCAATGGTATAACTGGGAAAAGCAATTATTGGAAGCCCGCAACAGGGTTCAGCTTTGAAATAAGGGACTCATGTCTAAAGCTAAACGTATTTATTTGATTAAAACCTTTCTGTTACCGTATTTTTGTTTATTGCTGCGGTTTTTCCCCCCTCCCATTTCTCTGGAGACATCTCTTTATGGTGTATTTTTTCTTTATTTATGGGGCAGCAGATTAAACCCATTAAAGAGGGGTGTTACGTATTTACCTATTAGTGAAGGAGGTTTGGGGATGGTGAATCCAGTAGTGTTTTTACATAGTATTTTTATTTTTTATAATTTAGTACCCTTGCTGAAAGGGATGGATAAGATTTGGTCCCCGTGGGTGGCAGATGGTATTGGTCCACTTCTAACGCAATGGGACCAGGAGACCTTTCTGGCTCGTCAGGTTCAGATAGGTGTCTTAGCTAGTCATTTTTGTACAATGTTTCAAAAATTGAAAGCATGGCGTGTTAAAAAATCTATTCTTTTACAGACGCGTCAACAATTCTATTATGCCATATTGCAAGATTTATTTTTTGTCGATCCCTGGTTCCATGACAGGCCTCATTCTGAACAGCATGCAAAGTTACGATTATTGATGAGTAAGAGGGTGCCTAAATATATGTGGGATTTTTTATGGCTTTGCCTTCATAAAAAATTAGGGGTGAAAGGTAATATGAGGCATAAGGAAATATCAGAAAGATTTTGTCCTAGGGAAGAGACCTGTATTGGGGTGGTTGAAACGATGGAACACTTTTTTGTGGAGTGTCCTTTTGTTGTATCATTTTGGTCACATTTTCATGATGAATGGCCTTTAAATCCTTTTAGGGTTCTTACAACAGCAATTTGGGTGGAGGGGGTTCTACCGAGCTCCTGGATTATTTACTGATGCGATTACACTGCGCCTATTAATAGGTCATGTTGGTTTTCAGTTATGGCAAGCTAGATGCAATCTCACACTTAGGCAGAAATTGCTCTCTGAATCTCAGATTGTTCACAACATTAGCAAACATGTCTTTAGTTCGAGATTGCAGGAACAAGAAAAGGTGCATCCTGAACTGTTTAGATTGTGGTGGAGGAAAATGACCTGGCTTGATACAGGGTAGAGTCTTTGTGTACGCCTTGGTCCTGATCTTGGGTAAAAGGGTTTCCCTTATAGGGAGGACAAGATCTCTTTTGTGTACACTGGTATACATCATCACTATTTTTATGTGCATACGAATGTTCCACTTTGATATCTACTGTCAGTATTGGCTCTGATTATTTCCTGTATGTCTATTGCTTTTATGTTCAATACAGATTAAGGTGGTTTTGTGTTTCTTTACTGGAGTGTTATATTTTTATCTAAGAGGGAAAAGATGGCATTTGGGGGTCGTATTTCTTTACTTTTGTTTCTTGTTTATTCATTTGTGTTCTGTGTCTATTTGATTATGTTTTCTTCTTAGCTATGCATTGTTGGTGGGTTTTTGTATTTCTTTATGTTTATACGATTTGATTTCCAGTCATAATAAAGAATTCCCCTACTCTTTTGGTAGGGAGGGGGGGGGTTGTTTTTCCTTTCAGTTGAGGGGTTCTGGTATGTTGTACTGATCGTATGTTTTTCTTTTCATTTATTATGATTTGTATGATGTAATACAATTGTGTTTGATTGTCCTTTGAGTTTTGAATAAAAATTCCTTACTCTTTTAGTGGGGGAGGGTGCTGATACATAGTTCTTTTCACATACTGATCTGATAATGTATGACTGCAATACTTATTTGATTTTGTTTGCCATCTGATTTGTATATTTATTTCGTGTGACTTAACACTATTTATAATTATTTTGTTTTTGATGTTATTATAATAAAAAATTCCCCTACTCTTTTCGATAAGTGCCATGGGATCTTTAACATCCACCTGAACTACCACCAATCCAGGCAGATGGGACCTCGGTTTAACGTCTCATCCGAAAGAAGCCACTGAAGCATTCTAAATAAAACTAAATTTTTCATTTCAATGTGAGGTGGGTCATCAGCATTTATTTCCACTTTAGGCGGGTCACAAAGGAACTCAACCAACTGGTGAGCAGTATGCTAAATGCCTGATGACATCACAGTGGCTTCCACTGCACTCAAAACAAAGCAGTGAAACCAAAGACAAAACAGTTCAATCTTCACTAACAGAACTAATATGACAGATCTACAATTTAAAATACACTGTATAAACTGGCCACACAATGGCTTTGCTCAAAGTATGACATTTATCCTCACTTGTTTGGGGGGGGGGGGGCTAAGACTTTCACAAATCACTCATGGCTCTGCTAATCAGTAGTTATGGTCCTGCCCTCATTCATAAAAGATAAACATATTCTAAATCAGGCCACTGTTTCTTCCATATTTTCTTCACCCAGCCCTGTGGTGCTGGGATGCCATTCTGCAACATCACGCAAAAACCTAAGGTTCACTTTCACTCCCTGAGCCCAGCTCCAACCTAGTGTAGCCTAGGGTGAGCAAGGGGAGGCAACACACAGCCTTGGTTGAGGGAGAAAGTACATGATCCTCCCAACATATGAGCTCTTCCTACAGTGGAACTGGGGAGAGCAATGGACATTGTGTGGTCCTTTCCCTTTCCGAATGGTAAACCTGTTGAGAAACTGGGGGGAAAGGTAATTTCTAATCAATTTCTCAGCTTCCTTACCCACAGTGCTGGACTTCAGCTCCGCCTCGACAGCATCGTAATGGGCTGAGAACTTCTTGTCGATGTTCGACTTCACTGAATTCTCCTAAGCCGAAAAAGATAAATGAAGTATACTTAATTTGAAAAAAGAATGTTACTCACAACTGAGTTCTGGTTTCATTTTATTTGCCTCGACAATACATTCTAGCCTCCCCGATTCTGGAATACGGGAGGACTGGGGTCCATGTCTGCTCCCAAACTGTGGGCACAGCTAAACACTAGCACTGGGCTGATAACAATGGCATGCCTGCCTAGCTCACGGAAACTAAACCACTGATTGATGCAAGGTATGTGGATATCTCAGACACTGGGCCCAATAACAGGAGAAACACCCACCTACAGCATCTCACATGCACTGTGCCATGCTTCCCAGGTAGGGATAATACTCGGTAATAGAAGGTAAAAAAGACTCACGGCCCATAGAGACTACCCTCCCACGCCTTGTGGGCAAGTTTAAGTCCCATACAGTGCTTAGCCAAATTATTTTTGAAAAGTCATGGCGCTATTTGAGTCTACTATGTGCTGGGGGAGCATATTCCATAGTTTTATGGCTCCAATAATGAAAAAATATTTTCTTTTATTGGTAGTAGCCCTTGGTACTATTAACTAGTTATTGTGACATCTCAAAATTGGTTTTGCAGCATAATATTACAATCTAACATAACAGTAGAGTCCTGCAGAATATTGTAGAGCATTAACAGATCATCCCTGTGTCTTCTTATCCCTAGGTCATAAAATTTAGTTCTTTCCTGATACGAAAGATTACACAGTATAGGTATGATTTTAGTTACTTTTCTAAATGATGTCATCACAGTATGATAACCGTTAACATGCAAGGAAT
The DNA here is from genome assembly GCA_016271365.2 of Neoceratodus forsteri. Taxonomy (NCBI): domain Eukaryota; kingdom Metazoa; phylum Chordata; order Ceratodontiformes; family Ceratodontidae; genus Neoceratodus; species Neoceratodus forsteri. Next base: position 279,852,970 of record CM028138.1, on the reverse strand, counting down.
TAGTCTTTCTCCTCATACTCTTGTGTCATGAAGAGTTGTCATGGAACTGACAGACATCCCTAAAAAACATACAAAACTTAGCTGAAAGGCCTGAAAACTGTGCTATATAATGAGCCACAGTTATCAGAAACTGCCCATGGTATCAATGTTGCACAACTGTCATACTGTGATATCCCTACTCCTGTTCACAGGGAGATACAAAATGTAATGGCTGCCCACCTCCCAGGCACAGAGCAGTAACATATGTTGTAACATTCAGTTATATTCTGGGCACTATCCCAACAGCAGATGTAACGCTATCTCCCAAGCATGGGTCTGATAACACGTGACACACCTGCATACATCCCAAGCATGGGTGTAAAGCTCCATTTTCTGGGCTGTATTGTCTTCCTTAAAGAAGGAGCCAATATTGGATATTTAAGCAATAAGACATGACAGGGTGTGCATTACTGTGGGATAATGGCATACCCCAAAAAGTAAGACGTGAGTCAACACTGAGTGCCTTGCGCACCCAAGAAGTGCCGTTATCCCAGAATTATGCATACCCTGGAGTGCCTGATTGCATTTATAAAATGGTACCTCTGATTTTTATTTTAAAAACAGAGTAATAAGGTTCTGAAAGTTAAATATTTCTGACCTGTGCTGTTGTGCCGAAATAACGCATGGTTATGTGATCGCATCGACTTATCAGAGGTCTTGGTTTCTCTACCCTTTTTATAAAACGCCTTATAACATAGGTAAGAACATTTTAGCCACCTGGCTGACTAAAAGAGAAGTACAACAATATATTTATCAGGTCACAATTACCCTCATGTACTTGTTAAGTCTGTATACCAGGCTCAGCTACAATATCAATAAGACTCAGCTGCAAACTATGTGTTTGCCTTCTGCTCATATTTCATACAGAAAACAATACTTTCTTATTAAAAATCATAAGAAAAACTTTTGAACTTTGTTTGCAATCAAATGTTTATTCAAATTTTTTTTTTTAAGCAGAATACATGATACAAGTGCAATAAGACACTTCAAGGATGTGTAATTATGATCAATAATCACACTTCTGCTTCTGTGTTTAAAATATTTGGTGCACACGTCTCATGCCTAAAAAACATGTGATAGGCAGGCAAGTGATGACCCATAAATACACAACCTGGAAAATCCTATCACATACACATCTCCGGGGCATGGTTCCGCTAATGGATGCAACGCCCCTTCTTGGGCTGGGACTGACACCTGATGTAATGCATGCCTATCACCCAAGCATGAGGCTGATAAAGGCTGTAAGGTCCACCTATTACAGGTGTAATGCCCACCATCTTACAAGTATGTCTACCTATGACCTGACTACAGTCATAACTATAACAACTGTAGATCACCTCGGCACGTGGCCAGTACAGGGTATACTGCCATGCCTCCCAGGTACAGGCAGCTACTGAGTGTAATGTCTACCCACTTCTTGGGCACTAGGTCAATGGCGGATAAAAGCCCCACCTCCCAAGCATGGATCTGATAACAGATGCAATGTCTACCAACATCCCAGGCATGGACGTAACACCCTAACTTCTAGGCACGAGGCTAACAATATTGGACATAACTCCTTATTTCCTGGGCATAGTTCCAATCACAGATGTAATGCCCTAGCTTCCGAGCATGGGTTCAATAATGGGTGTAAAACCAACTCCATCCTTAAAGTGCAAGTCAGAGTAGCCGTAGTTAGGGAAGAAGATGGCTTCCAACTACAGTGAGCACACTGCAGGCTGCCTGAAACAGTTGTGCAAGGAGAGAGGAGTCCTGCATGAGGGGAGAGCCACCAAGCAGAACCTCATGGATGCCCTGATGGCAGCAGATGCCCAGAGCATCGAGTTACAGACTGTGACTGAAAAGGACCAAACCTTGGGCATGGAGGGGCCAGCGGCCAGTGCAGTGTCCAGATCCAGTGAGGAGGACAGCAGGGTGAGTGCAAGCCAAGGGCCACAGCAGCAGGGGAAGGTCATCAGCATTCTAGAGCCAGAAGCAATCAGGCTGCAGACTGAGTTGCGCAGAATGGAGCTGAAGTTCGAGAGGGAGGCTAAGCGAGAACGTCGAGAAGCACAGCAAGAGAAACGAGCTGCAGAGGAGAAAAGTGAGCGAGAACGGCAAGACACAGAGCGAGAGAAACGAGCCGCAGAGGAGAAGAGGGAGCGAGAACAGCGAGCAGCTGAACGTGAACAGCGAGAGACAGACCATGAGCACCAGAGGCGACATTAACTGGAGAAGCTACGACTCCAACCACCAGCACCAGAGCAGGTCAGTGTCTTGGGTTTAACTGGAACTACAGGACTGGGTTACAAATTAAATTCCAAATTGATAGCTGAATTTGAAGAGGGGGAGGATATGGACGCCTTTTTAAATTCCTTTGAAAAAGTTTGTATTCAGGCAAAGATTCCTAGAGGGTCCTGGAGCTTCCAGCTATCCCCGCTACTTACTGGGAAAGCTCGGGATGTATTGGGTCAAATGGACAATGAGGACAGTAATGATTACAGCAATCTTAAAGCAGCACTTTTAATAAAGTTTGATTTAACTGCAGAAGCATACAGAGCTAAATTCTGTAAACTCAGGAGAAGCCCTGACATGAGCAATGAGGAGCTAGCCATGAAACAACGTCAGTTTTTAAAACACTGGAGGGAATGAATTGAAGCAAACTCTATAGATAAAATTGAAAATGCTATATTGTCAGAGCAGTTTTTTTGGGCATGTCCAACAGAGCTGAAAACCTGGCTGGAGGACTGAGTTCCCAAAACAGTGCAAGAGGCTGCTGAACACTCGGACCGCTATGCCAAGAGCAGACCTGTTCTGAGAGTGAATGGGGCGGGCGTGGCAGCACAGAAAGGGAAAAGCACACCTCCAGGGCAGCTAAATCCCTCACCACCTCCACCAAAACCAGTTAGCCCCTGGTTTCAAAGAAAAGATTCTTCTGAAAAAAGAAACGAATGTTGGGTTTGCAAAGAAACTGGGCATATTGCCAGACAATGTCCCAAAATGACGTACAATATGCAAAATGGGGCTAGGAAAGAAGAAAAAATTACTCACCTTAGTAATGTTGTTTCTTCTAATGGAGTCTTGCTGTACTCTGACTATTGCAGTTAGGTCCTGCCTTTCAACTGCCCCGGAGAACAAAGAGTTAACTTTCCATGGCCAGCATGGAACATTCAGCTCAAGCTCGGTTGAAGCCCCTGTCTGCTGTTGTTTAAACTCCAACCGTCAGATCTTTACGAGTAATACTCACTAGAAGAACTGTAAAACTCACACTAGCCGACTGGCAACTAAATTTATTAAAAAGGGTTTTTTGGTTTCAAAGCAAAGACTCAAGTCAGGAAACCCAAAAAACACAACACACACCCAAAGTAAAGGAGGGTGAAAAAGGGGGCACCCCTAGGGTGCCAACACTGCTCTTGCCCACCCACATCCCAAAACTAGGTTCTGAGAGGGGAGGTGGGGGGGAGGTCAGAATACAGCAAGACTCCATTGGAAGAAACAACATTACTAAGGTGAGTAATTTTTTCTTCAAACAACATGAAGTCTTGCTGTATTCTGACTATTGCAGACTACCAAGCAGTACCTCCATGGAGGAGGGACATAACCTACTTTGGGAATAGGCTCTGAAGTACTGCAGTGCCAAACCGAGCATCATTCCTAGCCTGGACATCCAGAGAGTAATGCTTGGTGAATGTATGGACTGTTTTCCAGGTGGCTGCTTGACAAATTTCTAAGATAGGAATGTCTCTGGCAGCAGCCAGGGAAGCAGCTGTACCTCTAGTAGAGTGAGCCCTCACGCCTGAGGCTGGGGTTCTACCCAGTTTTTCATAGCAGAATTGTATACAAGAGACAATCCACCTGGCAATAGATCTCTTAGTGGCAGGTTTGCCCTTACCGACCTCTCCATATGTGAGGAACAACTGGAGGGACTCAAACCTGTGACCCTTGGTGCGCTCTATGTAGTAGCTGAGGGCCCTTTTAACATCCAAGCTGTGCAGCCTCCTCTCTCCAGAGGAGGAATGGTCAGTGAAGAAAACAGGGAGAGAGAGACTGATTAAGGTGGAAATCTGAAACCACCTTAGGCAAAAACATCCTGTTAGTTCTTAGGACCACTTTATCTCTATGGAAAGATGAAATCAGGCTCCACTGACAGAGCTTGCAATTCACTGATACACCTGATAGCGGTAATGGCTACCAAAAACACAGTTTTCCAAGTCGAGTACTTAAGCTCTGCAGAGGACAAAGGCTCAAAGGGAGGTTGCATAAGCTGAGCAACGCAGACATTAAGGTCCCAAGCAGGAGCAGGGTCCCTAAAGGGGAGATTGGTGTGCAGCAATCCCTCGAAAAACTTACAAAACACAGGATGGGCTGACAGGGGAAAGGGCTTGCCTACTGACAAGAAGGCAGAAACAGCTGCCAAATGCACTTTAAGTGTAGCTGGCCTAAGTCATAAGCCATTAAGATTGACCATATAGTCCAGAACTGTAGGCAACCTAGCAGATTCTGGAGAAATATGCTTATTAGAGCACCAAATAGTGAACCTTTTCCATTTGGAGTTGTAAGTCTTTCTGGTGGAAGGCTTTCGAGAAGCCTTAAGAATATCCAGAACCCCTTGAGAAAGGTGCAGATCAGCAAACTCTAACTCTTCAAGGGCCATGCCTTGAGATTGAGAGACTTGAGGTCCAGATACCAAATTCTCCCCTGAGAGGATGTCAACAGGTTGTAATTCCTGGGAAGAGACAGGGGAAGGTGGACTGCTAAGGACAGCAACAGTGGGTACCAGGGCTGTCTGGCCCAGTCTGGAGCAATCAGAATCACTTTGCATGGTTGAGACCTGATCTTGACTAGCACTCTGAACAGGAGAGGGAAGGGGGAAAAGCATACAGAAATTTCCCTTCCCAATTCAGAATCAGAGCATCCAGGGGGACTGAGCCCAAGACTGGGGGTCTGCAACAAAAGAAAGCAAGTTGGTGATTAGAAACATAGAAGAAACATAGAAGTTGACGGCAGATAAGGACCGCAAGGCCCATCCAGTCTGCCCATTTCTTTTTCTACCTTATAAATGTGCCATCGGCCTTTGCTATGTCAGTGACCTATCTATTCATAGTCATTTGTATTGCTCCCTTATGCCTATCCCATGCCTGTTTGAAGCCCTGCACTGTATTCATAGCCACTACTTCTTGTGGTAAGCCATTCCATGCATCTACCACCCTTTCTGTGAAAAAGAATTTCCTCACATTCCCCCTTAATCGGCCTCCTCTAATCTCATGCTGTGTCCTCTTGTCCTGCTATTTTCTTATATTTAAACATGTTAGACTCTTTCACCTTGTTTATGCCCTAAGGTGTTTAAATGTCTCGATCATATCACCTCTCTCCCTCCTTTGCTCAAGGGTATACATATTGAGCTCCGTTAATCTGTCCTCATATGTCTTCTGATGCAGTCCCTGCACCATTTTGGTTGCCCTTCTCTGGACTGCCTCAATTTGATTAATGTCCTTGTGAAGGTGTGGCCTCCAATACTGCACGCAGTACTCCAGATGGGGCCTAACCAATGTCTTGTACAGAGGGATTATTACCTCCCTCTTACGACTTGTGATACCCCTACTAATACACCCTAACACCCCCTAGCCTTACCTACTGCTTTAGAGGTCTGCTTGGATGATTTCAGGTCATCAGTGATGATGATGCCCAAGTCTCTTTCTTCCTTTGTGACTGCTAGCAACTCCCCTCCCAGCCTATAAGTGGCTTCAGGGTTTCTCTTCCCTATTGTCTGGGGCTGCAAAAAGATCTATCTGTGGAGTGCCCCATCTCGAGAAAATCACTTTCAAAACTAGGGGATCTAAGGTCCATTCGTGATGGCCCTGGGATATCCTGCTGAGAGCATCTGATAGGACATTGTCCTTCCCTGGGAGGTGAACTGCTATCAGAGAGGTTTGCAGGGAATAAGCCAGGGACCACAACTTCATTGCCTCTGTGCACAAGGCCACAGACCGAGTGCCTCCTTGCTTGTTAATGTACCACATGGTGGTGGTGTCGTCTGTTCTGATCTGGACCACCTTGTTCTGTACAGATTTAGAAAAAGCTTGCAGTGCCAGAAACACTGCTCTGAGTTCCAAGAGATTGATGTGAAGCAGAGATTCTTGAGGTGACCACAGTCCTTGGGTGGTAAGATCCCCCAGGTGGGCTCAGCCCAGCAGGGAAGCATCTGTGGTGAGCATCACTGAATGAGCCTGAGTGACAAAAGGAACTCCTTGTCTCAAATTGTCCTGATCCTGCCACTATTGCAAAGCCTGGATCAGGGTTCGAGTCACTGGGACTAGTTTGGTAAGGGAATCTTTTCTTTGGGACCAGAAGGCTCTTAAGTGGAACTGAATGTCCCTCATCTGGAATCTTGCTCCCTGGACCACTGCTGTGGAAGTTGCCATGTGGCCCAGAAGCTGAAGGAAATGCCTTCCTGGTCGAGACACCTGTAGGGTGAATAAAGAGGCCAGTTCCATAAGGGTCCTTGCCCTTTCCAGGGGAAGGAAGGCTCTTGCCCTTACTGTATCCAGCTCCGCCCCTATGAAGGTGAGGAGCTGTACTGGCTCGAGGACTGACTTTGGAAGGTTGAGGAGGAATCCTAAGGAAGTGAGCACTTGCTGAGCTATTTGCAGATGTGACTTGACTTGGTCTAGAGACTGACCCACTATAAGCCAGTCGTCCAGATATGGAAAGATGGAAATCTTTTGTCTCCTTAGGAAAGCAACCACTACTGCCAGGAACTTTGTGAACACCCTTGGGGCTGATGTTAGGCCAAAGGGCATTGCTCTGAATTGATAGTGGCCTGAGGGCAACTCGAGCCTTAGGTACTTTCTGTGGGAGCACCTGATGGGAATGTGAAAGTAGGCATCTTTGAGGTCCAGGGAGGCTAGCCAGTCCCCTGGTCTTAGAGAGGGCAGAATTATTCCCAGAGTCACCATTTTGAACTTTGGTTTTAAAAGGTGCTTGTTCATATATCTTAGATCCAGGATGGGCCGCCATTCTCCTGTTTTTTGGGGGGTTAGGAAGTACCTGGAGTACAATACTTTGCCCTTGTGTAGGGTAGGAACCCTTTCTATGGCTCTGAGAGCCAGGAGGGAAGAAACCTCTGCCTCTAGGGCAAGGGTCTCTGATGGATTTGCAGGTGGAAAAGATCTGGTTCTCATCTTGTGAAATTTTTTGTAGCTAAGAACCAGTCCCTGGCTTACTACTTCCAGGATCCACTTGTCTGATGTCAGAGACTTCCAGTCCTGGACAAAGTAAGCCAGCCTGCCCCCTACAGGTATTGGAGAATCGGCCCAGGCAGACCCATCAGGGTGTCTGCTTGGCAGGGGCTTTAGGCTGAGGGTTGGAAGCAGGCCTGCTCATTCCCCGTCTGCCTCTCCCTCTGAAGAACCCCCTCTGAGCAAAAGCAGAAGAGGAGGCCTGGGCTTGGTAAAAAGGCCTTTGAAAGGGCCTGCCCCTGCCCCTGGAGTGTTGTCCTTGAGGAGTGGCTTGCCTTTCTTTGGCCTGAGCACTCCTGTAGGTGGTCCAGTACTAGTCCATCTTTTTCATGTAGTTCTCTGTCTGCTCCCCAAACAGAGAATTACCAATGACAGGGAAATCCATGGCCTTAGCCTGGGTATCCTGTGATAGGCTAGTACATCTGAGCCAAGCCATCCTTCGAAGGGCCACAGATGTAGCCATGACTCTAGATGAAACATCATTGGAGTCCACAGCAGCATGAAACTGCACCTTGGATGCCTCAATCCCATCCGCAGCCACCTGCTCCAGCTCCAGCTCCTTGGCAAGCTGGTCAGGGGCCTGTTTAGACAGAGCCAGTACAGTGTCCCACCTGGACTCCTGGTATCTAGCTGTGTAGGCCATATAGTTAGCCTGCCTGAGTCCCAAAGATGCTGCCATGTACTGCTTCTTTGCCATGGCATCAGTCCTCCCAGAGTCCTTATCTGGGAGGTGTGATGCCAAGGGAATATTTGCCTTATCACAGGCAGCAGCCTGCACTACTCCAACATGGCTGCACTGGTGAGAAAGGAACTCCGTGTCCGAGCCTGAAAGGGTATACCTCTTGTCCATTCGTCTGTCCACAGGAGGTATGGAGTTAGGAGTCTTTAGAATTTTAATTGTCTGTTTCCCAAACGATTTATGGAGGGGAATAGACGGTCTCCTGGACTCTGGGATGTCCATCATTTCAACAAAATCAGGCTCCTCCTGATCCTCTACTGCTTCTTCCATTGGAAGCCGGAGGGTTTCAGCCACTTTCTTGTAAAACATAAAGTGGGAAGGGGACTCAGAAAGCCTAGGAGGAGAAACACCTGAAGGTCTGTCTGGGGAGATGTCTGGGTCAATAGGCACATCCAGACTTTCATAATCACCACCATCATCATCATCCTCATACTCTCCCTCCTCCTCCTCCGGTTCATAAAATTCTTCTAAAGTATAATCCGGAACTGGGGGAACCGACCGAACCGAGTCCCTACCAGATGGTGCTGGTTCGGCTGGAACCGAAATTAGCGATTGCACTATCCTTATCGCTCTGGCTATCTCATCAGCAGTCGGAGAAAGAATTTGTGGATCCGAACCGGATGATTTTTCTCTTCTCTTTCTTTTAACCGGAACCAACTCCTCAGAATCGGCTCTCCTTTTGCCCGAAAAAGTTTTGCCCTGGTCAGAGGGCACTCCTTCTGGTTTGGTCGGAACCAAACTGGGCTGGCCATCCAGGTCAGCGGACTTCTCGGCCTCCTTTTCCCTCAGTCTACCTACTCTCTTATCCAGGGTAGCTTGGGAAAACTCTTACAAATTTGGCAGTCTGAATCAAGGTGGTCAAACCCCAGACAATAAACACAGGTGGTGTGGGGATCAGCCTTAGCAAAGGCTTCCCCACAAACACTGCAGTGTTGAAACCCAGTGGGCCCTTTTTTTTTGGGGGGGGGGGGTTCTCAGACATGGCCAATCCTATCCAAAACTTACCCTTTTTTCAGCAACCTGCCAGGCAAGACTCCCCTATCGGTTCCTGACCGTGTTATGGGTCTTGGAAAAAAAACGTAATTAAATCCAGTTTTTTTAGAACCGATACGGACCGGTTACCACACTCTAAATAAATTCACAAACTTTTTAAGACTAAACTGATTGGTTCAAACCGAACCGAACCGAAATTTACAAGTTCCACACAGAAACTGAATGTAAAACCTATCTAGTACTCACGGTACCACACACAGAGACTTAAACCGACAGATTCGGTAGCAGAAATTCGGTAGAAACCGAGCGAAAAACGACACTTTAACCAACTTTTTTGAACCGAGCAAAGGAGAAATCTCCAAAGCGACTGTTCAGTGAGGCAGAGTAAAGAATCTGACGGTTGGAGTTTAAACAACAGCAGACAGGGGCTTCAACCGAGCTCGCACTGAACGTTCCATGCTGGCCATGGAAAGTTAACTCTTTGTTCTCCGGGGCAGTTGAAAGGCAGGACCTAACTGCAATAGTCAGAATACAGCAAGACTTCATGTTGTTTGAAGTGGGTTGTTTGTGTGTCCCTGGAAGCATGCCTGTGAACATGAGGGAACACATGCACCCAGTCATGGTGAATGGTGTACAGACACAAGGGTTAAGAGACACAGGGGCATCCCTGATATTGGTAAAAGGGGATCTGGTAGAGCCTGGTCAGCGTATACCCAATAAATTTGTAACTGTACAAGGGTTCACTGGGAAGGAGACAACATTGCCACTCGCTAGTGTTCTCCTAGACTGGGGTGAAACGGGGAGAACTGTGAAACAGGTGGCTGTAGCCAAAACTTTAGCAGTTGATGTCATCCTTGGCAACAATCTCAAACAGGGGATAGTGTGTGCAGTTACCCATAGCCAAGCAGGAAGGGGAAATTATATTGATATGGAGACTAATGAAAGGGGCGGTAGAAATTTCCCCGTAGCAGTTAACCAAACAGCTATGGAGGGTTACTCCGAAGTCGGAAGAAGGAGGGGTGACCCACTGTCAGAGGGTTAGGGATGACAGTGATCCTGAGTGCCCTGATGCTAGAAGTAGGGACCCTAGTTTAGAGACTGAAGGGGACCTGTCCCATGCCTTGGGAATGTGCAAGGCGCTTGCAGCTGCTCAGATAAGTGACCCTAGTCTAGAGAAGCTGAGGGCTTGGGCAGAATCTGATGAAGCACAGGGAGGTGATGGGGAAACATAAGGTTTATTGGGAAAATGGACTGATGTATACTCAGGATGCCAAGACAGAGGGAGGGGTGAAAGGCAGGCAGCTTGTCGTTCCCCAGGGATACTGTGAGCAGTTGCTCAAGACTGCACATGATATTGCCATTTCTGGTCAGCTGGGAATCGCGTGCACTACGCAGCAGTTGGCCCAGAATTTCTATTGGCCCAACTTCACACAGCAGGTGAAGGAGTATTGCAGGTCTTGTCAGCAGTGCCAAAAAATAGGGAAGGCGCATAAGAAAACCCAAGCTGCCCTAATTCCATTGCCCATAGTGGAAGAGCCATTCCAGAGCGTGGGGATGGATACTGTGGGGCCTTTAAATACCCCCAGTTCCTCCAGGAAGAGGTTCATCCTGACTGTGGTGGATTATGCCACCTGGTATCCAGAGGCAGTTGCCCTATTCTCACTGAGGACAGACAAAGTGACAGATGCCTTACTTGGGATTCTCTCGTGTTGGGTTTCCACAGGAGGTTATCACCGATCGAGGGGGTTCCTTCATGTCTGACCTGATAAAATGTTTGTGGGAGAAGTGTGGGGTGGTGCAGAGATGCACGACACCATATCACCCACAAGCCAATGGGCTTGTGGAAAGATTTAACGGTACCCCAAAGTCAATGCTCCAAGCGTTTGCTGAACAGCATGGAAGGGACTGGGAAAAATACCTTCCCCAGCTGTTGTTTGCATACAGGGAGGTGCCCCAGGAGTCAACAGGGTTTTCCCCCCTTCGAGATCTTATATGGACGCCAGGCACGTGGGCCCCTAGACTTGATCGGGGAGGACTGGGAAGGCAAGAATGCCACCCAGGGAACTCCCACAGTGGATTATGTCCTTAGGTTTAGGGAAAGGCTGAAGGAGCTTATGGGGACAGCCCAGAGCAACCTGGCAGCTGCCCAACAGAAACAAAAACTGTGGTACGACTGCAGAGCCAGAGCTCACTCGTTCACGATGGGTCAGGATGTCATAGCCCTTATTCCGGTCTGGAAAGACAAGCTGCAGGCTGAGTGGGCAGGACCGTACAAAGTAGTTAGAACGGTAAATGACGTGAACTATATCATAGAGTTACCAGACAGAAAACATACAGTAAGAATGTACCATGTCAACATGATGAAGCCATATGCAACTAGGGTTGACATGGTGTTTGCAGTATGTAGTCCTGGGGAGGGGACGGACGAAGGAGACCCCCTTCTGGACTTGCTGGAAGAAAGCAAGCGGGAGTCCTCTGTGGACGCAGTTCAACTGTCACCACAGCCGGCCCCGGACAAGATCCAGGAAGTAAGGGAAGTTTTAGCAGACTTTGCCCCACTGTTTAGCGCCAAGCCTGGACTAAGCCCCTTAGCGACGCACGATGTAAAGACAGGGACACAGACGCACATATGTCGGACAACATATCAGGTGTCAGAGGGTGTCCAAAAGGACATTAGGAGGGAGGTGGAGGAAATGCTGGATTTAGGGGTAATCCAGAGATCCCACAGCCCCTGGGCCTCACCCATAGTCCTTGCGCCCAAGCCAGATGGCTCTACTCGTTTCTGTGTGGACTATCGTGGACTGAATGCAGTCACGAAGTCAGACGCCCAACCAAAGCCCCCGACGGACGAACTCCTGGATAAGCTGGGAGGGGCGACATACCTTACGACTACTGACCTGACAAAGGGGTACTGGCAGGTAGAGTTAATTGACAGAGCTAGGGAGAGGTCGGCCTTCATCACTCTGAAAGGCTTATTAGAATTTAAAGTAATGCCTTTTGGAATGAAGAATGCCCTGGCCACTTTCCAAAGGCTGGTGAACCAGGTGTTAAATGGCGCTAAGGAGTACGCCGTGGCATACCTGGATGACACTGCCATCTTTAGTGCCAGCTGGGAGGAACACCTGTCCCACCTTAGGGAAGTGCTGGGCAGGATACAGAGAGCCAGGCTCACTGTCAAAGCTGAGAAGTGCCAGGTGGCCATGGCTGAAGTGGCATACTTATTTATTTTGATTTATTTATGAGTTTTCGGAAGACCTTTGAGCGTGAGCTCTTTTACAAAGGTTCCACATCAGGGTGGACAAATAATAGAAAACACCAATACAGTAGTTACAGATTTCAGAACAAATACAGTTGTTACAGAATTTAGCACAAATACAGTGGTTACAGACTACAGAACAAATACAGTTATTACAGGATTCAGCACATTAAGCAGTTTAAGAGTAGTATGAGATTTATTGGCTAGCAGTGGAAAACAAATCTAACGTGAGAGGAATTTGGTTATGTCTGGGAAGATTCTAGGGGTGTCTCAGCCTTAGAATCCTCGAGAGGTCTATTGATAAAATATGGTTAAAAAGGTGTGGGGGGTTGGGGCTGTACGCAGAGCCTGAAGGAGGATTAGTAGTTTACTAGTGCTCCTGACTCAGCTAGGATGAGGCAAGTGTTCTCGGTCTCAGTGCTGGGTTTAACGGTAGTAGTGGGTTAGTCTTTCAGGTTTGGCCTGAGGAACATGTGCACTGTGAGCTAGACTGTAGGTGCTGTTTGAGGCCAGTTTTGCAATGAGGCAGGCTGTGTGTTTGTAGTTTCTGCGGGAGTTCATTTAGCCAGAGGGGGGCTCGGTAGGAGAAAGTATGCTGCCCAAGTGAGGTTCGCCAGAATGGGATGGACAGTGCTCCACTTTTCTTCCCTCAGGTGATATGTGATGAGAGAGAGACCTCGAGCAGGTTTTCTATGCAGGGTGGTGTTTTTCCGAGGAATGCCTTTTCACCCAGTACACAGGTTTGGTATTTGAGCCTGTCTTTTAGGTTAAGCCAGTTAGTGCTCTTACATAGGGTGCAAGTGTGAGTGTAATGGTCTGCGCACAGGGTTAGGCGGCATGCCTTATTTAATGCAATTTGGACCCTATTGAGTGCAGTGTCAGTGGCAGCTCCATAGACCACAAGCCCGTAGTCTACTGTGGGAAGTATTGAGCTGGAGACTGAGATTCGGAGTGCTTCCGGGGTGAGGGATTTCTTACGTCTGTAGAGGACCCCGATCTTTGTATTTACTGATCTGACAAGGGAGTCACTATGGTTTGTATACGTGTGAGAGTCATCAATAGTGACCCGTCTAAATGATTGTACCTGCTCAATCTGCTCACCTGTGTTATTGGTGATATCGATTGGGGAGGGCTGTGCTTACTGTAATGGCTGGAATGGAGCCCGGCCTTGGTTTTCTTGTAGTTCAGTAGCATCCTTTTCCTACAAAAGGAGTCCTCGAGTTTGTTGAAGGAGGTCTGTAGTTCTGTTTGTAGTGCTGCCTGGGAGGTGCCACTACTCAGCAGCACAGCATCGTCCGCATACAGGATGAGATTGGTGTCACAGGCCACGGGCAGTTCATTAACAAACAGGCTGAAAAGCAAGGGACCAAGGATTGATCCGTGAGGAACTCCTAGGAGTACCTCTCTGGAGCTGGATAATGTCTGCCCGATTTTGACTCGCTGACTCCTTTGTAATAGGTAATCACTTAACCAATTTAGGGCATTTGGTGCCACTCCCAGTCTTTGGAGCTGGAATATCAGTAAAGGGTGGTTGACGGTATCGAAGGCTTTAGTGAGGTCGATGAAGATGGAACCCACCAATCTGCCTTCATCTAGTGCCTTGTATTCGTAATCAGAGTATGCAAGCAATGCAGTGGTGGTACTGTGTTTCTGCCAGAAACCACGTTGGTTTGGGCAGAGCAGATTGTACTTGTTTAGGTATTCGGTGAGTTGGTTTGCCACGATTTTCTCCAGCGCTTTGGATAGAGGGGAAGAGGACAGATATTGGCCTGTAGTTAGATACCAGTGCCTTGTCACCATTCTTATGCACTGGAGTTACCAGGGCTTGCTTCCAGACTTCTGGGAATTGAGCTAGGGCAAGGGATTTGTTAAATATCATCGTAATGGGTTTGATCAGAACATCAAGGGTCAGAGATAGTATCTTCATGTCTATCCCATCACTCCCCAACCTAGTTTTTCCCTAGGACTTTCCTGACCATTGTTAGGGCCTCCCTTTCCGTCACCTTCTTAAAGTAGAAAGTTAGGTGGTTTGTAGTGGCATGGTATACGCAACCTTGGTCATCCACCAGCAGAAGGTAGTCTGGGGGTAGTACTGGGGCCAGGTCAGTGAAGGCCTGGTTAAAGGCATCAGCAATGACTAGAGGATCTGTGGAGGGTGCGTTGTTGATATTGAGTGTTTTAGGACTTAGCTTCTGGTCTTTGCCAAGGGTGTTCTTGAGATTATCCCAAAACCTCTTTCCATCTCCCCAAGCGTTGTTGAGCTGGGTCTTATGGAAGTTGGCGTTTGCAAGCCGGACCAGTTTAGTGCACCGATTTCTAGCAGTTTTGTAACGCTGTAAGTCGTGCTAACAGCCAGAATTTAAGGCTCTGGCCCAGAGGCAGTCCCTTTCTTTTAGGAGAGAGAGCAGCTTTCCATCCAGCCAGCCGTTTTCCACTCCTCAAATTTTCCGTTTAGTGCGTGGGGCATGAATATCACAGATGGAGTCGAAACCCTCCGTGAAAAAGCTGAGTGCCTGGTCCAGAGTGGGTGCCTTGTGTATGGGAGACCAGTTGTAGGCAGACAGTGCTAATTTAATGGAACCAAGTTTGCCCTTTCGCAGGACCCTGCTCTCGATGAGACGTGGTGGGCTTTTGGCAATTTTATTGTTCCAGAGAAAGGAGATCGATGAGTGGTCACTCTGTACGTCCGGGAGAACTCTGAGTTCAGAGAATCTGGACAGTGTGCTGACCAGAACCCAGTCAATTAGTGTGCTGGTGCCAGCCTTGTAGTTCTGTCTGGTGGGGTGAGCTACGAGTTGGGTGAGATTGTGGGAGGTGATTAGATCTTTGGCAGCTGTCGCCTCATTACAGAGCCAGTTTATGTTAAAGTCACCCATCAAGATGAGATCTGTGCTCTTTTTGAGGCCACTTATTTCTTGCATAACCATTGGAAGTCCTTCCTTGGCTTTTTTGGGGGGCAGGTAGGTTGTGGCAATGGCAATGGTCTTGCCATTTAGGCTGCCTTGAGTTTTTACCACTAATAACTCATAGTCCTCTGCAACTTTGGAGATTGGGAGGACGGAGCAGCTTAGCGTGTTTCTGACATACACGAGGCAGCCGCCGCCTTTCTTGCCTATTCTGTCTAGTCTAAAAATTTGGAATCCTTCAATGGACACCTCACCATCTTTGATCTTTTTTGACAGCCAGGTTTCCGTTAGGCAGAGTATGTCCGGGGTGTGAATGGTCACCCAAGCCTGGAGCTGGTCAAGTTTTGCAGTTAGGCTGAGGATGTTTAGTGATGCTATCTTTAGGCCGTCCACAGAGCGGGCGTCCCTGCTCCTCAGGGTTGTGGGTCCAGGATTTAGGTGAACGTTGCCTGAGAGTAGCAGTAGCATGACGGTAACCTTCCTGGTGGATAGGGTGATGTTTATTTTTACTTTTGACCATCACTTGCGCTTTAGATGGGGGAGGTGTCTAGACGCATGCATTACATAAGGGGGAAGGTTAACTATTTTGGTTAATGTAGAGTAGGCTAGCTTAGTGGTGACTGTGAATGGGAGGTGGGGGGGAATGAGGGGCCTAATAATACTGGAGGTGGTTGTGGCCATGTTCATGCTTTTGGGCCATGATGCACCCAAAGAGGTTTCAGAGTGTGGAGTTTGGGGACCGAATTTGTAAGTGGTGCCTGCAATGCCAAGGGAGGTAGAGAGGAGTAAAAGTGGTATTATGTGGTTTTGCCCCATATTAGTTAGTTTGGTGTGGCAGTCCTGCTTTAATCTTCTTACTGGTAAAAATAAGTGAATTACTTTGTTGCTTTATTTTAGGTTCAGATTGTTGGGAGGCAGGGAGGGATCTACAGTTGAGAGTGGGCACTAAGGGACAGCTAGAGAGAGCAATAAGGAAATAGGTTTGGTTCTTCATTTGTGCAAGGGGGATAGGGTGAAGCTGGGTGTGCTATATCCAATCAGAATTAGTAGTCCAAAAGTGGGAGGGGCGAGAGTGTATTTAAAGGAGGCCTGGGAGGAGGTGGTGGGGCCGGGAGAAAAATCACCCAGAAAACAGTAGAAGTAATATCAGTGCAAGTAAATGCAGAGCTGGCAGCAGTCCGTGAGCGCACCAATGGTTTTAGTGCAGAGCCTGTGTGACCCAATCACGGGCCGCTTGCAGCGATTCTGCACCAATCAGTGAGGAGCCACTAGGTATGGAGCTCCCACCGGGTTAGGCACTTGTACCTCAGCGCTGGATCCGGGTGCGAGTTCCAGGGAGTCGGGCTGCTTTTCTTTGCTGCAGTCGGTGCGGCGGCTGTTGAGCACCGCTTTACGGCGGTAGTGCCGAGAATGCACTGGGATCCCTCAGCGTTGGATCCGGGTGCGAGTTCCAGGGTGTCGGGCTGCTTTTCTTTGTTGCAGTCGGTGCAGTGGCCGTTGAGTGCCGCTTTTCGTCGGTAGTGCCAAGAATGCACCAGGATCCCTCAGCGTTGGATCCGGGTGCGAGTTCTAGGGAGTCAGGCTGCTTTTCTTTGTTGCAGTCAGTGCAGCGGCGGTGGCGCGCTTCCGGTGACGATGCCGAGAATGCACGGGATCCTCAGCGTTGGATCCGGTGCGAGTTCCAGGAGTCAGGCTGCTTTTCTTTGTTGCAGTCGGTGCGGCGGCCGTTGAGCGCCGCTTTTCGGCGGTAGTACCGAGAATGCACTGGGATCCCTAGGCATGTTGTAGGCTGGAGACAGCTCCGTCCTAGCCAAGTAAAAATAGAGGCGATCAAGGCATGGCCCAGACTAGAAACACAGAAGCAGGTCAGGAATTTTCTAGGGACAGCAGGGTACTATAGGAAATTTGTACCCAACTACAGTGCCCTGGCTGCTCCCCTATCTGACCTGGTAAAGAAAAAGATGCCTAAGAAAATTACCTGGGAACCAGCCTGTGAAAAAGCTTTTACCACACTGAAGGAGGTACTGTGCAGTGCTCCGGTAATGACAAGTCCTGACTATAGCAGACCCTTTATAGTTCAGACTGACGCCTCATACGTGGGTATTGGGGCATTGCTGAGTCGGACATCCAACCAAGGGAAACATCACCCTGTAGTGTACCTGAGCAAAAAGTTACTTCCCAGGAAGCAGGCTTACTCTACTGTGGAAAAAGAGCATCTTGCCATAGTGTGGGCCCTAAAGAAGTTAGAGTCATACTTACATGGGCCGCATTTTGAGGTACAAACTGACCACAACCCCCTGGTTTGGCTGACCCAAATGGGAAAAACTAATGGTAGACTATTAAGATGGAGTCTTGCCTTGCAAGGGTATGACATGACGACCTTACATAGGGCTGGAGCGACCAATCAGCACAGATGGTCTGTCGCATCTATATGAGGAGTGAACTGACTTGGGGAGCTCATCCCATGCAGGGGATAGAGCCCCCAAATTCAGTCTAGGTGGGGAGGAGTGTGACACTTGGCCAGCTGGTTATGATTATTGTATGATATTTGTAATACAAAAATATAGTATGTGATTGTCTCACATAAAAGACAGCCTGTGCTTCCATGGGTGCCCCCCCCGTTTCAGTGAAGCCACAGGACATGTAAACTGACCAGGAACCACTTAATTGATTACCTTCCTTCCAGAGGGCATTTTATTATCTTTTACGGCCTGTTGCTGCTTTGAAGTTGGAAACTATACATTTTATTACAGGACAGGACGTCATTTTGCTGATTCCTGTTGGCTATATCGCACCTAAGTGATGGACTACAGGGTTCTAAACCTCAAAGGAACCGGTTGATGAAAGACTCATAATTTGGGAAATGAGTTTTTGTTGATGTCACCTTATTTAATATACCTCCTGACAGGACATCATGTTTTAATTTTTTTTATTATTCTAAAAGGAGGAGCTACAGGACTCACAGAAGGGGTGTGGAGAGACAGTTTAAACTGATACTTGTGTCTGAAATGAAGGGTCATATCATTCTGGGACTCTAGAGAGACACAGTTCTCTAATTTAACTGCACTTACAGAGGTACTACATTAGATAGAAAAGATCTAAACATATTTTGGTAGAAATTTGTTCTGTTCTTGTTTTTCTTTTATGTGATTGTGATGTTCTTTGATACTTGTTCTATATTTTATCTTACTGTTTTTATCCATTTTTAGTAAACATATTCTTTAAGATTCGGCATGGGTCTCCTCTGTCATTTTTGCATGTGGAGTGCCTGTATTTTTAAGTCTGACAACTGTTCAAGGGCTTGATGGTGTTACTAAACTGGGAAAAGGTAAGAGTATACCTATCGTCTCTTATAGAGTTTTAAGGGTTCATTTTGGAAGCCTGGGTTGGTGCCCCTGGCAAAAAATTGTACCGCAATCCCCAAAGAGGGTACGTATCTGAGCCTGTACCTTGGGTAGCTAGCATAAGGTTCACAGTTTGAATCCCCCCAGAACTTGAGACTAAAGGTAATTCGGACCCAAAAGAAGACAGGAGGGTTTACCCAGTCTGTTACCTGTTCACACTATCTGAGGTTGGCACTGTGGGAGAAGAGGGCCTGACCTGTGGAGTACATTTGTGACAGCCATCAGCCTAATTTGTTTTTATAAAATCCTCCAAAATTGCCTTTTACCACCACCCTTTATTACACTACTACCCTTGTTTTGATACCAGTGCTCTAAACCTTACTTAAAACCACTTATGTACATCTACAGTGTATTTAGGAGGCCCAAGAAATAATACACCTTTGGCCATGATCACCACAGTCACCACCCTATTTTTGCAGGCTATGGGGAACCCTGTGTAGGTAATTCTCTCCATCATGTATCGGTCATTCATCACTGCCTCCCACTCTCCCATGTCCGGTGGTTATGCAGTGGGCACACTTTTTAGCTGCAGTGAGCATTACACCCAAAGAAAATATTATTCACCTTAGTAATGTTGTTTTTTCTAATGGAGTCTTGCTGTATTCTGACATACTGTATGAAGTTAGGTCCTGCCTTTCAACTGCCCCAGAGAACAAAGAGTTAAACTTTCCATGGCCAGCATGGAATGTTCACCATGAGCTCGGTTGAAGACCCTGTCTGCTGTTGTTTAAACTCCAACAGTCAGATCTTTTCGAGCAATACTCACTAGAAGTTCTGTGTGGAAACTGTAAAACTCAAAACTAGCCAACTGGCAACTATATCTATATAAAAGGTTTTTTGGTTTCAAAAAGACGACTCAAGTCAGGAAACCCAAAAAACAAAAACACATCCAAAACACAATCACTCACACAAATAGAGGGTGAAAAAAGGACACCCCTAGGGTGCCAACACTGCTCCTGCCCACCCACATCCCAAAAATACAGGTTACTCACCTGTAACAGGAGTTCTAGGAATGGCGTATATGTTGTTCATCTACACTGTCTGGCAGGTTCCTTTCCGCTTTAAATCTTGCCGGAAAGTCTTCAAGCTGGCTCCTCCCACCCACCTGGGTGGTAAAACTCTCAGCTGCGCCCCATGACGCCAGATCTAGCCGCTGGAAGTCAGGTTGTGCGTCAAAGCCGGGGAGGTCGGGTGGGTCGTGTGGATGAACAACATATACCATTCCTAGAACTCCTGTTACAGGTGAGTAACCTGTATTTCTAGGGACATAAATATGTTGTTCATCCACACTGTCTGGCAGACTCCCAGCAGTTCTCCGGGAGGAGGGAGACAAGGCGCACACCCCCTACTTGGGAAATAGAGACTGGAGAACCGAGGCCTCAAAACCAGCATCCCGGCGTGACTCAAGGTCGATGTGGTAGTGGGTAATGAAGGTGTGTGCTGACTTCCAGGTAGCAGCCCTGCAGATTTCCTGGATAGGGACTTCCTGGAAGCAGCCACCGATGCAGCGGTATGGCGGTAGAATGACGCCTTATCCCTCTGGGGGCTCTATGCCCGCCACCCTATAGCAGAGATCTATGCAGGAGGTGACCCACCTGCCTATCGTCTGCTTGGCTGCAGGTCTGCCAGGTGCAGCTTCAGCGTAGGTGACAAACAGCTGGCGGAACCTCTCCCCAAACTTCAACCGTCCGCTCCTTATAATAAGCGAGCGCTCTTCTAGGGTCCAAGGTATGGAGCCTATATTTGGCCTCCGAGGTGTGATTGGGGTAGAACACTAGCAGAGTCAACACCTGGTTAAGGTGAAACTCCGACACCACCTTCGGAAGGAATTTCGGGTGGGAGCGCAGGACAACCTTATCCCTGTGGAAGACCAGATAAGGAGACTCGATGGAAAGCGCCTGGAGCTCTCCCATCCTTCTGGCTGACGTGATAGCCACCAAGAAGGCGGTCTTTCAAGACAGGTGAGAGATGTCACACCTGTGCATCGGTTCGAATGGCTTGCCCACGAGCTTAGCCAATACCAGCAGTAGATCCCACAGAGGTGAAGGTTCTCGCACCGAAGGGGATATGTGATCAAGGCCTTTGAAAAACGCCCGACCACCTTCTCCTGCGCCACCGACTGCTTCCCAGCCCGCGCCCGATAAGCAGAGATGGCTGCCAGGTGCACCTTAAGGTTCGCCGACCGAAACCCTTGCTGAGAAAAGGGGAACACAGGTAGTCCAGAATGCTTGCCATGAGCAGGAGGAAGGGTCCAGGCCCTTGCCTGACACCAAATGGAGAATCTCTTCCATTTGAAGGCGTAGCATTTTCTGGTCGACTCCTTACGGGACGCCTCAACGACGTTAAGGACCTCGTCGGAAAGACCCAAGGCCTGGAACTCTAGCCGCTCAGGAACCAGGCCGTCAGGTGCAGGGACTGAAGGTCCGGATGGAATACCTTCCCCTGACTGACTGAGATCAGGCCCGGGCGGGCTGGAAGCCGCCTCGGGAGCCTGGAGCTGAGACTGAGGAGATCTGGATACCAGAACTGGAGGGGCTAGTCTGGGGCTACCAGAATCACCTGCGCCTTGTCCCTCCTCGCCTTGAGAAGCACCTTGTGGATCAAGGGAAATGGGGGAAAGGCGTAGAAGAGGCCCGGGGTCCACGGCCTCGAGAAGGCATCCTCCTGCAGCGAGCCCTGCTGAGGGGGCAGGCATGAAACAGTCTCAGCTTTGCATTCTCCTTGGAGGCAAACAAGTCCACCTGAGGCGCGCCCCAGAGGGAGAAGAGATCTTGTACTACCTCCAGCAGGAGAGACCACTCGTGAGACGCAGCCCCTATCCAGCTTAGGGCATCGGCCAGGGTGTTGGAAGCTCCTGCCACATGAATGGCGAGGAGATCCGCCTCCAGGCTGCGCACGAGAGACCAAATGCGGAGAGCTTCCTTGCACAGAGGCATGGAGCGCGTCCCACCCTGGCAGTTTAGGTAGTACATGGTCGTGGTATTGTCCGTCTGGACCTGAACCACTTGACCCTATAGAAACGGAGTGAAGACGGTGAGGGCTAGACGAACCGCTCGAACCTCCAGCAGGTTGATATGGCATCGGGACTCCCGAGAGGACCAGAGGCCGTGCGCTCTGTGCTCCCCCAGATGGGCACCCCAACCCATCAGAGAGGCATCGGTTGATAGAGAGACCGTCAGCTCGGGGCGGACAAACGGGATGCCCTCCTGCAGATGTGCTGGAATGGTCCACCACTGGAGAGCATTCCACATCCCTTGGGTCACTGTCACTAGCTGATCCAGTGGATCGAAGTGCTGTGACCACTGGATGGCCAGTCCCCACTGAAGGGGACCCATGTACCAGCGGGCCCAACAGACCACGCTGATGCAGGCCGCCATGAGGCCCAGGAGGCGCAGGAAGTCCCGGGCAGGGCGCGATTGTCCAACCTGAAAAGACTGGGCAAAGGAGGAAAGAACCTCGGCCCTGTCCGCCGGGAGCCGTGCTCTGGCTCATAGAGAGTCGGGCTCTGCCCCGATGAATTGTATCACCTGCTTTAACACGAGTTCCGACTTGGCCTCGTTGATGAGGAGGCCAACCTGAGAGCAAACCTGGAGGGCCAGATCTCTGGAGCGCTCCACCTCCGCTCTGGAGGAGGCTGCAATCAGCCAGTAGTCCAGGTAGGGGTACACCCAGACCCTTTGGCGCCGCAGGAATGCTGTCACCACTGCCATGCATTTGGTGAAGACCCTGGGAGCAAGGGAAAGTCCGAAGGGCATGGCCCAGAACTTGTAAACATAGAAACATAGAATTTGACGGCAGATAAGGACCGCTTGGCCCACCCAGTCTGCCCATTTCCCTACCTAATGGATAAGCTGCAGATCCTAGTTAACCAGCAGCCTACTTCTTCCTACCTCCACCCCCTAAAATTGCCTTATGACTGTCCCATGCACTCCTGAATTCCACCACTGTTTTTGACTCCACAACCTCCTCCAGAAGGCCGTTCCATGCATCCACAACCCTCTCTGTGAAAAAATACTTCCTTAAATTACCTCTGAGCTGCCCCCCCTCTATCTTCAAATTGTGCCCCCTTGTTCTTGCACACCTCTTATTTTGAAAGATGCTACCCTCTTGGACTTTGTTGATTCCCTTGAGGTACTTGAAAGTTTCTAGCATGTCCCCCTCTCCCTCCTTTCCTCGAGACTATACATATTAAGCTCCTTAAGTCCTCTTCATATGTCTTCCGTGCAGACCTTGCACCATTTTAGTTGCCCTCCTCTGGACAGCTTCCATCCTGTCTATGTCTTTATGAGATTGGGTCTCCAGAACTGCACGCAGTACTCCAGATGGGGTCTCACCAGTTGTCTGTACAGAGGATAATAACTTCCTGTTTTCTACTAGTGATGCCTCTCCTATGCATCCCAGTATCCCCCAGCCCTCCTTGCTGCCCTTTCACATTGCTTGCCCACCTTAGGTCATCTGATATGACTACCC
Source organism: Neoceratodus forsteri (assembly GCA_016271365.2). Classification (NCBI taxonomy): domain Eukaryota; kingdom Metazoa; phylum Chordata; order Ceratodontiformes; family Ceratodontidae; genus Neoceratodus; species Neoceratodus forsteri. Next base: position 279,829,946 of record CM028138.1, on the reverse strand, counting down.
CCAGGTCCCTTTCCATTTTGTTGTTGTTAGTATCTCACCCCCATTGTGACTCTTCCCTGGGTTTTGTTTCCCAGGTACATTACCTTGCACTTTAGCACTGAATGTAAGCTGCCATACATTTGACCATTCCTCTAACCTTGCCAAGTCCCTTCTCATCCTTTCCACCCACCTTGTGCACTCAACTCTGTTGCAGATCTTTGTGTCATCTGCAAAGAGACATACTTTTCCTTCCAGTCCCTCTGAAATGTCGCTTATAAAGATACTGAAGAGGACCAGTCCTAATACTGAACCCTGCAGTACCCCACTAGTAACCCCCCTTTCTTCAGAGTGGACTCCATTTACTATTACTCTCTGTGTCCTATTCTCCAGCCAATTCTTTACCCAGGCTGTCATCTTGGGACCCACCCAAGGCTGGCTAACTTGTATATTAATTTTGTGTGGGACTGTGTCAAATGCCTTGCTAAAGTCTAGGTAGGCCATGACCACAGCCCTCCCTGATCTACTACTTTTGGTCACCCAGTCAAAGAACTCTATCAGATTTGTCTGGCATGACCTTCCTGCTGTGAATCCATGCTGCCTTGGGTCCTGTACCCCTCTGGCCTCTAGATACTCGACAATTCTTTCCTTTATAAGTGATTCCATCATTTTCCCTACCGCTGAGGTTAAACTAACAGGTCTGTAGTTTCCTGCTTCTGCCTTTGCTCCCACTTTTGTGAAGAGGATCACATCTGCCCTCCTCCAGTCCTCGGGTACCACCCCATCCTCCCATGATTTGTTAAAGAGGGTAGTCAGTGGTGCTGTTTAGTTCTACCCTTAGTTCTTTTAGAATTCTGGGATGGACCTCATCAGGCCCCATTGCTTTGTCCACCTTCAGTTTTAAGAGTTCTTTCAGACCCTTTCTTCTGTAAATGGGCTGGTATCAACTTCTGTATCCAGTGTTTCTACTGTTTCTTTAAGTACCTCCCCTCTTCCTTTGTAAATACTGAGCAAAAATATTTGTTTAGTATCTCTGCCTTTCACAGTCACCCTCTGCCCACCCTCCTCCCTTTATTAAGCCTCACTATCCCTCCCTTGGTCTTCCTTCGCTCCTTGATGTACCTAGGAAGGTTTATCCCCCTTCTTAACTGAGTTGCTTTATCTTTTCCTCAGTTTGGGCCTTTGCTGTTCTGGCTGCCTTCCCAGCTTTTTGCTTTAACTGATACAGTTCTCTGTCCTGCTCCTTCTGTGATTTCTTGACTTCTTGAATGCTTTCTTTTTCTCTTGAACCTTCACTGCCACTTCCTTTGAGAACCATAGTGGTTTCTTACATTGTTCGTTTATTTGCTTCACACAAAGCTTGTTACCTCTGTGATGGCTTTACCTCCTTCCTGCCCATTTGCTAGTGCATTCCTTAGGCACTCACTCATTTTACGCAAGTCAGCCTCCAAAAGTCCAGTACTTTTGCCTTTGTATGGCTTGACTCTATTGCTGTGTTTCTGTGAACCATACTGTTCGATGGTGGCTAGTTCCCAGATGGCTACCCACTTCACATCTGTGATCCTCTCTTCATCTCCATTTGAGAGAACCAGGTCTAAGACTGCCTCCTCGAGTGGGCTCCAATACTAGTTGTCTAGGGCATGCCTCTGAGGGCATCTAGAATAACCCCACTCTTGATGGCTGCTGCAACTGCACTCAGTTAACATCTGGCATATTCAGATCACCCATCAGCAATATCTCCCCTTTTCTGCCATTCCAAGTATACTTTCTATCATTTCCTTGTCATTTCCTCCCCTGAGAAGAGGTCTGTTCTACAACCCCTGTCGGATTGTGGTGCCATTGCCGGTCTCCAAATTTACCCACAGTGCTTCTTCTCCTCCCTGTTTTTCCTTTTGTTCTGTTTCTTTGATTCCTTTCCTTATGTAAAGAGCTACTCCTCCTCCTTTTCCCTCCTGTCCCTCCTGTAGATAGTGTATCCTGGTATGTTTACGTCCCAGTCATGGTTTTTGTGCCACGTTTCTGCGACTGCCGATATCCAGATGTTCCTCCTCCATCAAGGCCACTAATACAGGAAGCTTGTTACTCAGACTACGGGCATTGGTACTCATTGCTCTCCATTTTTGATGGCTTTACCTTCTGTTGCAGTATCCCCCATGACCTTTCTACCTCGGTCTTTTCTCATTTTAGTACCCTGTTTTGTAGGGAGAGGCTGGGATTTTCCTGCTGCTTATCAGTGCCTCCCCCTTGACTAGTTTAAAAGCTTGCCAATGAAGCATTTAAACCGACTGCTCAAAACACTTGTTCCCTTCTTGGACAGATGCAGACCATCCTGCCAGTATAGGCTGGTGTCCCTCCAGGTGGAACCCCAGTCCTCAATGAAGCCAAACTCCTGCACTCCACACCATTTTTTCAACCATTCATTAAACTGCATGGTGCAAAGTACCCTCACCTCACTCATGCCATTGACAGGCAGCACCTCCGAGAAGGATACTGTGTGTGCTACTTGTCTTAGGCCCCTCCCCAATTCTACAAAGTCCTTCTGCACTGCTCTAATCTCATGTTGAGACAAGTCATTTGTCCCTAGGTGGACACAATAGCGTCCAGCTCGAGACTTCCGTGCAGCTGTTCGTGTGATCCTGAGGATGCGCTTCCTGTCCTCAAGCCATGGCACCAGGCAGGCACCTTGCTTCAGTTTTCCTGCTCCCCCAGTTCTATCCTTAATATTCGAGTCCCCACCAGGAGCTGTAGGGATCCCTCCGCTCCGAGCGGAGAAATCTCTGGTGGGACGGACGGATTGGGACGTGAAAGAACGCGTCCTGAAGGTCCAAGGAACAGAACCACACGCCTCGTTCCAAGGATGGGATTATCTGAGCCAGAGTGACCATCCTGAAGGTCCAAGACCTTAGGAACCTGTTCAGGTTGTGCAGGTCGAGAATGGTGTACCAGCCTCGTCCGTTTGTTTGGGACCAGGAAGTACCTGGACACAACCCCGGGTCTGGAGGAGGATCCGCCACCTTCCTGATCACCCTTTTTCGAGGAGCAGAGCATTATCGGCTCGGCAGGCCCACAGAGGGTTATGACTGCGCCTCCCGAGGGACGACAGCTCGGAGGATGGGGCCTGCTCACCAGAGGCAGGCCTTTACCACCTCCACACCACCCGATCCGTGGTGACAGCAGACCAGGCGGAGAGGAAGTGGAGGAGCAGTCTCCCAGGGGAACCCAGGGGTGGCGGGGTTGGGGTGACACCCTCAACCACGTCACTGGGCAGGCTTGGAGGAGGACTGGCGAGGACCTCCTGGGCCTTTACCTCTTGTTTCCTACTGGAGAGCCGCAGGCTTCGGTTTGGGAATGCCAAGCACAGCCTGCACTGGCCCTGGTGCTGTTGGGCCGGGCGTGCCGCAGGCGCAGAAGGGCGAAGTCTTGTGCTTGCTGCTGTCGTGTGCCTTTGTCCTTCTGGGCGGAGGTAACAGAGTCCAGAGTGGCATTAGATTTTTCGATCCGAGGTGACCTTCCACCCAGGGCCAAGACGCCGGGTCCTCAGGAAGGAGACATCCGCCAATTTGTGCTGGGTATCCGCCTGTGAAGGTGGATATCCTGAGCCATGCTCTCGTGCACATGGCCTCCGTGGGCGCTAACCGATCTGGCACAGGAGTCTCTATGTCCAGAGTCGTTGGAGCCTGCTGTAGCCAGTGCCCTACCTTGTTCCCGCACCTGCCGGACCGTGGTCTGGCAGTTGGCCGGCAGATGAGGGATCACCTCATCCAGGGAGCCCATGAGGGCGTGGGAAGTGTGCCATCAGCACGGCCGAGCTGGCCTGGCGATGGCCAAGGAGGATGCAGCTGCACCTTGCGCCACGGCGTGGTCCAGCTTTTGGACTCCTTGTCGGGGGCTTGTCCGCGTCCTAGCATTCCGGAGCGGAGAAGCACTAGCCGGTGACCAACCCTCGACAGAGGGTGTTCAACCGGGCAAGAGCGGTAGGGACCGCATACTTCCGGGACCATCCTGGCCGAAGGCGAGGCGCTACCAGAGTTCAAGGCTGGGCCAACAATGGCTTCAGCCACGGAAAGCCTCTGTGGGTGAATCCCTCAGTCCAGTATCTCAGTCAGGGATACTGGGACTGCTTGGATACGGGCTCGCGCTGCATCCCGGTGGACTCGAGATGAGCGAAGCAAACCCATGAAGGATGATGGGCTTTCGTCCAACGACTGGCCCCCAGAGGACTCCAGGTTAACGGGCCTGGAGAACAGGGAGGAGTCATCGTCGGACTCGGAGTCCGCGAAGAGCTGCCTGGGGCCTGAGCCACCCTCCACCTGCCGAGGAAAGTCAGGGGTGAGGGTGACCGACAACCTGTGGGGCAGGCCTTGGCCCGACCAAGAGTCCTTGGTCGGTGCCCGATTTGGTTGTGGAGGAGGTTCCCACCACAATCGGTGGGGCAGCTAGTTTCGGCCGAACAACGGCCCAGGCTTGGGCACCTTCGACTACAGCGAGGGGTTGTTTTGGCTGCTTGGTGGCGGCCACTTGATGGCCTAGGAAAGCGCGGTGTCGACTTGTTCCCGGACAGAAGTAACTGCTGCCACATCAGGTCCTCGTGGCGTGGTCGTAATCTCGCGCTGAAACTCTCTCCTCTCCTCTTCCGAGAGGAAGATGAGAGACAGCGGCGCCGCCGCCTGCCTCGGTGCCCGGACCGCGATGTCGGCAGGATCGGCTGGACCGAGACGAAGTCCGAGACCGAGATCCTCTGTGTTTCCGAGGACGGGTCTGGGAAGGAGCGGGGGACACCCGCTCTTCCCTCGGCTCGGAAGGCTTAACCAGGGACTGCTGCACCGGGGGCGCAGGCAGATCCTCGGTCTCCACCAGGGGAACCGGTGAAGAAGGGTTGTCGGCCTCACCAATCGACCCAGCCCGTCCGGCCGGGTCGAGAAATCTCACCTTAAACGATGGGTATCTCGGCGGACTGGTCGATAGGGACGCTTGATGAAGCCAACGGCCTTAGCTGAACTTCTCGATCAGGTAGGACAGTCGCTGTCAGGGAAGGAGACCTCTCTCCGCTCCTAGCGCCCGGCGATAGGACTTACCCTTGAGTCTTCTTTGTGGACCCGAGAGGAATGTTGATGGCCTCTCCGGTGAAAGAAAGGACTGGCACGGCTCCTTGAGCGAAGCTGGTACAAAGGTACCCAGAGAGAGCAGGATAAATGCGCGGCAGGAGGATGATGCGGCCTGGGCGCCTTCCACCTCCTCGAGGCAATCATCTCTGTTCGGTTGCTCCAGCCGGCCAGCCGCCACGGTAACTGCCGGGCGCCTCCGACTTAACGTGGGTGGCGCTTCGGGCACCCAAGCTGTAACTGGGCAGCGCGGTCCTCCAGGGCGTTGGCAGCAGAGCGGCATGACTCGCCAGGCCTGCTGGTGGGTGTTCTGGGCTGAGGCAGTAGAGCGCGTCGTGAGTGCGGGTCCGTCCTGACATCTTCTGCCCAAAGCGGCACCGCTCAAATCGTGGTGTCGATTTGTCCATCGCTGCGTAGGGAGAAAGATGACCGGAAGTCTTGAAAATTTTAAAATGAATTCCGGGCGAACCTAAGAATTAGTCCAGTCTATCACGCGGAGCGTTGAGGAGGGAACCTGAGCCTGCGTGTAAGGAAGATCTGGCATCATGGGGCTGAGCAGAGTTTTACCACCCGGGTGGGTGGAGGAGCCAGCTGAAGACCTTCTGGCAAGATTTAAAGCGGCAAGGAACTCCCAAGACAGTGTGGATGAACAACATATCCATGTCCCTAGAAACTAGGTTCTGAGAGGGGAGGTGGGTGGGGGTAAATAGAATACAGCAAGACTCCATTAGAAGAAACAACATTACTAAGGTGAGTACTTTTTTTCAAACAACATGAAGTCTTGCTGTATTCTGACTATTACAGATCACCAAGCAGTGCCTCCATGGAGGAGGACAGAACCTACTTTGGAAACAGGCTCTGAAGTACTGCTGTGCCAAACCGAGCATCACTCCTAGCCTGGATATCCAGAAAGTAATGCTTGGTGAATGTGGACTGTTTTCCGGTGGCTGCTTGACAAACTTAAGATAGGAATATCCTGGCAGCAGCCAGGAAGCAGCTAGTACCTCTATTGGAATGAGCCCTCAGGCCTGAGGGTGAAGTTCTACCCAGTTTTTCATAGCAGAATTGTATACAAGAAACAATCCACCTGGCAATAGATCTCTTAGTGGCAGGTTTGCCCTTACCAACCTTTCCATACGTGATGAACAACTGAAGGGATTCAAACCTCTGACCCTTGGTGCGTTCTATGTAGTAGCTTAGGGCCCTATTAACATCTAAGCTGTGTAGCCTCCTCTCTCCAGAGGAGGAATGGTCAGTGAAGAAAACAGGGAGAGACACAGACTGGTTGAGGTGGAAATCTGAAACCACTTTAGGCAGAAACTTTCTGTTAATTCTTAGAAACACTTTATCTCTATGGAAAGAGATGAAATCAGGTTCCACTGACAGGGCTTGCAATTCACTGATACGCCTGGCAGAGGTAATGGCCACCAAAAAACACAGTTTTCCAAGTCAAGTATTTAAGCTCTGCAGAGGACAAAGGCTCAAAAGAGGGGTTGCATAAGCTGGGCAATGCAAACATTAAGGTCCCAAGCAGGAGCAGGATCCCTAAAGGGGGGACTGGTGTGAAGCAATCCCTTGAAAAACTTACAAAACACAGGATGGGATGATAGAGGGGAAGGCTTGCCTACTGACAAGAAAGCAGAAACTGCTGCCAAATGTACCTTAAGGGTAGTTGGCCTGAGGCCTAGGCCATTAAGATGGACCATACAGTCCAGAACCATAGGCAACTCAGCAGAATCTGGAGAAATATTTTTCTTAGAACACCAAATGCTGAATCTTTTCCATTTGGAGTTCTAAGTCTTTCTGGTGAAAGGCTTTTGAGAAGCCTTAAGGATATCCAGAATCCCTTGGGAAAGATGCAGATCAGCAAACTCTAACTCTTCAAGAGCCATGCCTTGAGATTGAGAGACCGAAGACTCGGGTACCAAATCCTCCCCTGAGAGGATGTCAACACGTTGTAATTCCTGGGAAGAGACAGGGGAAGGTGGACTGCTAGGGACAGCAACAGGGGATACCAGGGCTGTCTGGCCCAGCCTGGAGCAATCAGAATCACTTCGCATGGTTGTGACCTTATCTTGACTAACACTTTGAACAGGAGAGGGAAGAGGGGGAAAAGCATACAGAAATTTCCCTTCCCAATTCAGAATCAGAGCATCCAGGGGGACTGAGCCCAAGACTGGGGGTCTGCAACAAAAGACAGCAAGTTGGTGATTGTCTGGGGCTGCAAAAAGATCTATCTCTGGAGTGCCCCATCTCGAGAAAATCACTTTCAAAACTAGAGGATCTAGGGTACATTCGTGATGGCCCTGGGATATTCTGCTCAGAGCATCTGCTAGGACATTGTCCTTTCCTGGGAGGTGAACTGCTATCAGAGAGGTTTGCAGGGAATAGGCCAGGGACCACAATGTCATTGCTTCTGTGCACAAGGCCATAGACCGAGTGCTTCCCTGCTTGTTGATGTACCACATGGTGGTGGTGTTGTCTGTTCTGACCTGGACCACCTTGTTCTGCACAGATTTGGAAAAAGCTTGCAGTGCCAAAAACACTGCTCTGAGTTCTAAGAGACTGATGTGAAGCAGAGATTCCGGAGGTGACCACAGTCCTTGGGTGGTAAGATCCCCCAGATGGGCTCTCCAGCCCAGCAGGGGAAGCATCTGTGGTGAGTATCACTGAATGAGACTGAGTGACAAAAGGAACCCCTTGTCTCAAATTGTCCTGATCCTGCCACCATTGCAAGGCCTGGATCAGGGTTCGAGTCACTGGGACTAGTTTGGTAAGGGAATCCTTTCTTTGGGACCAGAAGGCTCTCAAGTGGAACTGAATGTCCCTCATCTGGAATCTTGCTCCTTGGACCACTGCTGTGGAAGCTGCCATGTGGCCCAGAAGCTGAAGGAAATGCCTTGCTGGTCAAGACACCTGAAGGGTGAATGAAGAGGCCAGTTCCATGAGGGTCCTTGCCCTATCCAGGGGAAGGAAGGCTCTTGCCTTTACCGTATCCAGCTCTGCCCCTATGAAGGTGAGGAGCTGTACTGGTTCGAGAACCAACTTTGGAAGGTTGAGAAGGAATCCTAAGGAAGTGAGCACTTACTGAGTCACCTGCAAATGTGACTTGACTTGGTCTGGAGACTGACCTACTATGAGCCAGATGTCCAAGTATGGGAAGATGGAGATCTTTTTTCTCCTTAGGAAAGCAACCACTACACTGCCAGGCACTTTGTGAAAACCCTTGGGGCTGATGTTAGGCCAAAGGGCATTGCTCTGAATTGATAGCGGCCTGAGGGCAACTCGAACCTGAGGTACTTTCTGTGGGAGCACCTGATGGGAATGTGAAAATAGGCACCTTTGAGGTCCAGGGAGGCTAGCCAGTCCCCTGGCCTTAGAGAGGGAAGGATTATTCCCAGAGTCACCACTTTGAACTTTGGTTTTAAAAGGTGTTTGTTCAGATATCTTAGGTCCAGGATGGGTCGCCATTCTCCTGTCTTTTTGGGGGTTAGGAAGTATCTGGAGTACAATCCTTTGCCCTTGTGTAGGGTGGGAACCCTCTCTATAGCTCTGAGAGCTAAGAGGGAAAAAACCTCTGCCTCTAAGGCAAGGATCTCTGATGGATTTGCAGGTGGAAAGGATCTGGTTCTCATCTTGGGAAATTTTTTGAAGCTGAGAACCAGCCCCTGGCTTACTACTTCCAGGACCCACTTGTCTGTTGTTAGAGACTTCCAGTCCTGGAAAAAGTAAGCCAGCCTGCCTCCTACTGGTATAGGAGAATCGGCCTGGGCAGACCCATCAGGGTGTCTGCTTGGCAGGGGCTTTAGGATGACGGGTGGATGCAGGTCTGCTCATCCCCCGTCTGCCTCTCCCTCTAAAGAACCCCCTCTGAGAGTAAGAGGAGGCCTGAGCTTGGTAAAAAGGCCTTTGGAAAGGCCTGCCCCTGCCCATGGACTGCTGCCTTTGAGGAGTTGCTTGCCTTTCTTTGGCCTGAGCACTCCTGTAAGTGGTCCTGTACTCATCCATCTTTTTCATGTAGTTCTCTGTCTGCTCCCCAAACAGAGAATTACCAATAACAGGGAAATCCATGGCCTTAGCCTGGGTATCCTGTGACAGGCTAGTATATCTGAGCCAAGTCATCCTCCGAAGGGCCACAGATGTAGCAATGACTCTTGATGAAACATCACTGGAGTCCACAGCAGCATGAAATTGCACTTTAGATGCCTCAATCCCATCTGCAGCCACCTGCTCCAGCTCCTTGGCAAGCTGGTCAGGGGCCTGTTTAGCCAGAGCCAGCACAGTGTCCCACCTGGACTTCTGGTATCTAGCAGTGTAGGCCATATAGTTAGCCTGCCTGAGTCCCAAAGATGCTGCAATGTACTGTTTCTTTGCCATGGCATCAATCTTCCTGGAGTCCTTGTCTGGGGGGTGTGATGCCAAGGGGATATTTGCCTTATCACAGGCAGCAGCCTGCACTACCCCAACATGGCTGCACTGCTGGAAAAGGAACTCTGTGTCTGAGCCTGAAAGAGTATACCTCTTGTCCATTCGTCTGTCCACAGGAGGTATGAACTTAGGAGACTTAAGAATTGTATGTGTCTGTTTCCCAAAGGATTTGTGGAGGGGAGCAGACAGTCTCCTGGACTCTGGGATGTCCCATCATCTCAACAAAATCAGGCTCCTCCTGATCCTCTACTGCTTCCTCCACAGGAAGCTGGAGGGTCTCAGCCACTTTTTTGTAAAACATATAGTGAGAAGGGGACTCAGAAAGCCTAGGAGGAGAAACACCTGAAGGTCTGTGTGGGGAGATGTCCGGGTCAACAGGCACATCCAGACTTTCATAATCACCATCATCATCATCCTCATACTCTCCTTCCTCCTCCTCCGGTTCATAAAATTCTTCAAAGTGTAATCCGGAACCGGGGAACCGACCGAACCGAACCCCTGCCAGATGGTGCAGTTCGGTGAAGTGTGAACTGCACTATCCTCCTCGCCTTGGCTATCTCGTCGGCGGTTGGAGTATGAATTTCTGGGTCCGAACCGGACGATTTATCTTTTCTTTTCCTTTTTACTGGAACCAACTCCTCAGAATCGTCTCTCCTTTAGCCCGAAGAAGTATCGCCCTGGTCAGAGGGCACTCCTTCTGGTTCAGTCGGAACCGAACCGGGCTGGCCATCTGGGTCAGTGGACTTCTCGGCCTCCATTTCCCTCAGTCTGCCTAATCTCTTTTCCAGGGTAGATTTGGGAAAATTCTTACAAAGTTGGCAGTTTGAATCGAGGTGGTCAAACCCCAGACAATAAACACAGGTGGTGTGGGGATCAGCCTTGGCAAAGACTTCCCCACACACACTGCAGTGTTGAAACCCAGTGGGCCTGGTTTTTTTCTTGGGTTTCTCGGACATGGCCAATCCTAACCAAAACTTACCCTTTTTCCGGCAATCCGCCAGGCAAGACTCCTCTATCAATTCCTGACCGTGTCACGGGTCTTGGAAAAAAACGTAATAAAATCCAGTTTTTTAGAACCGATATGGACCGGTTACCACACTCTAAATAAATCACAAACATTTTTTTACCTGAAACTGATCGGTTCAGCCAAACAATCCACAATTTACAAGTTCCACACAGAAACTACACAGAAAACCTATCTAGTACTCACAATATCACAGACAGAGACTTGAACCGACCGAGCGGTAACAGCAATTCGGTAGAAACCGAGCGAAAAAAACGACAATTCAACTGACTTTTTTGAACCGAGCAAAGAAGAAATCTCCGGAGCGACTGTTCAGTGAGGCAGAGTAAAGAATCTAACAGTTGGAGTTTAAACAGCAGCAGACAGGGGCTTCAACCAAGCTCGTGGTGAACATTCCATGCTGGCCATGGAAAGTTTAACTCTCTGTTCTCTGGGGCAGTTGAAAGGCAGGACCGAACTGCACATGTCAGAATACAGCAAGACTTCATGTTGTTTGAAACGTATTTTTGTCTAGGGTACTGGTAAAGAAGGTAGAGCTCTGGGGTCAGCCTAATTTGGTGTGTGTACCACCTCCTAGATGGCCTGTTCAATGGTAGTAAACAAGTTTGTCAGTGCTGGACAAGACTGCATGATGTGTATGTGCAAGGCTCTGCCCTCTTCGCATTGCCTCCAGGAGGCTGCACTGCTCCTAATGCCAAAATGAGATGAGATCACTGGGGTCCGAAAATATTGGATCAGCTGCTTCCAGGCATATTCTCGCCACATATGGGATGATGCGATTCTGTCTGCCTCAAACCAGCATCTCTCCAAGACCTCCTTCTCAAGGGCATGTCCACATTCTTCGCCCCACTTGAGTGCTACATGAGGCGTGTCACTGGGTTGTCTCTCTTGCAGTGCTTTATACACAATGGAGGTTTGATGTCTGGTATTTTGTGTGATTAAAGTGTCAATGGCCAGAATTTGTGTGTAGTCTCTCATTTCTTGGGGTAGGGAGGTTAGATAGTGACGTACTTGGGGGTACTAGCAGAAGTCCCTTCTGTCCAACCTGTGCTACTGTTGCAGTTCATCTAATGACTTAATGGTGGACCCAGAGAAAAACTTATGTATACAAGGTTCTTCCTCCTCCAAACCTCAAATGTCGGGTCACTGCGACCTGCTGCAAATCCCTACTGTTGCGCCAAGGGGAACATCCAGTCAGGCCTGGCTGACACCAAGGTTCAAGGACCTTACCACTCCTCAAGTCTCTATGACCCTGTTAACTTAAGAGTTCTGATTCTTTAGGGACTGGGTTGCCACAGCTGGTCTGAACACATAATGCGTCATGTCCCAGAAGGGAAGCTCTGGCTGTTAAATTCTGAGCCACTGCAGCTCCATGCCTGTATGGTGCCATAAACATAGAATGTTAAGTTGACTTGCTGTACAGTAGGTGCAAAGGTCCGGAATGGCAAGGTCTGTCTTGGCCTTGGGCAGCATCAGTGTTCTTAGTTTAATCCTGGCTTCTTGCCCACCAAATGTATTGGAAGATGGCCACTTATTTCCTCCAGTTCACCAAGTGTTACTTCGACTGACATTTAAAACTAGCCAAGGCGGGTGGTGGAAGGCAAAGAGGTGGTATAAACTGCCCCTCACGCTGTGATGGAGGGTAGTGAATTTCTGAGGGAAGGTTTCGCACCAAAATAAAGAACAACCAAAGGTGCGAGGGATCAACATGGGAGGAAAGGGGGGAGGAGGAGAAGCAGCCAGTATGCAAGGGGGAACAACTAGACAATATGAGAAGGGACAAGAGTAGGACTAACAAAATCTGGACAGCCATGTGTGCCAATGCTAGAAGTCTGGGAAATATGATAAACAGACCTGGAGGCCACCATGGCTGAGGCAGGCCTGGATATTGTGGTATCTCCAAAACATGGTGCACAAACAACCATGACTGTGAAACGGTCATACCTGGCTACACAATGTTTAGAAGGAACAGGGTAGGAAGGAAAGGTGGGTGGGGTGGTGGTGCTTTATGTTAAGGAAAACATCAAAGCGATGGAGGTAGAGCAAGGATGGGGGGAGGGTCGAGGTGTTGTGGGTCAACCAAGTCTGGAAAAGGAGCCACCATTCACATGGGAGTGGTATACAGGCTTCCGACATGGAGAGAGGACACAGACAAAGAGATGTTGGAAGACATAGGCTTAATGGCTAAGAAGCAGGCGGTGGTGCTGATGGGGGACTTTAATCTACCAGATGCAGAGTGCAGCCTACCTGCTGCAGCATGAGCTATGAGCAGAGACATCTTGGACTCCCTGCAGAGAGCATTCCGCTGGTCAGTGAACCCACTCGGGCCGAGCCAACACTGGACCTTGTACTTACGAACGGGAACACTGGCGAGGGTCCTGGATTTCAGAAGTGCTGACTTTACAAAGAAGGGAGAATGCATCGGAGAAGAGCTGGGGGGTGAGGGGAGATGTCATAGAATGGTGGAGGGAAAATAGGTCAGAATAAAAGAGCATAGTAAAGGCTACAAACTTGTACATCAGGCAAATAAGCAAAAGCAGAAGGAGGAAGAGACCATTATGCTTCTCGAGGGAGGTGGCAGAAAAGGGTAAAAACAGTGCCATTCAGAATGTAGAAGGAGACCCAGAGAGAGGAGGACAGACACGTCTATCTGGGAAAACAGAGAGAAGCAGGCAAAGCAGTAAGAAGCACAAAAGTGCAAACCGATAAAAGAACAGTCCAGAAAGCATCAAAGGGAGACAAGATATTTTTCAGGTATATCAGCAAGAAAAGGAAGACCAAGACAGGGACTGCAAAGGAGGCAGTAGGCTATACTGAGGAGGACCAGGAAAAGGCAAATATCTTAAATAAATATTTCTACTCAGTATTCACAGTTGAGGGAGAAGGGGAGAGAACACAAATAAGCACCAAGAGACTTGGGGGACAGAAATGGACACCAGTCCCTTTTCTGAGGAAAAGGTCAGGAAAGCACTTGCTAATCTGAGGGTGGACAAAGCCATGGGGCCAGACGGGATGCATCCAAGAGTGGTAAAGGAACTCAGGGAGGTGCTAGCTGCGCCCAACAGACTTGTTTAACAGTTCACTGGAGACCGGCGTGGTCCCAGAGGACTGGAGAAGAGAGGACGTAGTTCCACTTCACAAAAGTATCAGCACGGAGGAGGTGGGAAATTATGGGCCTGTCAGCCTGACATCTGTAGTAGAGAACTTGATGGAAACACTTAAAAGGAAAGAATCGTGGAACACCTAGAATCCAATGGACTGCAGGACCCCAGGCAGCATGTCTTTACAGAGGGAGGTCATGCCAAACAAATCTGATAGATTTTTTTACTGCGTAACGAGGGTGTAGGTTCGGGGTGGGGTTGGGGGGTGTTGGACATGGCCTACTTGGACTTCAGCAAAGCCTTCAACACCGTTCCACCATTCCACAGGAGGCTGGTAAACAAGTTTAGTAACATGGAGGAGGACAATAAGGAATTAACCTGGGTAAGAAACTGGTTAGGGGACAGAAGGCAGGGATACTGGTAAATGGAGTTTGCTCTCAGGCGGGGAGAGTGACCAGCGGGCTACTGCAGGGGTCAGTACTGGGGCCAGTTTTCTTTAACGTCTTCATTAGTGACATAACAGAGGAACTGGAAGGAAAGGTCTGCCTCTTTGTGGATGACTCCAAGCTCTGCAACAGGGTGGACACTCCAGAGAGGGTGCAAAGGATGGAGAGAGACTTGAAAGGACTGGAGGAGTGGTCAACAGTTTAGAAGATACACAGATATTGATGGCAGATGACGGACCGCTTAGCAGACCTAGTCTGCCCATATTCCCTACCTACTGCATACTGCATGTCCTACTTGATCTCTGGCCTATTCTCTCTTTCCCATTGCTAGGGTTCCCTTATGACTATCCTATGCAGTCTTGAATTCCCCTACCATTTCTGCCCCCACCACTTCCGATGGGAAGCTGTTCCATATGTCCACCACCCTTTCCGTGAAAAAATACTTCCTCATGTTATCTGAGTCTACCCCCCTCCAGTCTCATATCATGACCCCTTGTTCTTGAACATCTTTTTTTCCTAAAAGACACTACTCTCTTGTAACTTATTTATGCTCCAAAGGTATTTGAAGGTCTCTCTCTCTCTCTCTCTCTCTCCTTTCATCCAGTGCATACATGTTGAGGTTCTCTAGTCTCTCCTTATAGGATTTACTGTGCAGACCCTGCACCATTTTTGTTGCCCTTCTCTGAACTGCCTCTACTCTATGTCCTTCCAGAGATCCAGAACTGGACACAGTACTCCACATGAGGCCTCACCAATGATTTGTACAATACTACTTCCTTTTTTTTTTCTGCTGCTGATCCCTTTCCCTATGCACCCCAGCATCCCATTGGCTCTCCCCACAGCTCTTTCACATTGTTTGGTCATCTTTAGGTCATCACATATGACTATCCCCAGGTCCCTTTCCTGTGTAGTGGTCATCAGTTCTCCACCCCCCCCCCCCAATCACGTACTCCTCCCCTGGGTTTCTGTGCCCAAATGCAGAATTCTGGACTTTATATTGAATCGTAGCTGCCACACTCTCAACCACTCCTCAAGCCTGCCCAGGTCCCACCTCCTTCACCCCTGGTGTGTTAACCCTGTTGCAGATCTTAGTGTCGTCTGCAAAGAGGTATACCTTCCTTTCCAGTCTTTCTGCACAGAAACATAGACTTTGACAGCAGATAAGGACTGCTTGGCCCACCTAGTCGGCCCATTTCCCTACCTACCGGATAAGCTGCAGGTCCTAGTTAACTAACAGCCTAATTCCTCCTACCCCCCCCTCTAGAATTGCCTTATGTCTGTCCCATGCATTCTTGAATTCCTCTACTGTTTTTGACCCCACAACCCCCTCAGGAAGACTGTTCCATGCGTTCACCACCCTACCCGTGAAAAAAAAATACTTCCTCACGTTGCCCCTGAGCTGTCCCCTCTCTATCTTCAAATTGTGCCCCTTGTTCTTGCACATCTCTTTTTCTGACAGATGCTAGCCTCCTGGACTTTGCCGAGTCCTTTGAGGTACTTGAAAGTTTCTATCATATCCCCCCCCTTTCCTTAAGGGTATACATGTAACCCCCCTACAAATGGGGGTTCCCAAAAGTCTTCCAAGAGCTTGCCTAATTGCTCAGAGCCTGGTTGGTGTTCGGCGTTAAAGCCGTTTAAATGTTGTTGCCAGTGAGCGCTTTTAAAGCCTCCACGTATTGTTTCTCTAAGGGGTGCCTGCTTGCAGTCATAATTAGTTAAAATGGGGGGGTCTGTGTGTTTCTATGCCCGAATCCTGCCCGGGCTGCTGACTTTTCGCTCCGTTTCTGCCACTGCTACTTGTGCAGAGGGAGCTTTCTGGAAAGATGTTACTGTTTGCTGATAATTATTTAGAGTGAGAAAGATAGTGGAGTTTGTTCTAACCTGCCTTTATTTGCAGCAAGGACTGTTCTGTGTAGCTTCACCATTTTGGTCCCAGACTGCCAAATGAGACCAATCAGTACTTGGGACTCTCAAATGGAACCTGCTGAAATGGGGCTATGTGGAGTGAGACTCTGGGAATTGTAGTTTTTGGACTGTTGGTGCCTTTTTGGACCTATAGAGGGAGCCCTGCGACTGACATCCGAACCGACCAACCAAACCTTTTGGATCTGAGTGAAAGCCCCTGAGCTGTCTGCTGGCAAACCAGATTCAAGTTGAAAGCTGAGAGAGCAACAGCTCGGAGTGCTCGAACGGCAGTGTTGCGCAGTGGTTCGCGCGGGAGAACTGTGGAAGGCCTGTTTTCTGCCCTGCTAGCCTGCTTTCTGCCCTGAGAGGGAGAAAAGGACTTTTTCGGACTGAATCCGACTTTGTAGAGAACAAAGCAAGCTGCTGATTTGGGACCAGGCTTAACCTGTAGAAGACTGAGGATTTGCTGAATGCGATCGGCCTGTCAGGAATTTCAGTTACTTCTGAGCTCCCAGCATGTGCAGAACTTTCGATCGAAACTGGGGAGCATTTGGCCTGGTACAGGTAGAATTCTGGTATATAAATGTACTGTGTACTGAAGGAGAATTGTGATTTTAGTTGGCTGTGTGTTGCTGGATTGTACATATGAATGTGCTATGTGCTGGATGGGGATCGCGATCTAGTTCCCCTTCTTCTGTGAACTGTGTGCTAGTGGCTGGAAGCTGTTTCCCAGCTAAAATCGGACTGAATCCAGTGTTGCCTAATGCAGATATGTCCTGCTACGAGAACCTTGTCTCCCAACCCTGCTGCACAAAGAAGATCCATCAATGAGGGACCAGCCAGGGAATCAGCCCCCTGCTCCTTGCCTGAACCAGAACAGCACCGATGCAACTCGTGTGGGCCCTGCTTCCTCTGGCAATCCAGAACGTCCATCCATCGTCCCTCCTGTGTACAGCCTGGGTACCATGAGTAATTATCAGGGTAGCTCCCTGCAACCTTTCTTAAATCAAAAGTGTGTCATCTGATTCTTGCTGTGTTGTTTTCACGAACTGAGCCCTCCGGCTCTGGATTACAAATTGGTTGTGTGTGCATGTTATTTCTCCATCACAGGGCCCCAACCAGCTGCGATGCTGGCCTACCCCGGGCAACGGTCCTGGCTCGCCTTTTCCCCCATCCTGGGTACCCAGAGAGTGTGACTGAATGGGACTCCGACTGCATGCACTGCAGTGTGATTAAGCAAATTAATCTGATTATCCCCCGTCCTTGTTATAGTCCCCTGAATAAAATAGGATCTGTTTTTTCTGCAATTTACATTGACTGTGATGTCAGTTTCTGTTGAAGGTATTGCACTGTTGCTGTTGTACTGCATCACCTTATTTTACAGGGGGTCCCCAGAGTCAAGCTGAAGGAACCAGTCCTAGGGGTAAGTGCCAAATATAAGTGTATGTACAAAGCATATCTGGGGTGTTGGGAAGGTACATATTGTGTGGGCCACTAGTGGGAAAAGAGGGGGGTCACAGTGTCCCAGAGGGCTGTGGCCTGGTTAGCTTGACCCAAACCAACCATGACCCTTGGGTGGAGGCACCCGTTTCAGAACTCAGGCCCCTTAACCTGTTAGTAGCCAAACAGGCAGGGGTAGTAGCCCTTGGGATAGCGCCACCTAGGGGTTACATCTTGGAGGCACCCCTGGGATTAGCATCCCCGAATGGCCAAACCTACAAATTGCTGTTAAAAATAAATGGCTAACCCAACAGAAGTGGCTGTACACCAGATGGTGGGGTGGTGTACTGGGCAGGAGATCGACCCCCAAAATGCTATGCGTATTCTGGATATTCCCCTAGGTACCAATAAGGACACTGTAGAGGGAGTACTTTCCAAGGTTGAATGTTTACAAAACCCTGTGTGGTGGGTCGACAGGCTAATCAGCTTGCCCAAACTTTCATGGCCTTAGTAGAGTGTGAGGACTCAGCAGACAGTTCCAAAGTGCCATGGACTATTACCCCAGAGGAGCTCTCACTGCCTGGAGAGTGATAACTAGAGACAGTAAAGACCCCCGGGGAGGATGAACTCCCCCCCCCCACTATCTCAGACTTTCGAGGAGAAAATTGATAAGTTGTTGCTGAAGGAAGGGAAAACAGTAGCGGACTTTAAGAAACTGTTCCTGCCACCTGGAGGTGTGCCTTCCATAACACCCCCTCCCGCTCCAGCCCCTGTCTTTTCACCAACTTCTATACCTGCCTCTGAGCCAGCAAGTAGTCATGGGCCTTACTGCAAGCTCAAGATATGCTCTGGCATCCGCCCTACTCCAAATGGGGAAGTCGATCTGGAGACCCGGATAGATTCTGCTGCTCTTGCAGTACAAGGCTGGCAATGCTCAGCGGCCGAAAAAATTGCTCACCTGGCGGAAAGCCTCCAGGGACCCGCCCAACGTACTTTTCACTCCCAGGGGTCCTCAGACTCTGACGCCAAAGTCCAAGAGTACATAGTCGCCCTTGAAAATGTGTTTGGGGACCACTAGTGTTGAGGCCTTGAAATGGAAACTTAAAGGTGTTAGACAACAGCCGGGGGAATTATCTGCCTACATGGATCGATTAGAGGGAATCCTACAAACCATA
Organism: Neoceratodus forsteri; assembly: GCA_016271365.2. Classification (NCBI taxonomy): domain Eukaryota; kingdom Metazoa; phylum Chordata; order Ceratodontiformes; family Ceratodontidae; genus Neoceratodus; species Neoceratodus forsteri. Next base: position 279,811,349 of record CM028138.1, on the reverse strand, counting down.
TTTCGGAAGGGAGGCTGGACCTCTAGTGAAGTGGACCAGGTAAGACTGGATCACATGCTCTGTCTGGCACTCCAGCTGGGTGTTGCTCAAATTGCAACTGCATCAAAGGAAATCTGGTCCCTTGCCCTTCCATGTGTTGATGAAGGAGGTACGGGAAGTTGAGGAGGAAGAAGGTTTTTCAGAGCCCTGTGCAGTTGTAGCTGCTACAACCCCTGCTCCAGGTGCGGGGTTGGCCGCTGACGGCCTGGAGTCACCGAAATCACATGACGGAATCAGAGAACTACATGCCAGCCAAAGAGGGACAGCTACGGATGCTCCGCCATGGGGTGAACTGCTGAGGGAGTTCAGGGAAACAAAAAACAGTCTCTTTACGAAGGCCACTCCTGCGAGTACAGGCGCCGACCCTTATCCGACTGCATCTGCTATGGGGGTGGGGGTGCCCACCCAGGCATCTCCTGCTGACAGCAGCTCAAAACTGGATGTCTCGACTATGGAAGTGAGAGAATTGATGGGATGTCTCCAAATGCTCACCACATCGCAGACAGAGGTGACCCCAAGGTTTTCTGTTGGTACTACCACCGCTTCAGCTCCCAGTGTGATGCCTCGGCCACCCCAAACCCATGAAAGCATATTTTGCCATAACTGTGGGAAGGATGGGCACATGAAGAGAGAATGCCGGTCCCCAAAAGACCTAGATAAAGTTGTATACAGGCTTCAAGGAGAGCTTCGCAAAATGAATCAGCGATCGAGGAGTGCCCAAAATGACCGCAGTGAGGGTTCATGAAGTAGTAACTCAAATCCCTATGTGGCTAAATCCTCTGTCCCAGCCTTTGCTGCTGTCCCCCCTGAATGGTCCAAGGTGGTAGGCCCTTCAATGGAAACCACAGTAAAAGAGAATGGTGTGTCCACCAGAGCCGTGCTTGACAGTGGGTCTCAAGTGACTATTCTGTTTCAAGAGTGGTACAGTAAGCACCTGCCTGATGTGCCCCTACAACACCTGGAAGGTTTGCATGTCCTGGGGTTGAGTGAAAAGTTGTATCCATACTTTGGGTATATCCGGATCTGGCTGTCTTTCCCTACTTCAGTGACTGAAGTGGCAGAACAAGCAGAGACCATGGCCTTGGTGTGTCCTCCTACTGGACTGTATGATGGGGTTCCCCTGCTAATCGGGACCAGTGCTTGTATGTTTGGGAGACTTGCCCAACTCTTCTACGAGAAACGGGCACCGAACTGGTAGGGCTCTGAGGATTCCTGCATTGATTAAGGGGCCATATGAGTCAGGGAAGAATGCGGACGAGAAGGATGTGGATGAACCGGTTGGGGTTGTATGGAAGCAGGATCCTGAGTCCATGATCCTGGCCCCCAATGCTCAGTGCACCTTACAAGGGGAGATCTGCTTACGGAAAGACGTCAAGAATAAGATGCTCATGTTGGATGCGCCAGGCGATGGAAAATTGCTGGAAGGGTTGCTTGTTAAGCCCGTATCTTACCCGCTCGTGCCCATGCCTGTGGTTGTCGGGTAATGGTTCAGGTTCACAATGTGTCAGACCGAAATCGGGTGAAGAGAGGCTGCACCCTGGCTACCGTACACTGCGCAGATACTGCAGTGCTACCCAGCAATAAGTACTGGGAGACTGACAGGACTTAACTGTTTGACTTTGGTACCCCATTGCCAGCTGAATGGAAGACTCAAATCACGAGTTTGCTCAGATATGTTTTGTGAAGGAATGTGTGGGATGTCCATGAGCGGAGCATCACATACGCCTGCATGATGAATGGCCATTCCATGAGAGTGTCTCTCCCCGCATTCAGCAGATATAGATGATGTAAGAAGACACCTGCAGGAGATGCTTTCAGCTGGTGATATAAGAATCCAGAAGCCCTTATGCTTCACCTGTTGTGTGGTGAGGAAAAGAATGGACAGAATGTGGACTATAGGGTCTTAATCATGACCACCCTTCGATCAATACACCATGCCTGATTCAGGGTGCTTGACTGTCTGAATGGAAGCAGGGTTCGTGTTGATCTCAGGGTACTACTTGATCCCCACGCCCCAGAAGACTGTGGAGAAACAGCCTCATCTGTCCACTGTGTTGTAGAGCTATGAGAATGTCCTGGGGATCTCTGGTGCCCAGCACTAATGAGCGTGCAGGTGACATGAACTTGTTGAGTGCCTGGTATATCTAGACGATATGTTTTAAATCTGGAGGAACATGAGCCACTTTTAAAGTGTTGACCAACTGGAAGATTTCGCCTTGAGCTGTCTGTCGACAAATGCCAGCTCTTCAGACATCAGTAAAGGGTGCTATAGTATCCTGAGGATATAGACTGATCCTAGCAGTTGAGCATTGATACCTGGCCCCAGCCCCACAATCTAAAAGAACTGCAACGCCTTAGGATTTTGTGTTATTACAGGCTGTTCATGACTACCAAGAGTGATTCGTCCACTCTTAATCTACCCAAGTATCCTCCTACTAACAAAGAGTATGAAAGTGGCCTCACGACTGAGAGGGTATATTTCCACCAAATGAATCTTTTGGATCACGTGGACACCTGATTTTTGCTGCTTCTTTCCGTGTACCAACTCAACTATGCTCCTGTCCTTGCCTATGCGATCCCAAACCTATGTTACCGTGTTAGCCTACAGTTTGGGGCTGTATATCACGAGCATAGAATGGCCTGAGACCACTGGCTTTCAGCAGAAGTCTGACCTCATCTGAGAAAACTATCCTGTGCATAATTGGGAGTTCATGCTGAAGTGGCCATTGTTTACCAATTTCATGAATACTTGTAGGCTAAGATACCTAAAGGGATAATAATCCTTGACCATGTGACTTGTGTTATATTGATATTCGTAGGTGGCTTTCTGTGTTGTCCACTTGTGATAACTGTTGAATACAGAGCAGGCCTGAATCACATAGATGCTCATGCTCTCACCAGGAGGCCTGCTTCCAGAAGTAATTGGGTCAGACTGTCCGAACTCGAGCACTATGCCAAAAATTTGACAAGGAGGAACAAATGTCCACGGATGCAGTGGACTGTCTAGTTGATTGCTTGGGGCACTTGACAGTTGTATACCTGTTGCCACTGCCACTTTTCCATTAGATATTAGGCACTGCCTCAGTTTGATAATGACAGCATCCAGTGGGCTCAATCCTGAGATCCTATCAAATCAGCACTTGAAGCCTTTTTGCAGGGAAAGATGTGACCAAGTTACGCCTTCTGCTTAGAACTGCACTGTTTTACAAAGCAGGCCTAAATTGAAACTGATTACCGTTGCTGTACAGAGAACAGTAGGGGGGTCAAGCAGACAAACAGATGCTTTGCCCACCGCTAGAGACGGTGCTTATGTCCCAGACAACTGGCTATGGGTTTCTCCTCAGTATAGACCAACTCGACTCCGGTGTGTTAGATTCTACTGGGCTCAAGATGTGGCTGGTGTTGAATATCAATAGGACTTAGTCGCTGCCTGCAGAGAAAGGCCTTGCCCCAGAAGTTGCCCTTGTTAACATCACCACCAGCACTTGCATGGAGTTAGTTTGCATTGACTTTCTTGAGTTTGGTTCCTGATCACGGAATATTAGTAATGTGCTGGGTGGTCACTGACCATTTGCAAGGTACGCCTAGCATTCCCACCAATGACCAAAAAGCATCCACTGTGGCAACGGTACTGGTAGAGAATTTCTTTGTTCATTATGGAGCCCTCAGAATCCATTCTGATCAAGACCTAGATTTTGAGAGCCGCTTAATCAAGGAGATGTCTCTCTGTGGGAGTGCGAAGGTTGAACCACCGCTACCACTCCCAGAGGGATCCACAGCCAGAATGCTTAACCAAGATCCTGCTTGACATATGGGCATTTCTAACCGAAAGACACCCCAGATGGAGCCAGCAAATTAGCACCTTGGTATACGTTTATAACTGCACCAGAAATTATGCTACTGGGTTTTCCCCCTTACCGCCTTATGTTTGGGAGAGACTCGGCTGCCAGTGGATGTTTGCTTAGAGTCTCTCGATGGGGTCCGAGCTGACAATCTACCACACACGCGAAAAGTTAAAACTCAATTGAACATGCATACCAACTAGATCAGACCTATGGCTGCAAAGAGAAATTTGGCTAACAAAGAAAGGATATGACAAAATGGTAAAGGCCCAAGAGCTCCAAGCGAGATCGTGTTGTTGCTGGAATCTGGGACTCGCATGGCAAATCAAAAATTGCTGACCGTGTGGTATTCATCTACCCCCATCGCAGTAGGCAATAAATGATCACAGTGTATAACATGCGCCTGAAAACAACTCTAAGGATGTCAAGACAATGCATCAGAATCCACTTGTTGCCCATCGGTCAAACATTGATTGAATCTGAGCCCCCAGAACTTGCTCCCTCTGGACCAGTGACAAGGGCTGCTGCAAGACAGAAACAGAGAACGCTTGCTTTTGTAGTTTCTGACAAGGTTTCCTCCATAGCAAACCTCAATTGAGAATGACTGTCAGTCTACTTCGGATGAAAGTGAGTGCAACTATGGTTATTATCCTTCCTATGAACTAAGTCAGTTGTTTCAAGGTAACCCTCTGGTCAATTATGGCTTTATCCATGGAGCCAATGCTCCCCGACAGTGAAGTTCAGAGTGTCACGTCTGCTGATACTGAATCAATATGTATGGTGGAACTGTGTGATTTCCTTGAGGAAGTAACAGATGAGCTGAGACAGACTAGTAACTAACCAGAGCAGGAAGAGCACTTTGAGTGTCATGATAGTTCACTTCCAGTGCCGGAGTGCCTTTCAAGTGAGCAATGTGCTGTGGAACCAGAATTTCCAGATCCAGAGGCTGACAGTGCCTCAAGTCCGAAATGTTCTGCCCAGATAGAGACTCCCACTGCAAGTAAGGAAAGTGCGGACAACGAAGATAAAGGTGCAGAGACTGTAACTGTTCCCCCCAGGAAGAGTGGTTGAGCTGTGAAACCAGTAGTGCGCCTCAGCTACGACTCCCCTGGGAGGCCTGTGGATTTGCCTCTCAATGTGGTCCATAAAGGAGTGTATGTGTCCCAGAGCTCACCGCCCAAACTGAACCTAAGTGCCAATTCCAGGTTAAGTGTTCTGCCCTCCAGGTATGGTGCTCCTGTCCCATCTAGCCCCAAGGTAGCTGATAGGGAAGGGCACCCATTATCATTGTACAATGTGCAGGAAGTGATAACCTGTAGTTGTATAGTAGTGTGTGTAAGTTACCTATATAAAATGTCTCCGACGTAATTCAGAATGGATTTAGTGACATGAATCGTACATAGTATGTATAGTAATGATTAAGTATGCTAACTGATATATAAAATGTGATTGGTACAACATCTTGATGGTATAAATGTATGATATAATTTGCAGTTCAAATGATTGTAGAGGTACCCACTTGACGCGGACGCCAAGTTTTCCCAGGCCAGGAAGGGTGTAATCCCCTACAAATGGGGGTTCTCAAAAGTCTTCCAAGAGCTTGCCTAATTGCTCAGAGCCTGGTTGGTGTTTGGCATTAAAGCCATTTAAATGTTGTTGCCAGTGAGCTGGTTAAAGTCTCCATGTACTGTCTCTTTTGAGGCTCCTGATTGCAGTCATGACGTTAAATTGGGGCTTGTGTTTCATGTCTGAATCCCGCCTGGGTTGACTTTCATTCGCTTTCTCATCGCTTTTGTGCAGAGTGGGTTTGGAAAGATGTTGTTTGCTGATAATTTTTAGAGTGAGAAAGATAGTGGAGTTTGTTCTAACCTGCCTTATCTGCAAGGACTGTTCTTGAAGCCACCACTTTGTCCCAGATGCCAAATGGGACCAATCATGCTTGGGACTCTCAAATGGAGCCTGCTGAATGGGGCTGTGGAGGAGACTTGGGAATTGTAGTTTGGACTGTTACCTTTTTTGACCTAGAGGAGCCCGCTGTGACTGAGGTCTGAACCGAATTAACTGAACTTTGATCCGAGAAAGCCTCTGAGCTGTCTGTTGGCAAGTAGATCTGTTGGATCTGAGAGCATAGTCGGAGTGTCGACAGCGGTTATGCAGCAGTTCGTTGGAGAACTGTAGCCTGCTTTCTGGCCTGTTACCCTGCTTTCTGCTCCTGGAGAGGGAAGAGACCTTTCGACTGAATCTGAATTTAGGAGAATAAAGCAAGCTGGATATGGAACCAGGCTTAACCTGTAGAAGACCGAGGATTTTGCTGAAGCATCGCCTGTCAGGGATTTCTGTTATTTTGAGCTCGCGTGTGTGAGACTTCGATCGTGACTGGGGAGCATTTGGACTGGTAGTTTAGAATTCTGGTATAAATGTACTGTGTACTGAAGGAGAATCGGGATTTAGTTGGCTGTGTTCTGGACTGACATAAGAATGTGCTATGCTGATGGGGATCGCACTAATTCTCCTTCTGTGAGGTGGTAGTTGCTTGAAACTGTTTCAGCTAAATCGGACTGAATCCGTGGTTTAATGCAGATATGTCCTGCCACGAGGAACTTGTTCTACCCTGCTGCACAGAAAAGATCCATCGACTTTGGACCAGCCAGATCGTCCCCTGCCTTGCTGAACCAGAATGTCCATGCCTGTGGGCCCTGCTTCCTCTTGCAATCCAGAACGCCCATCCATCATCCCTGTGTTCAGCCTTGGTGCCATGAGTAATTATCAGGTAGTTCTTGCAACTTTTCTAAATCAGAAGTGTCATCTGATTTCGCTATTCACGAACTGAGCCCTCCGCCCAGATTAAATTGGTTGTGTGTGCATATTCTCCATTACAGGCCCCAACTAGTTGCGACCAGCCTGCCCAGGCAACGGGTCCCTAGCTTTTTCCATCCTGGGTACCAGAGAAATGTGACTGAATGTGGCCCCTGCTTGCAGCACCCGAGAGGATTATATTAACTGATTATCCCCGTCCTTGTTATAGTCCCTTGAATAAATTGGATCCGCTTTTTTTCTATTACATTGACTGTGGTGTCATTTTATGCTGAAGGTATTGCACTGTTGGTGTTGTACTGCATCACCTTATTTTACAGGGTCCCTAGAGTTGGGTTGAAGGAACCAGTCCTGGGTAAGTGCCAAATATGTGTATGTATAAAGCATATCTGGTGTGCTGGTAAGGTATATATATGATTACCACCTGTACAGGAGTTCTAGGAATGGTATGTTGTTCATCCACACTATTGCAGGTCTTGCCGCTAATCTTTGCTGAAGGTCTTGTTGGTTCCTCCCATCCACCCGGTGAAACCTCGGTCGGCCCATGACGCCAGATCTGCCTGGCTCAGGTTGTGTGTCAACCCGGGAGGTCTGTGGTCGGGGGATGAATATATACCATTCTAGAACTCCTTTTACAGGTATTTCCCTGTATTCTAGGACATGGATATGTTGTTCATCCACATTATTGCAGACTCAGCAGTTCTCGGAGGAGGAGAGGCAGACACACCACCTACTTAGGAATAGAGACTGAGAACCGGGGGCCCAAAACCAGCATCCGCGTACTCAAGGTCATGTGGTAATGGTACAAAGGTGTGTGCTGACTTCTGTAGTAGCCCTGCAGATTTCTGATAGGACGTCCTGAAGCAGCCACGGCTGCAGCAGTATGACGGGTAGAATGAGCCTATCCTCTGGGAGGCTCCATGTCTGGCCAACTTATAGCAGCGATCTGCAGGAGGTGACCCACCTGCCTATCGTCTGCTGGCTGCAGGTCTGCGAGCTGCTTCTCCGTAGGTGACAAACAGCTGGCGAATCTCTCTCCCTATTTCAGCCAGCCTTATACAAGCTAGCGCCTCTAGGGTCCAGGGGAGCCTATATTCGGCCCGAGGTGGATTGGGAGACCGCAGAGTGGGCACCTGGTTAAGGTGAACTGCGACACCACCTTCGAAGGAATTTCTGTGGGGCAGGGAACCTTGTCCCTGTGGAAGACCAGGTAAGAGACTGCAAAACGCCTGAGCTTCCCTGCATCCTGGTTGACGGATAGCCACCAAGAAGGTGGTTCCTCTTTACAGGTGAGAGAGATCACACCTGTATTGGTTCAATGGTTTGCCCAGAGCTTTGCTAGTACCAGCAGTAAACTTACGAGGTGGAGGTCTGGACCGAGGGAAATGTGATCAAGGTCTTTGAAAAGCGTCGACCACCTTTCCTGCGTCGCCATCCCTGCCCGCCCTGTAAGCGAGATGGCTGCTTGTATTGCACCTTGGTCGTCGACCTAGGCCTTGACTAGAGGACTATAATGGTCCAAAATGCGCACAGAACAGGAGGAAGGGTCCAAGACCTGTCTGACACCAAATGGAGAATTTCTTCCATTTGAAGGCGTGAGTATTTTCTGGTCGACTCTACGGGACACCTCAACAACATTGAGGACCTCGGCCGGAAAGTACCCAAAGCCTGGAACTCTAGCCGCCAGGAACCAGGTGCTACAGTGTAGGGATTGGAAGGTCCGATGGAACACCTTCCCTGACTGACTGAGAGCAGGTCCGGGGTGAGCTGGAAGCTGCCTCGGGAGCCTGAGCCGAGGCTGAGGAGATCTGGTACTAACTGGCGGGCCAGTCTGGGGCTATTAGAATTACCTTCCGCGCCTTGTCCTCCTGCTTTGAGTAGAGCTCTTGTGAATCAAGGAGAATGGGGGAAAGGCGTAAAAGAGGCCCGGGGTCCAGAGCCTCGAGAAGGCATCCCCCTGCAGCGAGCCCTGCTGAGGGGGCGGGCATGAAACAGCCTCAGCTTCACGTTCTCCCTGGAGGCAAACAGGTCCACCTGAGGTGTGCCCCAGTGGGAGAACAGATCTGTACTACTCCTCCGCAGGAGAGACCACTGGTGAGATGCAGCCCATCCGCCCAGGGCATCGGCCAGTGGTGGAGGCTCCTGCCACATGAATGGCTCAGAGATCTCCAGGCTGCGCACGTAAGTGACCAAGGAGAGCCTCTGCATAGAAGTATGGAGCCGCCCGCCCTGGCAGTTCAGGTAGTACATGGTCATGGTATTGTCCGCCTGGACTCAGACCACCTGACCCCGGAGAAACGGAGCAAAGGAGGTGAGAGCTAGGCGGACCGCCGTGAGCTCCAGCAGGTTGATGTGGCATCGATTCTCTTGGGACCAGAGGTCGCGGCACTCGGTGTTCCCCAGATGGGCACCCCAACCCATCAGAGAGGCATCGGTCGATAGAGAGACAGTCGGTTTCGGGCGGATAAACGGGATGCCCTCCTGCAGATGAGATGGAACGGTCCACACCGGAGAGTCGCTTCCACATCTCCTGGGTCACCATCACTAGCTGGTCCATTGGATCGCAGCTGCTAGACCACTGGCTGGCCAGTCTCACTGAAGGGGTTAAGATGTGCCAGCGGCCCAACGGACTACGCCTGGTACAGGCCGCCATGAGACCCGGGAGGCGAGGAAGTCCCAGGCAGGGCGCGATTGCCCAACCAGAAATGATCGGGCAAAGGAGGTAAGAACCTTGGTCTCGTCCGCACCAGAGCCGCGGTTTGCCTCGAAGAGAGCTCGTAGCTCTGCCTCCGAGTAAACAGAATCACCTGGTTGCTCGAAGTCTCGACTCTGGCCTCGCTGGATGAGAAGGCCTACTTGAGAGCAAACCTGAGGGCCAGATCTCTGGACCGGCTCCACCTCCTGTCTGGAGGGGGCTGCTATCAGCCAATCGCTCCAGGTGGGCAATATTGACCCGGGACCCTCGGCACTGCAGGAAGGCTGTCACCACTGCCATGTATTTGGTGAAGACCTTGGGAGCTGGAGACAGGTCAAGGGCATGGCTCGAACTCGAAGAGGGATCCTCCTCAACAAAGCGAGCGGAATTCCGATGTGACGGACGGATAGGGACGTGAAAGAACGCGGCCCTGCAGGTCCAGAGAGCAGAACCACGACCGGGTGCACCCAGAGATGGTATTATCTGCACCAGAGTGACCATCCTGAAGGTGTCGAGACCTTAGGAACTTGTTCAGGTCGGTAGGTTGAGAATGGGGCGCCAGCCCCCGGGTCTGCTTTCGGAACCAGGGAGTACTCTGGACCACTCTAACCCTGGAAGTCTGAAGGGGGTCCTCTACCTCCCTGATCATCACTCCTTGGAGGAGGAGAGTGAGGGTCGTGGCTCGGCGAGCTGAACAGTGAGGCTGATCCCAAGGCCCCCGAGGTGCGACGGCCTGAAGGGCGGGGCCTGCTCGAATTCTAGAGGCAGGCTTTTTCCCACCACCTCCAGAACCCACCTGTCCGTGGTAATAGCAGACCATGCGGAAAGGAAGTGTCGGAGCCGCTTTCAATGGGGGAACCAGGGCAGGACGGGATGAAGACACCCCACAGCCTGGCCACTGGGCAGGCTTGGAGAGGACCGCCGAGGACCCCTTGGGCTCTTTCTCCCTGCTTCCTGTTGGAGGAAGCCATGGCTTGGGCTTGGGATGCTAAGCTCGAGCCTGCTGGCTCCTGACGCTGTGCTGGGCCCAGCTGCATGGTAGCTATATGACGAAAAGGGCTTAGGCTGTGGTTCATGCCTTGTCCTTTGAGCGGAAAGAGACTGAGTCCAAGGTAGCATTGGACTTTCGATCCTCTGCAGGCGAATTTTCCACCCTATGGGTCAAGAGGTCAGTCCTCAAAAGGGAACATCCGCCAACTTGTGCTGGGTATCCGAGGTAGTAGTGGATATCCTCAGCCAAGCCCGACGACGCATGTACACATGCTGCACCACCGACTGGCAATGAGTCCCCAAAGTCCAAAGCAGTCTGAGCTGCTGTTTGGCCACTGCTCCTGCCCCTGGTCCCGCACCTGCCTGACCATAGTCTGCAGATCTGCAGGAAGATGAGGGACGACCATCCAGGGAGCCCAACAGGCATGGTGTAATGTGCATGAGGACGGCTTAAACTGGCCTGACGGTCAGGAGAGACGACGAGCATAGACTTTTCGCCTCGGCATAACCAATTTCTGGATTCCTTGTCGGGAGGTTTGTCCATCCTGGCTGCTCGCACGCCGGAAAACGCCTGTCGGTAACCAATCCTCTCCGCAGAGGGTGTTCCGGAAACCGACAGGGAACCGTAGGGGACCGATATTTCTGGCCATCCTGGCTAAAGGCGAGGGCAGGAAGCAGGGCGCTGCAAAGCTCCAAGGCCGACCCACTTATGGCCTCGCCACCGGAAAGGCCTCTCGTGGGGGAGAATCCCTCAGTCCAGAATCTCCGGAGGGGATACTCGGCCCTTAAACGGGTTCTCGAAGCTCATCCCGTGGACTCGAGATGAGCCGAAGCAACCCGCAAGAAGGACGGCGCTATCGCCCACCGACTGTCCTTCCCGAGGACTCCAAGTCGAATCGCTTGGAGAAAGGGAGGAATCATCCTCTGACTCGGAAGAGTCCTCAAAGAGCTGCTCGGCTTGAGCCACCCTCCACCTGCCGAGGTTTATCGGGAGTGAGGGTGACAGACAGCCCATGGGGGCAAACCCAAAGCCAACCGAGAATTTTGGTCGGAGCCCCAACTAATGGCTGTGGAGGCGGAGGTTCACCACCAGAATCAGTGGGTAGCTGGAATTGGCCGAACAACCGCCTGGGGAACAGGCCTCGCTCAACGAGGGGTGTTTGTCGGCCCGTGACAGCTACTTACTGGCCGGGAAGACGACTGGGTCGGCTTATTCCCCGTCAAAAGGAGCTGTTGCCACATGAGTTCTCATACCCGACGCAACTTGCGCCGACTCCTCGTCCGAGGAGGAGGAAAGAGCGCGCGCGCTGCCGCGTGCCGTGACGGGCAAGACCGCTTGGACGGCGGATCCGCGGACCGCGAGGATGTCCGAGACCGAGAGTCTCGGTTAGGTCGAGGAAGGCGAGAGAAGTGTCGGAAATCGCCGGACGATCCCACCGAAGGCTCCGGAACCGGAGGCACAGTCGAGCCGACGGATCCTCAACTCCCACCGGGGGAACCGGGGACAGGGGATTCTCAGCTTCTCCAGCCGACAACCCGTCCAACGGATCGAGAAAAATCTCGACCGCCGCTGAACGGAGTCTCGAGCCAACTGGCCTGACGGGACACCGTGAAGCCAGTGGCGAAGCTGAAGGGTCGCATCAAGTCACGACAAGAAGAGAGGGGATCTTTCCGCTCCCAAAAGCGCCGACGGTGAGACTTACTTTTGCTCTTTTGGACCTGGAAAAGGTCCAGAAGAAGTTGGACCCTCACCTTTCACTTCGGAGGGTCAGACAAAGCTCCTTGAAAAGCCAAGTCACGAGCACCGAGAGAGAGCGGGACAAATGCCACAGCCGAGGTAGAAGCGGCCCACGCCGCCTCCTCTTCGAGGGCGATCATCTGCTCGAGCTGATCCGCCGAGCCCGCCGCCGCGGACACCGCCAACCGGGCCTCTTTAGATTTAACCGGTGGAATTCTTTTTTCGGGCGCCCCAGTTGTGTCAGACAACCGCGGTCTTCAGGACGTGGGCGAAAGGGCGAGCACAAGTCGCAGGCCTGCGGGTGGTGCTCAAGGCCCAAGCAGTAGAGCATCGTGGAGTCGCGGATCCGTCCCTAGACATCTTCTGCCCGCAAGGGCACCTCGAAACCAGAGTGATTTGTCCATCGCAGCCGCGAGGAAAAGAAGACCGAAGTCTTTTTAGCAAAAAACTTTTGATTTCGAACTTTCGAAGAATTAGGAACCAGTCTTATACGCAGAGCGTTAAGGAGGGAACCTGAGCTTCCAAGCGGTAAGGAAGATCTGGCGTCATGGGGCGGAGCCGAGAGTTTTACCACCCGGGTGGGTGGGAGGAGCCAGCTTGAAGACCTTCCGGCAAGATTTAAAGCGGCAAGGAACCTGCCAATAAGTGTGGATGAACAACATATCCATGTCCCTAGAATATGTATTGTGTGAGCCACTAGTGGGAAAAGAGGTGGGTCACAGTGTCCCAGAGGGCTGTGGCCTGGTTAACTTGACCCAAACCAACCCTGACCTTTGGGTGGAGGCACCCGTTTCAGAACTCAGGCCTCTTAACTTGTTGGTAGCCAAGCAGGCAGGGGTCGTAGCCCTTGGGATAACGCCACCTAGGGGTTACATGCATACTAAGCTCCTTTACTCTCTCTTCGTATGGCTTCTGGTGCAGACCCTGCACCATTTTAGTTGCCCTCCTCTGGACTGCCTTCATCCTGTCTATGTCCTTGCAGAGATGTGGTCTCCAGAACTGCACGCAGAACTCCAGATGGGGTCTCACCAACTGTCTATACAAAAGGATAACAACTTCCTGTTTTCTACTGGTGATGCTTCTCCCTATGCATCCCAGTATCCCCACAGCCTTCCTTACTGCCTTCTCACATTGCTTGCCTACCTTTAGGTCATCTGATGTGACTACCCCCAGGTCCTTTTTCATTTCTGATGTTGTTAGTACCTCCCCCCATTATGTACATAGGTTCATAGTGTGTGTTCCAAGTTCAGTAGGTATAAGCCATTTTGAGAACTTGCCACCCTTTATCAAGGGTGGTATTCGTATTTTTGGTACCCATAAAATTATCAATTCTGTTTTTGAACATTTCAGTTGTATCACTTTCAATTATAGCTTGGGGGAATGCATTCCATCTAGATATTATTCTTTGTCTACTGTAAACCATTTTGTTCTTTTCAGAGTGTTATTTTTATCTCCAGTCATCTGCTGGTTACGGGATCTGGTGTGTTTATTTTTAGTTTGACCAATTATTCCAACAGTTTCCCGTAAGATGGATCATTCATGGCTTTAAACGCCAGACACAGGTCTCCTCTAGTCCTTCTGTATTTCATAGAACATAATACAAGTTTGTGTAATCTTTCTTTGTAACTCAAGTTGTTCATTGTTTTAACTTTTTTTGTAGCCTTCCTCTGTATTTTTTCTATCATTTTTTCTCTCATTATTGTTTAGGGGAACTGAAATGGGAGCAGTATTCTAAATGTGATCTTACTAGACTTTTGTATAAAGGGGTAATCATATTTGCTTCCCTGCTTCTAATGTTATGGAATAAGCAGCCCAAAAGTTTGTGGCAATATTTAGCCTTATGTTTAGTATGTGTGTTAAAGGATAGATCATTGCTGTTATAAACACCCAGGTCTTTCTCAATAGTGGCTGAATCCAGTATATGGCCATTCAATGTGTATGTGAATTTAGGATTATTGTGACCAATGTGCATAATTTTACATTTTCCCTCATTGAATTTCATGTGATTTTGTTTTCCCCATTCGCTTAATTGGTTGTTTTCTTGAAAAAGCACATGTGAGCTTGAATCTGTAATAATTGCACCAATTCTGCAGTCATCTGCATACTTGCACATCCATGCAGAACTATTAGTCTGCACAGATGACACAAGTATATTAAAGAGAATGGGACCCAAGACAGAACCTTGTGGTACACCCACTTGTGACACTTCCCAAACCTGATTCATATTCACGGATCACCAACTTCTGCTTTCTGTTGTCCAGCCAAGAAATTATCCAGTTAATTATGTTGGGATGCATTTTAGTTTTGATAAAGTGTTCTACTAGGATCTTGTATGAGACCGTATTGAATGCTTTACTGTAATCCAAAAAAAGCACATCAGCGGACATTCCCTTATCAATGGCTGAACGACCAGGCTCGAAGAATTGTAGTAGCTTGGTAAGGCAGGATCTTTCTTTACAGAACCTGTGTTGTGATGGTTTACGGACTAATCGTCGCAGTTTCTTTCGGCGCTGTTTTAACGTTGCGGTCAAAATGGTGCAGGTCTGATTAGTCGCTAGCATATTAGACACGTCGGAAGGTCGCTTTTGGTTGTAACCTGCTTGTCAGCATTTAACCTGTATCATGCATTTGCCTCTTCCCAGTCTGTTATGTGCTTGTGCTGTTATACTGTTTGACTACTTGTACTTTGTTAAATATACCTGCCACGTACCCAGTATATTTTTGTTAGACAGTATGCACCTGCTTAGCAACTGAAAGCATACTGAAACCCCAAAACAGCAGATATGTCAGACTGAACAAAGTGTATAAATCCATATGCCTAGATGTGAAATCACGTACTCCTAAAAAGTTTCTCATGGACATAGCATCTGTTATTGAAATAAATGTGACATAAGGATGTGGCAATGCTCAGAGTTTTTAACTGAAATAATAAAGACAAAGGCCCAGATATTCAAAAGGGTTGCGCCAGCGCAAGTCCGAAAATGCACCATTCTGCGATATTCAGCAGGAGGCAGTTGCGCCCCCCCAAACCACACTGACCAATAGCGCAATGATAATGAATGTATGCGCAACTGAAGGGGGAGGAACCATGCATAAATGGCGCAGTGCGATATTCAACAACATGTGCCATGCGCAATAAGGGAGCAAGCAGAAGTTGCGTGATAGCAGAAATGAGCCAAAATAAAAAGGAACAAGGGAGAGGCGCAAGAACGCTACAGGGAAGGCACATGTTGCTGAACTATAGCCAGCCACACAGGCAACACAGACACATAGGGCAGGACAGAGAAGAAAAAATTACTCACCTTAGTAATGTTGTTTCTTCTAATGGAGTCTTGCTATATTATGACATATGCAGTGAGTCCCAACCTTCGAACTGCTCCGGAGGTGAAAGAGTTAACTTTCCATGCCAGGCATGGAACCCTGAGCTCGAGCTCGGTTGAAAACTCTGTCTGTTGTTCTTCAAACTCAAACTGTCAGATCTTGACGAGCAAAACTCACTAAGGTTCTGTGTGGAAGCCGTAAACCTACACTAGCCCACTGGCTACTAACTACAAGAACACATTTTTCTTGATCCCAAAACAAAGACTCAAGTCAGGGGATTCAAGAAATAAAAATTAAAAACATAACACCCAAACACCCTAAAAAAAGGGGTGAAAAATAAAGTGGGCCTCTACTAAGTGCCAACACTGCACTGCCCACCCACAACCCAAAAGTAGAGGTTCTGAGAGGGGCAGGCAGGGGGGAGGTCATAATATAGCAAGACTCCATTAGAAGAAACAACATTACTAAGGTGAGTAATTTTTTCTTCAAACAACATAAAGTCTTGCTATATTATGACATATGCAGATTACATAGCAGTACCTCCATGGAGGAGGGACAGAACCTACTTAGGGAATAGGCTCTGAAGCACAGCTGTGCCAAATCGAGCATCACTCCTATCCTGGATGTCCAGGGAGTAATGCTTAGTAAAAGTGTGAACTGTTTTCCAGGTAGTTGCTTGACATATCACTAGGATAGGGATGTCCCTGGCAGCAGCCAGAGACGCAGCTGTACCTCTGGTAGAGTGAGCCCTCAGGCCTGAGGGAGGAACCTTACCCAGTTTTTCATAGCAAAATTGAATACAAGAGACAATCCACCTGGCAATGGATCTTTTAGTGGCAGGTTTTCCTTTACCAACCTCACCATAAGTGAGGAACAATTGGAGGGAGTCAAACCTCTGACCCTTGGTACGTTCTATGTAGTAACTAAGGGCTCTTTTAACATCTAAACTGTGCAGTCTCCTCTCGCCAGAGGAGGAATGGTCGGTGAAATACACAGGAAGAGACATGGATTGATTACGGTGGAAGTCTGAAACCACCTTAGGCAAAAACCTTTCTGTTAGTCCTGAGGACCACCTTATCTCTATGAAAGGAGATAAAATCAGGCTCCACTGACAATGCTTGCAATTCACTTATGCGCCTGGCAGAAGTGATGGCTACCAAGAACACAGTTTTCCAAGTCAAGTACTTAAGCTCTGCTGAAGACAATGGCTCAAAAGGGGGTTGCATAAGCTGGGCAATGCAAATATTAAGATCCCAAGCAGGGGCAGGGTCCCTGAATGGAGGGTTGGTGTGAAGCAACCCCTTGAAAAACTTGGAGAATACAGGATGAGCTGAAAAAGAAGAGGGTTTACCTGCTGATGATAAAGCAGACACGGCTGCCAGGTGCACTTTTAGGGTAGCTGGTCTCAGCCCCAAAGAATTCAAATGCACCATATAATCCAGGATTGTGGGCAAATCAGCAGATTCTGGGGGAATATGCTTGCCAGAGCACCATATGGAAAATCTCTTCCATTTGGAATTATAAGTAGCCCTGGTGGAAGGCTTCCTAGAAGCCTTCAAGATATCCAGTTCACCTTGGGAGAGGTGTAGGTCAGCAAACTCTAACTCTTCAAGAGCCAGGCCTTGAGATTGAGAGATTTGAGGTTCGGATACCAAACTCTCCCCTGGGCACAGGTTAACAGGTTGTGATTCCTGCGAAGACACAGGGGAAGGTGGACTGCTAAGGACATAATGAGTGGGTACCAGGGCTGTCTGGCCCAATCTGGAGCAATCAGGATCATCTTGCAAGGCTGGGATCTGATTTTGACTAGCACCTTGAACAGAAGAGGGAAGGGGGGAAAAGCATAGAGAAACTTCCCTTCCCAACTGAGAAGGAAGGCATCCAGAGGACTGAGTCCAACACTGGAGCCTGCAGCAGAAAAAGGGAAGTTGGTGATTGTCTGGGGCTGCAAAAGATCTATCTGCGGGTGCCCCATCTGGCAAATACAACCTCCAGTACTAGGGGATCCCGTGACCATTTGTGATGGCCCTGGGAAATCCTGCTGAGAGCATCTGCCAGGACATTGTCCTTGCCTGGGAGGTGAACTGCTGTAAGGGAGGCGTTCAGGGAATAAGCCAGAGACCACAACTTCATTGCTTCAGTGCACAAGGCCATAGACTGAGTGACTCCTTGCTTGTTGATGTACCACATTGTAGAGGTGTTGTCTCTTCTGACCTGAACAACTTTGTTCTGAACAGATGTGGAGAAAACTTGAAATGCTAGAAAAACTGCTCTGAGTTCCAACAGATTGATGTGGAGCAGAGATTCCTGAGGGAACCACAATCCCTGGGTATTGAGGGCGCCCATGTGGGCTCCCCACCCCAAGAGGGATGCATCTGTAGTAAGGATTAAGGAGTGAGACTGGGGGGTGAAGGGGACCCCCTGTCTCAGATTGCTCTGATCCTGCCACCACTGAAGGGCCTGGATCAGGGTCCGAGTCACTGGGATCAATTTGGTTAGAGGGTCTCTCCTTTGAGACCAAAAGGCTCTCAAATGGAACTGGGCGTCCCTCATCTGAAATCTTGCGCCTGCACTACTGCTGTAGAAGAGCAGCCATGTCCCCAGGAGCTGTGAAAATGCCTTGCTGGTCGAAAGACCTGCAGGGTGAAAGGAGGAGCCAGAGAGACCAGGGTCCTTGCTCTTTCCAGAGGAAGGAAGGCTCTGGCCTCTTTTGTGTTCAGTTCTGCGCCTATGAAGGTGAGAAGCTGGACAGGCTCTAGAACTGACTTTGGAAGATTGAGAAGGAAACCTAGAGATGTGAGCAGTTGCTGAGTTACCTGAAGGTGTAGTTTGACCTGGTCTGGAGACTGGCCTACTATGAGCCAGTCATCCAGATAAGGAAAGATGGCAATCTTTTGCCTTCTTAAGTGGGCAATTGCTACTGCCAGGCATTTTGTGAATACCCTCGGGGCCGAGGTGAGACCAAAGGGCATTGCTCTGAACTGGTAATGGCCTGAGGGCAGTTCGAATCTGAGATACTTTCGATGGGAGCTTCTGATAAGAACATGGAAGTAGGCATCCTTGAGGTCCAGGGAGGCTAGCCAGTCCCCTGGCCTTAGTGAGGGTAAAATAATTCTCAGAGTCACCATTTTGAATTTTGGTTTTAAAAGGTGCTTGTTTAGGTATCTGAGATCCAGGATGGGCCGCCATTCTCCTGTCTTTTTTGGGGTAAGGAAGTACCTGGAGTACAACCCTTTGCGCTGGTGTAGGGGTGAACCCTTTCCACAGCTCTGAGAGCCAGGAGGGTAGAAACTTCTGTTTCTAGGGCAAGTGCCTCTGATGGATTTGCAGGTGGAAAGGACCTGGCTCTCATCTTTGGAAATTTTTTGAAGCTGAGAACCAGTCCCTGGCTTACTACTTCCAGGACCCACTTGTCTGATGTTAAAGACTTCCAGTCCTGGACAAAGTAAGCCAGCCAGCCTGCCCCCTACCGGTAGTGGAGAATCGGCCCTGGCCACCCCATCAGGGAGCCTGCTTGGCAGGGGCTTTGGGCTGAGGGGTAGAAGCAGGCTTACTTGTACCGCGTCTGCCTCTCCCTCTAAAGAACCCCCCCTGGGCATAAGCAGAAGAGGAGGCCTGGGCTTGGTAAAAAGGCCTATGAAAAGGCCTGCCCTTGCCCCCGAGATGCTGCCTTTGAGGAGTGGCTTGCCTTTCTTTGGCCTGTGCACTCCTATAGGTGGTCCATATTCATCCATTTTCTTCATATAATTCTCTGTCTGCTCCCAAACAGAGAATTGCCCACAACAGGAAAATCCATGGCCTTAGACTGGGTATCCTGTGACAGGGTAGTACATCTGAGCAAGCCATTCTGCGAAGTGCCACAGATGTAGCCATGACCCTTGATGACACATCATTAGAGTCTACTGCAGCATGAAATTGCACCTTGGATGCCTCAATACCATCCGCAGCCACCTGTTCCAGCTCCCTGGCAAGCTGGTCAGGGACCTGTTTTGCTAGGGCCAGTACAGTAACCCATCGGGATTTCTGGTACCTAGCAGCATAAGCCATATAATTTGCCTGTCTGAGTCCTAAAGATGCTACCATGTACTGTTTCTTTGCCATGGCATCCATCCTCCTGGAGTCCTTTTCAGGAGGGTACGAGGCTAGAGGAATATTTGCCTTGTCACAGGCTGCAGCCTGCACCACCCCCACATGGCTGCATTGCTGAGTGAGGAACTCCATATCAGTGCCTGATAATGTATACCTCTTGTCCATCCTTTTATCAACAGGAAGTATAGAGTGAGGAGTTTTTAGAATTTTTACTGTCTGTTTCCTAAAAGATTTATGCAAGGGAATAGACAGTCTCCTAGACTCTGGAATATCCATCATTTCTACATAATCAGGCTCCTCTTGGTCATCAACAGCTTCCTCAACAGGGAGTGGGAGAGTTTCAGCAACTTTCTTATAAAACATAAAATGAGAAGGGGACTCAGATAGCCTAGGGGGAGAAACCCCTAACGGTCTGTCTGGAGAGATGTCCGGTTCAATGGGCACATCCAGACCTTCAAAATCACATTCACACTCCTTATACTCCTCCTCCCCTTCCTCCGGTTCATAAAAATCCTCAAAATCATAATCTTGAACCGGTGGAACCGGCCGAACCGAGCGCTTCCCTGATGGTGTCGGTTCGGACGGAACCGGGGAAAGTGACTGGACAATTTGAATTGCTTTAGCTATTTCCTCAGCGGTTGGAGAAAGAACTTTGGCTCCACTAGCTGACTTTCTAGTCCTTTAGTTGGAACCGGCTCCTCAGAGCTGGCTCTTCGCTTGCCCGAGGAGTATCGCCCTGCTCAGGAGGGCACTCCTTCTGGATCGGCTGGAACCGAACCGGGCTAGCCATCCGGGTCAGCGAACTTTTGACCTCCCTTTCCTGAGCCTACCACTCTCTTTCCACGGTGGCAGCAGGAAAATTCTGCCTAAATCTGGCAGTCTGCATTGGGTGGTCAAACCCAGACAATATACACAGGTGGTGTGTGGGTCAGCCTTAGCAAAGGCTTCCCCACAAACACCACAGTGCTGAAACCCAGTGGGCCGGTTTTCTTTGGGTTTCTCAGACACAGTGCCAGCCTAACCAAACTTGCCCGTTAATGGCAATCCGCCAAGCAAGACTCTCTTATCGGTTCCCAACCGTGTCACGGGTCGTGGAAAAAACCGTAATGAAATCCGTTTTTTTTAGAACCGATAAGAACCGGGAACCGCACTCTAAATAAGGACTAGAAAGTTTTTAAAAACAACCTGATCGGTTCAAACTGAACCGAAAAACACGTTTACAAGTTCCACACAGAAAAAATGAATGTAAGCCTATCTATTACTTACAATACCACAGACAGAGCTTGAACCGACCGGTTGCGGTTTAATTTCAGTCAAGAAACCAAAAAATAATACTTTTTAACCGACAAACGAACCGAGCAGAAGAAGAAATCTCCGGAGCGACTGTTCAGTGAGGCGGAGTAAAGAATCTGACAGTTTGAGTTTGAAGAACAACAGACAGAGTTTTCAACCAAGCTCGCGCTCAGGGTTCCATGCCTGGCATGGAAAGTTAACTCTTTCACCTACGGAGCAGTTCGAAGGTTGGGACTCACTGCATATGTCATAATATAGCAAGACTTCATGTTGTTTGAAAGGGCACCTGGAACCCACAGGCACAGGGAAGGTGTGGGGAGCCACAGCCACAGTGCAGAAGGGGGAGTGCCACACAGCACTGAGGCCACAACAGTTAGGTGTTCCCGGTGCAGGGGAAGTAGCAGCCAGGACAGCGGGGGAACACAGAAACAGCTGCCGGGGGGGTGAACACAAGCCAGGGACATGGCCAGTGCCACCATCCAGCTGGAGGCAGTAATGAGGGGGGTGAGAAGGCGGGCAGCAGGGGGGCGCGGCCGTGGAAGGGCCCGTCGGCGGTATGCCCCCAACAGGCAGTACCGAGCCCACACCAGCTTCGAGCTGTACAATGATACTAAGATCATGGGCTGGTACCGCCTGAAATCGGGCAATTCTGAGGCGGCTCTGTGAGCTGTGCAGTGATGTGATGTGATGCAGGCACCCACACGACGGAGCCATGCTCTGTCAGTGGAGACTAAAGTGACAGCCTGCATGTGCTTGCTCACCACGGGTACCTTCCAGAGACCAACAGGGGACACCACAGGCATAACCCAGTCGGCCTCGTCACGCCACCTCACCCAATTCCTCAGCGCACTGCTGCCACATGCTGCAGAGTACATCCATTTCCCCAGCACACTAGCGGAGCACAAAGCAAACATACAGGAGTTCAACAGGGGTAGCACGTATGCCTGGCGTGCTTGGGGCAACAGACTGCACCCATGTGGCCATCCACACACCACCTGGCCCCGAGGGGGCCGCATATATGAATCGGAAGGACTATGCTAGCATCAACTGCCAGGTGGTGTGCGATGCCAGGGGGCGCATAATCAATGTCTGTGCCACGCACCTTGGGGGAGCACACGATGCCTTCATCTGGCACCAGTCGGCACTGTGCCACAGATTCGAGAGTGGGGACATCCTCACTGGCCACTTAGTGGTTGAGTATGCAAACCACACGGACAAACTTAGGGCTTGGGAGGGGCATGGTCAGAGGTGACATGGGTAGTGGCCTACATGGCCCGGGGCAGGGTGATGCTGATCACCAAACTAACTACCACCCTCTGCACACAGGTGACAGTGGATACCCACTCTGTCCCTGCCTGCTCACACCATACCGGCGGCCCACGACCCCATCGCAGCAACGCTACTAAGAGCACATGCCACCACGCAGAATGTCATCAAGTGGGCTGGTGTTCGGTATGCTGAAGGCACGCTTCCGCTGCCTGACACCTCTGGCGGTGCCTCTACAGTACAGCCTCAAAGGCCTGTGGGCTGTTCTCAGCCTGTTGATCCTGCACAACATGGCCAACAAATATGGGATAGCCATACAGGTCGAGAGAGGGGAACAGCGATGGGGATGATGAGGACGCCGGTGACAATGGTGATGTGCGGCCCCCCTGGGCAACGGGACCCCGACTGCTCCGGCTGGCACAGCTGCACCAGGACACCATCACGGAGGAGCACTTCAGCCAACCCAGGTAAGTCATAGGGCCATGTGCAATCACCAGTGGCAAAGGCACAACCCACAAACACGCATGGACACACACCAGGGGTGCATGCCGTCAAGGGAAGTGGCCAGGCATGGAACCACACACACCACCAGGGATGGGCGAGGTCTAACATGGCACGTGGTCACACACACACACACACCTCACCAGACACGCACAAAGAGTAGAAGGCACGCCGACCCAGAACACCACCCCTAGCCACACGGAAGTCCACAGACCACCACGCCCACTGCCTGTCATTGTGCGTGTGTCAGATGCTGGGCACCATTGCACACTGGCGTACAGTGCAATGCAGGCATCATCATGCACACGCAACTGCGGACAGCAGCCGGGAGGGTGTGAGATGGACTGTGTGTGTGCGTAGCCAGGTACCCACCATGCATTGCCCTATGAGTGACACAATGCGACAGGGCAGCATCAGACAGTAGCCACGCTGGGAGACAGGTCAGCATGCGCCCACAGTGCTCCGCCACCACGGATGTGGGCGGCCCGCGAGACCCGCCAGCAGTGACAGGCTGACCACTGGCCTCATGGGGTGGCAGCGATGGTCCCAGGGGTTCCACTGCGTGAACGCCCCTGCTCGCCGTAGGGGTCTGCAGCACACCGAACATGCCAGCGCCAGGCGTGGCTTCAGGATGCCCACAGCTGAACCCGTGTCGACAAGGATGGTGTCGTACGATGCCAGGAACGTGGGGTGGACATTGCACTGGTTGTGGTGTTCGCTACGCATGGGCAAATAACTGTGTGCCACTGTGGCCATGGCAGCTGTGATTGTCTGTGTCAGCCTGTCAATGTCAGCGGTCACATCCTCCCACATCCGGTCCATCCCTGTCAGGAGCAGAGCAGTTTCTCTGCTGCAATGCTCCTCTGCCTGGCGCAGAGCCGCACTCAGTGCATCCACCGCCATCACAAGCCGCATCTGCTGATTGACTGATGCTTGCAGTATGCGGGTGTGCTCATCCAAGAGGTCGTCTGCCTGATCAGCATGCTGTCCCTCAGGGTGTTCGCGGCCTGATGCTCATCACCCTTGAGGGTGCGCTGCATACCAGGGCCAGGCCTGGCATGTCCACAGGCGGTGCATGCGCGCCCCTGACACTGTACCCCCATGACCACTGGCCGACTGCTGATACTGCCCCTCCGGCTGCCGCTCCCCAGGGCTCAATGGTGCCACCGCAGTGGCCGTAACAGTCCCAGTGTCCTGTACACACACCACAGCTGCCACGCAGGCCTCCACGGCGGCACCACCCACAGCCATGGCCACGATGTAACCTGCTCTGTGGCCATCCTGTGGCACACATGTATCACTGCCCATGACGTTAGCGACATCATCATCGGTGACAGATCCGGCACCAGCCAGAGTCTCAGCATGCTGGCATCCGTGGATGCTGGCACGCTGGGATACGGGCAGGGCCTCCTTCGCACCTGCTCCACTAACATCAGTTTGGACGCGTATTCCTGTGGAGGTGGATGGGCCCTCCTCCATCTCCATCTGACCGGCCTCAGTGGAGAAGCCCACCACCGCTGACCCATGCAGACGCTCAGGAGCTGTAGGGGAAAACTAAGTCATGTTACTGCATGTGACCTACCCTGCCCCCCCATAGACAGACCATGACCTACCATGCAGTGACGGGCTACCACCCGAACACCCTCAATGGCGCAACGCTGCATGCTGCCAGCAAACCTCTCCTCCTGTGGGGTCAGGCGTAGCACCTCCGGCTGTCCCCCACCTGTCGCAGACCGTGCTGCCCTGATGGCAGCCACCTTCTCCTTAATCCTCCGCCTGTCTATGCCCATCTTCTTCTTGCACTCCTGCACGGAGCGCTGGTGGCTGCCATGCAGGTTTACAGCATGCGCCACTTCCTCCCATGCAGCAGCACGGGCCTGTGGTGTTCCCTGGCGTCCGCTGAGAAGCGGATCCTGGTCTAGGTAGGCCTCAAACAGGGCATCCGTCTCCGCCTTTGTGAAATTTGGCCTCCTCCCACGACTCTGGTCCTCTTCCTCCACAACACGCTCGGTCATGATTCAGCCTGTGAGAATGACAGGTGTTACCTGTGACTGTGCAGTCCCATGCATGTCCCAAAATCCACAGTCCACACTCCCAAACAGCATGCAACTCGCCAATAGACTGCAGTAACCGACTATAGCCAGTGCACAATGTCGCATTCTTTATACGCTGCTAACCCATGCAAATGAGGTGAGGCGCATCTTTAAGTGGATGCAAATGCAGTGACTGCGCCACTGAATGGCTGATTAGCTGATCTGCATATGCCAGCTGAATATCGCGCTGTTGCGCTTTGCGCAGTTGTGTTGAAAGTGCTGAGCCAAGGGCACAGTTCTGTGACACGTGCAGTACACACCTAACTGCGCATGCCCGGGTTGATGACGTAGGCGCCTGCCATGCTGCTGACGTGCTGTGCGCGGGAGGCAATGCAGAGCACGGCCACCATTGTGCCAGTGGCGCTACAGCGCTGTTCACCTATATGGCGCTGTGGCACTGGGGCGTCGTAGGCACACTGGGGCAACAGCACGGTAGGCCGCTACAGGAGGTGGCACACAGGCACCCAATCGCGCTACACGCATTGGGTTCCAATCGCGCTGTGGCTGTCCGTGCGCCAGAGACCCTTGACCCTGTGCCCGACCTTTGCCCCCTAGGCGCCATGCATCAGGCATGGGTGCACCACTATCGTGCTGTTCGGTGACAGCGTGATAGGGAATGGCAGCACTGTACCGCGCAGCATCTGCACGTGGCAGAACCGCACTGCAGAGCGCCATTTTGACTTAACTGAGCAGCAGAGATGGCACGGAGGCGTGCTGTGCAGTGGAGCCAGGTGAAGCTGGCAAACCTGGTTGCCACTGTGGAGCCACATGTTGGCCCTCTATTTGGGGAGGCACCCCTGGACAGGGCCATGAGTCAGGTGTGGCAGGAGGTGGCCGACGCCCTGGTGGAGGCCACCGGTATGGGGTGGACGGCAGAGCAGTGCCGCCACCGATATGGGGACCTGAGGCGGAGGGAGCCGGACCTGCTTGCCTGCCTGCAGGCATGTGCCAGGAGGGGCACGGTGCCACAGCCAGGTAGGTGCAACATCCATACTACTTTTATCGCTCCATACAGGTATCACGGTTGCATGTGTCCAGCACATGGGGAGGGGCCGTCCGTGTTGGCCATGGTGGTGTTATCAGGGTGTGGGGTGGGTGGGTCTGGCTATGTGGGACTGCACACACATGGGGCCGGGGGGGGACTTTGCTACAGGATTGTACTGATGTTCCTCTCTCCATGTTTGCACCTTAGACCCAGAAGAGCGCAGGCTGGCGAGGGAGAGGAGGCGCCGCCAGAAGGACCATCGGGCCGGGAGGTGTGAAGGTCCGCAGAGGCGCAGGGACCAGCCTGATGATGGTGAGTGCCTTACATCCATGATTACTATTGCATGCTGTGTAACAGGGCGGGCAGCAGGGCATAGCCACTATCCACTGGCACCACTGCCATGCACGCAACTTGTTACAGTCAGCACTGTCCAGTGGCACTGCGTGTCTGGGAGTGCGTCAATGGTGGTCCATGCATGCACCGGGCACATGGCTGGTGCCACTGCCTTCACACCGCATAGCCAAGTCACTGCACGGCCACGGTGGTGCTGTGCAGGACATGAGCGTGGTGTGTACAGTGGTCCACATGGCTGTGGCTGCCTGGGTAGGCAGGTCTTGTGGACACGGTCACTGTGGGTGGTCGACACCCCATCACAGGCGGGCATGGCTGTATGCTGCGGCACAATGGGTTTGTTGTAGGGGCTGGACAGTCACACGTATTGACTCTGCCCCTTGTCCTAGGTGAATAACACTGGATGGCCCTGGAACGGGCCATACAAGAGATTCTGCAGCTGGCACAGGCGCCCTGGCAGCGTTGGAGCGTAATGGAGCGGCATGGGGTCCGAAGGAGGGAGAACCGGAGGCGCCACAGGAGTGGAGAGCGGGCACAGAATAGGCCCTCCATGACCCCGACACCATACCCTGGACCCACCCTCACACTCTTCTTCCCTCTCCCATTTGTACACTTCTGCCCCATGCCTGCCTCTACCTGGTTTAGGCCCTTCCCCCACCCTTGTATATATTTGCTACATATGTTTCAGAGTTCTTATATTTTAATATATACATTTTGTTATAACAACTGTGGTGGTCTCTGATTTGCAGCGGGCTACAGGTGCTCAGCTGCAGTGGTGTGCAAGGCGTCAGAGGTGGTGCACGCATGGGTGTGTGTGCAGAGGTGAACCGCCTATGGTGTGGGCAGGGGGATCAGTCACTGTCTGCGGTTTGTGTGTTGTACTCTGTGCACTGGATGCCTGTGTGCAGTGGTCCATGGGGCCTGCACTGTGTGCTTGGCACCCCTGTCAGACCATCCATGGCCTGTGCAGCTGACACCCTTGCATGTCTGTGATATGCACGGTCTGCTGGCGTGTCAGTGGTGGCTGCTGTGGCCATTGCTGGGACAGGATGTGTCCTTGGGAGGGTGTGCAGGGTGCTGTACTGCTGGAGGTGGGGTCCGGGGCATGCCCTGTCGCATGTGGGGTACCTCGTGTGCTGATGCATGGTCGGTCTCTCAGCTGCACCTCAGGGGGGACATGCAGGGCGGCACTGCGTATGCATCTGTTGCATCACTGTCTGCTGCCGCCCGCTGCAGGGTGTCCATGGTGGGGCTGCCTTGCATGGCTCCATGGTGCACAGCGTTGCACTGTCACAGTGGGGGTGGTGGCACGCATGGGGTGTCCTGCACTGTTGGGTGCTACTCCTGGGCAGGGTGTATGGGGATCACAGTGCAGGTGTGCTCTGCATTGGTGGGATGGTGTGGTATGGGGTGGTCGGCCATCCTTGTGTGCCAGTCACAGCTTGCCAGGGGTGGATGGGGCACCATGGCCCGGCTGTGGGTTTGGTTGCTGGTCCTCATGGGCCAGTGGTTAGTTCCAGCCTCCCCAGTTGTGCAGTGCATGGGGTGTGGGGGGACGATGTCTGTTCTGCTGTGTGTTCCTCTGCCCATCTGTGGCATGGGTGGTGGGCCCCTGCATCCCTGGTTGTGCTGTTGCATTGCTGCCCTGCTGCTGGGGGGCGTCCCTGGTCGTGGTATGGCGCATCTGGACTGCTCAGCTGAACATCCCTTGTTGCGCTATGGCGCATTAGATATGCTCAGCTTCACCTCCCTAGTTGCACTATGTTGCGCTATGGCGCAGGTGGTGCGATATTCAGTCGTCGGCCGTAGGCGCATCTTGGCCTGCGCAGTTTTTGAATATCGCGCTTCTTGCGCATGGGCGCAGTGGACTTGCGCTTGCTCCTGCTGTTGTGCACTTTTTGGGCGCAGTTTGAATATCTGGGCCAAAGAGTTTAAACAGTTTCAAACATATAAACACATAAGCACATCAATAACTGTTCCCTTCCTTTGGATTCCTTATATATAAAAACAGCGTCATATTTTAACAGACTTCATACGCTGATCAATGCACAGATCATATACCTCCTTGGTAGTCTAGTGGCCCCCCCCCAAAAGAGCAGTGGCATCACTGTGGTGTTCTCTCCTGCTGTTCCTGCTCCTGCCGATGTAAATTGCACATCTCTTGAATCCCTGGTAGTCTAGTGGCTCCCACCCCTCCAAGAGAGTACTCTCACCCGATGTAAAATGCATGTCTCTTCTGCGCTTGGTAGTCTAGTGGCTTCCCCCACCAGCATGCATAGCTCGGCATACTCGGCGACGAGTGCGACGGGAGCAATTTGACCACGCGATGAAAGAGTGAACAGCAAACTGTCCCAGCGCCCAAATGTCTGCAATGATTTGTCCGGGGACGTAATGGCCATACCCCGTTGTGATAGGTCTACCAATCCTTTCTCTTTAATGAGATTTGTAATTCTATGTTGCAGTAACCGTTCCACTAGTTTCTTATGACCGAAGTCAGACTAAGTACAATAATACCTGTCAGTGTGGTAGACAATATACTGAGACTTGTGGGCGAATGGTTCGACGCCGCAGGCGGAGGGCCTTATAGCCCCTGGAAGGTCTGTATAGCCCAATACCGCCCACCCTGGAGGGTATTATTGCGCTTAGAAAATGGGCCACTTTATTACTTTTGTTTAAAAAATATTTATTTTTAAGTTTAAGTGATGAAACTCTTAGCAGACTCATTTATTTTCTAATAAAATAGTCCCTCCACCTACTGTTTTTTTTTTTCAGCTGCCCAATGTTATCATGGGAATTATAGTTTGTTTGCGGGAGGCTGTGTAGCTGACCATGGACAATGGCAGGAGAGAGAGAGAGAGAGAAAAAGTCTCTCTCCAACAGCATTACAAGAACGGGAGTGTGCCTGTTCCAATTTTTTTTTTTTTTTTTTTTTTTTTTTACACAGTACTTTTACACCAGTTACTGCAGTTAGTGTACATCTGCCCCATTTCCCCCTTCCTCGGTGATACCACGCTGACGTCTTGAAAATAAGACACGGGTCATTAGATAGCATAGTTTAACTGACCACAAGTCCTTCACTTGACTGCTTTTTACTACCTGATTTTTTTTCCCGATCCTTCTCTTTTCTGTTCACTGTCTCCTTCACGAGCCCCTCAATCCATGGCATGTTTTTTTTTTTTAAATAACAGAAGGCATTCAAGGGAGATGGGTCAGTAGGCAGCTTGGATTATGGGCACCAGTGAAACATCGGGAACGGCGTGGGAGCACTCAGTCTCTGCCTGCGATCAACTCAGAGCCAGCACAATTTTCTCATTTTCCACCCCTAAATAACTGTTTTACTAAAGCTTTCTGTGATGAACGGGATAGAGAGCTGAGAGAGTGGAGCCTGTGTGAGTGGGAGAAAGTTGTTTTCAGTGGCGCATAGTACACGATGTGCTAGCAGTACAGTTTTAAATGTCAAGAACATTTAAAATTAAAGCTGCAGGCAAAGAGAGGCCAGCAACGTTTTTGTTTAAGCAGATTACTGATGCTTAGGTGTAGATTTGGGGCGTCAGATAGAGAGAGAGAGAGAGAGAGAGAGAGAGAGACTGTCCTGTATTACTTACTGTGGAATCGCCATTAACGGAGAAGAAAAAAATGGTGTTCTGCCAGTTCAAAATTGCCACTGCCAATTGATTGGGAGGGGGCTGGTAGAGGAAAGTTACGAGTGCTACCGGAGGAGAGTCTGTTTTCAGGAACGTGGATAAGGAGAAAAACAGGATGTCTGGTTGTGGCATAGGCTAAGCTTGAGGGGAGATGATTGAAGGGCTGGGTGTCAGCTCTCGCTAAGGGAGAGAAAAAATGGTGGATATTTACAAATCAACATTCCATTGGCACATTTACATTGTTTATCAGGTCAGTTGGGACTGGCACCTTTTTATACCTGGGCTCTGTTGTCTGATAGATGCCCACCTTGCCAGGGCTATCAGCCAATCAGAGCCCGGGCCTTTCTTTGCCCATTTTCTAATTGGTCTATAACTGTCAACCTTAGTTTTGTCGCCACCTTTGAATATAGGTGTTATATTAGCTTCTTTCCACTGGGGGAAGAGTCTTACTTTCATGAACGGATACATTAAATAGTTTAGTTAATGGTCCTAAAAATACTGAGACTACTTCCTTTAAGAATTTAGGTGGTATTCCATCAGGGCCAGCAGAAAGTACAGTTACGTAAGAACTTACCGTAACAGTAGATCTTCAAGAGAGGGTTCTTGCAGCAGGTGATTAGGCATATAGGACTGAAGTTGGCAGCCAGGGCTCACATACAGAAAATTTCTAGCTAGCAGTCTCTGGCGGAGGATGCCCCCACGTCAGGCCACTCAACGCCAAGCGACGCCAGTATAAAGGGCGTGTCCCACACGCCTGCCTTCCAGTTCTTTCCCGCCAAAAGGCAAGACGAGAGAGAAGTGGATATTTCCCATTCTGGAAAAGGAGCTGAAAAGCTAAGGGGTGGAGGGCGGAAGCATTACCTACTGCAAGAGCCTCTCTTGAAGATCTACTGTTACGGTAAGTTCTTATGTAACTGTACTATCTTACTTCGAGAGGACTCTTGCAGTAGATAATTACATATAGGACTGAGCCCCAAGCAGTCTGGAACAAGAAGAAGCAAACAGGAGGAGGAAACTACCAAAAGTAGACCCTCTGGCTGTGAAGGTCTTGGAAAGGAGACCTTGCAAAACAGCTAACCCAAGCCCGCTTCACTTACGTAGAGGCACCATCCAAACTGTAATGTTTCAGAAAGGTATGAACAGAAGTTCAAGTAGCGGCTGCACAGATATTGGCCACTGACACATTCTTGAAAGAAGCAGCAAAGGCAGCGACCCTCTGGTGGAGTGGCCTCTGACTTGACCCGGCTGGGTCTTCTTGTACTTGTTATAATGGAAAGTGATACAATGAGCTAACCATTTAGACAGGCATTGCTTGGAAAGAGCATTGCCTTCTCTTTTATGAGCAAAAGAGACAAACAGCTGATCAGTCTTTCTGAGATCCTTCTTCCTGGAGGTGTAATATCTCAGAAACCGGTGAACATCCAGAGTATGCAAGAGGTACTCCCCTTGATTGGAGTGTTGCGTAAAGAAAGCAGGCACTCTATGGATTGATTCAGCGTAGATTCCGCTACCACCCTGGGGAGAAACTTAGGGTTGGCACACAGAGTCACACGTTCCTTGTGAAAAATCAAATACAGGATTTTACACTTCAGGGCCTGGAGCTCGGAAATCCTTCGAGCATAAGTAATGGCTACGAGGAAGAGAGTCTTCCACGAGTGGAACTTCAAATCTGCTGAGGCTGCTGGCTCGAAAGGAGGCAGAGTAAGCTTCTCAAGGATAAAATTCAGATACCAAGGAGGGGCAAGAACCTGAATAGGGGGTCTCAAGTGGAGGACCCCTCTAAGGAAGGTCTTAGAGACATCCAGCTGTGCAAACGTCATGTCTCCAAAAGGAACATGGTAGGCCGCCATGGCCGCCATGTGAACTTTCAAAGATGAATGACTGAGACCCAGATCAAAGAGGTGTTGCAAGTAATCCAGAAGCCGCCCAACAGAGCACGAGAAAGGCTTGAAATCTTTGGAAGCTGCCCAGATAGTGAACTGTTTCCATTTCATGGCATAGGTAGATCTAGTGGATGGCTTCCTGGCCTTCACCAGAATCTCAGCCACTACGGGGGAAACCCCAAAACGGGCTTAGGCTACGTCTGCAGGAGCCATCCGTGCAACTGCAGGGACTTGAGGCCTGGATGGACCAGGGTCCCCTGATCCTGGGTCAGCAAAATTCGCGACAGAGGAAGAGGAAGTGGAAGTTTCTCGGAATACTGATGCAGAAGAGAGAACCAAACTTGCCTGGGCCAGAAAGGAGCGATGAGAATCATACGAGCTCCTTCCGAGCCGAGTTTCTGTAAGACCCTCAGAACCAAGGGGATCGGGGGGAAGGCATAGACGAATCTTCCATTCCCGTCTAGAGACAGAGCGTCTCTCCAAAAAATGCCGTGCCCTGGAGCGAGTGAGCGGAAGGTGGGAAGCTTTGTGTTGAGAGGAGATGGGAACAGGTCTACCTGACGGGTTCCCCAGCGTAGAAGGATTTCGTCTGCTACCCCCTGATGGAGTTCCCACTCGTGTGCATGAGCAGACAACCGACTGAGGTGGTCTGCCAATGTGTCCTCGACCCCCGGGACGTGAAGGGCCGTGAGGTGAAGGTTGTGCTGCACAGCCCAATCCCTAATCCGCATCGCTTCCCTGCAAAGAGGGTAGGAACGAGTTCCTCCCTGTTTATTGATGTACCAAACTACAAACGTTATCCATTTGGACAGCTAGATGTCTGGTAAGCAAAAAAAGATGCAGAGCCTGAGGAGCATACAACACGACCCGAAGCTCGAGCACATTGATGTGGACAGATTTTTCGAGCTGGGACCAGGAGCCCTGGGTCCTGTGAGGCCCAAGATGGGCTCCCCAACCTTCTCCCGAGGCGTCTGTTGTCAGCGTCTGGGAGGGGGGAGAAAGGCAGAAGGGAACTCCCCAGCAAAGGTTCTCCTAAACCACCCACCATTGCAAGTCCTGAGCCATAGGGTTGGAGACCAGAACTAGTTGATCTAGGTCATCCACCAGCTGATCCCATTGAGACTGAAGCGTCCACTGAGAGATTCTCATGGGACTGTCGGAATAGCAGCCGCCATAAGCACGAGGAGGTGAAGGACCGACCTGACGCTGACCCGCCTGCGGCTGGACAACAGGTTGACATGAGCCTGGATTGATGCCACCCTGTCCAGCGGCAGAAAAGCCATGCCGGAGGTCGTGTCCAAGATCGCCTCGATAAACTGGAGCCTCTGGGACGGGATCAGGTGGGACTTGTCCTGCTTGACAATAACGCCCAGGCAGGCAAAAACCTGCAGGGTAAGGGAAAGGAAGCACAGGAGTTCCTCCCTGGATGAGGCCGTCAGGAGTCAATCATCCAGGTACAGGAAAACCTGCACCCCCTGGGTACGCAGGTAGGCCGCCACCACCGAAAGGCATTTGGTAAAAACTCAGGGAGCAGAGGAAAGACCAAATGGGAGGGCCTTGAACTGGTAGTGGTCCCCTGAAAAGCAAAATGCAGGTATCTGCGGTGGGAAGGGCGAATAGGGATATGCAGGTAAGCATCCTGCATATCCAGAGCACACAGCCACTGTCCCGGCCAAAGGAGGAGCAGAAGACACTGTAGAGAGAGCATCCTGAACCTTTTGTACTCCACAAACAAGTTCAGGGAGAGGAGGTTGAGAATCGGCCTCACCTCTCCTGACTTCTTCGGGACCAGGAAGAAATGGGAATAGTAGCCCGTCCCGTGAAGGTGTGGGGGTACAGGCTCCATCGCCTCTTTCACAAGGAGAGAGGATATTTTTTCCCAGACCAGAAGATGATGTTCTGGGGAGTACGACGACCTGGGCGGGAGGGGTTTCGAGGAGGTTTCCAAAGAAACTCTACTGAGTGTCCTTCTGCGATCAGCTGGAGCACCCAAGTGTCTGCAGTTATCCTCTCCCAGCCCGGTAGGTGGAGGGAGAATCTCCTCCCACCGTTCCTCTGGTAGCCCAGAGGCAGTGGGAGAGGAAAAGAGTCAGGAGGTGCTGAGGCAGCCGCCGCCGCTGAAGCCCCCGCTGCTTTTTGACGGGGAGGGCTTGGCAGCCGGAGGGGACCGACGTTTATTGGCCCGCTTTCCCTGAGGTTTCGCTTTCTGCCAAGGACGTCTGCGAAAGAGACGACGCTGAGCTTGAGGGGGTTTGTACAGAGAGTCAACCAACTTAAGTGCAGTACCCTTCTGCAGATCGGTGATTATGTCCTTGACATCGCCACCGAACAGCACAGAACCCCTGAAGTGCACGTTCTGGATAGCGGACTGCACCTGCAGGACCAAACCTGACAGTCGGAACAGGCGTAACGCCGCAGACCTACGGTGAAAGCTGAGCTCCAATCAGCAGCATCCACTGCATCGTATGTGGCACGGAGCAAGTGCCGACTGGCCGAACGCGCAGACCGGACTAGATCCACCACTTCCTGCTTCATCTGAGACTCAGGAAGGGAGTCCAATTTAGTCTCCACCTCGCTAAGGATCGCCTTCTGGTAGTCCCCCATATGACCAACATAATTCAGGGCCCTAATACCCAGAGTGGAAGAAGTGTAAACCTTCTTCCCGTACTGGTCCAGAAGGCGGGATTCTTTGTCGGGTGGTGATGAGCTCAAGTGCTTGGGGTTAGCAGTCCGGCCGTGAGCGGCACTGATCACGACTGAATAAGCTCGAGGGTGCGAAATTCAAAGAGTCGACACCCTCAGAAGCCTGATAAAACCTGTCTGACTTCCGAGGAAGAGGGGCTAATGCCAACGGTTGCTTCCAAATAGTGGAGACAAGATCGGCATGAGGCTCAATCCAGGGTGGCACCAGGGTTGGAGCAGTCTCAGGCAGATCCAGGTGTGCAGCGAGTTTCTTACGCTGTGGATCTGGCTCCAAGGAATGCCACTGATGAACTTCCTGGATTTTTCGCAGCAACTCCGTAAAAGAAGGATCCTCCGGAGGGAACTTCAGAGAAGTCCTCGGCCTGGGCTTATCCGAAGAGTGTGGTTCGTCGTCTAAGTCGAAACGACCATCAGAGTCTTCTGAGGTGTCTGAGGAGAATGAAGAGGGAGAAGACTCTTCCTCCAGATGCAGGGGAGGAACGGACCCCTTGGGAAGCCCCCAGGAAAGCGTATCCTGCCCTGCCCTGGAACCGGAGGGCTCGCCTCTGGTGTCCGGAGGTGGGAAGGGAGTCTCATCTCCGACGAGGGGTCCGGAACCGGGACCGGCATCGGAAGACGGCTCTCTACCTCCCTGGTGAGCTGAGCCTTGGCCTCAGCCCACCAGGAGGCTAGAGTCTCTTTCAAATCCACCGGCGGCTGAGGGGGTGGTGGAGAAGGAGGAGGGGGATACGGATATTGAGGGTATCGGTACTGTGCATATCCGTACCCCGACGGCAGGTAACCCGGTGTCGGGTAGTCAGGCCCCGTGTACTGCAGCATCGGATAGGCTGGCGTCGGGTACTGGGGCGCCGGATACTGCAGCCCTGGGTATGATGGCGGATAGGACGGGGTTGGATACCCAGGGACCGGGGGATCTGCCGGAGCAGACGGCCCCAGAAAATGCCCTGCAGGCGGGCCTGGAACAGGAGGCCCAGCGGGCGGCAGGCCTGGTGTAGGAACGGCATCTGGGAGAGGGATGTCGCCCGGCGTCGGCAAGACCACCGTCGGCGTCCGAGGGATCGACGTCAGCTCATCCGCCCAGCGAGGGAGAGACCTGACGGAGCCGCATCATCCTCCTCCATATCACCCGGAGAAGGAGGAGTAAATCCTCGGGTCAAGCTGGGAGAAGCTGGGGCCTCGGAGGGCAGCTAATGCTGTGGAGAGCCCGGGACGGCGGCCAGAACGTTAGGGTCCGGCGTCGGCTCTGAAGCCACGCGACCAGAGGGGCCGACGTTCGACTTACCGGCGGAGTCCGGGCAGACGTCAGAGGAGCCGTCGTCCAACTTAGCGGAAGCATCGCCCGAGGGAGGCTTCAGGCAACTTAGGGGCCGTGCACTGCCCCGAAGGGTCGAGCAACTTAGCGGCCTTCTCAGGGTGGACGTCAGAGGAGCCGACGTCCGGCTTACTGGAGCCACTCGCACCAGTAGGCCGCGCAGCAGCAGTCTTGCTGGGAGTGGATGCCTCCTTTGACCCGGAGGCACCCGAAGAGCCCGAGCACGAGCCAGACGGGTGGGTCGACGCCAGCTTGGAAGCCTCCAAGATGGCCACGTGGAGCGGTCCCCTGGGGGGACGTTACCTTGAGCATGACGACTCCAGCCGAAGTCGCAGTGGCCAAGGAAGAGAAGTCCCGGTCCCGGCGCTTCTCCTTGTCTTTCTTTTTACAGTAACCCTTGGGCGAAGTAGAGGCCTAACGAAGCTTCTTCAGTTCCTTTTCCATGGAGGTCATTTTCTTAAGGATGTGGGCCTCCAGGGACTTCTGCCTCCGTCTTCGGGTGGCGGTGTTGAACTTCAGGCAATGCTGGCACTTCTCCATGGGGTGATCCAGGCCTAGACAGAAGAGGCACTGGGAGAGTCCGTCCTTATGCGGGAGTTGGGCGCCACATGAGTTGTACTTATTCGTGTGCTCTGAGGGTGTAGGGGACGACATACACCGCAGAGATAACTGACAGAATTCGAGAAATCGAAGGAAAAACCGACGGTAAAACTACCGACGACAGACTGACGAACAGTTGAACTTAACCGTGAGGCGCTTACACAAGCGAACGGTGGGAAAGAACTGGAAGGCAGGTGTGGGGAACCGCCCCTTTATACTGACGTCACTTGACACTGGTCACCTGACGTGGGGGCGGTCCCCCGCCAGAGACTGCTAGCTAGAAATTTTTCCATGGGGCCCTGACGCCTGCAGTCCTATATGTAATTACCTACTGCAAGAGCCCTCTCGAAGTAAAATGTATTGGTTTTGATAAATCTTATAACAAATGAGACTTGTTATATAGTAAGGTCCATAAAGTTATCTTCATTTGTTGGTATTACATTTGTTATGGGTTCCTTAGGTTAGAATATACTTACAAAATAATGATTTAGTTCACCGGCAATATCTTTCTCGTTAGTAACAGTATCATTAGATGTTACTAGAGGACCCACAACCTTCTGATTGTCTTT
Organism: Neoceratodus forsteri; assembly: GCA_016271365.2. Classification (NCBI taxonomy): domain Eukaryota; kingdom Metazoa; phylum Chordata; order Ceratodontiformes; family Ceratodontidae; genus Neoceratodus; species Neoceratodus forsteri. Next base: position 279,774,621 of record CM028138.1, on the reverse strand, counting down.
CAGAGAGCCAACACAGTTAAAAAAATTGTGTTTTTTTTATTATCCTTTGTAAGTGTGGCTAGTTTTAGTTCAAATGCCGTTTTTGCTCTTCTGATGTTGGTTTTTATTTTGTCAATGATCTGTAACTATCCCAAGTTTTTTCATCTGGGTTTTTAGTATTTTTTTTGTAACGTTTTTCCTTTCTATTTATAAGTTTTTTGTTTTATTGTTCCACCATGAGGGTAATCTTTTATTATTATGATATTTTGTTCTTTGTAGAACCCATTTCGATACACAAAATAGAATTTTATCATTAATTTTTTTCCCAGGTATTCTCAAGATTTTGATCTTTTAATTCAGTTTCCCAATCCCACGTTGTTAACCAGTTTTTAATATTTTTATAACTAGCTTTATGGAAATCCCTCACCGTTGTGAAACCCTTGGTACTCTTCCCCTAGGTTTTTGTTTCCCAGGTGCATTACTTTGCACTTCTTTGCACTGAGTCTAAGCCGCCATACATTTGATCATTCCTCCAACCTTGCCAAGTCCCTTCTCATCCTTTCCACAACCCCCCTTTGTGTACCAACTCTGTTGCAGATCTTTGTGTCGTCTGCAAAGAGGCATACTTTTCCTTCCAGTCCTTCCACTATGTCACCTATAAAGACATTAAAGAGAACCGGTCCCAGTACTGAATCCTACGGTACCCCGCTAGTAAAGTACAGTTACGCAAGAACTTACCGTAACAGTAGATCTTCAAGATGAGCTCTTGCAGCAGGTAATACCATTAGGACTAAGGCCGGCAGGCATTTGGACCCCACGGAAAAATTTTCTAGCCAGCAGTCTATGTCGGGGGACCGCCCCCAACATCAGATGTGGTATAAAGGGGGCAGTCCCCCAGCACCATCTCAGTTCTCCCACCGGAGACCCAACTGAAGAAAAAACAATGGGAGAACCAAGAAGGGTCTCCTATCCTCAAAAAGAAGGAAAAAAAAAAAACTTGTCCCGGGGGCAGGAGGGTGGGAAAGCCACACGCTGCAAGAGCTCCTCTCAAAGATCTACTGTTATGGTAAATTCTTATGTAACTATCTCACTTCGAGGGGGAGCTCTTGCAGCACGTAATACCATTAGGACGGAATCCCAGGCAGTACCCAAAGAAAGACCCAGGTCAGAAGGGTGGAAGACAAGATATTAGCTGTAAGAAGTTAGGAGAGGACTCCCTGAAGGACCGCTAGGCCGAAACCTGCTCTGCTCCTGGATGCAATGTCCAGACTGTAGTGCCTAATGAAGGTGTGCACTTGAACTCCAAGTAGCGGCTGCACAGAGGTCCGCTGAAGATACGATCCTCAGGGAAGCAAAGAACTTAGCTACTCCCCTGGTGGAGTGACCCCCTACCAGTCCCGGTAAGGGTTTGTTGTGGTGCTGGTAGCAAAAGGTGATAAAATGGACTAGCCATTTGGTCAGTGTTTGTTTAGTCACTGAGGCCCCCCACCTTCCTGTGTGCGAAAGAGACAAACAACTGGTCTGTCTTTCTAAAAGAACTAATTCTAGCAAGGTAGTAACATAAGATTCTATGTACATCCAGAGTGTGCAACAACAAGGCCTCCCCTTTGTTGGAATGCTCTGGGTAGTAAACCGGTAGCTGGATGTCCTGATTCAGTGTGAACTCAGACACTACCTTCGGAAGAAACTTCGGATTTGTACACAGGGCCACCCTGTCCCCGTAGAGAACAAGATAAGGCTCTTTACATATTAAGGCCTGTAACTCGGAAATCCTCAGAGCTGAAGTAATGGCAACTAAAAAGAACGCCTTCCAAGAGAGAAGGCGAAGCTCGTAGGTTGCAGCTGGTTCAAAGGGGGGGAAAAGTGAATTTTTCCAAGACGAACAGGAGAGCCCATGGTGGTACAGGGTCTTGCCTGGGGGGTTTGATGTGCAAGATCCCTCTTAAAAAGGTCTTGCAGATGTCCAGCTGTGCCAGAGTTTTTCCACTGACTGGTGCGTGGTAAGCTGATAGAGCACAGAGACGCAACTTAATGGAAGAGTAGCTAAGACCCAAGTCCGACAGGTGGAGAAGATACTCTAGCACAGATTCCACCGGACAACTCTGAGGGTCCAGAGAGCGTGGAGCTGCCCATAAACAGTATCACTTCCATTTCATAGTGTAGGTCACCATGGTAGACTGTTTCCTCGCTGCCATGAGCACCTCTACCACTCTAAGGGACACTCCGAATCTGTCCCTGGCTAAGACTGCAGGAGCCAAGCATGCAGGTGCAGGGACTGCAGAGCCGGATGGACTAATGTCCCCTGCTCCTGGGAGAGCAGGTGTGTGGAGAGGGGCAACGGAACTGGTGGTTCCGATGCTGGCTGTTGCAACAACGGGAACCAAATCTGATGGGGCCAGAACAGTGCTACCAGTATCATTCTGGCCTCTTCTACCTGCAGCTTGGACAGTACCCTCTGAAGAGGAAAGGGAGGAAAGCCATAGAGGAACCTCCCTGCCCAAGAGAGGGACAATGCATCTTGCCAAAAACACCAGGCCCTGGATCTAGCGAGCAGAAATTGGGCAGTTTGGCGTTGTGTGGGGATGCAAAGCGGTCCAGTTCTGGCTGACCCCACCTTTCAAAGAGGTCTTCTATGACCTCTTGCTGTAGTTCCCACTCGTGGTTCTGAGACCGAGAGCAACTTAGGCTGTCTGCAAGTGCGTTCTGAATACCTGGAACATGGACTGCCGTAAGATCCAGGTCGTGGTCTACTGCCCAGGACCATACTCTCATGGCCTTTCTGCATAGCGGGTAAGAGTGTGTGCCCCCCTGATTGTTGATATGAAAGATCACAGGGGTATTGTCCACTGGACCAAGAGTGGGCCCGGGTGGATTATCCCTTGGAATGTCTGAAGGGCATACAGCACTGCTTTCATCTCCAGAAAGCTGATGTGCAGAGACCGTTCTATAGCATTCCATGAGCCCCTCATCTGATGGGCAGTCAGATGTGCTCCCCAGCTTAGACCCAAGACATTCGTAGTGAGGATCACTGGAAAGGCAATCCAATGTTTATGTGGACTGGGTTTAGCCACCAAGTCAGGGATCGACAAACCGCCTTTGAAGCTCGAATGAGCCGGTCCAGTCTGTCTGTGCTCTGGTTCCACTGAACTCTGAGGTGCCACTGCAGGATCTTCATGTTCAACCGTGCAAACGGGACTGTGGCTATAGCCGCAGCCATGTGATTAGCAATTGAAGAACCACCCTTGCCGTAACCAGGTGTGAAGTATGCACCCTGTGAGCAATTTCCCTTAGCCTCTGCGCCCGATCTGTAGGCAAGAAGGCTTTCCCTTGGACAGTGTCCAGGACCGCTCCTGTGTACTGTAGCCTTTGAGTGGGCCATAGGTGCGACTTGGACAAGTTCAGGGTGATGCCCACAGACTGAAACATCCTGACCGTTTCCTCCAAGGACCTGGCTAATTGGCCCTCTGACTGAGCAGTGATAAGCCAATCATCCAGGTAAGGGTAAACCAAGTGACCCTTTCTCCTGAGGGCCGCAGCTACTACTGCCAGGCACTTGGTAAAAACCCTTGGTGCTGACGAAAGGCCGAATGGTAGGACCCTGAATTGACAGTGTTCGCCTTGGAAGATGAAGTGCAGGAACTTCCTGTGGGATGGCAGGATCTTGATATGCATGTACGTGTCCTGCATGTCCAGGGAGCAGAGCCAGTCTCCTTGATGGAGCATGGGCAACAGGCTTGCCAAGGTCACCATCCTAAATCTCACGTACTCAATATAATTGTTTAGCTGACTGAGATCCAGAATAGGGCAGCAGTCTCCAGTTTTCTTTGGAACTAGAAAAAAAATGGGAGTAAAAACCTTTGCCCCTCTGAGCAAAGGGACTCTCCTGGATGGCCCTTTTTTCTAGCAAGGCCTGAATTTCTGTCTGCAGAAGGAGGGCATGGGAGGTTGAACAGTGGGAGGGGACTAGAGGATTTTCCGGTAGAATGTGAGTGAACTCTAGGGAGTAACCTCTCTCCATTATCTGTAGGACCCATTGGTCTGACGTTATATTGAACCATCCTGACAGGTAGAGGGTGAACCTCTCTCCTACTGCCTCCCCCTACAGTTGCTGTGGGAGAGGGAGGGCTGGTAGGGAGTCATGCTGTAGTGGAGGGGTTGGGCAGGGAAGGTCTTGACGCTTTGGGGTGCTTGGGGCACTGGGCACCTGAAGGGACAGGGTGGCATGTCTTTCAAAGGCTCCCTATTGCTGAGGTTGCCATTTCCCCTGTTGTCCTTGTTTACGAAAAGGATGACGACGACCAGTCTGAGGCTCCAACCTATACATTTTGTGGACCTCAGACACTGCTTTCCCTATGTCCCGTAGGCCAATGATCACTTTTTCTGCCTCCTGCCCAATGAGGACAGGACCCTGGAAGGGAGCATCCAAAATAGCATCTTGGAAGTCCTGGTGAAACCCTGAAACTCATAACCAGGCATGCCTCCACATGCGTGTTTATCTACATCCATTACTGATTGAATAAGGGCTAGGAGTTCTGCTTGTCCCTCAGATTCTGGCTGAGCCTTGGCCAGATCCATGGCCTTCACCCAGAGAGATTTCTGGTAGGTCACCATGTGGGCCAGAAAATTTAGCAATCAGATCATACCAGTGGCTGAAGTATAAACCTTTCTACACATGTGGTCCAGTTTCTTAGACTCTGGGTCAGGAGGTTGGGCACTCATATGTCTGGGCTGTTGTGCCCTGCCATGAGCTGCTGTTAGCACCATGGAGTCAGCTCTTGGATTTTCCCCTAGAAAGGGCTTCACTTTTGGAGTCCTATAAAACCTGTCTGCTCTTCTTGGCACTGCTGGCGTAGTTGCCAAGAACCTTGTGACGTCTTGGAAAGGCTCCACCAATGGGGGAAATGAACAGTGGCTTAGGGTCAGTAGCCCCCAAAAAACTTAGCTAAGCGTCGCCTTTCTGGGTCCAGGTCCTCCGTATCCCACTGGTGCAGGGCCTGGATGTGCCACATGATGTCCAAGAAAGACGGATCATCCGGTGGGGATCGAGGGGAATTTCTTGACCCTGGAAAAGGGATAGGCAGCTCCTCCTCTGACGAATAATCTGAGGAGGAGTCTCCACCGTCCTCATCGGAGGATGACGGCAGACGTCCACTGGAGGATGGCACAGATGACAGGTGTCGTTTTCTGCCCTAGAACCTGGCGTCTGCTGGTCCTCGTCCTCTGGCGTCTGATGGTCTTTTGGTGAGGGAGGCGGTTTGGAGGATGGGTCCCTGGGTAGTGGCTGCACCAGGGATGGGTCCCTGGGCCTATGGAGCATATCCCCTTTGACTGTGTTCCACCATGAAGTGAATAGTGCCCCGACATCCGCTAAAGGGACTGGGGGTGGGGGCGTTGGGTTCGATGGACCAGGCATCAGGCCTTGTGGACCTTCGGGGTTGGTGCCCGACCTGGAGGCACCTCTTCTGCAGGTGTCTCTGGCAATGGGTCTGGCTCTATCCCTGAGGCAGATCCATCTTCCGGCCAGGCGTCTGGCCTATTGGGCGCAGGACGCCTTGTGTCCTTGGGCGACTTGTCCTTAGGCGCCGAGTCAGACGCCTGATCTTTCGGGGCTAACAGCCACTTTTCGGCCAGGGGCATTTGGTCATGATCCGAGGTAGAATCGGACAGACCAGTGGTCAGCCTGCGGTCAGAAGCAGACATTTCCTTGTCAGGAGGGGTAGGCGTCCAGTGCCTGACGACCTCCCAGCATCTGGTGGAGTCGTCCTGTCTTTTAAGTTTGTCTGACGAACCACCGTGTTTTCTGGATGGTGTCAGAGGACTTGCCCGAGGCAGATGCCTGTCCCTCTTGGGTCGACCCATGGGAAGACTTGTGGGGTTGGTGGGCCAAGGGGACTTGAGCAGACGAATGCCCTGTGGAAGAAGACTCCCTACCTTTTTTGTGGGACGAGGAGGATGTCTTCTTGGAAGTAGTCCCCGAAATAGCAGTGGCTCCTGGGGGGACCGATTCTGACCTCCCGCCAAAGGCAAATGAACCAGAAGTTCTCTGGTGGGGGGGACTTTGGGCAGGATTCTGACCTAGCCATTTCTTTCTCCCGATGCTGGTGTTTCACTCCTGACTTCTTCTCCTTCAGGGGGACTCCCAAGTTGATAAAGAACTACGTCATGAGTGGGACTTCTGCATGGTGGCCACTTGTTTCTCCAGAAGATAAGCTTTTAGCGTGTTAGCACGTCAAATTCTGGACTTGCTGTTAAATTTCTGGCAGTGTGGGCAATTGTTGGGCCGGAGGTCTGGGCCTAGGCAGATCAAATGGGCAGAGTGGCTGTCTCTCGCCAGGATCTGCTTCCCACACAGACACTTCGACTTCCGTTGCGAGGTAGGCGAAGAAGACATGCAATACTGCTGAAAAAAGGACAACTTTAACTAATTGAGTGAAGGTGCGAAAAAAGTCAGTCGACTGCGAGACTGAGACGTCCGTGGTTCCGATGTAAGCGGGTCGACGGCGGGACAAGAACTGATATGGCGCCAGGGACCCGCCCCCTTTATACCACGTCTGACGCTGGGCGGAGCCAACGTTGGGGGTGGTCCCTTGCCATAGACTGCTATCTAGACAATGTTTCCATGGGGTCCTAACACCTGGCGGCCTTAGTCCTAATGGTATTACCTGCTGCAAGAGCTCCCCTTCAAAGTGAGATCCCCCTTTTCTTCGCAGTGGACTCCATTTACTATTAACCTCTGCGTCCTATTATTCAGCCAATTTTTTTATCCAAGTTACCACCCTGGGACCCACTCCCAGGCTGTCTAACTTGTTTATTAATCTTTTGTGTGAGACTGTGTCAAATGCCTTGCTAAAGTCTAGGTAGGCCACATCCACAGCCCCTCTCTGGTCTACTACTTTGGTCACCCAGTGAAAGAAACCTATTAGATTTGTCTGACATGATCTTCCCCCTTTGTGAATCCATGTTGTCTTGGGTCCTGTGCCCCACTGGCCTCTAGGTACTCAACAATTCTTTCTTTCAGAAGGGATTCCATCATCTTCCCTATCAATGAGGTCAAACTAACAGGTCTGCAGTTTCCTGCCTCTACCTTGCTCCCACTTTTGTGAAGGGGAATCACATCCATCCTCCTCCAATCTTCAGGTACCGCACCATCCTCCCATGATTTGTTAAAAAGGGTAGTCAGTGGTGTCACTAGTTCTCCCCTTAGTTCTTTTAGAATTCTGGGGTGAATCCCATCAGGACCCATTGCTTTGTCCACCTTCAGTTTTAGGAGTTCTGTCAGGACCCTTTCTTCTGTGAATGGACTGATATCGACCCCCCTATCCAGAGTGCTTCTACTGTTTGGTTTAGGTACCTCCCCTCTTCTTTTGTGAATACTAAGCAGAAGTATTCATTCAGTATCCCTGCTTTTTCACCGTCACCCTCTGCCCATCTCTCTCCCCTTTTATTCAGCCTCACTATCCCTCCCTTGGTCTTCCTTCGCTCCGTAATGTACCTATAAAAGGTTTTATTCCCCTTCTTAACTGAGTTGGCTATCTTTTCCTCGGTTTGAGGATTTGCTATTCTGACTGCCGTGGGTAGCTATAAGGGTGTGCTCCATGCTCTGAGCACATTTGCTTACATTAGGAGCTCAATTTTTAAATCTAAACTTAGTTCCACTGTGCTCCTGCAGTGCACTAGGAGCATGGTCCATTCTGCATCACTGATCATTGTGCCGAGCCTGTACTACATCTACATGTCACAGAATGACTTGCCCTGCCTTGTCCATACTGACCATCAACACATCTTTCTTCAAGGTTTTTCCTGACGTCGGTGATGTGCATCTGCAGGGCGGCCACGGTCGTGTATTTTTTTCTTTTCAGCCAACTCTCTGGAAAGAGCAGGATTCTATTGTGTTGGAAAATGGAGGTGTAGGTTCTACTGGAGTAGCAGGTTTGTGGATGTAGCAAAGACAAGAGTCGATTCTCTGAGGCAGGCACTGCACAAGCCAGCGAACGTTAGGGTTACCAGTGGTGGTCAAGACAAGTATCTGGCTGAGTGGGACAGAATATTTTTTAAATATTATAGAAACAAAATCAGGAGTTACGACATTCTGGGGTTTGCCACAGCAGGGCAATCTGTGTGGATAAGTAACTTCATGTTGAGTTGCGCCGTGTGTGTGTATGTGATAGAACCACGCAACACACACACGGACAGAGACTGAAGGTGACGCACTGTACAAAATAAATTCTTGAGTTTGTCCCCTTCAGTTTCATGGCGTGATCCCTTGTCCTTGAGCATCTTTTTCTATGTAAAATGCTACCCTCCTATACCTTATTAATACCTCTGAGGTATTTGAACATTTCTATCATGTCCCTCATTTCCTCTAGAGAGTACATACTTAATTCCTTGAGTCTTACCTCGAAGGACTTTTGATGGAGACCCCGCGCCATTTTGGTTGCCCTCATCTGTACCACCTCCACTCGATCTATGTTCTTCTCAAGATGGGGCCTCTGGTACTGGATAAAGTACTCGAGGTGGGGCCTCACCAATGATCTATACAGGGGTAACACTACCTCCCTCTTTCTGCTGGTGATATCCCTCCATATGCACCCATGTATCCTGCTAGCTTTCCCAACTGCCTCATCACACTACTTTGCTACCTTCAGGTCATCAGAAATTATTACCCCCAGGTCCCTTTCCTGTTTTGTGGTTGTCAATACCTCCCTGCCCAACTGCTATGTTGCCCCCAGATTTCTATGCCCCACGTGCATGAGTTTGCACTTTTAAACCTCTAGTACTAATAGAAACTGTTAATTTATTATCAGAAAATTGACAGTTTGTAAATAAAAAAAATAGGCAAGAGCATGTCCATGATCTAAAGAAGCACATATTTCATGGTAGAAATTCAATTAAGTGTGCTCCTCTGTTTCACAGGAGCACACCACGCTAAAGCCTTAACACTACCCTTGCTGACTGCCTTCCCCGCTTCCTTTTGCTTTAACTAATAGTTCTCTGTCCTGTTCCTTCTGTGTTTCCTTATACTTTCTGAATGCTATATTTTGTTCCTTAACCTTTCCCTCCATCTCTTTTGAGAACCAGTGTTTTTTTTCCTTAGTTTAGTTTTATTTGCTTCACACAAAGGCTTGTTGCCTCAGTGCTGGCAGTTACAATTTTACCTCATTTGTTCCTCCACCCCTCCCTTGCTCGTTTGACAGAGCTTTTCTGAGATACTCTCCCATTTTGCCAAAGTCAGCTCTCCTAAAGTCCAATACCCTCGCTTTTGTATGGCTCGATTCTATGGCTGTGTTTATTGTGAACCACACTGTTTGGTGGTCGCTTGTTCCCAGATGGCTACCCACTTCTAAATCTGAGATCCTCTCTCCGTCCCCGTTTGAGAGTACCAGGTCTAAGACTGCTCCCTCCCGAGTGGGTTCCAACACTAGCTGTCTGACACATGCCCCCTGTAGGGCCTCGAGAATGACCCTGCTCTTGGATGTGGCTGCAGCAAAGATGCTCCAATTAACATCTGGCATATTCGGGTCCCCCATCAACAATATCTCTCCTTTTTCTGTCATTCTCAGAATGCTTTCTATCATTTCCTTGTCCAGTTCCTTCCCCCGAGACAGGGGTCTGTATACAACCCCCGTGCAGATTGTGGTGCCATTTCCTGTCTCCAGGGGGACCCACAGTGCCTTCTCTCCTCCCAGTTTACCCTTTAGTTCCATTGCTTTGACTGCTTCCCTTATGTAGAGAGCTACTCCTCCTCCTCCTCCTCCACCACCCTCCCTACCTCCTGCAGATTGTGTACCCTGGTATGCTGACATCCCAGTCTTGGTTCTCTGTGTACCATGTTTCTGTGACCGCTGCAATATCCAGGCATCCCTCTTCCATCAAGGCCACTAGTTCAGGGAGTTTGTTACCCAGACTACGGGCACTGGTACTCATCACCCTCTATTTTTTGATGGCCTTACCCCCTTTTAACCCCTCCCTATCCTTACTGCCTTTGCCTTTTTCTCCATTTACCCCTGTCCTGCTCCCTATTTACTTCTCTTCCTTGGTGTTTACCTTGATAACTACCATATTTTCTGTGTATGGGGGTGGGACTAGGATTTCCCTGCTCCTTTTCAGTGCCTCCCCCCTTGGCTAGTTTAAATGCTTGCAATGTCGCTTATGAAGACAATGAAGAGAACTGGTCCCAGGTCTGATCCTTGTAGCACCCTGCTGGTCACCCTCCTCTCCTCAAATTGAACTCTGTTTACCACCACCCTCTGTGTTCTATTCCTCAACCAATTTCTGTCCCAGTTTATCACCTTGGGACCCACTCCCAGGCTGCCCAGCTTGTTTATAAGCCTCCTATGTGGAATGGTTTCGAAGGTTTTGCTGAAATCCAGGTAGGCCACATCCACCACACTGCCCCACCCTGATCTAATTCCCTGGTCACCTAGTCAAAGAAATCTATCAGATTTGTTTGACAAGACCTTCCCACTTTGAATCCATGCTGTCTCAGATCCTGTGCTCCGCTAGATTCCAGATATACTACAATCATTTCCTTTAGCAGTGATTCCATTAATTTCCCCACTACCAAGGTCAAACTGACTGGCCTGCAATTGCCAGCGTCCTCCCTGCTCCTACTTTTGTGGAGAGGTACTAAATTTGCCCTCCTTCATTCCTCCCATACCACACCCGTTTCCAGCGATTAACTGAACAGGGCTGTCAGCTGTGCTGCCAGCACCTCTCTAAGCTCTTTTAATATTCTTGGATGTATCCTGTCTGGCCCCATTGCCTTGCTTGCCTTCAGTTTTGCGAGTCCTTCTAGGACTCTCTCATCTGCAAATGGACTGGTGTCCACCTCCTTTCCATTGCTACTCCTATCACCTAACTGTGGCCCCTCTCCTTCCCCTTCTTCTGTGAATACTGAACAAAAATATTTGTTCAGGATTGCTGCTTTTTCCAGGTCCCCCTCCGCACACTCCCCTCCTTCTCGTTTTAGCCTTACAATCCAATCCCTGGTCTTTCTTCTTTCACTAACGTATCTGGAAAATGTCCTGCCCCCTTTAACTGCTTGGGCTATTTTTTCCTCTGTTTGAGCTTCTGCACTCCTGACTGCTTTCCCCAACTCCCTCTGCTTCTCCAGATACAATTCCCTGTCCTCCTCCCTCTGCATTTCCTTGTACCTCCTGAATGCCAACCTTTTCGCTCTTCCCTTCCCAGCCACTTCCATTGGAACTACAGTGGGTTTTTTTCCCTCTTGCTTTTGCTCAATTGCCTAACGCAAAGGCTTGTTGCCTCCACAATGGCTTTTAGAGTCGCCCACTGTTCCTCTACAAAAAAAAAAGAGCCTCCCCCCACCAGGGCTTTACTGAGACATTTCCCCAACTTTGCAAAGTCAGCCAGTCTGAAGTCCAGGACCCACACTTTTGTGTGGGTTGACTCCTCCACTGTTCTCACACTGAACCATATCATACAGTTATCACTGGACCCCAAGTGTTACCCACCCTTACATCTATAACTCTGTCCCCGTTGGAGAGTACTAGGTCCAATATCACTCCCTCATGGGCGGGCTCTACCACTAACTGCTTAAGGCATGCCCCCTGCAGGGCATCCAGGATGTCCCTGCTTCTGGCTGTGGCTGCAGCTGGGATGCTCCAATCAACATCTGGCATATTAAAGTCTCCCACCAGCAGCACCTCCCCTTTAGTTGCCATTTTGTGAATGTCGTCCGCTAGCAGCACCAGCAGCTAAGGTTTAATGCAAAAAAGTGCAAAATAACGCACTTATAGAACACAGACATGTGGCAGCAGAAAAGGACCTTCCTGGCCCATCGAGTATGCCCCCCCCCCCGACACACTTGACAACCCTTTGTGTTTGTCCCAGGCCTTCTTGAAACCCTCCACTGTATTGGCCCTCACCACCTCCTCCGGCAGTCCATTCCAGGGCTAAACCACTTTCTCCTTGAAGTAATATTTCCTAATGTTCCCCCCTCCACTGTCAATCCACGCTCCCTAGTTATTGTATCTAGCTTCCCTGAAAATAAGCTCTCCCCACTTTATTGATCCCCTTCACATACTTGAATGTTTCGATCATGTCCCCTTTCTTGTCTGTAGAGGATACAAATCCAGCTCCTTCGACCTCTCCTCATATGTTTTCCCACTTAGCCCATGCACCATTTTAGTGGCCCTTCTCTGCACCCTTTCCATGCCATCTATGTCTTTTCATAGATGGGACCTCCAGAATTGTACCCCATACTCCAGGTGTGGCCTAACCATGGAATTGTAGAGTGGCATCAGCACCTCCCTCATTCTGCTGGTTATTCCACTCCTTATGCACGCCAGCATCCTGTTAGCTTTGCTGCACTGGGTCCCCACCCTAAGGTCATCAGTGATTATAACTCCTAGATCCTTCTCCTGCCTGGTTGCAGCCATCATCTCAGAGAAACCCAGGGGGAGAGGTATCAGCAGTGACCAAGCAGGAGAGAGACCGGGGGAGTAATCATATCAGATGACCTAAAGGTGGCCAGACAATGAGACAAAGCGATTGGGAGAGCTAGTAGGATGCTGGGATGTATAGGCATGGGGTATTACCAGCAGAAAGAGATAAGTAATGTTGCCACTATAGTAAGACCCCATCTGGAGTACTGTGTCCAGTTTTGCAGGCCACACCTCAGGAAGGACATAGACGGGAGGAAGGCCATCCGGGCTACCAAGATGGTACAGGGTCTACATCAAATGTCCTACTAGAATGGGCTAAAGGAATTAAACATGTACACCCTAGAAAAGAGGGGGAATATGACTGAAACCTTTAAATACCTCATGGGGGTGAGTAAGGTACAAGTGGGAGATATTTCTCAGAGAAAAGGGTGCTCCAGAACAAGAGCCGCAATATGAAACTGGAAGAGGGTAGGTTTAGGAGAGACATGAGGAAATACTTCTTCACAGAATGGGTGGTGGATGCCTGAAACAATCTTCCAGCAGAGGTTGTGGGGGTGCAAACAGTGGTGGGATTCAAAAAAGCCTGAAATAAGCACAAGGGAGTTCTAAGGGATAGGTAATGGGTTAGCAGAAAAGTGCCATAAACCTGGAGGGGTCAACAGTGTAAGCAATGCAACAAAAAAAGGGCCGACTGGATAGGCCATGCGACCCTTATCTGCCATCAGCTTCTACGTTTCTATGAATAAAGCCCACTTTCTTTATTAAGCTGAAGGGGAGGGTGCGCCAATACTGCAGGTCCTCAGCAATTTGGCAATACAATGGACCATAATCTACCTTATGTAGCCTGTCAAGTCTGAGGTGGAGTTTAACACCCAAGTATTTAATGTCTCTGGGAACCCAACGGAAGGGATAGGGGCGTGTTGAGCAGTTTGGAGGGGGCACAGTATGGGGCAGTACTTCTGTTTTGGTGGTATTCAGCTTGTTTGCGGACCATACTAAACTGGCCAAGAACATCAGAGACTGCGGGCAGGGAATTTTCAGGGTCTGTCAGATACAGAAGAACATTATCCATGTATAATGTAAGTGGTGTTCTCCCTGCCCCCGTGGAAGCCCTGAATGTGTTCACTTTCCCTAATTGCCCAAGCCAGGGTTTTATATACAGGGTAAAGAATAGTGGGAGAGAGGGCAGCCCTGCCAAGTGCCCCTGCCCAGGTTAAAAGATGTAGAGACATGTCCAATGACCTTCACAAAGTCTGCGGGGACCTGTATAACCCAAGAGGGTGATGAAGGTCTCAGAGAATCCCTGCCTCCCTACTGCCACAAACAGATAGGGAACATGGACAAGAAACCCTATCGAATGCTTTTTCAGCATCTAAGTTGATCATCATAAAGGGGGTCTCTATAGCATGTATGAGGTGAAGGACATGCAGGGTATATCGGGTACTGTCTCTTGTTTGTTTCACCCAGACAAAGCCTGTGTGATCTGTATGAATCAACAGTGGGAAAAGAGGGTCCAGTTGTTGGGCCAGTACAGCCATAAACAGCGTGTACTTAGCATTCAGGACTGATATTGGCTTGTATGCGGAGCAGTCCACAGGACTGTTGCCCAGCTTAGGGATCACTGTATTGGTAGGTACATAAAAACATAGGAATTGACAGCAGATAGGGAACAAAGATCCATGTAGTCTGCCCTGAGCCCTACCCCCTTTAGGATTTCTGAGAGATAATCCCCTTGTGTCTGTCCCAAGCTGCTTTGAATTCCCTTACAGTTTTGGAGTCAATGACTCCAGCTGGTAGACCATTCCATGGGTCAACCACCCTCTCTGCGAAGAAAAACTTTTGCATGTTGCCCCCGAATCTTCCTCCCCTCAATTTCATCTCATGTCCTCTTATCCTACTGGTGCTATTGACTATAAAGAGCTCCTGGGTGGAGACTCTGTTTTCACCCTTCAGAAACCTGAATGTCTCAATCATGTCCCCTCTATCCCTGCACTGGACCATAGATTCATATAAGTGTGACGGCAGAAAAGGACCGAACTAGGCCCACCAAGTCTGCCCACTTGCCCAGCTATCTGCTTGGACCTACATGGACTCCAGGGAGTACATGTTGAGTTCCTGTAACCTGCTTTCGTATAGCAGCTTATGGAGACCATGTATCATTTTTGTTGCCCTCCTCTGTACTGTTTCCAATCTATCTGTGTCCTTCCTGAGATAAGGTCTCCATAACTGGATGCAGTACTCAAGGTGGGGTCTCACCAGGGACCTGTACAGCTGCAGGATCACCTCCTTTCTTCTACTTGTGATGCTCTTTCCTATGCATCCCAACATCCTGCTGGCCTTCTTTGCTGCCTTTTCGCATTCACAGATTCACAGAAGTGTGACGTCAGAAAAGGACCGAAACAAGGCCCAACAAATCTGTCCATCTGTCCAGCTATCTGCTTGGACCTGGCACCCCCCCCAAAAAAAAAAAAACACTCCCCTGTGGTTGTCCCATGCCCTTTTGAATCCCTCCACGGTCTCCTCTCCAATGACTGCCTCTGGGAGTTTGTTCCACTTTTCCACCACTCTCTCTGTGAAATAGTATTCTAATGTTACCCCTGAACATTGACTAGCATTAACTGCCTACCTTCAAATTGTTTAATATGACAACCTCTAGATCTCTCTCCTGATGGATGGTTGCTAGTTTCTCCCCCTCCCAGCAGATCCTCCCCCCGTACCTCATTACAGGTCTTCAGCAACAGTGGTGGCACCTTCTCCCTCTCTGGGACTTACACAATTCTGTGGAATAACCACATGGGCCAGGGGCTTTTTGTGTCTTGGTCATTGGCAGGAGCTCTCCAGCTCATTCAGCTAGATTGGTTTGGTGAGGGTGGTTGCCTACTCAGGTATAACCTGTAGCAGACTAAGGGGTTTATGAACGCTAACACCATTGCAACATCAAAAAGTTTGCCCAGGGTATACAGGTTCCTGTAAAAGGTGCAGAAGGCCTCAGCCATTTCCACCATTTTCCTCAGGACTTGGTCAGTATCAGGGTGCCTAACACTGACCACCATGGCTCTGGTCTTCTGTCGGAGATGATGTGCCAGGAGCCAAGTGGCTCTGGAGCCCACCTTATATTACTTTTGTGGGACACAGAATGGAAATATTTCCATTTTTTTAGAAGTTTTTGTCCAGTTCCTGCTTAACCTGTGTTATTTGAGGCTTAAGCGTATGATCCCTCTGTCCATGGGCCATCCGTAGGAAACACTATGTGCCTTGGAGGTTGGTCAGCCATTGCTGTCATTCCTTCTGCTTCCTAAGTGTTCAATGAGGTGCCCTCACAGCACAGTTTTCAGAATGTTCCACTGGACTACCTCATGTTCTTCCTCCTGGTTCTGGGCTGCAATGTCTGACATTTTCATCTCTAGGATTTCCCGGAAGTTTGCTCTCTCCCCTCTCTACAGTGTGATGTATCTGAGGATCAGGGCATGGTCCAAGTGGAGTATGTTGGTGCCCTGTACCATCACCACTCTTCCTGCCTTATCCCAGTTTACCTTGGTCTCCTGGAATGGGGTAGTATGTGGTAGGAGAATGGCCACCCCTCTACATTTACTCGTGGGCATCTCATGGCTGTATACCTCCTGACAGCCAGATCTGTTACTCTTCCCACGCTTAATAGCGTCTAAGTGAGTCTCCTGAAGGTATACAATACTGTTGTCAAGGCACAGGTCAGGAAGCATAGGAAAAAAACAGAAGCAGTTGTAGAATTCGCAAAAAGTGTTTATTTGTACTAGCAGTAATGTAAAAAAAAAAAAAAAATTTTCAGAATAACTATTTACAAAGGCAGAATAAACCAAGATCATCCATTGGAGTTCTCCTTCGATCTCTGTCAAAACATTGCAGCTCACATAAGTCCTTGCTACCCCCTCCTTAACAAGCATTCTGTTTTTTTTTTTTGTTTTGTTTTTTAATGTTCTTGTATGTTTCAGGCAGCTGCAGCAAGAACACGATGTCCCAAAACTGAGGCCCCTTCACAGCTTCTGAAAAAGGGCTTAAAAACTGCTCTCAGGTTAACCCCTTCAGTTCCCAATAGCTTTTTGCAATCATCTCAAACTATTATATACATTCCGACAGTAACACTATATAATTTCTAAACAAAACGATCCCAATATCAGTTACATTTCCACATAATGATTTGCATATTCTCTTAAGAGCATTAACAAGGTGAAAAAGTCTAACATGTTTCAATATAAGAAAAACAGCAGGACAAGAGGACACAGCATGAGATTAGAGGGAGGCCAATTAAGGGGGAATGTGAGGAAGTTCTTTTTCACAGAAAGGGTGGTGGATGCACGGAATGGCCTACCTCAGGAAGTGGTGGATATGAATACAGTGCAGGGCTTCAAACAGGCATGCGATAGGCATAAGGGAGCAATAAAGATGAGTATGAATACATAGGCCATTGACAGAGTACAGGCCTATGGCACATTCATAAGGTAGCAAAAATAGGCAGACTGGATGGGCCATGTGATCCTTATCTGCTGTCAACTTCTATGTTTATATAATTTATTTTATTTTATTTATTTATTGAAACATCAGTTTAAAACCTTTGAGCCAGAGGCTCATTTACAAAGGTACCTCGTCAAAGGAAGATATGCAGATATGCAAGGGAGGAAAAAGACAGAAACAGCAAGGGAAGACAGAGACAGTGAGAGGCAAAGAACTGCGAGACTGTCAGGGTGATCAAATCCTAGGTCTTACAGGAAAATTTGGTTGTGTATTCAGACAGACAAGAGACAGGAAAGGAAAGAACAGAACAGATCCCTGCATTCAGACTCTCCAAAATAAAACTGGGACCGGGTCCTATTCAACCCTGTCATAAATACCTGGGTGTTCCTTCTTGTCCTACTAACTGGTTATTAAACCCACTGACATTCAATAAGCACCATTTTCAATTCCACCCCATAATACTTCCATGTGCAAGACTGCACCTTCCCCCCCGGAACATTTGGTTTCCCCACTATCAGTAACATAAAACTGTGTGCTATGTTAAAACACCAAGCTTCTCCAACATGAACTATTATGTACAGCAGTAGTCTGAATGAGGTGAGAACAGACTACCTTGGGAGCAGGAACAGCAAGCTAATAAACAGAGTGTGTGAGCAACTGGCTCAGGACACTTAACTCTTCGAGGTTCCAACCGGCTCCTTCCAGTCGTGTGGTGGCATAACGAGGCCTCCAAGGTAGGAGCTCCAGTATTAGCCCTATGTCTGCAGAGGGACTATGTGGTTAGGATACCCCTCTGTATGTCCGAAGAGGCCAGATAGTTCTACTGTAGGGGTGTACAGGGATTGATGTCCTATGGCAGCCTGCACGCCCTTCCCAACCCCAGGTCACATGACCAAAACGTGGCATGTAACATCTTGGTAACACATGTAGTTCAGGCTTAGTTTGCCCAGAAGACAATCTAGTCTAGATTAACATTATGTGATATCTATAACTTGTCATCAAGCAGGGCACAGGTTACAATCAACGTCTCAAATGTTAGGTATTGCCCAGGGCTACTCCAGTTAACTGCACATCAGGCTGCCCCACATGTGAGTCCATCCAGTGACCCCCCCCCAGCACTTCCAGCAAGGCAGGGCATAGCTCTGCCATGATTTCAACAGGCTCAAGGCATTCTAGGTGTTAAAGACTGCAGTGTTCCCCATTCATTGTTTTAGGCCGGTGGGCCACCACCCTATATTTTTTTACCACCGCTCTATATTTTTTACCACCACTCTATATTTTTATCTATTTTTTTTTTTATAAAATCCTCCAAAATTGTCTTTTGTTGACATCCTTTATTGCAATACTACCCATTTAATACCAGCACACTATATGTTACTTAAAGGCTACTTATGCACATGTACAGTGCATATAGGACGTCCCAAAAAATAACGCACCATTTGACCCGATCACCATTGCCACCGCCCTATATTTTCAGAGAGTGAGGAACCCTGAACTGGATTGCTAGATATACCCCTTCATCCGGCCATCCCCTGGCACAGTCAGGTGAGTGCCCACTCTCCCCAACTAGCTGTGGGTAGAAGCGAGGGGGCCCCCCCGTCTGCCCTGGGGCAATACCATTCTCAGGTGTGCAGGCTGTGGCCTTGCACGCACACCCCACAGGCAACCAGCACCCACTCAGCTGCATGCATCCTGGGCACAGAGCTGACACCAGGTGTAAAGTTCAGCTAGCGCAAGCAAAGTAGTGACTCTACACTAGTGTATGCAAAAAAAAATTATATGTATTGTACCCCGGTTGGTGCAGATCTACCCACAAAGGAACATTATGTACACATAGTAACTGCCCAGGCTGCCTGTTGTGCCCCAGCCTCGTAACAGTGCCCATGCCACCTGCTGCTGTGCCCCCTCCTTGTAATACTGCCCAGGCTGCCAGATGTTGTGACCTATTCTTGTAATAGTGCCCTGGCTGCCTGCTATTGTGCCCCCTCCTTGTAACAGTTCCCTGACTGCCTGGTGTTGTGCCCCCTCCTTATAACAGTGTCCTGGCTGCCTGCTATTGTGCCCTTCCCCCTCCTTTTAATAGTGCCCTGGCTGCCTGGTGTTCTGCCCCCTCCTTGTAATACTGCACTGGCTGCCTGCTATTGTGCCCCCTCCTCGTAATAGTGCCCTGACTCCTGGTGCTGTGCACCCTCCTTGTAATGGTGCCCAGGCTGACAGATGTTGTGACCTAATCTTGTAAAATAACCCACACCTGTAATAGTGCCCAGGCTGCCAGATGTTGTGACCCATACTTGTAATGGACGGGCAGGACATAACACCCACCAATCTACCGAGCACGGGGCTGGTGTCGGCAAGTATACCCTCCCACCAGACATGGGGTGATGGGGCCAATGCCCCGAATCGCGCGGCCCGTTATTATTACCTCAGCAATCTTCTGTTTGAGCTGCTCGAGTTGCTCTCGCTGCTTTTCACGCTTCTTCATGAGCTGCATGGCCCGGCCGGCCTCGCTCGCCGCCCCCTTATACTGCGCCATGGTTTCTGCCGCTCGCCGGTACCCGATTCACAGAATGGATACCCGTAACACTACACAACCACAACAGCTCAGCTAACGCAGTTGTATATAGCAGCACTCTGCGCTCTCGGATGACGTCAACCACTGAGCTCGCACCTCTCTGACGACAAATCCGACGCGACTTCTTAAAAGGAAAACATCAGTGCAGTACTCTAAGTCAGCGTACTTCTGATGCATGACTTTCCCGGTGTAGTATAAAATCGTGCTGCCTGCCAAGCGTTGCTACCATCATCGTCTGCGCATGCGTATTGTGAAGAAACGTGCGCTGTTGCGAGCTGAGAGAGTAGCGCAATCTGAGCGTTTTTTTCCCCAGTTTCTCGCGCTTTCGATCGAGGTGGAAGGGTCTGGGTGAGACATACCTCTCGGCATTGAAAATCATAGCACTGGCTTTCAAAAATCATAGCAAATGGCCAGAATAAGTAGCAATTTCTTATTTTCAACAATAATATGTGTACAGCTACTGGGCCCCATATAGTTAGTGATAAGGAATGTTTCTATAAGTTTAGTTCAATGATTTAATAGTTTGTCGAGAAATAACTCTTAATATTATGAGGAACATCAGTAAACCTACGCTGAGCAAGGGTACATTTCAGTGTGAAAATCATAGCGCTATGCGAAATTCATAGCAGTTGAGAGGGATGGGGTGAGATAACGGGCAGCTCGGAGTAAAATAAAAAAAATACACATAGGAGAAACCCCTGACCCTGATGTATGCGTGTCTTTTATTTGTTCGTATGTGGTGCAGAAAAACACAGTGCTTGCTTTCTCAGGTATTCTGAAGCGCTGTGCGCTGCACTGTGATTCGCTCTACGTTCCATTAGCGGATGTTTGTAGCGACGAATTTACTGCGCGAACATTTACGTGATGTGTTTGCTTTCGGGGTATTGACCCGCAATGTATTTGCTCGCGCTGTATTGACCCCTTGATCACTACCGCGCAAGCAAATGCCGAAAAATACATCACTGGTCAATAGGGTTACTACCTGTCCTGATTTTCGGAGGACAGTCCTAATTTGGGCAGCAGAGTCCTGCAAAAAAACATGAAAAATACCACATATCCTGACTTTATAGTAGAAGAAAATAGTTTCTGACTTACCTCTAAATGTTGTAAAAAAAAAACTATAATACTTGAATTAAACTACCCTAAAATGATAAGAAACACTAGAAACAACTAAAAAAAACTGCAACACATAAGTCTGATTATTTAGAGAAAAGTGCATAGTTGAGATGTTGACAAAATATTAGTACTCTCCTATGTACAATACTATAGCGCATAATATTACACTATAAAATAATTATGTACTGAAATCAGAAACGAGGATACAGTCTCTACGCCATCTAGGACAGTCTTATCACCTATTCTGTGTCCTTGTGTGCCACACAGAACTGATGATAAACTGACAATTTAAATTATCACCTGGGAATAGCAGATAATTTTTTCATGTGCCATATTGTACATTTACTGGTATTGTTTGTAATCGATTTTCTTGTTTCTGTGGGGGTGCCCCCACCCCACCCCCGGGTGCTCCAGTTAAGTCTGTGCAATAAATAGAGAATAAAGTATGGGGTGGTGTGTGTAACGAGAAGTTTACAAACACCTATGGGTTAGATGCTACATAAACCCGAGAGCGAGCCTCGAGGGGGTTGTGCAGCATCTAACTCCAGGGTGTGTAAACTTCTTTAGCTTTATACATAACACCCTATATTTTATTTTTGTATAATTGTTGGCTCTCCATTTTTCGCCACAGCAATTATATAAAATAGCTGAGGTTCTGGCTCTGTTTCCATTTTTACGTTGAGTGATGGTGCCAGATTTAAAAAGGGGTCCGTGGTGTTCATTTGTCCCTGTAAATTTAAAAAAAAATTATTTAACTTACCGCTGAGTTACTGTGGTGGATGGCAGTTCACTTTTCAGTGAGCAGGCAAGCAGCGAACCCTAGCAGGCACATGTGCAGAGTAAGAGAAATCATGCACGTGTTTGCCGTTATAAACGCTCCTTTATAACGGCAAATTACGCCACGGTTTCCCTATGGGAAAATTGGGGAGCCAGTTATTATATAATCATTAATTTTAAGAACGTTTTGCGTTTTTATTTATTGTTTCTGTGAGGGTGCTCCACCCCCCATCCTCACCCCGGTGGTCCGATGAAGTTTGGCAATGAATAATTTTAATGTATGTACAATAACTATGTAATAACTAATAATTCATTTTAAGAACGCTTTTGTGAAATTTTCTGTGTAGTCTGTAGTGGTGTAGTTCTTGCGGCAGCCGTCGGGTGCGAGGGCGCAAGTCAGTAAGTACTATGTTGCAGTCTACTGAACAGAAAAGTGCAGGGCAGTCCGGGAATATATAGTAACACCTCAAATACATTGTGGGTCAATACTGCCCAAGCAAATGCGTCACTGGTCAATACCACGCAAGCAAATACAGTGTGGGTCAATACCACTCAAGAAAATACATCACGGATCAATACCGTGCAAGCAAATACTCCTGGTTAAACAACTTAAAAAAAAATACATAGCCATAAATGTTCGCTTAGTAAATTCGCCACAACAAACAACAGATAATGGAAAATATAGCAAAACACAGTACCGCGCGCAGACCGTCACAATAGCTGAGAAGGCAAGCACTTGTCTATGCACCGTTTCTCTGTACTGTTCTTAAACATATGACAACATACACTGGGGTCGTCAGGGGTTTCTTTCTCAGGTGTTTTTTTTTTTTTTATTCGGTGTTGCCTGATCCACCGACCCTTCTTTAACCTCCCCCCTCTCCCAGCACCCGGTTTCCATCCTGTCCCAGTCCCTATCAATCGCAAGCACTTTCCCTGCACTGTTCATTAACATAAGTCCAAGCAAAAGTCACTTATACATCAGCATCAGGGGGTTCTTTCTCAGTGTTGTTTTTCTTTTATTCTATGCGACACCCACTCTCCTAACCTCCCCCCTCGCCCAGCATCCGGTTTCCCTTCCGTCCCAGTGTAGTCCCAGTTTTTGCACTGTCTTCTAAATTTGGCATTCTTGCAACGAAGAGCAGAGATTTTAATCGTATCAGACAAGTTTTACAGTCTAGTTCTCAGTCAAAAGGCTTTTATTGCTAAACCACTTATTGTAACAACTAGATGAACACTGATATTTTATTTAGTTTTTGTTAACCGGGTAAGTGCACTAGCCATGAAATGACTACTTTGTATTTTCAGGCACGACCCGGGAGAGTACAATCATGAACAAATACATAGCATGAGTACAAGAAAATTACTTGTAACATGGCAATAATCAGAATGCTGAAATGGGGAGCCACGATTGGGTGAAGCGCATCACAAGGGCAAAGTTGGAGTGGGTATTAATCCAGCATATCTGCCATGTTGAAAACTGAAGTACCACCAGCAGCCAGACAGCTAGGTTAGCAGCACTGGGTAGAGGTGGGTATCGAGTGTCAGAGAGAGAGTGTGGGACAGGGAGACTAGTTAGACAGAGACGGAAACGGGGGGGGGGGGGAGAGAAGCAGCCGCACACAGGAGCAATACATAGCTCAGTCAGCACTGCACACAGCAGCACACGCAGTGGCCAACATCGGACGAGTCTGTGGGAAGCAAGGGGAAGTGACCCAGCCAACATGTTAATTTCTGAGTGAGTCGCGATCACGGGCGTAGGCAGTCGTCCACCGCAGACCTCCCACGGCCGGTATGACTGAAATACCCGCGTAGACCGCTACAGTATTTGGACTGCCATGTGAGCTGCACTGTTTTGTTTCAGTAGAGCTACTCAATGTTTTGACCACATCAGCATATTAATGCTGTTGTGGTAGACGGTTTGCAAGTGCAGTAAAAATCTTTGATGCACACACCGACTCCCTCTGTAATGTTGTTCTTACGAGACAAAATACTGTCCTCGCGACTCTGTCGTCGGGCGGCCCATGTTACAAGCGCATTAAGCCACTCTGACAGCATCTAATGCGATTAATGCATGGTTGGGCTGTTGTTCACCTCGGGCCACAACCCTCCCAACCATGCATTAATCCAGCACTAGATGCCACCTCCGGCGTGGCTTAATGCTTACTTATAGCACAGGTCAAACAGTAAAAATGATACATTCAACCAAATAACACGACATCAAAATTCACATAGAGTCATGGTAAATAATTTGCACAGTAAAGGAGAAATAACCCAACAAGGTAATAATATCACCCTTTTTAATATGTGGCCCTGATATTCTGCCATGTATCCCTGATTTTGCCCCTCATTACACACAACAAACATGTTAACGTACTGTACCTATTAAAATTTGCTTTTCTAGGTGCTTCCTATTTACTGAGATTATTTTACCAGATAAACATACTGCAATGAAGGAACCCTTCTTTGCAGATGCAAGTTTGCAACCAGAAAGGAAGGATGGGCAGGAGAAAGACTGAAATTAGTTTACAGTGATATATAATAAACTCAAAATAACACGTACTGTTCTTACACAATGCTAAACATCATGGGATATATTTGCAAATCACTGTTAAAGTTTAGGCTGGTTTTACATGTTGTTAAAGGGCATCTCATCTGCAGTGGGTGATAACAGAAAATGCATGCACAGGTTTTACCCTACATGGGTCTTATCAGTGTGCCTCCTTTTTAACTTAACCCCGGAGAAAATGAACCAACCCTAATATAGTTTTATGGGTTTGGGTCATGGTGGGTCCAAAATAAGAATGCGAGCTAAGAAGACAAAGCACCTCAGCACAAAAGCACTGAGCCAAGGGTTACCCAAAAAGGGCATTGGCAACAAAACCAGCTATCAAAGAAATACAAAATCATACACAGCATTATGGATCATATATTACAGTGTGCTGGTGCCACTATCTAAATTTCAAGAAAGCTTTCTGTTATCTGCCGACACCTCAGTTCTCCCTAATATGGCGGGCGGATGGCATCAACTGAGCCATTGGAGTCAGCACTCCAGGCTCTCTGGTATATATATATATATATATATATATAAGACAAAGAATCTCTCTGCACAAACACTGAGGCAAGGGTTACCCCAAAGGGCATTTGGATGGGAAGCCAAGTTTCTAGAAAATACAAAATCACACATGCCCCCACAATGCAAAGCATCATGGGCTGCATATGTAAATCACCACAGAATGTTATGCTGGTCCAATTTTAAGCAGAATTGCATGGTGCCGAAAGGCCTCTCACACAGTTTGCAAAGTGTGCCAACAGAAGATATAGACATGTGTTTCATCCTATCAGAACTCATCAGTATGCCTTGTCTGTTTGACACCCCAGTGGAATGAACCAGCTACCCTTAAGGCAGTGTGCCTTGGATATATTGTGGTGAACCCATTAAAATAAAAAACTATTTAAAAGACAAAGAACCTCTGTGCGCAAACACTGAGGCAAGGGTTACCCCAAAGGGCATTTGGCTGGGAAGCCAAGTTTCCAGAAAATACAAAATCACACATGCCCCCACAATGCAAAGCATCATGGGCTGCATATGTAAATCACCACAGAATGTTATGCTGGTCCAACTTTAAGCAGAATTGCATGGTGCCGAAAGGCCTCTCACACAGTTTGCAAAGGGTGCTAACAGAAGACATAGACACGTGTTTTGTCCTACCAGGACTCATCAGTATGCCTTGTCTGTTTGACACCCCAGTGGAATGATATATATAAAACTCTGTGGGTTGAGTAGTGTGTTCTGTGTTAAACCCCTAACTTTGCACCATAATAACTTCGGCAGTGTAAGACGAAATTAGGTGACATTTTGCCTGGGTTGTCCAGTTGGCAAGGTCTAGAACTGTGGAAAGTTTCATGTCGGCAGCTTGTGTGGTTTCTGAGATCTGCACATGTCACTTTCCTGTAGACGTCTGATTTTTTTCCCTATACTTAGCATGGTATTTTTTTTTTTTTTTTGCTCTCACATACAGCCTAGACAGAATGGAAATTTTTCCCGAAACTCTCAGGGTAGAAGTATGATGTGACAAGGTACTGCCTTCAGAAGGTTTTGTGAAAAAATATTAAACGGTTCCAGAATGTTAAGGATTTAAAATGTTGTGTTTTTCTGTTCTGAGCATGTTCAGTTGGGTTTTTGGGATAACTTTCTGATACAACACCAAAAATATGGTGTTACAGGGCCATTTTTTATTTCGTGAGATGTTATGTTCATGACACCAAAACATTTTTTTTGTTCCATGATTGCCACCATCTTGTTTCTTACCTCACTAACAAACTACTAATTCAAACTTTTATTACAGCAGCCATAATAAAAATCATACAAAAAAAGCATGAAACTACCACATTAGAACATGCTGGTTCAGATTCCGTGGCTTGTTTTAGTCGATCATGATTATAAATATCTTTTACCTATTTCTCCTGGCCACGTTAACGTCATTCCCATTTTTTTAATCATGACTCGCTTTTTTTGTGGCACGCCATTAATTTGATTGCACATCAGAATTTTTCGTTTTGCACCAGAAAATTGGTTTCTCAGCATGCAATTTGATTGCACACTATGTTTTTTTATTTCACAGCATAAAATTGGTTGCTCAGTATGAAATCTGATCGCATATCAGAATTTTTCGTTTCACAGCAGAAAAGTTTCTCAGCATGAAATTTGATTGCACACTATGATTTTTCATTTCACAGCACAAAATTGGTGTCTCAGCATGACATTTGATTGCATATCAGAATTTTGTGTTTCGCAATAGAAAATTGGTTTCTCAGCATGAAATTTACACACCATGGCCCGGATATTCAAACTGCGCCAGGCTGTGGTGCAAGCCTGGGCGCAGCTCAACTTTGTTGCACACGGTGTGGTCAGGGCGACATTCAAACGGAGCTGCGCTTATGGCACAACTATTTTGAATATCGCACCTGACCCCACCACTGTACGTAGGCATGATGGTCAGAGTGGAACATGGAGATGCGGTGGCGCAAGTGCCAATGCGCCATGCACAGCACCTCTGCGATATTCAAAGGGACATGCAAATGGGGCCATAATTTATGCAAGGCATTGTGGGGCCATTTACATCTGGATTATGGCTCCATTTGCATGCCATTAGCATGCAGGTGCGCGCTGAACTCGGCTAACTTGGCGCTTGACGAGCAGCCGCCGCCGGGGACCGACGCCCCCTGCAGCTCCGATCGCTGGAAGTCCTGTAAGTGAAAACAAAGTCCAATATCCCTGGTGGTCCAGTGGACTGCGATGAGCCCGATCGCGGGCATCACTGTATTCCCCAGTCCAGTATCCCTGGTGGTCCAGTGGACTGCACGGAGCCCGATTACGGGCAGCATTCATCACCCCCACCAAGTCAGATATCCCTGGTGATCTAGTGGACTCCCACCACCCGCCCACTGAGCCTTCACCACCTCGCCCCGCCATTCACATATCTGGACTGACTAGTACGGTATGGGCTGCACGCCCATTGGCTCATGCTCTGAACCTCCCGAGCTGTCAGTTGGCGGGCGGCAGGCAGGTGGTGCTGCCGCCCGCTGGCTGACGGGGGCAGGGGTGGTGGGGCTCAGTGGGCGGTGGGGCCCACTAGATCACCAGGGATATCGGACTTGGGGGTGATGAATGCTGCCCATGGTCGGGTCTGCAGTCCACTGGACCACCAGGGATATTGGACTTGGGGATACAGTGATGCCCGTGATCGGGCATGGGGGTGCCACCAGGTGCAGCAGGGAACAAGTGATGGCCACCCACGGGTGGCAGCTGCTGTGTTGCGCCCTGCAATGCGGCAGCTCACCTGTGGGTGGCCACATGCTTGTTCCTTTTTTTTTTTTTTTTTGGCGAACTTTGTGCAGGTGCAGGTAGGGTTTGCGCGATGCTTAACTCTGCACAGCCCCGTGCTGAATATTGGGCTGTGCAGGTTATGCATGGGCACACCCCCCCCACCTGTGCCTGCATACATTACTGATGCGCCCCGGCACATCAGGATTTGTGCGGCACACTTTTCCGTTTTAAATATCGCACCGGGACGCATCAGTGGGTTGTGCATGGCGCAACACCGTTGCACCATGCGCAACCCTTTTGAATATCTGGGCCCATAAATTTTCATTTTGCAGCAGAAAACTGGTTTCTCAACATGAAATTTGGTTGCACATCAGAATTTTCCATTTTGCAGCAAAAAAATGAGTTTTTCAGCATAAATTTGACTGTACACCTTGACCGATATTCAAAGGTTGGCGTAGCGCGCAACAGTGTTAAGCGCTTGAGTCCCACTGATGCGCCACGCACAATATTAAAAGGGGATGTTGCGCCATGCAAATCCCGGCGTGTCGCACACCAGTAATGTATGCGGCGCTAAGTGTGGGGGGCGGTCCACGGCTATTCGCACCTCCCAATATTAAGCCCAGGATGCATCGCATATGCAGGCACACACCCGCCTTGCACTGCACAGGGGGCGCGCAAAGATCCGAAGAAAAAAATTGGAGCAAGGACTGGCCACCCACAGGTGAGCTGCCATATTGCAGGGCACAACACGACAGCCGCCTGCTGTGGGTGGCCACCCGACCCCCAAGACACAGGCCGGGCATCACCCCCCCACATCCAATCGCGGGCGTACTGAATGAAATTCAGTCCCTGGTGGTCCAGTGGACCTGTCCCCCAGCCCGATCGCGGGCTTTGTAAAATTAAATGTATCCCTGGTGGTCCAGTGCACCTGTCCCCCAGCCCGATCGCGGGCTTTGTAAAATTAAATCTATCCCTGGTGGTCCAGTGGACCGAATCCAGCCCGATCGCAAGCTTTGTCAGTGAAGAATCCCTGGTGCCCAGTGGTACCCACCCACGCAGTCCCGCCACCCCCGTCAGCAGTGGGTGGCAGCTCCTCACCGCAAGCTGCCCAACCACCCGCTGACTGACAGCTGCATTGCTGCCAGCGCCCATTGGTCCACAGCGTGGTCCAATGGGCAGGCAGACCATACTGTACAACATGGTCCCGATATATAAATGGATTCCAGTGCTGCTTTAAGATGCTAAGTAGCAAGATTAGGTTAATTTACTGTTAGCAGTCTTAATGGTCATACTTACACCTCCCAGGTTGACTGGTTATACAAACATAGGCCTGCACGAAAACAGAACTTGTTTGTAACTTGAATGTGCAGCTGAAACAATGGGGCCATTTGCATGGCAACCTTTTGCAGTGGTGCAGCATGAGTACTTGGGTTGCTGCGGTGCAAAGGGAGCTGTTTGGACACATACCAAATCACAGTAAGTCACTCACGGAGCCTCTCATGGAGCCGCACAAATCCTGAGAATGTGCGTCAGAGTGAGGAATGTGAGTAGCCGGTGGATAGGCTGCACCGCTTGCTCCAACATAGCAGGGATCCTCACAGCATGCGTCAGTGCCTTCCATCATCCTCCTCTGAGAGTTGGTCCCTACTTACATAGCGGTGATGACTTGTTTGGATAAAAAAACAAACAAAAAAACAATGAAACGAACTTTGAAAACCCCTTATGTTCATTATGGTATACAGCACATGTTTATGTAGCCATGTGACTCCTGGTTTAAACCCATTGCTGCCAATGTTGTACCTCTCAATAAAACTCAGTTTTAAAAAAGGACTTGGAAATGCCATCTAAGGTCAGTGCATGACAGTGTTTATTTTAAGCTGTGTTTACACGTCCCCTTGCTCCCACCATGGACCATGCTAGGAAGAGGGCTGACCATAGATGTGCTAGGAAGAGGGCTGACCATAGATGGTATTTTCACAGTTCTGTGTAAATGGTCATTTAACTTGCTTTCTCCTTTACTGTCAGTGTCTTTCCCACAGACTGTGCCGCTGTCCCCCCATGTGTCACATCGTTTGTCACCATACCAGGCAGCAACTGCCCTCAGTCTCACAGCCCCTCTTCAGTGCATCTTGAACCAGCGCTGAGAGGGGCCATAAGGCAAGCGCATCAGGAGGATGGGATAGCAGTAGCCTGGACCACAGCAGGAATGAACGTGGCCATAAAAACACGAATAACGAATGCTTTGACAGAATCTGTGTAAACACCTTTCACGCTCTTTTTAAAATAGCCACCCAAAAAGCAAGAAGGACCCTTACCTGCCTGCAAGTTAAATAGTCCTGCACTCAGTGGTTTTATATTCCCCCATTTCGGAAGGAAAAGGATCATATTTTGGCTCCGTGGAGCCCAGCCGCTGATCCTTTTCCACTTCCTGATACCACAATCTGCCCACTTTTTTGATTTCATTATATGGAGATCATGGCGGCGCACTCCAATGGGGCTGATTTTTAAAATCCATTTTTCATATTGTAGATGAGCATCACAAACAAATTATGGGCACTGCTCAACTAACAAGGAAATGGAATAATCAGCGGCTAGGCTCCACGGAACCAAAATACGATCCTTTCCCTTCCAAAATGGGGGAATATAAAAATACTGATTGTAGGACCATTTGACATGTGGACAGGTAAGGGTCCTTAATATCATTTCCTGCGCGTACCATGAAAGGTGCTCTTTAAGAGTATGTGAGTCCTCAAATTGGCTATAAAAAAAATGGCTCAATGGCCACACCTCGTGCCATGCCGGTGACCTGGGTTCGGGAATGACCTCGGGTCATCACAGTGCCGGCATGGGGGGGTGGGGCGGAGCAGGATCAAGTGCCTAATGGCAGCTCTCTTCTCCTGGGGTGGTTGTCGCCCCAGTTCGCTGCCACCGGGTGGCGGTCAGGTGGCAGCGCAAGTGGGAGGGGTGGCAAGTTGGGAGGGTGTCGTAGAACACAAGCGTGCATGCCTCTACACGTGCACGTCCAGGACTGGAGTCAGGCAAAAACGGGAAAAAAATTACATAGAATACATAATGAAAAAATATGGCCCAATAACCTGACTTCCTCTGAGCAAAACTGGATAACCAGATAGGAACCCTGAAAAATGGATCATCAGGTAAAAAACTGGACAGGTGGTAACCTTAGTCAAGACTAGTCCAAACCACTAGCCCTGTGGCAAGTTTGGGTCCCGATTCTCGGTGAGCAGTCAAGCAGACCACACAGTAGCTGTCCAATATGCACAGAGGGTTGACAGTCATAGACTGGGATTCTCCATGCGACTCAGCCCCACTATAAATCAGGGCTACCGGATGTTAATAGGCAAAACAGGATTTGCACTCATTAACACCTGAGTTGTGAAGCCTACATCTGCCTTGGATGGCACAGTGTTGTCCACAGATGCCATTGGCATGGGTGCTAGTGCCTAACTCGCTCCCGGCCTGTACTTTATTAGGGCATGCTTCTGGGCCATAGTGATCTTCATTAGCTGGGCCTCCTGGTGATCCAGTTTGACCCCGTCACCACCACAGCCCATGGCATGGGGTAAATAAGCACAGCCCACAGTTGACGTAAGTAACTGCACTCTTCTTAACCTTCCTCAGTTTGGTATGCTGCCCCCTCTTGACTTCTGACAATCCTGCGGTTGCAGGGCCGGAGGAGGTCAAACTCTTATTTTCGAGAACAAACAAGACTCTTCAATCTGTGGTTGAAAGTTCATAACATTTATTTAAATCTGCCCCCACGTTTCGCCCAATAACTGGGCTTCTTCAGGGGACTTAAATCTAAAAATAAAATATAATTAAAATTCTGTTTTAAATAAATACCTTTGTACATGCTTATTATGTACACGTAACATTTTTGTTATTTCATTTTGTTGTACATGGATTTCCATACCTCACTTCATTTAAAGTTGAGCTTCTTTTCTAGTTAAATTACTATTCGGCTCTATGGCCTCTCCAAAATGCCTGTAAGATCTGTGAATTGTACAACATTATAAATTGTAATAGATCTAGTCATTGTATTACATGATTTCTTTGCTGTACATCTGTAATCCCTTTTCTCTATACATGTCGACAATATAAGGTACCTCTTCCATAAACCAGACCCGTGTTACAGCACATTTGCAATCTGCATCATGTCAGATTAATCTCCATAACTCGGTCATCTCCAAATAACGTCAACATTTTTTAATCTCCTGTTGAATTTCTGTCTCTTAATAGTACAGCAGCCTTTGCAAAATTAACCACTTATTGCCAGGCTTAGTCATATTTATGAGTCTTTTTATAACAATCACTAGTTGATTAACATTAATAATGAATTATATTGGCAGTGGACCCTCTTGCATCCCTGATTGGCTGACCAGCCTCCTCTGAACTGAATTCACAGTGGGCATCCACACTGCCCTGCTAGGTAGCAGTTACACAGTTAAAGAGCTAGTGTACCAGAACATGGTTATTGCTTGATTTCTGTCTTCTGCTGCTTTACAGTAGTCACCAGTTTACTTGTACTATACATTTTGTTCTATGTAATAGCGTTTTCCTGTTTTTTTAAATCTACTTTAATTATCAGTTTGTCTATCTACAATCCGCCAACCTGTGTCTTACTGTCATTTACATATGCGTGCCATCTTTGTGACATAGTAATAGGAAAGCTGTCAATCAGCAGCTTCTGTCCCCAGCTCTGAACAAAGTTGTCGGACATGCACAGTAAACTAACACTGCTTTTCCTTGTGGTCAAAACTTGTCAACACAGTGCATTTCGTAGCGTGAATTTCACTATTTCATGTATGTATTAACATTCAGTTTTGTATTATTACACTTAGTAAGAAAACTACTAAGTGTGTCAGTGAATATTCAATTTTTTTAAACAGTGTGCCACTGTGCCCTTTCCTACTGGCTGATCATTGCTTGACATTTATGCTGTATGGTTTTCAGATATAAATCTGTACAAGATCAACTTGCATTTGTAATATTTACTTATATTTCTATGACTCAGTACAAGTTTTTCAGCTTTTACCAGATATTCAAATATGTAATCCCCACTCCCACCCCCACTGACCACACACACACCGGATGGGCTATCTCATGCTGCTGGAAACTCAGTGGTACAGTGTTTAGACACTCTCGTAGTACATCAGGAAGTTCCTGGTCTATCACCAGCATGATTTACAGTGTAAGATATTTACCCTCTATTATCCTCTATCCTCCCATCCCATACCAGTCTGTCTTACTACCGTGTTGTTATTTTGCTTCTTCCTCACCTAATACGGGGCCCTATTCAATAATGGGGCGTAAGGTACATGCCAAAAGCATGTACCCCGCCCCATGTAGCTCCGCATCCTGGACAGGCACAGGATGTGTGGTATTCATGACTGCAAGCACCCTCAGGGCACCTCTCTGTGGTCCTGCTCCCCTGGTGTGCAGGCTAGCGGGGGGTGCCCGGTACAGTGGACCTGGGCAGGCTTCCAATCAGATGCCCGACCCAGATCCCAGAGTGGATCCCTTGTGCCCTTGGGGCGGTGGTGAATAGGACGTGTGGATCCACAAAACAAAAAACTAAATGTATGGGCACTTGCCCAAATAGCTGCCCCAGCCTTCCCCATCAGCCTAGTGGGCTGGGGCAGCATGGAGGGTCCTTTCCCGGTACCGCCGCAACCAGTGGGTGATGACCATGAGGGTGTGTACTGGGCTACAGTAAGGTCCCGGCTGCCATAACCTGTGCCCCCCTGTGCCTGGCACTACGCACCTTAGTGAATGGTGTGTTGCGTTGGCACGCCCCAAGCACTGCCCCCAGTGCGTTGCTGCCCATGCATCCGAGGGATTCACCATGCAATTGGCTGGTGCGCTCTCTGTGAATGCCATGGGGTGGCGGGACCCCTGCTGTGCAGCATTCCCACTAAGGGTTGCCTACACACCACAGATACACGGTGTGCAGGCAGTCTTTTTTTTTTTTTTGTGACTAGTACCCATTGTGCCTAGTTCCACAATACCTGCTCTCTACCACCAAGCAGTGCGATCATATTTCCATACTAGCTACGACGATAACCCAGTGGAAGGTATTGCAGACTCAAAATAACTGAGCTGCAACTTTCTGCTTTCAAGAGAATAAATCCAAATCAGATCAAATCAACTTTATTTTTATAGTGCCTTTCAAAGCCAAGGCGCTGTACATAAAACATATACATAATAATAAGAATTAAAACAACATTAAAATGTATCAACCATAACTAGATAAAAGCTAAACTAAATAAATATGTCTTTAGGCCAACTTTAAAACTGTCGACGGTTGGGCATTCTCTCAACCAACGAGGTAGAGAATTCCACAGGATTGGTGCTGAAAAAGCAAAAGCACGGGATCCTGATGTCTTTAATCGAACCCTGGGAATCTCCAGCAATCCCTCATTGGCAGAATGGAGAAGACGGAGGGGGCAGTAGGGAATTAGGAGATCTTTCAGGTAACTGGGTCCCTGATCATGTAGGGCTTTAAAGGTTAGTAAACCAACCTTAAAGGTGATCCGCCACCAAACAGGCAGCCAGTACATTTCTTGGAACACAGGTGTAATATGACTGGTTCTAGAAGTCCCAGTCAAAAGCCTGGCTGCCGCGTTCTGCACCAGCTGCAGGCAATGGATATCAACCCCAGGTAGCCCTAGTTAGAGGGAATTGCAGTAATCAAGAAGGGTAGTGACAAAGGCATGGACCAATGTTGGAAGATCACCCGAAGGAACCAGGTGTTTCACCCGGGCGATATTCCTCAGATGGTAAAAAGAGGATTTGATGACAGCTGACACCTGAGATTTTAGGGTCAGACCATCATCAAAAATAACACCCAGATTTCTCACCTGATCGGAGGTAGGAAGCGGCGTACCACCAAGTAACAAACCTGATGGTTGTCCAGCTCCCAAACCCACCCACGGATGACCTGGGTCCACTACCAATACCTCAGTCTTATCCGGATTCAGTCTCAGCCAGCTGGAACTCATCCAAAGTCTGATCTCAGCAAGGCAGTTGTTTAGCACGGAGACTGCATCATCCTGGCTGGGCAGAAAGGACAGATACAGCTGGGTATCATCTGCATAGCAGTGAAAACCCAAACTGTATCACCTGATGATT
Organism: Neoceratodus forsteri; assembly: GCA_016271365.2. Lineage (NCBI taxonomy): Eukaryota > Metazoa > Chordata > Ceratodontiformes > Ceratodontidae > Neoceratodus > Neoceratodus forsteri. Next base: position 279,740,306 of record CM028138.1, on the reverse strand, counting down.
TCTCCCAATGGCAGCATATACACTGCAAACAACATGGGAGCTAAAATGGAGCCCTGTGGTACCCCACAAGGGAGTGGGCACCAGAGGAATAAATTCCAGTGGCAACTCTCTGAAACCTGTCTGTGAGGTAAGAATGAAACCATTTGAGGACTGTACCAGACAGCCCACTGTAAACCCGCAGGCGCTCCAACAGCACACCATGGTCTACAGTGTCAATTGCAGCAGAGAGATCGAGAAGGACCAGAATGGTACATGCCTTTCGATCTCTAACCATTAGGAGGTCACTCAATACCCGGACAAGGGCAGTCTCCGTGCTATGCTTCTTCCTAAAATCAGACTGGAGAGTATCATAGACATTGTGAGTTATAAGATCATCCAGTTGCAACGCAACCGCCTTTTCAATAACCTTACCAACAAATGGCAGGTTAGAGATAGGCCGGTAGTTAGCTAGACAGTCTGGATCCAAGGAGGGTTTTTTAAGGAGTGGTCGAACGACCGCCTCCTTGAGGGGGTCAGGAAAGACCCCCCTCTCCAAAGACTTCCAGACAATGTCAGCAAGGATTGGGCAGATAACTTCTACACATCCTACTAAAAGAGGTGTAGGGCCTGGATCCAAACTACAGCTAGTTGGTCGCAATGTTTGGATGATCTTCACAATGTCACTGAACTCTAGCTGGCCAAAATCTGACCAGACAGACTGAGTACATGCCACTTCCCGTCGACCACTGCAGTCCCCCATAGGGGAGGTCGGACCGATGCCAGACCTGATGTTGGCAACCTTATCTGCAAAAAAACAGACAGCTATTAGAAAAAATTAAAATGAAAAAATGTCACTGATCTGACTTTCAGTGAGTACAATTAATAATTGACATTATGAAATGGGTAGAAAGAATGCTGAATTCTGATTGGCTGAGAGCTGCTTTCAGTTGGACTGTATGGCCCAGCTGAAAGTAATATGTTTAAAAAATGCATAACATTTATAATATTTAGTTAAAATGATCCATTTCCTAATCACAATAAGGCACTGGGGTGTTATGGTGGACTAACGGCCCTTCTCTGGTGATAGAAGCACTTGGCTATGCCTCGTGCTTCAACCCACCCGACGTGGGCCATTATCCCATCATAACACACCCCTTGTCATGCCTTATTGCTTAATTAACAAGAATGGATGTATAATAGATACATTTGCTTCCATTCCCAAACCCCAAAAATACCATTATCACCATGTAATCATATGCAGTGTACTACACCATTTGCCCCCCCACACACACCACGAAAAATATGATCAAGAACATCAATACAACAAAGATGTGAATTATGTATAAAATTATTTTAACGGGATTAGAACTAGGATGCCATACTAGAAGGTCAGCTTATAAAAGTGGGCTTATTAGGCACAGAAAAAATTATCACGATACACATGCTGCCTTTCAGTATTTATAAATACAACACATCTCATGCAATCTAGGTATCCTTTGTCACATCAAGTACAACACCTATTTCATAAAAGCAAACATTAGTCTGACAATCATCACAAAAGCAATAAAACTAAAATGAAGAGTATAAAAAAAATGTACAATACTCTAGTGCAATGCGGTACATGTGACTAACTTTTGTGGTTTGGAGGGTCACAAAAGAAACACCCTGCTTCAATGAAAAGTACAGCCCACTTGAACAAAGAGTGTTGGAGGTGAGGGATCATAGTCCTGGAGTGCAAACATTGTACTGCCAGCCACTGAACTGAGAAAAAATTTTGCAAAGGAAAGTAGAACTTAAATGGCAATGATCCAAAGGGGGAAAAAATGACAATTCAGTACAACGCTGCAGCATGTGAGTGTGTGCCTGATTTTGTGTGTGTGTGTGTGTGTGTGTGTGTGCGCGCGCGCGCGCGCGCGCTAGGATGCAGCTGGGGTTTGGATTGGGAGTGATGCTTCAGTTAGCGATACTATGTAAAAATGTGTGATACAGACATATCGCTGCCAGCTAAACATAAGACAATAATTCCACAAAGCAAAGTACAACTTAAGTTGTGATCGGGAAGAAAATAATTATAAATCATTACGGTGCTGTAATGTGTGTGACAGTGAGCCCAATTTGTGAGTATGTAGGGTAGGAAGGGGAGCAAGGATTGATGCTACACACATGTATGTTATGAATAAAATGTGTGATAGTACATACTGTACTTAACACAATATTTTGCTAAATCTCATACATAACATTTTTTTAAGATTGGTCGTACAGTCATTTACGGTGAAATCTGTCACACTGTTGTCCTTGTATGCTGAGATCTCTGTGGAAAACAAAACAAAATGTTTGAGTTACATCACAAATCCACACTTCTGTTTATATACAATAAATTAAATACAGATCAAGCAAGCTGTTATGCAGCTAACTGTAACCTGAATAAAAAATGACCTTGCATTTGATAAGATGTCAACTGGCAGAAGGCTGCTTATGGTAGAAGATGGGCCCACTGTGTCACTTCCGTCTCAGTTGTCCACTGCATGCAGCCACCAGTACTTACAGGAAAAGTGCCAAGAGAGTCACAGAAGCACAAGTTTAAAATCAAGAAAAAATACTACAGTACTAACAGACTAACGTTCAATATTTCATCATACAGAAAGCAATAATTGAGTACTCTGGTTATCGTAATACAACAAAAGGGGCCCTGTACACTATCTCTTTAACTGAGTGTTCCGCACTGGCAGGTCCATCCTGTAGCACTCGCACACACAACAAGAGTTTTGATGTTGACTTTCTCGTTCCCAGTCTCCTGCTTATAACACCTGTGTACACTGTTTTCTCCTTACTTGGCAAAAGATGGTACACCTGCTAGCTCCAGAGAAGATTACTTCCAGTGCTGGGCAGGGTTACAAAAAAAAATTAAGGCACATGACACTAATGGATGACACAGAAGCAGGTTGTTAAATTTGAAGCAATCGGAATTATTTTAAAATACTTTCACTTTCTTCCCTGGTAAAGATTACTTTTACTGTTTAGAACTCTATTGACTGCACTGCTTAGCTAACAAAATTTCCACAGTTAACATTAAACAGTTACCATTACACAGAATTTTTCTCTTCCCTCGAACACTGCAGATCAAGTGCAGGCACACAGAAAACCCAGCCCCACTTGCAAAATGTCCCAAAGTTCACAGACGTCAGAGACAGTCTCTTGTGTGTTGTCCCTTCTGCCTGTCAAGATAAGGTGATGTCTGCAGGATGCTGAATCAGTTGTCCGAAGCACTGCCCTGGCCAGGTGACAAACTGATGCAGTGTCCTCTGGGTCTTCTTTGCACGCTTCTCAAATGGGTGTGGTGGTTATCCGCTCCTCCTCTTCTTCTTGCTTCTCTGGTTGACTGATTTGAAATGCAGGAGCACTGCTCCCCTCCCTAAAATTACACTTTTTTTCCCCTCAAAAATAAAAAAAATGCTTTTCCTGGAAGATCTGGGATTTTTAAAACATCAAAATAAATTGGCCTTCTCCTCACTCCCCCTCAGGCTGAACTTTATTTGTTATTTATTTATTTATTATTCAGAAACAACCTTTGAGCAGAAGCTGTTTTACAAAGGTTCCACATCAGAGAATAAATACAAATAATTGAAAATGCATAATATACAGCACATGATAATAAACAAACAGTTCACTGAGGTGCAGCAATAACAATTAACATAGGAGATGTTTAAGGTGACATTGATCCTTGGCAGTGAGGAGAGTAGATGGATTCAGGGGAGAACCAGGGGCAGGTGGGAGGAGAGGGGTAGAGGTGAGGGGAAAGTTTAGCAGTCTGGTTGAAAACTTTATCAAAAAAGAAAGTGGGGGTGGGATGTGAAACAGTGGGGAAGGTTGGAGATAGCATGAGCATAGGTGGCAACAGAAATGGGTAGGGGACCAATGGTGATGGGTGATTACAAGAAGTCGGGGGGAGGAAGAGGAGGGGGTATGAGATGTGGTCTGCGAGGAGGAGGGGTAGAGGTGAGGAGAAAGTTAGCAGTCTGATTGAAAGACTTTGTCAGAACAGAAACGGGGAGGTGGGAAGTGGAAACAGTAAGGAAGGTTGAGAAAACCTGAGGGTAGGTGACAACAGAAGGGAGAGGGGGCCAAAAGTGATGGGTGATTACAAGAAGTTAAGGGAAGGAGGGAGAGGAGGGGGGGGTCTGGAACGTATGAGGTGTGGTCTACGAGGACAGGTAAGGAGGTGGGGGACTGTGGTGGGTGTACAGGGAGAGGTGAGGTTGAGGGGTGGACGATATAGGCTGTTTAGAGCAAAAATTGAGGGGATGGACGATGTAGGCAAGTACAGAGACATCTTTGAGGACTATCAGGGTCCAACTTGAGCTTAATTCTGGCTAACTCTTTTTATATATAACTTTATTTCCAACTATGGCTGAGGTAGCCCCTGGTAATAAATGCTCTGTCACTTTATTTTTTAAATCTTTGATTTTATTAATTTATTCAGTTATATATATCACAAAAAGCAATGATATACACAGTGTATAAGGAAAGAGTGACATTGTCATAAATTATACAAATCTATTTAGTTTTGGTTCCATTCCAATATGCAGATATAGACACTGTACCAACTATTTGTGCAAATTTTTATATAACAACAAATAGATCCAATGTAAACACAGGCTATCCTATTCCTGCAGTGGGGCCTGCACCAGGAAAGTTATAAGATGAACATTTTTCAATGAATACATCATAGCAGCAGAGTAACCTGTTTTGTATAGTTCATCATCCAGCAACCAAAATTATTAATAGACAAAATGAGCCGACATGAGAAAGTATTATTATTCATTCATTTTATATAGACCAATCAGCAACAACCTCACAAAAAATAAGGAGCAGTTTTGTAAAATTGATAAGAATCCAAATTGTACAAGGCAAGAGCAGTTCCAAATAGTTAGCTTAGTTTGGGTCCAAAACTCATATCAATACTTGTACTTTATTTGTTAATGTCTTTCTTCAAAAACAGTTTAATATTTAGAATCTTTATGTTATTGCACACTGGCCACTAATGTGCTTAGACGGAGCAGTTCAGAAAATGAAGTGCAGAGTGCTGCTGTGTAAGGCAATCAGAATAGCAGGACCATTTGGGGCATTGCTAATTCAGTGACAGACATGTATCAGTACAATACTGTGCAGCCTCTACCAGATTGCCGATTAGAGAAAGTTCTCAAAGTTTATAAATGTCACTTGCAGCTTCTAACCAGTCACAGAGTAGAAAAATTCTCAGTGTTCATTGAAGTGCTAAACAATGTGCAAGCAAATATAGGATGTCAGTTGCATCGCTCTGAAGTTAGTTGCCATATTGTATTTGTTAGATGCTGCTAGATAAACGATATTTTGTTAGTAGACTGAGAAATTAGTTTTTTCCTGTATGTAGAGGCAATTTGCTCCTCCAAAATTCTTGTATGTGAGGTGTCAGCTTACGGGGGTAGTAAATAGTAAGGCACAACACTCCTGTCAGATTGGGAGGAGCATACAGGAGAGCGAGGAGGACCCTGAATTACTGCTCCTCTGGTCTCTATCCACCCTTACACAATGCCTAATTTATTTATTTATTGGAATTTTGATGACCGGGTAAGCCCTCTGAGACAAGATGTCTCTTTTTCAGGAGAGACCTGGAATTAGTTTCAAACAATAAAGGACATAGAAATGTAGTATCTTACAAGTTAAATATATATACATACATAATTAAGTAAACATACATAGATGTGAAGATTAGTCACATGATACAGCAGAGATACATACAGAAAGTACAGTTCTTGTTCAAATTAGTATGAATTTTTTTTTACATACAGTGGTAGTTATCTACTGTTGTCATTCCTTTAATAAATTCTGAATATACACAAACAACTGATTGGTTGTTTGAATGAATGTGATCTGCAACAATAATTGGCCTGCTGAGGCACCAGGGCTCTTGCCAGCCAATCAGGGACACGCTTGGCACATCCTCAGAGGTGGGAACAACTTGGCCTACTCCTCCAGAACCCGCTAACAACCAGGTTAAGCCCCCTTGTTTTTTGCCCCAAAAAGAAGTGCTGGGTTGCCAGAATAGTTGTGGTTGATGGGGTTAGCGATTTCCTATCAACCCCTCATCACACATTTTAATAATAATGTATACGTTGGCTGTCACGAGCAGCCAAACAGCAGCTCCCCCCAACACTCTACATTAAATTATCTGGCTGATCCTGCCTCCTACTGCTGCTGTCAGGACATCCTACTAATGCCTGATGTCTTCCAGCATGCTCCAACGTGGCTTGCCTCCTGTTCTGTTGTCCCCCTCTGCAGGGACTGCTTTGCTGCCCAGGTATGTATTTATATTTATGGCCCAGGTTACTAGACTGTTTACTAGAGATTTTCTAGAAGTGTTTTCTTCAGTGTGTTTACAGTTTCATACAGCAGAGCCTTCAAAATGTTTAGCAGTGAAGGACAGGTGGTGCAGAGGGCAGAGGCACTGTGCAGCATCTTACCTCGTGTCAAGTTGGTGACCCAAGTTCAGGAATGAACTTGGGTTGTTGGGGGCTGGCAGGGTGGAGGACAGGCAGCTCTCCTCTCCTAGGCAGGGGTGGTTCACCTTCCTAGCACTTAGCTGCCACCAGGTAGAAGTCTGGGGAAGTAGCGCCTATGCTACGGGGGCCAGTTGAACATCTGAGTGAGTGGAAAGAGGTTGGGGTTCCAGAGCACATGTTTGGCTCCAAATACATGGACTTCTGTGCCATGCCACAGCTCCAGGACAGTGGGGAAAAAGTGAAGAGGAGAAATGGATGGGTGCCAGACTGCTGAAGCCCTGCCCGAGGTGTCACTGTCTGCCCTGTCACTCTGCTGGGTAAGGAGAGGACTTCTGGATGAGAGTCACCGGGGGGGGTGACCCTCTCCCTTGGCCCTGCCACAGTGGAAACCCCATGGAAATAACCCCCCCGTAGGAGAGAGGCAACAGGCCAGCTGATGACACCTGGGGACAAGGCTTAACAGCCACCCAGTGAGCCCAGAAGGACAAAATCCTTTATTTAAAAAAATATTTAGTAGTGTACTAGAATTCCATGTAGTGTAGTGTTTTTTTTGTTGTTGTTTAATCACTTTGGGCAGCAAATGGTTAACTTTCAGTTCTCCCCCGAAATCCCCATCAGTCATGTGGACAGAGATTTCAAGTGGGAGGAGCCCCGCAGCAGCAAGTCACAGTGGAATGTTACAGCTGGAGGCAGTTTCCTTCTCCAGTGGCGTAGCCCAGTTTGGGGTGAAGGCATTTTAACACACCTGGCCAAGGGAACCAAGAGTAAAATGTGGGAAACTTCCCTGAACTGTGAGAGACTTTGTCTTTGTGTGGCGGCCCAGAGCTGGTTCCTCCAGGATGATCCCAATGGAAATGCTTGTGAGGGTTTGGAGGGACTAAGCTCCAATTTTTCTGACAGGATGTTTGAAAGATAACAGCCCGAGTCGTGCCTCCCTGGCACAGTTTCTGTAGTAGACAGAGTGGATAACCCAGACTAGAAAACAGGACTGTAGCCTCTCTGACCAGAAAATGGGGAAGGGCTCACATGCTACAAAAAGTGTTGTATGTGTCACAGAATGTGTTTTCAGTAAGGACATACTCTGTCTCAAAGTGTGCAGTTTCTGATAAGAATGTGAAGTGGTTGCAATTAAGGACACCAGCTGTCCCCAACAGAGTCTTCCAGTATCTAACAACAATGTCCTCAGTAAAGGCACCAGCTGTCTTCAAAGTGTTTTTGCCTGTTTGGAAAAAAGTACTTTGTGAACCTCAGATATTCATATCCTGTGAGGATGTGCTGTGTCCTGGCTCCGCTCCCAGAATAGGGATGGATAAAAAGACTTTTGTTTAATCCCTAATGCAGGGACCTTCTTGGACTTTGTGTACAGTGCAGTGGACTTTGTACCTTCTGCACCTGCAGCTCCCAGCAGGCAGAACGTTGCTGTTTTTTCACATTGCTTTCAAAATAAACCTACTACTTGACCCTCGCTAAAGGAGTGGACATTCCACTGTGTTTTACTGGTGTCCAACCATGATTTTGCAGGTCCCCAGTGTCATGGCCCACCCCAGTTCCCAGGTTAAATTGAAATATTTTTTTGTAACACCCCCCCTCAACAGCCAAGTGCTGTAGAGCAACCCCTAGCTGGGGAGCAGGTGTCAGCAGCAAGGCAGGCTGATGCTGTAAGCATAGGGTTACAAAATGGGTGCTTGTGCCTGGATTTGTGGGGGCTCAGGTTGCCTAGAAAAATGGCCTGGGGCTGTGAATCTGGTGGTGGTGAATGTAACCCCAGTGTCCCCTCCTGGGTTACTAGACTGTTTACAAGAGGTTTACTAGAAGTGTTTTCTACCATGTGTTTGCAATTTTCTACAGCAGAGTCTTCAAAATGTTTAGCAGTGTATGTAGTGTAAAAAGTATTGTTTTGTTTAGTCACTCTGGGCAGCAGATGGTTAACTTTCCAGTCTCCCCTGAAATCCCTGTCCATCATCTGGACAGAGGTTCCAAGTGGAGGCATTTTGCAGCAGCATGAGCCAGATTGGAATGTTGCAGCTGGAGACAGTTGCTCACAGAGAGCTGAGCTGTAAAGTCAGCAGTTTGCGAGTAGGAGCGGTAGGACAGGTTTCCAACCCTCTCCTATCCTAATCTTTGGTCCCTAGTTCGGTTTTGGAGTAGCTAAGTGTCAAGTCATGGTGACAGCCTTCTCCAGTGGCATACCCCAGTGTGAGGTGAAGGATATTTAACATACCGAATTCATGGGAACCATGAGTAAAATGTGGGAAACTTCCCTGAACTGTGAGACATAGACAGTTACAACAGCGAAATCCATTACAGCGACAACCTCGAGGTTGTCGCTGTAATGGACCCGATGGGGAAATTTCACTGATTTCAACTGTGTCCCCCACCCTTCGAATAAACTCCTAGTTGGAGTTTGTTATACTTAAGAAGGGGGGTGCGCAAAAAAGACAGTGTCAGCCAGGCGAAATTTCATCTGTCAACATTGTTTCTGATGCTGTGCCGCATTTCGACAACTTGGTTGTCATTGCGCCTTGGTGGAATCACTGTGAGAGACTATTTTATTGTGTAGTAGCCCAGAGCTGGCTCCTCCGGGATGGCCCCAGTGAAAATGCTTGTGACAGTTTGGAGGGACTGACCTAGAAATTTGTCTGACAGAATGTTTGAAAAATAACAGTCCGAGTTGTGCCTCCTTGTACTGTTTCTGTAGTGGACAGAGTAGATCACCCTGACTAGAAAATGGGACACTAGCCTCTTTGACCAGAAAATGGGGAAGGGCTCACATGCTACAAAAAGTGCTGTACATGTTACAGAATGTTTTTTCAGTAAGGACATACTCTGTCCCAAAGTGTGCAGCTTCTGACAAGAATGTGTAGTGCTTGCAATTAAGGACATCAGCTGACCCCAACAGAGTTTTCCAGTTTCTAACAAAAATGTTCACAGTAAAGGCACCAGCTTCCTTCAGAGTGTTTTTGCCTGTCTGGAAAAACATGCCTTGTGAACCCAAGTGTTAAAATCTTGTGAGGACAAGGTCTGTCCTGGCTCAGATCCCAGAAGAGGGCAGGACAAAGAGACTTTTGTTTGATCCCTAATTCAGGGACCTTCTTGGACTTTGTGTACAGTGCAGTGGACTTTGTATCATTTGTACATTCTGCAGCTGCAGCCCCAAGGGCAGAACGTTGTTGTTTTTCTACCTTGTGTACAGAATAAACCTACTACTTGAGCTTAGCTAAAGTGGGAGGACTTTCCTTTGTGGTTACTGTGTTGTATTGGTGCCCCACCATGATTGTGCTGGTCCCCAGTGTCATGGCCCACCCCAGTTCCTGGATTAAATTGAAATGGTTTGTGTAACACTCCACTTGAGAGCAAAGCGCTGTAGAGCAACCTCTAGTGGGGATTGTGGGGGCAGGTGTCAACAGCAAGGCAGGCTGATATTGTAAGCATAGGGTTACACTTAGCTCTGCAGGCTCCTTTCAGCTACAACTGTGTGGCTTATCTATGGGCCCCCCCCCCCCCCGGCACTGATATTGCTCTCTTCTTCCAAGTCACAGAGTTAGCCTCTGCTGGGCTCACACATCAGCTGCGGAGCGCTTTCACTACTGCTCCCCTTGGGGAACCATTTGATGACCCCATCCTGCCTTCTATAGTCTAATTTATTATATTACGACCTTTTCAGGAGTTTGCCAACAACCGCTGGAGTGGTTTTCATTTAGTGGCTCTGGACATGCTCACTCTCACCCTGCTCCCCTCAAGAGCACACCTCGCTAGCAGGAGCTGGAGCTACTAGTGACCTCTGCCGCTTTATGCTGGCTACCTGCCCCCACTGCTTTCAACAAGCCCCTCAGGGCATTTTACCAATAGGTGCAGTGCAGCATACTTACTGGCAATTCCTGCTGCCTGACCCCCCAGATCTTCTCAACAAGCCCGTGAGGTGCACGTAGCACAGCCGTAGTGCGACTAATCTGGTTGGTGGAGGAAAGCATTTTTACCTCACCTCCTCCACCTCCTGACACTGTCCAGTGCCCTCCCTTCCTACCCAATCAGAGAAGACTGCAGCCTGAGCTCCGAGTGGGATGGGAGTTGGCAGTGCCGGCTGGCATTTTCATTTAACATGGCTGATCTGACTAGGATGCAGCAGCCACAACTTGTCGTCCTCCACCAGTGATCCATGTCCCTGCCTGCAAAAACATTCATGGCCTATGGACCCCCTTCCCCCCACTAGACATCAGGGTAGCAAATGTTTTAGAAAAAACCTTGGTCACTTGCCACCAGAGAATTAGCCCACTAGACCACCAGGACTATTAACTTACATTTTCTGGTTCCATGGGAAAACCCTAGCCCCCTGAACCACCAATGCTCTTTTTTTTATATTTCAGTTTTTACTGCTTTTGCAATAAGACAATATACAAACAACACATTGACAAAACAGTGTCAGCAGTACAGTCTCGCAAGTACAGTAATGCAGCTTAGCACTGCTCAAGTTTAGGCAATCATACAGTGTTCAATAACAATTGTCCTGGATATTCATTATGAATAGTTGCTCTCATCCTTAAGTGCCCCCCCCCCCCATCAAGGTAATACTAACTATGGGGCATACATTAGGTCCACTGCTAGCATGTATGCTACCCATCTTGCCCATCTGGTAGCTCTCTTTTCCCTTTGTTGTCTGAGTAGGTTAAAAGTTCTATAGTGTATGCCCCCCAATTGGGGGGCTTACCTTAAGTGTCTCCCTGGGCTCCTCTAATGACCACTGCCTGGCTAAAGTCCATTGGGAAGGGTAAATCCATATATAGTGGTGTTGCCTGCTGTTCCTGCAGAGTGTACCATCCATGCTGTTGCACTGTCCCTTTAAGAAGTCAGCCTGTGTGTATAGTGTACATAGCCTGGGCTGGGTCCGAGTACAATGGAACTCACGAGCAGCCAGGCAAAACCCTGATAGCATCCACTCTGCAGTCGCTTACTAAAGAAGAGGGAGCACTGTTGAAATCTGTGGGTGTTTATTCCTAGAACAGTACTGTTACTTTTTAAAATGAACTTAAATGTGAACTGTTAACTTCTTCGGCATGGAAGCCACCATGTTTGGACAGGGATCTTGTTTTTGGACCAGTCAGAACTCTAAGGGTTCTTAGGGGTCCTCATTACAGTGATTTCCAGGAGAAACTGTGAGCTTTTCTCTTGGCACCTATTTTATCCACGTGGGACTCTGAAATGTGACAGTTTAGACAGCCAACCAGAATACAGAAATCCAGGTCTTCAACTGGGACTGTGTTTAAACAGTGTGCAGGTCAGCTCGAGCGCTTGGAGAGGTGGAAACCTGTGTGGCTTAGTTGAGAGACGCAGGGAAAAGGCCTGTTTTGCCTCCCTGTGTGAATCATTTGGGACTGTCTAAAGGCAGAAGGAGAATTACTTTTTCAGCTACCAAGGCTGATAAGTAGAATGCTTTGTCAAAAGGAAGTCTGTTTTGCTGAACTGTCTCTGAGTGTGAGAGCTTGCTGTGAGGAGATTGCCTCAGGGACTCCTGTGCCTACAGTGGAGCCTGCAAATGCTGAAATTGTCTTCTGCCATGTGTTCCAGAAAAGGGGGAGACCAGAGATCTTTCCCAGTTTACAGCAAAAAGACTGAAATTCCTGAAGTGAGTAAGCTGTGTGTGGCATTTGAATTATGCCAGAGACTGAACTGCATGTGCTGGGCCTCCATCTCGGAAGGCCCCAGAGACAGTTGCTGTGAGTTGCAAGCCATCCTGGCTAAAGACCAGCTTGGGAAGTCAGCCCCTGCAGAGAAGAATCCCAGGTTGTGGCCACCTTGTGGGAAAGGCTGTGAAGCGGAGGTGAGTCGTGTTGGCCCTGGTCCCCATGATCCTGCCTGGCAAGCAAGAGTCCAGCCTGACTACAGCCATCAGTTCCATTGGTCCTGGTACCATAAATAACCTCATGGTCCTAACCCTGCAACAAAAATGAAAGTATTTGTGGTCACCTGATTTGCTTTCTAAGTTCACCTTGGTGTTTAACGGTGATTGCCAGCCATCGGGCTGTGGATTACAATTGTCTTACTGTTTAAAAGAGTCTAATCTAACCAAAGCAAGTTTTATTTGTTTAGGGGCCCTGACCAGCTGCAACACCAGCCTGCCTGCGGCAATGCTTCAGGCCTGCACTTAAATTTAATCTGGATACCCAGCAGCATAACCTGAACTGTATATCACAAGGGTCTAACTGTAATATTTGCATACCTGATTCATATCATCTAATTACGTTAATCTTTCATCTAAATTCACACACCCTCCCTTTGTTCAAATCCCTGAATAAATCAGATTTACTGTTTGAAGTTTAACCTGGTGTATGAGCATAGTATTGCTCAGCTTCAAGTTATTGTGTCAGCCAAAAGGTGTACTGTTATTGCAGGTAACTGTTCTTTGCAGGTACTCAGGGTGTGTCATCAGAAGCCAGAGCCCTGAGGATAAATGTAGTGTCTGTGAGCATATTATTAGCGCTCACCAAGAATTGTACTTTGAATGTCAGATACAGTGTTTTGTGAAAGTTTATGTGTAAGGTCACTAGCTGGGGCTATGGGTAGGTACATCTTCCCAGAAGGTTGTGCTAGCTTAAGATTCAACCCACTTAAATATTACTCTGGGTGGAGGCACTGTGTCAAAGTATTACTGTTAGCGCTCAGGCCCCTCAACCTGCAGTCAGGGAAGCAGGCGGGGTAGTAGCCTGTTGGGAGGTGGCACCCGGGTTACATGTATAAATCCTGTACTAAAGCCTTCTATTCTGCCAGAAGGGGGGGCCACTGGTGTCAGCCACTTTTTGGTGATACATTTCCTGTTGCTGCTAGAAGAAAGGCTAGTAGGTATCTCTTAGCTGGGTCTTTCTCTCTTTGGGGTGTGTATGTGATTAGAAAAAGGTGTTCGTAAATACGTACGGTTGGAGGAAAAATGATCTGCAGCGCCTCATACTAGCTCCATATAAAAGATTGTAAGTGGGACAGTCCCACATAACATGATGGTATAATATGATGGTACATGACATGTAATTTTCCACAGCGCCTCCAGCACTCCAGAGTAGCTGCTGTGCCTCTATGTACCTGCTACACAGGTATGATGGAGTACTATATAAGGCACTTCCAATTATAGTCACACCATAGCATGAAGCTCATTACTCTATGTGTTTTCAGGCATATCTGTTGCCAATGAACATCTGTAATAGGGTTACTGAGCTCAGCATTCCAATTTGGAAAGCTCGGCAGGGAACCTGAGTTCCCTCTGTCTGGAGAATAGCATATAATTGAGAGACAAGGTGCTGGCTCAAAGTTCCCTGTAGGGCATTGGTCAAGAGGTTAAGAAGGGAGTGACCTAATTGGGGAGGTGAAGCAGAGGAAGGTTGATGAGATATGGTGTGGACTGGAAACATCTAAACAGATCAATATGGGGAACATCAAAACATTCACAGACCACTTGAAAAGTGAGTATTCTATTGCCTTGTAAAAGTTGGAGAAGTAAAAGTAAACCAAGTCAGTACCACCTCTTATAACCTGGATCTAACATATTTGGGAGAAAGTCAGGGTACAGCTGTAGGGGCAGCAGCTAAAGGAAACTGGTCTTCCGGCCACATTTCAGTAGGAGCCTGTACCAGGCTCTAACTACAACTCACACACACAAAAAGTGACAGTGAGCAAAAGTAGAACCAGTGCCAGAAGAGAACAGCACCAGTTCAAGGTTGGGAACAGGTATCGCAGCTCATTCCAGGACACCCACTGCTGAGTAGGGGAGTGCTGCAGCCAGTACTGCCCTCTGTATGTTAAACATAATTGGAACTACTAGAAAGGGTCCCCATTAGCCAAGAAAGATCCACACTATTCCACCAGGACTACCGCATAAATATACTGGTCATCAGGCTACCTGGGGCCCTAAGAGGGGCTTTGTGGAGTCCCCTCTCCCCATGACGCACTTTATTCTCTGTTCCTGTGTTTTTATTTTATTTTTTCCTTGTATAGCTCTATTTTCCTTACTTTGACTTTTACTGTATCGTTTCCTCTAAAACTCCCCTTTTCTTTACTTCTGTGCTGTCCTATACTTTTTTGCATCCTTCCATTCTCTGTTTTTACTCTCGCTACTATATGTTCCCTATACTTAACCTAGTTTGCCTTTATTTCTACAGGTCTGGCTGGACATCCACTGTTTAACTATCAAATAAGTACCTTATCTTATTTAATTATAACCCTATGCACTCTCCTCTAGGACCTTTGACCCTTTGTGTCTTCTCAGTCTCCTCTGTGCTTCCCTTTTAGGTTCGCTAATGGAATACACCCAAACCCAGGACAGAACACTTCAGACACCCTGACTCCGATGGAGCAGGTAAACCATATTTAATTGCCTAACTCCCTGTAGGGTGAGGGGTATATAACCAGCTGCTGACACCCATTATAGTCCACTCCCCCAAATGACAACATAACTGGCTAAACTTTGCCCACATTTTATTAACCTTATAACACTTTTTCATTTAATTTCATTTTTATGTAGACTGCTGAGCAGATTGGCAAGATTTCCATTTTTCACAGCGACCAGTACAGAACAACAAAAAACAAATGCAAATTAAAAACATTACATGAAACATATACAGTTGGAATCCCATTGGAATCATAACTGGAAACACATTTCTCATATTCCATAAACACACAGTTCATTAATAGAGTAGCTATGAACTTCCGGTGACGTCACCAGGAACTGAGCACCTAGCTCACTCTGCTCTGTCCCTTACCTCTAATAATTGCCAGCAATCCTCGGCTTAAAAATGGATTCTTCATTCACAAACAAATACAAAAGGTAAAGATGGCAGCTAGACAGAGACTCAAAGATTTTGGGGTAGGCAGTCCCCAGATGAAAAAAATCACCCAGGCTGCAAAAGGAGGGAATAGCGGGCCCGCCATCACAAGAGCCAGAGACACCCGAATGCCTCAATGACCTCGAGGAGGAATAGGCAAGCTGTAAAATCACTTCAAAGAAGCTCATTTCTGCAGTGCAAAAAAATTGGCTACAAGTTGAAATCATTGCACATGGACTTGGCAGAGAAGTGCTGAGAGAGGATAGATATTTTAGCAAGACTGGGTGACCTGGAATGCAGTTTATTAACAGAATTTACAGAGCAGGGTGACCACCACAATGCAGTCCTTCTGCACCTTAACAGACAGGAATGAGCAGTCTCTGAAAAATTTACAATTTGGAGCTGAGATCATGGTGAAATAACTTGAGACTCCATGGGGTGCCCAAGGGTACTGAGCAGTGGGAAACAGATGCCTTTGTCTCCTCATTTCTTTTGGAGTTATTAAGCTGGTACTCATCTACAACTGCAAATTGAATGGGTGCACCGTGCTTTAGCACCCAAGCCTACCGACCATAAAGCCCATCTGTACTGAACAGTGGCATGGTTTGTTGACTGTTCTGTGACAATGAAGGTACTGCGGGTTGCCTCGAATAAGAAGGACTGGTGTTCAGAGATGCAAAGATGTACCTCAAACATGACTTTACCTCATTAATCATGGACAAACGATGTGGCATTATTGTTGTAATGAAGGAGCTCAGGGAAAAGAATATCAAAGCTCAGCTTATCACCCCTGTACAGATAAAGATCTTTATGGGGGTAGGGGTTGTCACATTTTCAGAAGCCGGAGAAATGACCCCATGCCTTCAACAACTGGAGCTGAAAGTTTGTAAAACAGGGCAGAAAATGGCACTGGGTTAACGAGAGATGCAGCTGCAGTGGAGCAGACAGGGTCCAAAAGTGTAGCAAGAAAGTGCTTCCTCAGTGGCAGTATGGAGCTGGGATGCCATCATGCAAAAGATATCCACAGGCAGAGAAGAAGCAAGCCCCTCAATGTCACAGAATGCAGGATGAGAGCACCTGGGATCCAGGGGAGCAGAATCTG
This sequence comes from Neoceratodus forsteri, assembly GCA_016271365.2. Lineage (NCBI taxonomy): Eukaryota > Metazoa > Chordata > Ceratodontiformes > Ceratodontidae > Neoceratodus > Neoceratodus forsteri. The sequence goes on along the minus strand of CM028138.1, from coordinate 279,723,882 downwards.
CCAGTAAGTTTCACCTTAGAGTTGCCAAGAACAGAGATGCATCAGAGTGCAAGGGACTCACATTTGGGACATGATTCCTTTCAGGTACACTTTGAACTGTTTTTCTAATTTGCTGAGACATTCAATTCCACGGAGCTGGACTGAACTTAATGTTGAGCATCTAACTTTCTTATTTATGAGAGCTGGGGGTCATTGCTGAATTGTTAAAAGACCCCTGGTCTAGCCAGCCTGGTGGCACTGAGGGCTGAGGCGCTGGACGCCACACCTCGCACCATGCTGGTGACCTGCATTTGGGAATGAACGCAGGCTGCTGGGGGTCATCAGCGAGGAGATGGATCAAGTGTCCGATGGACTGCTCTCCATCTCCAGGAAGGGGTGCACCTTGTGGTCGGCGCACGTCTGACCCCTGGCGGAGGCTGGGGCTCAGCGGAGCACTGGCACTAGAACATGGGGACGGGAGCATGGCAGATGCCTGGCGGGGACGCGTGTGGGTGTGTGCGTGTGCCTGCCACTGGCGTCATTGCATGCCAAGCTCTTGCAAGGGAGAAAATGTGAAAAGACCCTGGTAGCTGGTTGTTGCGGCTTGATGGCTATCCCCTGGCGCTCCATCTCTTGGAGTAACACCCTGAACTGGATCCTAATGGGTTGGTGAGTGGGAGACTCCCCGTCACCCCACCATGGGGGTTACAAGGGTGAGGCCCTGAAGGAGCGGAGGCTAGGGACGGCAGCCAGATGAGGGGCCAACCAGGGCCAGGGGGGATAGAAAAAATAGCAAAAAAAAAAAAAAGACCCCTAGTCTCCCTTCTGTTTCAAAAGAATGCCAGAGGGTGACCCAGTCTCCTCCTGTGACTGTGCCAAGCAGTATGGTAGTCCATCAGACAGCCCCCATCTTAAACGGCTGTCTATTTGGGACAAACTTTGTTGTTGCCCTTTGATAACTTTTATGTTTGGTTTCTGTTTTCTGTCATCTTCCTTAATACTAAATGCAGGTAGAATAATTATGATTTTTCTTTCCTTTATGTTAATGGTACTGGTTAAATGGATTAATTAATAAAATGGCTATAAAGGGCAGGTAAGCCTGAAGGGGGGGGGAGGGACTACACTCAAGGTGAACCAACTCTTTTGTGCAAACTTCGCTCTGGGCTCTGGTTAACTGTTAAGTTTCATTTCTATTTTCTTTCCTCCTGAATACTGAATACAGGTAGAATAAGGAGGATTTTTTTCTTCCCTTTAGTTAATAAATGGACAATTGCATAAAATGGCCACAAAGGACGGGAAAGCCTGAAAGGGGGGGAACTACACAAGTGGTCAACAGATTCTCTTGAAGAAATGCTTTAAAGTTTAGCATCTGGGGCTAGCAGCTCCTGCTCAGGATGGTATCACTGATTCAGACTCAAGAACTATGGAGTACTTACATACAAGATGCTTGGGGATAAAGAAAAAGGTGGACAGTCTGACCCAGCACAGGGAAGGGGGGAGTTTCACCTCTGAGTAAACAGGTGCACCAGGAGTGTGGGTGGCCTCCTGACATGGGTAAGATTGAAGTTTGTCCCCCGCCTTTCGGGGGGGGGCTGACACGCTGTTCAAGAGCACAGGACGGAGGTGGGGGGGGCTGTGAGGAGGACCTTCTCATTTGGAGGGGTCACCTGACCACAACTGTTCACATACATATTAACATGAGGAGGTGGGGGTGTGTGGCTTGTTGGCCACCTTGTGATCACGGTCTTATCTGTGTTGAAAGACTTCCACCCAAGGATCAAAGGGTGGCATTATGCCTGCACACTAATATCCAGTAGGGTTTTGGCCACTTGCCACAGGCCAAGGCATCCTGGGGCTGTGTCTAGGAGGGCACACATGAATGGGCCACTAATCTTTGCCTTGAAGTAATTTACATGATGTTACCCAGAACCCAGTTCATACTGTTGGAACAAGGATTTGGAGTACTCTGACAATGCAGTCTGGATTCATGTTACAGTTCTTATAGTCAACATTTTATGCAGTTTGTGGTTATACACTGTTCTGTGTTTTGGATTTTGTTGTGAAAGTGTGTCTCAAAAGAGTCAAGAGAAGGGTAAACATATACTGCCATGGCGGACTTAACCGTAGTCACATATACAGTAATGTGAAAGTCCTTCATTACTTAATGAAAAGGGCTTGGGCTCTTCAGGAACTGAGGAGAATGAAAGCTATAGAAGCATTCCTTCAGGAAACTCACCTATCCCAATCGAAACATCTCAAACTTTGGAGATGTTGGGTGGGCACAGTCTACTCCTCCTCATACCTGGCCCATCCACATAGGGAGTCACAATTCTGGTGTGCAAAGACACCCCACTGACAGTGGATCAGATTACCGAGAAGTAGGAGGGCAGTTTTATTCAGGTGAAGGGGATTTATAGGGGATACCTTGTGTGTTACTAAATTAATATGCACCTAATGACAGCTGGGAGAGACTTGTTTTTTTTTTAAACAGCATCTACTTAGAATAGCCACTGATCAGGGGCCCCTGCTGATCATAGGTAGAGACTTCAGCTATACCTCACAGCCCTAAATTGACAGGAGTGGCCTGGGGAGTAGAGACATTCAGGGGGAAGGGAAAAAAAATATAAAAGACTGCAGCTGGAGTCGGGGTTCAAAGATATATGGAGACATTTGCACAAGAGGGAGAGAAACTTCAGCTTTTTCTCCCACCCACACTGTCAGTACTCCTGCACAGACCCAGGAGTGTAGCCAGAAATTTCCATTTTGTACACAATCTCCAACAGTTACACCCCCCCCCCCAATTAAAAAATGTACACATGCTTTCCAAATGGCACCCCCTTCCAAACAAGTCAGATTGTTGTCAGATGACTCCTCTACTCTCTAAAGAGGTTATACATGTATTGGACACTCCTCAGTGGCCTACACTAACCCAAATACTACAGATCAGAATGATAATATTAACAGAGTGGCTTATGGTTTGTGACAGGCACTCAACAAAACTGTACACAAATGTGTACAGTGAGTATGCCTGTCTACACCCTTGCACCTGTTCCTATTGGAAAGGAAGGGAGGGAAAGGTAACATTGCTTAACCAGGAGCAGCACACTAAGCCGACGCTTGTTTCCAGATGCGACCTGGGAGTACAAGGAAGTTAAGTGGCTTGCTCAGGATCACACAGTATGCACCTAGGCGGCTGTGGGATTCAAACCCAGGTCTCCAGATCTGCAGCTCAGAGCCTTAACCCCCTGCACTATATTGCCTCCATTTATTGCCCAAGGAGTGGCTTCATGTAGCCAAGCAAAGCCATACCAAGCAGATAATGCCATCGGACCATGTTGCAGCAGCCTTGGAGTTGCTCATAGAGCCATAGCAAGCAGATGATGCCCTCGGACTATGTTCCAGAGGCCTTGCAGCTGCTTATAGAGCCAGTGCACAATAATTATTTTTGGAGACTTATTGTTTCCCACTTAAATGATGGAATTTTGTCAGAAACTGGTTGCAGATATACAGGAATACCGTAAACTGAATAAGGAGGGGGACACATCTGAGGCTGTTACATGGGATAGGCTGAAGGCCAGTCTAAAAGGTATCTTTATAAAATATGCCTCTCAAAGGAAAAAGGAACAGGCACAACAGAGAGCAGATCTAGAGAATAGAATATATGATGCAGAGGCAGAGCACAAGATAACTATTAATCCAGTGGTCAAAGAACAATTCTTACAGTGTGCAGAAATAAACTCACAAGATTACTGGAGCAGAAAATAGAAGGGAGGCTGAGGTACACCCAACAATGATATTACAAAGCAGGGGACAGGGCAGGGAAGCTACTGGCATGGCAGCTCCAAAAGCAGGCCCTAAACAGGGCGGTACAAAAATCAGGGAGGAAGACCACACAGAAATAGCCCACACAAATCTGATGGACATTTCCAAAACCTTTGTAGCCTATTATGCTAAACTATGTGCTGACTCATGAAGGGAAGGAGAGGAGGAAGCACTGCAAGAGTTTATGTCATATATCATGCTGCAGCAACTATCAGAAGAAGACAGGGATGGTCTGGATGCCCCAATATCCCAAACCAAAATACTGACAACCATAAAGAACTTAAAAAGTAGCACAGCCCCAGGGGCAGATGGCCTCCTGGATGAATTTTATAAAAAATTTAGGGATCAGTTGGTACCATTACTCCAGGAAATTTTTAATAAAATACTAGATGGAGAACTGCTCCAGAAACCTGGAGGCAGGTGCAGATCACCATCCTCCCGAAACCAGGGAAAGACCCAGAATTTTGCAGCTCCTACTGACTTATCTCCCTCCTCCCGGTAGACATGAACATTTTTACAGCTCTCATGATGAATAGGTTGCAGAGGTATGTGAAGGACCTGGTAGGCTGGACCAAAAGGACTTTATTAATGGCAGGGCATTGCATGACAGCATCCGGAGGGTTTTGAATATCTTTTCTAACCAAAAGAATGCCAAGCAATTTAAGCTAACCCTCACAAAGTATGCCGAGAAGGCTTTTGATCACGTGAGGTGGAAATATCTTGAAAAATGTTACAAGTGATGAACTTTGATCTGGGCTTCCAGGCCTGCATAAGTGTTTTGTATAGGCAAGGCAAGGCAAATTTATTTATATGGCACCAATCCAGGAGGCTCTGGGCACCTTACATAAAATGAGCAGGGAGAAATACAAATAGGATCAAATGCAAACATTGGGGGCTATTCACCAATGGGTGGAAAATATGTATCAAAGGCACATATTCCACCCACGCAGCTCCGTACCCGTGGGAGATCTGCACGAGGACCGCATTCACGACCACCAGTCCCCGACTAGCTCTCTGGCATGACCCTGCCTCCTCCAGCATGCAGGTTCGCGAGGGGGTCTGATGTGGAGCAGCGGATCTGGACGGGTGGCCAATCAGCTGCCTGACCCAGACCCCATAGTGGATTCTGTGCACCTGTGGGGTGCCATGTTGCATCGATGTGAGGGGGGTCCTCAGTACACCACCCCAGCCCTCCCAGTGTGCCCTGACAACCGGGGCCTCCATATTGGGGGGCCAGTGCCTCCCGCTGCCTCTGCCATGGCCGGCGACTGCAATCCCAGGGAGCACTTATCTGAATGCCTGGGGTTATGACTGCCTCAGATTCGTATAGCCACCATGTGCAGCACTCCACTGTTTTGTGCATCACGCAGTGTGCTGGCACAGCTCCTGCCCTGCCCCCAGCCCACCCCAGTGCAGAGCTGTGTGATTGTCCTAGGGGTTGGGTGTGTAGGCGGAACGTGTTTGGTTGTAGAATCACGTGGAGGGGGTACAGTGGCTGCAGGCGAGTGCTGGGTGAGTTATGCAATGGAGTTATCCAGCACGTACCCACTCTGCACCTTAGTGAATAGGGCCCAATTATTATATACAGCAGTCTTAAAAACATAATTTTGTATGAGGCGCCAATTAATCTGGGAAAGCCATGTAAAAGAGGTGAGTCTTTAGACCCCTTTTGAACTCCTCCACCATTGGGGCCTCCCTGAGTGAGATAGGAAACATGTTCCAGAGGGCTGGACCAGCGACTTCATAGGATTTGTCATCAGACATTTTTAACCTGGCCCTCGGAACAGCCAGGAGGCCCCTAGTGGAGGAACGGAGGGAGTGGACTGAGGAGGCAGGTGTTAGGAGATCAGCCAGGTAGCCAGGGCCCAGTTCGTATAGGGCCCCATAAGTGAGCAAGCCCACTTTGAAGATGATCCTTCACCTGACTGGCAGCCAGAGCAGAGCTCGCAGGACCTGGGTCACATGACTAGACCTTGACAGGCCAGTCAGTAACCTGGCCAATGCATTCTGCACCAGCTGAAGACCACTGCCCCCAAAGTACAGAGCGTTGCAGTAATCCAGCCTAGATGTAACAAAGGTATAGACGAGTGATGGCAGGTCTTCAGGTGGAACGAGGGGTTTAATCCTGGTGACATTCCTCAAGTGGTAAAAGCCACTTTGGACAATAGATGACCCCTGAGCATCAAGAGTCAATCTGTCATCTAGGATGATGCCAGGATTTCTCAGCCTAGGGGAAGCCATCAACAGAACAATCCCTAGGACTAGTCCCGATGTGGCTCCAGAGGCACTCCCATCACACCCTCAACCCGGCTGTATCACTGGTACCTCCATCTTATGTGAGTTCAGTCACAACAAGTTGGAGGACATCCAGTCATTGATCTCTGACAGGCAGCTATTTAGCAGTTCCACTGCGTCACATGTTCCAGGGGCAAAGGACATATACAGTTGGGTATTATCTGCATGGCAGTGAAACCCCAAACTGTAACACCTAATGAGCTCATCCAGGGGTAGCATATACACCATGAATAACATTGGTGACAAGATCGAGCCCTGAGGCACTCCACAGGGCAGGGGCTTCGGGGACGAGGAGAAACTCCCCATCACCACCTGTTGCACCCTGCCCGAGAGGTAGGATTCAAGCCAGTTGATGACAGTAGCAGTGAGTCAACAATACTCTCTAAGGTGATCCAGTAGCACAACATGATCCACAGTGTCAAAAGCTGAGGAGAGGGCCAGGAGAACAAGAACTGACCTGTCTCCTATATCCCTCGCCCTGAGGGGGTCATTTTGCACCCTAACCAATGCTGTTTCAGTGCTATGCCTCGCCCCGATACCAAACTGGAAAGACTCATAGATGTCAAGGATCATGAGGTGCTCCTCCAGCTGCTGCACCACTATTTTCTCAACAACCTTACCTAGAAATGGAAGGTTGGGGATTGATTGATAATTTGCTAGGACATCAGGGTCGAGAGATGGCTTTTTCAGAAGTGATCTCACCAGAGCTTCCTTCAAGGCATCTGGAAAGACCCCGTCTGACAGCAAGCACTGGATAATCCCAGCAAACACTGGACCAACGGTCTTGCCACATCTCATCAAGAAACAAGTCGGCAGGGTCCAGTTCACAGTAAGTGTGCCTCAGCTTTGAGATCACCCCTATAACCTAGACCACCTCCACTGGTCTAAACTCCTCCCAGACAATAGGAGTGCCTCTGCTCATACTGTGAGGAAAAACTTGACTCACTGGCAGGATCCTGACTGGATAGAGGACACTCTGTGCAAAAAGCCAGACGCCTACACTACAAGACACTCCAAACTGAGCACCTCTGTAATTCCAAGGAGTTCTGGATGATTAAATTTACCAGCCTCCACAAATACACTTTGCTCTTTCCCAACTCATCTATACCTAGAGACCCGTGTTTTTCTTAAATAAGAAATAGCAAGAAATAAGAAATTTAGACACAAAAAGAAATAACAAGGAATTCAAGGTATAACAAGAAATAGCAAGACATTCAGCATATAAAAAGAATAAAATGAAAAAAACATAAATAAAGTGAAAAAAAACTGCTTTTAGGCAGGCAACATCTAAATAAATGCTTGCAGCAGTTGTTGTTTAGGCTCCGTTGTTACCACAGAGATGGTCCACAAGGAAGCAACAGTGGAATTGTTTCAGTCACAAAACCTTGCAAGACCACAGCATAATGTTGCTTAATACAATGTAGTATACTAGGAATGTGATTTCTAGTGTGTATAAGGTCATTTTGAGGTAGTTTATGAATGTAAACATGATAACAAGAAATAAAACTAAATTTTTAATGAATAAAAAGAAATAACAAGAAATTTCAGAAAAATAAAAATAATAAAAAATAAAAAGAATTTCATGGGTCTCAGCCGCACTGTCTCCTGGTGACACTGAGGATTGACCCACATTCCATCTGAATTTGGCTTCCCTCAGCGAGGTCCGTCGGCTCCTTGCTAAGCTGAAATCTGATAGCTCACCAGGTCATGACACCCTTGACTCTAAGTTTCTCAAGTCGGGAGCTCCTGCCCTTGCCCACCCTGTTCGTGATCTGTTCAACTGGTCCTTCCTATCAAGCGCTGTCCCAGACAAATGGAAGGTTGCTTTGGTGGTGCCCTTCATAAGGGTGGGCCTAATACTGTTGCTAAAAAAGTTTAGACCCATCTCAATCTTCTGTCCATAGGCAAAAATCCGGGAGCGTATCATGTATGATCACCTCCAGAAGGTATACCCCCCCCCCGACAGTGACCTACTACGCTGCCAACAAAATCAACAGTTCATCGACGGGTCGCTGTATTGGTGTGCCAGAGACAGGGGCACACTGTCTCCCGGTCCTGCACTCCCTCCCTGGATCAACTCTGGCTCGGAGTTGATTATAAATAGAACGGGGGTGCAGGGGGCAGAACCCCCTGCATAGGGGGTTCTGGGGCAAAGCCCTCCGATTAAAAAAAAAAAAAATGGACCAGGAGTCCATCAGGATGTATGTCGACTGCAACTTGTGGTTGACATAAATTCCGTCGCTGTGATGCCATGCAACGAAATTGTTGTCGAACCGGCATCGTAGAGCCCCCCTCCAGAACTACCTGGAACACCATAACCTGGTATTCCCCTACCAGCATGGCTTCAGAAAGAACTATAGTACCCTCACTGCCCTAATCAAAGTCACTTCTGAGCTGCTCCAGGCTATGGACCAGGGCTTTACCATTGGTGCCATCTTCGTTGCCCTCACAAAGACATTTGACCTGGTTGACCACAGTCTCCTGCTTCAACAGCTACAAGTGTTCTCGGCCTTGACGCCAGTGCCTTAGCATGGATCCAAAGTTATCTCACCTGCCACTCACAAAGGGTCAGGTGGGCTGGTTCTCTTTTGGGCCTGAGACCAATAACTCACGGTATTCTTCAGGGTTCTATACAGGGCCCACTGCTGTTCTCCCTATTTACTAATGATCTGCCAAATAACTGTGGAGGGGCTTCCTGCACCTCTATGTGGATGACGCAATCATCTATTATTCCTCTTCTGATGTCGAGTGGAATAACAGTACACTAGCATCTGACTTTGCTGCTCTTGTAGGATGGTTTATATGAAATCATCTTGTTCTTAACACCAAGAAAACAAAAAGCATGCTATTCTCCCATCCACCCTATTCCTCCTCTAACCTCCCCCCTCATGGATTACTCCCGCAGTGGTTATGCCCTTGAACTTGTCCATACCTTTAAGTACCTGGGTATCACGTTGGATACTTTGCTATCCCTTAATGCTCATGTCTCCATCCTAATCAAACTTTTGAACCAAAAGCTAGGCCTTCTTTTTCGTATCTGCTCCTCCCTCACGTCAGCCTCTTGTCATAAGACTGCACCATCCTCTCTTCTCCCACTTCTATCTTATGGTGCTCTGCTTCTGCTCACAACTAACACTACTACCTTATCACTCCTCAAACAGGCTTATCATAGGGTGGGTAGGTTTGCCCTGGGGACCAACACCCGTCACCACCACTGTGATGTCCTCTCTTCCCCGGGCTGGTTATTGTGTGAATCTAAACTAAGGTATGCCACTCTGAGTTTTCTGCACAAGCTGGTCCACAAACATACTCCTCCTTGCCTTAGTGAGTCTATTTATCTAAGACTGCCTCAATGAACCCTGAGATCTGCCTCCCTCCCCTTCTCATAATGCCCAAACCACTGTGGCCCATAAATCATTTACCTACACAGCTGTGTCTGACTGGAACTCCCTTCCTTCCTCCATTCTGTCATGCTCCACCCTCCCTGAGTTCCAATCCAACTTGCTTTCTTTTCTCTCTGCCTCTATACCTTGCTCCTGCTACCGGTGATATTAAATCCCAACCCCAACAGCTCTGTCTATTTCTTGTCCTTGCTCTTCCCTTAACCCTGGCCTCTTACCTTGCCCCTTGTGCCTCACCTTTAAACATAATGGCTATTTGTTAGCCCTCTTGTACTTGATATCATTAGCTAACAATTGTATACTGTAGTGCACTCTCTTGAATGTGTCATGTACTTGTCGCACTACTGTGTAACCTACCTGCTTGTTATTTCATAAACCTGTGGTTGTACCTGTCTGTATCATGATCCCGTGGATCACTGAATGCTGTATATAAATTTTTCCATTGTAACTATCATTGCTATGTTAAAGCATTGTACCGTATACATACTGCACTTCCAGGTCGCCCATGAAAAAGGGACTGCAGTTGTCTCAGTGGACTTCCCAGTACCAAAACATAAATAAATAAAAGAACAGAGCAATTTCCGCGCATAAAGCATTTGAAAAAGCTTGTTTCGGATGAAGACAGACCAGATGAGGAAGTCTGTCCACAATCTGAAAAAGCTGAGATGGTCTGTTCTTCCTTGGAGCAATCTCCCTGGACAGGAACTCTGCCTTCTTATGGTTGATTGCCCCTTGGTACTCACAATAGTGAGCACGCAGGGCCAGTTTATCCTCCTCGGAATGGGTCTTCCTCTAGCAGTGCTCCAACTTCCAACCCTTAATCTTCATTGCCTTAGGGCCCCCATCAAACCAGGGGGATCTAAAGCAAGATACAGAGACAAAAGGTGCCTCTTGCAGTCAAGGTGAGCGACAATGAGAGAATCAAGGGGATAGAGGTAGAGGGGGAACAACAAAATTTCTCTCTTTATTTAGTTTTTGTTGACCGGGTAAGTGCACTAGACAAATCCTGCCTATTTTCAGGCACGACTCGCGGGAGGGGGATACAGATGAATGCCAACTGACCTTTGAACTAGATGAAGCTGTTGGTATTTTTAGTGAATGAGGGAAATTTGGCCAAGACACCAGGGAAATTCCCCTACTTATTTTGATAAGTGCCATGGGATCATTAACATCCACCTGAACTACCACCAATCCAGGCAGATGGGACCTCGGTTTAACGTCTCATCCGAAAGACGGCACCTCAGAAGTGCAACACCCCTCTCATACTGCACTACAGTGTCACTGTTGGGGTATTAACCCAAGTGCCAGATGTGGGAACTGAACCCACAGCCCTCTGATCTCCAGGCCTCAGAGGCGAGTGTGCTACCTGCTGAGCCACTGACACTGCTTTACACAGATGATACCTTCATATTTATTAGCGAACTGGAAACCTCAATCCTGACTTTGCCAGAAGTTTTACAAGAGTATGGCAAGTTCTCAGAATGTAAAGTTAACTATGCAACATCTGAGGCAATTTGTATTAGTGGCACCTGCCCTCTTATACTTAAGGCTGCCTTTCCCTTTGCCTGGGTAAAGAATATTACCATTAGATACCTGGCTATCCGAATCATCTCCAGTCTTATGGAACTGTTTACATTTATTTATGAAAAAATATTGACAGAAATCACCTCTGATCCGAAGCACTGGAATCTGCTCCCTTTTTCCCTGTTGAGCACAGTTGGAATTTTAAAAACTAATGTGTTGCCTAGGCTGCTATTTCTATGTCATAGAAACACAGAAACATAGAAACTGATGGCAGATAAGGGCCACTTAGTCCATCCAGTCTACCCTTTTTTTGTCGTGTTGCTTTTTCTGCAGACCCTTCCAGGTCTACTGAACTTTCTCTTTCACCCCTTACCTTCCCCTTATGATTTCCTTGAGCTTATCCCAGGCTTTCTGGAGTCCTGCCACTGTTTTGGCCCCCACTACCTCCACTGGAAGACAGTTCTAGGCATCCACCACCCTCCCTGTGAAAAAGTATTTTCCCACATCTCTCCTGAACATACCCCCCTTCCAGTTTCCTATAATGACCATTCTTCTGGAACACCCTTTCCTCCAAAAAATGCATCCCACTTGTACCTTATTCACCCCTGTGAGGTATTTAAAGGTCTCAGTCATATCCTCCTTCTCCCTCCTTTCCTCCAGGGTGTACATGTTTAGTTCCTTTAACCTCTCCTCGTAGGACTTTTGATGTAGACCCTGTACCATTTTGGTAGCCCTCCTCTGGACGGCCTCCACCCTGTCAGTGTCCTTCCTGAGATGTCTCCAAAACTGGACACAGTACTCCAAGTGGGGTCTTACCAAAGACCTATACAATGGCAACACCACTTCCCACTTCCTGCTGGTAATACCCTTAACTGTGCACTCCAGCATCCCACTAGCTCTCCCAGTCACTTTGTCACATTGTCTGGCCACCTTAAGGTCATCCGATATTGATTTCCCCCAGATCCCTTTCCTGCTTGGTTGTTGCTAGTATCTCTTCCCCCATTTTGTACTGCACCCCCAGGTTTCTGTGAGCCAAGTGCATAATTTTGCACTTTTTTGCATTAAACCTTAGCTGCCAAACTTTTGACCACTCCTCTAGTCATTTTAAATCTCTTTTTTTTTTAAATTTATGTTTATTCACTTTTTAATGAACACATCATAAAAATCACAGTTAGTGGAAACATGCTACATTTTACTATATTTGTTCGCTTCAGGGTTTAGTTATTCCACTAAATTTTGATACATCATATGGGCATTTTAAATCTCTTTCCATCCTTTGACCCCTCCACCACCTGAGATTTCAGTGTGTTGCAGATCTTGGTGTCATCCGCAAAGAGGCAGACCTTCCCTTCCAGTTCCTCTGCTATATCACTGATGAAGACATTAAAGAGGACTGGCCCCAGTACTGACCCCTGTGGTACCCCACTGGTCACTCTCCCCTCCTTGGAGCGAACTCCATCTACCACTACCCTCTGCTTCCTATCCCCTAACCAGTTTGTTACCTAGGTTACCACCTTATTTCCCACCCCCATGCTACCAAGCATGTTTACCAGCCTCCTGTGTGGGACAGTGTCAGAGGCCTTGCTGAAGTCCAAGTAGGCCATGTCCTGTACCCCTCCCTGATCCAACACCTTGTTTACCCAGTCAAAAAAATCTATCAGATCTGTTTGGCACGACCTCCCCTCCATAAAGCCATGCTGCCTTGGGTGCTGCAATCTGTTGCATTCCAGGTGTTCCACGATTCTTTCCTTTAATAATGTTAAAATCAGTTTCCCTACTACAGATGTCAGGCTTACAGACCTGTAATTTCCCACCTCCTCCTGCTACCACTTTTGTAAAGTGGGACTACGTCTGCTCTTCTCCAGACCTCCGGGACCATGCCGGTCTCCAGTGAACTGTTAAACAAGTCTGCCAAGGGTGCAGCTAGCACCTTCCTGAGCTCCTTTAGTACTCATGGATGCACTCTATCCAGCCCCATGGCTTTGTCTACCCTCAGATTAGCAAGTGCGTTCCTGATTCTCTTGTCAGAAAAGGGACTGGTGTCCATTTCCCTCTCCTCCAAGCTCTTGGTGCTTACTTGTGGTCCCTTTTGTTCCCCCTTCACTGTGAATACTGAGCAAAAATATTTGTTTAAGATGTTTGCCTTTTCTTGGTCTTCCTCTATACAGCCCCCTTCCCTCCTTTTTTAACTGCACAATCCCTGCCCTAGTCTTCCTTTTCTTGCTGAGACACCTGAAAAATGTCTTGTCCCCCTTTGATACTCTCTGGGCTGTTCTTTTCACCGGCTTGCACTTTTGCACTTCTTACTGCTTTGCCTGCCTCCCTCCATTTCCCCAGGTACACTTTGCCGTCCTCCTCTCTCTGGGTCTCCTTATATCCTCTGAATGGCAGTCTTTTTGCCCTTACATTTTCTGCCACATCCCTTGAGAACCATAATGGTCTCCTCCTCATTCTGCTTATTTGCCTGATGTACAAGTTGGTTGCCTTTACTATGCTCTCTTTTACAATGTTTAAAACAATGTTTTCAAACATTGCCTATCCAGATCCCGAAACTATTCTGGAACAGGCTTGAGGAATAGCTTCAGAGATTTCTCTGGGCAGGCAGAAAGCCATAGGTGGACCACAGGAAACTGGCCCTGCCATAGGAGGAGTGGGTTTTAGGCCTCCTAGACCTCAGGTTATATTACTTAGCAGTGCAGACCCCCTAACTGATTACTGGGGCCAAGCAACAGGTACAGTCCAAATGGTACTCTATGGAGAATGTCAGCTCACTCCGTATGTCTCTGTATGTGATGCTCACAACTAAAATTATGCCAGAACTGAAAAAACATGTATCTGACCAATGGGTGTTGCACTCACTGAATATAGTGCAAAAATATAGGACAGTCTCTCACACCCTGAACAAAATAGGCCCCCTCCCACTGATCACAGGAGATATGGACTTTGCACCTGGTTTCACAGGCTGGGAGTTTAATGTATGGAATAGAAATGCACATACAAGTATTGAGGTCCTTTTATTTTTGTATTGATTGTACAATTTCTGGTTAAAAAGGTCTAATTTGCAATGATGGGTAGGGTTTCTTCGAGTTATGTAATTAGAATTGTTTGCATTGAAATGCTCTGCTGAGCTTAGTTGGAATATCCCTTCCCTTCAACCGATATATACTTGCACCTGGCTCTTATTTTAACCTCATTTAGTTTTATCTTTATGTCTCATTTTGTTGTCTTGTGAGTTGTAATTGAATCTTTGAAAAGTTAATCAACTACAATAAAAAAAAGAGAAATGCACATACAAGATATGAACAGCAATTGGAAGGAGACCACTGTGGTTTATTCCAGTCTCTTAAAGGTAAATACCCAATGTCCAGGGCAGATTTTTATTGATTTCTATAGGTACATATCTACCTCCTGGACAATAACAGACTCCACTCCATCAAAAGGGCTAGAACCCAATGGGAAGACTTCTTATATTGGTCCACAGTGCTCCAGGATATATCCAAGTATATTTCCGTGGTGTACACTCTACTTCTGAAAGAAGCGGGGGGGGGGGGTCAGTCTCCTTAAAATTAGAAATAAGTGGCAGGGGGAGGCAGGGGTCGATGTTCCTGTCAAATAATAGGCGGGGTGGCTGGAGGGGTGGGTGGAAGGTTTCTGCCCCTCAGAACTGGAGAGAGTCCTGTTGGAAGATAACAATCATGTTCTTCTTTGTATCTGCAATTACCAAGCACTTTGGAACAACTAATATGGATAACTGCTGGAGGGAGTGGAGGGAAAAGGGTACTCACTTCCACATACTGTGGTCATGCCCTAAAATGGCCAACTTCTGAGCTCAAGATCAGGCAGGAGCTCTCCAGGATCGGGGAGGTAGAGGTTCTGAACACCCTCCAGCTTTACTTGTTAGGAGCCAGATTTGCAGGAATTCAAACCAGGAAAAAAGGGAGGTCTTTTTATGTATGGTCCTGGCAGTCCTCAAAACACTGTCTTATTGGCTCAGTCCAGTGATTCTGGGGATAGCAGAATGGAGGGAGGGAGAGAGTGTAATTGATTTTCCATGTGGAACAACTCACAGCCAGACTTCGCCTTACAGAGGAGAAATCTACGGAGGCATTGCAACCATGGCTGTCCTTCACTAGCCAAGTTGATGATTATTTTATTTATATATTTATTTAGTTTTTGTTAACCGGGTAGGAGCACTAGCCATAAAATGACTTTTTTCAGGCACGACCCGGGAGAGTACAACAAAAGGAGAACAGTTGAACAACAGCAACATGGGTACAATAATACAAATAGAGGAACAGTACAGCAGTGCTACAAAAATACAAAGGGTAGAAACAACAAAAAATAATGGCAAGCATTATACAGATAATGGTAGTAAGATATATAATAAGTGCAGAAACCATGAACCCGACCTGTGGAGTGAAAGGGTTAATAAGATAGCAAGGTTATATAGAGAGAAATGTTAGGAATGTCCAAACATAACAAGAAAGACTGACAGAAGGGAGGTTGGGGTGGTAACTGGCAAAACAACAGTGGATGGTCAGCAACAAGGTTCAAGAAGGAAGAGAGCTAGTAGTCAAGAAGTTATTTACAAAGAGAAGGAAAAATATGGGGAGGGGAAGAGGAGACAGTCTTAGAGCTGGATTAGAGCAGGGGTGATATTATTGGTAAGACTCAGGAGCGTCTGGTTGGGTCAAAGCATGTACAAGCATCAGCTAAGGATAAATAATGACGATATTCACTTTTAAATCCAAAGTGAGACTTTAGTCAAGCATACTGTCCCATTGCACCCCAGAGAATTAAAGCATATACTAGAGGATATTCTGGAATTCTGTTTAGGCTCCCTTGACCCAGCAGTGTTAGAAGCTTGCATCTCACCAGATGCACTCCAGAAATAGTCATCGATGTATGTGACCCTAACTCTTGTCTCTAAACTTCCTTTGGCTGGATAAGTGGTGCACGCCACATGCCATTCAGTATGTGTTCAATGAGTCTATAGATGACATCAGTGCATTTCTTGTTTATCCCATATGGTCCTTTCCAAGCTCTGGCTAGTTTTGTACAAAAGCCTTCAGATTTGTCACTAAGTGAATGCTTCTGCAGCAAGACCAAATCTCCAGTGTCAAAATTACTAGGA
Organism: Neoceratodus forsteri; assembly: GCA_016271365.2. Taxonomy (NCBI): domain Eukaryota; kingdom Metazoa; phylum Chordata; order Ceratodontiformes; family Ceratodontidae; genus Neoceratodus; species Neoceratodus forsteri. The sequence continues at coordinate 279,707,727 of CM028138.1, read as the reverse complement.
CTGTTGCTTTTTTTTTTTAATTCAAGTTTATTGACAACAATCGGGTACAACTACAGTATAGTGGGCTCCAGTCATATAAGTTATCAGATATTCATGGCAAAGTCAAGTAAAATACATTTCATTTCCATACATCTTACAAACATTTTAATGTATCAAAAACCAGGTAAGTCCTTACTTTACATTTTATTATCTGGATTGCACAACCCTATTATCCCCACCTGAACTCTCATCCAGGTCAGGCCTCACCCTCTCATCCTCATCCCAGGGCTCCCCAGCTATAGAGACAGGCCTGGAGTACCCCCCCTGAGTGGCCGGAGAAGGGCCTGAACTTGGCCTAGCTTCCAACCAGTGTATCCACCTAGTCCATCTTCGGATGTAAGTGTGAGATTTCTGGTTGATTTTGAAGGTCAGTTCTTCAAGCTCTGAAATTTCTTGTATCACCTGTATTCATGTAGGGATAGCAGGTGACTCAGCTTTCAGCCAAGATCGAGTTATGGCCTTGTGAGCTGCTGTTAATATGATGACCCAGAGGTATAGTGAATCTGCACCCTTTAAGCCAAAGGGGGGCTACCTAGCACCACATTGGGCCAGTCTAGGGGGGAGTCCAGGACAAATATGTCTCTAATCGCTCAGATGATATCTCTCCAGAAGGGCCCGATCTGTGGGCATGACCAGAAGATGTGCAGGTAATTTGCCATTGTCTCTCCACAGAGCCGTCAACAGGTCAATTGTCTGGAAGGGTCTCTCCTGTTTATGGCAGAGGGAGTGAGACAGTAACGCACCCTAATCCTCCACGCAGACTCCTGCCAGTGCGGGGAGCAGGTAGTCTTTGAAGTTATTTGGAATGCAGAGTCCCAAATGACTTCCCCTGGATCTGTCTCCCTCTCCGTTCACCAAATGGATTTCATTTTTTCCAGAGGGTCCTTCTTAAGGTTGACCAGGGATTTATATATTACTGAGATGGAACAGCCACTGCAAGGCCATCTTCAACTGTGCAGTGAGGTAGTAGTCCTTCAGGTCCAGGAGGGATTTCCCCCCTTGCTTTTGTGCGCCTGTAGGATATGGACATTTATTCTGGGTCTTTTATTGTTCCATATAAATTTTGAGATTAACCTCTGCCAATTCAGGAAGTGGGATTTGTAAATAAAGGTGGGGAACATTGAAATAGGCATAGAAACCTAGGGAGTATATTCATAGTGATTATCCGTATCCTGGAATACATAGGGAAATTTATCAGGGTCCAGTTATCAAAATATGTCTTCATCTGATTTACTAGTGGGGTATAATTTGCCTCAAATAATCTTGAGTTATGTTTGGTGATATAGGCTCCCAGGTATTTCATCTTTTCCGCAGACCAGTTTAGGGGAAGGAGGTCTAAGACTGTCTGTGAGGGGGCATAATAAAAACTAAGAACCTCAGTCTTGGATCGATTGAATGAGTATCCTGAATGCCTAACAAACTCCTCCAGAGCAGACCAAACCTGGAGGATGGACTGCTCCAGGTGAGACAGGCAAAGCAGAACATCATCTGCTTATAGGGATATCTTTCAATGTTGGCCCCATACCTCAACCACAGTGATGGCATCTGAGCTACGTATGGCTTCAGCTAGGGGTTCTATGTATAAAGCGAACAGAATGGGAGACAAGGGGCATCCTCGACGGGTACCCCTGCTCAACATGAATCTGCTAGAGATCCCCCCCATTTACCCAGATGTATGCCTGTGGGCCTGAGTAAAGAGTCTTGACGGTGTCGATAAAGGTCTGCAGGAAACCCATGCTTTCCAGAACTAGAAATAGAAAGCTCCAGGAGACCTTATCAAATGCCTTTTCGGCATCCAAGCTCATCAGGCAGGCAGGAGAACGGGTGAGGTGGATGGAGTCGATTACATTTAGAGTGGAGCGGACACTATCTGGGGCCTGGCAGCCAGTGACAAAGCCCGTCTGATCCATATTAATCAGATCTGGCAGTAATAAATTAAGTTTGGAAGCTATGATGGATGTGAAAATTTTGTAATCCGTATTAAGGAGGGAGATGGGACGGTAGGATTCACATCTGATCAGATCGTTGTTTTCTTTATGTATAAGGGAGATGGTGGCATATTGCCGTGGGGGGGACCGAGTTCCCCTGTTTCCAAATCTCGGAGAATACTTCTGATTGCAGAGGGACTGTGTGATTGGCCTAGTCAGTGCTTGGCTCTTTTCCAGTGTAAGGTGGGGAGGGACAGGGGTTGGAGGTATTTTAGTTTATCTTCTGTGGTTGTTTCTGCCTGGGGGCCATACAGTTTAGAGTAGTATAAAACAAAGGCCTCTGTGATTTGTTCTGATTTACTGACTGGATGATCAGTTGATGGAGATATTATCTCAGTGGTAGTCGCTCTAGCTGCATATTGCCTAAGCCAAAATGCAAGGAGCCTAGTCCCTCTGGGCCTCCCCCCCCCCCATAGTACCTCTGCTTCAGGTAAAAGAGGGGCCTTTCAATTTCCTCTCTTTGCATTCTCTGTATGTCCCCTCTGCCTCTCTTTAACTCCAGGTCTCTATGTCCTTCCCATTTAATTTTCTGGGCATCCTCAAGCTCACGGATTCAGGCGAGAAGATCCTGCTGTTTTTGTATCCAGGCTTTTTTGTTATGTGAGGCTATTGAGATAAGTGTTCCCCTGATAGTGACTTTAAGGGTGTCCCAGAGTGTCTGGGGTGTTACCCTCTCTCAGGCATTTTCAGCCAGCGTGTTTTTAATGTGCTGTTTAAGCTGTTCTACTACTTCTTTGTCTTGAAGAAGCAAGCTGTTCAGTCTCCACTGAGTATTTCTTTTAGGCAAGAAAAGGTCAGCCTCCAGAAAAATAGGGTTCTAGGGACATGGATATGTTGTTCATCCACACTCATTGGCAGTATCCTTGCCGCTTTAAATCTTGCCGGAAGGTCTTCAAGCTTGCTCCTCCCACCCACCCGGGTGGTATAACTCACGGCTCCGCCCCATGACGCCAGATCTTCCTTACCGCTTGGAAGCTCAGGTTCCCTCCTAAGCGCTCTGCGTTTGTGACTGGTTCCTATTTCTCCGTTTGGATTTAAAAATAATATTTTGCAAAAGACTTCAGTCTTGATCCCTCGTGACTCGATGGATAATCGACTCAGTTTGGAGATGCCCATGCGGGCAGAAGATGTCTCAGACGGATCCACACTCCACGTGTGTCTACTGCTTGAGCGCTTGAGCACGACCCGCGGGCTTGCGACCTGCTCATCTTTCTGGCCCTCGTCCTCGAACCGTGCTGCCCGGTGCAACTGGGCCGTCCGAGCGTTCCCTCGGTGAAGTCAAGGAAGCCCGGTTGGCGGTGTCCGGCGGCGGCTCCGGCGGATCAGTCGAGCGGATGGTCGCCCTCGAAGAGGAGGCGGCGCGGGCCGTATCTTCCTCGGCCGCGGCATTTATCCGCTCTCTGGGTTCTTCCTACACGGCTTCCTTTAAGGAGCTTTGTCTGTCCCTCTCCACTAAAGGAGAAGGGCCTGTGTCTGCTGGACCTTCTCGGTCCAAAAGAGGACAGGAGTAGTCCCTCCGTGAGCCTCTTGGGGCGGGAAAGGTCCCTCTCCCGGGCGTCGACCGTGACGGTCGACCGCTCGGCTTGACCACTGGCCTCACGGTGTCCCGTCAGGTCAGTTGACGCGAGACTCCACTGATGAAGTCGAGATTTTCTCGACCCATTGGACGGGCTGTCGCCTTTAGCAGCCGAGATTCCCCTCTCCCCGGTTCCCCCGGGAGGAGTTGAGGATCCCGTGGGCTCGCCTGTGCCTCCGGTTCCGGAGCCCTCGGATGGACCTTCCGAGCCGAAGGGAGTGTCGGTTCCGGCCGACACCTCCCTGCACCGACCCCGGAAATTCCGGGACTCTCGGTCTCGGTCTCGGACCTCTTCGCGGTCCAGCCGTTCCCACCGTCATAGGCGGTCTCGGTCTCGGCACCGCGGTAAGCGGCGTCGCCGCTCGTCCTCGTCCTCCTCCTCGGATGAGGGGAGGCTTCGGCGTAAATTACGTCGACGGTACGAGGACCTTATGTTGCAACAGCTCCTCCTGGCCGGGAATAAGCCGACTCCGGCGCCTTCCCCGGCCATTAAGTGGCTGTCACGGGCAGCCGGACACAACCCTCGACTTGCCGAGGGCCTATACCCAGGCGGTTGTTCGGCCAAAACCAACTGCTCCACCGATTGCGGTGGAACCTCGCCTCCACAGCCACCAATTGGGGCTCCGACCAGGATTCTCGGTCGGCTAAGGGTTTTACCCATCGGCTGTCAGTTACCCTCACTCCCGACCGACTCGGCAGGTGAAGGGTGGTTCAGGCCAGAGGCAGCTCTTCGAGGACTCTTCGAGTCCGAAGATGATTCCTCCTTCTTCTCCAGCGACTGGACTTGGAGTCTTCAGGAGGTCAGCCAATGGGCGATAGCCCGTCGTCCTTCCTAGGACTGCTTGACTCATCTCGGGGTCTGGCGGGATGGAGCTCGAACCCGTTCCAAGCGGGCCAGGTATCCCCTCACGGAGATTCTGGACGAGGGGATTCTCCGGCGGAGGCCTTTCGGTGGCGAGGCCATAGTGGGTCCAGCACTGGAACTTTGGCAGCGCCCTGCTTCCTGCCCTGCGCCTTCGGCCAGGATGGCCAGGAAGTATCACGGTCCCGGTTCCTTGTCGGTTTTGAACACCCCTCTGCTGAGGGTTGGTTACCCGACAAGCGTTTTCCGGGCGCCCGGCGCGCCAGGGATGTGGACAAACCTCCTGACAAGGAGTCCAAGAAATTGGACTATTCGGGCGAAAATCTCGCTCGTCCTCTCTCGGCCTGTCAGGCCAGTTCGGACGTCCTCATGGCACATTTTCTCATGCCCTGTTGGGCTCCTGGATGAGGTCATCCCTCATCTTCCCGCCGATCTGCAGACTACGGTTAAGCAGGTGCGGGACCAGGGCAAGAGCAGTGGCCAAACAGCAGCTCCAGACTGCTTTGGATGTGAGGGCTCATGTGCCAGATCGGTGGCGGCGCAGTGGCTATCGTCGGCGAGGCTTAGCTGAGGATATCCACCTTTACTTCGGATACCCAGCACAAGTTGCGGATGTTCCCTTTGGGGACTGACCTCTTGACCCTGGGTGGAAGGTCACCTGCAGAGGATCGAGAAGTCCAATGCCACCTTGGACTCGGTCTCTTCCGCTCAGAAGGACAAAGGCCGCAAACCACAGCCTAAGCCCTTTCGTCCTTCTGTGCCTTGCGCGCCCGCCCAACAACGTCAGGGCCAGCAGGCTCGGCCTTGGCATCCCAAACCCAAGCACGCGGCTTCCTCTAACAGGAGGCAGGGAGGAAAGGGCCCAGGAGGTCCCTCGGCGGTCCCTCCTCCAAGCCTGCCCAGTGACAGGCTGAGGTGTCGCCCCCATCCCGTCACCTACCCCTAGGTCCCCGTGGGGCGGCTCAGCACTTCCGTTCCGCCTGGTCGCTGTTACCACGGACAGGTGGGTCTTGGAGGTGGTGGGAAGAGGCCTGCCTCTGGAATTCGAGCAGGCACCACCCTTCAGGCCGTCGCCCCTCGGGGCCGGGATCCCAGCCTCACTGGCGGCTCGTCGCCGAGCCGACGCCGTCCTCCTCCTCCAGAAGGAGGTGGTAAGAGAGGTGGTGGACCCTCCTTCAGACCCAGGGTTTGTGTCCAGGTACTTCCTGGTTCCGAACAGACGGGGCTGGCGCCCCATTCTCGACCTACACGACCTAAACAAGTTCCTAAGGTCTCGAACCTTCAGGATGGTCACTCTGGCTCAGATAATACCATCCTTGGAGCGCGTGTGGTTCTGCTCTCTGGACTTGCAGGGCAGCGTTTTTCCGTCCCTATCCGTCCGTCTCACCAGAGATTCCTTCGCTTCGAGCGGAAGGATCTCTCTTGATTCAAGCCATGCCCTTGACTTGTCTCCAGCTCCCAGGGTCTTCACCAAATGCATGGCAGTGGTGACAGCATTCCTGCGGCCGAGGGTCGGGTGTACCCTTACCTGGACGACTGGCTGATAGCAGCTCCCTCAGGAAGGAGGCGGAGTGGTCAGAGATCTGGCCCTCCAGGTCTGCTCTCAACTGGGCCTCCTTATCAACAGGCCAAGTCGAGACTCGAGGCGAAGCAGGTGATTCTATTCATCGGGCAGCTCGACTCTCTTCGAGCCAGGCGGGCTCCCGGCGGACAGGCCGAGGTTCTTTCCTCCTTTGCCCGATCATTTCTGGTTGGGCAATTGCGCCTGCCGGGACTTCCTGCGCCTCCTGGGTCTCATGGCGGCCTGTACCAGCGTGGTCCGTTGGGCCCGCTGGAACATCGTCCCCTTCAGTGGGGACTGGCCAGCCAGTGGTCTGGCGCTCGCGATCCCTTGGACCAGCTTGTATTACGGTGACACAGGGGATGTGGGCAGCTCTCCAGTGGTGGACCGTTCCAGATCATTTGCAGGAGGCATCCCGTTCGTCCGCCCGAGCGGCGGTCTCTCTGTCGACCGATGCCTCTCTGATGGGTTGGGGTGCCCATCTGGGGAACACGGGCTCATGGCCTCTGGTCCCGCAGGAGTCCCGATGCCACATCAACCTGCTGGAGCTCAGGCGGTCCGCTAGCTCTCACCGCCTTTGCTCCGTTCCTCCGGGGTCAAGTGGTCCGAGTCCAGACGGACAATACCACGACCATGTACTATCTAAACCGCCAGGGCGGGACGCGCTCCATGCTTCTATGCAAGGAAGCTCTCCGCATTTGGTCACTCGTGCGCAGCCTGGAGGCGGATCTCCTAGCCATTCACGTGGCAGGAGCCTCCAACACCCTGGCCGATGCCCTGAGCCGGATAGGGGCTGCATCCCACGGTGGTCTCTCCTGCGGAGGTAGTACAGCATCTGTTCTCCCTTTGGGGCACACCTCAGGTGGACCTGTTTGCCTCCATGGAGAGCGCAGCTGGTCTGTTCCATGCCCGCCCCCTCAGCAGGGCTCGCTGCAGGGGATGCCTTCTCGAGGCAATGGACCCCGGGCCTCTTTACGCCTTTCCCCATTTCCTTGATCCACAAGGTGCTTCTCAAGGCGAGGAGGGACAAGGCGCGAGGTGATTCTGATAGCCCCAGACTGGCCTCGCCAGTTCTGGTACCCAGATCTCCTCAGTCTCAGCTCCAGGACTCCGCGGCAGCTTCAGCTCGCCCGGACCTGCTCTCAGTCAATCAGGGAAGGTGTTCCATCCGGACCTTCAATCCCTGCACCTGACGGCCTGGTTCCTGCGCTAGAGTTCCAGGCCTTGGGTCTTTCCGCGAGGTCCTCAATGTAGTTGAGGCGTCCCGTAGGAGTCGACCAGAAAATGCTATGCCTTCAAATGGAAAAGGTTTTCCATTTGGTGTCAGGAGCAAGGGCTTGGACCCTTCCTCCTGTTCCTTGGCAAGCATCTTGGACTATTTTATGGTCCCTTTCTAGTCAAGGGCTTAGGTCGCTGACCCTAAGGGTGCACCTGGCAGCCATCTCTGCTTACGAGGCGGGCGGGAAGCAGTCGATGGCATGAGGAGAAGGTGGTCTGGGCGCTTTTTCAAAGGCCTTGATCACATTTCCCCCTCCAGTGCGGGAACCCCCACCTCCGTGGGATCTACTGCTGGTACTGGCAAAGCTCATGGGCAAGCCATTCGAACCTATGCACAGGTGTGCTTTCTCTCACCTGTCGTGGAAGACCGCCTTCTTGGTGGCTATCACGTCAGCCAGAAGGATGGGAGAGCTCCAGGCGCTTTCCATCGAGTCTCCTTACCTGGTCTTCCACAGGGACAAGGTTGTCCTGCGCCCCCACCCGAAATTCCTTCCGAAGGTGGTGTCGGAGTTTCACCTTAACCAGGTGTTGACTCTGCGGTGTTCTACCCCAATCACACCTCGGAGGCGAATATAGGCTCCATACTCTGGACCCTAGAGAAGGCTGCAGCTTATTATAAGGAGCCACGGCTGAAATTGGGAGAGGTTCGCCAGCTGTTTGTCACCTACGCTGAAGCCGCATCTGGCAGACCTGCAGCCAAGCGGACGATAAGCAGGTGGGTAACCTCCTGCATAGATCTCTGCTATAAGTTGGCGGGCATGGAGCCTCCCAGAGGGATAAGAGCTCATTCTACCCGCCATACTGCTGCAACGGTGGCTGCTTCCAGGGACGTCCCTATCCAGGAAATCTGCAGGGCTGCTACCTGGAAGTCAGCAAACACCTTCATTACCCACTACCACATCGACCTTGAGTCACGCCGGGATGCTGGTTTTGGGGCCTCGGTTCTCCAGTCTCTCTTTCCCAAGTAAGTATATGGGGGTGTGCGTCTTGCCTCCCTCCTCCCGGAGAACTGCTAGGAGTCTGCCAATGAGTGGATGAACAACATATCCATGTCCCTAGAATACAGGTTACTCACCTGTAACAGGAGTTCTAGGAATGGTATATGTTGTTCATCCACATTTCCACTGACCTCGGCTTGACGCACAACCTGAGCTTCCAGCGGGCCAGATCTGGCGTCATGGGGCGGAGCCGAGAGTTATACCACCCGGGTGGGTGGGAGGAGCAAGCTTGAAGACCTTCCGGCAAGATTTAAAGCGGCAAGGATACTGCCAATGAGTGTGGATGAACAACATATACCATTCCTAGAACTCCTGTTACAGGTGAGTAACCTGTATTTATGGTCAGAAAAGGTCGAGGTTACCACCCACATGGAGGGGATGCAGGAGAGGTTCCTAGAAAATGTGAAAAATGTGTCTAATCTAGAAAATATCTTAAATCTAGGTGAATAGTATGTACAAGCTTTAGCCAAACTGATTAAAAATCTTTTTAAGGCGGCCAGTGCTTTAGAGGTTGGCTGGGCATACACACCTCGGCGCCATGGCGATAATTCAGGAGCAGTTTCGGATGGCCAGGGGTCGGCGGGGAGAGCGGATCGAGCGTCCCAATGGATGCTCTCCTCTCTCAGGGGTGGGAACCAAGAACGCATCTGCGTTCTACATCCTCCTTCGCAGCCGGTGGGGGCACCGACAACTGAAGGGAATGGAGGCGGCTCCGCTTGTCGGAGTCGGGGAGGGGGGGTGTCAGCGGTGCATGAGAGGTCTGGCGTGCGTCAGCACGCCTTCTCTCGGGACGTACGTCCTAGTGCTGGACGTCCCAGGGGTAGGGGATTAAGAGGGAGAAAAATGGAAAATGGCCTCTCTGGCAGCCCTAGATGAAATCCGCTCCGGATCCATCCAAGACCACCAAGAAAAGGACAGACCCCACTGTGCAGGAGGTAAAAAGGGAAGGAGGCACTCTAGGGGCAGATCTAAGTGAGGTGGGAAGGAGTAGGATGGAAGGAGTGGGCTCCAGAGAGAGGAGGGAGGAAAAAACAGAAAGTAAAAAAAAAATCTTTTTAAGGGCCTGGGCCTTACGAAATTCGGGGTTAGGAATTTGTGTGGCGGTGTCAAGATTCCTGTCTCCACCCATTAATAATATCCCTTTTGCCTTTTCTGCAACAAGCTGTGACAGAGATGAGTAAAATGAGATGGGGGAGCCTGGGGGAACATAGACATCTACCATGGTTAGCTGTGTGTCTTGAACCCTGCCCACCACCAGGATATATCTTCCTCCCGGGTCTTCAACCACCTCTTCCTGTTCAAAGGGGAAGGAGGCAGATATAAGGATAGCTACCCCTTTCTTCCAGCCTGAGGCCAGTGATGAATAGGATAGATGGGAAAAGCCCTTGGACTTCAACTTAAAGGTCTAGGCAGGAGACAGGTGCATTTCTTGTTGGAAGTTCACATCACATTTTTGCCTTATGTATTTCAATATCTGCTTCCTCTTGATAGGGTTAGAGCAGCCATTTATATTGTAAGAGAGGACTTTGGTATATTGATTAACCATTGCAGGCCAGCGGAGCTAAGCCATCTGACGAGTGATGTAAGGGAGTACATTCATACCATGGCTGACAACCCATACCTCCTACAGCAGTTAAGTACCCAGGTAACTTAAGAAACAAGAACATCTTCTGAACAGTTTTATGCAAATATAACAGAAAACAACATTCAACTGGCTGTGTCTGAAGAGAGGCACATGTAATATGCTTTGCCTGTAGTGAGTATCCAAATGTTGGGGGAGACCCTGCAACATAAATGCAACCTGAGCTTCTCCCCAACCATGTGAGATCTCGACTTCCAAGGTTAAGCTGCAATCTAAATTCCAGCTTAGAGTCCATCACATATGTGATGAAGATAAGGGTGGTAAGTGGACATCTGAACCCACCCGTCAGCCTATGGGGGGAAAAAAAGAAAAAAAGCTCAAGTGAGGCTGAAGCTCAAAATGTCAGTGAGCAGTGACCTCAAAAAGTGATCCCCCCCACTACCTTTAATATGTATTAAGTAGAATGGTAACCCAAAAGAAAAGAAACACTTAAACCTCTGAGTTTTATCCACCTCCCCCATCTAAGAGTACAAAGCCAATTAGCCCTTTCATCACATTGACATAGGGAGTCCCCAAGGTTTGAAAGCTCTCCTTCCACCCCCCCGAGCTTGCATACGCACTTTTAAGCCATTGTCTCTATTTTGAAACAATAATGGGTTTGCGTTAAGTCTCCTGTGGTGTTTGAGTAGTGAAATACAATGTACATTAGCCCACTCTAAGAGCACAGCCATCGGGGAGTATCGCCCACCCAGGCCAGTCGGGTCGCCATCTTAAGTCCCTCCATTTGGGCCAAAGAGCCCTCAGGCCCAAGTGCGAACCCCACCACGGCCATAAAGCTTCTTTTCTGCCTTGTTTTTCTACCTTCCCTCCCCAGCCCCAGCTGGGAGGGGGACTGCAAACCTGGCCAAAGGGGATGCAGAATGCACAAATGGAACATAACAGGGTTCAGGATCCGAGGCGCCCAAACATCGCCCAAACTAGGCAGTCACAAGCAAGTATCTGTAAAGGTGGGAGAGGAGAGCAACAAAAAAAAACAACCTCAGTTCTATTGTAATCCTTAGGTGGCGCTATCCCAAGGGCCACTATCCCTGCCTGCTTGGCTAGCAGCAGGTTAAGGGTCCTGGGTACTGAAATAGGTGCCTCCACCCGGTGGTCAGGGTTGTTGGTGGTCAGGCTAACCTGGGCACAGCCCTCCAGGACACTGTAACCCCCCTCTTTCCCTTCTAGTGGCCTGAACAATATACAATAATCACTTTCACAATTATCCTTATTCACCATGCAATTACCCACACTGTTTGCACTTACCATCAGGGCTGGTTCCTCTAGCTCGATCCTGGTGACCCCCTGTAAAACAAGGTTATGCACAGCAAACAGCAACAATACAGTACTCTTGGCACAAACTGGAACCACAGTCAGGTTAAATGCAAAAAGAGTTAGATCTGATTTATTTAGGAGACTTGAACAAGGGAGAGGCGTAATCAGCTTGATTTGCTTAAAGGCTGTATCAATCAAACAGTCATGCATGCACTTCAGAGTCCCTACACAGTCACACACACTAGGTACCCAGGTAGGAGGAAGGTGGGCTAGCCAGGATCGTTGCCCAGGGTAGGCCTGTGTTGCAGCTGGTGGGGGCCCTGTGATAGACGAAAGCAACATGCACAACACACACTATTTGTAATCTGGAGCCAGAGGGCTCAGTTCATGACAGAAAAGACAACAAAAAAATCAGATGACAACACTTTAGATTTAGCTGTTGTTGCAGGGAGCTACCCTGATGTTTACTCACAATACCCAATACAGGACATGGGCAGGATGAAATCGAGACAGCAGGTTGTTGAACTGGAGTGCCAGGAGAAGCAGGGCCCACACGAATCACCAAGGCGTCATTCCTGTTCAAAGTGTGAGCAGGGGGCTGATCCCTAGGCAGGTCTTTCATTGATGGCTTTCTCTGTGCAGCGGGTAATCTGGCTGGGCCAGTGTGGCAAAGCCCTGGCCCAATGGAGATGTATACAGATTCAGTCCGTGGGAGCTGGATGCAGTCTCCAGCAAGCAGAACACAGTTCAGCACACAGCGGGGAACCAAAGAAATTCTACTGTACCAGGCAGATTGCTATCCAATCACAATTACAGAGTCTGTGCACAAACTGGGAGTTCAAAGGTGGCTGGAAATCCTGACAGGTCGATTGCATTCAGCAAATCTTCGGTCTTCTTCAGGTTAAAGCCTGGTCACCATTCTGTGGCTTAAATCATCCTCATAATTTGGATTCAGTCCAAAGAAACTTCAAATTTCCCACTCAGGGACAGCAGGCCAAAACTCAGCCCTTTCACAGTTCTCCCATTTGAATCTATGCAGGATAACTGCTCGACTATCTCGAGCTGTTACTCCTTCACTTCCCAACTCAGATCTGAACTGAAGCTGTAAACAGTCTGGGACTTTCCCCAGGATCCAAAAGGTTTGATTGGCTGATTCCTCTGTCAGTCACAACAAGGTCTCCCCCTCCAGGTTCATTTAGGGGCCAAAAGCCCAAAACTACAATTCCTACAGAATTTTGCTCCCACAAAGCCCCTGGGGACAGACTCCATTTTAGAGTCCCCAAAGGTACTGATTGGCCCATTTCAGCAGTCCAGGACCAAGATGGTGGAGATAAAAAGAAATGTCCATGCTGCAGAGAAGGCAGGTTAGACAAACTGCAGTATTATAACTTTTCTATTACGTGATCAGCAAACAAGTATATCTTCTAACAGAGCTCCCTCTGCCCTAATAGCGATGGCAGAACGGAGCGATTATTTGCCAGCCTGGGCGGGACTCAAGCATGGAAACACTCAGCCCCCTCCAAGAATAATTATAACTGCAGTCTAGGCAGCTCTTAAAGAGACAGTACACGGAGGCTATACAGGCACTCTCTGGCAATAATGTTTAAACTGTTAAAATGCAGGACACCAGCCTGGCCGTGAGCATTTAGGCAAGCTCAAGGAAGACTTTTCGGGAATCCCCATTTGTGGGGGGGGGGGTTACAGTATTATATGAAATCAGGGCTAGTGTCTGTTGAAGGAAGTCATTTAAAGATCGGATATGTGGCATTGAGACAGTTCAATTATTCCAGAAAGCAGTCCATCTTGCCACCCAGTCTCCCTCCCCCAGCCCAAAGACACAGAAACATTCTCTGCGCAGTTCCTGGAATTCATGAGCCACAGGCTGAAATGCTTACTTTAAAAGTACTTACAGCTCATGTGGCTCTAATATTGAGCCAGCTATTACGGTCCAGAAAAGCACTGAGGAGGAAAACTGGGGCCTGGGCCCATCCAGCAGGCCGCGGTCACACCGGGAGAAAAAAAAAAACACACACACAGCCGTTAACTCACCGTTAACTCCTGATTGGGAGATCAGGTCATCGGAGAGGCCGGGGGAGATAATCCTTCAGTGTCATCGTCTTCTGTAACTTCAACCAAGTGGGGGAACTTCCTGTTCACTGAAGCGGGATCTCCGTACCTCTGCAGCATTATGGAGATGTCAGCTCGCAGACTGGGCTGGGGTATCTTCTGGTTGGAGCCTGGGCATGAAGTGCCCTTCTGTGCAATCGCCCAGGCCGAAGTTATTAAGTCTTTCTCAACTTTTTCTTTATTTGGGGGCACTGAAGTCCCATGACTCTCAATAAACTGCGAGGCCATGAGTAGACCAGAAAATACCATCACCCCCTGGTCTGTTTTAATCTTGAGGTGGGCCGGGGACAATATCTGGGCCTTGACATTCTTGGCTTTAAGCTGTTTAATAATTGGCCACAGGGTCTTCCGAGCCTCCTGTACTGCATGTGTGTGGTCATTGTCAACTGTAATGCGGGAGCCCTGATAGATTGGAACTCCCTGTTGCCAGGCCTGGTGCAGGATCTCCTCTTTCATCTGATATGAGGTTAGTCAAGCAGTCAAGGACCTTGGCCTTGCCAACGGGTCCGGAGGCTTCGGCGTCAGGGGACGGTGTGCCCGATCCATGGATATGCCCTTGTCTTCTTGGAGGAAGAGGAGCTTCTGAAGCAGTGACTGAAGAAATGTGGCTGTCTTCTTTACCTTCTGGGACTCCATAAATCCTAATGTTTTTGGCATCAGCTCCTGCCTACAAAGTCATCCAATCTGTGGGTGAGCTCCCTGTCTCGAGCTAGCAGGTAGAGGAGGAGCTGGTCATGCCGGTCCATTTGCTCTGAGACTTGCGTAACGGCCACCTCCATTTGTTCTGTCCTGTGGTCTATATTGTTCATGTCAGACCTTAACTCAGACAGGGTCTGATCAATTTTGGAAACAGTTCAGGCCATCTGGAGGCCAGGTCAATCTGAAAGTCTTCTTCTTGCTGGGCCGCCATGCTGAGGCCTTCAGTCCCCTCACGGTCTGCCACAGTAATCAACCATTCTAATTGCAGCAACTCTCTCAATTTCTGTGCCGGGGTGCCCGGGAGTTTCCCTGACTTCAATCTTTTGCCCTTAGCTGGTGAAGGCATCCCTCTGATGGGTGATGCCTGCTGCTTAGGTCATAGGGTGAGGACAGCATTAGGGCTATGCAGCCATTAGCCTGCTGACGTCACTGGAAGTACTGGACTGTTGCTTGTTGACATAAAAGCACAGGTATGACTTGATGTTCTAATTTTGTCATACTGTCCGTTTAGACTGAAGGTGATAGGGCATTGTGTAGATGTGCTAAACTTGCCATTTTCTGCAGCAGTCACTCCACTTTTCAGAACAGAACTGCAGTCCATTATCTGTGATAATGTGCTGCGGAGTACTCCAATAACAGTTTACCTCCATCTCAAGTTTATTACAATAACATCTCCTTAGGGGGAACCTCGACCATTTTAAGGACTGGTCTGCCACTGCCAAGATGTATTTCTTGACTTTTATATTTGTTGGTAGTGGTCCCATGAGCTCTATTGCTATCGATATCCATGGTCCCTTGAGGTCATTGGCCAGCATTTTTCCAGTTGGTTTTTGATTATTTGCTTTAATCGTTTGGCAGGTTTCACATGTTTTTAGGTATTCCAGGATATCTCATCACAAGCCAGGCCAAAAAAACCGACTTCAGACCCATTTCAACATCTTTGGTCATGCCATGTGGCCATACAGGTTGCAATCATGTAGCATACAGAGTGCTCTAGAGACCGTTTTTGGGGGTAGGATGACACTCCAGCTATTATCAGCTCATTATTTTAGCACCAGCCAATCATCCTGGATGAGGAGGCTGTTGACTTGAGAAAGCAATTTCCATTTACTTGGCTAGGGTTTCTGGTACTTTTGCCTTAGTTACCATGTCCTTGATCTCTCAGTTCCAGATCTGGTCTTGATCTCAAATTAGTCCTGTTCAAGTGAAGGGCATCAGCTGATTTTCTGGTAGATCCACCACTCCAGTGGACATACCCTGCCAACATGAGAGGGGCTCTCCTCTCCACGTGTCCCAATTGAGGTTCATCTTCAGCCTTTTCTCTGGCCATGGATGGTTGGCCACCAATTGCTCCAGCAAGTGCAACCATGTGTGCCATTGGAGGAGCTGTTCTTTCCATGCAGTAGGTATGTTGGTCCTCTATGGTCTCTTCCTCAAACTCGGGGTTGTAGGACAAATACAGTAGTTGCCTATCACATTATTGACTGCCTGGCAATGTCTGACTATAAAAGCATTTTTCTGAAGCAAGAGGGTCAATCTTCCTAGTTTCCAGTTGGTATCTTTAAGGGAATGTAGAGCATATTAATGCTGCATGATCAGTGATCGGGGTGAAAGGCTCTGAGTCCAAGTAACCCCAGTACTTCCTCACTGCCCAGACTATCACAAAACTCTCCTTTTCAGAGGTGTGGCATTTTCACTCTGTGGGATGAAATGTCCTACTGCTGAAAAATATATTGATGCCAAGCCAGCTGTGAGAGAGCTGAACCTGCCTCAGCAGTGGGAGTGCTGATGTCTTCAGGAATCTCAGATAATCGAGCCATTCTGTGAGGATGCCTGAGTGAGTAAACTTGTACTTGCAAGTGCAACTAAAGGAAAAGCTTTATGGGGCAGCAAAGCCCTCAAGAACTGTTTGGAACTGTTTGCTGTCTGCACCCTAAGTTTAACCAAAGCATAGAAAGCGTGGACGTCTGCCATATAACCAGAGAAGGGTCCTATTACAATTGTATAAATGTGTCTGATATAATTAGTGCCTACAGGATTGAAAGGAGAGTACTCAGATCTGGGGCTCTTCCTGACTTTGCCTGGGAGGTCCAGTATTTGTCCGTTGGAGCTGTTAAGGCCAGAAATTGCCAAAAGGGATTTTGTTTAAGTGTCGTGACGTCCTGTGGAAGCTGTGAACTCCAGCAATTGCCACATGGGACTGAGACTGTGAGATTAATGCTTGAAAGAACTGCAGTAACTGTTTTGAATTGCCAAATCAAAGCATGATATTGTGGAAGTGTATTAGTCTGATATGGAATGTGAGGAACTGGGTCACCCTAGCCTTAAGGAGCAAGTACCCACCTGAGTATCTAAAGCTGAAATGGACCATGGTGGCCACGGTGGCCCATGGTTAAAGGACTAGGTTATAAAATTGCTAGAAGAAGTCCTGGGGTTGGACGGTTGCTTTAAATAAATAAATGTGCTGAATGTTCAAGAAATACAGATGTGCTAAATGTAATGTAGCCGGCCTGGTAAACCACAAGTGCATTTGGCTGAAAAGAGGGCCTCAGTCTTCAGAATGTTAAAGTGTTGTTTCCATCATCAAGTTTTAAAATCTCTGCAGTCGGTTTAATTGGGTACTGACTGTTGGCTTGTCTGCAGTTTGTCCTTCAGGGATTGTGCCCGCTTGCTACGAGCACTTGATCTCAAACTGCTTACAGAAAAGCTTGCTGTGAGTAAATGCAGGGCCTCCCCTGCACCATTTGAAAAGACTGTATATAGTTCAAGTGTTTAATATTTCAAGCTAAGCCTTACTCTACCTAATTAGCCAGCCAATGTACAGCTGCACGGTTCATCAGGCCTGCACCAATTTATGGACTTTGGTTACTGGGTACCCAGGTTAAGGTTGGGATTACGGGGTCTCATACCAAGTATGAGGTACTGGTACCAGCGTGGGTGCTAATTGAACATTTGTGTCAACTGATTTATTGCAGCTAATCAGATAGCCAGGGCTCTGGTTTTTCATAGAGGTTGGTGGGGTAATGTGAACAAAATGTGAGTTAAAATGTAAGCTGTTAATCAAACAAATCAAAACAAATGTAAATATTGTAAATGCATAACCTCTATTCCTCTTCACTCATCCTAACCCCCCCCCATGTAAAGAAACTTTGTTTATTGTTGTTTTGCAGATACCAGTGCCATGAGCATATTATTAGCATTCCGCTCCTAAATGGTAAAATGTATGAAATGTGGGGAAATGTTATCGGATCATGTCTGGGGGGGTTATGGTTAATGTGGGCGGGTACAGCATCCCAGAGGGTTGTACCAGGTTCTTTGTTAGCCCACTTTAAAGCTGTACTCTGGATGGAGGCACTGTGCAATATAATATCTTGGGTAAGAACCAGTTTAAAGTCATTTTTGGGGACCCAGACCACTCAACCTACATCCCGGGTAGTAGGCAGGGGTAGTAACCCTAGGAGCAGTGCCACCTAGAGGTTACACGTAGAAGAATCATAGAACTTTTTGGCAGAAAAGGCCGTCTTGGCCCATCCAGTCTTCCCCCCCATTATTCCTCCCTTCTCCCACTAAAAGCACCCATCCCACCGCCCTGTAATTCCATGTGCCTATACCAGGCTGTCTTGAAACTCGAGACTGTTTCAGTCCCCACCACCTCCTCTGGAAGACTGTTCCATGTTTTCACCACCCTCTCAGTGAAGAACCACCCTCTCACATTGCCTCTGCAGTTTCCCCCCTGCAGTATCAAGCCCCCTAGTTTTAGTACCTTCCTTCCTGTGAAATAGACCCCCCTGAGCATGCTTTGTTTATCCCTTTGATGTATTTAAAGGTCTCTATTATGTCCCCTCTCTCCATTCTAGTCTCCAATGTGTATAGCCTCAGTTCCCTACCTCTCTGTTCATACGGTTTGTCCTTCATACAGTGCATCATCTTAGTCACTCTTCTCTGAACCCTTTCAATCATACCCATGTCTTTATGCAGGTATGGCCTCCAAAACTGGACTCCATACTTGAGGTGTGGTCTCACCATGATTTGGTATAGGGGCATCAGGACCTCCCTCCTTCTGCTAGTGATTCCCCTGCCTGTACTCGCCAGCATCCCATACACTCATCCCACCACCCTGCTGCACTGATTACCCACCTTTCAGGCACTAGACACTATTATCCCCAGATCCCACTTCTGCTCTGTAACCCTGATTTCCTCTCCCCCGAGGGTGTACATTGCCTTCGGGTTCCTATGCCCCAGGTGCATGACCACACACTTTTTGATACTGAATTGTAGTTACCAGGCCTCTTCCCACCCTTCCAGTGCTCTCAGGTCCTGCCTCATGTCCTCGGCACCCCATGCAAAGTCTACCCTATTGCAGATTTTCGTATCATCTACAAAGAGGGCCACCTGACCCTTCAGCCCCTCCGCTATATTGCTGATGTAGATATTGAAAAGGAGGGTCCCTGCACTGACCCCTGGGGTACCCTGATCATTATCTGCCCTATTTTGGAATCTGCCCTATTCACTACCACTCTCTGGCTTCTGTCTGCCAACCAGTTTCCTACCTAGCTAGCTATTTGTCCCCCACACTCATACTTTCCAGCTTGTTGACTAGCC
Source organism: Neoceratodus forsteri (assembly GCA_016271365.2). Taxonomy (NCBI): domain Eukaryota; kingdom Metazoa; phylum Chordata; order Ceratodontiformes; family Ceratodontidae; genus Neoceratodus; species Neoceratodus forsteri. The sequence goes on along the minus strand of CM028138.1, from coordinate 279,689,101 downwards.
TTCTGTGGGGTATGGTGTCGAAGGCTTTGTTGAAATCCAGATAGGCCATGTCCACTGCCCCCCCAGTCAATTACCTGTGTCACCCAGTCAAAGAACTCAATTAAGTTGGACTGGCATGACTTCCCTTTTGTAAACCCATGTTGTCTGTCGTCCAGCAGGCCATTCTCCTCCAGATAGTCCGCCACCCTCTCCCTAATGAGTGCCTCCATGACCTTCCCCACCACTGCGATGAGGCTGACCAGGCGGTAGTTTTCCTTCAACTCTCTGCTTCTCCCCTTGTGTATTGGTACTATAGTCACCCTCCTCCAGTCCTCCGGTACCCTTCCTGAGTCCAGAGAGAGGTTGAACAGCCTCGCCAGTGGACCAGCCAACTCCTCTCTCAGTTCCAGGATCACTCTTGGATACAGTTCATCCAGTCCCATGGCCTTATCCACTTTCAACCTACCTAGTTCCTCCCTAACCCTCTCTACACTGAAAGGACTTGGATCCACCTCTGTGCCCCTTCCCCTCCTCATTAACTCTGGCCCCCTACCCCCACTTTGTAAATACTGGGCAAAAGTACCTATGTAGTTCCTCTGCTTTATCCCAGTCCTCTTCCAATGGCTTCCCTCCCTCGCCCTTCAGCCTTGTGATCCCCTGTCCAATCTTCCTCATTTCTCCCACATATCTAAAGAATGCTTTGTCTCCTCTTTTTGCCCGTTTAGCTATTCTTTCCTCAGTCCTGGCCTTTGCCCTCCTTATTATCTTCCTCACTAGCCTCCTCATCCCCTATAAGCCTCCCTGTCCTCTTCCTTTTGTGTTCTCTTGTATTCCCTGAAAGTCCTCCTCCTGCCTCCGACCACTCTCACCACTTCCCTAGTGAACCAGAGTGGTCTCCTGCATCTTGTACTCTTCCTAACCCTCCTAATACACATTTGCGTGGCCTCGCTCACCCGGTCATTAATCACTCCCCATAACTCCTCCGCATCATTTATCAGCTCCATGCCTACCATCCCCTCCCTCACTTTCCTTCTCAGCTTGTTGAAATCTGCACCCCTGAAGTCTAGCACCATTGTGTTGGTTTGGCATCCCTCCCTCCCAGCTCTCACCTTGAATCTGACCGTCCTGTGGTCACTGTTCCCTAGCACGTCACCCACCTCAACTTCCTCCACATTCTCCCCATTCATTAAGACCACATCCAGCAGGTTGCTTCCTCTAACTGGTTCCTTAACCAACTGCTGAAGGAACACCTCCTGCAGTGCTTCTGGAATCCCCCTGCTTCTAGCTGAAGCCACATCTAGGATGGTCCAGTCCACATCTGGGAGGTTTAGTTCCCTCACCAGAAGTGTTTCTCCCTTGAGAGTCATCCTTGCGATCGCCTATGTTATCAACCTGTCCTGTTCTTCCCCTTGTGTATGTGGTCTGTAAACTACCCCTAGTCTTGAGGATTCCCCTGCCCTTCTGCTCAGTGTCACTCAAAGGAGTTCAGTTTCACTGTCCTCTCCTGTCCTTCCATAACCTTCATGTCCTCCTCGATGCATAGAGCCACTCCCCATCTGTAGCCAAGGATAGCTGTCTCCCATGTGTGGTGTTCTGTCCACCAAGTTTCCGTGATTGCAACTATGTCCAGTCCTTTGTGCACATCGATGGCTGTCAAATCCTCCATCTTGTTTGTTAAGCTCCTAGCGTTTGCCACTAAACCCCTCCACCATTGTTCCCCCTCCCCTTTTCCCAAGGCCATGTCAGAACCTGCCAGTTTATCCCTACTCTGGAAGAGGGGGCCAAGGGCCCCCCATTTCAGCCATTGTTTGGTTCCAAATCAATTGTAAATAGCTAACCTCTTCCTCCAGTTTCCCTTTCCTAACCCTCACCCCTTGTAGGTGTAACCCCCCTGCAAATGGGGGTTCCCAGAAGTCTTCCAGGAGCTTGCTTGAATGCTCCAAGCCTGAATGGCATTTGGCATTTAAGCCATTTATCTGTGAGTGCTTTTAGAGCCTCTGGTACTGTCTCTTTAAGAGCTGTCTGCTTGCAGACATAATTAGTTTGTATGGGGGGGACTGTGTGTTTTCCTGCTTGAGTCCCGCTCGAGCTACTGCCAAATCACTCCATTTCTGCCATCGCCAAGTGGGCAGAAGGAGCACTCTTCAAAGATGTAATTGTTTGCTTGTAACCTGTTAGAGTAATAATGAAAATGCAGTTTGATTTAACCTGCTTTCTTGTAGCAAGGACAGTGCAGAGTAGCTCCCTCATGTTGGTTCTGAACTGCTGAATTGGACCAATCATAGTGGGGATCCTTTAAAATGGAGCCTGCTCTGGGTGAATCAGAACTTGGACTCTCCTCTGGAGCCTGCTGTAAGGGGATTGTAAGGGCAGTGACTCTGGTAAATGTAGTTTTGACCTTGGCACCTTTGGGGGAGTTTACTGTGAGTGACAGCCGGACCAGCCAACAGAACAGTGTGGTGCTAAAGGAAATGCACTGCTCTGGGACTGGAGAAGTTAGATCAGTTTTGGCAGTGAAGAGACAAGGAGCCCTGTGCTTCTTTGGTGTATAGTTTTAGCGCGGGAAGCGCGTGTAAGGCCCTGGGTTTTCGATCTGCAGTCTGTGCAAGCATCCATTCGGACTGAATCTGACCTGTAGGAGGAGAAAGGAAATCTGAAGAGTAGAAACCAGGCTCATCCTGTAGAAGACTGGAGAAATTGCTGAATCACACTTGGTCTGTCAGGAACTGAAGCTGCTGTGTGTTCTCCCGGTATCGTGCAGTAATTGCGGTTGGGATCGAGAAGCAGCCTGCCTGGTACAGTACTTTCCTTTTACATATAAATGCGTGTAGTGCTTGTGGGGAATCGCGTTTCCAATCCCCTGTACAGTAAATAGAGTGCCTGCAGCTGGAAGTAAACCCCAGCTTAATCCAGACTACATCTATTTGCTGTAAACTGCAGTGGGGTCCAGTCACAAGGACCTTGTCCACGTGGTCTGCTCCTCCTGGCAATCCAGGACAATCTGCCTTCCATCCAGTTCCCAGCATTGAGTTTGTGAGTACAAAGCAGGGTAGCTCCCTGCCATCTGATTATTGAATTGCAAGTGTGTCATCTAATTGTTGCTTTTTGTCATTTCTTCACGAACTGAGCCCTCCAAGTCCGGATTACAATTGGGTATTGTGCAAGTGTTTTTTCCATCACAGGGCCCAACCAGCTGCACTGATTCTGTCTAGCCCCCATCCTGGGTACCCAGTGACAGTGACAATTTGGGACTCTGAATATGCGCACAGTACTGTGATTATTAATGTGTTTAACCTAATTAACTTGATTTTCCCCTTCCTTGTTACAGCTCCTTAAATAAATCAGATCTGTTGGTTTCAGCAAAGTTACACTGGCTGAGGTATTCGTTTATGTTAAAGTATTGTACTGTGGTTTTTGCACTGTATTATCTTGTTTTACAGGGGGTCCCCAGAGTCCAGTCGACAGAGCCAGTCCTGGGGGTAAGTGTACATTGTGAAGATATTCCTAATGCATTGTGTGGGTCACTAGTGGGAAGAAAGGAGGGTTACAGTGTCCCAGAGGGCTGTGACCAAATTAGTTTAACTACTGCAAACCCTGACCTCTGGGTGGAGGCACGCGCCATTGGACCTAGGCCCCTCAACCTGTTAGTAGTTAAGCAGGCTGAGGTAGTAGCCCTTGGGATAGTGCCACCTAGGGGTTACATAAATAAATTGCTGTTTATGGTTTTTGCATAACCTTGGTGTGTGAGCATATTATTAGAGTGAGCCATTAATTCAAAAATGCTGAAATGTGGGGTTTTGATTAATGGGTCACGTTTGGTGTGGCACTATGGTAATGTGGGTGGGTACAGCGTCCCAAAGGGTTGTACCAGGTATTATTCTAGCCCAATTAAAGGTAGACTCTGGGTGGAAGCACTGTGCATTCATGTTATCTTAGGAAAGAACCAGTTTTAAATCAAGAATGGGAACCCAGACCCCTCGAGCTTGTTTCGGATGACAAGGCAGGGGTGGTGTAGCCCTTCAGATGAATGACGCCAGGGTTACATCATTTACAAAGTACAATGCATTTTTGATTGCCCTTCACCCTCCAGTACTTCAGAAATGTTTGTATTGCATCAAGAGTTGTTGGAGCTGTCTTGATTTCCCCCATCCTACATAATGTGGACTAGAAACTTGACTTCTGACATTAGGAAGAAACACTTTTCTTCCTTAGCAGTAAGTCCACAATTCCACAGCTGAGTGAATACTTCCTGCAGGTGATTACATATTTCTTCAAAGCTGGATGAGTAGACAATGATATCATCCATGTAAGCCAGCCAGATTCAGTATTCCATTCATCGCAGCATCACGTCTGTCACTCTTTGGAATGCGTTGGAGGCATTCTTAAGGCCAAACAGCATAACTTAGAATTTGTACAGGCCTTCATATGTTACATAGGCCGTCTTGCAGCAATCATCTGGTCAGACTGGTATTTGCCAATAACTACTCTGAAGATATACTGTTGAACATATTTTTGTCCGGCCAATCCATTGAAGATGTCACAAAGGCTTTTTGTGGGATACACATGGCCAACAGTTACTAAGTTTAGTTTATGGTAATTCATTCAAAACTGGATGGTGCCATCTTTCTTTTCCACCAGAACCACTGCTGACACCCATGTTGAGATGGATGGTTTGATGATTCCTTCCTCCAACATCTCCTGGAGCTGCTGTTTGATCATTTCTCTTTTCTGGGGACAGTATGCATAGCGGCAACTGCTTGATGACTGAGCATCTCTGGTGTCACTGGTGTGGCTTAGAATACGAACATACATATGAACATACGAAATGCCAGCAGAAACAAACTTCATGGTCTATCGAGTCTGCTCGATTGCGCAGCTAGCCCGTCAACTTGCAGCTGCCCCACCCTTCTCTCCCCTCCTCACAGTCATCCCCCCCACTCTCTCCCATCCCCTCTTGAAACAGCCCACCGTGCCTGAATGGTGGTGTGCCCAGCTTTTTCCTAGAAAACTTCTGGAAAGCATCCAAGTACAGTGTGTAACTGTGATTCTCAAATCTTTGCAAACCCCATCAATTGTGTCCCCTGTGGATAGCTCATGTTTGCTGCTTCCATCAGGATTATTTCTGGGTCCAGTGGCAGAATCGCTGACACTTTGGGCAGCCCTCTGTGGGTACTGAGGTTGATCCATCTACTGTGTTTTCCTCTTGGTTGGCAAATTCGTTCTGGCCCTCTAAAATGCTCACCAGAAGGATGTTAAGGAGCACCTGTCTTGGTGCTGCACACAAATACGAGAAAACTCCCTTACTTCATGGGAGCTCTTATGTGACAAAAGCAGCCTTTTTGGTTATATCCCCAAAGAAAGGGAACGGATCATAAACTGCCCCCAAGAGGCTAGCGGCATGATCCCTTACCACTTCCCTGTTGCTGGCCACGCCCTTGCGCTTTAACCTTTTGTGATATAGGCTTAGAGAGAGTATGGGGGCATGCTTCATTCAAGTCTATGGAGTGTGATTTGAAAAAGCCTGAAAAGAGCCTTGTTAGCTGAACCCTGGCTCTGATTTTACAGAGTGGCCACTTAAAGAGCAGAAAACTGTGTTTTCAAAGCATGTTCCATAGACTTGAATGGAGCATGCCCCCATGCTCTCACTATACCTATGCCATAAAACAGGCCGTGGCCAGCAGCAGGGAAGTGGAAAGGGATCATGCCACTAGTCCTTTGGGAGCAATTTATGATCCCTTCCCTTCCCTTCCTTCGGGGGTATAACTAAAAAGGCTGCTTTTACCACAGCAGAGCTCCCATGGAGGTAAGGGAGCATCTTCTTGTTTGTTATTGATTTAAAAAAATAGCAAGAATGGGTTTCTTATTTTTATCGCTTCCTTATTTCTCCTATCGCTGTGTGGCCCCCGTCTGACTGATTCCTCCAGCTCCATCACCCGGAATTACCGGGGCTTATCTTACGCCCGGTCCTGGGAGCGGTGTCTGCGGAGAGTCAGTCACCATCCTACCGCCAGCTGTTTTTCGGTTTTCTCCCCAATTACCTGAGGACCCCAGGAGAAGTACGCATGCATGTGGAGGCATGAATGCGCCTTACAGCCCCAGTAACGGCCCTCCTCCTGCTCGCCCCATTTTTGGCCTAACGCCGGCACCCCCTTACTTGTGCGACCCACTGGCCTCCACCAGGGGGCAGCCGTGAGTGAAGGATGCCTTCCCACCTCCCCGGAGAGGAGAGCTGCCTTGACGGCCACTCTATCCAGCTCCGCTCTCCTGTTTGTGTCCCCATTCTCACTGCTACAGCCCAGTGCCAAAATGTGCCTGTGGCACCTTAAGTCTCCGTTTGGCCCCTACTTTTTTTCTCACAGTTTCCTGGTGGGGGCCAGAGAAACTAGAGTGGCTGCAAAGTCACTGGCCATTTTTCTTTCTCCTGTGGCTGGTCAGCAGTACTGTGCATTCACTGAAAAGCGCTTGATCTCCCGATTGCTCATTTTGCGGTTTAACGGGAGGTAGTTTGGTGCTCCTGGTGCCCCTCTTTTTCTCACTGGGGGACTGGTGACCCGATCCAGTGCCAAGAGAGACTTTTTTTATTTTTAAATAAATAGTGCTGCAAAGCACTAAGGATCGGGGCTCATGAAAGTTAATGAGCAGAGCCCTGATCCCTTATGCATATTAATGAGGGTTTTGTCTGCCCCCTTCCCGGGAACTGCATGTTTTTGGCGGCTGCTGCAAGGAAAAAGAATTGTAAATAAATGTTTAATTACTGCAGCAGCTGCCAAATCATTGAAGGGGCTAACAAAATAAAAAAGGGCAGTGAATATAAATAAATGTATTTGTGGCTGCACCAGTTTAACGTTGGGACTCAGGTGAACAGCCTGCCTGCTGCCTGGGGGTGTTTAATTTTGGCAGCAGAGACAGGCAAAGAACTGAGGCAAGATGCTTAGTTTGGGCAGTGCTCGAGAGGGCAAGCAAGAGACTATTGGTCTGTGGGGCAACTAAATGAATTAAGCATTCTTTCTGGCTGCACCTGGACTTTTGTTTGGGACTGTGTTAAATCTGCAGGGGGAGCCAGCTCATCGGCGCAGTGGTAGGATTTCCGTTTACGATGCCAGTGACCCGGGTTAGGGAACGGACCCAAGTTGCCAGAGGGCTGGCCAAGGGAGAAGGATGAAGCATCCCGTTGACTGCTCTCCTTCTCTTGGGGGAGGGCGTAGAGTGTGTCCGGCACTTGATGGACCCCTGGCAGAAGCTGGGGGTACCACAGCAACCAGGCGCCAACAAGCGCTAGGTGGTGTGGCAGACGTGGAACATCATTGCATGTCCCGGCCCCCCCAAGGGGGGAAAAACTCCACTGCCGTGTGCCGCAGCCCCACCCTGGAGGGAAGCCAGGGAGTATAGAGGAGGGCAACCAATGTGAAGCAGAGCGGGGTTCCGTGACCGGACTGAGGTTCCAGTGCATTGGGGGACAAAAAGAATATAAAAAAGTAAAAAAAAATAAAAAATCTGCAAGGGGACTGTGTGTACTAGTAGCCATTTTAGTGCAGCAACAGCCAATTGGAAAGCAAGGATTTCCAGTCAGGATTTATGGGACTTTTGCCAGAGCTCATGGGACATAGCAAAGTGCTTATGGGGAAGCTGCAGGGACCTAATTTCAGGCAACAAAACAGGGAGCCTATAGTGCATTGAGTGGAGTTAATGAATATTCATTTATTGGACTGACAGGCAGAATCAGCCAATCGTTGTGGAAGCAGCAAACAGCTTTAGGCATTAGGGAGCCTCAGAAGGTCTCCATAAAAGACAGTGTTTTCTGACTGTGTGAGGAGTTTGAGCGGGAGCCCTCCACAGGGGTGGGGGCTCAGGCTCTTTGCTCCAAAGTGGGCCTTGTGATCTGGTGCAAGCCCCTCCACAGGGAAGGGGCCTTTTTTCTGCCAGAAAGACAAAGTGGCTGCAGGCAATAGAAGTCTCAAGCCTGGGGGTTGCCAGAGATTGTCCTCAAGGGCTGGCCAGCACCTTTCCACACTTTTGGAAAAATGTGGGTAACCTGATTCTTCAGCTGTGAGAGAGCTAAGTGAAAGTCCTACATCAGCAATAAAAGTGCTAAAGCAAGCCTGAAACCTCAGGGAAGAGAAAGCCATTTCTGCAACATTATCTGAGTGAGTAAATCTGCGTCTTACAAGTTTGAGAAAGTCTGCAAGGAGCAGAGAAGCCCAGCAAGTTCAGGATGTGACTGCCTGTCTGCACCCTAGTTTGACCAAAGCGATAAAAGGGTGGACACCTGGTTAGTGACCAGAGAAGGGTCTAGTGTGAAAGTTATATAAATGTGTCTGATAAGGATGGGCGGATATCTGACCTGATAAAAAAATCCGATCGGATATTAACATTTTTAAGTTGAACCATTCCATTCGGATATTTTGCCTTTAAGATGGTGGATTATGTTAATTACTTAATTGAGCACCTGTTAAATAGCTGGTAAGTTCTGCCGTAGTGGTAGGAGGGAAGAAACCTGTAGAGAGAGCGAACGTGATTGAGCAAATTGGAATGCGAGATACGGTGTGTGCTGCTGTGACCCAGTACGACTGAATGGCAAGTAAAAGTCTAGTATGGACTCATTTTATTGTGGACAAAGACAATGAATCCAAAGCTAAGTGCTGTCTTTGTCCGACTCCTACATATATCAGTCGCAGTTCTTCAAATAAAAGTTTTGGCACTTCAGGCTTGCTTAATCACCTTAAAAACAAGCACAGAACAGAATACTGTGAGTTGCAAACAGAAAAGGAGAGAACAATGATCCCTGGGATGTGTTCTCACAATCAAATGATCTGCCAGAAGACTGTAAGTTTTCTAATTTTGTATTAATTTTCTCTCTGTCATACAACTTTATTAACTAATAGCCTGTACTCTTTCCTTTTACAGCTTCAGCCATTGATGGTGCACCTCTCCGAAATACAGAACTGGACTCATACTTATCAGAGAGCATTGTGCCTAAGAAGTCAACCCTAGACTCACTACTGTTTTTGAAATTGCATGCTGTGTGTTACCTAAATCTAGCAAAGATAGCAAAAAGTTATTTAGCACTGCCACCCACAAGTGTACCCAGCGAATGGGTCTTTAGCGTGGCAGGGGACATTATTAGTGACCGAAGATCATGTTTATCACCAGACATTGCCAACATGCTTTTATTTGTTAAGCAGAACCTAAATAACTTTTAAGTAATAGGTTATGTGATGATGCCTGATAGCGGCATTTTAAGACTTAAATTCAACTTTTTTACTGCATTCACTGTGTGATGATGTGATGTATGTGGGGGCGGGGGGGTGCAATGGGTATTGGGAGCTAAAATATTCAACCCAATAAAAATTTCATTCTGGTCAGATACTAACCAGATAATATCCGGATCCGATATCCAACTAGAATCAACAATTCACCCACCCCTAGGCCTAGTGTCTGATGTAAGTAGTGCCACAGGACTGGATGGGGAGTTCCCTGACTACACAGAATTTTTCCGGACAGCGCCTGGTGGGGCAGTAGCTGTCTATGTGTCAAACTGGGAGCTGCAAACACCAGCAAGAGCCACAAGGGAGTAAGTTAATGTGTGTTTGGGCCTCAGAGAGTTGTTAAAAAACTGTCTTACTGCCAAGTAATGTGTTTAGAGTCTAGAGCGCTACAGGAATCAACTGAGTTCAAGTAAAGTGTCGGAGTCTGAAAAAGGTCTACAGTCCAGGTTTGCCAACAAGTAAATTCTGCAAAATAGTAGTGAGTCTTGCTTCAAGCTCAGTCAGGTCGAGTTAATTCAGTTGGTAGTGAGTCGTGCCTCACGCTCAAGTCTAGCAAAAGTGTCTCAAATGGTAAAAAGCAAGATTCAGAGTGTCTGGTGTTGTACAAGAGAGGCACCTAAGCTCCTAGTCTTTTGCAAGAACTGTAAGCATCTGGGTCACCCTAGCTGTAGGGAACAAGCACCCACTGTGTTGGAAGTCTGTTGTGAGCATACAAAGGACCAGGGTGGCTATGCTGGCCCCGATTAAAGAATTGAGACAATGAGATATAAATGTACTAGATCTGATAAATGTGATAAATACTACGCAACCATCAGATTGGGTTTTGGGACACAGCCTGGGAGTGTTCCACCTTGGCACTTCCATATGCGTTTTCCCCCGAGGGGCATAGCCTAGACGTGGGGTCAGAGACGTGCCGGCCTGGATCCCAGTCTGGTCTATCCATTAAAGTGAATTCAGCTTAAAAAAGGGTCACAATTCAAAGAAATAAAGAGTGTGGTTTCCATCTGCAAATGCTGCACCATCTTGCAGCCAGTTAGAAGGTTACTGGCTGCAAGCCTTTGCCCATCCATTTGTCTCCCAAGTCAGAGCTCTCACTTGCTGTAATCACCTAAACTTTCTGCTACAACCTGCTTGTGACTATCTGGATGTCACTTTTTATGTGCAAGTATGCAGTGCCAATACCCTGCCACCAAGCAAAAAAGGAATGTATTTAGTTAAGTGTTTAAATGGACTAGGCCATCCGGCCATGGATACAATAGCTTTAAGTTTTCCAGAGTGTTGCATGGTTAATCTGCTTGTGTTATTCTCCTAAGGGCCCCAATTAGCTGGCCATCGTACAGCTGTGCCGTCCATCAGGCCTGCACCATTTTAAGAACTATAATCACTGGGTACCCAGGTCGTGAGGATTACGGGGTCTTACACTAAATGGAGCACTGGTACCAGTGTGGGCATTACTGATAAATGGAAAATGTAAAGGAGCAAACACTGGGATGGTGGTGCATCTCACTAAACAAATTACACAACACCAAAGAAGCATAGCACACACCAGCCTCTCAAAGAATAACAAGGGCACGGGTCCTTTAATAAATAAAGACTTTTAATTAGATAAAAAGACGCCACACTGCCTGACGCATTTTGGATTTGATAAAGGATATAACCCGAAACGCGTCAGGCTGTGTGGCATTTTTTATCTAATTAAAAGTATTTTTATTTACTAAAGGACCTGTGCCCTTGTTATTATTTGAGAGGTTGGTGCATTCTCTGCTTCTTTGATGTTACATTAATGATAAATGGTCTGCCTTAATGCAGCTAGCTGCTTAGCCAGGGAGCTGACTACTTCAAATGTTGGTGGGGAAAATGTGATTGAAATCTAATTTAAAATGCAACTTGATTATTGTGATTATTGCAAACTAAACCAATCAAACCAATGCCAATCTTATAAATAGTATGACCTCTATTCCACCTTACCCTTCCTAGCCCTCCCCCAAGTAAATTACTTTGTTGTTTTGTTGTTTCTTCTTGCAGATACCTGTCTCGTAAGCATATTATTAGTCACTAATTACCAGACTGGTCTAAATTGGGCAACATGTTATTGGCTCATGCTTAGGGTGGTATCCTGGTAAGATAAGTGGGCACAGCTTCCCAGAGGACTGTAATAGACTAAGTTCTGGTCCACTAAAAGGTAAACTCTGGGTGGAGGAACCATGCAACACGTTATCTTGGAAACGTACCAGTTTAAAGTTAATTTTGGGAACCCAGGCCCCTCAACCTTGTCCAGGCCTGCAAGGCAGGGGGTAGTAGCCCTTGGTATAGTGCCGCTTAAGGGTTACATATAAATTATTTTCTCCATTAATAGCGATATGTTGTCAGTTTTAATTTTGGATTCCTGCATGAGATATTGTCTGCTGTATTGTTTTTTATGAAAATGACAATAAACAGCACAAAAAAAATTGATAACTGGGAAAGACACACTGAACCGAGGCTTGTTTGCAGGTGCGACCCGGGGTGAGGTGGGAGGAGTGGGGATACAATGCAGTGATGGACAAAACAAGTTGCTGAGTACAAATACCAAAACCAATAGTTACATAGGCAGTAAAACATCATTGGGGAATGGCTGACATTGCATTGATCTGAAGCTAGTATAGGTGTGAGCCAAAAATGAGAAACAGACAAAGTGCAAACTTACAAAATTAAATTTCATCACTGGAAGTGAAACACAGAAGAGAGTGAAACAGACAGATTGCTATGCATAGGAACAGGTAATGTAAGCAACATATTGTGAGGGCTTAGAGCAGAGAGTACCATCGTGCCGCCAAGTGCAGACCCTGGGTTAATGAGGAGAAGTGCAGAGAGGGTGCCAGAGGATGGCAGATCCAAGAAGGAGAGTAAAGGGGCATAGGCAGTGGAGCGAAGGGGACCATAAGGGGTAAAAAGGGGAACAGTTACACAAGTGGAAGGAGTATATCTTAGCTGGCATCTGAATGCAGAAAGGGAAGGGGACAGGAGGAATGAAGAGGGGAGCTGGTTCCAGAGGGAGAGGGAAGATGATAGGAGAAGGTAGCTTGCCCCGAACATGAGTTGGGGTGAGGAATGGTGAAGGTTCTGTGGCCTCTGGTGCGTAGAGAGTAAGGTGAGGAGCAGGTGGGAAGAGGAGTGAGGAAAGGTGGGACGGGAGGGCACCAAGCCAATATATAGCAATAAAGGAGGAGCAGTGGTACAGGTGATGTACAGGAAGGTAGTTGAAATGGCTAATACAAAACTGGGAGTCCTCTATCGACACCGGCAATCTATGACCTTGGCAGCTCTGAAACTGGTCACAAGTTGCTCAGTCTTATCCACCATAGATTATGGCCTTGTTATCTATGGGGCAGGCACAGTCACAGCCCTCAAAAGGATAAGAACGGTACTTAACAAAGCCTGTCACCTGGTTCTGGGGGTGGATCACTGGACACATACCTGCGCCCTTTATCAAGACACAGGGTGGCTCCCTTTTCAACATCAGATTGCATACCATACATGCCTACTTGCTAAGAAGTTCTTGTTAGGGCTCACCCCAAGATCAACCTCTAGTCTATTCATAACCACACAACTTTCTATTAGGACCCGAAACATGGACAAGGGTGGGCTGGTGGTGCCATTTAAGAGAACAACCCAAGCCCAGAGATCCGTTTCCTTCCATGGTCCACATTGGTTCAGTGAACTCCCAAAAGTCCTGACCGAGTGTAATAAGATTAGCCAATTCAAGCCAGGCCTATGAGCTTACTTGGCCCATGAGAATGGGATATACTATGTTATACCGCAACTCGGTATGTCAACACTCGGCACACTGAGTAAAACGGCCCGAAATGAAAGGGCTCGCATCACTGATATGCCCGACATGGGAATTTTGGGCATGTCACTAAATGAAGTGTTAAATGCAGAGGGCTTTGCCCCTCGCACTCCCCATGTGGGGGGCTCGGCCCCCACACACCCCCGGAACTAAATTATCCAACTGTGCGACGGAGCAGACCCCAGAGTAAAATTACAAGTGTCACGGGTGTACGTGGTGTAAGATGCTGTGACCCGGACCAAAACCCGGGTCATGCGTAGTATGCTGGCTGAGCTACTGGTGGTATTTCCCTCCACACCACCAGGGCAGCTTGGCCAGCAACCCCATCCAGTCGTCCCTTCTCGCACAGCAGATGGGGTAAGGTAGCATTCCATCACATCCGCTGCCTTATCCTGTTGGGAGCAGTAGCATCGGGTGCCAAAGCATCGGGTTACAGGCTCTGTCGGGCAGTGCCAACAAGGATAGTGCGTGTTGGGCACCACAGTTTACCCCAATCTTAAGTCTACTTGAAAATGTCTGTAAATGTTTCCTCAAACCATAACCTCTTTCATGCAGTTGTTAAGCAGGGATTGCTGGCTCCCCTATTACCTCTGTTTTCTGCCACTAGGGATCCTGCTAACATACTCCCCCTACTACACGTTGCCCCCACCTTGTATCTCTCCCCTTGATATCTCCCTTCTCCCCTCTCCTTTGCCCACCAACCCCCATTGCCCCTCGTCCACTCTACTCTCCCATGTGCCCCTTCCCCCACTCTCCCGGCCCACACACTGGTTCTCCCCCTCCACTAACCCCCCACCAGTTCATGCCCATGCCTCTCCTCCATTCCACACCCCATTCCCTATGCCATGAGCTGACAAAACCTTCTCTGGCTGCTTCACTCCACCATGCAAGTTCCCTACGTGTCATCTCTTGCTGTACTTTGTACTTACCATGGGAAGGTAATTTGTGTTAACCTGCATCTGTCATGAAAACAGCTCTCTCCATGAAGGCACTGATTCCTAATCTAGTTAAGCTGTGTCTTGGTTCCAGGATTAGGTACTGGCTGCTGGACCCTTTGTATTAAAGTGGACCCTACGTTATTTTGCAATGTATCTTACCCTGTAATGTACCTTCCATGAAAACCTTATGTTAACCTATGTTATGTCTGTTTGTCTTGTTATCTGTATGACTTGGAAACTTTGTAAACAAGTCTCTGACTCAGAGGTATTAATCCCAATCTGAAATAAATAAATAGATACAAAGAGGGAGGATGGAAAGGGATGAATAAAGTGAGCAATGCTGAGTGTGAGGAGGGGAGTTGGTGGCAAAATGACAGAAGATATTACAGAGGGTGTCCAGTCTGGCTAGAGAAGAGGCAGGTGCAGTACCATAGACTGCATTGGCATAGTCAAACACCAGGAGGATAATTTTCATGACCAATTCCCAATGGACCTGGAGGGGGATGCAGTCCTTGTTGTGATACAAGGCACTTAATTCAGAGTGAAGTTTGTTATGGATAGCCATGATATTGGCAGAGAAATTGAGCTTGTTATCAAGCCAGACCCCAAGTTATTTGAAAGCAGGAACTGTGTTAATAGGGGTGCCATCCAAGGTGGTGAAGTTGGTGGGAGACAGGAGCCTTGCCAATATCTGGTTGGTGCTGAAGGTCTTGGACATTGTCTTATTTGTGTTCACCTTGAGCTGATTTGCCTGGAACCAGTGCAGGATGGGACCTCAACTGCAGTGATTGAGAGGCCTGAGGAGTAGATGACCATGTCATCCCCATACATGTGGATGTGCGAGGTGACACAAGCTGAGGTGAGGCCATTCAGGAAGACAGAAAAGAGGATTGGGCTGAGGATGGAGTCTTGTGAGACCCCTGTCAGGATTTAGAGGGGGGGGCAACAAGACTCTGCTCACCTAAACAGCAAGATGGCAGTTACGAACATACGAAATTTGCCAGCAGATAAAGGCCTAGAGGTCTATCAAGTTTGCTCGAATGTGCAGCTAGCACCCCTTATTCTGCAGCTGCCCCCCCTTCCACCCTTCCCCTTCATTAACCCTCCCCCTTGTCCTGTCCCATTCTCGTTTGAAGCAGTCCACTGTTCTACTGCATACCACTTCAGCAGAGTAAAGCTTGTTCAGTAAATGCAGGTGGGATACTGAGTCAAAGGCCTTGGCTACGTCAATAAATATAGTTGCAGTGATATGGCCGTGGTCCATCCCAGTAAGGATAGTGTCAGTTACCCAGAGCAGGGATGACACGGTGGAGTGGTTCTTCTTAAATCCAGACTGGAACAGAGAGAGGCGGTTCAAGGAGGTAAGGTAGTCAGCAAGCCTAAAATAGACTATAGAGTCTTGGGGTTTGGCAAGAGAGGGGAGGAATGAAACTGACCTGTAATTCCTGGAGGTAGAGGGGTTGCCCCCTTTATGTAGAGGGAGAACCTTGACAAGTTTCCATGTACCTGAGGAACAGCCCAAAAGGAGAAGGATGGGTTCATATGGTGAGAGAGAGAGAGGGAGGGCAATGGCTGGGACAGAGATATGTAGGAGCTTGGACTCCAGACCATCTGATCTACACTTGGAGGGGTTGAGAGACAGTAGGACTAGGTAGACTTCATGTTTGGAGACAGGGAGGATGCAGAAGCCTTCAGATGGGAGAGAAAGGGGGTGGGTTGAAGGAGACCAGAGGAAATCGGCAGGATAGAGCACAGGTGGAGAAAAATTTGTTAACGTGCTGCTATGGAGGAGAGGTCTGACACCAAAGAGTCATCCACAAGGAGGGTGGGAGGAGCCGACTTGGTGGAGGGAGTCAAATAGCGAGTGGATAACCTTCCAAAATTTAGGGGGTGAGAAAGATTAGAATGGAAGCTGGCCTTGAAGTAACAAGCCTGGGCTGTGTGGACAGCCTTAGTGCAGGTGTTTCTGAAAGTCCTGTAAGTCTGGAGGTCAGCCAGGGATTGGGAGGATTTAAAGTGTGCCCACGCAAGGTCCTGGGACTTGCCTAGATTAATTAGGCCCAAAGGTGGCAAATGAGTTTGACCCTGGCCTTTCGGGGGGGGGGGGCATGGATGATGCAGACATTGTTGAAAATGGCTATGAAGAGAGATAGGGCTGAGTTGGTGTTGGAGGCCGAGTACATGGGGGATCAGTCAGAGACTGCAAGGTCATTTAGGAGGGCGTCAGTGACTAGAGACCTGAGAGGCCTATACCAGATGTACTTGGGGGCTGAATGAGGGAGATTTACTCCCAGAATGATGTCAGCTACTGAGTCCACAAAAATTAGCACATGGCCCTTCTAGACTGTCTAAGATCTGCAGTGTCAACACTCCATGGCCCCATGGTGTGTAGTTCGTCTCTGAAGCCAGTATTACCTGGATGTCTATGCCTCTCTCATACCACATCAAGACCTCTTAATTGGTCTTCCATATTTTCTATGAAATGATGGATGTAGTGGCCCCAGTCTCAATAAGAGCCTGGAGCACTGATCCATCCAGTATCACTGGCAGAAACAACAATTGGTTGTTGCCACCATTTGCAGGGCATCCTGTGGCATCCACCAGTGCAACTGTCCCAAGGTATGGGTGTAAAAGATAAACACTGATTCAGTTCGTATAGGGTACAACATGCTTGTGGCATGATTTTATTTCAACAAGGTTCCAAAATGAAAAAAACACAAAGAAATAAAAATAAATAAAAGAAAATAAATCATTACATAGCATTTGTCAGGATGCAACAGTCAGGATCACAAAACGTCGCTGGGATCCTTTTCTCATGTGTGCTTCGGATTGCTTTGAGGACATGAAGACTGCATGTCCTTCCCTCTCCCAGGCTCCAGGCAGACTGAAAAACCAAGGCTGTTTGCAATTAGCTCCGGGCAGACTGAAAAACCAAGGCTGTTTGCAATTGGCTCTGTGCAGACAGAAAATTCAAGGCTGTTTGTATCAGATACCATTATGAATTTAAAATAAAACAAATACATTCTCCATAAAATGGGCAGGAAAAACATTCATTTTCTTGTTCAGCAGTCTGAAAAAGTGTCCCTTTCCATCGCAGATGAAACATCTTTTTGGTGCCACTGAGTTATTTGACCTTTGAGGGGTATGTAGTTGTGATGACCCAAGGTAGCTTACCTGTCTGTCTTCTGGTTCTGCTTGCAACGCTGCTAAAAAGGTTCCTGGTACTCCATTCTAGGCATTCTCATATTTACTTGAACTGTCTGCCCTGTGTGAATTAACTCTTCTCTAGTCTGTGGCCATGCACACTTAAGAAGTTCTGCAACTCGGGCTTCAAGGTTTCTGTAATAAACTTAATCATTTCTCGCAGTCCTGCAGTTGGATACAGGTGGCTGTAGAAAGATAGCCAGACAGACAGATAGGTAAAAACTTTGTTTTTATACAGGTTTCATGTAATTAGGGAAAAAGTATCCCTGTTACCTTTATATCTCCACCATTTTTTGGCATGATGCTGCAGGGTACCCTCAAAATGCTGCACCCAGGAGTTGATGGGAAGGTTGGCTTGTCTCATAGGTCTCTCAAAGGCTCTCAGAAATTCACAAGGATCTTCTTTTCTTCCTCCTGTGAACTGTGGTAGGCTTTTTCCAGCCCATAGGATGAAGAATGAAGTCAGTGGAAGAGTGGTCCCATCACGCAAGTGTCTGTGCTGGCTTCTTGTCAAATCCATCCATATTCTTTCTCTGTCTTTGTACTCTACAGCTGCAGGTGTCAACATAAAATAAGGTTGGTAAGGTGGCTCTTCCAGTTGGTATTTGCCTTTGTCTTGTCCAGTTGGTGAAACACTCAACTGCTGAATGCCCCACCATATTTTTTTCCAGGAACCATCCAGTTTCTAATCTAGGTGCTTTTTCAGGACTTGGATATCTCCAATAGTGCTCGGTCTTGCCCCGACACATGTGTACCACAGCTCTTCCCTACTGGAGTAGCCGTCACTCCCAGTGGCTGTGCCCCTAGGCTGACTGTCTCTCCTCTCGTGCCCCATGGCCATTCGTCATCCTCTTTGTGTGAATCTGCATCTTCCTCGAGCCCCACTCAACTATGCTTGAACACCCCATCTATCTCTTTTTTTTTTTTTTTTTTTTTTTTGCTATTCAAACTTTATTGAGAATTATTAGATACAGGAGTACATCCAGTGAGAACATAAATAGTGATAAAAACAACAAACATGAAATATAAGGCACTCCGGATGCAATCCAATTCCCACCCCCATCATTCCCCGTTCACCCCCCACAAAAAAAAAAATTATATATAAACCCCCCTCTCCCCTCTGCACAGCACACATATATCACATCCTTTAACATAATATTGCCGTTAAGCCAGTTTAATTCGATATAAAGTAGAAGGAGTATAATGGACCCCAAATCCGGTTAAACTTAGACAAGTTATTATGAAGACTAGCAATAATCCTTTCCGTTCTAAGGTTTGCCAGGAGTTCTTGCAACCATTCGCCATAAGTAATCTCTAAAGTGTCTTTCCAATGCCTCAAGACCACTTTTTTAACAGAGGCAGAAATCAAACAAATATGATACTTCCTTTTCCTGACATCAATAGCGGCCACGTCCCCTAAAATACATATCTCCACAGTAAATAGGTTATCCAGCTCCAAAAGAGGGTCTAATTTCTGCTTAATACTGTCCCACAGTGAGACTATTTTAGAGCAATACCAGAAAATGTGAAGTAGGTCCCCTTTCTCTTGTTGGCATCTGAAACAGCAAGAAGAAGACACCATGCCAAGTTTAGTTAATTTTAAAGGGGAATAATAAATGTTGTGCAATAATTTAAATTACATTATTCTAAGTCTGTCATGTAGCAAAAATTTATGACACAATTTCCAGATCCCTGCCCAATCAAAATTATGCTCTGGAAAGAGCTGAGACCAATACTGTTTTGGAGCGAGAATTAGAGGGTGTATCTAATTAGTAGTGTACTATATATGGTGGAAACAGCGTGGGCTTTCCCAATCAGTGGTTCCAACGTACCGTAGAAATCGAGAACTACCCCATTAGGAGAAGGCGTGCCAAATTTATTAGCCACCAAATGACGAAGTTGATAAACCTTAAATATCATAACCGGAGAGATTTGAAATTTGTTTAATATATCAATTGAAGTAAACCATTTTCCTTCTGCCGATAACAAGTCTTTAACCAATACCTTCCTTGATAGAGGTAGCCAATCACCCCTAATGGGTTTCCCATCTATTAAAAGATTAGGATTACCAATTAATGGTTGAGATGAATCTGTAGTATGAGAATATTTTAAAAGGTACATAATTGCACATGAACTTTGATGGATGTCTCGATAAGAAAGTTGAGAGACATGGGAGGATTTTGGCATACAATACAACAAAGCCCTGGGCGTGAGCCCTGAGTTAACTATCTGGGAAATCTCAACTTTTAACCATAAGGGAACGTAATTGGTAGTTTCAGGACCCTCGCTTACCATAAGCCATCTAAGATATTTATTAGCATGACTGGCCCAATAATACAAACCAACATGGGGAAGTCTCAGACCCCCAGTCAATTTGGGGGCGATCAATTTATGGTAAGCCAGTCTAGGTTTCTTGTGATTCCAAATGAAAGCAGTAATTATACCGTGGACTTTTTTAAACCATTTTAGAGGGAGCCAAATATTTAACATATTTATGGGATAAAACAAACGGGGAAAAACATTCATTTTTACTAAATTGATTTTACCCCAAATAGACAAAGGAAGCAGTGCCCATCTTTTAAGATCAGCTTCAATACATTGCAATACTGAATCTAAATTTAGTTGAACCAAACGGGTAAAGGACCTGGTTAAAGTGAGACCCAAATAATTAATTACATCGGATTCCAAGCGAACCCAAAAGGGGTAATATCATGGCGTATGTTTTATAATTTAAAGGGAGAACCACCGATTTTCCAGTATTGAGCTTACAGTTGGCTACAGCACTAAAATTATCGATAGTTTCAAGTAGAACAGGAACAGAGGAGGACGGATATGAAATTTGCAACAGCAGGTCATCTGCGTACGCAAGTACTTTTAGGGTTTGCCCCCAAACCTAAATACCCTGAATCTGTTGTTCTTGTTTAATCTGTCTAATAAGAGGTTCAATATATAAGTTAAAAAGAAGTGGGGATAGTGGGCAGCCTTGTCTAGTACCAACAAAAAGTTTGAAAGGGTCTGAAATTACACCATTACAAGCAATTCTTGCAGTTGGGAACTTGTAAATGGAATTGACCCAAAAGCAAAACTGTTGGGGAAAGCCAAAATTATTCATAACCATAGATAGGTATTTCCAATAAACCTTATCAAAAGCTTTCTCGGCGTCCAGGGAAACCAAAACCATCGGGTGATCTGTTTCCCTGGAAGCCGAGAAAACGTGTGTCAAAACCCTCAGATGGTCAGTTGAGGATCTTCCTTTCATAAATCCAACCTGTTCAACTCCTATTAGTCTGGGAAGAACCCCACTAATCCGATCAGCAAGTAGTTTAGTGAGGATTTTAATATCCTGATTGAGAAGTGAAATAGGTCTATAGCTAGACACCAAATCCTGAGGTTTACCTGGTTTGGGCAGAAGCACAATTAAGGCCTCAAAAAGAGAAACATCAGTAGCGGCACCATTTAAAATACATTGAAACAATCTCAACAGTGAGGGGATTAACTCCTTAGAAAAAGTTTTATAAAAGTTGGCCGAGAAACCATCCGGGCCTGGCGTTTTATCAGAAGGAAGGGACTTAATAACCCGGTCTATTTCGTTCTCTGTAATAGGTACCGTAAGCAGGGCCTGACTAGACTCACTCAAAGAGGGTAAATTCAACCCACTTAAAAAAGTGCCTATCCTCTCCTCCGACGGTGGGTCACTCATGGGTCCATAAATCTCTTCAAAATATTTTTTAAATTCTCCCAAGTTATCCCTAGGAGAAGTTTTAGTTGATCCATCCTCCAAGGAGTGGATAACAGGCACCAACCTAGAAGACTCTAATTGCTTTACCCTCCTAGCTAACAGTCTTAGCTTTTCTCCTTGGTCGTATATACTGCCTCTGTTTTAATGATCGCCCATTCGGCCTGTTCGCCTAAAAGCCTAAGGTATGAGTCCCGTAACAGAGTTAACTCCTATCTATAATCATCTGACGAGGAGGCAGAAAGCCTGGATTCTTTTTCTCAAATCTGGGCAAGTAACTCCGAAATACGTTTCAACTTCTCCTTCTTTCTCCGGGAGGCAAGCCCTATCAGGGTTCCGCGTATAAAAGCTTTGAGTGCCCCCCATTCTATATCCGGCCGAGTGGTAGAGTTTTGGTTAAAAGAAATGAATTCCGTTATCTGAGAGGAAATATATTTAACCAGTTTAGGGTCTTTCAATAATTGATTATTAATTTTCCATCTACCTCCTGGTTTAGGTAAAGATGAAAATGCCATTAAACATGTTACTATAGAATGGTCCGATAGTGGCCCAGGGGATATGTCAGCATTCAAAACGCCAGGTAAAAGGGTGTTTGAGATTAAAACATAATCAATTCTATTATATTTAACTTTTTACTCCTCCAGAGCCGCCCGCCGCCCTATCCTTCCGCCCGGTCACGGGCGGCCGGCTCTGCTTTCAGATCGGCCACCGCCCGGATGCCCGTGGCTTACCCCCATCGGTGGGGGCCACGGCACCCCCTTCATATATGCCGCGGGCACTGGAGCTAGGTCAGGGGCCTGGCCTGGAAGCACATTGAAGCCGCGGCGAGCTTCATCCATGACAGTGGGCAGCTCCTCCTTTTTTCCGGTTTTCTCCTAGGGGAGGCGGGGTCGTGCAATGATGCCAGCGTCCGCCCTGCCTCCATCCATACTGAGTGTCGGCTGCGTGGAACTCCTGGTCTCCACCAGGGGTCCCCAGCGCGCCGAAGACTGCCCACACCCTCCCCCCGGAGTAGGAGAGCTGCCTATCGGACGCTCAATCCTACTCCCCCCGACCAGCCCTCCGATGATCCAGGTCCGTTTCCGAACCCGGGTCGCCGGCATCGCAAGCGGAAATCCCACCGCTGCGCCGACGGGCCGGCCCAACATAATCAATTCTAGACAAGGTATTATGTACCTGAGAAATAAAAGTAAACTCATGGACCTTCGGGTGGAGGATCCTCCATACATCGCAAAGGCCCATTTGGTCCATCATTTCTCTTACCGCTCTTTGACCAGAGGATAATCCCTTCCTGATGGAACCAGATCTATCCATAGCAGGATCCATTACCAGATTCAAATCCCCTCCTATTACAATAGGTAGATTGCAATAGGGTGAGAGTACTTCCATTATCTGAACAAAAAATCCAGGGGTATCAACATTAAGACCATAAATTGAACCCAGGACAATCTCAAAAGTGTGCAATGTACCCTTAACAAAAATGTATCTCCCAAACCTATCGTGGATTATTTGAGTTGTATTGAAAGGGACTGACCTGCGTATCATAACCATCACCCCTTTACTTTGGGTACTACCTTCAGAGGCGAATACCTGACCTATTTGGAGTCTCCGTAACTGATTACACTCAGTATTAAGTAGATGGGTCTCCTGCAGGAACATAATATCTGCTTTCACATATTCCAGATGTTTTAAGGCCTTGTATTGCTTCGTTTTATGACGAAGACCATGAACATTCCAACTCACAAAATTTATATTCCTAGCCATTTACTAGAACATTAATATATTCCAAGTAATAAAAGTCTGTATGACCGGCCCTACCTTCTATATCCATTACAATGCGTGCTGTGCAGACCCCCCCTCGTATTCTAAACTTCCCATAACCCAAATTCCAAACCCAACAATAACAAACCCCTAAACCCCTTTTCCCCTCCACCCTCATCCCTCCCGATCTACCAATGAACATGATTGCAGTTCAGTGAGATTTACTTCTTCCGTCTCATCCACCCAACCTCCCTGAGTCAGCCATGCCCAAGCATGTATTGAAACAACCTTGAAGTCTTTAACTTATTAAAACCCACATCATAACTTGGATCTAGTAAGGTAACAGTAAATAAAATTAGAGAATTTCTAATAAATGAATTAGCCTTCATACATCAGCATATACAAAATCCAGAAAACTGTCTGAACCCCTGAGACAGTATTATAGAACTTAACGCTTTAGCCCTTTGTCAACAAAACAAATTCCTCAGCTATTTGTTAAAAACATATAACCAACAGTTCAAAACAAGCAGGAGCGATTAAACATAGAATAATAACATATTTGCAGGGAAGTGCCAAGTTTACTATACAGTCATGCTCCAAATAATATGCGAGATCAGGTCTATATCTGCAAGCGTTATCTGGTAATCCAGCGGTCTCTGGCGCCATCTAAAGGAAATACCATTAACGTATGTCCACATAATATCTTGCGACCGCTAAAAAAAAATTCCAGACGGGTTTACATAAAATGAGCGAACGTTTCAGCAGAGGAGGCAAAAACAAAGCGGGCAATCACAGCCCTGAGCAGCAGTCCACAAACCAAAGGGAACAAAACAAGCAGCCCAGAAAAAACACCAGGATCCCCATGTCAACAACACTGAGAGAGGAGGTAGAAGTCAGGTAGGGAGCAAAAAGGGGAATCCAAACATTGGTGAAGCTGAGCCCGCATCAGTCCCACTCCACAACAAAATATGGCACCACAGAACAAGCCTCCCAGATAACCATGAAGCGCCAAATGAAAAATGCATTGAACAAAATTAACAGCAGCAGATTTCAGGGGTCTTTAAATAGGTCCGGGAAAGCATGCTTGAGGGCAACTAGAGCGGAATCATAGCTCTCAAAGCTGCACCAAGATCCAGCCACCAGCACCTGAAAACGAGCAGGATACCCCATTCTGAATTTAATATTAGTTGCAATTAGCTTGGTAATAATAGGGTGATAGGTTGCTCTCTTCTGCCGAATCGAAAGCGGCAAATCCTGTACCCCCCTTAATGTCACACCTTCCCAGGTCAGCTCTTTAACCTCCTTTGTTTTAAGTAGAAAATGTTGGCGTTCCAAATAGTTGAGAAAACGCAGGATAAAGGTGCGTGGAGGGGCTCCAGCTGGAGGAGAAGCTCTTAATGCTCGATGGGCTCTTTCTATTGTGTAGGTATGCCCAAAAGGTGAAGGACCAGCAATTTTTTCTACCAGTCGCCGCGCAAACTTGATGGGCTCGCTTCCTTCTTCCTTCTCCGGGAGGCCAATTATAACAATATTGTTACGGCGACTCCGACCTTCTAGGTCTTCGACCTTACCTTCCAACTTAGAAATACGCTGTCTCATTGAGGCCAATTGGGGTTCCAGTTTTTCGTTTCTCCTTTCTACTGATCGTATCCGGGTTTCATTGTCGGTAGTCCGAATTGCTAAATCTTCCAGGGCACGCGTTATATTCTTAACTTCTCCCGCCAGCTCCTTCATCTCGTCCTTAAACGGTTGAAATTCTTTACAGAAACTGGCTAAGGTAAGCGGCTCCAGTTCGTAAGAGTCAGCAATCTGAGCTTGTTCTTGCTGTGTAATTGAGGCCCTGGCTTTTTTTGGGGCCTTCTCTGGAGTGGTCGGAGGTGTGTGCCATGGTAAAGCCTCTTTCAATTCAACCTCCATCATACGCTACCAGTCGGTAAGAGTCTTCTCCCAGATCACAGATAGAGTAATAGAAGTATTACGAATTGAGGAAAACTGCTTAATAAGGGTAAAATGCGGGTTGGGTAGACGGAGCTCCGAGAAGAAGCAGTTAGCTCATGCTCTGCATCACGTGATCCCCTCACACCCCATCTGTCTCTCTAGAACCCTTGCCATGCTCAAACCAATCCATGAACCTTGTATCCTTACCCTCATTTGCAGTAAAATGAAACATAGTACCTTTATAAACTTAAGTCAAATTTAAAACAGAATAATGAGGACAAGAACCCTATATTAAATAGCAGAACAACCTTCATAAGTTCAGGTGTACCCCCACAATAATAAGTGCTTTACTCATACATGAGAGGATTTTTTTTTTTTTTACTGAAAATTACTGTTTGGGACAGCCCCACATTGGGCGCCTCTTGTAACACCTATGCACACTGTGTTCTCCTTACCTGGCTGAAAGAGTTTATTTGTAAGGGTTTTAATATGTGTTTAAACCCAGTGCATAACAAAAGGACAAGACCTGTAAACTGTTATGAAAACTGATATTGTGCCTATCATATTCTCTGGAGCTCTTCCCCAAGATGATATTTGGATAGGTTTTATATATCCTAACAGAGCTATTATTATCAAAAAGTGTCAGGGTCACAGCTGCAGGTGTCTTCATAGCTGAATGGTCTTTCCACAAAACAGGCAGACCACGTCTTTGTTCAGAAATGCCAAGGTCACTTGCCTCAGTTACAAAGTTTGTTATGGTAAATTTCCATCATACAGAGACTACATAAATTTTAGTCACAGGCAGTAAATTTCCATCATGCAGAGACTTTATTATTTTTACTCTTGACCAGAACATCTAGCCTGTTAGCAGCATTCAAAGTAACACATATACACATTTACATATATACAAGCAGGCACAATATGTTAGGCACAATATCAGTTTTCATAACAGTTTACAGGTAGGCACAATATGATATCATTACAGTCCCCTCTTGAATACCTGGAAATTTTAAACTTTCAGGGGGTTCACCAGGTCAAATGTACAGCGGAACATTCCATGTGGTGAGGACGGTCGAGGGGGGTGAGGTTCAAGAAGGTCAGTCCACTTCTAAGCAGCTTCAGCGCTTGTGTGACAAGGGGCAGCATGATAGGCAGCAGGCTCTGTTTATGCTGAGGAATGCTTAGCAAAGTGTTCACCACTGTAACATCGACATGCCATTTTCAATATTTTTTGGCTTCGCCTTCCCTGTTCGGAGAGTCCAGTTCCTTTAAGCTTCAGTCTCCAAAGAGGGATTCACTTCCCATGGCTCTGGTGTGCTGCCCACAATAGCTGTATCACAGTAACTCTTGATTTGACTTGGCTGGAGCCAGTCTAGCACAGCTATGCCCTTATGCCCTCCAAGACACTTGAACCTCTTAAGACAGGAGGCCCCTCAGTGCCCCACCCTTTGTGAGGGGGTCATGGGAGGCATTGATAAGTTTTACTAATTCTGATTTCAGGTGTATGGTGGTGATGCCGTTACTTAGCATACGGGTGATAACACCAGAGTAACAGAAAGAAGGCCACAATAATAAGAAATATACAAATCCATTTCCAAACACTCCCCAACCGGGATATAAGGTTATTGAACCAAGTCTGTACCTTAGAAATAGCATCCCATAGGTTTTCAGGTTTAAAATATAAGGGTTTGGTTCATGTGGTCTGATGCAAATTGGAGGTGAGCATGCCGGCCTCCAAATCTTGTGAAATGGGTTTGAGTTCTAAAATCTGTTTAAGAAGTAGAAAATTCTTAAGACCATACAGGACCTCAGTGAAAGTAATGGGGAAGATAGCCGGGTAGACAGCATATATTATCAGCAGGGCAGGGAAAAGATAAAGTCACAGGCTATGACCTTAGCAGAGAATGTTAGGGAAACAGGCCAGGGGGATCCCACTGTCAAATTGCAGTGAGGGTCATGAATAATGTTGGATCCATTGGGGGGTGAGATACCTACAACAACAAAAATGGAAAGGGACCTGGAGGTAGTCATATCAGATGACCTAAAGGTGGGCCAGCAATGTGAGAAGGCAATAAGGAGGGCTGGGGGGATACTGGGATGCATAGGAGAGGCATCACCAGTAGAAAACAGGATGTTGTTGTTGGCCCTCTGTACAGACAGTTGGTAAGACCACATTTGGAGTACTGTATACAGTTCTGGAGACCCCATCTCTGCAAAGACATAGACAGGGTGGAGGCTGTCCAGAGGAGGCCAACCAAAATGGTGCAGGGTCTGTACCAGATGACATATGAAGAAAGACTAAAGGAGCTTAAGATGTATAGCCTTGAGGAAAGGAGGGAAAGGGGGGACATGATAGAAACTTTAAAATACCTCAGGGGGATCAACAAAGTCCAAGAGGGTACCATCTTTTAGAAAAAGAGATGTGCAAGAACAAGGGGGCACAATTTGAAGATAGAGGGGGGACGGCTCAGAGGTAATGTGAGGAAGTATTTCTTCACAGAGAGGGTTATAGATGCATGGAACAGCCTTCCTGAGGCGGTCGTAGAGTCGAAAACAGTGGGGGAATTCAAGAATGCATGGGACAGACATAAGGCAATTCTAGTGGGGGGTAGGAGGAAGTAGGCTTTTGGTTAACTAGGATCTGTAGCTTATCCGTTAGTTAGGGAAATGGGCAGACTAGGTGGGCCAAACGGTCCTTATCTGCCATCAAATTCTATGTTTCCATGTTTCATTAGCAGTACACTTAATGGTGTTAAACCTAAATTGGCTATTTGGCTTAATAGTCAATAGGCAACTTTTAGAAATCTCACACAGTTGACAAGGCTTCATCATGCATATGGTAATCTTATCATGCCAAATGACACACTGATCCTGTGAAAAAACCCTTCCAGGATGAGTTGCAATAGGTAACAGAATCATAAACAACCTTTATTTTGGCAAGCATAGTATAATCAGGTGAATAGAACCCTAAGTTTTGGACTGAGAAGTTAGTACCAGACTGTGTGGCATAAATGGCTGGCACTCAAATTATAAATTCTAACTGCTGGTTTCCAATGGGAGATATGGAGTGGTAGGGGTAAGTCATGGCTGCATAAGCCACAGCATCAATCTCCATATCTAGCGAGGAACCATTACAATAATTTCTCAACAACGTCAGGAGAAACTGGCGTCCTAGGCGCTGACCCAGAAATATTTTACACTGCTGTTTTGGTTCTGCCTAGCAAATATCTTTGACTGCCAAGTAATATTGAGTTCTGGCACCAGTTTCCATAAGCTATTTAATTTTACAGTCCTTAAATGCTTTCCTAATCCTTTCGGCCCCCAAATTATCCTGGACACACTGTTTTGCTAAGAGGGTTACATTACTGAAATGTAACATCCTATAAAAGTATAATGAATGTTGTAGTTCACATGTACAAACAACCTCTGTACTCCTCTCTAACCTTCCAGTCTCATGCAGAAGGAGAGTTTGAAGTGGAGTCCCTTCCTGAGACAATATCTACCAACACAACTCTGGGGGCTCTGAAAATGTCACATTGAGTTTCCCTTCCCCTTTTCATGGTAAACTAGGCTGGTGTGGGTTACATGGACATTACTTGATCTCTTGGTCAGATTCCAAGTGACACATGTTATGACAGCCCTACTACAATTGCAAAAATAAAGAGATGCCAAATTTTCTTCATCTTGTCCAAGATAAAACAAAACAAGCTTTCAGTCCTTAAAAGACCTTTATAATGAAGTTCCTCATTTTCAGTCTGTGGCTCCTGAAGTAAGTAAGTGAATATGAGATGTGATGTCTGTTATTTTGACCAGTCCAAACAAAAAGGTTGGATTGTTCCTGTGATTCTCTGGTCCCAGAGCTGCTTTGTTACCTTAGTAATTGGACCACATTCCTTGGACACTTGTCAGTGGGTTTCCTTCTTTCAAGACCTTAGAAAAGAGGATAGATAGTGATAGAAAACACACACATTAGTACAAACTGTAGTTATCAGTTCCATTTAAATGGCTTTGTCTGATTTATATGCACCCACTTTTCCTACCAAAGCAACCTCACTCCTTTCCTCTAGGGGGAGTGGTTCAGACAGGACTAGAGTCTTTGACTTCCCACCTGTAATCATATCCTTTACTAGCTAGTGGTTCTGACTGGACCATAGCCTGTCCTGAAGACAAAGTAGTGTAACCACTCCCCATGTCCCCCACACTCATGTCAGGTATCTGTCTGAAAACTGAAATGATGGGTAAATGTCATGAAAGGCAGAACCCACCACCATTCCGACATCTGCCTGTGTGGGCAGCAAGATGGAACTGAAGCATGGGTGTCCATCAGCAGGTAAGTGATTCTCCCTATAAAGTCCAGCAAATGGATGTGACCCCTCCTACTAAGGGTTAGTCCCAGTTCCTGGAAGGATTTAGTGGGGTGGAAGAAGGCCCTGTACTCTAGCAAACTATGCCCCTTCATCATATTCAGTCTCGGCAGAAACTCTGATCTCTGCCCAGAATGGTGACACTCTTTGCTAACTACTTGACAAATTTGTGGTATGGTCTGGCTAGCTTTCATGTGAGATTTGGTGCAAGCTAAAGGTTGGGGTGGTGTCAGGAGATGGGTTCAAAGGGCATGCTGGTCAACGTCCAGATGGACACGGACTGCCAGACAGCCTTACCAAGAAGTCAGCCACCAGGCACAGTGCTTGTGTCATACTGTGGCCCACATATGCATAATGACACAGGGGAATCTCCTCTATGATGAAATTCAGGGATAATATGCCTTTCTGTTCCAGGGGACCCACCCCTGGAGGGGTACTCTCCAGTGGTATTACATCTTACCACTGTCAGCTCTGGGTTTGCACACTTCAGTTCTCTGTACAAAGGGTAGCTAATCAAGGTCCTGTCATATATAAGAAAAAAGGGTGTATCTTTAAACTCTCAGTTCTGAACTGTTACAGGCAGAGTAAAGCTGCCATCTGTATTTCTTTTCACATAACACAACAGATCTCCTTGTGTCCGTGCCCTAGACTGGATTTAAGCCAGCTGCTTATTAAGGTCCTCAACCTTTCTTTCATTAGTGAGGGGCAGTTCAGATGACAGCTGTCTCCTCCTGGGCTCACAGGGAAGGGTGCTGCCAACTCCCCCTCCCACTCTGGAGCTGCTTCTTGATTAACTGCCTTCTGGGCTTGATGCATAGCTGACCACTGAAGCCTGAATTCTAAGTCAAATTTAACCCTTCCTTAGTCAGTTTTAGTGGGAAGGCAGGGCTAATCTACATTGGTACATTGTTACAGATGTCTTTACTCACTAGAGAAGGAGATTCAAGCTCAGAGGCTGCAGAGGCACCTCTCTTGGAAACCTGCCCCCCCCCCACTAAGTTCAAACCATTGCCCCCATATCTAAAGGGAACATAAACAGGCAAAATATTCTCCACCATCATCTTCACTTACGGTCTGACTTCCTTTCCCAGATGGACTAGTGTGCCCAAAAGCAAAGGGTTGGGCTTAGCTGGAACAGCCTCCATGAAACACAAATGAGATGCATTCTCTGGCATCAGGTCCACTCACCACAAAGGAGTTTGGTGTGGTGGCGGAGGTTGGATACTGCTCTACCTAGCCTAATCAGTTACTGGTTGTCAGTGCTGGAGGGGCACTGTTTTGTTAAGGTGGCACAGCAGGAGAAGGGGCCTCTCCTATTTGCTGTACAGGGTGTACTTTATTGCATTTCAACAGCTGGTACAGCTCATCATGCTTTCCTTTCCAGTATCCCTATACAATCTGATTCCTGCACTTATACCTGCATTTTCATTTTATCTATGTGTTGGTGAAGCTGAAGTAACTTAGACTGTTGTTGAACTAAGATACTTAACAGTAACTTATTTTCTTACTGAGCCGTGTCTGTAAGGGACACTGCCACTGGAGTGATATTATGCAATTCCTAATTCTGTTGCTTCAGCATCTCCACCTCTTTCCTAACTTTTCATTCTGCCTCCTTAAGCTCTAAACCCTCTTCTTTCACTTTCTTCACCCGCACAGACCCTCACTCTTACGTGCTGCTTCTGCCCATACAAGCACAATACAATCCTGCCATCATCCAGTTTCTTCTTTACTTCCTCCAAGGCCATTTACTACCTGACCATGTTGTCCAGTGTAATATGATATCTTTGTCTGCCTGATTTTCTGAAAATTCCTTTACATATGCAGTAAGTCCAGGGTCGGACTGGGGTACAGAGGGCCCACCTGGAAAGAAGATGAAAGGGCCAACCTGGAAAATCAATAGAGGAAGGCCCAGGTTGACACACACATATCAATATTCCACTTCAATCTGACACACTAGTTCTTTGTTTGCATCTTATATTTATCAACAGTGTCCCGGATACCCCATTTAATTAAAAAAAAAGTGATAAATGCAAAAGTTTTCAGAGTTCAGAAGGTAACCACTTACCCAACTGATGGGGGCCCACCTGGAAATTTCCAGGTATCCAGGTGGGCCAGTCCGACCCTGAGTAAGTCTAATGTCTCCTCATTAGAACTAGGAAGAGCCATAGTGTCCTTCTCCCCCCTGGGCCACTGGCTTTAACCCAAAGTTATCTGGGGACCCGTAATTAATACAGTGTACTTAAATGTTAAATTAGTAAAATCTTTATTCAAGAAAAACTTTAGCAGGTAACTTACAGACAGAACATGCCACACCTCCTGACATAATGTCACAGGGAGGTCTTTTGGAGCAGTCTCTGCAGTGCTTTGCTGAGTTCATCTAACAGTACAAAACTTGCAATATCTATAAATTTGTTTGTCCAGTTGTTAATACATGGGTCCCATCTACTAGGGTGTCATTATGTAAAGGTTTATTTGTAAGGATTTGAATATGTGTTTAAGCCCAGTGCACAACAAAAGGACAAGACTTTGACTTGCAGTTAAAAAAAAATTACTAAGAAATTAACAATGAATGACTTACATACACATGTATGCAAGGCACTCCAGATATATCACCACAGGGAGGCATTAGCTGCAGTCAGTCACTGGTTCTTCTAGCTAGCAGCCTAGCTAACAATATTTCCACAGTTAACATTAAACGGTTACCATTAAATAGATTTTTTTTTCTGGAGTTTGGTTTGGCCAGACAGGATCGGTTCAGGTACTTTCAGATGAGACACTGTTTAATGTCAGAACCACGGCATACTGCCCTGACCAGATAGAAAAACATACTAAGACAGACCTTGAAGGACCTGATGGTTCAGAAACCACCTAGAAAGCTGATTTCTATATTGTACTCAGTATTAAAGGGGTTAGAAGGAGATCAAACAGTATGCATTAGGGGGCAGTGGAATGAGGAGGGTGAGGCCAACAGTGAGAAGGAGTGGGGTAACATATGGCCAGTGGCCCACAAAGCCACAGCATTGCCTAGTTGGCTTAAGTTTCACTGGCACGTAAACTGGAGATATTTCAGAATGCCAGGGGTCTCAAAACACTATGGGATTTATCAGTCAGCTGCTGAAGGGGCTGCGGTGGCCTGGGCCGGCGCACGCATACTTTTTGTGCCTGCCAGAGGTCACAAAATACTGGAAGGGCATAGGTGATACCATAGGGCAGATCTGTGAAATTACTCCACTGCATTCCCCTCAAGCATCTGGTCCTAGGCCTCCCACCCTCAGATCTCAAGGGGAAAAAATAAATATTTGCATAATGTCCTTATTACAGCAGCGTTTAAAGTAATAACTCAAAGATGGCTGAGACACTTCCAGGTATAGCAGGCTGGTTATGAAACTGTAAATCCATTCAAGAGATGGACAGAGTTACCACATGGCTGCACCACAAGGTAGAGCATCATACTAGCTGGTGGTATCTTGTTATTAGTTGCATGGCTAATAAGGAAGGGATTGACATTTTAGAGGCTTTAACCAACCCTGCCTAACACCACATGATGAGGGATGGAACCTTGGGAGGGTAAAGTAACATCGCTGAAATCCACACACCTGGTTAACATAGTTGAAAAGGGTTTCTT
Organism: Neoceratodus forsteri; assembly: GCA_016271365.2. NCBI lineage: Eukaryota > Metazoa > Chordata > Ceratodontiformes > Ceratodontidae > Neoceratodus > Neoceratodus forsteri. Next base: position 279,656,461 of record CM028138.1, on the reverse strand, counting down.
GGGGATCATAGAGACATTTTGGCATTGCACCTTTGGGACACTTGAGCCTTATAATATTTGGTTGTGAACAGAGGCACTTTGCTGCCTTTCAAACATAAGAAAGCATTATGTGAATTTCACTGACCCGTAACCTTGCACCCTAGAGCTGTTTTTTCTTCTTGTCTTCTTGTCAGATTATTTTGCTTGGTGTTTGTTGGATAGCGTGCCTCTAAACAGGAGGATTACACTCTCTTTTTATTCTCTTTTGCTGTGTATGTTACGTTTTGTTGTTGATGTTAAAAGACGTCAATAAAATTTTACTTAAAAAAAAAGCAATTTTTCTCTTGCCTCGAACACTGCACAGAGATCAAGCAGATCTGGGATTTTTAAAACCTCAGAATAAATTGGCCTTCTTTGCACTACCTCTCAGGTTGGACTGTCAGGGTCTAACAACTCTGGAACTTAATTCTGGCTAACTTCATCTATAACTTTATTTCTAACTGTCTGAGGTAGACACCCTGGCAATATCTAATACTTTTCTCTTCTTTTGAAGTTCTTCAGAAGGAGGAGTTGCTTGTGGCAGGGACCATGCACAGTAAACCTGTCAGCTTAGGAGGAGAAGAGAAAAGATCCTGAACTACTCTTCCTGCTTCAGCCTTTTAGCCATCCCTACTTGATGCCTGATTGGCCTGCTGAGGACTCAGAGCTCCTGGCAGCCAATCAGGGACAAGATCACAGCCCCTCAACATGGGAACAGCATGAGCCTACCCTTCCAGAACCCGCCAGCAGCTGCATCCCAAGTGTTCCTCTCTACCTTATCCCACCAGGATTTAAACCCTCGGCCTCCCTCACTGTAGTCGGTGGCCCTAACCATTAGACCATCCAAGCGGCTACACTTTAAGTTTTTTATGCCCCTTACACCCCATTAGTCCACACAAGTCCTAGACCCTTTTGTGCCACCCCCCATTTCCATTACTGATCCTGAGTCACCCAGCTGGTGGTAGTGTATCACTGCCCTACGCCTTCCACTCCACCAAGACTTACTGTTTAAATCTGCATCAGACTACTGCTCTACCAAGCACCCCCTATACGCTCTCCAGCTATATGACTGCCATGCAGGACCCCAAAGACTTAGTAATACTTGCCTTGATCATAGCAGCAGTTATCCCTACTAGCCAATACAAGCATCAACCAAAGTGGCACTGCCCCCCCTCGCACAACGACGTGCCCTCACCCCTGGGCCTGTCACTATATGCAGTATTACCAGTAACAATCATCACCTCACCAGACAGCCTGGTCACTTTACCAGCTCACTGTACTCACTCACCCTCTCCCTGCTAACTCACCTCACTCCACCGCTGTGCTACAAAATGCATGGGCCAAATGGTGGGCTCAAGCCAAAAAACAAGCTTAAAATGTTTAAATGCTTCCTACTAAGGATAGCCATGCTGCTGCTCCTCTTATCAGGTAACATCCACCCAAATCCTGGTCCAGTGCAGCAGTTGCACCAACATGGATTTAACTCTGGAATGCTAAAGCTAGCATCAATCAATATTTGCAGCCTCCTGGCCAAATATGATGCTCTCCAAGTCTGGGTCACCTAGCACAGACTGGATGTGCTATCAGTGGTAGAGACCTGGCTTACCCCCAAGACCCCTGAATCTACTATTTCCCTGGATGAATATACCCTTTTTAGGCATTGCAGGTTGGGCAAAAGGGTGGGGGATGTGCTATCTACCTCAGGAATGCTCTACAGGGACATGCCCTTTCCCTACAGGACACCAGGAGAACCATCCAGACCCTGGCCATATGACTACTTCCAGGGACAAATAGTAAGACTCTCACTGTAGTCTCTGTATACATCTGCCCTCAAAATCAGGCCAGTGGCATCAGTTTGGTTACTGACTATCTGACCAATCTACAACAAAATACTGAAGTGGTGCTTCTAGGGGATTTTAATGTGAATTGGCTGGCCCCTGAAATTGACCCCTTCAAGGATGCCTTCTCCTCTATCAGTGCTGCACAAATGGTTGATTCCCCTACTAGGGTTAACTACCAGACTGGCTCCAGTATGCTAATAGACTGGATAGTTACCAACTGCCCTGAAAGAATCAAGGGCACCACAGTCCCCTGTGATGCGATTAGCGACCATTCCCTGGTCCTTTGCCCCTGGTCAAGCAAAGCTCCTAAACTACCCAGAAAAACAGTAACACGTCATTTTCCGTAGCCTGGGCAGCTCAAATATCTCAAGGCCTCCCTGTTACAAATGGACTGGACCCTATCGATGCTGCTCAAAATGTAGACCGAACCCTAGAATATTTTGTTGCCAAATTCAACACGATCTGTGATAACTATGTCCCTGTAAAAAAGCGGAAGGTGAAGGGCTTAGTCAATCTTTGGATTACCCCAACCTTCCTAAATCTCATGGCCAACACAGATAACCTCTGGCATTGTGCTTGGGCCACTGGCAAGCAAGATGACCTGCAGCAATACAGAGCTGCTAGGAATGCCTGTACCAGGGAGGTCTGCCTAGCGAAAATTAACCTCTTCAAAGAGGAGCTCACAATTTCCTGGGGGGGATAGCAGGCAGTTTTGGAGTAACATCAAAGACGTCATGGGCAATTCCAATAAGTCATCCCCCTCCATGTTGGAGGTGGATGGTGTAGTCACCACGGACCCCAAGCTCATTGCCTACACTTTCAACATGGCCTTCTCTGACCTGAGTGGTATACTTCCTTTTGACTTCCTCAAAGTACCAGCCAAATCGACTGACACTGGGAGTTGTGATACCCCTCTAGGTCATCCCCCTTTCACTTTATGATAGTCTCCTAGGCAGAGGCTAAAAAGTACCTGCTAAAGGTGCTTGGAAAGTCCCGGTTTAGCAGTGACTCACTAGACCGTAAGCTTGTTAGTCAAACCATTAATGAAGTCCTAAGACCTCTCACAAAGCTATTAAATAAGTCACTATGCTTCCACCAGTACCCCAGTGGTGGAAAGCAGCCAAAGTTACACCTGTATGTGAAAGTGGTGACCATGCCCAGCACATTAATGACCGCCCAATCTCAATCCCCCCCAAAGGCTCTTGAATGTATTGTGACGGATCAACTAAATGAGTACCTAGAGAGTACTGGCAGACAGTGTAGCCTAGAGGTTAGAGGAACAAGGTGTGAATGAGCTTGATACATCCAGCAGACAAGACCTTAGTTTGATTCTCACAACCTCCACTTGCATACTGTGTGACTCTGACCAAGTCACTTAACCGCCTAGTGCTCCCAGGTCACCCCAGAAAACAGGCACTTGTGCCTAGCCTTACCCAGTTACTAAAGACTAAAACAGAAATAAAATCAATAAAAGTACCAAGTCCAATGCTCACAACAGCATGAATTCCAGAATGCGCATAGCACCATTACTTCCTTGCTTGAGTACACCTCCTTTATATATAATGCCCTTGACCAAGGGCAGCTTGTGGGGGTGATTTATATGAACCTTACAAAAGTTTTCAAAATGGTCAACCACACCCTCCTTTTAAATGCCCTCTGTGAGACTGGCCTATCGAATGACGAAGTTGGGTGGTTTTGTACTTACCTAGGAAGCAGGTCCCAATGAGTCAAAATAAGAGAGAGCGTTAAGGGGACTGAGTGGGCACTGGGATGGGCAGCCGTGTGGAGGGAGAGGGGGATTTGCCGCTGAAGTCTCAGGCAGGGGAGCCGCTGGAGAGAGCGTGAGGAGTAGCGGGGGGTTTTCTTGCAGCATCAGCGACTGGAAGGGAACATCAGGAGCCACTCAGACAGAGCAGTGAATAGGAGGAAAGGTTCCCAGCACTAGAAGAGCCAATCGGGCAGTGCTTGGGGAAGCAATCAGGCTGCAGGCTCAGGAGCCAGTTGGGCAGAGCCGCACCTGATTCAGGCAAGTGGCTGGGCTATAAAGGGCTGGGCCCAGCTACTACTTCAGTGAGAGAGCATTTGGGGCAGTGAGTGGGTGCTGGGGTGGGCAGCCATATGGAGGGAGCGGGGGATTTGCTGCTGAAGTCTTGGGCGGGGGAACCACCAGCGAGAGTGTGAGGAGCAGTGGGGGATTTCTTCTCTCCCACCCATCCCGACCTCTGTTAAATGATCGTAGTAGGAGGAGCCAGCTTCAGGGAGTAGCATGGGGTCAAGAGCTGAGCAGAGGAAGATGACACCCTCTAAGGGGTGGCACATACAAAGGAGAGAACCAGGAAGGAGCTGATCACTACCTCAACTTCTCGGACCCGGGCTGAGTGCGGATTATGAGGGTTTTGTTTTTAGAACTACATGCTGCAAAGGGCAGGATTATAGCAAAAAGTATATGCTGGTATAGAACACTGTACATTGTGAAATCACTGTTTTTCCAGTCTAGGAAGTAATATTTTATGCAGATGGGCTAGTTCAGTTGGATAGGTTACACTGGCTGGCATTATTGAATCCTGAGTTGTTTTTGGGCAGAAGAAACTGTGTAATGGGTAGGGTATTGTAGGTGTGGACATAACTGCATAAAGAGAATAGAAAAATGAGTTAGTACTGTGTGGGACAAGACTAGCTGAAATAAAATGCTAGCTGATAAAACTATAGGAGGACTGTACTCTGCTTTGTGGAAACCTTTTGTTAATCATACTGTTTGAACATGGGCAGAGCAGTGGGCTGTAATGGATGTGCGGTGGCAGTTTGGATGAATAGCCTGCGGAAGCTTGGTGGGTGTCCAATCTGTCACAGACTAAGAAGGCTCGAGGAAGAAGTGCTGTGGCTTGGCAGAGAGAGAGGATGGGACGGGGTTTGCTGGGGCAGTTGGGCTGCCCGCAAGGGGTAATACGAGGGAGCCATATGGGAAGAACCTCGGACTGAAGGAAAGGATGGTGGGAAGGGGGCATGAGCAAGCTGAACATGGCATCTAGTGCTGTAGGGAAGGTCAAAATCAGGAGGGAAGAGCCAACGCATGTCACCTCAGTGGGGGTAGGTAATAGGTTTGAAGTGCTGGTGACTTTGGTGGAGGAGATTGGGGAGATTCTCCTGGAGGGACAGGAGGGAATAGGATGGGAAAGCACAAGAGGTATCAGGCAGCCAGGAGAGGGGGAGGGGGGGTAGGGAGGGGAGGAACTGTGCTGGTAAGGAGGACAGGAAGAAGGACGGAAATAGGGGTTGGGAGGGCTGTGGAAGTCAGCAAAGGAACAGTGAAGGTGAGAGTGGATACGATGGGGGGCTATAGAAGAAGAAGAAGAAGAATCAGCATTTATATAGGGTTTTTCATACATCCAAAGTGCTTTATAAGCAATGCTAGACTGGTAGTGAAGTGACTGGACATGTGGTGGCAGCCATATCGCACATCATCACCCACACACAGCCTGGATAATTGCATGAACCGGTTTATGGGAATGGGAGTGTTGGCCAGGACACTGGGAATGTTCCCTACTCTTTGCGAAGAGTGCCCTGGGTTCTTTTACTTCCACCTGGACACCCACCAGGACAACACCAGGATGGGCAGAAGGGACCTCGGTTTAACGTCTCATCCGAAGGACGGCACACCCCAGCAGTACAGCACCCCCCAATACTGCACTCAGATGGCAGCGATTTTTAGGTGCAAGTCCAATTCCAGTGTGGGACGAGAACTCACGACCTTCTGGTCCAGAAGCAGATGTGCTACCAACTGAGCCATGTTGACACCTATAGGGATATTGACATAGCCACAAATAGGGCAGACTCTACAGTGAGGTACCTCGGTCAGAGGGTGGGTGCAGGGGCAAGGAAGGATGAGGGGGGAATACTAATACTGGGGGATTCTGTACTTAAAGGGATAAGATGGAGCAGTAAGGGGGAAAGACATAGTCGTATATGGGTAGAGTCCATACCTGGGTTAACGGCAGGCAGGGTGGGGCAGTCTTTTATGAAGTGTGCAAGGAGGGGTAGGAGGAAGCTGCATCTCGTGGTGCACGTGGTACAAACGACCTGGCAGGGGAAATGGTGGAAGCTGTGAGGGAGAGGTTCAAGGAACTGGGAAGATTGTGTGAGGAGCTGGGGGAATTGGTGGCCTTCTCAGAGGTGCTCTCAGTGCCCTGCGCAAGTACAGCAAGCAAGGGGAGGATCAGAGAATTCAACACATGGCTGGGGGAATGGTGTCGATCCAAGGGGTACGGGGTGGATGGGGTGGGGGGGAGCTGGGACAATAACGACATATGTGCAGGGGACAGGCTACACTTGAGCAGGGAGGGGAAGGCAGTATTAAAGAAGGGGATTGAGGGGTACATAGCAACAAAGGTGGGTTTAAACTAGGAGTGGGGGATGGTGGGCTACTGGTAGGCAGGGATCCCAGAAGAGGGTGCAGATGAGCCTCCCGGATTAATAGGGAAGAGTTTGGGGTGGAGCACTGGGGAGAAAGTGGGAAGGCCAGGGAAGGGGTAAGGGGGGAGATGGGGTGGAGGGTGGTCATGCTGAATGCAAGGAGTCTAGGTAATAAGCTGAGTTGCAAGCCTCCTTGCTGTGGGGGTGGGTGGGTTGACAGTGTGGCCATCACGGAAACGTGGGACACCCAATACTAGGACTGGGATATGATGATACCTGGGTATAGAATATTTAGGAAGAATAGGACTAAGGAAAAGGGGGGGCATGGCAATGTATGTATGTATGGGAAGGGATAAGGATGTGTTGTTTCATCTGCAGGCACCTCTCTGGGCTGAGGGAGGAGGTTGCTCATCTCCAGGCTCAGTTGGCCAGGATTCGGGGGACCTCCTTTCCCACCCAGGAGTGGTTGGACCACAGTGGGCTCAAGGAGGGTGAGGGTGGTGGAACAGAGGCACATCCCTCCAGTTGTATCTCTCCACAATTCATATGCCATTCTGGCAGAGTGTGGTTCCTCTATGGCGGCACCCGCAGTAGAGACCAAGGAGGATGCTGGGAGTCTCCACAAAGGAGACCTACAGAAGGGTGGCATGGGACCCCACAGGGTAGAAAACAACTCCTGGTGGGGGACTCCATTATTAGGAGGGTAGAACGGGGGGGGGGAGGAAGGTAAGGTGCCTGCCTGGCATTGTGGCTTGGAGGGACAAGGAGCAAATCCTCAGGATCGCGGGAGCAGCTGCACAGTGGAGGGAGCTGCATGTAATTGTCCACCTAGGGACAAATGACCTGGCTAAGAAAGGGATTAGAGCAGTGCAGGAGGAGTTTGTGGAGTTGGGGAGGGGCCTTAGACAAGTAGCATGCATGGTAACCTTCTTGGAGGTGCTGCCTGTCTATGGTATGGGTGAGGCTAGGGTACTCCACACCATGGGATTCAATCAGTGGTTGAAAAACTGGTGCAGAGCTCAGGGTTTTGACTTCATTGGGGACTGGGGCTCCACCTGGAGGGATACAGTCCTATACTGGCACGGTGGTCTGCATCTGTCCAGTAGGGGAACCAGGATCCTAGGTGACAGGTTGAAATGCTTCAATGGCAAGCATTTAAACTAGCCAAAAATCAGGGTAGTTAGTGAGGTAATCACCAAGATAGGGCAGTCGATAAGGAGAAGGGCAGGGGTAAATGGAGAAAAAGACAAAGGCAGTAAGGACATGGATGGGGCAAAAAGGAATAAGGCCATCAATAAATGGAGGGCAATGAGTACCAATGCTCATAGTTTAGGTAACAAACTCCCTGAACTGGTGGCCTTGATGGAAGAGGGATGCCTTGATATCGTGGCAGTCACAGAAACATGGTACACAGAGAACCATGACTGGGATGTCAACATACCAGGGTACACAATCTACAGGAGGGACAAGGAGAGCAGAAGAGGAGGAGGAGTAGCTCTCTATATAAGGGAAGGGATCAAAGCTACGGAACTAAAGGGTAAACAGGGAGGAGGCACTGTGGGTCACCCTGGAAACTGGAAATGGTACCACAGTCTGCACAGGGGTTGTATATGGACCCTGTCTCAGGGGGAGGAAATAGACAAGGAAATAATAGAAGGCATCCTTAGGATGGCAGTGAAAGGAGAGATATTGCTGATGGGGGACCTGAATACGCCAGATGTTAACTGGAGCACTATTGCTGCAGCCACATCCAAGAGCAGGACCATTCTCGATGCCCTACAGGGGGCATGCCTCAGACAGCTGGTTTTAGAACCCACTCGGGAGGGAGCAATCTTAGACCCAGTACTCTCAAATGGGGACAGAGAGAGGATCTCAGATCTGAAAGTGGGTAGCCATCTGGGAACAAGTGACCACCAAACAGTGTGGTTCATGATAAACTTAGCTGTAGAGTCAAGCCATACAAAAGTGAAGGTACTGGCCTTCAGAAGGGCTGATTTTGTCAAAATGGGAGAGTGCCTCAGAAAAGCACTAGCAAACTGGCAAGAAGGTGGGGTGGAGCAACAATGAGGAAACATCAACACTGCCATCACATAGACAACAAGCCTTTGTGTGAAGCAAATGTAACCCCCCTGTTAGCCGGGGTTACTAGAATCCCAGTAAGACCTAGTGGTAGGCAGGGAAGGCAGCTTGTGAAACTCCAGTTAAATGGATTTCACACTGTCTCACTCAGTTCTCAGTCTCATCTGAGATTGAGGGATGACATCATTTTAGAACTGTTGCAGCTGCATAAGCCACACTGGAATGTTGCTGTTGGAGGTTAGAGTAGACCATTAGGGAATTTGAAGCCAGTCTGTGTGCAGTCTGAGTGAGAGACTGTAGTGCAGCAGAGTCTGTGCAGGCTCTCAGAGCTTTAAGCTCTGTTTCAGAGCTACTTTTATAGTAGGTGTGTGTTTCCACCTGAAGAGGAACACAGAAACTGGTAATTGAAGTGGTGGAGACCGCTTTCAATGGTTCAGAGCCCCATCCCTGAGGGGATGGGGGGAAGGTGTCTGCCTGTTTTCCAGGGGCAACTCCCCTGGGTCTGGCTAAGGGAAAGAAGCTGCCTGTTTGAGTTGTGCTGAGGCACCAGAAGCTCTGAGAGGAAGGTTCCTTGATGAGGAAATGCCTGTGGGGCACCTGCAACCAAAGGATAAATTCGCTCTGAAAAAGGGCCAAGTGTTTTCACCTGAAACAAAAGGAAACTAAAGGACTGTTACTGCGGGGTCAGGAAAAGACAGCCAAGTACAATTGGAAGATGTGGGGATTGGACTGCTTAACTCAGTGGGGGTCTAGAGTAATGGACAATGCCACTTATAAGTATGTTCAAGTCCAGCACAAATGGAAAGAAAGAATGTGGGGATTGGACTGCTTAACCTGTGTGTGGGGGGGGGGGTCCTAGAGTAATGGACAATGCCACTTAATTTAAGTATGTTCAAGTCCAGCACAAATGGGAAGCAAGACAAGTAGATGGAATGTGAAATACATTTAGCAAGAATCTACACAGCAAAGAGTTAAAGGATGAGGTGTTTACAGTCCGGAGAAATGGCCGGGTATGAATTGTAGGAGCGAGAGGTGGGAAACCCCCCCCCAATCAGTAGTAACCAAATTCACCTCTACGGATTTGCTCTGAGACACCTTTTTTTTTCTCTCAAGTACTTGGCCAGTGCCTGAGGAAAGTACCCTGACGTGGGGTTAAGAGGAAGATTCCCTGATGGAGCTGAGGTGCTCTTAGGTGGTTTAGGGGGCCACCAGAAAATGTTTCCATGTTATATGGAAGGTGTCCGAGGGGCTGGCAAGGGAGCTGAGCCAGGGAAAACCCAGAGCAGTGTACAAGTTTGGGCTGTGTAACCCAAAGCAGCGTACAAGTCCAGGCTGTGTGCCCAGTGTGTGGTAGAGCGTGAGGGCTAAAGTGATGAGGATGTGTTCTGGTCTCCTTTAATCTGCATTGCCAGGAGTGTAGCCCCTTGGGGGTCCATCTTTGCTTTGTTTATTCTGTTTGGATGTGAATAAAAGCCACACTTTAGAATCCCACTTCTGGTATTGGACATTACAGTTATTGCTTCCTGTGTTTGGAGTTACTTGGGTGCCCCTGTGCAGAGTGGCCAAACCTAGCTGAGTGACCTACTGTATTCCTCCCTGAACCCAGCCCACCTGGTATTGCTGTCAGATACAAACGGCATACCGGGCTGGGGTACACAACTAAACAAATCAAAATGAAAGATAAAAACACTATGGTTCTCAAAAGAAATGGCAGGGAAGGTTAGGGAGAAAAATATAGCATTCAGGAAGTATAAGGAAGCACAGAGGGAGCAGGACAGAGAACTGTACCAGTTAAAGCAGAAGGAAGCGGGGAAGGCAGTCAGAATAGCAAAGGCCCAAACTGAGGAAAAGATAGCCAACTTGGTTAAGAAGGGGGATAAAACCTTTTATAGGTACATTAGGGAGCAAAGAAAGACTAAGGCAGTGATACTGAGGCTGAATGAAGAGGAGGGTGGTTGGGCAGAGAGGGACAGTGAAAAAGCAGGGATACTGAATGAAGGTTCTGCATGACAAGGCTGACTGAATGTCAGCGACTGGTCATAAGGGGCACAACCACAAGGGGACTGAAAAACAGTATGTTATTTAATGCGGGGCTTTGCCTCACCTCTCATGGGGGCTTTACCCCCACACCCCCTTAATTAGGATTCCTACTCTGGGAGGGGCACAACTTAGGGAAAGTGGTGAAATCAAAGGTCGCCCACATTATCGGCACCATTGTGCAGTAGCCCTTATGACCAGTTGCCGTCATTCAGTCGCCCACATCACAGGCTACCCTGAAGGAATACTTCTGCTCAGTATTCACAAAGGTAGAGGAGGGGGAGGTACCTAGTCCAGTCAATAGAAGCACTCTCAATGGGGGGCTGATATCAGTCATTTCACAGAAGAAAGGGTTCTGAAAGAACTCCTAAAACTGAAGGTGGATAAAGCAATGGGACCTGTTGGGATTCCCCCAGAATTCTAAAAGAACTAGAACTAAGGGGAGAACTAGTAACACCACCGACTATCCTTTTTAACAAATCATGGGAGGATGGTGTGGTGCCTGAGGACTGGAGGAGAGTGGATGTGATTCCCCTTCAGAAAAGTGGGAGCAAGACAGAGGCAGGAAACAACAGACCTGTCAGTGTGACATCAGTAGTAGGGAAAATGATGGAAATACTTCTGAAGGAAAGAATTGTTGAGTATCTAGAGGCCAGTGGGACACAGGACCCAAGACAGCATGGGTTCACAACAGGAAGGTTATGCTAGACAAATCTAATCGATCTCTTTGACTGGGTGACCAAAGTGGTAGACTAGGGAGGGGCTGTGGACATGGCCTACCTAGACTTTAGCAAGGCATTTGACACAGTCCCGCACAAAAGATTAATAAACAAATTAGCCAGCCTGGTAGTGGGTCCCAGGGTGGTAGCCTGGGTAAAACATTGGCTGGACAAGAAGACACAGAGGGTAATAGTAAATAGAGTTCACAGTGAAGAAAGGGGGGGTTACTAGTGGGGTACCATAGGGTTAATTACTGGATCCGATCCTTTTTGAGTTCATTGTGGTGCACAGGCGCAGACAAACTCATTGCTATAAGGTGCTTTACAGGGGTGTGCCCAACGTAGGGGCAGGTCAGTGGCAGGCGACTCAGTCGGCAGGCTGGTGATGACTCATGTTCATCTGTTCGAGCTGAGCAGGACAACTTTTCAAAGGATGGAGCTGCACCAATAGTGGTGCGGTTCTGTCCTTTGAAGCTGCATTCCTGCATTGCATTCCTGGTTGCACATTCACATTGCTGTAGCTTACAGCAGTGTGAACATGCTGAACCTAGCACTTCCCCCTCACAGTTAAAAACAAAACAAACAAACAAAAAAAATGACTGAGATGCCCAATACTCCTGCTGGCATGCCCCTTCCAGTTTGTTTGCTGATGGGGGAGCCCACTCCTCATCGCATAATGTCTGCCCCTTGCAATTTGTTGTGTGCGGCTGAGCACAAACCTATGGGGGTGCCCAATCCCCCTGTCGGTATGCCCCCTCCCAGTTAATTTGCTGATGGGGGAGCCCACTCCATGTTGGCATAATGTCCCCCTCCCCAATTTGTTGTGTGCAGAGAGGGGTGCCCAATCACCCTTGGCTCTTGTTCCCCCTTCCAATTTGTTGTGTGCCAACAGGTGCCCAATCCCCTGTTGCCTACAGCCCCCCCCCCAAACACTCTGGTGGCACACTGGGAGCCCTGTCCCTGTAAAAAAAGAAAACCTTCTCGTGATGTTGTTTTTTTTTAAACCTGTGAAATAGAAAACAGTTCCTCATTGAGTCCGTGGCCCCTCCAACCTGCACCCACCCTCTGCGCACCCACCTCCCCACCCCCCAACCCATACTTATCTCTGGAGCCCGCATGATGATCTGGTGGACTGGGAACACGTCTGCACTCTTCAAAGCTGATCGCGAACTGAAGAAATGCTGGTAAGCTGTATAATGGCACAAGTAGGGTTTTTTCAACTTTGGTGCATATCTCGGGCATTTTTTTGATTTTTTACGCAAAATTTTCAACATAGGCTTTTTGAGAGCCCACCTCATGGACAGTGGCACTGTTGTTTCATTAATTGGTCCCGAAGGTGATTTCGCGGTCACTGCATGGAATCGGCTTTGGACCGATATGAACGACGGTGAAACTGTTCATGAGGTGGGTCCTCAAAAAGCCTACGTTGCAAATTTGATGAAAAATCTAAAAAATGACTTTTACGAGCGTGCGTCGCGTAGTTTCCACATATGCTGGTAACTTTGCGAATCTGTAATATTTTCACTCCAGATTTTCAACATTGGTATTTTGTTACACCTCCTTATGAACAGTACAGCTGTCATTTTCAACATCGTGGGTGAAATGCATTTTCGCACTTCTGGTGTAGAAAAGCGAGGTCGCTGTGGGAAATCAGTGTTTGGGGCAGATTACGAAAATCACAGTGACACTGTTCATGAGTGGAGGTCTCAAAATACCTATGTTGAAAATTTGGTGACAAAAGTCCATATAACGACTGTGTTAGGAGTGTGTGTTGTGCAGTTTCTACGCACACACATAACATCATGAATTTGTAATATTTTCACTCCAGATTTTCAACATTGGCATTTTTTATACCTCCTTATGAACAGTAAAGCTGTCATTTTTCACATCCTGGCTGAAATGTATTGTTGCACTTCCGGCGCAGAATCGCGCTGTCGGTGTAGGAAATCAGTATTCAGGACTGATTACGAAAATCACAGTGACAAAAGTCCATATAATGACTGTGTTATGAGCGTACATTGTGCAGTTTAGGGAGGCAGTATAACGCAGTGGTTTAAGGCTGTAAGCTGCAAATCTGGAGACCTGGGTTTGAATTCCACACCCCCCACTTGCATACTGTGTGACCCTGAGCAAGTCATTTAACTTCCCTGTGTTCCCAGCTTGCACCTGTAAACAAGCTTTCAGCTTAGTGTGTTTCACCTGGTTAAAGAATTGGAAAAAAAAAGTTTCCATGCACACATGTAACTTCAAGAATTTGTAATATTTTCACTCCAGATTTTCAACATTGGCATTTTTTACACCTCCTTATGAACAGTACAGCTGTCATTTTTCACATCCTGTCCGAAATGTGTTTTTGCACTTCCCGTGCAGAATAGCGCAGTCGCTTTAGGAAATCAGTGTTCGGGACAGATTAAGAAAATCACAGTGAAGCTATTCTTAAGCAGAGGTTCCAAAATGCCTATGTTGAAAATTTGCTGACAAAAGTCCATAAAATGATTATTTTATGAGCCTGCATTGCACAGTTTCCATACACACTCGTAACATTGAGGAGTTTTAACATTGTCAGTTTTGCACACCTCCTTATGAACAGTATAGCTGTCATTGTTCACATCCTGCCTGAAATGTGTTTTCGCACATCTGGTGCACAATGGCACAGTCGCTGTGGGAAATCAACGTTCAGGACAGAATAAGAAAATCATAGTGACAGTGTTCATGAGCAGAGGTCACAAAATGCCTATGCTGAAATTCAGGTGAAATTATTCCACTAAATGACTGTTACAAGTGTGCGTTGAGCAGTTTCCACGTATGCTTATACAAGCATTTTTAAAATTTTCACTCCAGATGTCCAACAATGCCTTCTCTTCACACCTCCCTATGAGTGGCACAGCTGCAATTTTTCACATCCTGCCCGAACTGTGTTTTCGCACTTCTGGTGCAAAATGGCGCGGTCACTGTGAGAAATCAATGTTCGGGACAGATTAACAAAATCACATTGCCATTATTCATGAGCAGAGGTCCCAAATGCGTTCATGAGGTGGGGGGGGGGGTCCCAAAAGGCCACGTTGAAAATTTTTAATGCAAATACCAACAAACACCTGGGGAGTTAGGGGTTCTAACCATAAGGTCCTCCCCCCCCAACCCATGGTGGGGCTCCAGTGCCCTTATCTTCTCTTCTCTGAACCGCAGACACATCGTCACTCTTCAAAGCCAGATCACAAATTGAGGAAACAGGTATGCATTTCACTGTATTTCAACAGGAATGTGAATTTGGTGGCATAACTTGTTCTTTCTGCCGGGAACTGTAGCCCTGCTAATTGGTTTGTACCAACATCAATTCCAAACAACAAATTTTGGCATTGACAAATGCTTGTTAATGTCTTTATAAGTGACACTGCAGAGGGACTGGAAGGAAAAGTATGTCTCTTTGCAGACGATACAAAGATCTGCAACAGGGTTGATACACAAGGTGGGGTGGAAAGGATGAGAAGGGACTTGGCAAAGTTGGAGGAATGGTCAAATGTATGGCAGCTTAGATTCAATGCAAAGAAGTGCAAAGTAATGCACCTGGGAAACAAAAACCCAGGGGAAGAGTACACAATAGGGGGTGAGATACTGACAACAACAAAAATGGAAAGGGACCTGGGGGTAGTTATATCAGATGACCTAAAAGTGGGCAAGCAATGTGAGAAGGCAGTAAGTATGGTGGTGGGGATACTGGGATGCACAGGGAGAGGCATCACCAGTAGAAAACAGGAAGTTGTTATCCTTCTGTACAGACAGTTGGTAAAACCACATCTGGAGTACTGTGTGCAGTCCTGGAGACCCCATCCCAACAAAGATATAGACAGCGTGGAGGCTGTCCAGAGGAGGGCAACCAAAATGGTGCAGGGTCTGCACCAGAAGACATATGAAAAAAGACTAAAGGAGCTTAATATGTATAGCCTCAAGGAAAGGGGGGGGGACATAATAAAAACGTTCAAGTACCTCAAGGGAATCAACAAAGTCCAAGAGGGTAGCATCTTCCAGAAAAAGAGATGTGCAAGAACAAGGGGGCACAATTTGAAGATAGAGGGGGGATAGCTCAGAGGTAATGTGAGGAAGTATTTCTTCACAGAGACGGTTGTAGATGCATGGAACAGCCTTCCCGAGGAGGTCATGGAGTCAAAAACAGTGGGGGAATTCAAGAATTGATGGGACGGACATAAGGCAATTCTAGTAGGGGGAGGTAGGAGGAAGTAAGCTGTTGGTTACCTAGGATTTGCAGCTTATCTGTTAGGTAGGGAAATGGGCAGACTATGTGGGCCAAGCGGTCCTTATCTGCCATCAAATTCTATGTTTTTATGTTTCAATGTATGTTTCTAAGGTATATAAGGGAGGAGGGGGAGGAAGGCCGAACAGAGGCCTATGGATGCAATTCCAGGACTGGAGGGGTAGGACACTAAGGATGGGGGTAGTATACAGACCACCAGCACAAGGGGCTGACCTGGATAGAGAGCTAGCTGAGCAAGTCAGAAGGGTCTGTAGGAAGGGGAACACTGTGGTGGTGGGGGACTTTAGCCTACCTGGGGTGGATTGGACCACTCCGACCACCACGAGTACAAGGGAGCAGGTACTACTAGAAGCATTTCAGGACAGCTTCCTGGTACAGTTGGTATATGAACTGACTAGGTTGGAGAGGACACTGGATCTGGTACTTTCAAATGGGGAGACAGTAAGGGATCTGGGGGTGGAGAACTCCCTGGCTGGGAGTGACCACCGTGCAATGTGATCCACGCTCAAGATGGGTAGGGAAACGGGGTACGGGAACCAGGGTGATTTAATTTAAAGGGGCAGACTTTAGGAGGATGAGGGAAACACTGGGTAGGTATCTGGCAGAAATTCAACCAGACATGGATGCTAGTCAGAAATGGGAGTTTATTAAAAAAGGGCTGATGGAGGCCACTGGGACTTGTACAAGGACAAGGAGCAAGAAGGGGAAAGCAAAGAAGCCCAGCTGTTTGACTCGTGAGGTTAGGGAGGGAGTGAGGAACAAAAAACGGCATTCTGGAAATTCAAGGAGCTGTGAGGGGGACGACAAGGATGAGTATGTGAAGAAGTCCAGGGAAGTCACCAGGTTAGTCAGAGCAGCCAAGGCTTCAAGAGAGCTGAGACTGACACAAGTTATCAAGGAAGGTGAAAAAGACTTCTTCAGCTACATTGGAGAAAGAAGGAAGAAAAAAGACCAGATTGTAAGGATTAGTTATTTATTTTATTTAAGTCTCGGATTAATACCTTTGAGCTAAAAGCTCATTTACAGAGGTTCCACGTCCAGTTCACAGACATAATTACAAGAACATTGATCAATGCACATTAAACACAAGACACTTAAACAGTAGTGATGCAGAAATAAATCAAAATATTAATGTCTTAACATGGCAATTTTTTAGACGTTGACTTAAACTGTATTTTTGATGTACCTCATAGACTGCCCAAATGGCTACAAGCTGTGTAAGAAAACAAGGCGTAGCTGCCCAGCAGCCAACTTTATCTTGAAACAGGCTGAGAGGGACAATAGGTGCCACTACGGAGAGTTATGAGTCAAGGGGCAGGGGTAGCTGGGGTGGAAAGAGAGACTGAATGGGAAAATGGGCAGGATTGGTAGAGGTGGGGATAGGAGCTGGAAAAGGGGAGGAGTGGTGGCGGATTTAATAGAGGGGTAAAGAGGAGATGTTGAGCAGTTGTGAATGAATCCCCAGGGGTTGAAATGGGAGGAGAGATTGGTTGGTAAGGGGTTAGAGAGAGATGTAGTACAAAGGAGGGCCAATTGGGATGGATCACAAGATATGATGTATACAGTGAAGTAGGTCCATGGGGGAGAGGTGATGGAGCAAGGTTTGGCCAGAGAATACAGAGAGGATGGGGGAGGGAAAGGCGGGGAGGGTTGGTGGGGAGGAGGAGAGGAGGTATGATGGGTTTAAAATCCAGTCCTATCAGGGATAGGTTCAGCTGTGGGGAAGAAGACGGTTGAGTGAGGAGGGTTGGGAGGGGGATAGTACTGTCGGGGTGAAACCATGAATGCTGTAGTCAGCTGAGTCACAGTCACAACTACTGTAAGCCGTCAGGTGCATTCGCAGTTTGGATTTAAAGGGGCCAAGTTTTTGTTCCTTGATCAATTCAGCCCTAAGGGAGTTTAACCAACGGGGGGCCCAGTATTCATAGTTTGCCCTTGAGTGGTGTGGCAAAATGGGATCAGGAAGCATGCTTTGCTGGATCTCCTGGTTAATCTAGTGTTGGAGGAATATTTGAAGAGATTCTGGACACCAGCGGGGGGCAAGGCCAAGCATGTTTTTTTCTTTTGCTAGCAAGCAATCCTGGTACTGGATTCTATTGTCCAAGGAGAGCCAACCAGTACTGAAATACAGCTCACATGTGTGAGTAAGGCGATCCACGCCCAGGGCAAGCCTACAGGCTTTGTTTAAGACAGTCTTAACCCTTTTGAGGGCAATGTTGGTGCCTGCACCATAGATCACCAAGCCATAATCTATAATAGACAGCACTGAGCTGTTCACTACTAGTTTAATAGCATTCTCCGTGAGGCAGTGCCTGTGCCTATAGACTTGGCCTATTCTTGCACTGGCAGCCTTGACAACATGGTCAATATGTTGGCTACATGAGAGAGAGCCATCAAGGATGACTCTGAGATACTTGTTAATCATTTCAAGTAACTAACTTAGTTATGTATCTTAAGAGAATAAGATTTATGACGCTTTTGATTGGAAGCAAACAACATTGTTTTGGTTATTTTGCAATTAAGCAAGAGCTTGGAGTTATGAAACCAGGTTTCCACTGCTCTGAAGTCTGCTTGCATGTTTGTTTCAAGAGCTACAGGACCAGAGTGGTATGTGTAAAGCACAGCATCATCTGTGAACAGAAGGACCCTGTTTTGGCATATACCTGGAAGTTCATTCAGAAACAGGCTGAAAAGTAGTGGGCCTAATTAGAAGCCTTGTGGTACTCCTGTGGTGACAGTACGCTGGTCAGATAAGGCTTTAAAGATCTTGACCTGCTGTGTTCTGTTAAATAGGTAACTCTGGAACCAGCCCAGGGACTGAGGAGACAGCCCAGTTCTAGCCAATTAATTGAGTAGCAGGCTGTGATTGACCATGTTGAAGGCTTTGGTGAGGTTGATGAATGTTGCCCCCATCAAGTGACCCCGCTCAAGTGCTACCCGAGACAAATCCATGTTGGTGTCCATCCAGGAGACCATTTTCCTCCACAGTAGATGGAAAAGGGAGTGGATCAGGCAAAGGGATTAAATAGGTACTTCTGCTCTGTGTTTACAAGGGAGAAAGGAGAGCAGAATACCTCAAGGGAGGGATGGGGTGGGGATGGGGGAAGGGGTGACTGATGTAAGGATTACAGAGGACCGGATGCTGGAAGGACTAAAGGCACTAAGGGCGGACAAAGCACCTGGACCGGACGGCATTCACCCTAGGGTACTCAAGGAGCTAGCAGAGATCCTGGTAGGACCGCTGGCTGACCTGTTTAATACCTCCCTGGGCAAAGGATGCGTACCACAAGACTGGAGAATGGCCCATGTGGTACCCATTCAGAAAAGTGGCCCAAGGGATGAACCCGGCAACTACAGACCAGTGAGCCTCACTTCAATTGTGGGGAAGCTCATGGAGGCAGTCCTAAAGGAGAGGCTAGTAGCCTTTCTGGAGGAAAATGGTCTCCTCGATGGACATTTGTCTCGGGTAGATCCTGCCAGATGAATCTAATTGAGTACTACGACTGGGAGACCAGGGAGCTGGATGGGGACATGCGGTGGATGTCCTGTATTTGGACTTCAGCAAAGTATTTGATTCCGTGCTGCATGGGAGGCTGGGGGGGAAGCTGGAGTACATAGGGGTGGGAACAAAGATGATCAAATGGATCGTCAACTGGCTTGATGGTAGGCAGCAGAGGAGGGTGGTGGTGCTGGAGGAACTCTCAACCATGAGGGAGGTGACAAGCAGGGTGCCACAGGGATCGGTACTGGAACCAGTGCTGTTTGGGATATTTATAGCGGATATCTCATATGGGATACGGAGTAGGATCAGTCTGTTCACGGATGATACAAAGATAGCAGCTGTGGTGAATGGCACTAAAGGGTGGAAGAGGTCACAGGAGGACCTGGCAAAACTACAGGAGTGGTTGGAAACATGGCAGCTGGGTTTAAATGCCAAGAAGTGCAAGGTACTGCACTTTGGAGCTAGGAACGAGGGGAGGAGCTATCAGCTCGGAGGGGTGCAGCTCAAAAGCATCAAGGAGGAAAAGGATCTGGGGTTGCTCATAATGAGGAGCATGAACAACTCAGCCCAGTGCAGGAAGGTGGCAGTGAAAGTTAACAGGATGCTAGGATGTATAGCGAGAGGACTCTCCTCCAGAAATAGGGAGGTGATCCTTCCTCTATACAGGTCTCTGGTCAGGCCACACCTGGAATATTGCGTGCAGTACTGGTGCCCATTCCTGAAGAAGAATATAAAATTGTTGGAGGGGGTGCAATGGAGGGCGACAAAAATGATACAGGGATTGGAGGGAAAGTCCTACGAGGAGAGATTGGGCGAACTGAACATGTACTCCCTGGAGGAGAGGAGAGATAGAGGGGATATGATTGAAGAAAGACACTGAGGGTAGGGGTAGTGTAGTGTAGTGTACAGGCCACCAGCTCAGGGATGACCTGGATAGGGAGTTGGCCAAGAAGGTTAGAAGAGTCTGTAGGAAGGGGGACACCATAGTGGTGGGGGACTTCAGCCTCCCAGGGGTGAATTGGAACACCCCAACCACCACGTGTGCAAAGGAGCAGAGATTACTAGATGCATTTCAGGACAGCTTCCTGATGCAATTGGTCCACGAGCCTTCTAGGGAGGGTAGGACTCTGGACCTAGTATTAACAAATGGGGAGGCTGTAAGGGATCTGGGAGTGGAGGACCCCCCTGGCTGGGAATGACCATCATACGGTGTAGTTCACACTCAATATGGGAAGGATAACAGGAGGAACAAGTACCAGGGTGATTGATTTTAAGGGAGCAGACTTTAAAAGGTTGGTGGAAATTTTGGTTGAGCATCTGGTGGGAATCCAGACATGCATGAGTGCCAGCCAAAAATGGAATATCATTAAGGAAGCGCTGGCAGAGGCTACAGAGACCTGCACCAGGACACGAGCAAGAAGGGGAGAGCAAAGAAGCCAAGCTGGCTGACTTGGGAGGTAATGGAAGGGTTAAGGGCCAAGAGAAAAGCATTCCAGAGGCTTAGGAACTCAGGAGGGCAAGGGGACAAAGATGAGTACACGAAGTCCAGAAAGGTTACCAGGCTAGTCAGAGCGGCCAAGGCTTCCAGAGAACTGAGACTGGCACAGGGAATCAAGGGTGGGGAAAAAGACTTCTTCAGATACATTGGTGAGACAAGAAGAAACAAAGACCAGAGAGGATTAAGAAAGATGGGGGGTGGGTGGAGAAGGGGGAGGACCAGGCAGAGGCACTGAATGAGTATTTCTGCTCTGTGTTCCATGAAGGAAAGAGGGGGGGCAGATACCCCATGGGAAGGGTGGAGTGGGTAGGGGGGCAGGGGTGACTGATAGAATTATGGAGGACAGGGTGCTGGAGGGACAAAGGGCACTGAGAGTAGACAAGGCGCCGGGGCCAGATGGCATTCACCCTAGGGTACTTAGGGAGCTAGCGGAGATCCTGGCGGGACCACTGGCAGACCTGTTCAGTGCATCACTGGACATAGGATGCATGCCACAGGACTGGAAAATGGCCCATGTGGTGCCCTTTCATAAATGTGGCCTGAAGGATGATCCAGGCAATTGCAGACCAGTGCGTATTACTTCAATCCTGGGGAAACTCATAGAGACAGTCCTAAAAGACAGACTGGTGACCTTTCTGGAAGACAATGGGCTCCAAGATGGCTGTCAGCACAGTTTTGTATTGGGCAGATCCTGCCAGACAAACCTAGTCAAGTATTATGACCAGGTTACCAGGGAACTGGACAGGGGCCATGCAGTGGATGTCCTATATTTGGACTTCAGCAAGGCCTTTGACTCGGTGCTGCATGGCAAGCTGGGGGGAAAACTGGAATACATTGGGGTGGGGACAAAAATGATCAACTGGATCATCAAGTGGCTGGGGGTTAGGCAGCAAAGGATGGTGGTGGTGGTGGGGAACTCTCATCACCAAGGGACGTTACTAGTGGGGTGCCCCAGGGTTCAGTACTGGGATTGGTGCTCTTTGGAATATTCATAGCCGATATCTCAAACGGGATCCGGAGTAGGATCAGTCTATTCGCAGATGATACTAAGATCGGTGCAGTGGTAGATAACATAGAGGGATGGAGCAGGCTGCAGGAAGACCTGACCAAACTACAAGAATGATCGGAGACATGGCAGCTGGGGTTCAACGCCAAGAAGTGCAAGGTACTGCACTTCAGAGTAAGGAACCAGGGGAGGAAATATCAGTTGGGAGGGGTACAGTTGGTAAGCATAGTGGAGGAAAAGGAACTAGGGGTACTAATAATGGGGAGTATGAACCACTCAGCTCAGTGCTTGAAGGTGGCTGCAAAGCCAAACAAGATGCTGGGGTGCATAGCAAGGGGAATCTCCTCCAGGCACAGAGAAATGATCCTACCTCTGTACAGGTCACTGGTCAGGCCATACCTGCAATACTGTGTACAGTACTGGTGGCCATTCCTGAAGAGGGACATCAGATTGCTGGAGGGGGTCCAGCGGAGGACAATGAAGATAATACAGGGACTTGAGGGAAAATCCCATGAGGAGAGGCTGGGAGAGCTGCAGATGTATTCCCTGGAAGAAAGGAGGGATAGGGGGATATGATCAAAACCTTTAAGTACCTAAAGAGTATTAACAGGATTAATACAGAAGGGATTCTTCAGATCAGAAGGGGGAGGGACACGAGAGGGCATGTTTGAAGGGTGGAAGGGGAGATTCAGGAGGAAATCTGGAGACACTTTTCACGGAAAGAGTGGTAGATAGAATGGAACACTCTGCCGGAGGAGGTAGTATCGTGTAGAACAGTGGGAAGATTTAAAAGAGGGTGGGACAGAGTGAGGGGAGTGGTTATGAGGAGGGGAGGAGAGGGTGGGCAGCTGCAAGTTGAGGGGCTAGCTGCACAATCCGGGCAGACTCGATAGACTGTGAGGCCTGTTTCTGCTGGCATTTCATATGTTCATATGCATGAAACCTTTAAATACCTCAAGGGGATAAACAATAATATAGAAGGAATTTTCCGGATTGGAAGGGGGAGGGATATGAGAGGGCATCAGCTAAGACTGGAGGGGGGAAGATTCAGGAGAGAAATCAGGAGACATTATTTTACGGAACGGGTGGTGAATAGGTGGAATACACTGCCTGAGGAGGTGGTGGACTGTTGTTCTGTGGGTAGCCTTTAAGAGGGGGTGGATAGGGTAAGTGCGGGTTATGATGCGGAGGGTGGGGGTGGGGCAGCTGCGAGATGAGGGGCTAGCTGCACAAGTGAACAGACTCAATAGAATGCAAGGCATGCTTCTGCTTGCATGTTCGTATCTTATCTGATAGTGTTATCTGGTGTCCCCCAAGGCTTGATCTTGTGCCCTTTACTCTTTAGTCTTTTCCTCAATTTCCTGCTCAAGGTATTTTCCGGTAATATGCTGCTATATACAGATGATGCTGTCATTTATACCAGTCTACCTGACCCACTGCCCTTGAAACACAGCTCCAGGTTAGTTTCTCTGACATTGAGGCCTGCTTTAAAAACCATAAGCTGCTAATGAATTACAAGAAGACCAAGACCATTCTCTTCTCTAGCCTGCACAACAGGTGCAAATTGCACAAACTAACTATACTGAACAATGAAGGCTCACCACTAGAACATGTCCCAAATGTCAAGTACCTTGGGATCACGCTGGATGCTTCCCTCTCCTGTGGTATGCATGCTGACCTTGTTGCAAGGGCAGTCAATACCAGGATAGGACTGTTATACAGGTACAGGCACTGCATGACCCCAGATGCACTCTGGACTGCCATAACTAGTTCAGTTCTGTCTATCATTGACTACAACTTAGCAGTTTATGGAGCAGCCATGGACACCACGCTCAAAAGGATCTGCACAGCCCTCAACAAGGCATGCAGGTTGATTACTGGAGCTCACAGGCTAACGCATACTTGTGATCTGTATACACAGATCAACTGGTTAAACCTTAAGGGAAGAATAACCTATCAGACCTGCCTTCTTGCAAAAAAAAAAAAGCAGTCTTGGCCAGTCTAACCCCGTCGCTCAGAAATACCTAATCCCCACATCGAACCCCCACCAAACTCAGGGCATGTCTAAACTGGCATTTCAAGTTCCTTTTTGCCGCACATCCCAGGTGCAGTGTTGCTTTTCATACAGGGCGCACTGCTGGCTAAATAACCTCCCTGCTGGTATTTGGGAAGAGTCCAGGATTGGCCCTTTTAAGTGTAATCTTAAGAAACATCTCTCTGCACTTATTAGTTGTGACTGCCGACTATAAGTCGATCCTCTTCCTCGGTGGCACCTTTCCTCTCCTTCCCACCTCCTCTTAACACCCCTCCCTCCTTCCGTTCTCCCTCTCCCGTTTCACTCACTTCCCCAACCCACTCACCTTGCTCCCTCACACCTCAACCTCCCTCCTCTCACTACCTCTCTTCCCTCCCACCCAGCTACTCTTGATATTCCTCCCACCACTACTACCCTGCCCACTCAACCCCTCATCTACCTCCACCCCTATGGTATTCAATATGGTCTCACCATACCTACCCCATCCACTCCCCTATCATGCCTGCACTTCCCCCTCTACTTTCCACCTTCCCCTTATAAGTGTCCTTCATTTCCCCCTCTCCCGTCATACAGTACACCTCACCCTCCGCCCTCTAACAACACCCCATTCCTGGCAGCGTTTTCTTACTATTACTTTACTATTGTCTTGATCTTCTTATGGTTAGGTTTTTTGCAGAATGTATGAATTTGTCTCCACACCTCCATGTTCATTTTTCCCCCTGGTCTAACTTGTTTTCTACCACATTTTGGTGCACTTAGCCATTCCTCTGACTGTACCAACATGATGGTAGTCTACCATGCCTCAATCATACTTATTTTGTTGTTATCGAATTGTATGTCAAAATTATTTTTTTATATGTCATTGTATTCGTATGTTTTTCCGACGTGAAACCTTTGTAAAAGAGCCTCTGAATCAAAGGTATTGAAATTTGAGGGTAGCACATCAATACGGCGAAGGCAATAAGGCATATATTTAACTGCGAAGGCGCAATAACAAAAACACTAACGGCGACCTATAATAAATGGTGACAGTGTGGAAACGGCGACTTTGATGTTATAACCTACCCCTGTGTCAATGAGCACCTCGGAGTAGGATATTTAGAGATAGCAGAGGGGGGGGGGTCTAGGGGCACAGCCCCCAGTGGGGGGGTAGAACCTGCCATATAGATAAGTATGTATGCCTGTAGCCATGTTTTGCGGTGGAACTCAGTGGCAGAATCGCTTAATATGACGGTCGCTGTAATTTTAGGGCACCATTAATACAGTTACCTATTCGGATTTGCCGTTTTGACTTTCGCCGTTTTTTATTAGCCGTTATCACATGGAGCCTAATCTGAGAAATAAATAAATAAATAAAACCCTCTCCTTTTTTCTCCCAAAGGGAGTGCTGGGTTGCAGAAATAGTTGGGGTTGATAGGGCTGGCAATTGTTTATCAACCTCTTTTTACACATTTTAAGAATAATGTATACTTTGACCATCGTGCACAGCCAAATAGCAGCCCCCACCCCTAAATGAAATTATCTAGCTGATCCTGCATCTTGCTACTGATGTCAGGATGACCTAATGATGCCTGACATCTACCAACAGGCTCCAACATGGCCTGCTTCCTGTTCTGTTGTCCCCTCTGTAGGGACTCCTTTACTGCCCATGTACTTATATTTATATGTAGCCCTTCAGTCTCCTTTCAGCTGCCATTGTGCAGCTTATCTATGGGCCCTTCTGAACCAGATAAAACTCTCTTCTCCCTCTTAATTCACAAAGTTAGTCTCTGCTGGGTTCACACATCAACCGCAGTGGCTTTCTCTGCTGCTCCCCTCAGGGAGCTACTGTATCTGATTCCCTCCATCTTACCTCCTGCAGGCTAATTTATTATATTAAGCCCTTTTCTGGCATTTACCCATGACCACTGGAATGGCTTTTACTTTGCAGCTCCAGCTGCACTCACTCTCAACCTGCTCCTCACTGGGGC
Organism: Neoceratodus forsteri; assembly: GCA_016271365.2. Taxonomy (NCBI): domain Eukaryota; kingdom Metazoa; phylum Chordata; order Ceratodontiformes; family Ceratodontidae; genus Neoceratodus; species Neoceratodus forsteri. The sequence continues at coordinate 279,631,076 of CM028138.1, read as the reverse complement.
ACACCTTGCTAGCCACAGGAGTGACTGGATTTAGTAGTAGCCTCCGCTGCTCTCTACTGGCCTCCCACCCCTTGCCCACACTGCTTCCAACAAGTCCCTTGGGGCATATTATCAATAGCCATGATGTGACTTACTTACTGGTGGCTCTTACTGCCTTTGCTGCTGCCCACCCCCAAGCTGTTCTCAACAATCCCTTCGGGGGCACTTAACACAGCCGAGGTGTGGCTAATCAGATTAGTGGAGGGAGGCATACTTGCCCTCGCCTCCTTCACCTACCAACACTCTCCTTTTCCCTCCCTTCCCACTCACACAGAGCAGGCCAGAGCCTAAGCTCCTTGCAGGCTGGGAGATGGCAGTACCCACTGGCACTTTCACTTTGACTTGGCAGATTGCGCTAGGCTGCAGCAGCAGTCACAGCTTGTTCTCCTCCACCGCTGATCCACCTCCCTTCCTGCCAAACATAATAAGGGCCTAGGGAGCCCTCCCACTAGACATCAGGGAAGGATTAAATGTTTTAGATAAAAACCTTGGCCACTGTCTACCAGGGAATTAGCCAACTAGACTACAGGGTTATTCTTTACCTCTTCTGGCCCCATGGAAGAACCCTATCCCCCTGAAACATCAATGATCACTTTATTTTAAGTACAGTTGATGCCACTAGCCCAGAAGGGTCCCTGCTAGCCAAAAAAGGTCCCCACCAGCTCACCAGGGCTACTACATAAATGTACTGGTCACCAGACCATCTAGGGATGCCAAGAGGGTTTTGCTGAGTCCCCTTCCTCCATGACGCACTTTATTCTCTTTTCCTATCTTTTTATTATATTGTCTCTCTATACATCTCTGCTTTCCTTACTTTGCCCTAAACTGTATCTCTTTCTCTAAAACTCCCTTTCCTTTACTTCTGTGCTGGTCAGGACAGCGAACACTATAACAGCATGGTCAACAACCGCGAAAGCAAAAATGGTGCTACCAATTACAGCACCCTAGCAAAAGAGTGACCTGCAAAAACATAGCCAATGGTAGCAGTCCACAGACACACCGACCACTACCATGGCTAAAAAGAAATAACCCCACAACCCCCCTTATGGGGAGCTTTGCTGCTGAACACCCTCAGCTAGATATAATCACCTCTGGGGGGGGAGGCAATTTGGGGAAGGGAAGATACCTTGGGGGGGCGACAACAACGACAAAAAAAAAAACAGTCCCGGGACAAAAAACAAACAGCAAACACAAGTATAGGTTCTAGAACTGGGAATCAAGCCCCAGTCCACCAGTGTTGTGCCACCCTCCACTGCCCGTGGCACTAGCCTCTGCACCACAGCAGCTGCTCAGCAGTGGACCACCCAACAGACACTATATCCTCTTCCCCTCTTCCTTTGTACGGCAAACAGCTACAGGGATAGCACTAATCCTACCTGCGCTATACTATCCCTGTAGCTGTTTTGTCTTTCATTATTTTGACAGCGTGTTTCTGACCGTACTATTCTTGTCACTTTTCATACCCTATTTTCCCTTTATTTCTACAGGTCTGGCCAGACACCTGCTATTTACTTACCAAATATGTACCCTATTTTGTTTACTACTAACCTCCTACTCTCTCCTCAAGGATCTCTGACTCTCAATGTCTCCTTAACCTTCTCTGTGCTTCCCTTTTAGGTCCCTGTCAGAATACCCCAAACCTAGAACACCCTGGGTCTGACAGATCAGGTAAGTCCTGTTTAATTGCCTAACTTTTCTGGAGGGTGAGTCGCATATAACACGGTGCCCGCACCCATTATACGCTCTCCTTGGATGTGCTCTGACTCCAGCTGCTTTGTTCTCACACACCTTGATGGAATGATGACCTTGACCACTACATCAATATCTTTTATTCTTGTACATCAACAAAATGACATCGACACCAAGCAGAAACCGAGACTACAGCGCAATGTATAAAGTTCTCTGTGATAGTTTATTTCAAAGTGCACAGGGCAAAATACACACACACACAAAGTACCTTCACAGAGCATCAATTCAAAGGGCAGGAGGAAAGAAAATGAACTGACCACCCCACTCAATGTTTCATTCCTGAGGTTTTAGCAGGGGCGGGAGGGTACATTTTTTGTATTTTGCACTGTGTACTTTGACAGAAACTATTACAGAGCATTTTATAAGTTGTGCTGTAGTCTCCGTTCCTGCTTGTTGTTGTCATCATTTTGTTTGTGTGCAGTTTTGCATGGGGCTATTCCCCATTGCTTTATGTGCACTGGAGATCCCTGATTGGCAAGCTGTTTTTCTTTTCTCTCATATCTTTTATACCCACCCCAGCTGAGCTTCTTATTCCCTGTTTGGAACTGTCATTCAGTTTTGTGCCCAGCCAGTGGACTAGGCTTGGACATATGATTGGCTGTCTGATTTTTTTCCACTCATTAGGAAGTGACTGTCACGTGGATGTCAGTTAGACTTGGCTCCTGACAACAAACAAACTTCCTCTATTGATCAATATTCAGGCAATCCTAATTGGCTGCTAAATTCTGAGCCCAGTTGGCTGAAACTCTCACTGCTGATTGATGGGATCTTGATCATGTCTCCTTCTATTGTCAGTTTGGCTGTGTGATCCTTTACAGACATCAAACTCACACATTGTGATGTAGTCAGTTCCTCCTGATCCATGTCAGCCTTTTTGTACCCTTACCACACAGATAGCCCAGTGCATAGTCTTGGTCCTAAGGGCACATTGCACAGCAGATCACAGTCTACTTTCCCAAAAACTAAACTGTAAATCACCGAGAGGGGGTTACACTCTACCCCACTGATGAAGTGATGTCCTTGGCATTTCCTGCAACAGCTATACAGGAACTTTCCTAATCTAACAATTGGATCTGTCTAGCATGCAAGGTGTTAAATCCACAGTCTGCTTAGACAGTTTCATTCTGATGGACACATTACCTCTGATACTTCAACTTTTCCCACTTTCCATCCTATTTGGTTCAGAGATACAAGCAGTTTCTTTATGGGGCAGGGACCTAGGGGACTTATACATGGGCCGGTCAGTGGAGCCACCTGGGGCATGGTAAGTGAGTCTCAAGTCAGATTTTAAAATTCTTTTGTAATGTCTCAATGGTATTGGCATCTTGTCTTCTGTTGCAGTATTCTGTGTAGGCACACCCTTCTCTGATTCTATCTCAGGGGCTTCCTGTGGCACTCTATCACCCAAGGGTATGCATGGTTTTGCTTCTGTAATCAAAGAATTTGGTTCATTGGGTAATTTTCCTCTAGCAAAGCTGGTATATCTGTGGTGGGATAATAGCAAACCAGTTCAGTCTCATCATCGGATGACTGTATCAGTTCATCAGGCACACTGAGTGCAGTTGTATCCCAGGTGCTGGTAATCAGTGTGTGTCTGGCAACTTTTTGTTATTTACTTTTTCAGACTGCAGATCTTGGGTTCAGTTTTCAAAGGCTTTCATCTTGACAGTGATCCAGTTGGACTAATTGCATCAAGACTATTAAACCACAAAAAATATGGTCTAACTCTTGGACTCATTTACTGCAAACTGCACTCTGAAAATGATGCATGCATCAAAATTCTATTGTATGTATCATTTTTGTGCTGTAAAGTGGGCAAAGTGTCATAAATGTATCAGAATGTTTGAAAATAGGGCGCAAACCTGCTGACGCATTTATTGTGATGCAACTGCATCAGACTGATGCAAGGGCTGCATCCAGACTTTTGAAATTCCAGCCCCTCATCTCCACTGGAGTGGTCTCTTCTACATCACCGGCAGTTGGCTCAGGGCCTGATCATTAAAGCAGTAGGAGATGATTTTGATGCACGGTACATTTTTCTCCATCCCCTTTCTTGGGTCAGACACAGTAGTTGGGCGTGTTATGCAATTGTCCAGTAACTACATAAACTTCATCTCCCCAATGATTAGCAGTCTCATGCTTTACAGGAAGTCCAAGGTTCTGAATGAGAACTCGACCTCCTGGCAGCAAATTCTGTGCTTTCATTTTGCCACTATGCCCAAGGTCCTGGAATTCTTTGGTTCCATGTCCACAGAACTTTTCTGAGAGCTTGCATCATGCTGCAGAATATATGTAGTGCTGTGGAATTTCATGTTATTGGTGATTTTTCATTCAAATATACAGTATTTTAATTGATATTTTATTATTTTATCCATTGTAAAATATAATTGATACAACACATAAGCACAGAGATTAGTATCTAGACCACTGTTGTGTCGGAACAAAGGCTTATAATATAACTTTTTATAATAATGCACTTGGATTCACCTCAGGCCTTACCCAAAAATTATTTCATAAATTACCAAAAATAATAAATATTCACATGTGATATTATCCTATGCACTCCAGATTCAAAATGACAGTGAAAAACACTGTTGCCACACTTTGAATTATATAAGAGATAAATATATTTTATTCACATATATACAAGTCCTAAATATTTATAACTAGCATAAATATCAAGCATAGTAAAAGTAATGTAAACAAACTGTAATGTAAACAAAACAGATTTTAGAAAATCAAGTAAATCATCTAAAACAAAACAAATTTCAGCAATAAGTAATGTAAATGAGTAAGCACTACTCAGCTTAATAAATGACAGTTTATACTATTTCTTTAGCATACTTATAAATAGTATGACCTTTTCTTTTTTCTATGAGAACTTGCAACTCATTATACTAGTGTTCCAGATTACCGTGGCATGACACTTGTTTAAACTTTATAGTATGTACTGTAATAGGTATTTTCTTTAGATTTAAATTCTAGCTTAACCATAAACCCAAGGTTTGGAGCTAAAATGCACCAAGTTATCACCCCAGATAGCCAAATAAGTACTAATAGTAAGATAAAGGAATACTTATGTTTTAGTTATCTGTAGATGTGGTATTCTATTTTTTACCTTTCAAAGTCTTGGTGAGAACTGTTGATTTTGGATGATAAATGTCCTTGGTGGTGAGTTTGGCTTTAGTCTGCTGTCTTTTTCCCTTGAACCTGGAACTGTAGAGTCTTTTGACATCAATGAAGCAATGCACATGGATCCTTCTTGCTTGACATCACAAATCATCAAAAGCCACTTCAGGATTTAGTGGGAAAAATCAGACAAGATTTTAGCAGTTCAGCACAGTCTGTAGAAAGATCTCTCCCTGTGGACAGCAATGTTGTTTTGGGTAACTGAACTCTGTGACTCTTTTCTGTTTCAGTTCATTTCTGCTTTTGAACCTGCAACTCTGGACTCACTGCTATTTAACAGCACTGCAGGCTTGCTGGCTGGTAAATTCCAAAGTCAGTCTCTTATTCAGGCTTTTAACAGAAATTCCAAAACATTACTTTTAGTCCAGATTCTCAGTATGCAAAACATAGGCCTTGCTTAATTCAATACTGGAAGAAAGTCCTTTCTGTAACAGTCAGTCTCAGCAGCTGGACCTGCGGCAGAGTTGTGTAGGCTTTCAGGCTGGTTTAGCACTCCATGTGGTAGCAATGTGAAAGGCCAAATAGTGCTTCCAACAGGTGTGGCTTCAGGCTAGAATAAGTCCAAGCTCATCTAAAATTGTCAGGACATTGAACACAGGTCTTCACACAACAAAGAATTAAGCAGTTCTGGGCCGGCTTTGCCAGCATCCCATTTATGTCCCCCTTACTGGGCGACATCACCATCAAGTTATGATTGGTCTGAGCACTCTTTGAGGGTGTTACTGTTAGCCACTCCTAAGCCATTTGTTTCTCAATATGACCTCATCCTGAAAAACTATTTTTGATATGAAACAATTTTTCTTTCTTGCATCTACGTGCACCTTTGTACATATAGAAGACTCACATTTTTTCAATACAACTAAAGGAGAGGATTCATTTGAGACCAAACATGATGGTGTCAATTCTAATATAAAATCTATAATTTATAAAAGTATTATAAAATGTTTTCCTTTATAGATATCTAAAAAGTATTTACAGATTTCAGAAGTACATTTTTTCCTGTTTAAAATGATGTTACTTTGGCATACCTGCTATCACTAGAACTGTGTAAATTTAATAAAACGTCTTTAAGACCGGGATCTCCTTTGTTCAAAATAAGTGGACCATGACCTCATGTAGCTATCCAGAGGCTTATAATCCACCCGTCTAGTTGTTTGTATTAAATAAACACTTTACCCTCATTCCACTGAGAAGGTGGCAAGGTCAGCTTACTACAGACACCCGACTTGTCAATATATTTTAAACAGTTTTGAGGCTACAGATTTTTGTAAATAGCTCACAATACTCTTTGTTGATGGGTTTAAAACTTACCCACTGGGCAAATACATGCATTTTCAATAACCTGTATAATTTTGAAATGTATCAGAGTTTTTGTATATTTTTTATAAATAAAAGTCTTAATTTCTTAAAGCCAGTCTAAATCTGTGTTAACCTCTGAGGTGAACTCAGGCTGGTACTGAAAAACAAGGTTGTGTTTCAAGCTCTTCTGCTACTAATTGGAAGGGGCCATTCAATTCAAACAGACTATCCTAGGAACATTTTTTTTTCTGAAGTTGACCATGTATGCTGTATCCCCTTCTCCTGGCATTATTATTCTATTTTAGTATTCAAGCCTTAAGCAGCATTGCCCTTGTTTTAAAGATTCATTTAGACATTAATTTGATCAGAAACATTTATAGGACTTAATAATTAAGTCAATATAAGGATATAGAATAACAATTAAGAATATAATAATAGTATAATAAAATATTTAACTCAGATTAGTTCTGTTCCTACAGTTGCACTAGGAGTTGTTGCTTTTACACTTGTGTGACATGGGGGTGTATAGCCTTAACACTGAACAATAAAATGCCACATTAAACCTACACAGGGCTGTGATCAAAAAGTCTGATATGATATTCCGAACTATGCCAAAATGGCCTACAAGATGCAATAGAGTACAAGTCTGATAATTTTGCCTGAATATGCAGTAATGGAGAACAAAATAACATCTTATAAGAGATAAAAAGGAAAATTACGTACCTACCGTAATTCTTGATCTTCTCTTGTATCTTCACCATTCATTACTTCCTGGGTGTAAGCCGGAGGTGCGCACCCGTCACGGGAGCTTTTTTTTTTTTTTTAAGTTGCCTAACGGCCCCGCCCTCGAGAGCGGCGCCATGCGGCCAGGCGCGAGGGGCGGCCGCAGTAGCGACTGCACTCCTCCTCCAACTCAGTTCTGTGAGCCGAGAGCAAAGTGAAAGCAGAAAACATAGATAGCGAGGCAAGATAGCCGAGGATAGCAAAGCAAGGAAGAATGAACTGAAAAAGGAATAAGCCGATGGAGGAAGGACAGAGATAAGAACATCCCTAGCCTAGGGAGTGCAGGGCCTCCTTACCTGGGCGACTCTAGGAGGAGAGATGAGGAAATGAGAAAATAGAAGAAGAAGAAGAAAGAGAAGAGAGAGATGGGATGTTGAAGGGACCAGAAGGCCCAACGAGCATAGTTAGCTTGTAGCTGAAGGTCTCGACTAAAGGGAAGCAAGAACTCGGAGATAGAGCTGAAGAGAAGGTTCACCGAACCCGCTAGACAGACTCAGGAGGGCATAGTCCTCATCTTCAACATGCCATTGTTCTTGACACCCACCTCGGCTCCTGGCCGCGGAGGGCCTTTAAGTGGAGGACAGCCGAGGAGGGAAGAATAAAACCCCCGCAGCATGAGAGCGCTGCTCAGGGGTTTAGAAAATAGAAAATGTAAGCCTTTCAGGCGTTTCAAGATAGAAATGGGACTCAGACTGACTGGCTAAGGCCGGCCAAGGCTTAGGCTGGCTAAGATTGGATATGGTCAGCAGAGGTCTACTGTAAAATTGTCTAGGAGGATATTTAAAGGGAGAAACCACTAGCAAAACAGCGAGAAGGATAGCCTACCTTCTCATTTGCCTTCTTGTTTGATTTCTCCATTTTTTATTTTTTTTTTACAGATAAAAAATATTATTTTTTTTTTTAAGTAGATGCATGACCCAGATACCAAGATGCCTATAGCAGTCGGAGAGAGTTCCCTCAGCACTTTTTTTTTTTTTTTAAAGAGAAAGGAACAGACGTACTCGTTCCTCTGCTCTGCAAGGTAAGAATAGAGGGGGGAATCAGATTTCAGGGCAACTATCTGAACACGGGATTGCAGGATCAAAACTGAATAGCCTGAGCCAGGCCAAAAACCCAGAGGTATCTTGCCATAAGAATAGCAAGAGATAGTTGTGCAGTCTGATCGCCAATGCAACCGCTAAATGGTCCATGAATCTTAGAGTAAGTAATTTTTCTGGATTTTAGAAGCCCCCCCTCAAGAAAGATCTTTTTTTTTTTTTTTTTTTTTACTTTTGTCTTTTTTTTTTTTTTTTGGAAAATTTAAGGAAATTTCCTATATTTTTATATAAATGCAGAGAGAGGAAGGAGACGGGAGGTGGAGAAGCCACAGGAAGAGGCACTGAGGGATGGTGGGTGGTAGTAATGAATGGTGAAGATACAAGAAGATCAAGAATTACGGTAGTATGTAATTTTCCTATCTTCCTTGTCAATCTTCACCATTCATTACTTCCTGGTGAGTATTAGCTCCTCTTCCCTGGAGGGGAAGAGGCCATACCCCTGAGGGAACAAGACCCCAGCCTTCTGCTGGTGAGAAACAGAAGGAGAAGACCCTGGCTTATTCAGAAAGCCTAAGAGGGAGAAGAGCTAGGAGGTGCCTCCCGAGGACGAGGAGACGGAGGGAGCCCCTGTAAAGTCTCTTAGCTCTGGAAGAGAAAGACAGGTCCCCGAAGGCGGAGCGAATCACCCTACGCCGGGCCAGGGGTGACAACCTGAAAGACGGCCATGTCGTCCTTGATGCAGATCGCTGTCCCGAAGCCTGAAGCCACCTCATTGGCGTCATAAGATGCCCTTGCTTGTCTTGCCAGCTCCAGGCCTACAGCGGAGAGGGCAACGGCTTGTCTGGTTTGCTCCGTATCAGGCATAGATGCCAGCAGCTGGGACATCATCGACCACAGATGCCGGTTGTAGGCAGCGTGGTGAGCCTGATGTGATGCAATACATGCACTCGCATCGAGCAGAAGAGAACACTCTTTCAGCCCCAACGGTCGAACTGGAGAGAGTCCGAACTGTGGCAGTCGTGCGCCAGGCAACGCGCCCCAGAAGGAGTATCCAGGTATACCAAACCTGAGGACGGGTTGGAAGGAACCTAGAGACTCAGAGGGGCACAATACCTATGCTGGCAGTCCGCCGGGTTGGGGAAGAAGCGGAAGGGGACTGCCATAACCGGATAGACGCCTCCTGGAAGGGGATAGGCCAGGAAGGTACCACCAGATGCTGGGCACTGAATTCACCAAGGAATTCACGCGTCTCCTGTTCGGTATTGTCTCTTCAAATGTAGGAAATCCGGAGATCCCTCACCATCCTCGAGAGGAAACGCTGATATTCTGTGAAATCAGCATCGGAGGACAGATGAGCAGGGGGTTCCTCTCCCTCGGAGGAGGGAGACGAGGATGATGGGGAACTGGAATGCCCAGAGGATTCCTGCGGCGGTGGGGAGAGTCGAAAGACCCGCTCATGCATGTACCTAACGTATGAGGGGAAGGCCGCCGCAGAACCCCTGAACTGCTCCCAGGATAACGGACCCGTAGGGCCGACATGGCCTGGGAGTGGGGGTGGTGAAGGCAGAGAGATGGGAGAGGGGCACCTCCGCGGAGGCAACTGCTCTCTGCAAGGGCTCTGGAATCTGGGGAAAGGAGCCCTGGAAAGGGGGATCCCGGATATCAGACCAGGCCGCAGAACGGAACTCTGGGGAAGCGGAGCCTGGAAGAGCCCTGGGGGAGAACCTCCCCTGTGACGACGCCGGGACTGCATGGATCCAGAAGGGCAGTCCGCACAAACGCCGCAAGGACACCCTAGAACCTCGGGGAGGGGCGAGGCTCTGCACTTGGCTCTGGCCACCCCCGAGGTGGCCTAAGGAAGACCGAGCAGCAGACCCCCTCGCCCTCCTCGGACTCTGAGAGGGCCCTCCCGACCACAGCGCCCCCTGTCCCTAGAGAGTGACAGCACCCGTAAGGTAGCTGTCACCGGGCCTCCAGAGAGGGAGCCTCCCCGTCACCCCGCGCCTGCCCCCAGGGGCTCCCGCCACCCCAGCCGGGAACCCTCAGGAGGCGACGAAGGGGGACAGAGGGAGGGCCGCTGCCTGCCTGGCACCTCTAGCCACCGGGGACCCAGACTCCAAGAGTGGGGGGTGCCAGGATGGGTCCATACTGAATCATCGCCTCCGAGGAGGACGAGACCAGCAGGACCTCAATGCTGGCCACCCCAGGGTCCTCGAGGGCTGGGCCGCGAACGTCCCGGTACCGCGGGGAGGCGCCCGCCTCCCCACGCCGGTAGCCGCCAGGCTCAGCTCCACACTCCAACGGCGCCGTCGAGGCCGGCACCGCCTGGAGGAAGGACCAGGCCCACGGCGCCGGGCGCGTCGGAAGGCGAGGCGGCACCGCCGACGGCGCGCCCCTGTCCATCGACGCCACGAACGGCGCCAAGGCCCAAAGCGGCACCGCCAACGGCGCTGCCTGATCACTGCACGCAAAACGGCGCCGATCCAAAGCGCGCCGCCAATGGTGCCGCTTGATCACCGGGCGTCAACGGCACCGGACTCCAAAACAGCGCGTGGAAACGGCACCGCCCGATCACCGCACCGCGAACGGCACCAGGATCCAAACGGCACCAAAGGCGCGGCAGGGTCCACCCGAGCTAGGCCCAAAAGACGAGGGCTCGCCACGGGGAGCCTGCACGTCCAAGAGGTGACTGCCGAGGCGGTGTCGGCGCCATGCCCGGGAGGGACTACGACGCCCTCGACACCGCAGAAGGGGCCTCTCGCAAGAAAAGACAAGGAGACCCTCCTCCTCAGACCGTGATAGGCCCAGGAGGGGACCCGGGAAGGGCCTAGAGACCTTACCTGAGAATCCTTGAGACGTCGCCCAAGGTCGGGCGGGGCTTTGCCGAGCTTGAACGCTGACTTCGAGACACGGCGGTCCATGGAGAAACAGGCATCACACGAATCCATGTCATGGTTGGTCCCAGGCAACGAAGACAAACGCTATGCCGGCCGAGACGGAGAAATGCCGCCACAGTAACACGCACGATAGGGGCGTCTGCTCGGAACATCGCTAGCTCCGGACCCGGACATAACGCGAAATCAACAAGAAAAAACAGTAGGAAAACACACCCGGCGCCGCTTTAGAAAGAAAAAAGAACGGTCTTACCGATCGGCGTCGAGTGTGTGGAAAAGAGGAGTCGCTGACGCAGTGGGGAAATGGACGCCCAAACAGGTGCTGCCTCGACGGGCGGAGAAACAGAACTGAGTTGGAGGAGGAGTCGGTCGCTATACGGCCGCCTCGCGATGACGCATGACGCCGCTCGAGGGCGGGCCGTTAGGCAACTTAAAAAAAAAAAAGTTTTCGCGGACGGGTGTGCATCTCGCCATAATCCAGGAAGTAATGAATGGTGAAGATTGACAAGGGAAGATCATCTTCTATATAGCATGCCCCCAGACATCAAACGTGATTTATTAAAGTAAAATGTACTGTTACTGTTTTAAACTTGTAGAAACACAGCAATAAGAAAGCATAACAGACTATTCCCTTGATTCTGGTGTCAAAACCTTACATTCATGCAGTGAGAATATATATATGCATTCCCTTCCCTTCCCTATTAGGAGATCGGGGAGTGCCACAAGGCAGCAGCCACTTTAGCCTCAGTGCAAAATACAACTTTTATTTAAAATAAAGAGGTTAGGGTTTCTTACTTGAGGTTGGCCATTATTCTGTAAACTAAGTATAGGGGACAAACCCCTTCCCAAGTAAATTAACCCATTAACATGACCCAGAAAGTTCAAACCATGAATGGGGAAAGTTCAAGGTTTGCTGCGTTCTTCAGAGTCGTCACTTCTGTCTGGACCCCAGTTTCCGCTCTTATCTTGGCCAGCAATTTGCATGCTTATCCAGGATTTCTATACAGATATCTCTTTCCAGCATATGAAACCCAGAGCTTGTCCAGCATCTGCAGGGAGTGACTAACTTCTAGCTTCCTGAACCTGGTAGAAACTCCATCAAGTGCCTTTCATTGTTGCCTCATTGCAAAGCTGAGGTCCAGGTTAAAATGTAGGCAGTCTCCTTGCTCTATCTTCCCCTGCCTGACTCTGTGTGCCATATGGTCCCTGTCTCTGATGTTTGGAGTAACAGGAAGCAATGTTCAAGGCACATTTGATGGGTCCCGTTGAAGGTGGGGTGGTATGTGCCTTTCAGTTAGGGTCGGGTCATTTATACAAGCAGCAGATAAAGATGTATCCTGTAATCAGCTAAAAGAAGAATATTAATCTTAAGGGATGGTGTCATATGGGCACAGGGTCATTATGCCGTATACAAAAACAGTGCAGCTACAAATGCTGCAGCCAAAACAGCACCGACCACAAAGAGAGTTGGGCAAAACACTGACCTGTTGGGAACAGCGCACCCATTGACAACAATGGGACTTTGCCCCCTGCACAACCGGCATGGGGGGCTTTGCCCCCACACCCCCTGGAACTTAAATAACTAACTCTGGGTGGGGTTGGACTTCAGGAATGGGGAGAAACTCAGGAGGGGGGAGTTTTTTTTTAATCCTGAAAAAAGTAGTAGCAGGGGAGACCGGGGGGGGGGACTGAACCACGGTCCCCGGTCTCCCGGTTACTCCATGTGGTGGTACCTTAGCCACTCCACCACAGGAGGGGCTTGACCAGGCACCCAGCACACAGCTATGTCACTTCTCCTCATAGACATGCAGAGTGACAGGGGTAGCGGTATTTCCCATTCGCTATCATACCTCTGTCACTCTGCATGCACTTGTGGTATACCTTGCACGGTTATTGCCGTGCTGTTCCAGGTGCAGCATATTGACCCGGTACCATCATATGTCCCTAAAATATGGACTCCAGTTCATTTTTGCACTGGACAACTGCTATATACAGGAAGAAACAGACAAAGATGTATTCTGTAATCAGCTAGTAGAAGAACATTAATCTTAAGGACTTTATTGTGTGTCCCTAAAATATGGATTCCAGCTAGTTTTTAATGGGCAACTGTCCCTTTTTTTTAATTATATTTCTCCCCCTCCCAATCAGCCCCCTTCCACTGGCCCCACCTGGTGCCATCACTCTGGCGTCCGCTGGACCCACATCTGGGTCTCATGAGGTGCCAGGTAGCCAGGTGCGGCACCTGCGAGGGGCCGGTATCATCTCACCAGTCGGAATATTTTCCCTCACTTTTCTTTCTATCCCCTGAGCGCAGCGTGGTGGCATGCAATGATGCCAGTGGCCAAGTCCGTACACTTCTGCGCATGGCACACCAGGCGTCTGCCCTGCATCTGCCTCCTTTTGTCTGTGGGTCCATTGTGCCATCCCACAGTCACCACTGGGGGACAGGCAAGCAGCGTGCTCCATCCCCACCCCTTCCCCGGGAGAGGAGAGCTGTCCTCTGGATGCTTGATCCTGTCCCTCCCCGGCTGATCCCCGGTGGCCTGCTCACACCATGAACATTGGTAGTCGGCATGGCAGGAGGTACGGCATGGATGCCTCAGCCCTCCATGCCACTGGGCCAGCTGGCAACTGTCACTCAATATAGAAAAATGACTTATTAATATCAAAACTTCTGTTTAAATCTGGGATAGTCTGTGTTATCTTCTTTTTAGACCCGTTTGTCATGTATAGTCATATATTTAATGTGGAGTTGTACTATAGAGTGAACATATACCGTAGGTTTTTTTGGTCTTTTGTATCTGTTTCTAGAATATTTCCTTATTGGTAACACCTGCAAGATTTGTACATTTCTTCGTGATGTCAGTAATTAAGGACTATACACAGAGGGTCTATTTTTGATGCACTTTACCCTTGATAAGGTGCAAAACGCCATTGGGTGGGGTTTATGGCGCCTACTGGATGTCTGTACCTCTGTAGCTTTGGTGGTATGCTTTAGTTTAGCACCATGTAAGTCTTAACAATAAAATACTTTTTATGTTTTGCATATCGTTGTTTATCTTGAGTTTTGTGCTTTGCCTGAGAGGGAGACTAGCATGAGGTTTGTTTGGTCTGCTCATACTTTAAAGGTGCATAGAGTTATAAGAGAAGTCAATTCTGTTTATAATTCCCCTGTTTGCCCTGTACTGAAGCCAACAGGAATAAGGAGGCTTACAGATGACTATCGACAACTGAATAAATAAGTATTTAATCTTGCTGGCCCATGACATACTTAGATCAGAGTTTAACAAAGACTGAAGGGGAAAAATAATTTATCCCCTTAGATGTTGCAAATGGATTATGAGTCCTTAAGGTGGATCTAAAAGATCAACTCAGATTGGCTTTTACACTTGGCAAAAGGCAGTACATAGAGAGCAAGTGTCCTGTACTTGCATTCTGCTGCAGATTTCTGTGAGCAGCCGATTAATCCCCGGACGGAATGTCGCGGTCAGTAACACACAGACATATTGTCGCAGGGACAAATAGTGGCATTTAGCCGATTTCCTATTTGCTGACATTTATGCCATCCTGTAATGTGACCAACAATGATTACTTATGTGCCATCAACTCCCCATGGCTACAGTTTAGGACTCGGCACTCCTCTTATGGCGGGAGACGAACTGAGCTCCCTACGAGGCATCCACCACCTGCCTTCCACAGTGTTGATCATTCCCTGCACCTCTCAGTCATGGTGTTACTTTGTGCTACAATAGGCTGACCGAATGTCAGAAAAGGGGAGACCCTAGCCCAATCTGACTACCCACGATGTCACACCAGGTCCAGGAGCTATAAACTATCCTGCACTGCACTAAAAAAGCTTCTATTACTATTGCTCATGTGCTCCGGCAATGTAGAGCTTAATCCCGGGCCTTGAGCTTCCTCCATGTCAATGTATGCAGCCAGCTCAAAAGATCACCATGATTCAGACCTGGATCTACCAGACCTCGCCAGACTCCTTAGTGGCCTTGGAAACCTGACTCAGGCCAGCAACAGCTGACAGGGAAGTCAACATCCCTAATTATTCACTATTCAGAGCTGACAGACAATCAAGAGGTGGTGGGGTAGCCATATACATCATGGGCAAATATACAGTCTCCTGTCTCGACTCGACAACCATCACGAATGAATTTGAATGTCTGTCCCTCAAGGTAGTGATCTCACACAACATATTGCTGTGTATTATAGGGTGCTACAGACCACCATCTGCTGGCCTACAACTCCTACGTATCTGGGCGCTGCCTTAGGGAATGGTTCTCTGGAAACAATTATTCTAGGGGATCTTAACTTAGACTGGCTAACCAAGACCTCAACACCCCTCTCATCCTTTTGTGATGCCGATGCGCTAATGCAAATCTTTGATGTACCAACGAGCTTGAATAGAAAGAACCCTAGCAATAGTACACTTTTGGATGTTATACTAGTTGGCAAACCACACCTGTTCTCACATGCAGGCACCTTCTTCAGTGATGTCAGTGACCATTGCTTCATAGCTGGAGTACAATCAGTCGTTACACCTTTGTCCTCCTCAAAGTTCTCTGTTAAAAGATCCAAGCAGAACTTTGACCTATATGCCTATCTAGATGAGCTAAAATACTTTACACGATGGCAGGATTTTTACCAGGCGAGGACAGTACAATCAGCTTACGACATCCTCAATAACATAATACTAGGGGCGTTAAACAAATGCACCCCTCTAATAAAAGTGTGTGTGAAGAACAGAACATGTCGTTGGTTCTCCGCTGAACTGAAATCTGATCTATTAGAGAGGGACAAGCTTTGGAAGAAAGCACGTAGATATAACACCCCATCGGACTGGTACGCATTTAGGAGGGCCAGAAACCTATGTACCAGGAAGATTAGAGACGCAAAAGCCGCATACTACCAAACAGAACTGGACTTGGCCACCAAGCACCCAGCCAAATTCTGGAATACCATCAAGGACCTCTCTGGTCGCACACCTGGTAACTCTCTCCCATCTAAGATCATTTCAGGTAACAGCACCATCACTGAGAGGGTGGAAATTTTGAACTCCTTTAATAACCACTTTACAACAGCGGGGCTAGCCTTCGATAACTCTCCTGCGAACCTGTTATGCTCCCAGCTAGGATCTCAACCTAATGAAGTCTGAGTCACAAATTCTACATTCTCTCTGCAACCTGCTTCCCTGAAACAGGTTGAAGACCTTCTATGTCAACCGGACGTAAAGAAAAGTGCTGGCACTGACTCCCTAGACCCATCCTTCCTACAGATTGTTTACCACTAAATATTGATAAGTTCAGGTCTACAAAAAGAAAACATAGGTTTAATGTTAGTGTAGCACCACTCTGGAATAAAATGCCCATGGAAGTGGTATCTAGTAGTACTATGCAGGCCTTTAAAAGAAACTTGGACAAATGTTTGATAGATAACATTTTGGGATATTGAGAATCTTATGGTGAGCATTGTGGACATAATGGTCCTTTTAAGCTCTGATACAACTTATGAACTTATAATGCTTAATTTCTGTCTCCTCACTCTGAGCAATGTTCTTAATTTTTTTAACCCTATACATGTTATTGTAATGGATGCAATGCCCACAAGGGTAATTGCCTCTTAAGTCAAGATTTGACATACAGTTCCCTTGTTGTCTTTTTTGTACCATGTGTTCTGTATGCACTACTCTGTCTCCTATAGATGTTTTCTTCCTTGCTGTTACTAATGGTCTTTTCAGAAATACATGTGCGACCATGTTTGTGGACTGCAGTACATCCCAATATTCATTTATGATTTTTTTTTTTAATGGAAAAGAAAGCATTGCTGTTCATAGTAGTCAGCATCACCTTGCCCCCTAGTTAACTCCCTCTCTTCTGTGTGTTCCATGTAAAAACTCTTCCCAGTGCTGTTTGCAAGACTGACCTCTGGTAACCCGTTCTCAAACCTTTCTGTCATATCTTTGCTGCATCTTGAAATTCTGAATCTATGGAACAGTTCCTCTTTGCTCTCAGGAACTGGTCATATGGGATCAATTCAATTACTCTCTTCTGCTGAAAACGTTCTGCCCTTAAGATGTCACAGTGATCAGTTGGTTTCCTGTATAATTTAGTTGCCAATTGTCTGTTTTGTTTATCAGGAAGTCTAGGAATGGGATTTCCATTTCACTAGTATTCTTTACAAAAATCTGATGGTCAGTTCTATCATTTAGATATTTGTGGAATAAATCTAATTGTTCTCTGTTGCCTTTCCAGATGACAGTTATGCCATCAATAAAGCACTTCCATGTGCAGATTTCATGCCTATAAGGGTTCACTTCGTTGAAAACATATTTCCTCTCAAAAAAGTCCATGTTCAGGTCAGCATATGATAAGGCCATACTAGACCCCATCACCGTGCCTCTTAATTGTAAAAAATACTGTTTATCAAATTTGAAATAGTTTTGGGATAAAACTATTTCTGCCATTTTGACCAGAAGGTCATTAGGAGGTTTGACCTCCTGTCTTTTTAGCTCCAAGACTTCGTCTAACACTTTGACATCCCTCATTATGTGGAACCAAAGTATATAAATCTTTTAGCTCTCATGTCACCAAGAGATATTCCCCAATGTTTTCCTTGGAATCATTTAGACTTTCTAGAATATTCATTATATCCATAGAGTTTTTTAGATATGCCTCAGTGGTTTCTACTATAGGTCATATGTGACGATCTATGTAAACTGAAAAAGGTTCCAGAATGGAGTCGATACTGAATACTATCGGTCTGCCTAGGGGTTTCGTTAGATTTGTATGTATTTTAGGGAGGGTATAGAATAGAGGGGTAGATGGAGTTTTTCTATAAAGTGCATTTTTCTCTCATTCTGTTATCCAGTTTCTATAATATGCTATATTCAACATACTTTTAACCAGATCTGCAACCTGGACTGTGGAGTCCCTTCCCAGTTTCAAATAATTTTGCATGTCAGACAATAATGTATTACACATTTGTTGATACTAAGTGTAGTCCATGAACACCACTGCTCCTCCTTAGTCTGCATTTCTTTTTTACTTAGCCTGGTGCTCTCCCATTACCCCTCCTGCCTTACGGCAATGGGGGAGACATTGTATTTGTATTTTTCTCCCCGCTATTCCTGGGACCCCAGAACTGTGTCACACATATGCGTGGAGGTGAGCATGCACCCCACAGCTCCAGTGACAGCCCCATCCATCCTCACAGTCTAGCACCTAGGTTCCTCCCTGGTCTGGTACTGCCACCTAGCCTCCACAGGGTGGCAGCCAAGAGTCAGGGAAATCTCATCACCTTCCCCGGTGAGGAGAGCTGCCTAGCAGCTGTTCAATCCTGGCTCCTCACCATCCTCCCCCCCCCCCGGTTGACCCCTGGTGGCCCAAGCTCGCTCCAGAATCTGGGTTGCTGGCATGGCACAAAGTATGGATCCAGCGCCTCAACCCTCAGCACCACTGGGCCAGGCTTTGTCTGCATTTTTTATGGTAATATTAAAGTCACTCGCTAAAAAAAAGGTTTCAGCAGCTGCTTCAACCTGACCGCGAACCATGCTACAACCTTACTGGACCGCAGCAGAACAGTGGCGTATTTCTATTTTATATAATTGCTGTGGTGAAAAAGTGCTCTCTAGCAAATATATAAAAGAAAACATGGGGTGGTGTGTTTTAAAACTTGAATTTTACACACACCTTGGGTGTTGGATGCTTTGCTTTTAGGGTTTATGTGCCATCCAACACCTTGGGTGTGTGTAAAATCTTGTTAAAAACACCACCCCATGTATTAGTCTATATATAATCATAAAATGCAGTGGTCTCTCTAGTCCCATTACATTGTTTACATGCAGTAATGAAATGTATACTATTCTAGTCACTACCCCCAATTGGTTCATGTATTGTGCAATTTGCGATTCTAACCCCCAATGAGAATATAACTAAACCTAGAATATTATTTCTTTGAGTTGCTTAGCCACATGTTGTGATAAATTATGTTCTATAATTGGTTTACAGAACTTCTTATCATTTGCCCCCTTTGGTGTTTTCTAAATTATTCCAGTTTATTTCTGGGAAGTTGAAATCACTTAGAATTATTACCTCTCCCAGTTCAGTAGCCATTCTAATTTTGTTCATTATTAAATTGATTTGCAGTTTGATTAGTATCTGGTGGCTTACAAAATAACCCAACCATGAAGGACATGATATAAGATGGCTCCATCTTAACAATATGGATTCAATATTGATATCATGTTTTTAAATTTTGTCTGATGTGATGTATGTTGTAATTTCTTTAGTTACAAACAGACCCACTCCACCTCCTTGTTTTCTCTCCATTTTTCCTATATCCAGTAACTCCCCAAGCTAGTATTTCAGGTGTTATATTCCTTCCACCACATCCCAGTTATTGCAACTAATGATAGTTGATTTTTTACCTACTAATGCCTGCAAATTCTCCCATTTATTTCTAATGCTTCTAGCATTAAGTAACACACAACTGAATGCCCTCCTGTTTGACTTTCTTGCTTTGAGGCTTGGTTGATGAGATATTTGGTTTAAACTTCCCTATCCTTTTTTTTTTTTAACTTTCATTTTTTATTAACACATTTAAAAAGCATTCGAGGACAGGAATACCATAACATAAAATTTAATAATCTGCAATCTTAAAATAAGCTTAAATAAGGAATTAATGCAATAAGACTAGGATGGAGTTCAATACAAAATGTATACCTCGGCTATCAGCAAAGTAAAATCAAAAGTCACAGCTGGTAAGGTCTCTAAAGGTGGATCCCAGCTCCTCTAATCCACTTCAGAACAATAATCCCAAGTCCCCCACGGGGAAATCACAATCACCAACTAATTCCTGCATTCAGGCAGTACTCATGGGATAAAATAGTAGTCTTTCTCTGAAATCTAAAACACCCATGTCCTCCATCTAATCTCAAATTGGGAGGTTCTACCTCTGCATCTGGCTATTAGACATTCCAGGAAGTATATATTAATAACAATATTATGATGCCACTCCTCCATCGTAGGTGCCCTAGTTTGGTGCCAAAGGCAAGTAATCACCTTTTTGGCCACTAGGATATATGTAAGAAAAAGTGAACTACATTGTATACAAAGATCTTCAGGAGGGATGGACAGGAGGACCAGCTCTGGGTTAAGAACCACATCAGCTCCCACCAAAAATATAGACTATCAAAGATCTGTTGCCAAAACGGAACACGTTTAGAGCATGTCCAGAATATGTGAACATGTGTCACTAAGGGCTTTTGACATTGTCTAGAACAATGCCCAAATTGTACCATTAGAAACTTAGTTAATTTGGCCGAGGTGTTAAAAAAGCAATTACGAGCTTTCCAAGAGAATTTTTGACAATAGGGGGCAGAGAATATCCTCATTGAAGGGTATGTATACTTTAGCCACATATCAAATGTGACTGAAGAAGTTAATTCCTGATTCCATGAAGTCAATATCCCCTGTGTGGAGTCTTCCACATGTTCTCTAAACCCCCTATATAGAAGGCCTATTAAGTGCTGCCAGGTTGTACCTTTTGTGGAGGACATAAAGAAATTCAATATCAAAGGTAATGGAGTGGGTAAGCAGGTTCTCTGTGGGACTTTGTGCAATAAAAAAGTTTGTACTTGCAATTACTGGAAGTATTCCCTATTGGACAGCTCATGGGCTTCTTGAAGCTGAGCAAAGGGATCAACTCCCCGCATGTCTAAAAATTTAAAAATACCCTGCCCTTGGGGGAGCAGTGCTTGAGGGTGGTGAATCCTCCAGGTGAAGGCAGGCTGCCTTGCAGAGAGATAATTTGGATGGGAGGGCATTATGATAGGCGGAAGGCTTTCATGGCTAAAATTCAAAAGAAAAGGGGCCCAGAAGGATGGGGAGATGCAAAGATGAGCTCCTAGAGTGGGCAAGGAAGTGGGGAAAGAGATGGATTGATGGGAAGCAGGTGTAGGTAGAGGGAAGGGGGACAGCGGAGAGGACCTCAGGGGTAAAAGATGGGACAGTATGGTGATTTTGGACTCTAGATTGGTCCCGTTTGGGGCTCCGAGGGTGGGATTTTTTGGGAAGGAGGGAACTTGGCTGCTGAAGGGGGCAGTGGGACATGCATCTCAGTTGTGGAGGAGAATTTCTGATTTTTTTTGTCTTAAAATATACACTTGTGCTATGTTAGTAATTAGTGTAGTAGAGGGGGTATGGAAGAGTAGAGTGTGTGAGGAGAGTAGGGGAAGGGGGAGGAGGGGGGCAATGGGGGTGTGGGGGGACGGTTTCAGGGTTATGAAGTTATAAATGTCGTGTTAGATAGGTTCACTACTGTTTTCATTGTTGCTGTAGTTACCTGGTTATATTTCTATGGATGCAGTCGATTGTATAGAAATCAAAGACAATATACGAGTATCTCTGAAAGTGTTATGATAACATGGATGTGTGCAGAGAAATATCAGGTGGGAACGGATTGGAACTTGCAGAGTTCTACAGGTTGGGATGGATGATCCAGTGAGTCTTAATATTATATCTTGGAATGTAAAAGGCATAGCAAGCCCAGTGAAGAGGACCGCACTTTTAACTGCACTTAGACAAAAGGGGGCACAGGTGGCATTGCTGCAAGAGACCCACCTGACAGACTTGGGGTATGCCAAACTGGTGCGAAACTGGGTTGGGAAGTGTCTGGCGGCCTCTTACTCCTCTCATAAAAGGGGGGGTAGCGATACTCCTGCATAAGAATCTGCTCTTTGAGGTGAGAAGAGTAGTGAGAGACCCAAAGGAGGGCAGATATATTTTTGTCACTGGGATGTGGTGAGGGGAGGCGCTTACATGTGTCTGTGTCTACGCACCGGCGGTGTATGACCCACAATTCTATTCCTCTTTGCTGGGCCTGCTTGTCAGAGAGCAATTTCCCGGGCTTATTATGGGAGGGGACTTTAATTGGACTATGGATGCAAATGTGGACCACTCTGCAGGTAAGGGGCGGGTGATGGAGGCTATGTGTCAGTGGCAAATCGGGATAGCAGACTTAGATATGGTGGATAGCTGGAGAGTGGTTAACCCCACTGGGTGGGAGCACACTTTTTTATTCCAATCCCCATAAGACTTGGTCCCACTTAGATTATATTTTTCTGCCTAGAAGCTGGGTGGGAAGGATAAAGAGATAGGCCACAGCCCCAGCTTCATTTCGGACCATGCTATGGTGGTGCTTAGGATCTTAGGGGGGGGCTGAGAGTAGACCTGCTACCTGGAGATTTCCTACATATCTGGCTAAGGATCGAACATTTAGGGAGTATCTAGCGGAACAATGGAAGTTTTATGAGGAGACGAATGCCATGGATGAGGTCTCTAGTGCCACTTTCTGGGAGGCAGGTAAGGCCTATATGAGGGGGGATATAATAGCCTATGTAGCTAAAATTAAAAAATAGAGAAGGAGCAAGAAGGAAGAACTGGAGAGGCAAGTGAAACAGCTGGAGAAGCGGGTAGGGGAAGGGGAAGAGGGAGAAGCCACCAAATTGTTAGCAACGGCGAGGGAAGCCCTTAATTCTTTACTGAGAGAAGAGGCAGGGAAAGCATGGTTCTACTGTCAAAGAAGGGTGTTTGAGTGGGGGAAGAAGCCAGGGCCTATGCTGGTGAGGCAGATGCCCAACACGGATACTGAGGATTGGGGGGGAGGAGGGGCAAGCCATTACAAGCTCAAGGGAAATAGCTGACGCTTCAGGAGTTTTTATGAAAGGCTGTATAGAGCAGAATATGTGGGGAAGGAAGAGTGCATCCGGGAGTTCCTTGATGGGGTGCCTCTGCAGAAGGTCACAGATGAACAGAGGGAGGTGCTGGGTCAGCCCATCTCAAGAACGGAAATCCTAAGTGCCATACAGAAGCTGCAGGAGGGTAAGGCCAGTGGGCCAGACGGGTTTCCTGTCGAGTATTATAGGATTCTGGGGGTGGGGGCAAATGACTGAGCGCTGAGTAAGGTATTTGAGAAAGGGGAGGAGGGACAGATCCCAGAACTACCTAACTCATGTTATGAGGCAAATATTTGCTTAATACATAAGGGGGGACAGGACAAGCTTGAGTATTCAGCTTATCGACCTATCTCCCTCCTTAACGTTGATATGAAAATCCTGGCCAAGGTGCTGGCCACCAGGTTAGAGAACATTCTGCCGGAGGTGATCCACCCAGACCAGACCGGGTTTATCAAGGGGCGCCAGTCCTACCATAATCTGCGTAGATTGTTAAATGTCATATGGCGGGCTGGTCAGACCAGAGGTAAGATGGGGGTGATCTCCTTAGACGCCGAAAAAGTGTTTGATAGGGTGGAATGGGAGTACCTCTTTGAAGTGATGACCCGGTTTGGTCTGGGGGATCCATTTATAGGCTGGGTCAGGGCTATGTACCTAAGGCTGAGCGCACAGTTGATGGTGAACGGGTGCCTTTCTGGGAAATTTGGGTTGGGTAGGGGTACAAGACAGGGATGCCCTCTGTCCCCTTTGATGTTTGCCCTGGTGATTGAACCCCTGGTGGTCGGCGATACGCCAGCATAGAGGTATGGTGGGTGTAGGTGATGTGGAGGGGAGAACATAAGGTGGCGTTTTATGCTGATGGTATGCTGTAATTCTTAGGGGATATACATAACTCTATGGGACATTTGATGAACATCATTGAGAGGTTCGCAGGTTTTTCTGGGTATAAGATTAATGTCAGGAAATCTGAAGTTATGGGGTTCCCAGACGCCGGTCAAGAGGTACAGCAAAGGGGATTCAAGGTGGTTCCGATGGACTTTAAATATCTTGGGGTCCGAACAGGGCGGAGATGGGAAGAGTTGTATAAGCTGAATTATCATCCCTTGATCAAATTGGTATTGGCAGACCTTAAGAGATGGATGCAGCTCCCTATGTGCTGGATTGGGAGGATCAATCTCATAAAATGAATATTATCCCCCGTATTCTATATCCCATGCAAATGCTACAGGTGAGGCTAACAATAGGGATGTGAAACGGTTGGAGAAGGGGTTCACGGATTTCATTTGGCAGGGAAAGAAGCCAAGAATAAGTTTAACAAGGCTTAAGGTGGATAGAACCAGGGGAGGGCTTAATTTCCTGGATCTGGGTACGTACTATAGGGCGTTGCAGCTTAGGGGAGTGGCTGACTGGGTCCATAGACCAGAGGTGGCTAGTTGGGTAGGGCTGGAACAAGAGGGGACTCCGGGGAGGCTCACAGCCTACCTTCATAGTAAGGGGTTATGAGCATATAGAGATCTGGGAAGTGGCAACCCATTAGTTAGGGAAACATTGGAGGCCTGGGATCATCTGTGGTGATGGAGGGGACTGGCCCAGAGGGAGACTGTGTTACTTCCGATTATGAAGAATCCCTTTTTCATGCCTGGGATGAAGTATGGGGGGGGGGTTAGAATGAGAGAGAGGAGGGGTGGTACATGTAGGGATGTTACTGGAGAAAGGGGAGCTGAGTGAGTTTGATAAGATTAGGCTAGAGATGAGGTTAGGGACATCTCAATTATTTCGATACCTGCAAGTGAAAGTGTTTGTAGGAAGATTGGGAATGGGGGGAAGGGGTGGGTTGCACCCAAATTGAATAGTGCAGATGGTATGTCAGGCCAGGAAAGATCCGAAAGGATTTATTGTGAAAGTGGCTAAACAGGATAAGCAGAACCTTCCAGATTTAACGGGCCCCACAAAGGCTCTTTGGGAGAGGGACTTAGGGCAGCAAATATCGGATAAGAACTGGAAGCTAGTGTTAGGCATGCCGGAGGGAATTATGGTATGCAATAAGTTCAAGGAGGCCTTCTATAAATCTTTGCATAGAATATATTGGCCCCCAGTGGCAGTACATCGGGCTCATCCAGCAGTGTCACCGAATTGTCGGAGGTGCAACAGGGGGTTGGGTAACCTTTTTCATTGCTTCTGGACATGCCCAGTCTTGATTAAGTTTTTGGGGATAGTACAAGTGGTGAATAAGGGGTTGGGGGGCCGACTGTCTCGTGACCCTTTGGTCTGCCTATTTGGGGTGGAGGTAGTGGAAGGGGAGGAGGAGTGGCAGCCACTACCTAGGTGGGTAAGGGTTTGTTGGTGCTGGCCAGGCACTGTATTCAAACACCTGGGTCACTGGAAATGGGCCTCACGCTGACTGAGTGGCGGAGGGGAATATGCCTCATCCTTGGCTGGAAAGGCTTACATGGTTCGTAAGAGACAGAAAGGAGGTGTTTTTGAGGGACTGGGCTCCTTTTCTGGCGTCCTTGAGCATATCTGAAAACCTAATGCTCCGTACAGGATTGAACATCTAAAACTCAGATTAACTGTTAGGTGAGGGGAGAATGCCCCTCCTGTTAGTGTTAGTGTTAATGTCAGTGGCCCACCCACGGCCTATCAGGTACTCATGGCCCTTTTTGCCCTGCACAGTATGAATTGTAAGGGATCACCTGAATATTATGTGATTAATATTATATGATTAACTGTGGATACTTGAATATGTCTGAGAATATGGATTGTAATGCACACTTGACTGCATCTATGTGTTGGAATGTGATAGGTATCAATGGTCTAACTGGGATGTTAGCATGTCTGTGTTAGTAGATGTCTATTGTTGTATGTTGTATGTGTATGTTTCTGTAAAAGAAAACTTTTAATAAACAGAGCATTCAAAAAAAAAAATTGAAAAATAAACGAGAGGCCTCGTAAGTGCCATGTCCGAAATGTAAGATCCTTTTGTACTGGCAGAAAGTCAAACATCCCTATCCTTGATACCCCTTTTGCCCACCCATGAGCTAGTTTAAAGCTGAATGTGCATGATTATGAATCTTTGTACCTAGATATCTTGCTCTGTTGAAGCTCAAATGATGCCCGTCTTTGGGGAATACCTCTTTCCCCCCCAAAATTGTCCCATATACTAATGAAGCTCATGTTTTGCTTCATGCATGTTGACCACAGCCATCCATTTAATTTGTGTAATTCGTGCGCTGCTGATGTTCTGGTGCTCTAGGGATGGGAAGAATTTCTGATTCACTAATTTTGCAATTTCTTTGTTTCAACTTGTCAAACAGCTTAATAAAATCCTCCGACATAATTTGATTAACAAGTTTTCAACCCATGTCATTTGTCCCAGCGTGACAATGACAAGTGGTCTATTTCCTGAGTATTTAGTGAATTCAGAGATACATGGGGTAATATCATTAATTTTTATCCCCTAAAGCTGGATACCATAACTTGTTCTTTGTTTAACTTTCATATTTCATTGTCACAGAACTTAATGATGGAATCCCCCACGACTGCCACCTGCCTCTTTTCTGTATCTAAACTCTGTCCTTTCTAGCTGGTGGCTCAGATGTTTTCTCAAATTCCAAGTTGTGACAATTTTGAATCTATACTCAGTTTTCAATTCTGTATTTCCATTTATAATGTGAAAAAACTCCACCCTTACCGCCACTTAGCCTCACATGATGCATTAATAATTGTCCACTCCTTGACCTCATCGTCTTCACGATTCATTCTGCTCCATACCTCTTTTCTTTGACTCTCCTACTGTGTTTTGATTCACTTTATCATTTCCCCCTTATAGTATCATCAATTAATTTTTCCAGTTCCCATATGCTCTTTATTTTATTAAATTCCTCCAGAGAACTTTGGAGGAGTTTCTGCAGGTTCTAATACTTTAAGCATTTAGGGCAACTTTGGGTATCAGGATAGTTGTGCCATTTAAGGCTGGTCCACATCAGACAAGACACTCATTTATACACTGGGACCCCAGTCGCCATTATTATTTCATACCAAATACTTATAGTGTTGATCACATCTGTTGGTTTGGTGTTCACATTAGTAGTGACCGTACAAGGAATTTAGAATAAAGAATAATCCGCCTACCAGATAAACTGTAGACAATACAGCCTGGTCTTCTCCACTGGCTGACATGACAGACGCATGTGAACAGGCATCTGCCTCTGCTGTGTGTTGACTCCGCCTGTGCTTGCTGATGCTCACTGGTCATTGGCTGCTTATACACATGAACCATAATGACCACAGGTTGGGACTTCTGGTTTTGAGATTTTCAATGACGTGTCTAAAAAGCTGTTAAAATCCCTCTAAACCACTTCTCCAGTCCTGAACTGGGATGAACTAGGGTATGTAACCAACAAACTAATGCACAACATCTAATAGTGTGTTCCTGACAAAACTGTTCCAAGGCAGGTCCTCCACCTGCCCACAGTGCTTCGGTTTGCCCACAGAGATGGTTAGAGAGCTGGGGGGGGGGGCAGGGAATCAATTTTTATGGCTTTTTCTTTAATTTTAGATAAAAATAACCTTGGAAATTCCTCTCAGGGGTGAGGTTGGCAGGGAGCTGGAGCTGACTGGTCTCTTACCGAACAGCATATTTCTGGAAGACAGAGGGCAGTTGGCATGTCAGAGTCCAAGCTTGCTGGCAGCTTCTTCCTGCACATCTATGGGGTATTTTGTTATTCTCCCCAGCCCCGAAGGTTACCAAACCCAAGGGCTCAGTGATGCCTGCACATGCTGATGTGTGACTGCACCCAGTAAAGCAAGTTGGCATCCGTTCCACTGTAACAGCTCTGGTTGCACCACAATCTGTGGCCACTTAGGTGGTGTGTATTGCAATGGAAACTGAGAGCCTTCCACCCCTAAGAGAGCATTCACTTGGGTGCTCGATTCGCTTCCCTCTGCCATTCCTCTGATGGTTCACGCTCATGCCCAAACCCGAGCCTCTGGCACCATGAGTGGCAGTGATACTGCCAGGCTGAAGGCCTAGCCAAGTGATGCTTTTTTAATTGTTTTTCATGCCGCATTCAGAGATGATCGCCCCTTCCCTTCCATCAGTCAACTAAGCCATAAGGCATGACCAGGGGTTATGTTAATGGTCTGTTAATCACCTTCTAGGGGTATAATGTTGCACGAGGCATAGCCAAGTGCCACATGCCCCTGGAGGGTAATTGACCATTAACATAACCCCCGGGAGTGCCTTATTGCTATTATAATAGAAACATTTTTTAAAACAAAGTTAAACCTTGTTCAGCATATGATTAGGCTCTACATGTACTGTATGTTAATAACAGATGAACATAAGGCTGATAGAATGCTTACAGCCAATCAGAAAGCTCTGTTTCTCAGACCCCTTTTTTATAATGACCCATAAGAAGTTCACAATTCTCTGTTTCATCACCTTTTTTTTTTCTTTTCAAACCAAGAAAAAAGACGGAAACAATAACAGTTGGTATTCTTTCACAAGAAGAACACACACCAGTCAGGTTTAATTAGAGTTTTTTCAAAGGACATGGCAATCAACTGGCTACCAACATGAAATAAGTTTATCAGAAAAAAAAATGCGTACACTTCAGGAAGAACACAAAAAGCCACGGCACAGGTTGATGGAACTGAGAGTAAGCAGGTGGCATAGCCAGCTAAGAATCTGCTAGCTAGGGTAAAGCTGCAGGGCATAGTGGCTTATTTTTGTTCCTTATCTGGCTAATGACATTACCAACTGGCTAGTTACGTGGCTAAAAATCTCTTGCTATCATTAGACTCTTCCTGGGAGAGGGGAGGCTAGTGGCTGCTTTCTACAACCAAACATGTCATGGATCCAGTCACTGAGCACCGGAGCTGCACTCTACTGCTGTGCCATTTTGGTGGAGCACTGCAAAGATCTCTCAGTTTGCACGTTCCACCACAGACCAAGGTTCAAATCCTAACAGGCATGCATACTTTTTTGAAAAGAAAAAACTGTTTTCAGTTGCACTTTCACTTCAATGGTGATCCATGGTGCCGTGGAGTTAGAAAACAGGAAGTAATTGTGATGGCATGTTGTGAGGCGTTTGGTTGGAGAAACCTGCCTCATGCTGAAGGGGAGACTGTCAGAAGCTTGGCTAGACATGAAAGTAGAATTTGAATTTAAATAGAGCTTTTCATACACACTGTATTCCAAAGTGTTTTACAAGCAATATGACAGACAGGTAGTGAACTAACTGTAAACGTATAGTGGCAGCCATTTCAATTATCAGCACCCACACATAGCCAGGAATAGTTGAATGATGTGGTTTCATTGGGAAGGGGGACACTAGCCAGGACATGGAGGAAGATTTCCATCTCATGTAAAAAGCGCGGTAAGTTTTAGGCTTCCATCGGGACACCCACCAGGACAGCACCAGAGAAGGGGAAAAGGGACCTTGCTTTAACACCTCATCCAAAGGACAGCACAACTCGACAGTACATCACACTTGAATGTCATCATTTGGGGAATGAGCCAACATCTTGGTGTGGGAATAGAACCCACGACCTTCAGACCCAGAGGCTGATGTGCTAAGGAACTGAGCCACATTGACACAGGCAGGACTGGTGAATATTGTGGAGTGAATTCTGCAGCAGGGGTGAGGCACACTTGTGGAGCAGCCAGGGGAGAACCAAGGCAGCACAGGCAGGATTAAAAATGGAGGTGCAACAGAAAAATTTTTTATTCAACGCTACCTTCAGTTGTTTGTTACTCAGGCTCCCCCACCCCAAAATGAGCTTGTTTCATGGGGTACAGAAAATGTTAGAATGTCTATAACAGACTATGACTGCCATGTTAATGCTTTTGCTTATTTTAACAAAGACAGATAAGACGCAGTCACACAAACATGTACACACAGACAAAAAAAAAGATCCCCAAACAAACAAAAACAACAACTTTAAGGCTGTGTCACATAATGTGCGAACAGAGCCACACTGTGCAGGTCTGTAGTTGTTTGGGATGTGTTCCAGAATTATAATGGAATAAATACTATAATATTATATAATATAATAGATAATAATAAAAACGCAACACTATGTTTTCTTATCCGACTAGAAACGGCTTGGTCCAGAAATAGGGGATGACTTCTTCCTCTCCCACCCAGGTAGATTTTTTCACATTGGTATATACTGTATGTTGTGAGAATACATGCAGTCATGACATGGATCCAGACATCTTTTATTTGTTCCCGTGCCTCTCGGGGGCCAATTCAAGAAGCACCACCCCTGGCCTCACTGGCTATGCAGACAAATATGGCTTAGGTCCTCTCAGTAGTCACAATGAATCCTTCTTTTATTGGTAAAATCCTATCAAAAACTCCTTTCAGGTACCTTTGGTCCAATTACAACATCAGCAGCTATTATTAAAAGACAGGGAAAGTGCTGTTATGCACAACTGTACCACAAGGGGGCAATCTCGGCTAGTCAGATTGCTAAACAACAATAACATATGGTTATTCCTTCCCATAACTGTACTGGGGACTCAGGCCCTTTGTCAGGATCTGTGTGGTCCCGAACACTTTGTGTCCTGTAACATCTCTGAACAGAATCTATCTTGGTCAGAAAAAGATACTGAGGCACCTGACAAGAGGACCTGTGTTGCCCCGAAAGCTTGTACCCTGTAACATCTCTGAATAGAATCTATGTTGGTCCAATGAAAAGTATTGAGGCACCTGGCAAGGGGACCTGTGTGGCCCTGAAAGCTTGTGTCCTGTAACATCTCTGAATAGAATCTATGTTGGTCCAATGAAAAGTATTGAGGCACCTGGCAAGGGGACCTGTGTGGCCCTGAAAGCTTGTGTCCTGTAACATCTCTGAATAAAATCTATGATGGTCCAATTAAAGGTACTGGGACACCTGTCAAGGGGACCTGTGTGGTCCCACAAGACTATATCCTGTAGTAGCTCTGTATGATACATGTGTTGGTCCCATAAAAAGTATCACAGCACCTGATGATGGGACCTTTGTGGACCCAGTAGCTTGTGCAGTGTAATATCTCCTGTGCAATATCCGTGTTGGTCCAATAAAAGATGACTGCAGTCTTCTGAAGACAAACATGGCCACAACAATTCTCTTCATTATTCTTTGAAAGAAGGTTTTTAGTAACAGACAGGATTTTCAAATGACTGATTATTCATCATTGATCATTAATAATCATTGATTATTATTGGATTATTCAAATCCACAATGAATACAAGTGCATCCATGACATTTGCAGTCTCCCAGACATTGCTGTGTGCCATGGATGGGGCCAGGGGCTGCGCCCACCACTCACCCTCCTCCCATTTCTGAAGCCATCACCATCTCTAGACCAGAACATGAGTGTTTACTTTTCAGAACAAAGCATACCGCCAACCCCTCTCCTGGAATCTAGCAGCGCATGAAAGAATAAAGTCCAGTGACAAATGGGCACATAGTTGTCCCTGCAGAGGAACCCGGGCACACAGATTTCTTGTCTGGGGTTGGGGGATGAAAGTGGTAGCAAGAACATGGTAGTGGAGCTATAGAAACATTTGTTGTGTGGTGTGGTATGCCTGTCACCAGCTACTGCTGATTTTGTTAACTGTACTGACTCTGAGACCCTATTACCCCTCCTCCCCCAGTGTGCTTTTCATCTGTTCAGCAAGCCTGCTGGTCATTCCTTGGTGACAGACCATCCCTAGGTAGGAAGTGTGGGAGGGAGAGGGCAGTGGCTTCACCTGCTAGATAAGTCCAGATTAGACACTGGAACGAAAAGGCTGCCAGATATCAGAAATGGGGGGGGGGGGGATACAGGTCAGGCACTCTGCCTCCAAGGAAGGAAGTGCAGGACACCTGACAGTCATGTACACCCCCTGCTAGCCAGTGAAGGAGCTGCATGGGTTTCAGCAGTAAAGGAACCCTTTCATCCAGAGGAAGGGTGCAGCTGCAGCAACCCTACTTATTAGGGTGGGGAATCTAAAAATAACTAAGAAAAAAAAAAGAAAGTATATGTGTATGTGTGTGTGTGTGTGGGGGGGCAGTAGTAGCCTTACAGCACTGGGGACACAATGTCAAAAAGACTGAACGTGTGGGTGAGGAGCCACTCATGGTCACCACCATGCTGAATGCAGATATATACAAAGGAGAGGGAACATTGTTTAACCAGGAGTAGCACACTAAGCTGAAGCTTGTTTCCAGATGCGACCTGGGTGCACAAGGAAGTTAAGTGACTTGCTCAGGATCATACAGTATGCACCTAGGTGGCTGTGGGAGTCAAACCCAGGTCTACAGATCTACAGCTCAGAGCCTTAACCCATTGTGTTATACTCCCCTCCCATGTGCTGGCCATCAGTACCAAGCACCAAGACTCAACTGACAATACCACTTTCATTGTGCAAGACTGGCACGGGGAAACCGCAGCCCTTTCTTTATTCTAGAGGACATGTGCACTTTGGACAGTGTGCATTTCCCTACACTGCACCACCCATGCACTTGATATGCGCCCACTAATCTTGAAGAAGCACCCCTCCTTAGAGATGGACAGTCTTGGTTTCCATATTCAGTCAAGCCCTTTGAAAAATGGCTAACTGTAGCAGATTTGATTAAATAATTCACTCCCAATGTGTCAGCTGATTACAGGGGCTCCTTCCTCAAGGGAGTAAGTAAAAAAACATGATGGCCACCCAGACTCACGAAATGGCTGTGTTCGCAGTTTACAAATGATGAACAATCCTCAGGGCCCCACTGATTCAGTGTATGGAAAGAGGTGACACCATTTACCTGGAGTCATGAGCCTACTGACGCTGAAGTCATGGGTTTCTGCTGCCCTGCGCAGCTTTATTCTGCCAACACTGCAAATGATAAAAATTTTAAAAAGTTAGAAATTGCTACAAACCTGCTTCCCCCCCCTCTAAAGGTCACTGAACAGTGATACCTAACTGCAAAAAAGGGGGAAGGGGGTAGAGACCAAGCAGATGTGTTCAGTTGTATTGGCTACCATTTTGTTGGCTGCACAGAGCCCTGCGGTGTGCCGAGTTTAACATCGTGGAAGGGAGGACTGGGTGATAAGGTGGGTTGGGGGAAATGTGGAGCTCACTAGGCTAAAAAAGGAACTTTTCTGTAGCTAGGTGGTAATATGGGATGGGGAGACATCACTGGTCCTCTCCAAAGACGTCATTCTGTTTGCGCTTCATATTCTCAAAGTCAAAGTCTGTGCCTGTCATCCGCTTGAAGATGTCCTTGATGTCATTGCAAGTCGTCTCAAAGTGTGTGGTGGCATCATAGGACCGTGAGCTGAAAACCTGCAACGAGAGCAAGGAATGGAGGAGAAGAGAAGAGAAGAGATAAAGAGAAGGGCAAGGGAGAGAAAAGCAGAGAGAAAGAGAAAATGGGACAGTGAAAAGGCGATGCAGAGCAAGATAAAGGGGGAAGATGGAAAGAATGGGATGGAGACAGAGATGGAGAGAATGGGATGAAGAGATGGAGAGACAAAGAAAGAATGTGATATAGTAAGATGACACATGGAGAAAGAGTGGGATGGTGTCAGAGAAATATGGAGGGAAAGGGCGGGAAGGACAGAGACATGGGGACAGTGGGATAGCAAGACAGAGAAAAATGGAGAAAGAGTGGGATGGAGAGTTGAAGAGAGAGAGAGAGTGGGTTAGGGAGAGGGAGACGAGAGTGTGAAATTGAGAGATGGATGGAGAGACAGTGGGAAGAGGAGATGGCAAGAAGTAGAGGATGGGATGGAGAGAGATGGATGGTGAGAGAGGGATGGAAAGACATAGCGAGGAAGACATGAAGACAGATTGGGATAAAGAGAGACAAACACAAAGGGAGAATGGGTTGAGAGGCAGATACATGACGGGAATGGGATGGGGGGACAGAGATATGGATAGTGGGATAGTAAGGCAGAGTGGCAAGGGAAAAGAGGAGAGAAGAAACATTAAATAATTGCTTAGCTACAGAACATTGCAAATCAGCACTTTGTGGATGGTGACTACAGGAACTGGGATATGCAGAGTTTAAAGACTTTCAGAGATTTGGTTCAAATTCCACTGTAATTACGGAGTGTAAAGAGTATGTTAATTTCATCTCATCTCACTCTTTTCAGGATGACGTGCAATTTGCAGGGTATTGGGGCTTAACACATTTGCAAGGCTGCCTCTATCCATATGTATGTAGACTATATATGTACTCTATGCCACTGGACCTAGGTCTGCTGAAGAGGAGTCCAGTCTGCAAAATGACCTGTTGGGGACACACAGGTGGTTTTTCGATAACTGGCTCACACAACTGCAAAAACAATGTAGCTTTTCAGACCAAAGTGAACTCTACCTAAGGATACCCCTTACCTCTGTCGCACTCGCTCCGTCAGGGCTCCTTCCTGAGGGTGTGACTAAGTCCAGGTACCTTGATCTCTGGTTAGACACCCCTTCACTTCTCTACCACATAGACCACCATGTGTTCAAGCTTCACCCCAAGCTTGGTGCTATCCACTACCCAGTAACAAGACTCTTCCCCTAACTTGTTGCAAGGGAGGAGCTCATTTCTAAGATGATTCTCCTCATGCTGTCATATGAAAACATTGTCTATAAGGCTGCTCACATCTCTCATCTAGCCAGGCTGGGCCCTTTACTTCACCCCTTTTATAGATTCCTCATCAGGCACCCACCACAGCAATCTGTACAGCTAACTTGGTTGAGTCTTCCCCCTTGCTATGCCGCCAACATGTATACATGTCCTAAAAACCTGCCTAAGAGCTTTCACCTCTTCCACTGCTCTACCTTTCGCCACAGGTTTTGGTATGGTAGAATCTCCAGCTTCCTCCAAGACCTCCTATCCCCCAACTAAAGCTCAACCTACTCCTTCAGATCACACAAAGTCACGACTGTGCCTATGGAAACCTAGGTGCTTCTAGTTCAGGCACCCTTTGTTTACCAGGTCCCAAACCTGTGGATGAACCTTCCCCATGAAATTAAAGGTGCAGAGTCCACCATTACCTTAAAGCAACTGCTCACATCCCACAGTACCAACAAGCTGTACTTGTTAGCCATACTAGCAGGGCAATCTCATCCTTGCTTTCAGTAGGTTTTTCATTTTTTTTTTTTCCAACCTAGCTGAAGTAAACCAGATGGTTACAAACTTCTAGTTCTTGAAGCTCATTGTTCTGTTTTAGCCTGTATGATGCCATAAAGTTAATTATTGCTTTATTTAGGGCATTTTTTGTTCAAGTATTGTAATTTTTTTTCTACTCCCTTTTATGCCAGTTATGTACCCACTTCCTCCTCCCCCGGATGCACACAGAAACGAGCCATGCACAGCTCAGAGAGCTCTCCTGTCAAACAAATTTAAAATTAAATGAAATTGTCCCTGTGGCACAAATGACTGTTTGAGTAATGCTCTTTTTGTTACTATTGTATTTATTCTCTCTGATTGGTGACCTTCTCTCTACAATCCGATGGCATGCCTTAATCCTGGTTACCGCCACTTTTCCTCCTTCAAGTTTTCTTCCCTGCCATGTGCCATTTGGCCCGCCCTCAACTTTCACGTTTAGGGCTTGTGCACACCCAGTGAAGGATGAAACACCTGACCTTCTTGAGTGAGCTAGCACCCCAGCACATCTCAAGGGGCTGCTTTGGCACTGGATCACAGTACCAACCTTTTCCAAGCTGGAAAGTGTTACCATGGGCAGCATTCTTCCCAGCCCTTGCCATCAGGCTGTAGTAACTCAAGTTCATTCCCCGACCCAGGTTGCTTGTATGGAAGGGTCATGTACTTCCTCTGGGTTGCTGGCCTCCCCTGGATAATGCCCTTTGTAATAGTTTTCATCTTTTTCCATTATAACATGTATGATTTTCTTTGTAACAGATAACGACCGAAATTTTTTCCTTTTTCTCTTCCTATGTTTGTTGCTGCCCCAGGACACAACTGGAAAGGGGTAGTTTTCAGCTCAGTATGCCTTCCTGGTTCAGACGGTTTACATAAATAAGGTAAGTACATCATCCCACCCCATTCAGAATGCTTAATTTTCCAGACAGACCCGATTTAACAAAAAAAAAGGGGGGGGGGGCTTTAGCCCATTTAGCATTCAAGATTTCTCCTGTCCTCACTCAACATACCTGGCTCTCTGTTCCATCATCTGTAGGTTCGTACAAGTCACTAATTGCCACAAACCTAAAAACAAGAAAAAAGAAAATGTTTCAACAGTGGCTGAGATCCAGGCAGCACCAGCAAGGTACAACACCGTAAGAACAGAAACAATAGAGAAGGGAAGAGATCTGCATTTCCATTGAGTCCTCCCACCCCCAACACAAGCTCAGTAGCAGTACCCAAGCTTTATAAAATGGGTAAAGACAGTCCACTAATTTGACTGGCTGAGACACCATTCCAGTCATGCACTTTTTAAGTGTAGCACAGTAAATAAAAAGTCCCAGTATCTGTGTCCACATTACAAAAGAAATTCATGTGCTACTGATAGAATCCTTTAAAAATCCTTTGGCCACCATGTTTTTTGTTAGCAAGCCTCTTGCTTTCAACCCCCAGAAACTACATAATCAGCACTTTAAACACTTACATTTTTTTTTAAATCCCTCTTGCTCTACCCCTGACCTACTTGCTCTCCTGACCAGCAGACCTCACTTCCTTGTCCCTGAGTAGACCACGCTGTCTCGCACTCCCTCCCGAATCACAGTTGTCTTGAAACTGCTGCTACTTCTACAAAACTTGCTGCTGCAGATGGTAGCCATAAGAAAATTTCAGTTGCTTTTAAACACATTCGCTTTCACTCCCTCCCACTCACAGTGCTTGGTAAAGGGCCCAGAGAGGTCACACTTAAAGAAAAAAAAAAAAAGAAATAGCAAACTTGAAAAGTGTAGACCGATATTTAAAGCACACACATAATGGCAACTTCTAAGCAGAGGGACTATTTAACACAAAAGGTATTTTTTGTTTATATTTTATAATTTATTAGGCTGTTTAAATATTTGTCAACATATACACATTTTATAAGCACAGTAACACACTCAAGGGTGTGGGTTATGCTCTAATAACACACATTTCTAGGGCCAGTAAGGCACTTGGTCCATGACCTGATGCCTCAGTATGCCCCTAGGTGTGCATTTATCAGAGCATAACCCACACCCTGTCATGTGTTATTGCTTACACATTGTTTCACCTAGACATGCATCTAAAGTTGTCTTGAAAATGGTTATGCTACCCAGGTTGACTCTTGTTACCCCCAATTTGTCCAAATGGTTCCACCAGTTACCCACAGCGACAATGAGGTTACCATAGCTCCAGTCTGTGACCTAGATATTAGGAACCCCAGTCTAGCCTGCATAAAAGGTTTGATGACCCCCCCTGTAAAAATCTCAATGGGTCCCCACCCCATGCCATCCAGAAGAAAGAGCTGCATTATGAATGCAACAGGAAGCATCCCCAGCCCCTCACCAGAAACCAAGAGTCATGGAGCATTCCACTGACCAGGTTGATAGTACAGAACAAACATGCTGCCTGAACCTATTTTGACTCCAGGTTTGTTAGGTAAAAGCCTCACGGCATCGAGTATACTTTTGTTATGCAGCCTAGCTGAGCCATGAACATACAAACAGAATGTAATTGCAGAGTTATTCACATTGCTGTGGACACCACTCTCACAAAATGTGTGCGGTACTGCAACTATAGCCTTTGTGATCCAGTGGGTATTGCCCTGCCATAGCTGCATCCTTGCCTTAGCTGGGAAGTCAGGTGATTGCCTGCCTTCATAACCGATCCCAGTACTGGTCCTCGGTTGCATGGTAGGTGATGCCTGAATGCTAAGTGGCCCCGCACTCTTCCTCCCCGGGCGCCAAACACCTCATCTCCATAAAATATCCAGCCCCACCGTGGGATTATAGGGTTCACACATGCGTGACCTGCTCCTTTTTTCAGCCCAATGGTGCAGTGGTAGTGCAGCTGCTTGCTACACTGGCAAAACAGGTTTGGGAATGAGGCCGGACTGCCAGAGGGACGACTGGGGTGGGGGGGGGATATGAGCATCCCACAGGATGCTCATCTTCTCAGGGTGGGAGGGTGATGATTCTCGCCACCACAGTGCCTACTAGGGGAATGCAGGGGCAGAGGTGGAAAGAGAGGCAGTCTAGGGAGGGGAGACATATACTGGTCACATCTGTGAGTATGCTCTTTGCGTGCACATGCAGCAAGTTGATGCCACTGTCTCAGGGGTGGGAAAACAGGGAACATGCCAGCCTGGTAGGTTTAAGGGGTACATTTGGTCCCTGCAGTAACTGTTTGACAAGCACGACAGATCAGCACCTCCACTGACTTCAAACTCTGAATGAGGGAGTGGCTACCCAGAAGACACTCACGTGAGAGTTTACTTACAGAGCAGTGAGGTAAGCTGGTCTTTGGGGTCCAGTCTCACTGGCAGAACTGAGTGGTCACCAAGGTAGATGGGCACTAGTGGAGGTTGTGGGCAGTAGGAACACATTATTTAAAAAAACAACTTTTTTCTTTATATACAATTTATTCCCCTCTTCCAACTTTGCCCCTTCAGTTGTAAGAAGGGGGAGAAGGCTTTCTTTTGCTATATAAGTGAGATGAAGGAATTAAGAAGGGGAGAAGGCTTTCTATCCATATATAAGTGAGAAAAGGGACAAGAAGGAATGGATTGTTCAGCTTAAGAAAGGGGTGGAGTGGTTGGAGGATAATAGGGGGAAAAGCAGAGATACTAAATGAATACTTCTGTTCCATCTTCACCAGGGAGCAGGATGGACCAGTGCCTTCAGGAGGGAAAAGAGGAGCAGGAAGGGAGGGGAACACAGATCTAGTGATAGAGAAGGATAAAGTGAGGGAGGGGCTGCTGGCACTGAAGGTGGACAGATCACCAGGCCTGGACAGAGTACATCCAAGGGTACTAAAGGAACTGGCTGAGGAGCCGGAAGGGCCACTGGCAGACCTATTTTTTTTTTAAAGTATTATTTGTCTCCTTCTTGGCAACCCCATTCGGCCCGACCACCTCCCCCCCCAGCCCCGACACTCAGAATTACCAGGGCTTAACTTATGCCCGGCCCGGGAGCGGTGCCTGCAGAGGGTCAGGCGTCATCCTGCCACTGGGATATTTTTCTTCCATTTTCTCCCCAGTTACCTAGGGCCCCAGGAGAAGAGTCGCATGCGTGTGGAAGCGTGCATGTGCACTATGGCCCTGGTAACAGCCCCTTCCGCCCACCTGACGGCCTAATGCCTGTGCA
Source organism: Neoceratodus forsteri (assembly GCA_016271365.2). Taxonomy (NCBI): domain Eukaryota; kingdom Metazoa; phylum Chordata; order Ceratodontiformes; family Ceratodontidae; genus Neoceratodus; species Neoceratodus forsteri. The sequence continues at coordinate 279,592,087 of CM028138.1, read as the reverse complement.
CCCTCTCACTGTTCCTCACTCTGGCCTCCACCAGGAGGCAGATGTGAGCTGAGGGATGCAACCAATCCTCCCCGGAGTGGAGAGCTGCATTTTGGCTGCTCCATCCAGCTCCGTACCCCCCGCCACTGGCCTCCGATGGCCCGTGCTCATTCCTGAACCCGGGTCATTGGTGCAGTGCAAGGTAACGCACCCAGTGCCTCAGCCCTCTGCGCCACCAGGCTGGCCTGGCAGACCTATTTAATAGTGCATTAGAGTCAGGCGTGGTACCACAGGACTGGAGAACAGCACATGTAGTGCCCCTCCACAAAAGTGGTCCTAAGGATGACCCAGGGAATTACAGACCAGTCAGTCTGACCTCCATTGTGGGCAAGCTCATGGAGACCATACTAAAGGAAAGGTTGGTGGAATATCTAGAGGAGCATGGTCTCCAGGATGCGAGGCAGCATGGGTTCATGGGGGGATTTGTGTCAAACAAACCTGACTGACTTCTTTGACTTTGTCACTAAGACAGTAGACAGGGCCAAGTGGTAGACATCCTCTATCTTGATTTCAGAAAGACCTTTGACTCTGTGCCCGGCAAAAGGTTGATCAGGAAGTTGGTGGATTGGTGGATCTTGGGGTTGGGAAAAAGATGGCCAGATGGGTAGAAAACTGGCTGAGGGACAGAACCCAGAGGGTGGTTGTGGGGGGAGAGTTATCTGATACCAGAGAGGTAACCAGTGGGGTCCCACAGGGCTCTGTGCTGGGTCTGGTGTTGTTCAGTGTCTTCATCAATGACACTGGGGATGGCATTAAGGGCAAAATGTGCCTATTCGCAGATGACACCAAGCTCTGCGGGAGAGTGGAGACAGTTGAAGGGACACAGGACCTACAGGAAGATCTGGAAAAGCTGGGGAGGTGGTCCAGGATCTGGCAGCTTGGCTTCAATGCCAAAAATGTAGTTATGCATATTGGAACCAAGAATCCCAGGACAGAGTACTACCTGGGTGGAGTCAGAGTCTCTGCATCAGAGGAGAAGAAGGACCTGAGAGTGATGATCACTAGTGACCTGAGGCACTCCATGCAGTGCAAGAAAGCAGCAACAAAGGCAGACAAGGCGGTTATACTGGGATGCATATCTAGGGGGATCAGTAGTAGTAGAGAGGCGGTTATACTGCCCTTGTGTAGGTCGCTGGTAAGGCCGTATCTAGAGTATGGAGTTCAGTATTGGTGCCCACATCTCAAAAAGGACATTAACCTCCTGGAGAAGATCCAGAGTAGGGCTACAAAGATGATAGTGGGTCAAAAGGGTAAGGCATACGAGGAGAGGTTGAGGGCACTGAACATGTTCTCGCTGGAAGACAGGCGAGAGAGTAGGGACATGACTGGGACCTTCAAGTACTTGAAAGGGATAAGGCTGATAAGGAGAGTCTCTTTAAGCTGAATGGCAACCATAACACTAGGGGGCACAGTCTTAAGCTGGAGGGTGGGAAGTTTAGGAGGGAGGTCAGGAAGCACTTCTTCACATAGAGGGCGGTGGACACTTGGAATGCACTGCCGGAAGAGGTCATCTCGTTGAAGACAGTGGGCAGCTTTTACAGAGGCTGAGACAGGCATAGGGGGAAAGTAGGGATCATGGGTAGGGAGGATGGGAAGAATGGGGAGGGAGGGCAGGGACATTAGCTCAAGCTGTGGACCCTGCAATACGAGCAGACTTGATAGACCAAATGGACTTCTTCTGCTAGCTTCTTCATATGTTCATATGGTAATCCCTAACCCAGACACCACTTTATATATTGCTCCTTGAACCCCATGGTATTTCTCCCATGCCTGGGCCTTTGAGTCAATATCCACCTAAGGATTCCCATCAGTAGAGTCCTCTCCAGGCAGCAGCATAGGGCACCCCAAGACTGCCAGGCTTCATCCTGCAGAGCTGGTCCTTTTTCTTGAATTTCCCCCATTCCCATTCCCCAGGATGCTCACGTCAAGGGCTTTAGGTGTTTACACGTAAACGTGCCTTTGCAGAGTCAGTCAGGGTCTGCCTTTTTGACTGGTGACCCCAACTGCTCTTCCACCTGTGCTCATCTAGGTGGCAGTATAGCAGTGAAGCAAACAGCCATCTTTCCTAAAGGAGGCGCTTGTCCTCTGAGATGCTCACTGTTCTTCCCCTTACAGACACTCTGATGCTCCATGCTTGGGACCTGAACCCACATCGCTGGCATCCCAAGCCACAACACTGCCACTGCACCAGCTGAGCCAGTTACTCTTTTTTTTTTTCAATACAGCTGTTTGCTCCTCATGGCCACCTACTCCTGTCATTGGACTCCCCCACCATCCCCAGCACTGTCTGCCTCTCCCTTCACCATCGATCCAGTGGGATCTGCAAGGAGCTGGGCCCAAGAACGGAGTAGGCTGTCACATACCGCAATGAGGAGACATGGTGTGTCCTGGTTTTCTCCCTGCTCTCCCAGAGCAATAGTGGACGTGGCGAGTGCACGCTCATGAAGGCACGCACACGCTCCCAGAAGCTGAGTGTTCCTTCCATCCTCCCCTACATCAGTCCTTGACTCTGCTCTGGCACCTGGCCTCTGCCGAGTGTCAGCCAAGAGTGAGGAACTGTGCCTCACCATTCCAGGAGATGAGAGCAGTGCAGCAGCCGCTACGATCATCCCCCAGCCAACCCCCGGTGGCCTGAGCTCGCTCCCGAACTCGGGTTGTCAGCATGGCACAAGGTGTGGCATCCAGCACCTCAACCCTCAGTGCTACAGGGCTGGCTATGCCAGTTACTCTTGATGGTAGTCTATTCCATAAATATCAAAATGGAGCGGAGAACACGAGACTCAGCCTGCACTAACTAAATCCAAAATTACTTTTCTAAACACAGGACACATACCTGTATTCAGCATAAAAAGGGGACTCTGGGGGTTCCCGGTTTCCAGTTTGTAGCACCATACACCATGCTCTGTAGCAAATCAAAGCCCTTTTATGCTAAATGCAGGTATGCGCCCTGTTTTTGAACAGCTTTTTAAGTACTTTTGATTTCAGTAAGTGCAGACTGTTGCACCTCAGATGCTTCTCTCCATCTTGTTTCTTTCACATCTCAGTATCTGCAGTGCCACCAAGGTTTGCAGATGTTGCCTTCCCTTTCTGACCTAGTAGTATGTCATAAATACATCACACTCATTCAGAAAAGTAATGTCTTCTTCCATCTTTCCTGACCCTCCCTCTCTCAAAGGCCATTTGTTCCCTCTAGTCATCTCACCTTATACCCAGATCAGTAATGTAATGGGGGGCAGGCAATGTGTGTGAATTTTCAGCTGCCTATAAGGTTCCTATTTTCAAAAAGGACAGTCATTCTCCCAAAATGATCCATAACAGTGTTTGAATAAACTTTTATGTGAAAAAACAGATTCTGTTCTGTTTTATTTTTCTGGACAACATCCTGTACAGTTTGCTTCATGGGAGCAGAAATCTGAAATGCCATTGTACCCTCTCTTGCTGTGGCCCAACACAAGTGCGTTGTTTTCTGTACGGCACAGCTTTCATTCAACAATTTGTCTGTTGCTCATTAGAATTTATTGTATCGGCCTTGTATAAATGTGTACCGTACTGTATTCAGAGTCAGGCGTGGCTGTAAACAAGTTCTTAACTCATCCCACCTCCTGGTTAAACAAACTAAATAAAATAAAAAAGTAAAAATTATATTCTGACAATGTCACTTCATAGATTCAGAACCATGACCATCAGCTTTTGACCTATCACAACAGGGCTGAATTCGGAATCCATGGAGTGATATTTCCCCAGTGTCATGACTAACATCCTCCTGTCACCTAAACAGGTCCACATAACCCATCTCCCAGGATGCCGCTGGAAACAAGCTGTAATAACTTACAGTGCCTTTCCCGGTCAAAAGTTATAAATGAATAAATACAGTCACATTCCATGAAGAGAACTGTATAAAATGTTGTACATAAAAACAATAACAGCATGTTTTTTTCACATCAACCTTTTAGTCAAGTCTAGTAAAACAAGGGTCATTTGGATGGGGGGGTGAGTATCATTTCTGAAAGTAGGAAGATTACAAATAGCTGCACATTTTGTAAAAATATTCTGTCCCTTTTACTGTGCCGCATTACAAACATCCTAATAAAACTCCTTGCACCTGTTTACAAACAGGTACCATGCAAATGATCCCCAAAATAAAATATGAATTAAATGACTTATGCTGTTCTACTGATGTAGTGCACGTATTTATACCACTTTAAAAATATGCGTGCCCACCACCCTTCCAACCCCCCTCCACATTTAAAAAAAAAAATCTGTACTTTCTCCTCCTTCATGAACCATGTTACCCTCTTCCCCTGGTGACCACCCAGCCTCGGCACCCCTGCCTGCAGCCCTCCTTCAAACTCTGTGGCCCCCCCCCATGGCAGAGCCAGAAGGTCCAGGATCCCCTTCGGAACACTGATGAGTAGAGGGCCACAGCAGGCAATGCAGGGTCTGAGTTTACAGGGTATTATGGGGATACAGCTCAGTGGTAAAGCATTTGACTGCAGATCAATAGATCCTTGGTTAAATCCAGGTGCCCTCTCGGACCAAATTTTGGGCTTGCAGTATAGCCTACAGTTTAGAATAATGAGCTGTGAATGAGCTTGGTCCATCCCTCAGACCTGGGTTTGATTCCCACAACCTCCACTTGCATACTGTGTGACTCTGAGCAAGTTACTTAACCTCCCCAGTTTTCCTGAGTCATCCTTGAAAAAAGGCAGTTGCACCTAGTGGGCCTTACCTGGTTACCAAAAAAAAAATTATCATGCAGTCCAGCTATTGCCACTATTTTTTCTCCCCACTTCCAAGGATGTTGGCAGCAAGGGCTTTAGTGCACGCTCTAGCATACAGCTGCATGCCAGCCTGTGTTACCAGCTGATGTCTTCCTTCCATAGCTGCTCCTGCCTGCACCTCCACCTGTGCTCATCCAGGTGATGGTGTTACGGTGTTACAGCACAAGTGGGTGACCACCCTCCTTGAAGAAGGAAAGCATGATTCGAAAACATGCTGGGATGTTACAGGCCCGCTGTCACCATGAGGTACGATTGCACTTTAGGGGTGTGGTACCGTGGGGAAGGGGTAGATTTCTGTCTATATATCTGATTCAGTCCTAGTTTAACAGAGAAAAGAAATTGCTGCATGTCTGCTAGTGGCATGACAGCAGAATTTTGTGGTGCCACCCAGGCGACAGGGGTGCATGTTCAAGCCTTGGAATACTGCACTTGGACCAGCGGGGGTGGCAGTGTCATGGAGGTGAGGTGCCTGAACTCCTGGGGAGGGAAAGCACAGGTCACCTGGCATTAGAGGGTCCCCTGCTGACTGACTAAGGAGCTGCACTGGCATCAGCTGTGCAGGCAGCTGCTCACCCACTGTCAGGGCTGGAGGAAGTGTGCAGATGTGGTGATGACTTAGTCAGGGTGGGTGGGGGGAGGCAGGAAGAACTGGATGGGGGAATCATGAGGAGAGGGGAGAGACTGCCATAATTCAATAAAATTGAGGAAAGGCGTGCCGTGGTTAGAGTGCAGACCCATCCACCAAGATGCCTCAGGTTTTAATCCCAAACATATCTCCCTGCATCTACTGTGCAACCCTGAGAAAGTCACAAGACCTGGCTTGTGCTTCTGTCCTCTCCCAGCTGAAGAATTGGGTTTTATGAAATGGACTATAGAAACCATGACCTGTGATTGGTCACATATGATCACATGACCATTTATTATTCCAGCACAGCAGCACTGGTCAGAAATATTTAACTTTCTGAACCTCATTAGTCTGTTTTTAAAATAAAATTAAAAGGAACCATTTAAAATCACAATAAGACACTCCAGGGTGTGCATACTTGTGGGATAAGGGCACTTCTCTGGTGCATAAGGCACCCAGTATTGCCACATGCCTTACTTTCTGAGATGTGCTGTTATTCCACAATAATGTACACTCTGTTATGCCTTATTGCTTAAGTAGCAGGAACCCCACTGAACAAGAAATGTTATGACTTAGATGATGCTCTGGGCGGAGGGCAAAGGGGATCCCAGTGGTGGCAGATTTCAGCAACATTTTCTTACTTCTTGCTCCTCTCACCCCCAACCCCCACCCTGAGATGCAGAAGGTCTCTAGCCATGCCTTGGTGTCCAACTCACTTCTGATCAATTGGCTCAAGCAGCTCCAGTGCTGGCTCGATCTCCTTCTCTGGCTCACTGGTCTCTACCGTGGTGCTGGCAATGGCAATATATTTTCCTTGGGCTGCCACGTTATGCGCATAGGAGATCATGCACGCGTAGATATCTGCAAGGGGAGAAAAACATATTTTTCTTTTCTATTAATTTAAAATATATTCCTTTTTTTTATAATTAACTCAGTACTGGTGAAATGGAAGCAACTGGCTAGAGCAGAGACAGACACCCTCTGTTTCTTCCCAGGGACAAGTACAGTGCAGGCTTCCCACGCTATGAGGCATCAGTTCTGGTAAAAGCCGAGGGGGCTGATAGCACTGGAGACTGAAGTTCTCTGCTTATCCACAGGGCCAGGTAAAGTGTGGGGCAGGTACAGTGAAGACTTCCCCACATTGTGATGTGTTTACTGCTGATGATTAGTGAGGGAATTACAGCACTGCAGACCGAAGCCTTCTGTTTATCCACAGGTTCCGGTATAGTGCAGGTTTCCTCACACTGTGATGTATTTTGTGCTGATGAATAGAAAGGGACTGACAGCGCTGCAGACTGAATCTCCCCTTTAGCCACAGGGCCAGGTACAGTGTGGGCAGGCCTACTGCAGGTTTCGCCACACTGCGATATATTTCGTGCTGATAAATAGAAAGGGACTGACAGCACCGGACAGCTGACAGCGCTGGAGCCTGAAGCCTTCCTATATCCACAGCACCAGGTAAGGTGTGGGGCAAAGGTGGTGCAGGCTTCCCACACCGTGACTGGACACTGAAAAGAACTGAGGAATGGGCACACAGGAACCAAATGCACTTTAATATAGAGAAATGCACGGTTGTACATTTGGGAAGAAACAACCCCCTAAAGGTCTATAAGTTAAACAATGTTATACTCAGACCAGTACAAAGTGAATGAGACCTGGATGTTATTATAAACAACACACTTACTTACTCCCTCCAGCCAATGTAGGAAGGTAACCCAGACTGCAAACAGGCTTCTAACATGCATAAAAAAAATTTGTATCTAGGAGTGAACAATGCCTTGCCCCACTTTATATAACATTTGTAAGACCACACATAAATCACAGATTACCATTTTGGTCCCGCAGCCTTAAGAAGGATGTGGCATGTGTGGAAAGTGTACAGAGAAGGGCAACAAAGTCCTAGGTTAAGGAACATGACTTATAGAGAGAGAGGCTGGGTGAACCAGATTTGTTTACATTGAAGGATAGAAGAAAAAGGGGAGACATATTGCTGTTATTTAAACACTCGAAAATACAAACCTAGAAAATCATGTAATATAACTCTAAAAACAAGGACCGCTAACCTTAGGCCTTATAGTCTACAACATTCAGTACCAAAGACAAACACAAATAAAAGGGGCAGTTTTTTTTTACAGTTAGAGACTCGAAGGTGTGGAATTCACTACCAGAAAACCTAACTGAAATTAAGGAATTTGATAAATTTAAGAAAGAATTGGACAAATACTTCAGAAGTAACGCAAAAATGGTAAATTAAGTCGAGTGGGAGACTATTCAGATGGGCACAGGCCTACTTCTGTCTTAAAAGAAAGAAATATATATTTAGTGCTGAATGAAGGTAAGGGACTGACAACAATGGAGACTGAAGCCTTTTGTTCATCCACAGGGCCAGGTATGGTGTGGGGCTTGTACAGCGTGCAAGCCTCCCCACACTATAATGCATTATAGTGCCGGTAAAAGGTAAGGTATTGACAGCTCTGGAGAAAAAGTCTTGTAGGTCTTTGGCTTTTTGAGTTTCTGTAAGCAATAAGACATGACAGGATGTGCACGGAACATATTTTACCACATGGCCAGGGGCGTGGCCACGAGGCCTTGGCCAAGTGCCTTTAGCCCCTGGCATGCGGTAAAATATGTTCCATGCACACACCTGGAGTGTCTTTTTGTGCTTATAAAATGGGCCCTCTTTTTTTACAACTTTTTTTCAGTTAAAAAAATCATTTTTAAATGTGTAAAATAGTATTTGTTTATGTAGATTTAAGATAAAATAGCCCTTCCGCCTACCACATAATGACATCATTATGATATCATTATGTCTGTGCTGGACAAAGTGATGCAAGCACACCAACTCCTGCCCCCTCCCCTCCCCCCAGGTGCTGTTTGTTTGTTTCTTAACATGCACTGTTCTGCATTTTTTAATAGTAAGGAGCTCTGGGAAAGTAGAGAACTAGAGAGAGAGAGAGAGACAATTGTTGTTTTTTTCCCGAAGTAGCAGCGAGTGGTATACACACACACTAGTGGCATTACTAAGGAAGCAAGTGCACTTTTGCCAGTCGCGTTACTGAGCGACAGCTGTACATATGGCATGCAGGAAACTAATGACTAGACCTGCACCACTGTTTACATGGCCAGCCACAAGTCTGGGCGGTATTTGTAAAATGTAGGATCTACAGATGTGTGCACACACATGCCCATCTGTACTGGTCTCTCCACAGCCCAGCGCCCCTCCCTAAAGCCTTTTCGCAAATAACACAGGACAAAGTGATGATCGCTAGCAGCTACTTTCCTCCTCCCCTCCCCCCGCCTACAAGGAAAGTAGCAAGATGACGGGGGAAATTTACAAAAGTAAGAACTGTGACAACCACACTTTTTTTCGGTTCACTCGGCAGCACTTCAGAGTCATGCTGTCAGGGGGATCGTAATAGTTCAGAGCACGGGTGCTTTTACTGACATTGTGCCAAATACAGAGTGAGAAAGTGAGTAGCACTAATGTTTCTGTGATTGGCCTTGAGTACAGGATAAGCCATGCTAACGAATGTGAACTAAACTCCGAGACTCAATCGGAGCATTAGCGAGAGAATTGAAGATGGCCAACATTCTAACGCTCCTGATTTCTATTTGGAATGTGGTTCTGCTTCTCTGACCTTTTTTTAACCCATGCAGGGAACAGATTTCATGCATGGTGAGCTAGGTCTCTGATTGGCTAGTTTAGCCTACCCATTTTATAATAAATAATAAGACATCTTTTAATTTTTGTTTGGCATGGGCTCTGAAACATGTCTCTGTAATAGTGGGTTCATAGAAACAGTGCGTGGTCTCTTAAAGTGAGTCTCAACAGTAATGAAGAGTAGCCTATGCCATGATAATGAGCAGCCCTTGCTTACAGCAAGATGCTGCATTCCAGCTGTTAGTCCCCCTGTAATCAGCCAGCAAAGGGATTTAGTTTTTCGGAAAGGGCTTGTACTGCCCATGTGACAGGCTGCCTTGGCTGAAAGAGGGAAACTTGCATCAGTTAGTAGAGTGGAGCAGGGTACAGTGGAGTGGAGTCAAGTACAGTGGGGAGGGATCTGGTAGGTATGGGACAGTAAGTGGCAGGGGCAATTACCCTCTCTCAAGGGCCCCTGAGGGTTCCAGAGTCAGCTAACTGGCGAGTTCTGGCTAGATGGGAACGAAGAAGGAGGGGTGCATCCAAGTCTTCTGGGAGGAATCTTGGAGTCAGGTTGTAGGAGCACCATTTCATCGGAGTTATTAGGGCCCCAGCTTCAGTTGGGAGGAAGGACACCACACAGGTTAGTCGGGGGGTATGTTTGGAGTTGTGCTAGTCCAGGGCAGGCATATCAGTGTTACTGGTGATCCGTGGACTTGCTTATGCCAGTAGCACTACACAGGATTAGTTAGTATGGTCATACATTTTTTTGTATTATTTTATTTGAATTGGGGTGTTTCACCCCCCTCCCCCTTAAATTCAAAAAAACATGTTGTGGGTGGAGCAGAGCCCCTTAGTTACACAAACTGAGACATAACACCTCACAATCATACCAATGAAGCCTAAGTCGCATAACTAGCACTACCTCTATGGTACACTGCGCTAGTTCTATGCTGGTCCTTAGCTTGGTCCTCCGCTAATCACAGAACTAATAAGTGTGTTAGTAGTTCTGTGATTCTAATAGCTGCTACTAGAGTAAGTGGGTCAGTAGATCTCCACTAATGCCGACATGTCTACCTAGACATCTCCTTAGCTGAAAATCTGGTAGAATGCCCACATTTGTAAGTGGGCACTGGAGAATAGTCACCTACTTTATCTCAGAACTTCAGTCTGGGCCAAGATGTAGTTCCCATTTTCACTGGGCTCCCCCCAGTCCAGGTGCCTAAGTTACTCTTGTCCCACATGAAATGAAGGGCCCAATATACAGTATAGTGTGATCCAGGAGATGTGGAAAAGACATTGTATTATACAGGGTCAAAAGACTAGTTTGAAGAAGCTCCCAGTAACGTGAGTCAGGCGTCATTTAGCCACCATTCTGGAGAAGATGTAGTTAACACCAACGTATGAGAAAAATCCCATATACGAACATACAAAATTTGCCAGCAGATAAAGGCCTAGAGGTCTATCAAGTCTGCTCGAATGTGCAGCTAGCACCCCTTATTCTGCAGCCTCCCCTCCCTTCCACCCTTCCCCTTCATTAACCCTCCCCTTGTCCTGTCCCATCCTCGCTTGAAGCAGTCCACTGTTCTACTGCATACCACTTCAGCAGGTAACGATTCCAACCAGCCACCACCCTCTGTAAAAAGTGTCTCTCATCTCCCTCCTGAACCTTCCTTGCTCCAGTCTCATATCATGGCCCCTGGTGGCCCTCCCCTCCTTACTTTGAACCGCCCTCTGTACCCATCTTGTTTATTCCTTTCATGTATTTAAAGGTCTCAATCATATCACCCCTGTCTCTCCTCTCCTCCAGTGAGTACATGTTCAACTCCTTCAACCTCCTCTCGTATGATAAGTCCCCAGCCCCTTGATCATCTTTGTCACTCTGCGCTGCACCCCCTCCAGTAACTTAATGTCCCTCTTCAGATACGGATGCCAGTACTGCACGCAGTACTCCAGGTGTGGTCTAATTAATGACCTATACAGGGGCAGAATCACCTCCTCCCTCCTCGAGGAAATACCACTTGCAATACAACCCAGCATTTTGTTGGCCTTTGCAGCTGCCTTCCTACATTGTGCCGAGTTGCTCATTGACCCTGTAATGAGCACACCCAGATCCTTCTCCTTCTCTGTCTGGGCTAGCTGCACTCCCCCTAGCTGGTAACTCCTCCTTGGGTTCTTCATCCCAAAATGCAGCACCTTGCACTTTTTGGCATTAAAGCCCAGTTGCCAGGTGTCTGCCCAGGTTTCAAACTTTGCCAGATCATCCTGCAACCCCTGCCATCCCCCTAGGTCATCCACCACCGCGCTTACCTTGGTATCATCAGCAAACAGAATGATCTTGCTCTTGATGTCCCATGATATGTCTGCAATGAATATCCCAAACAACACTGGTCCCAACACTGAGCCCTGTGGAACACCGCTCGTCACTGCCCTTGGGTGTGAGGGCTCCCCACCCACCACCACCCTCTGTTGCCTTCCCTGCAGCCAGTTTCCTACCTATCTCACCAGATTTGCACCCGTCCCTGTGCCTACTAACTTCCTTTCCAGCCTTCCATGTGGCACTGAGTCGAATGCCTTACTGAAGTCCAGATACAGGACATCCACTGCATGGCCCCTGTCCAGTTGCCTAGTTACCCAGTCATAGAACTCAACCAGTTTGGTTTGGCAGGATCTGCCACATATGAAACCATGCTGTCTGCTGTCCTGCAGTCCTTTGGCCTCTAGGAGGGCCATCAGCCTCCTTCAGGATAGTCTCCATTAGCTTACCCACGATGGATGTGAGGCTCACTGGTCTGTAGTTTCCCGGTTCATCCTTGGGGCCACTCTTGTGGAGGAGCACCACATGAGCCATCCTCCAGTCCTGAGGTACACACACCCTGAATGTAGTGAGGCATTAAATAGGTCTGCCAAAGGTTCTGCAGGGACCTCTGCCAGTTCCTTCAGTACTCTGGAGTGGATGCCATCTGGGCCTGGCACCTGTCCACCTCAGTGCCTTCAAACCCTCTCAACTCTGCTCTCCATGATTTCCCATCTGTCACCACTCCCCTGCTTCTGCCATTTCTCCCACCTTGGGTGTCACCCCTCTTCCCTTTAGTAAATACTGAGCAGAAGTACTCATTTAGTGCTTCCGCTTTATCGCACCCTGGCCCACCCAACCCCTCGCTCCTAATCCTTACTATGTGGTCCTTTTCTCCCTGATGTACTTAAAGAAGTCCTTCTCCCTTCTTAATGCCTTGTGCCAGCCTGAGTCTGATGTATGGCTCCTTACTGCCCTTGTCACTCCTTCGATTCTGTCAAGTACTCCTCCCTGTCCTCCCCTCCTGTTTTCTTGTACTTCCTAAAGGCAGCTCTTTTCCTCCTTACCTTTCCATGACCTCCTTGCTCAACCAGATCAGTTTCTTAGCTCTAGCCTTCTTGCTCTGGGCTTTGTAGCAGGTTTTGGTTGCCTCCACTATCCCCAGCTCTATGAGCTCCCACCTCTGGTTAGTGTCCATAATAGATTGAATTCTGGCCAGGTACCCTTTTACCACTTCCCCCATCCTCCCAAAGTCGGCCCTCCTGAAGTCCAGCACTATTGTGCCAGATTTCACCCCTTTCTTGCCCATATCCAATGTGAGCCATACTGAGCGGTGGTCACTCCCTGACAGCGGTTCCTCCGCTGTAAGTTCTCTCACAAAGTCCCCATTTGCCAGCACAAGGTCAAGGGTATTTCCTAACCTGGTTGGTTCACTAACCATTTGCAGCAGGAAGCTGTCCTGGAAGGCATCCAGCAGTACCTGCTCCCTTCTGTTCCTGTTTGTTGGGGTGCTCCAGTCCACTCCTGGCATGTTGAAGTCCCCCACAATCACCACACTACCCTTCTTGCAGGTCCTCCTGATCTGTCCCGCTAGTTCCCTGTCTAACTCCTCTGTCTGAGATGGTGGCCTGTACACCACTCCCATTCTAAGAATCCTATTCTTGGAATCCTGGATTTGCATCCAAAGTGACCTGCATTCACCCTCCTCCCTTCCTCCCTTACACATTTCAGTCCTTCCTTCACATATAGTCCCCCTCCTTTCCCAATCACCCTGTCCCTCACGAAATAACCTGTACCCTGTTACAGACAGGTCCCAGTCATTGTATTGGGTGGCCCATGTTCCAGATGGCTGCAATGTCCACCTCTCCTCTGCCATGAGAACCTGTAACTCTGCAGTTTTCCTCCCAAGGCTCCTAGCATTAAGGGTAACCACCTTCCACCCTTTTCCCTTCCCCCCATCCTGCCCTCCTTTCCTAGCATCACCAACAGTACTTGCCATTTGTCCTTTGTCACTGTTATGGGGGGTAAGCTCATATGGTTTCCCAGCCTGTGGTCTCTGCATATCTCTTTCCCAACTGCCACCCCCTACTCCTAGTTTAAATTCCCAACTTCCTTTATGTACATATACAATGTGCAAGAACCCCTATTCTATGGTTTAATACCTAGGGCTCTGAAGTATTTTTGTGTGACAGCCGATCTGCTTATGATATCACATGGATATGTAAACATAAAATATTATACTGTATATAGCAGAGCATTATTGTGTATGGTAGACATTGTTCTAGGTAGAAATCCATACCTAGAACAACGCTGTTGTGCTACAGTGGCTATGTCATCTAGTTTATTGTGCTGCACTAGATACATAGCTATGGCAGCACAACATCTTCAAACGTGTTCACGCATGCACATTCTGGTCCTCCGGTCTTGATGAAACAGCCACAGCGGTGAGAGACAGACCAGGAAGAGAGTGGCAGTGATCCCAGTCCTGCAAAAGTAAGGCCATACTTTTCAATTTATCATTGCCCATACACTATAAAAGACAGTGTATGAGCAAACATACACAACCAGGCAGTTTTTTCATCTTGAGGTTTCCATGGTAATGAGACTTCTCGAGCTGCGCTCACAAGGTCTCTTGTTACCATGGAAACATCTTGATGGAAAAACAGCCTTGTTGTGTATGATTGCTCATACAATATCCTCTTTGTTCTGTGTAGAATTCCATCCCTTTCAAAATGCAGTTGTACCACAGTTCAAAGGGCATGGAATGTGACTGTACCCTTATGTGGTACAACAGCATTCTGAAACTTGTAGAGACTACACAAGTCAGGTTTCATTCTGATAGCAAAAGAACCACGTACGCACATTTTACATAATACTATACACTATAAAAAATACAGGATGAGCAGCTTTATGCACAACCAGTGTGTTCTGCCACCTTGGGGTTCTGATTCCCACAAACTTCACAGACCTCCTTCGCCCTTGAGGTCAAAGGGTATCAAAACCCCTCTATCACAGAATGCACTGGTTGTGCATAGTTGCCCATCCAGTATTCTCTATATCTGCTTCAAGAATGAGATCATTATATGTCTGCAGACAGTTGTTTTTATGTAGAAGGAGGCTGTACATAAATGTGCTGCTTCTGCCTTAATAATGATTTCAAATTGTGAACAATTAACTGATTTTTGATCTGCTGACCCCCTCCTCTCCCCTTTCTTTTCTTAAAGAAATTGATGGGGGTGCTTCCTTGAGAGCTTGCTTGAAAGAAACTATATGCAATCCCCTGGGGAATCGGGTGGGGAGACAGTGTTGGGGTCAAGGTTCAGGGTTGCAGTCTTCTCAGCCAGGTGGACTGGCTTTCTGGCACTCTCATGCCCCATGTGGGCAGCACAACTGGGGGGAGTTAAATGTGAGATGTCCTTCTCAATGTGAGGCAGTTGAGAGGTATGGTAGACAAGAGTGTAGGCATAATAATAAAATAAGGAACCAACTAGCTGAGCTTTAAGGAAAATGCTATTTTTAGCAGCCATGGACAGAGATTTTGAGAATGGGGAGGAGACCATGGAAAGAAAGTTCTGTATCTAAGTGACTGTAATTGGAACGTGCCTCTGAAGCCCTTGTGTGTAAGCTCAAACTGTTAGTGTAAGACAAGCAAGGAAAATTTATTTATTTAAAATATATTGCCAGGTAGTCTACCTAGTCCCACGTAGTAGTATTTTTGCTCTTATTGTGTTATTTTGTATTTTATTTATATCAGTGGCTCAGTAGGTAGCACGCATACTTCTGGAGCGGGAAGATCGGAAGGTTGCAGGTTCTAGCCCCACACCAGGTACTTGGTGTAATAACCATATAAATTACACTAGTGCAGTTGGGAGTGCGGTATGAAGGGGGTGCTGCACTGATGAGGTGCCATCCTTAGGATGAGATTTTAAGCCGAGGTCCCTGCTGGCTTCTGCCCATTTCTGGTCACTGTCCAGGTGGCACATAAAGATCCCATGGCACTTATCAGTGAAGAGTAGGAGAGGTTCTGTGATGTCATGGTCAACACCCCCCCCCATCAATAAAACAGCTCCATGTAGCCCCCCCCAAAGGATGCACCTGGAAACAAGCAATCACAGCTTTGTGTGCCTTCCATGATCAAACATGCATTTAAATACATTTTATTCTTACTTTTAATAGCATGAAGCCCAATCAGGAAAAAAAGTTCCAGTGTCTTAAAGCATTGTCAAAAAATACCCTGTCTATCAGCTGCAAACCCATAATCTTGTTCCTCACTTTATGCTAAAAGGGGTGTGGAGCCATAATTGACTCCTTGCATTTATATTTAAGGGGCGTCAATTTTTTGCCCAAGAACAAGGATAGGTGGTATTTTTAAAAAAGTGCAGACAAGCATGGGTACCACTTTTTATAGAGTGCACCACCACCAAGGTGCAGCCGCTGCCCTGCCATTCCCCGATCACAGAAAATCCCCTCCGGTTGCTGCAGATCCCTCCTGCAGCAGTGAGTGAGGTATAATGTATGGTGTCTTGCTCCCCCTCCCCAGGGCCCCTGGTGTTCTGCTGCAGAATTTTCTGATTTCTTCGGCAGGGCTCCTTGACTTCTGCGGCAGCATTTTCTGATTTCTACGGCATGATTTATTCATTTTTCGGGCAGAATGCAGTCCTGTCATTGGCTAAATATGATGTGATGTCATCGATGACATCATATGCTGAGCATAGAGGAGGGGGCTTCAGGATAAACGAGATGGGAAAGAAAGCCTGACACCATGGAAAAACAGTATATTTATATGAAAATTCACCAAAAACAATGAATTCTGCGGCACTATATATATTCTGCGGCATGATACAAATTCTGTGGCAAATTCCGCAACCGCAGAACCACAGAATTCCAGGGGCTTTGCCCTTCCCCCTTTTTCTTCTTAACTTAAGCACTGATATGCTGATTCTGGGGAAAGAACTAGACTGTGGTGGACTTTTAAGCTATGCTGCTCTTTGTCTGCCAGTTCGAGCCTTTAGTCTGGCCTGATTTCTTTGCCGCTGCTGTTTGTTTGCTAGTCCTGCTAAGTTTAAACTTCTTGCTGCAATTTGTCCGTCAGTGATACTATTTTTGAACTCTGTGGGGCAGCCATATTCAGGCAGACCTTCTGGACACTGAGGTGCTGCCCTATCTGCATGCATCTCTCTGGACTGCGGGATGAGGTAGCCAGACTCAGAGCGGAAGTAAACTGGGTCAGGAGTACCATCACCCCTATCCAGGGACCACCCAGTCCAATGCAGCTGCCTCAAAGGATGCCGAGAACGAGGAGCACTTGGATGACAGTGGGCTCAAGGAGGGTTAGAGCAGTCAGGCAGAGGCACATCCCAGATCCTATTCCACTCAAGAACTCATATGCCACTCTGGCAAACGAGGACAACCAAATAGAGGTACCCAGAGAAGTGGAAGGAAAGGATGTGGAGGTTAGCCAAGGAGGTGACCTCAGCGGGGAAAGCAGTGGACCCCAGAGGAGAAGGAAGCGAATCCTGGTGGGGGACTCCATCGTAAGAGGGATCCAGCTAGGAACACAGGAGGGGGAGGACAGGGAGGTGAGGTGCCTACCAGGTGCCACAGTATGGAGGGATGGAAGGAAGATCCTGGGGATCACTGGGAAGGCAAGACGGGAGGGTGAGCTGGATGTCATTATCCACCTAGGTACTAATGACCTGGCAAATGGGGAGCCAAAGGAAGTTCAGGAAGAGTTTAGGAAACTGGGGAGGGGTCTCAAGCAAGTAGCTACTTCTGCCACTTTCTCATAAGTACTACCTGTGAGAGGCAAGGGAGAGCATAGGAGTGCATGCACCAGGAACTTTAACTCATGGTTGAAGAACTGGTGCAGTGAGGAAGGGTTTGGATTCATTGGTGACTGGGGACCCACCTGGAGGGATGGAGGTTTGTTCAAGCCTGACGGCCTGCATCCATCCTGGAGGGGAATCCAAGCACTCAATGATAAGTTTAAATGCTACATTGACAAGCATTTAAACTAGCAAAGGGGGGTGGCAGGCCAGCAAGGAGGGTACCTACTTGCTCACCCCCCACAGCTAGCAGTGGAACCAGTGAACCAGAGGAGTGGCTATCTCTGCAAAGCAGTGTGCAAAAGATGGAGATTAGTGCCCAAGAGGTGGATAAGCAGAAAAGGGGCAAAATTCAGCAGAAGGGCAGATAGCAAGGAGAACCAGGGATAAATGACAACCAAGGAAGGGGCTGGAGTAGAACAGTGAAGCAGTCTAGCGAGGTCAAATCATGGAAAGCCATGTGTGAAAATGCCAGGAGCCTTAGCAACAAGATGGAAGATCTGGAGGCTGTCATGGTACAGTCAGACCTGGACATTGTGGCCATCACTGAAACCTGGTGTAATGATAACCATGACTGGGAGATGGCCATACCTGGCTACAACATATTCAGAAGAGATGGAGCAGGCAGGAAGGGAGGAGGAGTGGCACTGTATGTGAAAAATGACATAAGGGCCACAGAGATCCAGGAGGAACAAATTGGGGGAGAGATACTGTGGGTTAAGCTGGAAAGGAAAATGGGGACAGCCATCTGCACAGGTGTGGTCTATAGACCACCAGCCCAGGAGGAAGAAACAGATAGGGAGCTGATGCTAGCCATCCAAAGGATGGCAGACAAGGGTGAGGTAGTACTGGTTGGAGACTTCAATATTCCAGATGTGGACTGGAGCATCCGAGCAGCAGCATCAGCTAGGAGCAGATTTATCCTGACTCCTTCAGGGTGCCTTTCTCAAGCAACTGGTCATGGAACCAACTCTGCAGAAGGCAATACTGGACCTTGTGCTCACAAACAGGGACAGTGTGATGGGGTAACAGTGGGGAGCACCTGGGTAACAGTGACCACCAGTCATTGTGGTTTGAAATCACAGAAAGAGCAGAACCAAACCACACAAAACACGTATCCTGGATTTTAGGGGGCAGACTTTGGGAAAATGGGGAGATACTTGAAAGAGGCATTAAGGGGAATGGGACAGGAATCAGGGGTTGAGGAACAGTGGGCAGTATTTAAAATGGGGATTACAAGAACAACAGAATTATGCATTAAGCAGGTTAGCAAGAGGAAAAGAGACCATTATGGTTTTCCAAAGAGGTAGCAAAGAAAGTGAAAGCCAAAAAGATTGCATTCAGGCAATACAAAAAGACACAGGCAGAAGGGGATAGGGAGAAGTACCAGGAGAAGCAAAGGGAGGCAGGGAGGTCAGTAAGGGAAGCCAAAGCTCAGACAGAAGAACACATTGCAAAATCAGTGGGTAGAGGGGACAAAACCTTTACAGGTACATAAGTGAAAAGAAAGACAAAGGGAGGATAGTGAGACTGAAGGGGGAGGATGGGAGCCACGTGGAGGATGACAACAGTAAAGCTGACATATTGAACAGGTATTTCTGCTCAGTCTTTACTGAGGAAGAGGGGGGTAATGGGTCTGAAGGGAGTACAAGGGGTGAGAATGGTGCAGAAATGGACACAAGTCCCTTTACATGCGAAAGGGTCCTGAAGGAACTGGAAGCAATAAGAGTTGATAAAGCAATGGGGCCAGACGGGGTGCACCCCAGGGTCCTTAAAGAACTAAGAGAGGTGGTGGCTGAACCTCTGGCTATCCTGTTTAGCCGATCACTGGAAACAGGGGAGGTACCCAAAGACTGGAGAACAGCAGATGTAGTCCCCTTATACAAAAGTGGGAACAAAGAGGAAGCAGGGAACTACAGACCAGTCAGCCTCACCTCGGTAGTGGGGAAGATCATGGAAGCACTACTGAAGGAGAGATTGGTGGAACATCTGGTTGTCAGTGGACTACAGGACCCAAGGCAGCATGGTTTCACCAGGGGAGGTCATGGTCAGACCAACCTCATTGAATTTTTGACTGGGTGACTAGGGAGGCGGATCAGGGAGGGCAGTGGACATGGCCTATCTGGACTTCAGCAAGGCCTTTGACACTGTGCCACATAGAAGACTATTTCACAAACTGGGGAATATGGGTGTGGCAGGACAGTAGTGTGGTGGTAGGTAACTGGCTGGGTGGCAGGACACAGAGGGTGGTGGTAAATGGTTGTCACTCCACAGAGGGAAGAGTGACCAGTGGAGTACCACAGGGATCAGTGCTGGGACCAGTCCTATTCAACATCTTCATCAGTGACATTGCGCAGGATCTAGAAGGCAGAATTTCACTGTTCGCTGATGACACAAAGCTCTGTAACAGAGTAGACACACCAGAGGGTGTAGACAGAATGAGAAGCGACCTGCAGAAACTTGAAGAATGGTCAAGGGTTTGGCAGTTGAAATTCAATGCAAAGAAGTGCAAGATAATGCATATGGGGCACAAAAACCCTGGCACAATATATCAGTTGGGGGTGAGGATATAGCATGCACCAAGCAGGAAAGAGATCTTGGGGTTGTCATCTCTGATGACCTCAAGGTAGGTAAACAGTGTGACAAGGCAGCAGGTAAAGCAAATAGGATGCTGGAATGTATAGGCAGGGGCGTCACCAGCAGGAAAAGGGAGGTCATAATTCCACTATACAAGACACTAGTGGGGCCCCACCTGGAGTACAGTGTACAGTTCTGGAGACCATACCTACGTAAGGACATAGACAGGGTAGAGGAGGTTCAGAGCAGGGCAACAAAGATGGTGCATGGATTGCATCACAAGTCCTATGAAGACAGGTTGAAGGAACTGAACATGTACTCCCTGGAGGAGAGGAGGGAGAGAGGGGATATGATAGAGACATACAAGTATCTTACAGGAGGAACAGGGTGCAGGAAAACACTATTTTTAAGTGAAAAGATGTTCCAGGACTGGAGGGCATGGGATGAAGTTGGAGGAGGATGATTCAGAGGAAACATGAGAAAGAATTTCTTCACAGAACGGGTGATGGACAAGTGGAACACCCTGCCAGAGGAAGTGGTGGGGGCTGAAACAATCATGGAATTTAAGAATGCATGGGATAGACATAAAGGAATTCTAGAGGTCAGGGGTAAGGGGCAACAGACTTCTAGGAAAACAAACTGAACTTACAAGCTCAAATGGGCAGACTGGGTGGGCCATAGGCCCTTATCTGCCGACACTGTCTATGTATCTATGTATCTATGACTGCTGTTGAACCAGGGTTAGTGCTCAATGCTGCCTGCATTACTGGTGGGTGTGGTCTAGAGTCTCAAACTCACTTTACTTTCTTTGTGGTAGAAGGTTTCTGTCGCAGTGAACAAGAAAAACTGAGCGCACACTGGTTAGTAAAAATCTGAGCTTTGCAGCATATTTGCTCTCAAATGGGGGAGCACGTAATTAAAATATACCACAACATTCATTTCTAGAAACTTTTTTTCTAAAGATTGGAATTGCAGATTTTTTTCATTAAGTGAAATGGGGGAGCAACTTGTATGGTCCCACTGTTCCAGCCAGCCCAGTTGGTCCATTTTTTTACCATTTTGATACCCCTGTTCTGGAGTTGGTGAAGATTTCATCAAGGGTGAGGGTGTGGGTGAAATCTGGACCACCAGACTCAGACAGGACCTTTTGCCATTTTGGTCAGGTCTGAGTCTGGCAGTCCAGATTTATCACGTACCATCACCCTAGATAAAATCTGGATGTTAAAAACCAGTCTGACTGGTCTGGCCACAACAGTGGGACCATGCAAGATGTTCCCAGTCCAGCTGATCTGACAGGACAAGCCAGTCCATTTTTTACCTTTTCGGGTCCTGTCCTGTCCAGCAGTCTGTATTTCACCCATGCCCATGTTTTGGCCAGTTGTTAGGTCATACTGGGCAGTTCCCCTTTCCTGGGGACAGTTTCTAGCGATGTGGCCCATTTGGTTGCAGCAGTAACAGCGGTACTGGCTATGGTCACCCCTCCCTCGTTCTCCCTGGGGACCTCTTCTTCCTTTCACACCCTGGGGGCCTCCTCTTCCTTGCCCCTTCCACTTCTTTGATTACTCCAATGTCCTCTCCTGCCCCAATTTCCTTCATAATACCTCAGCTGCGCCTTTGCCAGTTTCTCTTGATATTTTTCTTCATTTGCCCTCTGTTGCCTCTCAGAGTGCGTGGCATATGGCAAGATTTCTGCTAATGTCTTTGTTTCCCATCCAATACAAACAGTAGTGACTCCCTTTTGTGTCTCAGGTAAAAGTCCATTGCAGAAGACATACCCCAGCAGATTTCCATATGCTGGATCACCCTGCTTTATCCCCAAGTACTGATTGAATATAGTCTCCAACCTTTCTTTGTATTCCTCTACTGTCTCGCCTGTTTTTTGTTTTGTGGTGTGGATGCGGGGCCAATCAGTGGTCTTTCTGAATTTTAAACGGACTGCCATCCAGACTGCCTGTAACTGCTCTCCACATTGGTCTCGCTTCTTATCTATGTCCCAGTTTCCCTTACATTCATTCCACCGGAACTTCAGGGTTCGTCGGAAACATTCGGTCATCTCACGGGTGGACAAATCATACATCTTAAACAGGGCTTGCATCTCTTCTATGTATGCATCTACATCCTTTCTTGGGTCGGGGATGAGCTTTACTGCATCCGTCACTTCGTCGGGGCTCCAGGGTCTTTCTACTCCTATCCTATCAGTCGTGGGGTCATTAGGAGTGGGGTTAGGGTTAGGATAATATACTGGTGGCATTTGGGTTGTTGGTTTTTGGTCCTCCCTCCTATCTGTTGATCTAGTCACCACGGGACTTCTTGGGGGGAGGTGGAAATTGGATTGCCTACTAGGTGGTTCTACTTCCCTGCTAGTCATATCAGGCTCCGCTCGCGCCACTGCTTCCACCACATCTTCAAATTCGTTCTGAACCTGCGGCCCCCCCACTTCAGCTCCTCCCAACGGTGGAACAGAGGGTGGGGGAGCTGGTACCGGGGGTGGCGTATCATGCCTTTCCGGCTTTCTTTCCCTTTCCTCCTCCTCTGTTTCTTGTTTAACTATTATGCCCTTCACTGACTTTCGTACCTACGTTCTGCTTCTCTTTCCCACCTATTGAACTTTGTCCAATCTATTGCTACTTTCCTTTGTTTGCTTTCTACCACCTCCAGGATACTTCTTGCTTCCCGTAGAACATCTAGGCTAAATGTTCCTGCTAGGGGAAATAATCCATCTGTTCTCAGGTTCCATTCCGGGACCTCACTAATTGAGTTGTTCCCATATTTATCAGCCATACGTTGTACTGGTCCACGCAGGGGATCAGGCAACTTTCCCTTGCTTTGTTTCGCCCCCATGTCACTGTCCTGTGTTTATTTTATATATTACGCCTTCTTTTCCTTTTTTTTTTCTTCAGAGTTGTTTAGCCAGGTATAGCACACTAAGCTGAGAATTTTTACCTGGGAGCACATGGAGGTTAAGTGACTTGCTCAGGGTCACACAGTATGCAAAGTGGAGGCTGTGGGGATTCAAGCCCTGCAGCTCAGAGCCTTAGACCACTGTGCCATACTGCCTCCACTTTACACTCTATGCTTAGCTCTGTTCCCGGGTTAGCATCACAGTTAAAACTCAACCCCCCCCCCCCTTTTTTTTTAAGTTACTTTTGTCCCAACAGTTCAGGTCCTGGACTACTTTTGCTGCAAAAGCTCAAACCTATGTTTTGGTTACTTTGCCCTGGCAACTCAAGCCTTTTGACCACTTTTACTAAAAGGACTCAAACTTGTCTGAGGTTACTTTTGTTTTAACAGCCTAAATCTCTAGAGTTTTACACCACTGTTTTACCACTTTACTTTCATGTTACTTTAAACTACTTTACTTAGTTTGGAGTCAACACAAGAACTTTCTTACTTTTTTTGTCGATCTGCGCCGTCCTGGTTGGTGCGTCCTCGCCCGAACAGCCCAAAGCGGGTCCTTGCCTCGTCTTTATGAGGTGGTCTCCCTGCAATGTCCCCTGGACATCTGCCGGTGTACTTCAGGTCTTATTCCAGGAAGACTCCACCAAACAGAGCCGTGCAGATCCTGCCGACTACGCCAAAACTGTCGTGGAAATTTTCTACTTGTCATACAAAGACAAAGAAACAGTCTTGTGCTGAGTTCAAACCATTTTATTTACGTATGCATACGGAGAGCCAAGTTTCCAAGTTATTGTTGCATAGCTCCAGATTACAATAGTAAGCCTTTTTCTTTTACACATTGCCTGGTTACATAACAGGGTGGTGGCCTAAGCTTATTGGGTAACAAACATCATACTGTACTGCGATTACTTACTGATCGGTTATGCTAATACTTTAAAAAAACTAAGTTTCACTACATCATTTACAAGAAATGTCTCCGTAACTTCGGGGAGATGCTTGCCTTAAATTTCACTTTTTCAACCATTTTACCTTTCTAAGGTTCACCTTTGTGTTGTGGTGCTTGTGGTGCTTTTCAGCACTGCTGAAACAGTCTTACTATACAGAATTTTCTTCCTCCACAGCCTCAAGTTGGTGAGTGCCATGACTTCATTTTCATTCCTTTCAGTGCACTGTCATCTGAGCACCACCGACCATGGTCGCAGCCCCTTTATGCTATTTCTGTTTGGAGAGGTACAGTCTACTAACTTTTCTAAATTTATTTTCCCTTCTCCTCATGGCAGTTTGTTAGTCCCTTAGTGTCCTGCAAACTGCAGTTAGCTCCCTGTTCTCACACATTTGGGCTATTTATCAAGTTAAGTTTGGAGGCAGTATAGCAAAATGGTTAAGGGCACTGAGCTGGGGACCTGGGTTTGAATCTCATTAGCTCTCACTTGCATACTGTGTAACCCTGAGCAAGTCACTTAACTTCCTTGTGCTCCCAGGTCACAACCGGAAACAAGCTTTGGCTTAGTGTAACTTTCCTGGTTAAATAATTTCCCCCTTAACAGGGCCCTTCCCAAAAATAAAAAGGGGCATAGATCTGTGGATGGTAGACATGAATAAACCAATTTAATATTATTTTATTCTGTACACTAATATGATTTATATTCCTATACTTTTCATTTTCTTGTCATTTGGGCCCGGCTGCAGTTTATGAGGGACTAAAATATGGCGTCGACATTCTTGGGCATAGTGCATCATCACTGACGAGACTACATATTGGTATAGGTATTTGGAATAGTGGTATACAATACATATTTGGAACAATGTCACGGCACTGCAGGTGGGGTGGGGTAAGAGGTGTGGGGCCAGAGCCCCCCCGATAAAAACAACGGAAAATCAAATGGAAAGGGCGACAGTAGAGAGCACCATAAAAAATGGAAAGTGCAACAAATGCCAAAATACCAACAGTGGTGAGTAAGTTGTCATGGAAGTGAAACTGATGAATAAATAAATATGGGGGGTGCGGGGGGGAAGCCCCCGATGACAAAAATAAAAAGAAGAAGGGGAGTGCAGGAGGATAAGATGCCATTTGGGTTGCTACTGTAACCCCCCTACAAATGGGGGTTCCCGAAAAGCCTTCCTTGAGCTTGCCTAAATGCTCACTGCCAGGCTGGTGTCCTGCATTTTATCAGTTTAAATGTGATTGCCAGAGAGTGCCTGTATAGCACTGTCTCTTTAAGAGCTGCCTGGATTGCAGTCATAAGTAATCTGAGAGGGGAGCTCTATTGAAAGATGTAACTATTTGCTGAAAATCATTTAGAGTGATAATGATAAAGTAGTTGTCTAACCTGCCTTGTTTGCAGCAAGGACTGTCTGGTTTATCCCCACCATTTGGCCCGGGACTACGAATTGGACCAATCAGTTCTGGTGGGACCTAAAATGGAGCTGGACTACAGGAGCTGTCTGGAGTCAAAATCTGTAGGAATTGTAGTTTTGGGCTTTTGGTGTCTTCTTGCACCGGAAGGAGGAGCCTTTGTTGTGACTGACAGACAGATCAGCCAACCGAACCTTTTGGATTTTGGGGGATTTCCCAGACTGCTTGCAATTTTCAGTTAGTTCTGGGCTGAGAAGTGAAGAAGTAAGAGCTCAAGTGATTTGGGCAAGAGTTCTGTGTAGTTTTGTATGGGAGAACTGTGAAAGGCCTGAGTTGTGGCCTGCATGTCTGCCTGCTGCCCCTGAGAGGGAGAGAAGAGAATTACTTCTGACTAAATCCAAGTTTGTGAGAATGAAGTAAGCCACTGATTTTTCACCAGGTTCATACCTGAAGAAGACCAAAGATTTTGCTGAATGTGATTGGCCTGTCAGGATTTCCAGCTGCTTTTGAATCCCCAGTTTGTGCAGAGACTTTGCGATCATGACTGGAGAGCAGTTTGCCTGGTACAGTAGAATTTCCTTACATATAAATGTGCTGTGAGTAGTTAGTGGGTTGTGATTTGGTTCCCCACTGTGTGAACTGTGTTCTGCTTGCTGGAAGCTGTATCCAGCCCAAAACGGATTGTATCCCAATTTGTCTCCATTTGGCCTAGGCCTTGCCACACTGGCCCAGCCAGACTACCTGCTGCACAGAGAAAGCCATCGACGAGAGACCTGCCTGGGGATCAGCCCCCTGCTCCATGTTTGAACAGGAATGACGCCTCGGTGATTCGTGTGGGCCCTGCTTCTCCTGGCACTCCAGATTAACCACCTGCTGTCTCAATGTTCATCCAGCCTGTGTCCAGTCTTGGGTATCGTGAGTAATCATCTGGGTAGCTCCCTGCAACAACAGCCTAATCTAAAAATGTGCCATCTGATTGTCTTGTTGTTTTCTTTTCACGAACTGAGCCCTCCGGCTCTGGAATACAAATAGTGTGTGTTGTGCATGTTGTTTTCTTCTATCACAGGGCCCCAACCAGCTGCAACATCCCTGGCTAGCCCACCATTCTCCATCTGGCTACCTAAAGTGTGTGACTGTTTATGGACCCTGAAGTGCATGCATAACTGCTTGATTGATACAGCCTTTAAGCAAATTAACCTGATTAAGCCCCTCCCTTGTGCAAGTCCCTTAAATAAATCAGATGTAACTCTTTTTTGCATTTACCCTGACTGTGGTTCCAGTTTGTGCAAGAGTACTGTATTGCTGTTATTTGCTGTGTATAACCTTGTTTCACAGGGGTTCCCCAGGCCAGGCCAGAGGAAAGCCCTGGTGGTAAGTGAAAACAGTGTGGGTACTTGTGTGGTGTATCAGGGGTATTGTGAAAGTGATTATGTGTATTGTTCCAGCCACTAGTAAGGAAAGAGGGGGGGCTTACAGTGCCCCAGAGGCCTGTGCCCAGGTTAGCTTGACCACTACCAACCCTGACCTCCAGGTGGAGGCACCCGTTTCAGAACTCAGGCCCCTTAACCTGCTACTAGCCAAGCAGGCGGGGTAGTAGCCCTTGGGATAGCGCCACCTAGGGGTTACACTATGATACAGCGTGATTATGTGTGAGGACACTCATTGATGGCTGAGATCTCATTGTGGTATGAGATTACATGTACGAGATGTCAGCTGCCATATTCCCCATCCCTCATAAACTGCAGCTGCTCCATAAACTGTAGTGTTGCTACGTACAGTATCTCTGCTTTCAACTTGTTCATATCATTGTCAGTTTTGTGTTTACTGTTTGCCAAATTGTATTCTCCCAGGTCATGCCTGAAAATAGACAATTTCTTGCCCAGGTTACTTATCTGACTAAACAAAACAAATTCTAGCCAGAACCAGTATGGCTGCGGCGAGCTTGTAGGAGCGCTGTGGAATGAGTGCTGCCGAATGCCATTTCCAAGATAGCAGCACCGACGGAACTATGCATGCGTGGCACTCACACATGCTTAGTCCTGTTGTATGGCAAAATGCCATTCCCCAAATGGCGGCACCAACAGAACTGCGCATGCATGACACACGTGCATGCGCAGTTGTGTTCCGGAATGTGGAAGTGGCAGAAGAGAGAAAGGAAAATTACGTACCTACCGTAATTCTTGATCGTCTCTTGTATCTTCACCATTCATTACTTCCTGGGTGTAAGCGGAGGCGCACCCGCCACGGGAGCTTTTTTTTTTAAAGTTTGCCTAATGGCCCGCCTGAGAGCGACGGGCCATGCGTGAGGGGCGTCATATGATCGACCTCCTCCAACTCTGCTCTCAGGAGCCGGAGAGGCAAAAGTGAAAGCAGAAAATATAGATAGCGAGGCAAGATAGCCGAGGGATAGCAAAGCAAGGAAGAATGAACTGAAAAAGGAATAAGCCGATGGAGGAAGGACAGAGGAGATAAGAACATCCCTAGCCTAGGGAGTGCAGGGCCTCCTTACCTGGGCGACTCTAGGAGGAGAGATGAGTAGGGAAATGAGAAAATAGAAGAAGAAGAAGAAGAAGAGAGAGATGGGATGTTGAAGGGACCAGAATGCCCAACGAGCATAGTTAGCTTGTAGCTGAAGGCTCGACTAAAGGGGAAGCAAGAATCCCCGGAGATAGAGCTGAAGAGAAGGTTCACCGAACCCGCTAGACAGACTCAGGAGGGCATAGTCCTAATCTTCAACATGCCATTGTTCTTGACACCCACCTCGGGCTCCTGGCCGCGGAAGGCCTTTAACTGGAGGACAGTCGAGGAGGGAAGAATAAAACCCCAGCAGCATGAGAGCGCTGCTCAGGGGTTTAGAAATGGAAAATGTAAGCCTTTCAGGCGTTTCAAGATAGAAACGGGACTCAGACTGACTGGCTAAGGCCGGCCAAGGCTTAGGCTGGCTAAGATTGGATATGGTCAGCAGAGCTCTACTGTAAAATTGTCCAGAGGACACTTAAAGGAAGAAACCACTAGCAAAACAGCGAGAAGGATAGCCTACCTTCTCATTTGCCTTCTTGTTTGATTTCTCTTTTTTTTTTTTTTACAGATAAAAAATTTTTTTCTTTTTAACTAGATGCATGACCCAGATACCAAGATGCCTATAGCAGTCGGAGAGAGTTCCCTCAGCATTTTTTTTTTTTTTTTAAAGAGAAAGGAACAGACGATTGTTCTTCTGCTCTGCAAGGCAAGAATAGAGGGGGGAATTAGATTTCAGGGCAACTATCTGAACACGGGATTGCAGGATCAAAACTGAATAGCCTGAGCCAGGCCAAAAAAACCCAGAGGTATCTTGCCATAGGAATAGCAAGAGATAGTTGTGTAGTCTGATCGCCAATGCAATCCGCGAGATGGCCCATGAATCTTAGAGTAAGTAATTTTTCTGGATTTTAGAACCCCCCCCTCAAAGAAAGATCTTTTTTTTTTTTTTATACTTTTGTTTTTTTTTTTGTTTTTTTTGGGAAAAAATTAAGCAATTTTCCCTAAATTTTATAAAAATGCAGAGAGAGGAAGGAGACGGGAGGTGCAGAAGCCACAGGAAGAGGCCACTGAGGGGATGGTGGGTGGGTGTAAGTAATGAATGGTGAAGATACAAGAGAAGATCAAGAATTACGGTAGGTACGTAATTTTCCTATCTTCCCTTGTCAATCTTCACCATTCATTACTCCCGGTGAGTAGCTAAGCTCCTCTTCCCTGGAGGGGAAGAGGCCAAACCCTGAGGAACAAGACCCCAGCCTTCTGTTGGTGAGAAACAGAAGGAGAAGACCTGGCTTATTCAGAAAGCCTAGGTGGGAGAAGAGCTAGGAGGTGCCTCCCGAGGACGAGGAGACGGAGGGAGCCCCTGTAAAAGTCTCCTAGCTCTGGTAGAGAAAAGACGGTCCCGGAAGGCGGAGCGAATCACCCCACGCCGGCCAGGTGACAACCTGAAAGACGGCTGTCATCCCGCTCTGATGTGCAGATCGCTGTCCCCGCAAGCTCGGAAGCCACCCCATTGGCGCCATAAGATGCCCTTGCTTGGTGGTCTTGCCAGCTCCAGGCCTACCGCGAGAGGGCAACGGCTTGTCTGGTTTGTTCCGTATCAGGCATAGATGCCAGCAGCTGGGACATCATCGACCACAGATGCTGGTTGTAGGCAGCGTGGTGAGCCTGATGTGATGCAATACATGCACTCGCACGAGAAGAAGAGAACACTCTTCGCCCCCAACGGTCGAACTGGAGAGAGTCCGAATCCGGTGGGCGGTCGTGCGCCAGGCAACGGCGCCCAGAAGGAGTATCCAGGTATACCAAACCTGAGGACGGGTTGGGAAGGGAACCTAGAGACTCAGAGGGGGCACAATACCTACGCTGGCAGTCCGCCGGGGCTGGGGAAGAAGCGGCAGGGACTGCCATGACCGATAGACACCTCCTGGAAGGGATAGGCCAGGAAGGTACCACCAGATGCTGGGCACTGAATTCACCAGGAATTCACGCTGCCTCCCATTCGGTATTGTCTCTTCGAACGTAGGAAACTGGAGGTCCCTCACCATCCTCGAGGAAACGCTGATATTCTGTGAAATCAGCATCGGAGGACAGATGAGTAGTTCTCTCCTCGGAGGAGGGAGACGAGGATGATGGGGAACTGAATGCCCAGAGGATTCTCGTGCAGTGGGAGAGTCGAAAGACCCGCCATGCATGTATCTAACATATGAGGGAAGGCACGAGAACCTTTGAACTGCTCCCAGGATAACGGACCCAGAGGACCGACATGGCCTGGGAGCGGGGTAGGAAGGCAGAGAGATGGAGAGGGGCACCGCGGAGGCAACTGTTCGCGAGGGCTCTGAATCCGGGAAAGGAGCCCTGGAAAGAGGGATCCCGGAAATCAGACCAGGCCGCAGAACGGAACTCTGGGGAAGCGGAGCCTGGAGAGCCCTGGGGAGAACCTCCCTGACGACGCCAGGACTGCATGGATCCAGAAGGGCAGTCCGCACAAACGCGCCGAGGACACCCTAGAACCCTGAGGGAGGGGCGAGGCCCTGCACTTGCCCTGGCCACCCCCGAGGTGGCCAAAGAAGACCGAGCAGCAGACCCCTACCCTCAACCTCGGACTCTGAGAGGCTCCTCCTCGACCACAGCGCCCCTGTCCCTAGAGGGGCAACAGCACCCCAGAAGTAGCTGTCACGGCCTCGAGAGAGGGAGAGCCCCTGCGTCACCCCACGCCTGCCCCCCGGGCTCCCGGCCACCCCCAGCCGGGGAAACCCTCAGGAGACGACGGGAAGGGGGACAGAGGAGGGCCTGCTGCACCGCTTGGCACCTCTAGCCACCGGGGACCCAGACTCAAGAGTGGGGTGCCAGGATGGGTCCACGCTTGAATCATCGCCTCCGGGAGGACGAGACCAGCAGGACCTCAATGCTGGCCACCCCAGGGGTCCTCGAGGCTACGGGGCCGCTCATGCCCCGGGACCAAGGGAGGCGCCGCTGCCTCCTCACGCCAGTAGCAGCCAGGCTAAGCTCACACCCCAACGGTGCTGGCAAGCGCTGGCACCGCCTGGAGGAAGGACAAGACCCACGGCGCCGGCGCTGCCAGAAGGCGCAGGCGGTATCGCTGACGGGCGCCGCTTCGTCCATCGGGCGCCGCGAACGCACCGAGGCCCAAAGCGGCATCATTAACGGGCGCTTTCGATCACCGCACCGCAACGGTGCCGATCCAAAGCGGCGCTGTTACCGGCGCTGTCTCGATCACCGGCACTGCGAACGGCGCGACTCAAGATACAGCGCTGGAAACGGTGCCGCATTGATCACCGCACCGCGAACGGGCGCCGATCCAAACGCACCGAAGGCAGCGCCGAGGTCCACCTGGCCAGGCCCAAAAGTCGAGGGCTCGCGCACGGGGGAGCCTGCACTCAAGAGGTGACTGCCGAGGCGGTGTCAGCGCTATGCCCCGGGAGGGACTCACGACGCCCCGACATCGCAGAAGGGCCTCCTCGGCAAGAAAAGACGAGAGACCCTCCTCCTCAGATCAGAGTAGGCCCGGAGGGGACCCGGGAAAGGCCAAGAGACCTTACCTGAGAATCCCTTGAGCGACGCCCGCCTCAAGGTCGGTGGGGCTTTGCCGCGGTTGAACGCGCGGACTTCGAGGACACACGGCGGCATGGAGAAACAGGCGTCGCATCTAATCCATGTCATGGTTGGGTCCCAGGCAACGGAGGCAAACGCTGCGCCGGTCCGAGACGGGAAATGCCGCCACAGGAGCACTGGACGCGATAGGGCGCCGTCTGCTTCGAAATGCCGCTCCAGAACCGACATAACGCTAAACAAACAAGGTCAAAATACAGAAAGAAAACACCCGCCAGACAAAAAAAGAAAAAAGGAACAGTCTGTAGCAGGCATGGCCGAAAAGTAGAAAATCGGAGTCGGGTCTACTGCGCAGTTGAATTGACGCCCACGCGAAACAGGTGCTGCCTTGACAGCGGGAGAAACAGAACTGAGTTGGAGGAGGAGTCGGTATGCCATTAATGCCGCCTCGCAGATGACGATGACGCCGCTTCTCGAGGGCAGGGCCGTTAGGCAAACTTTAAAAAAAAAAAGAAAAAGCTTCCGTGGCGGGTGCGCGCCTCCGGCTTACACCCAGGAAGTAATGAATGGTGAAGATTGACAAGGGAAGATGAAATAGTGTGGCCATGGCTGTATTGTGCGCGGCCATGGTGGACTGTTTCCAACTGTTTTGGAGTTTCAGAAGGATCATTCCAAGACTCCAAAACGGAAGCGTTCCGTGGTCGCTTGTTTTCTGAGCCATAGCAAAATGGCTGCAGGCTCCGCCCACGCAGCCACAAAAAAATAAAAGCGAAATACATAAATAAAAATTGATTCATGACCCCATCAGTTGAAGGTTCGTAGCTAGCCTGATAGGTAACCATAATCTAGGAATCTTAGCAGTGGTTTTCTATATTTTGTATTAGGTGTAACATTTAAACTCAGGCAATGTTTGAATAAATGTTTGGAAACAATGTTTCTGTTCTTTTAAGGAAGATAGAACAGTAGATGATTTATGAACCCATCATTTGCACATTTGGAGATAGCTAATCTGATATTTGTGTAATACTTTGTAATATTTATTGATCTAGTCATGTTCTTTTTTGTTATTTTCACAAGAAACAAAAGGGAATGTTTTGTATACACAGAGGTAGAATGGGAATGTTAAGGAATTATACTGTATTTGAACCCCTCGTATATATTAGATGCAGGGAGTATATGAGACTTGAAAAAGTGAGGGCTGCCAAACCCAGACCAGACCAACACTGTTAAACTGGACTAACTGGTTCAACTGGACCAACCAGACTAGGTGCAGCTTGCCCCATCTGCCTGTTCTGGCCAGACCAGTCAGTCTGGTTTTTAATATTTTGGTCTGTGTGTTCTGGCTGGTCCAAATTTCATCTAGGTGAGGTTATGGGTGAAAACTGGACTCGGACTGGACCTTTTTACCATTTTGGCCCTGTCCAAGTCTGGCAGTCCAGATTTCATCCATACCCTCCCCTACATGAAATTCAGACCAGCAGGAATGGATGGGCCAAAACATTAAAAGCAGGACCAACAGGTCAGCCAAAACAACTGGACCACACAAGTTGTGATCAGTCCAATTGGTCTGGGCAGACTAACTAATCCAGGTTTTCCCATTTTGATCCTGTCTGGGTCCAGCAGTCCAGATTTTATCCATATCTGGAGTGTATCTTGTATTGTTCTGCTGCTTCACATATAAAAAAATGTAGGCTATGCTGTTTTTTTTTATTGCGTTCCCTATCATATTTGCTGTATGGAAAATATCTTTAAATTACTTACCAGGACATTTAATTGCGTACTCGGAAGTTTTTTATTATTTCATATTGAAACTATCACATGAATTGAATATCTCCAGATGGGAACTGTAACATTTTGTAGCTATGTATTACTTTTTCCTATTATGTTACTTTTTCATTGTATGATAGCTGCCCACCTTAAAAGAAATTAATACAAATTAAAAAAGTCAAACAGGCTGCCTAAACTGTTTAACATGCTACTTTTTCACAGTTCATCTCCTGCCTGAGTTGGTTATTTTTTTACTTGCTCTGTTTCTGATGAAGATATTATTTTGTTGTTCTGTGGTTCTAAATGGAACCTTTGTTTCTTCTTTATATAGAGGATAATGGCTGGGGATCAGGTGATAACCACACTGTAATCACCTCGAGTGGTTGCTAGGGCAACATGGTAAACCTCGAGAGTGCAGCTCGAGAGGTTTACTGTAGCCCTAGCAACCACGAGAGGTGATTTCAGAGTGGTTGTCACCCAGTCGCCAGCCATCATCTTTTATAGTGTATGGTCAAAAAAACACTCTTTGCATTCTATGTGTGAGGATTATGGAACTCTGGTGCATTCTTTTTTGTTATGCCACTCTTTGGAAGTTCCGAAGTGTGGTTAACAACTTTTAAAATTCTAAACAGTGCATAACAAAGCTGTGTAACTGCTGATTATGGTGGTTAATAGGCACTTACCATACATTATATATTTATAATTATTCCAAGCAACTAGGGTTAACTAATGATACCCAGCTGTGATCACTGCTAAACAAGGTTTATTTATCAATAGTTTTCCTTTTTTTTTTTTTGTAATCTGTGTTTATCCCCCACCTTGGCACTGTCACCCGACCAACCACTGCAACGCGAGCTCAGAGGGACCCCCCCCACGGAGCCGTGGCTTACCCCCCAGTTGGGGACACAGTGGGAGTGGGTAGCTGGCCCCTCTAGCCACCTCCCCAGGTCTATACCTTAGATCTCATTGGGGTCCTCACTCCTGAGCCGCTCTACTGGTGGCGAGGGCCTACCAAGCCCTCAGTCGGTGTCGTGCTGGGCTGGGGTATTTCCTTGATGTACACCCTCCCAGAGATGTGACGTGCACATAATGCCCAGGCTGATGCTGGTGTCCATCATGCTCCACCTCCTCTTCTGCTGCTTGGGCATGCTGAACCTCCAGCTGAAGCTGGAGGTTGGTCATGCACTGAGCCAAGGCTCCCCCCACCACCCAGAGATAAGCAGTCCATGGGATGCTCAAGCCTTCTCCCCCACAGTCTGCCCCCCCCAGTCAGCCCTCTGACAACCCAAGCCCATTACTGAACTCAGGTCGCTGACATCACGAGCGGTAGCGCTACCGCTATGCTGGCAGGCCAGCACATCAATAGTTTTTCTAATTCATTGTGGAATTCCTGGACTGCCATTCCCCTGTCACACAACATCCGCCCACTCCTGAAGATCACTGCCACTGCCCTGCCATTACCTGGTTGCACAACACCCACCTGCTTAACACCCCCATGCTGCTGCAGATCCCTCCTGCCACCTTGACATTGTCCAGCTGCACAACACTACCTGCTGCTGCAAATCTTCCCAATTGCCCTGCCATTCCTTGAGAGCTAGATTTGGCATATTAAACAACTACGGCAGACTTAAAACAGATATAAAATGGTATATTTTTTTGTTTTTTTACAGGACCAGAAAATGGACAATCTAAACAGAACTTGTACTGCTGCTAAAACAGTGGTGTGCGTGGGGTCACTGGAGTACGCATGCTCATTTCACAGGCTCTGTGTCTGCTAGGAAGTGGCATACATAGATAGTGTATTTGCTAAAGGTGTCAAAGTTATAATTACATCAGTACTATCGTAATGTTCATGTATATTCTGCCAAAGCAAAAGTGATTCCCATCATAAGTTTGTCATGCTGGGGGAAGTCAATTAAATGTTTTGATAGCTGGGATCAGCACATTTTAATAGGTCAGAACCAGGGAAGGGGACCTCTCGACTACTTTGCCTTGGGGTGTTCTTCAGTGTCCCCATTTGGTGCCCTTCCCTTTTCAAAATCCTTTCTCAGGTCCCCCTTCCCCAGTCTCTTTCTTTCATTTCCCCATCATCTCCCTTAATTGTTTTATTTTGGTTTTTTTTATCTACAGTGTGTCTCTATAGCTGAGGTAAGTGAAAGAACAATGGCTATTTTTTTTAAATGGAAGAACTTTTCTGTCCCATTACCTTTGTACTTAAAGCTCCAAAGAGCTCTGTGACAGCAGAAAATTGTGCCACTGGCTGTGTGTGCAGCCGTGTTTGCCTTATTTGAGAAACACTGCCTTAGATGACTTGTAAAACTAAGAATGTAAAAGTCAAACAGTTGGATTCTTTTAACAAGAAAAGAGAAGGATGAAGAGGGGACATGGAAGAGTTGAAGATACACAGGAATAAAGAGAATGTAATTAACGTAGACTCCAGCCAGCATGTTATTCACTGTTTCTCAAGAACAAGGGGACACAGGCTCAAAATGGAACTGGGGATGGGTACGGTTGAACACAGGGAAGTACTGTAGCATACTGCACCCTGCTTAAAGCTGACTAATCTGTGCTATTCATCTGCTATAACAGGTATCTATTGCAACAAAAAGAAACTGCACTGCATCTGGAATAATGTCCACCATTCAGTAAAAACTACCAGGTACATTTACCATAAGAGTTTCACCCTGCAGCCAATACGAACTATTACAAAATCATTAAAACCTTCACAGTATAAGCCATCTAATGACCCAATGGCAGCATGGCACACTTCCATGCTGGCGACTTGAGTTCGGGAACAAACAAGGGAGCTGGGGATCAGGTGGCCAGGCTGGGAGATAACGCTGCCAATGGTAGCATACTCCAGCCAGGAGGAGGGAGACAGCATTGCTCCAGTGCTGCAGCGGTTTCTGTTAGTGGGTCCGAGAGCTTGCTCTGCTGGTAAGAGCATGCTGTATGCTCTCGAGGCAGACCCATCCACAAACACGTCAGCATGCCTCATGAGATTGTGAGGGAAACTGGAGGAAACATGCTGGCTGATGCAGGGCGAAGGTCAGCCCCTTGCAGGGCACACACCATCTACCAGGCACCCTCCTACACCAGATCCAGATGCTCAGAGGGGTACATCCCGGAATGCCCCATTATAGGGGGCAAGCCACGAGGGATGGAGGTTGGGGTTAAGTACCTGCAGAAGGTGTGTAACAGGGTTGACCTGACCGGGGCAGGCCAGTAAGTAAATAAGATAAACAAGTAATGAAAAAAAAAAATACAGTAGACAAATTTAATTTATTACAGTACACCACTCAGCTTACTTTTTTGTGAAATCTGTGAATTTGGTTTGCTGTGTTTTGTTTATTTATTTATTTAATTAGTATTTCAGAAAAAACCTTTGAGCATGAGCTCTTTTACAAAGGTTCCACGTCAGGGTGGACAATAAGACAATACACATATTCAGTGGTTACAGAGGCCTGATCATTAGGCATTAAAGAGTGATGACATCAGAATTAGACAAATAGAAGTAAAACAGAGCAGTTGTAATAGAATACTAAGCTATTTCTAATTGGTTGCCCTAGGTAGCACACCCCTGGAAACCTCCAAATCCGTTGATTGACTATGGCAGAGTAGCAGCATAAGGTTTAACACTATTCCAGATGGCGAGAGGCTGGGTGACAGTGAAACAAGGGGGACTGGGTTTGAACCTACCACAGAGAGCAAGAGTTGGGGAGATAGTGAAACGGGGGCTGTGATGGGGAAGCAGCTCCAGAGGGCTTTGTCGAATAGTGTGTGTGTGTGTGTGTGTGTGTGTGTGTTGGGGTGGGTTAGGAGGGCAGTACCAAGAGCATTTAAAGAGGACTGATAGCTTACTTAAGCCCTCGGCTAAGCTGGAATGGAGGCAGGGTTCTCTAGGTAGCCCTGCTGTGTGCTATCTTGGTGGTAGACCTGTCTATCAAGTGGGGCCTGAGAAGCGGGTGCATTTTGAGCTAGACATTAGGTGCTGTTTGAGGCCTGCTTTGAATTGAGACAGAATGTTGTTTGTTTGTAATTTCATTTTGTAGATGTGTATTTCTTACAGCAGTTTTCCTGCATCATGCAGTATGCTTTAGTGGGGATACTGGAGTATTTTGGACCCACACAAATAGCATAGCGGTACTTCACGGAATTAGCATACATTATGCTATATTATACAATGGCAAGAAAGAATCCTGGTCTCTGATTGGTCAGTCTGGAACTGGACCCGTGATGTTATCCCAGCACAACATCACGGGTCTAGTCTCAACAATGTGAACCCATTTGGAGAACCATTACTTGCTCCTTTTTTTGCATCTTCTCTTAAGAAACAAAAATATTCTTTAAAATTATTTTCTTTATTCTGTTTTACAACAAGCCATTGTATAATAGCAATAATACCCTCCAGGGTGTGTGTTGTGCTGGGATAGCGTTACACCTCAGGTATTGGATGCACTCAGCCTGCGGCCTCGTGTCCAACCACCTGAGGCGTTATGTTATCCCAGCACAACACATACCCTGGAGGGCATTATTGCTTAAGTACTGCCATGCTACTTGCCGCTCTGCTGGTTTCGGAACCCCCTTGTACTAGTTGTTTACCAACTTGCAGTACTCAAGGTTTGTTGGTATGGCTGTGTATTTTTTATTATCAGTTTATTTGACTTGAGGGGCTCTACTACCACCTATTTTTAACACGTGGGGGTGTGAAGTCATACAAGTTAAATAAACTGATTAAAAAAAAACCTACAAGTTAATGTGGCATAGAGTGTGCCGCACTTATCAAAGAAATGTAAGTGCACCCAGAGTCCTCCAGTGTTGCTGCTCCAGTCAGGTATGATGTCTGTGTACTGCTCTATTGCCCAATGGAGAGTCAGCAGTGCACCATGAGTGTTGGCAGGTGTAAATAGCTGCTCATCCAAGTTTCTGTCAGTGTCTGTGCTGTTTAGCTCCTTCTCCCCAGAATCTGAGTTTGTGAGGTGCAGTGGGGCGACATCATCATTAATGTCATCAGAAGCTGGTTTGTCCCCAGTACGGCATGACTGTTCAAACCCTGCTGAGGACAAGCTGACTGGTGGGTTAACAGTTTCTTCCAGTTTTTCTTTTAGTGTAACAGTTGATGTAAATCCTTCTTTACTAAAATGGTGCACATAAAAGGTAATAGGAATATACAGGAACTCGACGGTTCCATGTCATAATAGTGATCGAGAAACAACAATCACTATTATGGCAAGTGTACATCTCCAAAAATTAATTTTGGTGATGCGCACTGGCAGTGCACAGAAAAAATGCACCTGAGACCTACAGGTCTCATTTTTAATGCTGGGGGCTGTGCCCCCCCCCCCGCACCACCCCCCACTTATGGATTCTCAACTCCAGGGGAGGTGCATGTCGGGGGGTGAAAAACTTGACAAAATACATGCTGCCAGGTGGCAGAAAAAAAAACCTGCACCACACTAGACCAGAACCCGGTACCCCATGCATCCTAGCCGACCACCCACCCCACGATGTCAGCGATCCAGCTCAGCAGCTGCTCACCACAGCCCCTCCCACATGCCATCCCTCCCCTGCCTCCCCCCCCGAGGATGCACATGTGCATGTATATGCACAAGTTCTTTTCGCGGTTTTTGCCAACCACAGTATCTGGTTGACCTCCTCCCTAGGTAGCCAGGATCACAGTCGCCAAGACTGACTCGCCGTTTTTCTAGGCACTCAATTTTGGTTCCTATCATCACAGACTACCAAAGCCAACTGAAGAGACAGAAAAAAGGATTCCAAATGAAATCTGATGAGTACCCAGGTAGAAAAGGCAAAACTGGATATAAAATAATTGCTTAAGGCAGCATGGGGGGGCAAACTTGATAGAACGTCGTCACTCCTCCTGTACCTGTTGTTGGTGGTCTACTGGTCCCTGCTATTAAGGGCATCTGGCCTCCTCTTGACCCACCTGCTCAGGATCCGTTTTCCCCTCATACCACCTTGCCCTGGTCACTTCAGCCAAACTACAGCAATTCAGAGGAGAGTAACCAAATTAATTCCAAGACTGAGAAACAAAACATACATGGAGAGATTGTCTGAACTTGACATGTTCAGTCTGGAGGAGGGAAGACTAAAGGGTAACATGTTGCTATTTAAAATATTGAATTACCCTGATCTTATGGTCCAGTGGGGTATTTCATTTAGGGACAGAATGGCAAACCTTAGGTCACATAACAGCTTACAATACCTAGGGCAAATGCCAACAAATAAGATCATTTTTATGTTTGCTTGAGTGCAGCGCAAGAAACATATTGCGGCAGCTTGGTGCCAAAGCAGGTTCTGGAGGTGCGGCACTGTTGTGGCCAATAGCGGCAGAGCATTTTGGGCCGTGTGTGATGTCCACCAATAATGGGAGACATAGCCGGTGACCCTAGTTTCGAACGTTGCCACCAACTTGAAAGAAAATAGCCGTGTCCTCCCCCACATTACTGCACGCACACACGCATACGCAAGACTAACGCGCCCACACACACACACTGTATGGCCGACGGGGCGCCTAATCCCATCAGCTCCACTGTTACCTTCCCCAACAGACAAGCAGGTGCCATGGTGGAAGCCCATCCCAGCGTGGCAACAGTCTGTATGGCCGACAGGGGTGCCCAATCCCCCATCGGCTCCACTTGCCCCCCGCCCCAAACAGCCTTCCAACTGCCACGCTGAGAGCCCACCCCAGCGTGGCAAAAGTCCTGCATCGTCCAAAGGAACAAAAAGAAACCTGAAAGAGAAAACCTTCCCTCGCTGACTGTCCTGACCCCTGCTCCCCACCTGCGCCCACCCTCTGCCTCCCCACACACCCCCACTCCATACTTACCGTCGGAGTCTGGTGCGACGATCTTCGGTGGACCGGGAACACGTCTGCACTCTTCAAAGCCGACCGCGAACTGAGGAAATGCCGATAAGCTGTATAATGTAATAAATAGGGTTTTTTCAACGTTAGTGCATATCTCGGGCATTTTGGGGAATTGTTTCACCAAGTTTTCAACATGGGGTTTTTGGGACCCCACCTCATAAATTCTGTCATTGTCATTTTGTTAATCGGCCCCGAAAGGTGATTTTGCGGTCACTGCGTGGAACCACCTTTTGGGACCGATGTACGAAATGACAGTGTCACAGTTCATGAGGTAGGCCCCCAAAAACCCTATGTTGAAAATTTGTTGGAAAAATTTCAAATGACTGTTTTACGAGCATGTGTTGCGCTTGTTCCCACGCATCATAGTTCACTTAATTTTCAATATTTTCACCCAGATTTTCAACATTGCCATTTTACCACACCTCCTTATGAGCAGTACAGCTGTCATTTTTCACATCTTGCCCAAAACGTGTTTCCGCGCATGTAGCGCTCAATGGCACAGTCGGTGTGTGAAATCAATGTTTGGGACATATTAAGAAAATCACAGTGACACTGTTCATGAGCAGAGGTGTTACAATGGCTATGTTAAAAATTTGGTGAAAAAAGTCCATAAAACGACTGTTACGAGCGACCATTGCGCAGTTTCCACACACCCTTGTAAGTTCATGGATTTCTAATATTTTCAGTCCAGATTTTCACCAGTGGCATTTTTCCACACTTCCTTATGAACAGTACAGCTGTCATTTTTCACACCATGGCCGAAATGTGTTTTCGCACTTCCAGCGCAGAAATGCGTTGTCGCTGTGGGAAATCACTGTTTGGGACAGATTAAGAAAATCACAGTGACACTGTTCATGAGCAGAGGTTCCAAAATGCCTGTGTTGACAATCTGCTGTAAAAAATCCCCAAACTAATTGCATTATGGGTATGAGTTGCACAGTTTCTACACATGCTTGTGACTTCACCAGTTGTTTTTTATATTTTCACTGCAGATTTTCAACATTGCCATTTTTTCCACCTCCCCATGAACAGTACAGCTGTCATTTTTCACATCCTGTTCGAAATGTTTTTTCGCACCTGTGGTGCCAAATGGCATAGTTGCTGTGCAAAATCAGCTTTCAGCTAACGAACTGATATTGCCACTGTTCATAAGGTGGGAGTCACAAAAAACCCATGTTGAAAATCTGGAGTGAAAATGCCAGCGAACGCCTGAGACGTTAGGGTTTCCGACCATAACGCCCCACCCTGTAGATATTGACAGGCATCAGGGGTGTGACTTGGGATTCTCACCTGTAATGCTCATACCATTCCACACCCTGCAGCCAGTGAGAGGCATCAAGGTGTGCCTTGGACTCTTCGGCCCCAAAGTTCACCCCATTCTCCTATACAGCACCCATCTCACCGTATTTCCTGATGGAATGGGGTGAGCATAAGGACCAAAGACCCCAAGGCACACTGTGACACTTGGTGTCTGCAAGGTAGGGATTGGTGAAATGGCATGGCCGTTATGCCTGACGACCCGAAGACACACCCCAATGCCTGTCAGTCTCTGCAGGGTGGTGGTAGGGTTGGCTTCAGTTCAATACTTCACTGCCATTCGTATTATGCAGCTCTCTACCTCCTACACTACCAATGCCAATGCCAGCAAGCAAACATTTGGCATTGACAAATGCTTGTTTTTACTGTTTGGGCACCAAAAGGGTGGAATACACTACCACAAAAATTTGTGGAAATTACTTCTTTTAACAAATTTAAAAAAGAATTAGATAAGTACCTGCTGTCAGTAGTAAACAGGCGATGTATGCCCATTTGGAGTGGGAGACAGTCTCAATGGGCAACAACTGCCTTCTTCTGTCTAAAAAACAAACAAACATGCAAAACTGAACAATAGTGATGCTCGACTGGCTGCCATCTGACTGACAGTGAGCAATTGCAAGTATTGTTTCTACAGCACTCACGATCACTCGGTGACAGACAGATTTTTTACAGCACTTATGATCACTCAGTGACAATCAAATGGCAGCCAGCCAAGGTGCTGAGTGGAGGACTGTACCAGTTACCATCATTGCTGTCATATTTTGGCTTAGGCGACGGGGCAAGGAGTGGATGCAGTGAGGAGATTCCTGAGTGAGCAGGTCAGAAGACGGTCATGTGCCCTTATGGGGGGACAACTAGACCACTAGGAATATTCAAGACAGCTAAAGGACAGGCAATCAGGAGGTGGGGACCCACTAGACTACAGGATATCCAGTCAGGGACGAGAGACCAGTAGACTACCGGGGAATATTCAAGACAGCCGAAGGACAGGTGCTCAGGGGGGCTGTGCATGCATGCATGCCAATGAGCCCATAATGGGCATGCAAATGGTCTTTAGCATCTTGCATGCCAAATCAACTCATTAGCATGTTCGAGCTGAATATGGCCCACAGGAGCCCTGATGCTGTCCTATTTACCCTGTACTAACCCTATTAGGCTCCTGCGGGCCATATTCAGTCTGGGGCTGTGTCACTGCAGCACATAGTCACTATGCTGTACATTGACTTGACCTCACATTCAGACAGCGTACTCTGGTCAGAGCATGCTTATAATCTGAATATTGTCCCGAAGCCAGCCATGTGCTAATTACCATACAGCACTCCTGTCAATGCAGTGCACATGGCCAGCTCTCAATGTGGGGGCCTATACCCTCAGCCCAGTGGAACTCAAAGTCCACAAGACAATGGCAACTGGAAGTAAGAAAGGGCTATCCATAGCCTTCAAATACTCTTACTCGAACTTGTAACAGCATGCAAGCTAGCATGTGTGGCATTGGCAAGTGCTTATTTCTGATGTCCAGAGTTTCTGCTTTTTCATGCTGTACCTTAAATGTACACAGTATTAAGTACAGTAAACATCAGGACATTATTTTCCATTCTGCACCATAAAGAAAGTTCGATTATTTTTTGGGAAGATACCCATTTCCATACACTCTCAGATGTAAACTTGGCCACTGTGCATGCATTTGGGGCACCTCCTTTTGGTTCATCGTAGAAGAAACCTGTGCTGGCCTTCTGTTTGAAAAAAAAAAAGTAGTGGGTTTTCGTATTAGACAGGACCCAGAAAAGAGGACAATTTAATCTCATAAACATACATGTGTCATGATCTAAGGCAGCCCAAGTGGAACTTTTTACAACTTGAAAACTCTTTTTATACACTGTAAAACAAATAATCT
This sequence comes from Neoceratodus forsteri, assembly GCA_016271365.2. Classification (NCBI taxonomy): domain Eukaryota; kingdom Metazoa; phylum Chordata; order Ceratodontiformes; family Ceratodontidae; genus Neoceratodus; species Neoceratodus forsteri. The sequence goes on along the minus strand of CM028138.1, from coordinate 279,549,093 downwards.
GGGTAAAGGGCATACCTATTTGGAGGGCATACCTATTACAGAGGGACTTTATCAACCCATATTGATTCTATTTTTCAATCTAAGCACCTCCCTTTATGCCAAGCTACAACAATTCCCACTGAGGTATCAGGTCTGTTTTTTTTTTTTGTGCCTTCCCGGCTCCTGGTCGGCCACTCCTTCAGGCCGCCTAGGTCCCCACTGGCAATTCTGCCCCAATGCCAGCCACCACAACCCCACATTGCAGCCCCCCCCCCAGGTAATTTGGCACAACCCTTCACCAGATGGGTCCCCCTCCTCCGAGGGAGATAGGCACCGGTGGGGGTCAGCCAGCACACTCTACTTGGCCCAGGTACTGCTGAGGTGGTTCTGGGCTGCATACGGGGCTCGGTGACAGCAGGAGCCAGCGACCGTCATCTGGTCAGCCATGGAACACTTTTCCATTTGCTCCCAGGGGCGTGTTGTACCACTAACATCAAGGCATACTCCAACGTTCACCATGGGGACCCAACACATTGCTGTACCCCTGGCCTCTGCCAGGAGTCAGCAAGCACCAGGTCATCACCCCACCCTCCCCCCAAGAGAAGGTGAGCAGTCTTCAGATGCTCAAGCCTTCTCTTCCCATCCAGCCCTCCAGCTCCCCGGGTCTATTCCTGAACCCAGGTCGCCGGTGTCGCAAGCAGAAATCCAACCACTGCACTGACGGGCCGGCCCCAGATCATTTTTTAATAAAATGTATCCTGGGTCATCTGCCCTCTCCCTTATTTCAAAGAGGCCCATGCCATCTAAATAATTCATTACTACAGCAGGAAGAAATTGTAGAAGCAATTCAATGACCATGTAAGGATAGAAAATCAATTCAATTTAACATGGTGGAAGTATTCAAAAAAATTATTTCGGGCAATTTTGCAATCCCACGTTAGGGTAAAACAGCAATCTGCAAGTGTATACCACCGTTGTTTATCTCTCAGGTCTCAGTCATATAAGCTGTCTTATCAAAACAATGGCATTGGGATTTTTCCTCACAAATAAAGAACACAAAAACAGAAATGCAGTTATTTCAATATAATCGGATGTCTTCCCTGAAGGCTGAACAACAGTTTGGAACCCGAGGGCAACGGGGCAGTATAGACCCATTCATCAGTTTCAGGGTATGGAGTAGAAGAATGGCCTCCTTCTGATCTCTAGAATGTTTCACTACTGGATCAGAAATAACATGTAGAAGATAATGTCTGCTCTGTGCTTGAAGTAGCAGGCTCGCCTACCCTCTCAATTACCTCTCTTTTAGATCCATTTTGGGTCCCCCTACTTTCCTCTGCGACATTTCAAAAGACGAGGTGCTGCAGGCTGTACAATGATTATCAAAAGACACTGCACCAGGTAGTGATGGCCTTGCTACAAATTTTTATAAAGAATTTGTAGATCTTTTCACAGAGGATTTGGCAGTTATCTCCCAGTGGTGTTTAAATCAGTGTTCATTCTCAAAACAAATGTCCCACTCTCTGATGATTTTTTTTTTCATACGAAAAGAATAACCCAGGAAACGTAAAAAATTAGAGACCAATGAGCTTCCTTAATACAGGCAGGAAACGACTAGCAACGATTTGTGTTTTGGACTTCTTCCTGAAAAACACAAAAGACTAGAGACCAATCAACCTCCTTAACACTAATGGGAACTACTAGCAAAGGTTTGTGTTTTAGATTTCTAAAGGTTGCAAGGCAACTATTCAGCTGTACTCAGTCTTGCTCCGTGCAAGATAGGACATTACAAGACAATATGTTGTTGGTCAGAGAAATGTTTGAGGCAGGTCTAAGAAAAGAAGTATCTGGGATGATACTTTCTTTAGATCATGAAAAGGTATCTGATGTCCTCTCCCATTCCAGTAATATATTTTACAAGTTTTAAATCACCGTGTCCTTTAGACAGTGGCAAGCCATCAAGTTAAAGATATGGGAAGGGTCTTCCCATAGCTTTCATTCAATGGCTTGCCGCTGTCTGTGAGTCTGCAACTATACAGACCAATGTAATTGGATATCTCAGCCTTCCAGTTCCACATAAGTTCTTCTATTCCATGGATAGGTGCTTCTGTGCCAGATGCACTGTATTGTTCATATAACTGCATACCTGCCACATCCGTTGTACTTATGTTATGTTGTGCTTAGTTGTTATTGCACAACTCACTTGTTTGCTTAGCTACTGCTTAATTTTTGTGCATTTCTGTGTATTGCTACCGTTTCCATTATGTTGTTGTTTGATATTTGTAATTCTCCCAGGTCATGCATGAAAATAGGCATTGTATTGTCTAGTGCACCCTCCTGGCAAACAAAAACTAAATTAATAAATAAATAAAATAAATTAAGTAGATGGGTACAGCAAGGCTTCCTGTTGAGCCCAGTCCTAAGTCCTGTACAGGTTTGTTTGGACCCGGTTCTACAAAACATAACTACTGACACCTCAGTTTGTTGGGTTTTCTCTCAACCCAGTCACCCAAAGCTTCTGTAGTGTATGATGGAATGTTGTTACCGATAAAAATCGGTACCTTTCAAAACATTGTTATGCTGTAGTAGCTACATCATTGTAGCTGTTATGCTGCACTAGCTACATAGTCACTACAGCATAATAATATGGAAGCAGCGCTGAAGCTGCATTTTACACTTCCAGGAAATGGCATGCAAAAGGTGGTTGAAGGAAAGTGGCACTGACAAAAAAAAATGTAGGACCAATTACTTTCACTGCTTGTGGGGGCATCCTACACTATAAAAAAACAATGGATAGTTACCTTTCGGTATCAAGCCGTGTTAGTTCATCTCGAGGTTAATGCGATCGCCATGGTAACCTCTTGACGAACTAACCAACTTGTTATAGGTGACTATCCATTATTTTCAATGTTATAGCTTATGCAGACAATGTATGTTTAACTGTAAGCATCACATAATCTGTACTAAATGCTTTAGAATATTTAGAATATTTTTCTTCGGTTTCAGGGTCATGTATAAATAAATCAAAATGCAAGGGTTTTAGTTTAAATTAGGTTGAAACTTTAAGTACTCAGCTAGGGAGAATCCCTGTATCCACAGACCCTATAAACATTTGGGAACTTACATATTTGGCACATCAGACCCCCATGGACAATTGATCAATACAAATTTCACTACGCAAGACTAAAGTGGACCGTTGGAAAAATTGTTGAATATGGAAAAGCTACCCCACTGACCACTCCCAGTGTGTAAAGAATGATGGTTCTCTAGCAAATGACAGGAGTGTCTCCATCAGTGTGTCCCAGGGATCAATCCTTGCCCCCCTCCTATTTGGTCTGTTCATCAACAGCTTTCCAGAGGCCTGCCAGTCTGCAAGGGTACTCCATTATGCTAACGATGCCATCATTTACGCCAGCAGTACTGACCTGGGTAAAATCTCTACTGACCTCCAAGGTAACTTAATGTAAGGATATACTTAGGGATCAACAACTTATGTCAGACATTGGTGTAGACTTTAAACAGATATCGGTAAACACTCAGGGACACCCACTTCAGCTCTCTAAACCAAAGTTTCTTAGATGTGGAAATTGTTTCTCATTGAGAGTAGTAAGTGTACAGCATTCTCTCCCTACTTACATAGTTATTAGTGAGACTAAGTTTGTGTTCAAGAATAGACTTGACAAATGGTTACTCGCTAGCAATTCAAAATCACATTATAACCGAGTCGACAGGAGCTATTATGGGCATCTGCCTTTCTGCACCTCCTCTTTACCTTAGTGAACCTTGGGAACTTCAAGTCACTAGAGAATTGGTTCACCAACAACAAATTGGTTTTGAATTATAAAACAAAAAAACAACAAAAAAAAAACACATACAATTTTCATATCCGCAAATGAATAAAAAGATCACACCACTGGTCATCCTCAATGCTAAGAGACACCGTCTAGAAAAGGAAGAATCCTTTAAGTACCTTGTTGTTCTTCTTCTGGATATGTTGTCATTCTCCCCTCATTTAGACAGCATTGTGAGCATGGCTATCAGAAGACTGGGTGTGCCGCATAGGAACCTTACCAACAAAGCCTGGTGTCTTGTATCCAGCACATTCCTATCACTCATTGACTATGGCCTCCTAATCTATGATGCAGTCTGAGACATTGTACTCAACATGGTATACAGGTGGTAGATGACAAGGCCTTCCACCTTGTGCTGGGGACAGACAAGCTGGTCCACAGCTGCTCCCTGTATTCCCTCACCAAGGGGTTACCGCTTCATGGCAGATTAAAAGTGCCAAACCTGTCTGCTTGGAAAAAAGGCACTCTTGGGACTAACCCCTGTGGCTATACAAAATTGCCTCCACCCCATTACCAACCAATATAATACCAGGAGCATGACTAGGAATGCCCTAAAACTGCCTTTCCAGTGAACCAATCAGGAAAAAAGCTCCTTTGCTGTAAGGGCAGTTGGCTAGCTGAACAAATTACCTGAATCTCTCCAATGTTTCCCAAATATTGCCTATTTTAAAAAAGCTCAGTGTCTAGCTCTCACTTTGAGTTCCAGTTGTACCTGCTTTAACTAATCTGTACACCCAACTCGCACTGTAGCACTGTTATTGACATTGTAATTGCAAAATTCAGTTTTTGTAACTATGCATCCTGTTGATTGTACTATGTTCCTCTGGAATTACTGTTGTGACTGTTTGTAACCGTATTGTCTGACTCAGACATGGAACCTTTGTAAATGAGTACCTGTGTGCAAAAGTATTTTCCGAATAAATAAATAAATAAATAAAATGGTCCATATGGTTAAAGCATTTTTGCTACACATTTTCTTCTCTCTTTGTTATGTTTTTCCCCTCCCAGTCCAACTGGGAGCTACTTTTTTGAGCCTTTTTTAAAATAATTTGGGGGAGTTGGTTAAATCCCTTTAAGTGGGACATAGCTTGCATGCCCATATCACAGATGGCTGTACACATGATTCAATGTCTAGCCTTCTTTTATAGTATTTTTTTTTTGCTAATTTCTAGCCTGTATTGTCTAAGGCTGATGCATTATGGGTGTTGTGGCTGTTGGGGAAACTGGAACCTTTACATCCCCTGTTAAACTCCACTAGACTATTGGTACGCTTTACTTTTACTCAATCTGCTCCTAAATATTTGATAGATTCAATCAGGAAAATTCATAAATAGGGTATAACTGTACCTACGCTGATGGTGGAAACCAGGAAAGATTTGTATAGTAGAACCATAACCCTATCCTCTCTTTGGGTCCCCAGTTGCCCACCTGTTCAGAATCAGATAGTAATGAAGCATGTAAACAATGGATAGATCCTGGAATCCTAGCAAAAATGTGAGACGTAGTATGGCTTAGCAACCACGACTGACTGGGGTATGTGGAAATAATAAGCATGAAACTTTAAAAGACAGGTATTGCTCACGAGAAAGTTGTCCACTGCAGGTAGAAACAGCATCTCATTTATTCTTGGACTGCCCTTTCATTTCAGCCTTCTGGAGCATGTTAGCTGGAAAATGGAAGGAGCCCTTGTTTTTTTCCGATCACATAAGCAACCCTCCATTATAGGTCTTATTCCTCCAGCTTGGAGAAATTACCCTCCTAGTACTTTACGAGGAATATTTGACAATACTAAGTATAATGTCTGTCAGATCTGGTATAATTACTGTAGTTAGTACTCCAGCAGAAATTAGTTCCACATGAGACTGTATGAAATGATATTTCAAGAAATACCGTCTGTATACCAATATGAATTCTGCTGTACAGGAAAGAAAATGTTTCAAAAAAATTGGGGACATTTGCTTACAAAGTTAGGTTTGTCCTGAGGCACAGAGCTTGTTTCTTTTGAAATTCCATTTCTCAACGATTGTAACAGTTTTTTGCTGTAATAATTTTTTGTTTGTTTTTCCTTTGATTTTCTTTGTTGCCTTTTAGCCTTTTTTCTGATGTTACTTTATGATGTCTCTTGATTCCCATGTATAACACGTTTTCTCATGTACTTTGATTTGTGTTGTCTATTTTGTTCTGTTTTTTTAATAAAAAAATGTCCCTACTCTTCATCAATAAGTGCCATGAGATCTTTTACTTCCACCTGGACAGTGACCACAGGGGGGCAGAAGGGACCTTGGTTTAACATCTCAACTGAAGAACGGCGCACCACAGTAGTGCAGCACCCCCCTCGTACTGCACTGCAGTGTCAGGAATGGGTAGTACCTCAAGTACCTGGTGTGGAAGTAAAACCCATGACCTGCATATCTTCTGGCCCCAGAGGTGAACATGCTACCTACTGAGCCACTGACACTGATTGAGTGTGCTACCTACTGTGCCACTGACACTGATTAAACGTACTACCTACTGAGCCACTGACACTGACAGAGCATGCTACCTACTGAGCCACTAACACTGATTGAGTGTGCTATCTACTGAGCCACTAACACTGATTGAGCATGCTACCTACTGAACCACTGACACTGATAGAGCACGCTACCTACTGAGTCACTGACACTGATCAAACGTACTACCTACTGAGCCACTGACACTGATTGAGCATGCTACCTACTGAGCCACTGACACTGATAGAGCACGCTACCTACTGAGTCACTGACACTGATCAAACGTGCTACCTACTGAGCCACTGACACTGATTGAGCATGCTACCTACTGAGCCACTGACACTGATTGAGCATTCTATACTGAGCCACTGACACTGACTGAGCATGCTACCTACTGAGCCACTAACACTGATTGAGTGTGCTATCTACTGAGCCACTAGCACTGATTGAACATGCTGCCTACTGAGCCACTAACACTGATTGAGCACGCTACTTACTGAGCCACTAACACTGATTGAACATGCTACCTACTGAGTTACTGACACTGATTGAGCGTACTACCTACTGAGTTACTGACACTAATTGAGCATGCTACCTACTGAGTTACTGACACTGATTGAGCGTGCAACCTACTGAGTTACTGACACTGATTGAGCGTGCTACCTACTGAGTTACTGACACTGATTGAGCGTACTACCTACTGAGTTACTGACACTGATTGAGCGTGCTATACTGAGCCACTGACACTGATAGAGCACGCTACCTACTGAGTCACTGACACTGATCAAACGTGCTACCTACTGAGCCACTGACACTGATTGAGCATGCTACCTACTGAGCCACTGACACTGATTAAGCAAGCTATCTGCTGAGCCACTGACACTGACTTGAGTGTGCTACCTACTGAGCCACTGACACTGATTGAGTGTGCTACCTACTGAGCCACTGACACTGTTTGAGTGTGCTACCTACTGAGTTAGCATGCCCAGTCAGAAGGAAGAAGTCAGTGGCCCCCTTCATCATCTGCTGCAAATGCTTAAGAAAATGAAGTGCGGCAGTACTAGCTAACCTCAAGTGGGCAATTAAACATCAGTCAATTGAAATAACAGTCCCGGTAGATTGTACAGAATTAGTTGGTCTACGTAGCAGACAAGCTGATTTTCTATGGTGTTGTATCCCGAGTTGAGAGCTTTTTAATGTAACTGCTTGTGATATATATTCTTATGGAGTTGCCACCATCTTGGTTGTTTGCTTGTCAAGCCAGTGTTTCTGGTCCAATATGGTGGCAGCATGACAAAGGTGTATACACACGTACACACACACACACACACACACACACACACACACACATATGTAAAGAGACAGAAGGAACTTTCTGACTCTTGACCTCTGACCCGGTGATCCTCAGACACCCACCTGACTTCCTGTTGACTTGGTTCTGGGGGATGATGACCTGACTGGAATTGGCATCATTGGTGTTTTTGAGGGGGTGGCTGAGGATGCAGATGGCACGGATGACCTGGCCTACTTTCCGCACACGGTCAGGAACATAGCTGGGGTCGCAGATCAGCTGTTTGCATCGAGCAACCTGAAGAAATTGAGGAAACAAGGGAGATCTTTAGGCCAAATAGTTACACTACTTCAAAGCATCCTAGAGGTAACAATTAGACACTAATACACAACAGAGTGTCTTACAACAAGCAGTATTTATACAGTAAAAAAATAAATAAATAAGAAACAATCTTGGGGAAAGAGAGCCTTGTGATATCACAGATCACTTCAGCTTACTCTCTTAGTTTGTGATGTCACAAGGATCCCCTTAATTGGAATACAGTCTTATAATGTATAGTAGAACGCTGTTAACCTTAGAAAATCATCATTTCCTATGGTTGTTATACCATCAATGTGACTTAGTAATGTTGTTAACCTATCCGATGCTACGTCACATCGATAGGTTAACAATGGGGATCGGTCTACGTATGTGCACGCCTTTTTTTACACTTGGAAATCGATGGATGCACGCAGCGGTAAGGGAAGGACTGAACGGCCGTGTCGGTGACTCTGTTTTGAAAAGTAAGGAGCCGTTTTCCCTTTTTCTTGGGACCATACACTATAAAAAACAATGTATGGTCCTTCTATCGGCAACCGGTTACTGTTAACCATCTTGAGGTTGCCATGGCAACGGAAACCTCTCGAACTTCGCTCTTGAAGTTTACACGGTTGCCCTGGCAACCTCTCGACGGTTAACAGACTGGTTACCGATAGAGGACCATACATTATCCTCTATGTTGTACATCGTTACCGATTGATTATTAAAGGAACAGCATAAGTTAAAGAATGGGTGAATTAAAAACAAGGTCCGTGGGGTCTTGTTAAGATTTTTTTTTTTTTTTATTCTTTGGTAACCAGGGAAGGCCCACTAGATGCAAATGCCTGTTTTCAAGGGTGACATGGAAGCACTGGTTTGGTTAAATGATTTGCTTAGAATCACACAGTATGCAACTGGAGGTCGTGGGAATCAAACCCAGGTCTGCTGGATGTACCAAGCTCATTTACAGCTCATTGCTCTAACCTTATGCTATGCTGGCAGCCCCACTGGACCCTCACGATGTGTATGCTGTCCCTAGTGCTCTCTGATTTGTTGAATGTACTTAAAATGTGGTGGTGCTGGGGGTAGTTGGTTGCAACAGTAGCGTCATGAGCTCAACACATCTTTTATAGGCCAGTGGAATCTGGAGACCATTGGAACGGCAGTGCCTCCGACTCAAGGGGGAGAGCTTCGCTTGACTCACTACACTAGTAAGTGCCCGCTACAGTTGGTTCGAAGTGGGCTTGGGTGTCGTGGATAACCGCACAACATCTTACCCTATCCACTGAAGGGCTAGTGTGGAGCCGTTGGGCTCACTGTTGAGAGGAGAGTGGGCTGGAAAACCGGCAGTAGGAGGAGAACATTGGTGACAGATTGCCCCATTCTCAGTGGGTCAACTGAGACACACCTGAAGGCCTTGTTCCCCACAAATAAGATCTGGAGGACTCACAGAAGCACCCTGCTCTGGGGCTGGGGAAGCTACATAGGTGACATGTTGTGGGGTGGCAAGCTGAGGGCAACTGTAGAGCAGGGAGACTGGGTTTGAGTGGGAGAAGGCGGTAAGGCTCATGAGCAGATGGCCAGTACAGGAGAAATGAAACAGAACACAATATAACCAAACATATGGGGTGTCGTACTGGCATATTGCTATTTTATTATTTTATTTATTTCACAATTGGTGACTGGGAAAGGCACACTAACAAAAGGCTCATGTCCCAGGGAAGGGGCAACAGTAGGAAGAGCAATAGTTAAAATTTGGTACAATTAATAATTACAGGAAGTACAATGATACAAAAGTAAAAATATTTACAAAATACATAATAACAGTGCTCAAGGGATATAAAATACAAGTGGTCTGCAAAGCATTGGATTCACAAAGGTGATCCTTAATGGTAGCTAGGGGCACGTACAAGTGGGAATAAAGAGCTCCTCTAGGACGGTTTTTAGAGAGAAGAAGAGAGGCATATGGGAGCAGGGAGATTATTACAGATGGAGGTAAGACATACAGAGAATACAGTGTGGCTCACAGAAGTCCAACAGCAGGAGATGGAGGAGGTATGGGAGTCAGAGGAGTGGGGTGAATAGGTGGAAGGGAGAAGCAGGGCCTGGAAGGTGGGAGAGAATATTGGGGAGACTATGAGAGAGTAGGGAGCAGAGGTAGGAGACGGACCAACAGATATCGGCAGGCACCGGGAGAGGGGGAGTGGACACAAGTCCATTTTCAGTGGAAAGAGTCCGTAGGGGATTGGAAGCCCCAAAGAAAAACAAGGTGATGGGGCCAGATGGGATCCTCCTAAGGGTCCTAAAAGAGCTGAGTACAGTGCTAGCTGCTCCTCTGACAACACCATTCAGCACCTCATTCGAGATGGGGGTAGTTCCAGAGGACTGGAGGAGGGCCATTGCGGTCCCTCTGCACAGGAGTGGCAGCAAGGAGGAGGCTAGCAACTACAGGGCAGCCAGTCTCACACCAGTGGTGGGGAAATAATGGAGACCCTGCTGAAGGAGAGACTGGTGGAGTACCTAGAGGCAAATGGGCTGCAGGACCCCCAGCAGCACGGTTTCACGGGGGAGGTCACGTCCAATGACTCTTGTAGATTTCTCTGAGTGGGTACATAAGGAGGTGGATCAGGCGAAGGCAGTGGATGTGGCCTATCTGGACCTCAGTAAGGCCTTTGCATTGTGCCACATGGTAGGCATATTAAGAAACTTAGCAACCTGGGGGTTGGGGAGAAGGTAGTAAGCTGGATATCAAACTGGTTGAAGGATAGTAGGGAGAGGGTGGTGGTAAATGGCAGTCACTCAGGAGATGGGAGAGTGACCAGTGGAGTACCACAGGGATCAGTACTGGGTCCTGTATTGTAGTAGTAGTAGTAAACATGTTTATTCATAATATTTCCTTTTATGAATTAGGATAAGACTCGATTGAGTCACAGACTCATTTACATTGAGGTCCTCTAGCAGTGTTACAGCAAGTTACAAAAGAGCAAAATGTTGATATATACATACAGTGGATTTCAGGTAAGAATTTCAAAAAGACATAGTTGGGTACTCTAGCAGTGTTAAAGCACGTTACAAAAGAGCAAAAAGTTCATATACTGTATACATACAGTGGATTTTAGGTTAAGAATTTCAAAAAGTCATTTTCAGGTACACATACATCTCTTAGCCTTTCCTCTATCTAATCAACAGTGTAGTTACTTGCTCTCTGACATCTAAGCCACTATAGTGACAACATTGTCCTGGTTTGTTGTTAGAGTGCCGTAACCGCTTTTTAATTAGGTTCCAGGTTTTTATCTCCCCTGGTTTTTTTAGATGGAATGGGATTTTATTCCACAAAAGTACACCTTGATAGTATACCATTTGGCGGCCTGTTTCCAGATTACATACTGGAAGCACCAAATCCAGAGCTGTTGCAGATCTTTAATGAAGCAACTTTGTCCCTTTTTGCGTTCGCTTGCGCGCTTGTGCTAGCAGCACATTTAAGAGGTGTGTATGTGTTAGCAAATGCAGGGCACACTTTAGTAGGTGCATCCCTCATTCACCAATAAGCCAGTATTGTAGCGCTGACACCAACATTATGTAAAGTGGATACAACTTCCAGGAAACGTGCCACTACAATCGGAGACAAGCTCGTCATGCAGCGGCACCGATGACATGTCTCCCGACGTTCAAAAAAATGCATTCAGCATAAAAAGCATGCTGGCAAATCCTACAAATAAAGTTTGTGTATCGAGAATACCGTGTAAGACACTTTTGCTAAGTCGCAAGCCTCAAAGGAGCCTCAGAGCATAATGAAAGGCATGCCTCCCCCACCAACTTCTGCATCGCCTTCCAGTAAAATGATGCCTTTTCGGATGAGGTAGGAAGACTGTCTATCCAACTCGAATCTTACCTACAGCCGAAAGAAAAAGTACTTTCCTCTCGGCTCTCTGGGGCTGAGTCTGAAAGAAAGTGAGAGAAGAGTCCAGCCTGACCCATCATATGGCTATACACACACACACGCACGGGCACGCTTACTGGAAGACATGATTTCATTTAAATAAAATAACTAGCAGTAGCCTGGGCTTTATGTTAAGTTGCAGCCTATGGCGTACAGCAGATTTAATTCAGTTACTTTTAAGTTTTAAAGGATTTGAAATGTTGGAGGGAGGCTGTATACCCCCCCCCCCCACACACACACACAAAGTCGCACTTTCTTGCTAAATTATCCTACAGACATAGCATAAGCCCAAGCACTGACATCAGAACCAAAATCCTATGATAAGATTTTAATCAGGATTGAAACTTCTTCGCAAGACACTAGCAAATTGATCTGGAGACACTAAGTAGCATTTCTGCAGTAGCTGTTGAAGTTATTCACTTTTATTCTGGCAAGTGCTGGAAACTCCACCACTACTCAGGCTTACTCGGCACAGCCTTGTGATGGTATCTCCTGCAAGGTCCGGCACGGTGCTCCAGGAAGGTGAAAACGGAATATCTAGGTGTTTGTTGAACTGCAGTACTCCACCCCCCACCAAAAAAAAACACACAAAAAAAGACTAATTCCAAGTAGTTAAAACTGTCAACAGCGCACTCAACTGTATTTGTGTTCTATAATAAACCCCATTTCTGACCAAATAAATTAATAAAGTACCTCTTATTTTATTAAAGAAAACAGTGTATAATCCTTTAGTGGTTCTGGGTCTCCTCTTTCAAAAGTTGCAATAATCGGATGTTTAATTATTTGCATTCTTTCTCTTTTAAAGAAAAGAAAACTGTCCCTTGCTGTCAGGTCCCTTCCCCTCCAACTGGCACTCCACCTTCCCCACCCCACCCCCATACTTACCTCCGGAGGTTGGCGCCATGATCTTCAGTGGAGCGGGAACATGTCTGCGCCTTCAAAGCCTACCATGAAGTGAAGAAATGCCAGTAAGCTGTATAATAGCATAAATGGGGGGAGGGAATCTCAGTAATTTTTGAATTTTGACTCCAAATTTTCAACATGGGTGCTTGGGACCCCACCTCATGAACACATGCACTGTCATCATGTTACTCAGTCCTGAAAGGTCATTTCGAGGTCACTGTGCGGAATCACCTTTAGGACTGACTAATGAAATGACAGTGTCACTTTTCAGGAGGAGGGTCCCAAAAGCCTATCTTGCAAAATTTGGTGAAAAATCTTTAAAATTGTCAAATACGAAAAGCAGTAGTTTCAACACACGCAAACTTTGACAATTTTAAATATTTTCACTCCAGATTTTCAACATTGCCATTTTTTCACACCTCCTTATGAACAGTACAGCTATCATTTTTCACATCCTGTCCAAAATGTGTTTTCACACACAAAACACAAAAGCACACTGACGCAGTCGCTGTGCGAAATCCACGTTCAGGACACATTAACAAAATCACAGTGACACTGTTCATGAGCGGAGGTCCCAAAATGCCTATGTTAAAAATTTGGTTAAAAAATCCTCAAAATAATTGCATTATGGGCATGCATTGCGCAGTTTCTACGTATGCTCGTGACTTCACCAATGTTTTATATTTTCACTCCAGATTTTCAACATCACCATTTTGTTACACCTCCTCATGAACAATGCAGCTGTCATTTTTCACATCCTGCCTGAAATGTGTTTTCGCACCTGTTTCACCAAATGGCACAGTCGCTGTGCAAAATCACCTTTTGGCTAACAAACTCATAGTGCCACTGTTCATGAGGTGGGGTCACAAACAGCCCATGTTGAAACTTTGGAGTGAAAATACCAACAATGCCTGGGGCATTAGGGTTTCCAACCATAACGCCCCACCCTGTAGAGACTGACAGGCATCAGCGGTGTGACTTGGCATTGTCGGCTGTAATGCTCACGCCATTCCACCACCACCCTGCAACCAGTGACAGGCATTGAGGTGTGCCTTCGACTCTTCGGCCCAAATGTTCACCCCTTTCTGCTACACTGCACCCATCTCAGTGTATTTCCTTATGGAATGGGGTGAGCATAAGGCCTGAAGACCCCAAGGCACACCGCGGCGCTTGTCAGTGTCTGTGGGGTGAGGTGAGGTGAAATGACATGAGCGTTATGGCTGATGACCCAAAGGCACACCCCAATGCCTGTCACTCTCTGCAGGGTGGGGCTGGGGTCAGCGTCAGTTCACTACTTCACTGCCAATCCTATTGTGGGTCTCTCTGACTCCTGCACTACCAATGCCAATGCCAGCAAGACCAACATTCAGTATTTACAAATGCTTGTTTGCTGAGAGAGACAGAGGGGGAGAAGAGAGAGCGAGACAGAGGGGTTGAGAGAGAGAGAGAGAGAGAGACAGAGGGGGAGAAAGAGAGAGGCAGAGAGAGAGAATAGGGAAGGGGAGAGAGAGAGAGAGACGGGGGGGTAGAGAGAGAGAGTGGAAAGAGGGACCATACCTCTCAGCTTTCCCTGATTTTCAGGGATTTCCCTGATTTTGCCTCAGAATGTTCCTGTCCCTCTTAAAATGTGTGTTTCTGTGACTGAACAGTGGGTATACTGTATGTTCATAATATTATCAGATTTACAGACTTGCTGTTCTGCAGACAAAGTATTTTGTACCAGTACTCTTACTCTGGCTGCTTCATGGGATAGAACCAATTATTAAACTGTGTCCCTCATTTTACGTCTTTGTCACTGATTTTTTTAAGCCATGTCCAAGTTCTAAACACCACTGCAAATACCTGCAAGTGAACGTTTGGCATTGACAAATGCCTGTTTCTAACTGGGACACTATATAAGGAAGGAGCTTGTCAACCACGCCTTTGTAGATAAAGGCAAGCAGGTGCTCGTCTTCTCTCCTGGAGAGTACACCAGCCTAGTCTACTGAACAGCTGGCACCTGTGGAATAATCTTGGGGCGTTTAATATGACCCTAGCTAATCTACCATAGTATGTGTCTAATCTCTCTAGCTCTCTTTTTAAACCATTCAAATATAGGATGGCTCCATAACCAAATAAAGGTATGTTCATAGAACACACCAGCTTCTTTTTCATATCTACAGTCAGACAAGATCTAATTCTGTGCAGGGCACCCAGTTTTTTCCCTATGTTCTTTGCCAGACTGTATATGTGGCCCTTCCACTTCAGGGAGCTGTCCAGCTATAGCCCCAAGTATTTGTAGGACCACACCTGTTGAATCACAGAGCCCCCCAGGGTAACCACTCCTAAGGGCCAGCCCTCTCAAATTTCACTAGTTCTAGAAAACAACATAGTTTGTGTTTTTTATGCCTTAAGAATCAATTTACTGTTCTTAAAAAAAATCTGTAACTCGTTAAATGCTTTTTGTAATTTGTCCTGTATTCTATTTACAGTATCATCAGAGATATATATATATATATAATGGTATCATCTGCATACAGATGAAATTTAACAGATGGGTCTGAAAAGGTTACATCATTTATGTGAATATTAATGAGGAGCGGGCCCAGGATGGAACCCTGGGGGACCCCTGAGACAACAGGCAACGGACCCGATAAACAATTCCCCAAAGAGACCACCTGGACTCTGACAACCAGATATGAAGTCAGCCATTTCAGAGCTCCTCCAGTGAATACCAGTGAGGCTGCCCTGGACAGGAGGACACCGTGGTCCAGGGAATCAAATGCCTTGGACAAGTCGACAAATGTTGTGCCCACCTGGGTCCTCCAGTCCAGAGTGGCCTGCATATCCCCTACAACTTTAACCAGAGCTGTTGTAGTGCTATGATATTTTCTAAAACCGGACTGCATGTCGTTAATTCTACCCTGTGTCTCCAAGTGGTCTCTCAACTTAATGGATACCAATCTTTCAAAAATCTTTGAGAGCTGAGGTAGTAATGCAATTGGGCGATAATTCCCTATTTCAGTTACTTTACCCCCTTTGTGCGTAGGCACGGTCTTAGATAACTTCCAGGTGTCGGGGTATTCCCCAGTACTTTAAGATAGATTGAATACGTATGGTATGGGATATGCAATTATTGGTGCAGCGTATTTCAGAAGCCTTGAAGGGGTACAATCAAGTCCGATGGCTTTCGAAATATCTGTCTTGAATAATTGTGCCTGCACAGATTTAACTGTAATTTTGGAAAAGGCAAAAATTCTGCACCATGTCGTTGGCTAGTCTTTGTTCCCCCTGTGGCTGGAAATCATCAACAACAAGTCCCAAGCCCCCTGTTGTACCAAAATAGGGATTGAATTTGTCTGCAACAATGTGAGAGATGGGAACCATCTGGTTGTCTATTTCAAATAGATTCGAGGTGGAATTACCTTGACCCTTTAATTGGCTATTTATTATTTTCCAAAAATCTCTAGGATGTTTTGTACTATTGTTATCTAATAAGTACTTATAGTGCTGATGCTTAGCTTTCCTCACTATAGCCACGTAACGATTAGGGAAATGTCTGTATTTATCTCAGTCACATATAAGATTACTTTTTTTTGCCTGAGCCCATGCTTTATCCTTATCCTTTTTTATTCTCCTCAGATTATTTGAATACCATAGCGCATTGCTATTTTTTAAAAGTTTGACCTTAAGTAGGACACGCCTATCACATATCATAAATTCCATGTGGAAACATTACCAGGCCTCGTTTCTAGTTGGAGTTTATAGTTTGGCATTTATAGTTCCAGATGGTCCCAGTTAAGATTACCTAGGTCTAACATGAACTTCACGTAGTCGAAGTTTTTAAAACTTTGCCATTTGATGTATTTTTTGTTTACCCATGCCTCCAAACCACCCATTCTACAAAAGGTAAACTGGTGGTCGGAGATAGTGTCAAGAAGTACCCCACTCTCCACAATTTTACTGGGCCCTGCCCTCTTCAAGAAGCCGTGAGCTGATATTTAACTTGTACTTGCAGGTGTCTCAATTATAAGTTTTAAGTCAATGCTTAATTTGTATTTGCAAGTAACATTTGTTGCCTGATGTATTTAGGAATCCAGGGTATATACTTAACTTTTGCTGTTATCAAGCATTTCTCTGCTGACTATGCCTCTGGGAGGAGTACTGGGGCAATGCTTAGGCTAAAACTACCAGTACCAGTTGTGGCCAGCTTGCGCTCTAACAGCAGCAGCAATTATTGTAGTCTTGTATCCTCTCTGCCAACTAGTTAGCCAGCAGTAGTCAGGGACAGGATCCCTAGGTCTCGCTGGTATCAATATGCTTAGCACCAGCCTAGGTACCTTGCTGCATGCCAAAGGGCCAGTCCCAAACCATACCAAAAGCATGTTTGTAATTGCAGTATGCCCATGTCAGGTGCTACCTCATTCCCACTGGGAGGATAATTGGCAACTCACTGTCACTGGTAATTTCACAGTATCATTAAAGCTCTTATGAAATGAAGGTGCCCCTAGATAAATCACCGCCAGCTCAGACCCTCATCCTTTGCCTCGTCCTAAGGAAGTCCATGATACTACTAATGAACCGAAGTAAATTTCCTTCCCCTTACTATGTACCATAGGGTATGTGACAGAAATAAGATGCCACTTTCATGTTAAGAAGTCCATGAAAGTTACCCCTGGTAGGAGGGACCGAAAAAGACTATTTATTCTCCTCTTTATGTCTGGTAACATCCATTCAAACCCGGGTCCACCAGGTAACAATGGGCCTGGGAGTGAACGTTAAGGAAAGCTTAAGATTGTCTCACTCAGTATTGGAAGTCTGCTCCCTAAATTACCCCTGGTAGAAGCTTGAGTGGCACATGTCCAACCCGATATAATTGCCCTCACTGAAATATGTCTCACTCCCAAAATACCCGATTCTACAATCACACTGCATGGCTACAACATATTCAGGGAAGACTGGCAAGGAAAAAGGGGGGGTAGCTGCATGATCTACCTACATGCATGGCCACAAATTGATGGTGGACAACCTCACTGGAGACTGTAAATGCCTGGCCGTTAAAATACAACTGGGGAATGGTCATAAATCTCTCCATATTTTATCAGTTTATATACCACCAGGCAAACAGCAGTCTGGCATCACATCATTTGCCAGATACTTCAACCAAACATGCTTAAACAGGGAAGTGATAGTCACTGGGGACTTCCATATCAATTGGGCAGCTAGATCAAGTGTTGCTCACAAGGACCTGGTAGCCAGCCTTTCCTAACACAAGTAATAAAGGACTTCACCTATATCAACTATAAAACGGGGACCAAAACCCTAATCGACTGGGTCCTGGCCACACATCCAGAAAGATTAGTCAAGGTCTTGGTCCAATCAGATGCCACTGGTGACCACGCGCCAGTCCAATGTGCATGGACAGCCCAGCACCCTGAGACTCCTCCAAAAACCATTACAAGCAGGGTACTACGAAAAGGCTCAATTAGTGCTTTCAGGGCACACTTGGCTCAGGTAGACTGGAGTTATCTGGACACCAACCCAAATATTAACACAGCCCTTGACTACCTTGTAATCCAATTTACAGACAACTGCAACAAATTTGCCCCCTTAAGGAAACACACAATACGAGGTACCTCATCTGATTGGGTCACCCGTACATGCCTTGCTCTCACGTGTGGCATGAATAACCTCTGGTGTCGAGCAAGGGACACTGGTTCACTGTTCACCTGGTGATCTGCAAAAATACAAAGACGCTCGTAATAAATGCACCAGGGGAATAAGGCAGGCTAAAGTGACATTTTACAAAGACCAGCAAAAGAACTACTGGAACAATCAAAATAAATTCTGGGATAACCTAAAAGACCTCCCTGGAAATGATGACAAGTCTTCCTCGACAATGCTCAACACTAATGGGATTGTCACCACTGACCAAGCTGAAATTGCAAATACTTTCAACACGGCCTTCTTGGACCTGTGCTCGGTCCTCCCTCCTGACATGGGGCCTGTGGGCAATGCTGGTGAATGCCCTGGTCAAAGTAACCCACCCAATCCTAACCCTGACTTCCCCAAATACTACTTCAAACATGTCACCATAAAGGAAACTCTCAAATATGTAAAAAGGGTCCTGGGAAAAACAAGAATGGTAAGTGATTCAATAGATATGAAGTTGCTGGCCCTGGTGCTTGAAGAACTTGCTTTTTCATTGACCAAGATATTCAGCCTTTTACTAAAATACTCCCAGTTCCCAGAACTCTGGAAAGCTGCAATAGTAACCTCGGTGCATAAAAGTGGGGACCACGCTAACATAGCCAACTATCAGCCTATCTCAACACTCTCTCCTCTCTCCTCTATCCAAGGATCTGGACAGAATAGTCTCAGATCAACACATCTTCTACCTAAATAGGTATGAACTAATCTGCAAACAGCAGCATGACTTCAGGAAGCTACACAGCACTAAAACTGCTCTAATAGAATACACTAACCATCTGAATGAGGCCTTCAACAATGATCACCTGGTTGGAGCCACCTACATACTGTATATGTGACTAAAGCATTCAACCTCATGAAACCCTCACTACTGCTTGACAGGCTTTCGTCTTTGGGCCTCTCCTCCAAAACATCTTGGTTTCATTGCTCCCTCACATGTCATATGCAGAGGGTAAAAACTGATAGTTTTCTCGAATACTAATGGTATCTCAGTTGTCCCTCAAGGGTCAATGCTTGTCCTCCTCCTCTTTAGCCTGTTTATAAACAGACTCCCTGAAGCCTGCCATCTCTTAGAGGTGCTCCTATATGCGGATGATGTGGTGGTCTTTAACAGCAGCCCGCAACATGGGAAACTTTCCAGTGATCTTCAAAGCAGCTTCCAGTTTCTGGAGGATTGGTTTGCACTCAATAAACTGGTCCTAAACTATAAGAAGACAAAGGCCATGTTGTTTGCTGGTCCATATCTGAAGAAAAAGGTCCTTCCCCTTACTATCCAAAATGCACATGGAGCTACCCTGGACCACGTTGAGTACTTCAAGTACCTGGGTGTCACCTTGGATTACACCCTTTCATTCTCTACACATGTTGGCAACATCACAAACCTTGCCAATAGAAAGTTAGGAGTTCTCTACAGGCAACACCTTAACTTCATCCAGAAGGCTAGATGCCTGGCAGTCTCCAGTACGGCCCTCTCTCTCCTCAACTGTGGTCTCCCAGTATATGTGGCAGCTTGTGACTCTACTCTCTCCAGAGTAAGGATGGTACTAAACAAAGCCTGTCGCTTTGCCAGTAGGGCTAACAGACTCACACATAGTTGCTCATTGTATACTCTCAACAACTGGTTTCCACTCCAGCACAGGCTAAAATACCAGTATTGCCTGATGGCTAAAAAAGCTGTGTTGGGCCTTAACCCCCTCCCCCCCACTACAATTAAAGATCTCTTCTGCCTGATCACAAACCAATATTCCATTAGAAGTATGTCTAGACAAGCCCTTGTAGTCCCTTTCTGAAAAACAAGCCTGGGTTGGTGCGTTTTTGCAATCCTTACTACTCAATAGCTTAATGAACTCCCAGAATCCCTAGTGGAACTTTCCAAAATTACACAATTTACGAAATTCCTAAAAGAAGAACTTACTCTGAAATCAACCTGCTGCTGTTTTAAATCACTTTTGCCCAGTGTACCATGCTGATCCTGTGATTATACAGTACTGACACTTGCAAACTTTGTCCCCCTGGGACTGTTATGTTACTGTGTGTAGATAATCCTGATTGTAAATACTGCTGCTTGTACCTGACCAGGCTCCCCTTGAGCTGGTGATTGCATGTTGTCATTTTCCTTCTTTGTCCTTGTCAGACATGGAACCTTTGCAAAGGAGCACTTGTGCTCAAAGGTGTTATCTGAATTATAAATAAATAAATAAATAAATGTCTTCATAAGTGAGAAGGGGAAAGGTGTGTCTCTTTGTGGATGACACAAAAATCTGCACTGAGCTGGCCCGGTGGCACTGAGGGTTAAGGCGCTGGATGCCACACCTCACGCCACGCTGGTGACCCAAGTTCGGGAATGAGCCCGGGCCATTGGGGGTTGGTGGGGGGAGAGAAGATTGAGCATCCAGAGGACTGCTCTCCTCTCTCTGGGAGGGAGGGAACACTGTCCTGCCTGTCGATCGCTCTCTGGTGAGGGGCTGGAGAGCGATGTGGGCTTGGACAGAATGTCCCCGGCAGGCGTGGCATGCATGTGCCCTCACACGCACATGCCCACGCCATATGATGGAGGGGAGAAAAAGTGGAAAATGACAGCTGGGGGCTCTAGAAAGTCCTGTGTCCACCCCATAGTCCCAACAATGTGACCATCCCAAGATTAGGATTGTGTTCCAGGGTGGGGGAACCCCCTTCCCCGGCCCCGCCACAGGGGGTAATTCGTGGGGGTTTCGGGAGATGGTTGAGGAGTCGGGCTGAGCAGGCAGTGCAGAAACAGAGATCTGCCCCCCGTGCCCAGGAGGGATAAAAATCTGAATAAAAACAAAATCTGCAATGGGGGGAACACCCAGGAAGGGGTAGAGAGAATGCAAAGGGAGCTGGTGAAACAAGAGTAGTGGTCTAGGGTTTGGCAGCTGGATTTCAATGCCAAAAATGTGCAAAGTCATGCACCTGGGGCTGATAAACCTGGGGGCTGTGTTTAAGATGGGGGGGAGGTACTTATATTCAGCAAGCAAGAGAGGGGTCTTGAGGTAATCATATCTGATGATCTCAAGGTGGCAGGGTAGTGTGACAAGGTAGTAAGCAAGGCTAGCCTGATGCTGAGGTGCATAGGGAGAGGGAGTACTAGCAGAAGAAGAGAGGTAGTGTTGCTACTACATTGCTCGCTAGCAAGACCCCCACCTGGAGTACTGCGTCCAATTCTGGAGGCCACACCTCTGCAAGGACACTGACAGGGTGGAAGTGGTCCAGAGGCAGAGTACCAAAATAGTGCAGGAACTGCATGAGAAACCATATGAGGAGAAGCTGCGGGTACTCAACATGTACTCACTGGAGGAGAGTGGACATGACTGAGACCTATAAGTACCTCATGGGGGTGAATAAGGTGGAGTGGGGAGTCTCAAGAGGAGGAGGAGGAGGAGGAGTACCAGAACATGGGGGCATGCAATGAAGCTTGAGGGGGGCAATGGAGCTTGAGGGGGGAGTTTAAGAGGGATATGAGGAAATAACTTCTTCACAGAAAGGATGGTGGACGCCTGGAACAGCCTGCCAGAAGAGGTGGTGCAGGCAAAGATGGGGGGCTTCAAGTATGTGTGGGATAGGCACATGGGCATAAAAGGCAGAGGAAAGATAGGAGGGAGGGACACCTGTGACCAAATAGGGTCTGTGATGTAGAAACAGCCAAGAAATAGGGCAGATTAGATGGGTCTACCAGTCCTTTTCTGCTAACAAATTCTATGTTTCTATGTTTGAATGAGGGGAACCAGTACTTGGATAAAAAAGAGGCCTATTGTAAGAGGCAAAGGATGGGAGATAAAGGTACTGATAGAGGTAAAATTGATGAGTAAGTCTCGGAGAGTTTGTGGTAAAACAACTGAAGGAATAGAAAGCAGGGTCCTGTCAAGCTAGGGTTTGATTTTTAGGCAGCTCCATAGACCACATCTGCGTAGTTAAGAACCTGCAGGATAATTTCAAGAAGTATCTCACGGTAGACCAAGAGTGGGATGTGAGCTTGTTGCAGTAAAAGGCACCATGGTTTGGCAGAGCCTTTTGGGGATGGCATTGACGTGAGAAGGGAAATCCAGGTTTATATTTTGCCACACACCCAGGTACTTGAAGGAGGAGACCTCATCATGGGGGACACCAACCAGGGTTGAGAAGACAGCGGTGGATGGGAGCCTTCATAACTTCTTCCTAGTACCAAAGGACATGAACACAATCCTTTTGGTAGCCAGTATAAGCTGGTTTGAGTACAACCAGCATTAAACATTATCAAAGTCACACCGCAACGACAATTCCATCTCATGTATCAAGGCACCCATGGTGAAAAGAATAGTGTCATCTGCATACATATTAATGTTTGTGCTGGCATATGCAGAGGGGAGATCAGTAAGGAAGATAAAGAAATATTATGAAATGGGTAGAAAGAATGCTGGCTCCTGAATGGACAAGAGCAGCTTTCAGCTGGGCCATTATCTCAGCACAATGGCCCAGCTAAAAGTAAAATGTTTAAAAAAGGGGTAAAATTTACTAAAAATTACCCATTTCATAATCACACAGGCACTGGTAAGCAGGCTAACGCCTCTTCAGGTGAGGAAGCACTCGGCTACACCTCGTGCTTCAACCCATCTAAGGTGGGCCATAATCCCACTATAACAAACCCCCTGTCATGCCTTATTGCTTAAATGAGGCCCAGGATTAAACCCAGGGGAACACTGAAGCAGATGGGAGGCCGACTGGTGTCACCTACCTAAATCGACTGGTATCAGTCAGTGAGCTAGGCAAGGTACTTTTATTTCTTTGGTGCCCTATACAAAGGCTCAGGGTGCCTTATAGTGATAAAACATATTAATTGACAAAGCAATTCCCCTAATATACAAGTTCAAAAAATAAATAATAAAATGAATAAATATGTCATTAACACACTTTTTTACTCTGAGTAGGATTGGCTAAAAAGAAAGGTTTCCAAAGAGGTTTTGAAAGCCTCCACAGTGCAGGCAGCATGAACAACCAAGGGACAGCGATTCTGATGCCATTGGGGCTGACACCCCAAATGCTCTGGCCCCTGGCAGCTTAAGTTGTGAGCGGGGACCAGGAGTAGGCCCATATCAGTGGAGCAGAGGGGGTGGCTTGGGGTGTGGCACAACAGAAGATCTTTAAGCTAATCAGGGCCAAGCTGTGTTTGGCCTTAAATATTAGCCAGTGGATCTTGAAGGTGATGTGCCACCAAATCGGCAGCCATCGCAAAGCCCATAGAACCAATGTGATGTAGTCATGTTGAGAAGTTCCTACTACCAGCAGGCTGCAGCATTCTAAACCAGCTTCAGGTTCATCAAACCACCCAATAACCCTAAATATAAAGCATCACAGTTGTGCAGTCGGATCATCACCCAATCAGAAGGCTCTGGAAGTCATTTGTTCTGGACAATGTTACGTGCACGGTAAAAGCCATGACATACTACATCCAATTCTTATACCAACTTAGAGTCCACAATGAACCCTAGATCCTTTACTGCATCCACAGCTTTATCTGTTTTGCCATTTAAAGATGGTAACAAGGCATCCCCATTTGTCATTGTTGACCCACACCAGTTTGTTCAACAATCAATACCTCTGTTTTACCTGGATTGAGACACAGCCTGTTGGAAGCCATCTAATCACTGATCCCCTGAAGGCACTGTCCTAACACAAAGGCAGCATTATTCTCATCAGGTGTGCCAGACAGGTAGAGTGGAGTATCGTCTGCATAACAGTGAAACTCAACCCCATGCCACCTAAAGATCTCACCCAGCAGAATCATATGCACGGTAAACAGCATCGGCACTAAGAATAAGCCTTGAGGAACTCCACAAGTGAGTGCAGTCACTCCAGAGATGAAATTACATAGAACAACCTGTTACATTATCCCAGTAAGGTATGACTCAGATGAGGCCAAAACAGTACAGGCAGGTCCAACATAATTCCTCATGTGTCTCAACAGCACACTGTGGTTCACCACTTCAAATTCTGACAAAGTATCAAGGAGGTTCAAGAAGGAGCAAAGCCATCAGCTTCTTGCAGTGAGGAGATCATTAGATGCTCTGACTGGGGCATTCTCAGTGTTGTGATAGAGTCTAAATCCCAATTAGAAGGCTTGTAGATGTTAAACAGTTCCAGGAGAGCCTCGCGCTGTCCACAACTCCCTTCTCGATTACTGTCTCCAAAATGGGAAGGTTCGAGATAGGCCTGGAATTCACCAAACTGTCAGGGTTCAAAGGAACACTAGTGAGAAGCACTCACAGAACACTTAGGAGTTGAATGAAAATAATACATTTATTAATCCAGTACAAAAACACCCCCTGGCTGACCAGCCAGCACAGTGGTAGCGCTTTCACTTGCAAAGCCAATGACCCGGGTTTGGGAATGATCCCAGGAAGTTGGGAGGGCCGACCAGGGGAGAGGAGGAGGGGGAGGAAGCTAAGCATCCCAGGGACTGCTCACCCTCTCCGGGGAGGGAGGTGGGCAGAGGCTCAGCGCTCAACTGGCCCCAGGCCTTGGGTGCAGCAAGCACCTAGCCAGTGGAAGGAAAGGGATGCTACGGACGTCGGCGGGTATGCCTTGACATCGGGGCGCACATTGCATCCACACAGAAAATGGGAAAAATGGCTCTCCAGGTACCAGGAAGACAAAGTACTTGGTGCAGACCCCACAGCTCACACCTGCCTGTCCCTGCCAGACCCGACAAAACAAGAATGATTGTTCAGGGTGTCGTGCCCCACCTGGAGTCAGCCTGGAGAACCATTGCTCCATGGAGTACCAGGGCTCCAAGTAGGTGCAAGAAGCAGGGGCAGACACCATAAATGACTCCCAATGGTGTGGTGCTTGGAGAGCTGGGGGAGGAAAAAATGCAAGTAAAAAAAAAAAACACCCCCTGACAAAGACCCTTTGGTTGAAGCACTGGGGCCGCTGCTAGTCAGCGTTGTTTTTGCACCAGATTAATAAATATATTAATTTTCATTCAACTCCTAAGTGCCCTGCAAGAGCTTCTCACTTGTGTTCCTGTATCTAGCCTGGATCAACCATCCAGAGGAGCACTGGCTACTCATTCTCCTGCACATGCTGTTTTCCTGGTTCCTACTGTCAGGGTCCAAAGATGGTTTCTTAGGAAGTGGCTGAACCACAGCCCTTTTCAGGGCTGTGGGAAAGATGCCCTCCATCAGGAAACACCTGGAAATCTCAGGATAGTCTGGACCTAGGGATACTAGCAGCCAATCAGCAACCAGGTAGGCCAAGAATCTAGCAAACAGCAGGCTAGGTGTAGATCTGAGGTCACCCAAAGCAGCTCATCTTTAATAACCAGACGGAACTCAGTCCAGGTTGGCAGATCATCAGTGCCCCTCCCAGGCTGGGTATTATCAGACCATGACAGACCACTTGAGGAGATTCCAGTCTGAAATGATGATGCCTTGTCAAGAAAGAAATGGCAGAAGTCACAGATGAGGGGATTAATCAGCCTATCTATAGTGCAGAAGATCTGAGCTGATCAATTCTTACTTGCTGCAATTGTCCTTGTCAGGAACTCCGTCTTTTTCGGGGCAATTTCTTGTTCATACTCGCTGTAATGAGCCCTCAGTGCCAATTTATCCACCATGGAGTAGGATCTACACCAAGAATGCTCGAACTTCTATCTCTTAGTCTTCAACCACCTCAACCCATCACAATACCATGGAGACAAGAGTGATACCAATCAACCACCAGGTCGGTGAGTCCAACTCCCCTCAACTTATCCAGTAGAAAGAAGTGTGCCACTATAAAAAAAAACCTTGTCAAGGTTGATGAAGATGGCAGTGGAAATGTGTTCTTGATCAGTACTCCTTAGGATGAAGTCAGTTACCTGAAGAAGGGAGGAGACAGTGGAGTGGACCTTCCTGAAGCCAGCCTGATAGGGGAGAGGATGCCAGGTGAGTCATGGAAGGCAAAGAGTAGGGATAAGACATGTTTATCCTGCAGTTTAACCAGGGTAGGGAGAAGACAGATAGGGCAGCAGTTCCAAGGAGAGGCAGGGTCTTTCTCCCTTGTGGAGGGGGAGGACCTTGACTTGTTTCTACACAGAGGGTTCTGCACTAAGATGGAAAAAGAGGTTAAGGAGTGTAGTAAGGTGGTCAGTGAAGGCAGAAGCAAGAAGCTTTCGATCTAGTACATCTGGAATGTGGCCTTTAGAGGGATTCAGAATGGTAGCAGAGAGGATTATGGGCTAGGGAGAAATGGGGATTAACATAGAAACACAAACTTTGACAGCAAATAAGGACTGCTTGGACCACCTAGTCTGCCCATTTCCCTACCTATTGGATAAGCTGCAGATCCTAGTTAACTAACAGCCTATTTCTTCCTACCCCCCACAAGAATTGCCTTATGTCTGTCCCATGCATTCTTGAATTCTCCCACAGTTTTAGACCCCACAACCTCCTCAGGAAAGCCATTCCATGTGTCCACCACCCTCTCTGTGAAAAAATACTTCCTCACATTGCCCCGGAACCGCCCCCTCTCTATCTTTAAATTGTGACCCCTTGTTCTTGCACATCTCTTTTTCTGAAAGATGCTACCCTCTTGGACTTTGTTGATTCCACCAAGGTGCTTAAAAGTTTCTATCATGCCCCCCTTCTTTCCTCAAGGGTATACATATTAAGCTCCTTTAGTCTCTCCTCATCGGCTTCTCTTGCAGACCCTGCCATTTTAGTTGCCCTCCTCTGGACTGCCTCTGTCCTGTCTATGTCCTTCGGAGATGGGGTCTCAGAACTGGGCCGCAGTACTTCAGATGAGGTCTCACCAACTGTCTGTACAGAGATAACTTCCTGTTTTCTGCTGGTGATGCCTCTCCTATGCATCCCAGTATACCCCAGCCCTCCCTACTGCCTTTTCACATTGCTTGCTAACCTTAAGGTCATCTGATATGATTACCCCCAGGTCCCTTTCCGTTTTTGTTGTTGTTACTACCTCCCCCCCCATTGTGTAATCTTCCCCTGGGTTCTTGTTTCCCAGGTACATTATTTTGCACTTCTTTGCTTTGAATCCTAGCTTCCATACTTCTGACCATTCCTCCAACCTTGCCAAGTCCCTTCTCATCCTTTCCACACCTCCTTGTGTATCAGCCCTGTTGCAGATCTTTGTGTCATCTGCAAAGAGGCATACTACTTTTCCTTCCAGTCCCTCTGCAGTGTCACTTATAAAGACATTAAAAAGGACTGGACCCAGTACTGAACCCTGCGGTACCCCACTAGTAACCCCTCTTTCTTCACTGTGGACTCCACTCCTTTGTGTGGAACTGTGTCAAATGCCTTGCTAAAGTCTAGGTAGGCCATGTCCATAGCCCCTCCCTGGTCTACTACTTTGGTCACCCAGTCAAAGAAATCTATTAGATTCGTCTGACATGACCTTCCTGCCATGAACCCATGCTGCCTTGGTTTGTGTCCCACTGATCTCTAGGTACTCAACAATTCTTATCTTCAGAAGTGACTCCATCACTTTCCCTACCACAGAGGTCAAACTGACAGGTCTGTAGTTTCCTGCCTCTGTCTTGGTCCCACTTTTGTGAAGGGGAATCACATCCACCTTCCTCCAGTCCTCAGGTACCGCACCATCCTCCCATGATTTATTAAAAAGAGTAGTCAGTGGTTTCACTTGCTCCCCCCTTAATTCTTTTAGAATTCTGGGGTGAATTCCATCAGGCCCCATTGCTTTGTCCACCTTCAGTTTTAGGAGTTCTTGCAGAACCCTTTCTTCAGTGAAAGGGCTGGGATCGACCTCCCTATCAAGAGTACTTCTGTTAATCGGATTAGGCACTTCTCCCTCCTCTTTTGTGAATACTGAGCAGAAATATTCATTCAGTATCTCTGCTTTTTCACTGTCCCCCTCTGCCCACCCACCATTCATTCTATTCAGCCTCACTATCCCTCCCTTTGTCTTTCTATGCTCTCTGATGTACCTATACAAGGTTTTATCCCCCTTCTTAACTGAGTTGGCTATCTTTTCTTCAGTTTGGGCCTTTGCTATTCTGACTTCTTTCCCTGCAACCTTCTGCCTTAACTGGTACAGTTCTCTGTCCTGTTCCTTCTATGTCTCCTTATACTTCCTGAATGCTATCTTTTTCTCCCTGACTTTCCCAGCCACCTCTTTTGAGAACCATAGTGGCTTTTTCTTTCATTTTGATTTGTTTATTTGCTTCACACAAAGGCTTGTTGCCTGTGCGATGGCAGTTTTGATGATTCTCCATTGTTGCTCCACCCCTCCTTCTAGCCTGTTTGCTAGTGTTTTTCTGAGGCACTCTCCCATCTTGCCAAAGTCAGCCCTCCTGAAGTCAGTACCCTCACTTTTGTGGCTTGACTTTGTAGCTGGGTTAGTGAACCACACTGTTTGATGGCCACTTGTTCCCAGATGGCAACCCACTTCTAGATCGGAGATCCTCTCACTGCCCCATTTGAAGAGCAGCGGTCTAAGATTGCTCCCTCACCAGTGGGTTCGAAACTACCTGTCTGAGGCCTGCCACCTGTAGGGCATCAAGAATGGCCCTGCTCTTGGATGTGGCTGCAGCAAATGTGCTCCAGTTAACATCTGGCATATTCAGGTCTCCTATCAACAGTATCTCCCCTTTCTCTGCCATCCTAAGAATGCCTTCTATCATATCCTTGTCCATTCCTTCCCCCTGACATGGGGGTCTGTACACAACCCCTGTGCAGATTGTGGTGCCCTTTCCAGTCTCCAAGGTGACCCACAGTGCCTCCTCTCCTCCCTGCTTACTCTTTTGTTCAGTTGCTTTTATCCCTTCCTTTACATAGAGAGCTACCTTGTTGGTGTCATAAGATGACCTTGCTTGGTGCCTTGCTAGCTCCAGGCCACATGCAGAGAGTGCAATGGCTTGTCTGGGTACCTCTGAATCAGGCATAGAGGCTAGGAGTTGACCTAGCCTGGACCACAGAAACCAATCATAGGTAGCATACTGGGCCTGATGAGCACAAATTGAAAGAAGCAACCGTGCTGAGTAGAAGGTCCTCCTCCCACAAAGGTCAAAATCCACAGAATCTTGATCTAGGGGCCAGTCATGGTGGAGGGCGTGAAGCCCATTGGGAGTGTCCAGCTGCATCAGTTCTGACCGAGGATGAGGCATACGACCTGGGGACTCCGGGGGGGCACAATACCTCTGGCTCAGATCCCTAGGAGCTGGGACTCTGGAAAAAGGTCTTTGCCAGAACCGCAATGATGCCTCCTGGAAAGGATCAGGCCAGGTGGGCACCACAAGGGTGGCCACACTGAAGTTGCCTAAGAAGGCACGCGTCGAATGCTCCGGATTGTGCTGAGTGGGTGGGGTGACACGCAGGTCTTCCATCATCCTCCTGAGGAAACGCTGATACTCTGCGAGATCAGCAGCAGAGAAGATTTGGACAGAAGGCTCCTCTCCTCCAGAAGAGGAGGATGAGGAAGCAGAAGACCTCAGAGATCCAGAGGTTGGCTGCTCAGGGGAGGGTGGAACACCCGCTAGTCCATGCCCCTGACGTACCTAAGGAAGTGAGCAGCCGTACCCCTGAATTGCTCCCAGGAGAGAGGTCCCCTAGGGCCAAGAATGCCTGGGAGAGCAGGAGATGGTGACAGAGGAGTGGGGCCTAAGTCAACAACAGAAGGCGACTGTCCTCTGTCCGGGTAAGACAGCGCACCAGGAGCCCCAAGGGAAGGAGGAGCTCCTGAAAGCCCAACAACAGACAGCTGATCAACCATGCTGGAACTGCCTAGGCTGTGCAATGAAGAATCTCCCCTCCGTGAGATGACCGGAACCATGAAAATCCAAAAGAACGGTCCATTCTCTCCTCTCCAAAGACCAGGGCCCTCTCGAGGAGACCGAGAAGGAAGGACGGGGGTCCGCGCTACGACTCCTTCCCAAACTTGGGTGAGCCCTGGAAAAGGGTTGCCACATCAAACCCTGACCCGCAACCCCTCAGAATCTGAAAGAGCCCTCCTCCTTGCAAACACCAGCCTAGGCAGCTGACAACCCTGGTCGGTCCCTGAGGGGACCACTCAGGGAGTAGCACCCTCCCCTCCCATGGGTGCTCCGGTCAGCCCTAAAGTTGGGCGATCCAGGCACACCACCTGAGGGGGTAGCCCAACTGAGGGGGCAGAAAACCCTCCAAGCCCAGGCTGTAGGGCAGTAGTGGCCTGCTCTACTGCCTGCTGGTCAGCACCCCTGACCCTAGACTCAGGGGCTACCGCCCTCTCCTCAGAGGGAGGCTGGCTCCGGTCAGCTGAGGAAACTACCAGGGTGTTCACATGGGCTACCAACTCCAAAGAGTCAGACAGCCAGTCCGAACCAGACTCAGATCCTGTCTCCAAAGAGGTAGAGACCGAAGTCTAGTGCCAGACCGTACGCGGACGCCCGCTTCTGTCTGGACCGAAGGAGGCAGCAGTCTGGGTGTCCACACCAGAGTCAGCACTGAGCTCCCCCACAGCAACATGAATGGTACCTGAAGAAGAGACGGCACTGAGCGTGGCAGCAGAGCCGGAGTCGATGTCTGCCATGGCGCTGTCCTGTCCCACGGTGCCACAAATGGCACCAGAGTCAGGGACCGTGCCAATAGCAATACAGCTCCCTTGGCACTGTGAGTGATACCAAGGTAACACCCCTCCCACAACACTGTGTCCTTGCTCGGTACTGCAAGCACGGAGCCTGGGCTCTGGCGCTGTCCCCCAGCCTCGACGTCGCGAATAGTGCCGAGGTGAGAAACAGTCGAAGATGGAGCCGTAGTTCCTCCCATGGTGCCGTCAGCACCATCAGTACCATGAACGATATTAACAGCAGAGACAGCACAGAGCAGCAGACTGGCACTGACCATGGCGCCATCAGGGCCCACCGCATCGCGAATGGTGCTGAGGCCCAAGATGGCACTGACAGATGACGTTGAGGACAGTGCCGACCCAGGCTTCCCAGCCCAAGGAAACAACACCTGGGGAGCCTTCATCCCCAAAGGGGTGATTGCCAGAGTGGCGCCTCCCACCCACTCTCCAGGGGGAATGGACTGGGCCTCCTGCACCGCGGAAGGGGCTTCTGCGATGGCGAGGCTACTAGAGACAGAAGCCCCCCTCCTCTGCAGTCTGTATAGAACCAGGAGGGGACCCAGAGGAAAGGCTGAGAGACCGCGGCTTGGCCCAATGAGTGCGCACCCATCCCCTGAAAGTTGGTGGAGCTTGTCCAACTTTCCACGCACATTGATTGATGACACGATGGTCCACGGAGAAGTAGGCATCGCACAAATCCATGTCGTGAAGTGGGCCAAGACACGCAAGACAACGATCATGCCGGTTGGTAACGGAGTACTTGCAGCTGCACGGGCACCGATGTATAGTGGACCACTCTGCTTTCAGCGATTTTTTGCCCTCCAACCAAGACATGATTGACGGAAATACAATTGAAAAACAGACTCGATGTCGCTGAAAAATAATAATGGAACAGTTTTACCAACAGCGGCGTCGAGTAGGGCTTAAACGGGTGTAAAATAAGCCAGCGTCAAGACATGAGAAGGCCATTGTTGATTGTAGCTCTACATGAGGTAACCTCTATGGCAGGAGATGAAGAACTGGCGGAGGACGGGTCGACGACATCTACTGGCCAACCCATAGCAAAAAACGCTATGCATTGGCCTTGAGGATGGCACCGCCTGTTACTCCACTCTGACCCATCCAAAAAAAAAGTTTATGGGATCGTGACCTCCAGCCACGACGCAAATGTAATGAATGGTGAAGATTGACACAGATAAGATCTATACTTCTCTACTGGGACTAAAGAACTAGAACTCTACTACTGGGACCTTCAATTTAGGGTAAAAATTAACAAACAAAAAAAAGAGTTAGTGTGTTTGTCTGAGTTGGGTGAAGTGAATTGTTATCTGTGCAGTTATCTAGATGTAGAAGGACACTGTGAATTAGGAGTGGCTTAGTCAGAAGGAAGCCAGGTGTTTTGGATTTAAAACCTACCCTAGATAGTTTCTGGCAGAGAAAAGCAAGAGGAAGGAGGTACTGTTAAAACTATACTTCTCTACTGGGACTATATTGCCCTTCTCCCCCCCCCCACCTCCACCCTTAGGCAGTTCTACTTTTATAGGCACATGATTTGACTGACGACAGGAACTTCCTGTTTGGGAGCAGGAAGGGTGTGGTCACAGAAGCACAAAAGACTCACCATCCTAGAAGGAAAAGAGTAGCTCTCCGTCCCCCCCAGCTGCTGGAGGTCTGACTCTGAGCAAGTAAGGAGACTACTGAGGAATACAGGAACTTCCTGTCTCAGAACAGGAAGAGCAGGAGCAGTAGGAAAGTAGGGAGAAAAAAATATAAAAAAATAAATAAATAAACAGAGAGAGGAAAGAGTAAGTATACAAAACAACAGTTAAGGGGCCACAAATAAAACATGAAGGGAGTGGTGCAGTGCGGTGGCTGTGGAGCAGCAGTCTTCCGGGAGATGTTCTGGAGGATGTGGTGCTGTCCCATCTGCAGGCACCTCTGTGGGCTGAGGGAGGAGGTTGCGCATCTCCAGACTGAATTGGCCAGGATTCGGGGGACCTCCTCCCTCACCCAGGGACCACCAGGGCCACCGCCACCTCAGAGGTTGCCAAGAAAGAGGAGCGGTTGGACCACAGTGGGTTCAGGGAGGGTGAGGGTGGGGGAACAGAGGTGCATCTCTCCAGTTGTACCTCTCCAAAATTCATATGCCATTCTGGCAGGGTGTGGTTTCTCTAAAGAGGCACCCACAATGGAGACCAAGGAAGATGTTGGGAACCTCCACAAAGGAGACCCACAGGAGGGTGGCTTGGGACCCCACAGGGGAAGGAAACAACTCCTGGTGGGGGACTCCATTGTTAGGAGGATAGAACTGGGGGAGGGAAGGGAGAGGGGGGGGAGGTAAGGTGCCTGCCTGGTGGCATGGCTTGGCGGGACAGGGAGAGAATCCTCAGGATCGCGGGAGCAGCTGCACGGGGGAGGGAGCTGAATGTCATTGTCCACCTAGGAACAAATGACCTGGTTGGGAAAGGGATCAGAACAGTGGAGGAGGAGTTTGTGTAGTTGGGCAGGGACCTTAGACATGTAGCAAACACGGTAACCTTCTCGGAGGTGCTGTCTGTCTAACGTATGGGTGAGGCTAGGGTGCTCTGCACCATGGGATTCAATCAGTGGTTGAAAAACTGGTGCAGAGCTCAGGGTTTTGGCTTCATTGGGGACTGGGGGTCCACCTGGAGGGATGCAGGCCTATACTGGCGCGATGATCTGCATCTGTCCAGGAGGGGAACCAAGGATCCTAGGTGATAGGTTTAAATGCTTCATTGGCAAGCATTTAAACTAGCCAAGGGGGGGAGGCACTGAAAAAGAGCAGGGAAATCCTACCTCCCAAAAAAATCAGGGTAGTTAGTAAGGTAAAAACCAAGACAGAGACGTCGATAGGGAGAAGAGCTGTGGTAAATGGAGAAAAAGGCAAAGGAGGTAAGGACAGGGATGGGGCAAAAAGGGGTAAGGCCAACATAAAATGGAGGGTAATGAGTACCAATGCAAAGTGTCAGTGACTCAGTAGGTAGCACACTCGCTTCTGAGGCCAGGAGATCAGAGGGCTGTGGGTTCAGTTCCCACATCTGACACTTGGGTTAATATCCCAGTACTGACACTGTAGTGCAGCATGAGAGGGGTGCTGCACTTCTGAGGTGCCATCTTTCAGATGAGACATTAAACCGAGGTCCCATCTGCCTGGATTGGTGGTAGTTCAGGTGGATGTTAAAGATCCCATGGCACTTATCGGAAAGAGTAGGGAATTTTTTTATTCAAAACTCAAAAGGATAATCAAACACAATGGTATTACATCATACAAATCATAATAAATCGAAAAGAAAAACAGACATGAGCTGTACAACATACTTAAAACCCTCAATAGAAAGAAAAACAAACACCCCACTCCCCACCAAAAAGAGCAGGGGAACTCGTTGTATTCTAAACTCATAAGAAAGAAAAAAAATCAAACATGCACGTCCTGAACATCCAACAATATAATAAAGAAAATCAAACCCCTCCCACTCCCCTCCAGAAAATAAAAATGATGGTTAATATACATAAAAGAAATCATACAGGCAGTAGTATTACTTCATACTAATGCAACAGAATGGGAAAAGCAAGAATACGAGGGATTATAACAATATTTCATAAACCCAAAAAAGACATAACAGAAAATATGATAAAGGATAACATAGTACACAAACCATAAAGAAAGACATATAATGCATGATGGCAGTGTACCAAACTGATATAGCAAGACCAAATACCGTACAAGCATGCTTGAACCCCTCACCTCCCTTGAAATCATAGGGGAAATTTTAATGAACATTAAAGAAATAAAACCTATACAAAAAAGGTGGGACCATACGTCAGATCAAAAACAAATCACATCCGTAAAGGGAATAACAGCACCCAGGATCACCGCTAGGGAGATCAAAGCACTACAACAAGGGGAATCCGTAATACAAGGAAAGTGCCAGGTCTTGACTTAATAAAACCTCACCCCGTATCTAACCAATTCATCTTCCTCCACCACAGTTTAAACAATTCAGGATGCACTGCCCTCTCCTCTTGTGATCTCCAATGATGTATAAAGGATTTAAGGGTACAAATTTTCTGAGATTCAGAAAGTAGTTTCTGCCAAAGTGTAAGATTACACCGGGCATGCCACAACTGAAAACCAATGTGACCGATTAACAGGCGCATAGTAATATTATCAAACCCAAGCCATGAGCCCGGCAAAATCCCTTCCACCCAAAGCTGAGAGGAAGTACCCCAGAAGGGATTCAAGGGCCACTCCTCATGAAAGTGAGACCAGAATGAAACAACAAAGGGACACTCCACAAAAAAATGTTCCATCGTTTCTACCACCCCACCTCAAGTCTCTACCCATGCACAAAACCTCTCAGACAGATCCCTATGTTTCATGTTAGCCCTTTACCCCTAGCTTCTTATGGAGACACAGCCACAAGAAATCCCACATGTGTTTAGGCACCCTCTTGCTGACCAGTACTTTCAACCTAGATTGCTGCTCCAAAACAGACAAATCATGAAACCAAGGTTCAATAAAAAAACTATCACGTAAAATAGTATGATAGAATTGCTGTCGGAATTGTAGAGTCAGAAAGTTCTTGACTACATGCCAGTATTTAAATTTTTGAAACATTATATGAAAATGACCATCTAAGCCACAGAGCCTAACCTGCCGGGCTAAACCAGAATCTTGATCCCAATGCTGCAGGAAAGGACCTATGCTGTCAGCCACCCAAGGAGACCAGATCTTCACCTCCCCTTTAAGTAATGGGACTAAATTATAATAAATAAAAATACTATACAAAAAAACTATCGGGTTAAGCATACCCAAACCCCCTTCCCCAATGGGTAAATATGTGATACCTCTCCATACCGGGTTCAATCTACTGCCCCAAAAGCAAAGGAAAAATACATTGTAAAGCGAAGTCTTCAAAGAGGCAGGCGGGGGAAAACTGTGGCTAGAAACAAAAAATATGGCAACAAAAAAGTTTTAATCAAATAAATACGTTTATCCTTAGACATTCGGCCTTTATTCCAAATCAGCACTCTATGATGGGCCTCCAATAATTGCTGCTCCCAATTATACTTCTGAGCGTCCAGACCTCCAAAATATACTCCAAGTACCTTCCTGTAACTAGATTCAATAGGCATGTCCCAGAGTAAAGCCACATCAGCTGCCTCATACCCCAAGGGCAAGATTCCACTTTTAAGCCGGTTAATAGAGGACCCAGACATGACCGAAAAGTTATGCAATAATAATTTAGCTGCAGCAGCAGAATTTCTGTCTGAGAGGACAAGGACCAAGTCATCTGCATAGGCAATTGACACTATTGGTGGGACCATACTGCCTACTGAAAGACCAATGATATCGTCTGTACAAGACAGGGCATGTAAAAGGGGGTCTAAAGATAGCACATAAAGTAGTGGACTAAGTGGGCACCCTGCCTAGCACTCTCTATGCACATCAACAGCCCTTCCCAACCAACCATTAACACTAGGTATCAAAGTAATACCCTATAACAAGTCTGCAGCCATCCAATGAATTGTGAGGAAACCCATACCACCTCAAACAGGCCCAAAGATAATTATATTCCACTCGATCAAAGGCTTTGGATTGATCAAGACACACAAATGCCCAAACATATCCCCAGCCGCCTAGAAATGAGCTTCGAAGCAGGATCAGTGCATCCTGGACCCTTCTACTGGTACTCCCACTAAACTGTGATGGATGTAATAAAGAGCCTAAAACTCCCTTAACCGGGCACAGAGGATTTTCATTAAATCTTATAATCCGTGTTCAAAGAGACAACGGACTCCAATTAATCAAATCTCCCTATCCCCAGATTTTATATAGTAAGAGTAAAACCCCTGTAACATACCAATATGGCAACGCCTCATTATAACCCAGCATTCAGGACGTGACAGAAATCCGATCCTATGGCTTCCCATAAGGGTTTATAAATTTCATGTGATAACCCATCAAAACCAGGAGTGACGCTAGGCTTTAAAGACCAAATTGCAGACTTCAGTTCTTCAACTGTGATGGGTTGAACCAAAGTGAGTTATTCCACAGGAGTCAAAACCGGGACCTGTCTGCTAAAAAAACAGTTACGGATGGAAACATCAGAGAGGAATTGACTTTGAAAGGAAGTAGAAACATGAGTATGAATCATATCTAGCATACCAATATTTGTAGAAACCGGCCCACCTCCTTCAGTATTTAAATACTGCATAACTCTAGTGTTGTAGAAACCGCAGATGCTCAAAGGGTAAGGTGTCCATTTTTTTCCCACAAACCTCATAGGAATGTTTTTTCTCCATCTCCTGTAATACTTGAGATTGTAAGTTAGCCACCTCACCCATGACCTGTTTAATCTGCTCCACACAATCAGATCCCAAAAACTGACGGAAAGAAGACAAAAAGTGTAACCTTTCTCTAAGGGAACGCAGTCTATCATGTTTTAATCGTCCATTCAATCTACCAATGCGTTTAAAGAAAATTCGAATCTCACATTTTGTGTCTTCCCACCAAATATTCAGATCGTCATATAAAAACAACACAGACCGTCTGGCCAAAAGCAGGGAGTGCAACCCCTCAGCAGCACAAGGGATTTCCAACAGGACTGTATTCAATTTCCAATACCCCGGCCCTCTACGGACTTCAGGTAGATCACATAACACCAACTTAAGCAATCTATGATCTGAAGAAGCAACCTCCTGTAAAACTTGAGACCGTCACGACAACCCCGGTAGAAATAAAAATAGTCTATCCTGGACTCTGGAGCCACAAAATAAGTATTCCAAAACCCGGGTCGAGCCCAAAAGCATCAACCAGTCCTGAGTTCTGAAGCAGAGTAGACAAACTAGCTATGTCACAATACACCTTTCTTTTCTTGTTCCCAGGAGCAGTAGAGGAAGGCAGAGAACAATTAAAGTCCCCTCCAAGAACAACAAAAGAAGAGGTGCATAGAAAGGGGTACAAAGATTTAAAAAGGGACACCCGGTCAAATTTAGATTGAGGTGCATAAATATTGATCAATCTCAAAGGCAGAGAATCCCACCTAATATCTAATACCAAGGCTCTACCGGGCAGGATCTCTAACTGGTGTATCATCGTAACATAAGAATGAAAAAAACAGATCCCAACCTCACTACATAATTCACTTCCTAAGGACCAAAAACTATCACCCCATAACCAGCCAGCAGTGGCAGCAGCCACCTCCTCAGAGGAATGCAAACGAGAATCCTGTAAAAAAACACAATCCAGATTCTCAGATAAAAAAATACTGTTAGCATTTAAAGTAGCCACGCGAAAAGAAAAAGAAACCATAAATAAAGGTTAGGGAGAAAGTCACTTAACTTTACTAGACGCCCTTGTAATCCGACCAGTTTTACCATCTGGAGGCCTCGGGCCTACCTGTCCGGCCACAGAGTCCTGGCACACAGGCTGAGGTGGAGAAGTAGGAGGCCCAGGCATCTCGGACAGAACCTCTGGTTCCTCCGCCAAAACAGTGAAAACATTAGGATCAACAAATGAAACATCTGGAGCAGCCATTGTTGATTTTTTACCTAACTTCCCTTTTCCCTTAACCAACTTACCCTTCTTCCCACCAACCACTGCAAAACCATCCAGCAAGGAATCCACCCCTCCCACAGAGTTACTCTAGTGAAGATCCCCACCTGACCCTATCCCAGACCCTTCAGTAGTCACAACTGTTGGGATCACCGTGTTACCAGGATCCAAAATAGAATCTGTAAGCCTACAGGACTCAGGCAAGGAAGGAACCACCGCAGAGGCGCTGGGAAGCGACCTGCCCCCAGCAGGTAGGCCAATTTGAACCGCCTCCCTACTATAATGATCCTGTATCCCAAAATCAGCCGCAGCTGTATGCTTTGCAGCTAAGGGGCAGAGTTCAAAAGTATGACCCACCAGCTCGCAAAGATGACATTTAGAAGCTTGAAAGCAGTGAGCACTGGGATGGCCAGATTCCCCACAATAAGAACAGTTAAGTACCTCACAGGTTGTGCTTATGTGAGTTTGAGACCCACATTTAAAACAAACCCGAGGTTGACCAGGATAAAAAAGAAACCCTTTATCCCTCCCCCAAAAAAAACAATTGGGTAAATGAATCAAATCTGAATCAGTGGAACAAAGTTTGACTCGAAATTTCCAACCCCCATTCCAAAATCCCTCAGCATCCAATATGGGAACAGGATTCCCCTGAACATCACATCTCTTAGACAGCCAATGCACAATATCAACAATGTTCACCCCTTCATTGTGAAACATAATCGTGATGGCCCTAGAAGCTTGTTTAGAAAGAGGCAAAACAATAAAGTCAGACCAAAATGGGTTTGTTTTCAGAGTCAAATATCGGCTCCAAAGAAGTTCCAAAAGGGCAGGGGTACGGAAACTAACATCAAAGGTAGACTCCCCTGGAACATGAATCAGAGCATAGACTTCGGATGGAGAGAAACCCATACTTTGTTTCAGTAACGTCTTCCCAACGTAAAACCTGTCAGGGGGGTTGTCTCTAGGACCCAGATATCTTAACCTAATAGCGTTCCGTCTTTTGGCAAGCTCCAAAGGTTGCCTGAAATGACTAGCGTAAGTGGGTTTAGGCACAGGATCCAGAACCGGCCCCTGCAGGACTGAGGATGAAGCTATAGTGTCAGCAGAGCCTGCCGAAAGTTCCCCCAAGGGTGCAATAGGCTTAATACTAGCCTGAATGGGAAGAGATGCCTGCGAAACAGAACCCTGAACAACATTAAGAGGATCAGGGGCAATCTCAGTACTTATCTGGTTATCCTCCGAGGGGACCGAGGATCCATCGTTCGGTTTCCAGTCTGACCCCGAAATTTGAATCCAGCCCGCTCCTCGCAGTGCTCGTTCTGGAGACCACGACTCTTCCACCAACTCTCCCCATTCTCGAGGAACCAAGATCTTGCCAGGCAGAGACCTGGGCATAGCAGAATGCAGCTTGCTAGGCCCCACAGCCTCCGTCGCACTCGGTGAACCCTCCGAACATTTCCGTTTCTGGTCTTCCTCCATGATAATGTTCCGACGCTCCTGAGCTAGGAGCTCACTAACTCTCAACAGTTCCCCCTCTAAACAACGTTGTTTTTCGACCAAGCTAAGATCCGTATTTCCAGACAATTCCAATGGACCGCTAGAACGGGCAATGTGCTGGCCACCTTGCAGGTGCATTCCAGTTGCCACTTCAGCGGGTCCAGGCTGGGTAGCATCGTTGGGAACAATAAGGCTTTGGGCTATCACAGCCCCAGGCAGAGCTCCTTCCTCCTCCATGGCAGTGAGTGAAATGACCACCTCCAACAGTGGCAGGGTCCCCCTACTGGCAAACAGTAGGAGAATTTCCCCGGTGTTCCGGATAAATTTCCCTCATTCACTAAAAATACCACCAACAGCTTAATCTGGTTCAAGGTCAGTTGGCATTCATCTGTACCCCTTCCCCCAGGTCGTGCCTGAAAATAGGCAGGATTTGTCTAGTGCACTTACCCGGTCAACAAAAACTAAATAAATAAATAATGCCTGTAGTCTGGGTAACAAGCTTCCTGAACTGGTGGCCTTGATGGAAGAGGGATGCCTGGATATTGGGGCAGTCACAGAAACATGGTATACAGAGAACCATGACTGGGGTGTCAACATACCAGGGTACACAATCTACAGGAGAGACAGGGAGGGTAGATGAGGAGGAGGAGGAGTAGCTCTCTATGTAAGGGAAGGGATAAAAGCAACGGAACAAAAGAGTAAACATGGAGGAGAGGCAGCACTGTGGGTCATCCTGAAGACTGGAAATGGCATCACAATCCGCACAGGGGTTGTATACAGACCCCCATCTCAGGGGAGGAAATGGACAAGGATATGATAGAAGGCATCCTTAGGATGGCAGAGAAAGGGAAGATATTGTTGATGGGGGACCTGAATATGCCAGATGTTAACTGGAGCACCTTTGCTGCAGCCACATCCAAGAGCAGGGCCATTCTCGGTGTCCTACAGGGGGCATAGCTCACACAGCTAGTGTTGGAACCCACTCAGGAGGGAGCAATCTTAGACCTGGTACTCTCAAATGGGGATGGAGAGAGGATCTCAGAACTAGAAGTGGGTTGCCATCTGGGAACAAGTGACCACCAAACAGCGTGATTCACGATAAACTCAGCTGCAGAGTCAAGCCATACAAAAGTGAGGGTACTGGACTTCAGGAGGGCTGACTTTGTCAAAATGGGAGAGTGCCTCAGAAAAGCACTAGCAAACAGGCAAAAAGGAGGAGTGGAGCAACAATGGGGAAACATCAAAACTGCCATCACAGAGGCAACAAGTTTTTGTGTGACACAAATAAACAAATCAAAATGAAAGAAAAAAACACTATTGTTCTCAAAAGAGGTGGCGGGGAAGGTTTGGGAGAAAACTATAGCATTTAGGAAGTATAACGAAACACAGAAGGAGCAGGACAGAGAACTGTACCAGTTAAGGCATAAGGAAGTAGGGAAGGAAGGCAGTCAGAATAGCAAAAGCCCAAACTGAGGAAAAGATAGTCAATTCGGTTAAGAAAGGGGATAAAACCTTTTATAGGTACATTAAGGAGAGTAGAAAGACAAAGGGAGGGATAAAGAGGCTGAAAAAAGGGGACGGTGGGTGGGCAGACTGAGACAGTGAAAAAGCAGGGATACAGAAGAAAGACTTCTGCTCAGTATTCACAAAAGAAGAGGAGTAGGGTACTTAATCCAATCAATAGAAGCACTCCGGATAGGGGGGTCAATACCAGTTCTTTCAAAGAAGAAAGGGTTCTGAAAGAACTCCTGAAACTGAAGGTGGACAAAGCAATGGGGCCTGATGGGATTCACCCCAGAATTCTAAAAGAATTAAGGGGAGAACTAGTGACACCACTGACTACCATTTTTAACAAATCATGGGAGGATGGTGTGGTACCTGAGGACTGGATGAGGGCAGATTTGTTTCCCCTTCACAAAAGTGGGAGCAAGACAGAGGCAGGAAACTACAGACCTGTCAGTTTGACCTCAGTGGTAGGGAAAATGATGGAATCACTTCTGAAGGAAAGAATTGTTGAGTATAAAGAGGCCAGTGGGGCACAGGACCCAAGACAGCATGGGTTCACAGCGAGATGGTCATGTCAGACAAATCTAATTGATTTCTTTGGCTGGGTGACCAAAGTAGTAGACCAGGGAGGGGCTGTTGACATGGCCTATCTAGACTATTGCAAGGCATTTGACACAGTCCCACACAAAAGATTAATAAACAAATTAGCCAGCCTGGGAATGGGTCCCAGGGTGGTAGCCTGGGTTAAACACTGGCGGGACAACAGGACACAGAAGGTAATAGTAAACAGAGTCCACTCTGAAGAAAGGGGGGTTACTAGTGGGGTACCGCAGGGTTCAGTACTGGGTCCAGTTCTTTTTAATGTTTTTATAAGTAACCTTGCAGAGGGACTGGTAGGAAAATTATGCCTCTTTGCAGATGACACAAAGATCTGCAACAGGGTCGATACACAAGGGGTGGTGGGAAGGATGAGAAGGGACTTGGCAAGGTTGGAGGAATGGTCAGAAGTATGGCAGCTTGGATTCAATGCAAAGAAGTGCAAAGTAATGCATCTGGGAAACCCAGGGGAAGAGTACACAATGGGGGAGGGGAGGGAGGAGGTAGTAACAACAACAAAAATGGAAAGGGACCTGGGGGTAATCATGTCAGATGACCTTAAGGTTAGCAAGCAATGTGAGAAGGCAGTAGGGAGGGCTTGGGATACTGGGATGTATAAGGGAGGCATCACCAGTAGAAAACAGGACGTTTTATCCCTCTGTACAGATAGTTAGTGAGACCCCATCTTGAGTACTGCATCCAGTTCTGGAGACCCCATCTCGCAAGGACATAGACAGGATGGAGGCAGTCCAGAGGAGGGCAACTAAAATTGTGCAGAGTCTGCAAGAGAAGCCATATGAGGAGAGACTTAAGGAACTTAATATGTATACCCTTGAGGAAAGAAGGAAGGGAGAGACATGATAGAAAGTTTTAAGTACCTCAGTGTAATCAACAAAGTCCAAGAGGGTAGCATCTTTCAGAAAAAGAGATGTGCAAGAACAAGGGGACAACATTTGAAGATGGGGGGACAGCTCAGGGGTAATGTGATGAAGTATTTTTTTCACAGAGAGGGTGGTGAATGCAAGGAACTGCCTTCCTGAGTAGGTTGTGTGGTCAAAAATTGTGGGAGAATTCAAGAATGCATGGGACAGACGTAAGGTAATTCTTGTGGGGGTAGAAAGAAATAGGCTGTTGGTTCACTAGGATCTACAGCTTATCCAGTAGGTAGGGAAATGGGCAGACTAGGTGGGCCAAGTGGTCCTTATCTGTCATCAAAGTCTATGTTTCTATGTTTCTAAAACCTACAAAGGAGGAGGTGGGTGGAAAATGGATAGGAACCTGTACTGGAATAATACCTAGCGTGTCTACCCTCAGGTGTCTGTATCAGTAGCAAGTGAAATTAATGAATCAAGAGACGTAGTGGGTTTATATAGAGGGGTTGAACCTAGGATTGGGTCCCTGCTTAAAACTGACATATCTGTGAGGTTGGAGCAGGTAATTACTCATCCCAGAGAAAGTCTTTCTACGGTACTGGACTTTACAGCTGTCCAGATTTTCGGTCAGTAAAATATGATGGACTTCCCTAAAAGGAGATGGGAAGGTAGCATTAGTCTCTGTTGAGAAATGTGTAAATGCCTCAAGGTAAAGAATGATGATATCCACTATGGTTATGATAGAATGTTTATCGTTAATAGGGACTCTGAGACAGAGCTTCGGAAGACGGATGGGTGGAAGCTCCATCCCTTCCTGGGACAGGAAGGTGGTAAGCACACAGTAACTGCTTCCCTCTTAAGGTGGGGGATATGTGACAGGGAGCTCCTGCCACTCTTGAGGACTGACCTTTTCTTAAATCTGTTGCAACAGTTCTTCTATTTCTTAGCCTAAGCTATCCTTTACTATTTCCAGTTCATAATATTTGCCACCTATGGGCACACCATCCCCTTTCTTCACTATGCTATAGTGTCCTCTTTCATTTCCCTTTTCCCTCTCAGGTCCTCATACAGGAAGGTTGTTGCTGTGACCTCCAAGCTGATATAAAACAACAGGTTGTGTTCCTCATTGTTGAATTTAGTATGCAATGGCACTATGTCGTAAAATACTTTAATGTATATACCTTATGTGTATGAAACCTGTAAATGTTGAAAATACCATGTCACTAGGTGCTTTTGATAAAGGTAAAAAGTTACTAAGGGACTGTATGATACAAATTAAGTTAGTTGTGCTATTTAAAATGCTTGTGAATTGCTGTAAACTGAACAAGTCTGAAATGTCATGGTGATTTTTGGCATTGGGTTTCTTGGTCCGATCACTGCACGGTGAAGTTCA
This sequence comes from Neoceratodus forsteri, assembly GCA_016271365.2. Taxonomy (NCBI): domain Eukaryota; kingdom Metazoa; phylum Chordata; order Ceratodontiformes; family Ceratodontidae; genus Neoceratodus; species Neoceratodus forsteri. Next base: position 279,504,659 of record CM028138.1, on the reverse strand, counting down.
CATTTGGGGCTCTCGCCATAAGCCCTTCCCCTGCTGAGATGATTAGCTGTCGCCCTTTGCGGGGTCTTACCCCTGAGGTTTTTTTGGTGGCAGCTAAATTATCTAGTGTGGGTGCTGCATGCGTCAGAGGAGTTGGTGCCAGGGTTGACACCTATAATAGGGTGCTCTCTGACACCATCAACTCCCTCGCACCTGTCCGTGTATGACCCAGAACCTCTTACCTGAGGTCCCCATGGATTGATGGAGACCTCAGGGAGATTAAGAAGATGGGTCGGAGATTGGAGCGCTGCTGGAGAAGATCCCATCTGGAGGTGGACAGACTGGTCCTGCGTACGCACTATTGTGCGTATCATTGCGTATCAGGAGGCAATCAATCGTAAGAAGGCAGTGTTCCTGTCCAGGGAGATTGCTGCTGGGAAGAATCGACCAGCTTCACTCTTCCGGACTGTAGACAGACTTCTTCATTCTGTCTGTTTGCAGCCCAGGAGGGTTTTTTCCACTGAAGATTGTGAGGAGTTTGCTCGGTTCTTCTCGGACAGGGTGTCCACGATCCAGCGGGAGGCTTCTGCAGTTAGCAATACCATAGCTAACAGTGGTCGCCAGATGTGTTCTGAATGCACTCCGCCAAGTTGGGGGGAGTTTAGACCAGTGGAGGTAAGTGAGGTTATCGAGGTGGCAACCAATTTGAAGCATACCTTTTGTGAACTGGACCCAGTGCCAACGCGTTTCTTAATGAGATGCCCTGACTCTGTTGGCCCGGTGTTTGCCATGATCGTACGGTGTTCCCTATCTGAGGGAGTCTTTCCAGATGCTTTGAAGGAGGCTCTGGTAAGACCCCTTTTAAAGAACCCATCTTTGGACCCGGAGATCATGGCAAATTACCGTCCTATCTCCAACCTCCCATTTTTGGGTAAGGTGGTGGAGAAGGTGGTAGCGCTTCAATTGGAAGAGCACCTCGTGACTCACGAGTTGTACGATCCCTTCCAGTCAGCTTTTCGGGCCAGACATAGCACAGAAACTGCACTTGTTCGGGTGCAGAATGATCTCCTCAGGGCTAGAGATCGGGGGGGACAGGACAATTCTTGTTCTTCTCGATCTCTCTTCAGCATTTGACACTGTGGACCATTGTGTGTTGCTTGTCCACCTCAGGGAGTTGTGTGGACTCACCGGTACTGTCATCAACTGGTTTGAGTCCTTTCTTACAAACAGGAGGCAATGGGTTATGATGGGTAATTAATTTCTCATCTATACCCAATCTCCCTCCTTGCGGAGTCCCTCAGGGTTTGGTACTGGCCCCAATGTTGTTCACAGTGTACATGCTGGCCCTGGGGGAGATCATTAGGAAGTATGGTATGAGTTTTCATTGCTATGCTGATGATACTCAGCTATATTTGTCCTTTGCCCCAGGAACATCCAACGCAGTGGATGTGCTAAACATCTGTCTGACCGAGATAAGTGACTGGATGGCCTCCAGCTGGTTGCGACTGAACCCTAACAAGACCAAGGTATTGGTAGTGGAGTCGAACAGAGTTTGTGATAGAAGGCCTCTGACTCAGCAACTGGACTTGTTCTTGGGGCTGTGTCATTGAAGGCCTCCTCTAGGGTGCGTAGTCTTGGAGTGATTCTGGACAGAAACTTGACCATGGAGACTCAAGTATCTTCCATGGTTCGAACCTGTTTTTTCCATCTCAGAAACATTGCCAGGATTAGGCCCCTTGTTCCACCTCTGGACCTCCCTACCTTGATACATGCCTTAGTTACATCTAGGCTGGACTACTGTAATGCGCTCTATCTCGGGGTCACAGGAGGACTTCTCTGCAGACTGCAGCTGGTGCAAAACGCAGCTGCCCGTTGATTGACTGGGCAGAAAAAATTCTGCCACATTACACCGGTACTGCGTGGATTGCACTGGCTGCCAGTCAGGTGGAGAGTCCTCTTTAAGGTGGGTCTTCTCACCTTTAAGGCCCTACATGGGCAGGGCCCTGGTTACCTGTCAGACCTCCTGACACCTATTCCCTCTGTCCGCCCTCTTCGATCCTCCAGCAGTGGCCTCCTGACCGTTCCTAGAGCGAGATTGAAATCAGCTGGTGACAGAGCCTTTAGCGTTGTGGCTCCCACTCTATGGAACCTATTACCAGCTGTGGTCAGAGAGGCCCCGGCTGTAGATGTCTTTAAGGCTCGCTTGAAGACATTTTTATTTTTTCAAGCATTTGATGTTTAGATTATGATTTATTTTATAATTTGCGATTCTATTTATTTGTTTATATTTATTATTACATTTTTTTAAAAATTTGTACAGCGTCCAGAGCCTCCGGGATTGGGCATCTTTTAAATAAACTTGACTTGACTTGATTTGCATATATTCACTGATGCTTTGCATTACGGAAGTATGTATGATGTGTTTCTTTGAAACTTGGCTTATTGTTAGTGACCTTTGAGGTAACCTTTGTTTTAGTGCTTCTGCAATGAGGTTCTTTGTCTTTAGCGTGTGTTTTTTTTTTATTTGAGTCCCCACCACCCAAGCAAATAAGGCCCGCATAGGGAAGGCTGAACCTCAACTGATAAGTTAGATCAGAAGGTGCTGGCTAAGTGTAGAGGAATGATTTGCATAGTCTGTTGCTACAAACTGATGTACTGAAGAAGGGATATGCCATTGCTAAAGGTTATCTGCTGCATTTTGAATAAACATCACAGAGAGATTGTGTGTTCAATTTGAAGTTCGGTGTTTGGTCCATCTGTCATCCCACAGCCCCTCCACATATGGGGTCCAGTTCTGGAGACCTTGCCTATGCAAGGACATAGAGGGGGATTGAAAGGGTTCAGAGAAGGGCATCCAAGATGGTGCACGGTATGCATGGGAAGCCCTATGAGGAGAGATCGAGGGAATTGGATCTGTACTCATTGGAGACTAGAAAGGAGGGGGGGACATGATAGAAACATTTAAGTACGCAAAGAGGATTAACAAGGTGAGGGAGGGGAGCTTATTTACAAGGAAAGTGGATGCTAAAACTAAGGGTCATAGTCTAAGATTAGAAGGAGGTAGATTTAAGGACAATGTGAGGGGGTGTCACTTCATGGAGAGGGTAGTGGAGTCCTGGAACAAACTACCTGAGGAGGTGGTGGGGGCTGAAACAGTGAAAGGATTCAAGAAGGCATGGGAGAAGCATAAGGGTTTGACCAGTGGGGAGAAGGGGAGGTTCCTTGACAAATGTGACATGTGGGGGGGGGAGGGCAGACTCAATGGGAAAGAGAGGTCCTTTTCTGCCATCAGATTTCTATGATTCTATGATATACAAAAGCAGAGTTTGTGCTGCACTTGCACCCAACCCAGAGGTCACCATATTCAATTGGATAGCGCACCGGCACTATCTGACTGATTATCAGCCCATGTTGATGCAGCACTAAATCAAGTAGCACTGCCATGACATTGACCTGGGCAGTATGCCCCCAGACCAGACAGCACTGGGAGCCACAGCAACGATATTCAGCCACAACATGCAAAGGAACCCACTTGGCATGTAAGGCATTAAGGGGCCATAGGCATGCCCATTATAAGCTCATGTACATGGGAAGCAATGGCAGGTTTGCGCCCGTCCTGTGGTCACTTGTCACATCAGGCATGGTGGTGACCGGCCCCCCCACACCTCAAACACCCATTCCCTCAGTTCAAATGTACTCCCTGGTGTTCAGTGGTAACCCCCACCTTCCGATCACCCATCCCTGTAATGCTCATGCTTTTCCTGGTGTCTAGTGGCACCTCCCACCCTTCAATCACCCATCCCTGCAATGCTCATGTTTTCTGTGGTGTCTAGTGGCATCCTTACCCTCCGATCACCTGTCCCTCTAATTCTCATGTTTTCCGTGGTGTCTAGTGGTACCCGTACCCTCTGATCACCCTTACCTGCAATGCTTGTGTTTTTCCTGGTGTCTAGTGGCACACCCACCCTCCGATGACCCGTCCCTGTAATGCTCATGTTTTCTGTCATATCTAGTAGCACCCCCCACTCTCTGCTCCCCCAGTCTAACACGCAGAGGTAATCCCTGGTGTCTAGTGGTACCCACCACCTGCCAAGCAACCATGCTGGTGCTGCCTCTGACTCCCCAGTGGCTAGTTGCTCCCCTGCACTGCCCACATTGAGCACACCACCCAGATAACCACCACCCATACCTATGAAGGTGATGCAATGGAGATAACCTGTTATGATGACTGGCACGTCCCTCCTCTCATCTCCTCAGCTGAAAGCCATATAGGACGATAGGAAGCATGCGTACAGTATATATGCATGCTCCTTCTAATCCCATACAGTGTCCAGTCAAGGAAGCAAGAGGAGGCTGTGATCATTATAATGTGCTCTTCACACAGCATCACCTTCATGGGTATGGGGGGGTTGGCTGGGTGGTGTGCTCAGTCTTGAAGTGGTGGCAGGGGACCACTACTGACAAGGGAGTCAGAGGTGGCAGAGGGATAGGTACTCAGTGGGTGGGGGGGGTACCAGTAGACATGAGAAACTACCTCTGCACGTCAGGCCAGGGGATTGGAATGTGGCCACTAGACACCAGGGAAAACATGAGCATTACAGGAACAGTAGATTGGGGAGGGAGGTGCCACTAGACACCAGGGAAAACATGATCATTGCAGGGGCAAGTGATCAAAGGGTGGAGGGTGCAACTAGACACCAGGGAAAACATGATCATTGCAGGGGCATGTGGTCGGAGGGTGGGAGGGGTGCTACTAGATACCAGGGAAAACATGATCATTGCAGGGACAGGTGATCGGAGGGTGGGGGGTGCCACTAGACACCAGGGAAAACATGACCATTGCAGGGGCATGTGATCAGAGGGTTGGGGGGTGCCACTAGACATCAAGGAAAACATGATCATTGCAGGGGCATGTGATCAGAGGGTGGGGGGTGCCACTAGACACCAGGGAAAACATGACCATTTCAGGGGCATGTGATCGGAGGTTGGGGGTTGCCACTAGATACCAGGGAAAACATGATCATTGCAGGGGCATGTGATCAGAGGGTGGGGGGTGCCATTAGACATGAGGGAAAACATGACCATTGTGGGGACAGGTGATCGGAGGGTGGGGAGATTCCACTAGATACTAGGGAAAACGTGATCGTTGCAGGGACATGTGATCGGAGGATGAGGGTGCCACTAGTCACCAGGGAAAACATGATCATTGCAGAGACAGGTGATCAGAGGGTGGGGGTGCCACTAGACACCAGGGAAAACATGGTCATTGCAGGGACAGGTGATCAGAGGGTGGGGGGGGTGCCACTAGATACCAGGGAAAACATGATCATTGCAGGGGCATGTGATCAGAGGGTGGGGGTGCCACTAGATACCAGGGAAAACATGATTGTTGCAGGGACAGGTGATCGGAGCCTGGGGGGTGCCACTAGACACCAGGGAAAATATGACCATTGCAGGGACAGGTGATCGGAGGGGGGGTGCCACTAGACATCAGGGAAAACATAAGCATTACACCGACGGGTGATCAGATGGTGGGGGGGGGGGTACAACTAGATACCAGGGCATTCATTGTTTCATCTGGACTGGGTAAGGGTGGTGGTAGGGCAGGTGGCTGCAGTACCCCATCCCTCCACCAGAACCTTGCACCCCAGTAAGTCGAGGTTTGTAAAGGCAGTAACTTGTGCCCATTTGAGTGGCATTTACTGCCAGTGCAAACCTCTGAATTTGCTGCTGCGCCTGTAAGCAGCAGAGACCCCATCAGTTGCATGGGTACAGTGGTATGTTAGTGCTTGGGTGCTAATGGGTTTTGCCTGTGCTGTGGGGGGTTCTGAATATAGACCCCACCCATGAATTGCACATAAAACCCGGTAGGCGAGGGCAACCACCCCTTAGCGCCACGCTAACTTTTGGATATCTGGTCCCTGGTGCCCAAATTGGGGTAAAATTGTGTTGTACCAACAAGTCTTTACCATGTAATTACCATGACCCAAGGGAACAGAACCACAACCTGTAGGCATCACGTGATTGGTATATCATATTATACTCATTTATAACAATGTAACTACTACTATCTGAGGGAAGAGAGTATCAAGCTGTAGGTATCACATGGTAGATACATTACTTTATACTAATTCATTATAGCTACAGGACTAAAATCCAAGGGAACAGAGTGGGAAGCTGTAGTAGCACATGGCTGGTACATTACTTTGTACCAGTAGTTCTCAGATTTTGTCCTGGCAAGCCTCCCCAACCCTTGGAAAAGGTCTTGAGCCTCCCACTAATATGGAAATAATATTGGGCCTCCCCATAGGAAGAACAACTATCATACTTTGCACTGTACACAAGGAATACAATACAGTGAAATGCCTTTGAGTAGTTTGAGTTTATTCTCATTTTATTAAACGTATTATTCTCCCTTCTGAACTCCCTCCCCGGTCAACTAGTCATCCACACTTCTGATTTTTGGACCTTATTTACCCCTCGTTGCAATACTACGATGAGTTAGATTGCTTCCTTTGTCAGCTTTACCCTGCTTTTAAACACTTTCTCATAGACCATTTTGCTCCCTCCTGCTCTTGCTCCTAGTACCTCTCTGCTTAGCCTTTGTATTTGCACTTTTCTGCAACCCGTCTAATGGGTCAGTTATTACCTTGTTCCCATTCATTTGTATTATTTTGCATTTTGTTTTGTACAGTTTCCAGGAATTGCATATTCTCCATTCAACTTCCTCCATGTCGCACCAGGAAATAAATGTTTGCTGAGTGTGCTTTTTCTGGTTATGAATTTGTATACTCACACTTAGAAATAAACTTGGTCTCAATGTACCTTTCCCAGTCACCAATTTGTATTTAAATTCACCTGCCATTATTCACTTTCACTTTGCCTCATCCTTTCAAACAAAACATCCCAAACTTAATGTTTAAATATAGTACATTTTAAGGCTTGCTTGAGCCTCCCCTGGAACAGGTTGAGGCCTCCCAGGGAGGCTGGCCTCACCATTTAAGAAACCCTGCTTTATTCTAATGCATTACAATGAAACTGCAGGACTAAAATCTGAGGGAACAGCATGAGAAGCTGTACGTATCACATGGCTAATTCATTACAAGATAACTACTAATACCTGAGAGAATGGAGCAGTAACCTATGGATATTACATGGCTGGTACATGATTTTATACTAATTCCTTACAAAGTAATTACTAATACTTGAGGGAACAGAGCAGCAACCTGTGACTATCACTTGGTTGGTATGTTATACTAATTAATTACAATGTAACTACTAAAGCCTGAGGGAACAGAGCAACAACCTGTAGGTATCATGTGATTGGTAATTTATTTTTAGAGTAATGTACGAAAGTCAGTGTGTTAAGAGATTTTTTCATACCCCAAGGTGTGCAATGGTACGTAAATCATGAGGGCGATGCTTATGTGTTTATAAAAGTACGGCACACTGAGGGGGTTCAGTAAATCGAGAACAACATTGATGTCCATTAATTTTTGGTTTTTTGTAATTAGTGGTTTGAGAAAAGAAATGTTTTGGTAAGTGTGGGAGAGTGACTTGTGGGACTGAGCACCAATATATGTTTGTGACATCACAAACATGTTATAACAGAGTTTGGCTGCAACTGGTGTATCAACCTGAAGTAGTAAGTATGTTATGTTCATTACAATGTAACTACTAATACCTGAGGGAGCACGTGGTTGACTGCGACCCACTTATTTATTTATTTATTTATTTTCAGATTAGGATTAATACCTTTGAACCGTGGGCTCGTTTACAAAGGCTCCAAGTCAGAAGAGAGTACATGACATAACAGATAATGGACAGTACATACAAACAAAAACCACAGTTACATAACAAACCAGGATTAAAGGACAGCAAGTGAATAATACAAGTCCACACTTGCAGAATAACCATTTGAAGCAACACTACCTGAGTGCGGTACAGTGCTTAGAAGATATCAAGGAGTATCCTGAGACAGGGGAGCCCCCAATCAGTTGGAGGGCAGTGACATACAAAAACATAGACTTTGACGGCAGATAAGGACCACTTGGCCCACCTAGTCTGCCCATTTCCCTACCTACAGGATAAGCTGCAGATCCTAGTTAACCAACAGCCTATTTCTTCCTACCCCCCTCAAGAATTGCCTTATGTCTGTCCCATGTATTCTTGAATTCTCCCACAGTTTTAGACCCCACAACCTCCTCAGGAAGGCTGTTCCATGCATCCACCACCCTCTCTGTGAAAAAATACTTCCTCACATTACCCCTGAGTCATCCACCCATCTTCAAATTGTGTCCCCTTGTTCTTGCACAACTCTTTTGCCCCCCTCTCCCTCCTTTCCTCAAGGGTATACATATTAAACTCCTTTAGTCTCTCCTCGTATGGCTTCTCTTGCACCATTTTAGTTGCCGTCCTCTGGACTGCCTCCATCCTATCTATGTCCTTGCGGAGATGGGGTCTCCAGAATTGGACACAGTACTCCAGATGGGGTCTCACCAACTGTCTGTACAGAGGGATAACAACTTCCTGTTTTCTGCTGGTGATGCCTCTCCCTATACATTCCAGTATCCCCCCAACCCTCCCTTCTGCCTTCTCACATTGCTTGCCAACCTTAAGGTCATCTGATATGATTACCCTCAGGTCCCTTTCCATTTTTGTTGTTGTTACTACCTCCCTCCTATTGTGTACTCTTCTCCTGGGTTTTTGTTTCCCAGGTGCATTACTTTGCACTTCTTTGCATTGAATCCAAGCTGCTATACTTCTGACCATTCCTCCAACCTTGCCAAGTCCATTCTCATCTTTTCCACGCCTCCCTGTGTATCAACCCTGTTGCAGATCTTTGTGTCATCTGCAAAGAGGTATACTTTTCCTTCCAGTCCCTCTGCAATGTCACTTATAAACACATTAAAAAGGACTGGACCCAGTACTGAACCCTACGTTACCCACTAGTAACCCCCCCTTTCTTCAGAGTGGACTCTGTTTACAATTACCTTCTGTGTCCTGTTGTCCAGCCAATGTTTTACCCAGGCTACCAACCTGGGACCCACTCCCAGGCTGGTTAATTTGTTTATTAATCTTTTGTGTGGGACTGTGTCAAATGCCTTGCTAGAGTCTAGGTAGGCCATGTCCACAGCCCCTCCCTGGTCTACTACTTTGGTCACCCAGTCAAATAAATTGATTAGATTTCTCTGACATGATCTTCCCGCTGTGAACTCATGCTGCCTTAGGTTCTGTGCCTCACTGGCCTCTAGGTACTCAACAATTCTTTCCTTCAGAAGTGATTCCATCACTTTCCCTACCACAGAGGTCAAACTGACAGGTCTGTAGTTTCCTGCCTCTGTCTTGCTCCCACTTTTGTGAAGGGGAATCATATCCACCTTCCTCCAGTCCTCAGGTACCACACCATCCTCCCATGATTTGTTAAAAAGGGTAGTCAGTGGTGTCACCAGTTCTCCTCTTAATTTTTCTAGAATTATGTGGTGAATCCTGTCAGGCCCCACTGCTTTGTTCACCTTCAGTTTTAGGAGTTCTTTCAGAACCCTTTCTTCTGTGAAAGGACTGGGATCGACACCCCTATCCAGAGTGCTTCTGTTAATTGGATTAGGTACCTCCCCTCCTCTTCTTTTGTGAATACTGAGCAGAAGTATTCGTTCAGTATCCCTGTTTTTTCATTGTCCCTCTCTGCCCTCCCACCGTCCATTCTATTCAGCCTCACTATTCCTCCCTTTGTCTTTCTATGCTCCCTGATGTACCTATAAAAGGTTTTATCCCCCTTCTTAACTGAGTTGGCTATCTTTTCCTCAGTTTGGGCCTTTGCTGTATTGACTTCCCTCCCTGCTTCCTTCTGCCTTAACTGGTACAGTACTCTGTCCTGCTACTTCTGTGTTTTCTTATACTTCCTAAATGCCATCTTTTTCTCCCTAACATTCCCCGCCACCTCTTTTGAGAACCATAGTGGCTTTTCCTTTTGTTTTGATTTACTTATTTGCTTCACACAAAGGCTTGTTGCCTCTGTGATGGCAGTTTTGATGTTTCCCCATTGTTACTCCACCCCTCCTTCTTGCCTGTTTGCTAGTGTTTTTCTAAGGCACTCTCCCATCTTGCTAAAGTTAGCCCTCCTGAGGTCCAGTACCCTCACTTTTGTATGGCTTGACTCTGTAGCTGAGTTTATTGTGAACCACACTGTTTGGTGGTCACTTGTTCCCAGATGGCTACCCGCTTCTAGATCTGAGATCCTCTCACTGTCCCCATTTGAGAGTACGAGGTCTAAGATTGCTCCCTCATGAGCTGGTTCCAAAACTAGCTGTCTGAGGCATGCCCCCTGTAGGGCATCGAAAACGGTCCTGCTCTTGGATGCGGCTGCAGCAAAGGTGCTCCAGTTAACATCTGGTATATTCAGGTCCCCCATCAATAGTATCTCCCCTTTCTCTGTCATCCTATGGATGTCTTCTATCATATCCTTATCCATTCCTTCCCCCGAGAGGGGGGGTCTGTATACAACCCCTGTGCGGATTGTGGTGCCATTTCCAATCTCTAAGGTGACCCACAGTGCCTCCTCTCCTCCCTGTTTCCTCTTTTGTTCTGTTGCTTTTATCCCTTCCCTTACATAGAGAGCTACTCCTCCCCTCCCTGTCTCTCCCGTAGGTTGTGTACCCTAGTATGTTAAAATCCCAGTCATGGTTCTCTGTGTACCATGTTTCTGTGACTGCCACAATATCCAGGCATCCCTCTTCCATCAAGGCCACCGGGGGGGGGGGTACAGATGGAATACTAAGGGAGGACAGGGTGAAGAAAGGTTTAATAGCCCTGATGGTTGACAAATCCCTGGGGCCAGAGGGCATCCATCCAAGAGTGCTTAGGGAACTAGCAAAGGAACTTGCAGGCCCCCTAGTTGACTGTTCAATAGTTCACTTGAGTCGGGAGTAGTACCTCTGGATTGGAGAATGGCACATATGATGCCACTACCATAAAAGTGGACCAAGGGATGACCCAGTAATGACCTGAGCAACGACAGACCAGTCAACCTGACCCCAATCATGTGCAAGTTCATGGAGGCAATACTTAAAGAGAGACTGGGAGGATGCCTGGAAGAAAACGGCCTCCAAGATGAGAGGCAACATGGTTTTATGGCTGGGAGATCATGTCAGGCAAACTTGATTGACTTCTTTGACTGGGTCACTAAAAGATTGGACAAGGGCCAAGCAGTGGATATTCTGTACTTGGGCTTTAGCAAGGCCTTTGATTCTGTATACTATAAGAGTTTGATCAAAAACCTGGAGGAACTGGGGGTAGGAGAGAAACTGACAAGAGGGGTAGCTAGCTGGCTGAAAGGCAGGACCCAGCGGTTTGTCATGGGGGGAGCTCTCAGGTGCTAGAGTTGCCACCAGTGGAGTCCCACAGGGCTCAATGATTGGGCAGATGCTATTTAATGTTTTCATCAGTGACGATGGAGATGGCATAAAAGGCAAGATTTGCTTGTTCACAGATGACATCAAGCTTAGTGGGTGGGTGAATACAGTGTAGGGAGCATGGGACCTAAAAGAGGATCTGGCCAAGCTCAAGGGGTGGTCTGGAATTTGGCAACTTGGCTTTAATGCAAAAAAGTGTAAGGTTATGCACACTGGAGCCAAGAACCCCGAATACAGAGTATAGCCTGGGAGGAATCCTGGTAACCAAATTCAAGAATGGAAAGAAATCTGGGGTAGTTGATCACTAGAGACCTACAGCACACCTCACAATGCAGGAAAGCAGCAGTAAAAGCCAACAGAATGTTGGGCTGCATTGCCAGGGGGATAAGCAGCAGGTGGGAGGAGGTCACACTGCCATTATACAAGTAGCTGGTGTGGCCGCACCTGGAATACAATGTGCAGTATTTGTGTCCCTACCTAAAGAAAGACATTAACCTGCTGGAGACGAGCTACAAAGATGGTTAAAGGTCAGCAGGCAGGACATACAAGGAGAGGTGCTAAGCCCTGATCATGTACTCCCTGGAGGAGAGGAGGGAGAAGGGGAACATGTCTGAGACCTTTAAGTATTTGAAAGGCATAAACAGGGTGGACAAGGAGTGCCTCTTCAGGTTCAGTGGAAATAAAAACACACATTGCCTTAAGGTGGGGGGGGGGGTTCAAGAGGGAGACCAGGAGGCATTTATTCATGAAAAGGGGGGTGCCCGGGTGGAATGGACTCCTTGGGGAAATAGTACCACTTGAAACAGTGAAAGGCTTCAAAAGTGATGGGACAAGGTAAAAGGCAAAGTCAGGGCCAAAAGAGGAATAGTGGGTGCAGAGTCCTTAGCTGTTGCTTGGGACTCTGCATTATGAGGAAACGCAATAGATCACAAGGCCTTATTCTGCTGGCACCTATCACATGTACCTGTTTATCAATACAGTGTACTGGATGTGGGTCACTGCAGTTATTCTCCCCCTAAATCTGCCATGCATTATGGTAAAGCAGATTTCTCCTATGGTGTTCCTTTTTCTTGGAATAGTTTAAATCCTGAACTCAGAAATTGTACCAGTTCAGCATTCTTTAAAATTCTCACAAAGAAAACCCTATTAATGGAGCAACCTGGTTGCACCTGCTTTGCTAACTGAACTTTTCACATGTGTTATACTTATTGTACATGTTATATGTCTGTAAATGGTTTTGTTCATTCATATCTTGACTCGGGACTTTCTGCAAACAAGACTTGTTTCTCACAGAATCTATCTTGTATATCTTGAACTTTTAAATAAAACAATAAGGTGTTTTTTTATCCGACAGCAATGACGTGGGAAATGCCATGGTACCAGTTTTAAGTGGCATTCATCAGCTATGTAGTTCCATTTAAAAACCTGAGAGTCATACTCAGCTGCACACTACCTCTGGAATGCCAGGTGGCAGCTCTAGCTCGATGTGGCTTTCTCCATCTGTGGAGCGTTGCCCATTTGAAGCCATATCTGGGGAGAGAGGACTTGGTATTGATGCATGCCTTTTTGACAACCACATTGAATTACTGCAGTGCTCTACTTCCATGGCTTCCTGAAGATTTGATGCTTCATCTGCAGCTGGTGCGGATCATGGCCATGCGGCTGATGTCATCTACAAGCACGTTTGAACATATCACACCTGTGCTGCACGAATTGCACTTGCTGACAGTGAGGTGGTGCATCACCGTCAAGATTTGCTTGATGACATTCAAGGCCCTACACAGTCTGGGTCCCAGCTACTTAAAGGACCTCCTAACACCACATGCCCTGGTCTGGCCCCTTTGCTCTGTGAGGTCTTGTTGCTTACCACCCCCGTTCTTCTCTACAAATGTCAGCGACCAGGGCATTTCAGTGACTGTGTCACTTGCATGGAATTTTCTACCACTACAGCTACATATGTGGATGTGTGCTTTCAGAGGGACCCAAAGACTTATTTGTTTAGTCAAGATTTACCTGTCTCTTTGTAATTTAAGTGACTCAGAGCTGTTGTTGTTAGCTCAGATGTGCCTCGGGAGTAGTTTTATTTAGGAGTTATTTATTTTATTTATATATAAATGATTTATTGTGTATGGTGGAGCATTGTTGTGGATGGAAATCCATCCCTCCAGCAATGTTGTTGTGCTGCAGTAGCTATGTCATCATAGCTGTTGTGCTGCACTAGCTATGTAGCTCCTGCAGCACAACAGCTTTGAATGTCTGCGTGCATGCGTAGTATGCGAACCTCCGTGCTTCATCAAACAGCTGCGGCACTGAGAGCAGACCTCAGAAAAGAGCAGCAGTGAGAAAACAAGCAAAGATAAGGGAAAAGACATACAGTTATGATTCACCATTCACTATAAAAGACAGTGTATGATCAATCATGCACAACAAGGGTGTTTTTTATTACTCTCGTAGTTTCCATGATAACTAGATCTCTCAAGCTGCATTCTCGCGATCTCCTATTACCATGGAAACCTCTCGAGTGAAAAACATCCTTGCTGTGTATGATTGATTATACACTATCATCTATATTGTTTTAACCTGCTTTGGCTGACTGCGCTGCTTTGTCTCTGTAAAGCATTTTGAACCCTCAAAAGGGGAGCAATATAAATACAATTGTCTTGCCTTGTCTAAGTGTTTCTATAATTATATAATCAAGATTATTTTGTTACAAATACATCCTACATGTATCACAAGAAGGGAAAACTACGAAAACTGCATTTTATGATAGAAAAGATCTTTGAAGGTGGGCAGCAAATAAAAATTAAACATATTTTTCATTACTTATTCCAAAATTACCTACTTATTTAATCGTCTTTATTCCGGTTTTATGTCTTTTGAATGAAGTCAATTGTGTCTTATGTATTTTTCACATGTAATAAAATTACAGCCATAAGAAAGGCATGAAACCATAATCTGCTGTGTAGCCAGTAGTTGGCTGCATATGACATCACTACTTCCATGCATGCAGCTCACTGTTTGTGGTGATAGTGTCATGAGCTGCCCCCTTTTGCTAACAGAACAGTTTGCAGTTTCATGGATTTTTGCACCCACATGTTCATTACGACTGTAAAGTAATTAAAACAACAATATCATAAATTTAGAAACTAGGGGGAAAATGATGTAATGAAGGGGTAAATGAGGAGTTAATAATAAAAATGAAATTTGTATCAGCTGGCCACCTTTACGTTACCTTGGAAGCCCATGGCAGAAGTCTTTTCTAAGAAACAAAAAGGTTAAAACAATATTTTCAAAATTAAGACTTGAGAGTTCAGTGACTAGACCAGGATTTAGGAAACACAGAACGATGCTGGCGGAGGGGGCCATACCTCTCCTTCTGACTTCACCCCCACCACTCTTCCATTTTCCATCACTATTTCGTCAACAGGTTTGTTCAACATGTATGTCCCGCCATAAATTGCACTTAACCTGCAGTCAAAAAAATTAAAGATAGGCAGCGATCAGACATAAGGAGAAGATTAAGCAGCATGTTTACATAAAATTATTAAAAAAAAAAAATTTCCCCATGTGCAAATTTAGTGCTCATGAAAGATGCTAGGTCGACAGTATTGGAACATGAAGTCATCTGTGTATTCACATGACAGGTACAGCATGGGTGATCATAGAGCAAGCTGCCTCACACTGCCCTGACAATGTGCCTCCACCCTGCCATGGAGAGATCACCATGTAAGTGAGAGGGTAGTTCATACTCCATGCCCATTTAGTCCTTGCCATGTAGACTGCCAACAAGGGTGCCAATTAGTGCTAACTGTGTTGGTTGTTTCTGTGATAGGGGACATCTGCCCACTGGGAACTGGACTGAGACTGCCACTACTCAATTGACACAGGTCACAGAACAACTCTCAGGTGATAATGGCTTTCCGCCGCTACCAACCTGTGCTGGATTTGAACCAGTGACCTAGAGGTGAAGGGCATCGTAACTCACTATCAATCCACTGAGCCATCCAGTTCCCCAAATGAATTCCAAAGAATGTAGAAGTGAATGTCACTCCGTCTAGTTTGCTCCCCCACTAGTCAGTGGTTATATTTCTTAGTGATCTTATGCTGCTCAGCTGTTGTACCCCCAGTGCATTTTCCCCATGTCCCTGTCCAGTCTGCTATTGAAGGATTCCACTCCATTTCCACCAGCCCTGAGGCAGGCTGTTCCATACTTTGGACACCCTTTGTGTGAAATAATGTTACCTTACTTTCGTCTTAAACTTGGCTCCCCAGATTGTCCTTTCAGCGTGGTGGCAAACTTACTGCTTGCGGTGCTGGTGACCCACATTCGGGAATAAACCTGGGCTCCTGGCAGATCAGTGGGGAGGGGAGGCTTGAGCATCCCAGTGGAAGCTTGCATCTCCTATAGAGGGAGTTTTTATTTTGAGGGGCTGAAACTCTTATGCAGGCCTTTTGTACGCATGAGTTAATAAGGGCATGTAAGCTCTGTGATCTCAGTAGGTGTGAACAGGAAAAATTCTCTCAGCCCTGTAGGATGAAGTGTGCCACCCACAGGCCCTGCACCACTGACCAGGCTTCCTCCTTTAAAGATGGATTTGGTTTTCTGCAGGGATTTGGGTACGCCAATGGCTCTGTCATGGGGTTAATCCATGGAGCTTCAAAGAAGGAAGAAGATTAAGTCCCGGAGATAGTGAGATTGAGGTGGCACACTGAAGGGGGTAGGCCAAGAAAGTTGGAGCATAAAGTGTA
Organism: Neoceratodus forsteri; assembly: GCA_016271365.2. Taxonomy (NCBI): domain Eukaryota; kingdom Metazoa; phylum Chordata; order Ceratodontiformes; family Ceratodontidae; genus Neoceratodus; species Neoceratodus forsteri. The sequence continues at coordinate 279,488,520 of CM028138.1, read as the reverse complement.
AATAAACTAAAAAGGTCTATCTTCCTTGATTTGGAACTTGTGCATATGTTTCCCCACTAGTGTGAAGGACAAAAGGTAGAAAACTGGTAGACCAATGCAACTCATGGTCTAAAACCAATCTGGATGTGACCAGCCTGGGGGAGGGTGGGGGCTGTTGGAAAAGTCTAAATAGAAAAGAAAGAATTCACTCCACATGGGGAGCCACTTTCCATGGCAGCGACCCCAGTTCTTACCTTGAAACCAGATCACTACCACAGGACTGGCAGGAGACTGTCTGACTGGTGCCTTGATTCTCCCAGCTTCTGGTGAAGGAGGCCAGGTTTCCCACTCTGTATCTGGCCCATAGCAACCCTGGGCAGCAGGGCAACATGACACCATATTGCAAGTGAGGGGAGATGCCAGTTGACTAGGGAATAAGCATCAGGAGCAGATGAAATCCCAAGGGGAAAAGACCCTACTTTCAGGCCAGTGCCCAGTTGTGGCTGTGTACTTGAGCCCTTGCCATAGGTGTCCCCAAGGGTGAGGGTGGGGAAAAACTACAGAGGACAAACTTGCCAGGATGATGGTGCCTGCACTCTCAGGCCCTGCAGCTCCCCAGATCACTATGGGCACTGCTGAGGAGGAAGGACACCCCAAATGTCCTCACCAGAGGCGTGGGCTATGGGGAAAGGCAATCTAGTAAAGTGGTTGCTGAGGCTGAGAGTTCATTGAATGGAAACCAGAAGGGGGCAGCTCACTGAACTGGCCTCAGACCCACAAGGCAGAGACTGTCCCTGTACTCAGCCTGGGGAAGAGAAAGCTGAGAGGAGACATGATCACAGTGTTCTGAATACTAAAGTGGACCGATAAGGTGGTGAATGCACAGATGTCTGAGCCAGTGAGGGCAGATAAAACTAGAGGACATGCACACACATTGGAAATCAGTACATCACACAGTGGGTGGTCAACATATGGAATAGCCTACCTGGTAAAGTTGCGGAAGCTAGCACTGTTCAGCCTTTCAAAGCAGGACTAGACAGATTCCTGAAGGAGAATGAAAGTGAGGGTTACACAGTATGAGTAGGGGCAACATTCCTGGTGATAAGCTTGGATGTGTGTCCATACTCAAACTGGGTGTAGTCACTGGTTCCAAATTATACGAGCTGGCTTTGTAGGGTGGTGTGTAAACTAGGCTATCGCCCAAAAAAATGCAAATCACATCAAACAGGTTGTAAACGTACTCAAAAAACAAAACAGGCCAATTCAAGAATGTCTCCGTGAATAAACTTTTCCAATCAGCTGATATGCAGTTTAAGAAGCCAGTTTTTATTGCCACAAAAAGAGTATTGCACTTGCACAACATATAAACAGTGGCCTATGTCCTGAATTTCATGATCAGCTATGCTGGAAAGAGCCACATGGCTAGTGGCCCAGTTTCACAGTGTAGCTATGCTGGTACCCTTTCACAGTGCAAGTATATGTCTATTCTTTGCAAAAACTGCATTAATGCCCAGTGAGGGTAACTTAATGCCACAAAATTAGGGAAATGTGGTGTTAGGGTTTCCAACCCTAATATCCCCCCCAACAGCAAATGGAAAAAAAAACAGGTTACTCACCTGTAACAATAGTTCTAGGAGTGGTAAAATGATGTTCATCCACACTTTCTGGCAGTGCCTTTCCCTTTAAGACTTGGCCGGAAACGTCTTCAAGCTGGTTCCTCCCACCCACCCGGGTAGTAACTCCCTCGGCTTCACCCCATGACGCTAGATCTTGCCCGCTGGAAGCAGTGTTTTCTTTTTTATGAACTTTATTTTTGCTGTCCTCACTGGCAGTGGGGCATGCTTAGCCCCATTCCACCTTATACGTGGACGCTCAACAGTCCCAATGGTCAGCCTCCTCTGTGGCTGCAGGGTCAGGGAGGGCCGTAGCTAACCCCCCATGGAGCAGCTCCCCCCAGTGGGGGATGGACCAGGGGGAGAGACTGCATCACCCTGAAGCCCCTGCCCTGACTTACACTGGACTTTGGCCGTGGGAAGGTCGCCCATTGGTGGCATCATTCTGCTCTCCATGAGTTTTTTTTTATCTTGAATCCCCTAGAGTGTGGACATGCAATGAAGTCCAAAGCATGGCAAACATACACCTGTGCTAGCCCCCAGGACGTCTGCCACTGCCCAACCCCATCACAAGATGCTTCCAACTACTGCACCTCTATTCTCCACTGGGGTTGCTAGAGAGGCGGGCACACACCACAACCCTCCCAAGGAGAGGGAACAGTCCTCCGGATGCTCAATCCTCCTCTCCCCTGCCGACCCAAGTCCGTTCCTGAACCTGGGTCACTGGCGTGGAGTGAGGTGTGCCGTCCAGCTCCTCAACCCTCAGTGCCATCAGGCTGGCTCGCTGGAAGCAGTGTTGTGCACCAAAGCCGGGGAGGTTGGGTGAGTCCGTGTGGATAACCGTCATATGCCACTCCTAGAACTACTGTTACAGGTGAGTAACCTGCTTTTCTAGGGACCTGGATATGATGTTCTATCCACACTTTCTGGCAGACTCCTAGCAGTTCTCCATGAGGAGGGAGGCAAGGCGCACACCTCCTACTTGGTAAATAAGGACTGGAGAATTGAGTCCCCAAAACCAGCATCCCAGCATGACGCTAGGTTGATGTGGTAATGGGAAATGAAGGTGTGTGTTTGACCTCCAGGTGGCAGCCCTGCAGAGTTCCTGGATAGGGACGTCCCTGGAAGCAGCCACTGAGGCAGTGGTATGACAGGTGGAATGAGCACTTAGCCCTCCAGGAGGCTCCTTACCTGCCAACCTATAGCAGAGGTCAGTGCAGGATAGAATCCACCTGCCAATCATCTCCTTAGCTGCTGGTCTGCCAAGTGCAGCTTCAGCGTAGGTGACAAATAGCTGGCGAACCTTTCCCTGAACTCCAGCCGTGCACTCTTTGTAGTAGGCCAGCACTTGCTGCACGTCCAAAGTATGGAGCTTGTGCTTGGCCTACGAGGTGTGACTGGTGAAGTACACTGGGAGATTTATCACCTGTTTAAGGTGAAAATTAGATACAACCTTCAGGAGGAACTTTGGGTGGGGGCACAGGACAACCTTGTCCCTGTGGAAGACCAGGTAAGGAGACTCCACCGAACGCTCCTGGAGCTCACTGATCCTTCTGGCTGATGTGATAGCCACCAGGAAGGCAGTCTTCCACAACAGGTGAGACATGTCACACCTGTGTATCGGTTAAAATGGCTTGCCCATGGGCTTTGCCAAAACCAGCAACAAGTCCTACAGTGGTGGTGGTTCACGTACCAGAGGGGAAATGTGGTCAAGGCCCTTGAAGAAGCACCAGCCTACCTTCTTCTGTGCCACCAACTGCTGAGCGGCCCATGCCTGGTAAGCAGAGATGGCTGCCAGGTGCACCTTAAGGATCGTGAAACTCGCCTGGCGATGACTGAGCAAGGAGGCAGCATAGACCTTCTTCGCCACATGGTCCAATTTTTTTGACTCTTTGTCAGGTGGCGTATTGACATCTCCAGTGTTGCCCAAGCACCTGAACACTGAATCTGCCATCAGACTCTCAGTTGAGGGGTGTTCAGTGAATCCCGAGAGGGAACTGGTAGGTACCACATACTTGCAGGCCATCCGGGAGGAGGGTGCAGGGCAGGAAGCTGGATGCTGCCAGAGCTCCAGGGCAAGGCCAAGAATGGCCTCTTCTACTGGGAAGGCCTCTGTAGGAGAATCCCCCTGGTTGAGGATCTTGGTCAGTGGGTAACGGGCCCGTTTCTGGATGGTCTCCATTTTCATCCCTGTGGACTCAGAGATCAGTTGAAGAAGGCCCAGAAAGGATGTAGGGTCCTCTTCAGCTGAGAGATCACCCACCAACTCCTTGTCAACCAGACAGGAGTGCAAGGAGGAATGCTTGTACCCCGAAGAGTCATTAAAAAGTGGCTGATCACCAGTGTCCCCACTGACCCGCTGAGAACGGTCAGGGGTGATGGTGACCGACAGTTGATGGGGAAGCCCCTTAACCATCTGAGACTTCTTAGTCAGAGCACCAGAAGTTGGTTATTTAGGCAGCAGCTCCATGGGAATCGGTGGAGACACTGGGACCGGTGGAGTCGGGACCATCTTGGTTAGTTCCTTAGGCAGAGAAGGTGTCACCCTGTCCGGCGAAGGCCAGGTGATGGCAGGTGTAGGAGTCGGGGTCAGCTTCATACCAATGAACTTCAGCTGTTGCCACAAGAGATCCTCATAGCATCAATGCAATTTGTGCCAAAGCCTTTCCTCACCCGAGGAGGACGATGACAAAGAGTAGTGGCGGTGTTGCTTCCCTTGATGTTGACAGCGGAAGCAGTGACATCGGCGGGAGCTGCTTGACCCATGGGAATGGGACCAAGACCTCAACCTCGACCACTGGGGGGACTGATGGCATGGCTCGGAGAGAGTCATGGAACGTCTAGGCTCCTCTGGGTCTTGGTCATCAACCAGAGGCAGCGAGTCAGTGGACTGATCCATCTCTCTAACGGTCTGAGTCAGGACTGGAGTCCTGGACAAAGAGGTGTCAGCTTCCTCAGTCGACAACTGGTCGGCCGGTTCAAGAAAAATCTCAAGTTGGGACTTCAGCCAGCATGTCAGCCAACTGGCCTGATGGAGTTATGGAGCCAGTGGCCTGGGCCGAGGATTCAACCAAAGTCAGATCCAGACAAACGTGGGAATCAGAAGCTCTTGACTGAGAGTGCTCCTTATCCCACGAATGATGGCGAGTCCTTTCTTTTTCATTTTTGGACTCTTTCTTGGATTTAGATTTGTGCCCAGAGGGTCCCTGACTGAGGGTTGACAGGGACTGACACAGTTCCTTGAAAGACCCCTTGAAAGTCGAGCCCAGCTGAAGCGGCACGAAGGCAGAAGCGAAGAGAAGTGAGATGCAGTCTGGGCTTCCTCCTCCTCAAATGCCGCAAGTTGTTCAGCAGACCCCACAGCCACAGAAACCATGCAACAGATGTCCTTCAATTTGACCGGCAGGTTCCATTGGCCCAAGCGGTCTAGAATAAGTCAGGTGAGGTGGTCCTCAAGAACGGTCGGGTGAAACGAGCGCAGAAGTCACAGGCCTTGGGAACGTTCTCGTGCCCCAGGCAGTAGATGCACATGGCATGTGGATCCGTTAAGGATATCTTCTGCCTGCAAGGACACCAGTGGAACCCAGGAGTGAACTTGTCGTCCATCGTGGTCGCAATCGTTGATCGAGTTAAAGACAACAAAATTTCAATGTTTTAGGAAGTAAATCTGAAGATTTAAGTTGCAAGGGCCTACCCAGCATGACAGCAGCAAGGAGGGAACCTGCTTCTTCAAGCAGAAAGGAAGGTCTGGCATCATGAGGTGGAGCCAAGGGAGTTACCACCCGGGTGGGTGGGAGGAACCAGCCTGAAGACAGTTCCGGCCAAGTCTTACAGGGAAAGGCACTGCCAGAAAGTGTGGATAGAACACCATATCCATGCCCCTAGAACATTAGGGTTTTGGGTCTCCAGAATCCTGGTGAATTAGTGGTGGGGTCTTCCCTGGGGATTGTCAACCCTGATGTCCACCCCCATTCCATGAGCAAACAACATTGCACATGATCTTTCTTCACGCAGGGCCCACAGGTCAGGGGGGGAAAATTAGGGTTGACAACCTCCAAAGAAGACCCCACCACTGATTCACCAAAACTCCAGAGACCCACAACCCTACTGTTTTTTTCTTTTTGCTACTTGGGGGGGTGGAGGGGCATTACATTTGGAAACCCTAACATCACATTTCCCTACTTTTGTGGCACTAAGTTACCCTAACTGGTGCATTAATGCAGTTTTTTTGCAAAGAATTTCCTTACTTTTTGAGATACTATAATCATATCCTCATTTCCCTGTGGGGGTGCAGGGTCATCTGGACCCTAGCCCCATCCTCTCCATAGATGTGAACATGAAGGTTATGGAGGTTAAAAATTTCTCAGCCCTTGCATTTCAGCCAAAACAGCAACCAAATTGTCAGCTTAGCATTTTGTTATTACCTAACCTCATGAACGCCGTGCTGAGAATTCTCCAATCCCTGGCAAAACATTATTCCGTTCTACAGCAACGTCATTCCTCACCACAGGTGAGAAAACACATTATGGCCAAGACATGAAAAATTATAGCTGTCATGTTCATGAGGTGTTGTAAAAAAAATGGCTGTGTTGAAAATTTGGGGTGAAAATATTTAAAATGATCAAAGTTATGAGCGAGCGTAGTAAAATTTAAATGCATTCACATGACTTTGACATTTTTACATATTTTGACCCCAAATTTTCAACATAGCCTTCTTATGACTCTGTCTCATGAACAAGGGTGGTGAAGGGTGGCTTGGGACTCCACAGGGAAGGAAACAACTCCTGGTGGGGGACTCAGTCGTTAGGGGGGTAGAACTGGGAGGGGAATAAGAGGTAAGGTGCCTGCCTGGCGCCATGGCTTGTAGGGACAGGAAACAAATTGTCAGGATCGTGGGAGCAGCTGCATGTGGAAGTGAGCTGGATGTCATTATCCACCTAGGGACAAATGACCTGGCTGAGAATGGGACCAGAGCAGTGCAACAGGAGTTTGTGGAGTTGGGAAGGGGCCTTAGACAAGTAGCACACACAGTAACTTTCTCGGAAGTGCTACCTGTCTATAGCATGGATGAGGCTAGGGTACTCTGCACCATGAGATTCAATGACTGGTTGAAAAACTGGTGCAGAGCTCAGGGATTTGGCTTCACTGGGAACTGGGGCTTCACCTGGAAGGATACAGGCCTATACTGGCCCAATGGTCGGCATCTGTCCAGGAGGAGAACTAGTATCCTCGGTGATAGGTTTTGAAATGCTTCACTGGCAAGCATTAAAACTAGCCAAGGGGGAGGCACTAAAAAGAAGAAGGGAAATCCTAGCCCCCCCCAAAAAAATCAGGGTAGTTGGTGAGGTAAACACCAATACAGAGCAGTCGATAGGGAGGAGGACAGGGGTGAATGGAGAAAAAGACAAAGACAGTAAGGACAGGGATGGGGCAAAAAGGAATAAGGCCATCAAAAAATGGAGGGTAATGAGTACCAATGGCTGTAGTCTAGGTAACAAGCTCCCTGAACTAGTGGACTTGCTGGAAGAGAGTCGCCTGGATACTGTGACAGTCACAGAAACATGGTACACAGAGAACCATGACTGGAATGTCAACATACCAGGGTACACAATCTACAGGGGGGACAGGGAGGGTAGACGAGGAGGGGGAGTAGCTCTCTATGTAAGGGAAGAGATCAAAGCAATGGAACTAAAGGGTAACCAAGGAGGAGAGGAGGCACTGTGGGTCACCCTGGAGACTGGAAATGGCACCACAATCCACACAGGGGTTGTATACAGACCCCCATCTCACGGGGAGGAAATAGACAAGAAAATGATAGAAGGCATCCTTAGGATGGCAGAGAAAGGGGAGATATTGCCGATGGGGGACCTGAATATGCCAGATGTTGACTGAAGCTCCTTTGCTGCAGCCACATCCAAGAGCAGGGCCATTCTCAATGCCCTACAGGGGGCATGCCTCAGACAGCTAGTGTTGGAACCCACTCGGGAGGGAGCAATCTTAGACCTGGTACTCTCAAATGGGGATGGAGAGAGGATCTCAGATCTAGAAGTGGGTAGCCATATGGGAACAAGTGACCACCAAACAGTGTGGTTCACGATAAACTTAGCTGTAGAGTCAAGCCATACAAAAGTAAAGGTACTGGACTTCAGGAGAGCTGGTTTTATCAAAATGGGAGAGTGCCTCAGAAAAGCACTAGCAAACAAGCAAGAATGTAGGGTGGAGCAACAATGGGGAATCATCAAAACTGCCATCACAGAAGCAACAAGCCTTTGTGTGAAGCAAATAAACAAATCAAAATGAAAGAAAAAAACACTGTGGTTCTCAAATGAGGTGTCGGGGAAGGTTAGGAAGAAAAATATAGCATTCAGGAAGTATAAGGAGACACAGAAGGAGCAGGACAGAGAACTGTACCAGTTAAAGCAGAAGGAAGCGGGGAAGGCAGTCAGAATAGCAAAGGCACAAACCGAGGAAAAGATAGCCAACTCGGTTAAGAAGGGGGATAAAACCTTTTATAGGCACATTAGGGAGCAAAGAAAGACTATAACAGGGACACTGAGGCTGAATAAAGAGAAGGGTGGTTGGGCAGAGAGGGACAGTGAAAAAGCAGGAATACTGAACGAATACTTCTGCTCAGTATTTACAAAGGAAGAGCAGGGGGAGATACCTAATCCAGTCAATAGAAGCGTTCTGGACAGGGTAGTTAATATCAGTCCTTTCACAGAAGAAAGGGTTCTGAAATAACTCCTAAAACTGAAGGTGGATAAAGCAATGGCTCCTGATGGGATTCACCCCAGAATTCTAAAAGAACTAAGGGGAGAACTAGTAACACCACTGACTACCCTTTTTAATAAATCTTGGGAGGATGGTGTGGTACCTGAGGACTGGAGAAGGGCAGATGTGATTCCCCTTCACAAAAGTGGGAGCAAGACAGTGGCAGGAAACTACAGACCTGGCAGTTTGATGTCAGTGATAGGGAAAATGATGGAATCACTACTGAAGGAAAGAATTGTTGAGTACATAGAGGCCAGTGGGGCACAGGACCCAAGGCAGCATGGATTCACAGCGGGAAGATCATGTCAGATGAATCTGATTGATTTCTTTGACTGGATGACCAAAGTAGTAGACCAGGGAAGAGCTGTAGACATGGCCTACCTAGACCTTAGCAAGGCATTTGACACAGTCCCACACAAAAGATTAATAAACAAATTAACCAGCCTGGGAGTGGGTCCCAGGGTGATAGCCTGGGTAAAACATTGGTTGGACAAGAGGACATAGAGGGTAATAGTAAACAGAGTCCACAGTGAAGAAAGGGGTGTTAGTAGGGTTACTAGTGGGGTACCACAGGGTTCAATACTGGGGCCGGTCCTTTTTATTGTCTTTATAAGTGCCATTGCAGAGGGTCTGGAAGGAAAAGTATGTCTCTTTGCAGATGACACAAAGATCTGCAACAGGGTTGATACACAAGGTGGGGTGGAAAGGATGAGAAGGGACTTGGGAAGGTTGGAGGAATGGTCAAAAGTATGACAGCTTAGATTCAACACAAAGAAGTGCAAAGTAATGCACCTGGGAAACAAAAACCCAGGGAAAGAGTACACCATACCTCTCAACTGTCCCTGATTTTCAGGGATGTCCCTGATTTTGCCTCAAATTTTTACTCTGTCCCTCCTAAAAAATGTGTTTCCATGACCAAACAGTGGGTATTGTAAGCATAAAATAATGTCGAACATTAAAGTTACAGACTTGTTTTTCCTTAGAAAATGTATTTTACATTAAGCTCCTTATTCTACCAGCTTCCTGAGTGGATATCACCTATTTTAAAGATGTGTCCCTGATTTTGGTGCTTTGTCCCTGATTTTTTTAAGCCTTGTCCCTGATTTGTGAGGCAGGAGGTTGAGAGGTATGGAGTACACAACAGGGAGTGAGATACTGACAACAACAAAAATGGAAAGGGACCTGGGAGTAGTTATATCAGATGACCTAAAGGTGGGCAAGCAATGTGAGAAGGTAGTAAGGAGGGCTTGGGGATACTGGGATGCATAGGGAGAGGCATCACCAGTAGAAAACAGGAAGTTGTCCCTCTGTACAGACAGTTGGTAAGACTACGTCTGGAGTACTGCATGCAGTTCTGGAGACCCTATCTCCGCAAAGACATAGACAGGGTGGAGGCTGTCCAGAGGAGGGCAACCAAAATGGTACACAGTCTACACCAGAAGACATATGAAAAAAGACTAAAAGAGCATAATATGTATAGCCTCGAGGAAAGGAGGGAGGGTGGGGACATCATAGAAACTTTCAAGTACCTCAAGGGAATCAACAAAGTCCAAGAGGGTAGCATCTTTCAGAAGAAGTGATGTGCAAGAACAAGGAGGCACAATTTAAAGATAGACGGGGGATGACTCAGAGGTAACGTGAGGAAGTATTTTTTCACTGAGAGGGTTGTAGATGCATGGAACAGCCTTCCTGAGGTGGTCGTGGGGGAATTTAAAAATGCATGGGACAGACATAAGGCGACTCTAGTCGGGGGTAGGAGGAAGTAGGCTGTTGGTTAACTAGGATCTGCAGCTTATCCATTAGGTAGGGAAATGGGCAGACTAGGTGGGCCAAGTGGTACTTATCTGCCATCAAATTCTGTGTTTCTATGTTTCTAAATCCTGCGTAAAAGGTGATTTCACCAAGCAACCGCAAAATCGACCTTCAGGCCAGATTTGTGGAATTCCACTACCATTGTTCATGAGGTGGGGTCCCCAAAAGACCATGTTGAAAATCTGGTGTCAAAATATGCACAAATGGCATAGTTATGCATCAAAGTTGAAAACCCCACTAAAAATACATTGAACCTCACTTAGCTTAGTTCCTCATATTGCAGTCGGTGGTTCCAGCAGCAAGACGTATCTTTCATTGGAGAGTGGATCTTCACCCTGTGACCTGTTCAGGTGAGTGAGGGTGTGTGGGGGTGTACTGGGAAGTGTGGGGTGGTGGTTGCTGAGTGGGAGGTTGGGGTAGGGGTGGGGTCAGATTGGCAAAGGACCGTTTTCGGCAGTGGACCAGAAGGTCATGGGTTCATGTCCCACACTGGGATTGGACTCGTACCTAAATTGCTGGCACCTGGACTTCCAGTGACATCATCACAGGGGATGCAGCACTAGTAGTAGAGCTCCGACACCCCAGACTCAAATAACTCTCCAAAATTAAAATTCTACATCTTCAAAGAAAACAAAACAGAGGAGCATCTACTATTTCATGGGTGGTCACCGGAAAAATAAAAAGCAAGAACAAACCCTGGATTCCGCTGGATTAACTCAGCAAGAAATGCCAGTGGAGGCCACTTTCCCCATCATGGTGGACCCACGGCCGATGGATAACCAACCCAGTAATGCAGCTGTCCTCACCAAGCTTCTAGATTTTTGGGGGGGAAGTCCGCACCTTTCACAGTGAACTGATGGCAGAGCTCAATAAAGTAACCCAAAAGGTGACGGACCTTGAGAAACATCAAAATGAGCTGGACTCCCGGGCAGACCACCTAGAACATTTGGTGCTGCATGTATTAAATGAGCAAAAGGGCCTGGCAGAGAAATGTGAGGACCTGGAAAATAGATCAAGGAGATGTAACATGCAAATCCATGGTGTCTCTGAAGAGGAGGAGGGAAGGGATATGTGTGCCTTTCTTGATCACCTTTTATGAGAAACCCTACAGCTCGACCCTTCCTTTTCGCTAGATATTGAGTGAGCACACTGGGCCCTCACACTAAAACAGCAGTAACCAGACCAGAGGCCATGTTCTATAATTATGAAATTTCTCAATTATATGGTTAAACAACAGCTTTTGACAAGGGCATGGTGTATGAAAAATGCTAAATAGAAAGGTAAAAGAATATACTTCGATAACAACTACTTGCCTGCAGTTGCAGCAAAACGGAGAGAATATGCCCCAATATTAAGGACTCTGAAGCAGCAGCAATTGCGATTTTTTACCCTGTATCCAGCTAGACTAAGCATTATGTTCCCGGATGGGCCACAACACTTTGAGACACCAAAGGCAGCAATCAAAGTCCTGAACAACAAAGGCTTATCTGTCTCACTGCCGAGACTGCTGATGGTGTGGATGGGGGAGCAAGAGCTATGAAGTGCTGCGAGGGACCAAGTGGTAAACACCCAAAACTGAAGACAACAAGGGAAGGAGACTCTCCAAGACATTAAAGAACTCCTGCACCAATTTTGATGGGATCCAACTACGTGAACGCTCCTGGCAATGAGGCCGATTGTTTTATTGAGGTACTGGGGACATTAGAGAGGCACTTCTCTGTGGGGACCAAAGACATTTTCTGGGACTGAACTCTAGGGAGATGGGGAAGGGGTAAGAGAGAGCATAAGGTAACTCCTTAACATAAAACTCATTACGGAACATAAATATAGACTCTCTAAAAGTGGGTTGATTAGAAATATCATGACAAATGAGAGGGGAAAGGAAGGGAAAAAGTTAATGAAAACACAGTTCTGTATCTGCTTTGTCTGAGTGGCAGAATCATCTCTGGGCATCTTCCCACCCCATGAACATTTATATTCTCCCCAAGTGTAATATAACATGCTAAGGTACCCACAGGAGTGGGTTCTCATCCTGCCCTCTGCAGATCACCCATCATCTTTTACTCCCTTTAGCAGAAGGGCCTGGGGTGTCATGAGATAACTACGAACTCGCGTAATAATGCCCTTAATGGCAGCTGTGTCCACTGTGTATGGACAGATACACAAGGCAGTGGCTAGTGGGGTGGAGGGTCACAGGAGCCTCTTATAGGGGTGCCCTTATTGTGGCCCTCTCTCTGCAGCTGGCATACCTTACCACCACACATGCTGGGAGTGGTGGTGAAGGGTCCCCACAACAAGACTGTGGTATTACCCCCTCGGGAGTCCTCATGGGTTCCCATATAGGAGGACAACATTGTCGCTCCCTACCTAGGAAGTCACACGTTACAAGTTACTATTTGCCAACCAGCAGCTTTACCAATGGCAAAGTACAGAGAAAGTGCATCAGGTTAGAGTTTATATGTTTCTGTTTAGATGATAAGTTAATGCCCAGTTGGCAATTGACGGTTGCCAGGCAAAGGAGACCACATGTTTTTTCAAATGGTTACTTGTTTTTTTAGATGTTCTTTATGGCAGCCGTTAACCTGTCTAATTTTACCTTTTTTCTGTTTTAAATATTATATACCCCTAAGTAGAGGGATCTCTAGAGATCAGGGGATGTATTCCAACTCCAGAACAACTGCTGATAATCTGAGTTACACTGTTTATAACAGTGAAATGATGTCCCTTTTTGTGGAGATTTTTTTTTGAGGTCTTGTAGTACCCTAGGAGAGGTCATTGACAGAAAACAGAAACATTTTAATCTTGATCATGGCTAAGCAGTCACTAATAGTGTCTCTGAACATTAATGGGATTCATAGTCAGGTGAAGAGATCCAGATTGCTACAATTTATTAAAAGGGACAGGCCAGATGTCATCGTGTTACAGGAGATGCATAAGTCCTCTGAAGAACATGGGAAGTTTGGGAGGTATGGATTTGAGGTGGTGTCGGAGGCTGCACATACATCGGGTAGGAGGCAGGGGGTAATGGTTTTGATTTCCTGAGGAACACTTTTTGAGATAAAGGAGAAAGTCATAGACCCAGAGGGCAGATGTGCCATTGTGCCTGGGACACTTTATGCCTGCCTGGTCACATTGGTATCCACATATTTTCCCCTGGGGTTATCGAAGGCAATGGCAGCCAGATTTTTCACACTTTTAACAGTACTACAGGGCCAGCTTTTATTAGGCGGGGGACTTGAATGTCACCCTCAATCCTTCCCTGGATGCATCCATGCCCTTAGCTCATAGGACAAGTTCTTTGCAAAAATACATTAGACAAACAGTTCCTTCCTTGGGCCTCATAGACATATGGAAGCATTGCTTTCCCACAGCCAGGGGATACACGCATAAGGCTGCGCACACAGGAGTCTTTCCACGACTCGATTATTTCTTTACCACAGTGGAACACCTAGACACACAGTGTGATATTTGGCATGGAGTGACTTTATTGTCAGACCATGCTCCTGTTTATGCTAGATTAGAAATGGGGGTGGGAACACAGGTGTCTCACTGGCATCTGAATCTTATCCACCTCCGGGACCTGGAGTTCAAGAATCAGATACAAGAAGCCATTCCCCGTATTCTTGACAAGAACTCTCAGTCAGAGGTCCCCTCTACCATCCTGTGGAACACCCTGAAGGTGGCTCTCCACGGTAAGATCAGTAATTACGCATCCACAGAAAAAAAGGGAAAGGGAGATCACTTTCAGAGCACTGCAGGAGCAACTTCAAATGTTGCAGCAGCTAGTGGGACAGGAAGAAAGGGCTCTCCAAAATAGAATACAACTGGTTAAACAAAAACCTCAAGGCCTACTTGACCAAAAAATTGAGTAACAACTATTTTAGCTTAAGCATACATATCATGAAGGGGGGCCTCAGGGAGCAAGAAATTTGGCACGTAGGCTGAGGGAGCATAGAACGAGGGCTTGTGTGACTAGTATGTACAATCCCAAAAAGGGGCAATTGATTACTAAACCCTAAGAGATCAGGAACATTATGGCTACGTACCAGTGGTCCAGTTAAGGGGCGTATCGGTGTATTTTATGCCCATTTTTGCCTTTTTTACACCGCATGTAGAGTCCTGGGTAGTATCATCATGACCGGGTGTTTCATGTGCACTTCAGGGTTTTAAATAGCCGGTATCGCATTGCAGTTTGTGATGCGAAACGGCTTTAACGCGGACCCATTTCTTTTTTGGATCACAAAAAAGTGAGATCCATAATGACTCTGAGCCTTCTTAACCACCCACGACACATTAATAGTTTCAACACTGCAGCCCCGAGAGCTGGCAATCACTCCCAGCAGTGCTTTGCGATATCGCAAAGCATTACTGGGAACGACTGCTGGCACCTGGTGCTGCGGCGGTGAACCTGTTAATACATTATGGGCAGCATGGCACCGAAACTCCATGTCACTCGAAGGCGTGTTAAACACCAGTCCCCCTGGCTCTCCATTGGTTCCTCTGCGCTGACTGCCCCCCCCTTCCCTACTGCTGAACTTCCTCTGCCCTCTGCGACTGTCGGTTCTTCATTTTGGTGCCAAGCTGCTTGCAGCTCAGAGTCGCAAAGTATGCACTGGAGGTTGTGTGAATCAAACCTTTTGTCTGCTGGAGTAGGGACTCTTTCTTTTGGTAACCAGGTATGGCCCAAAACAAGTGGCTGTTTTAAGGGAAGGTGAATAAGTGCTTGCTCAAAGTCACACAATATGCAGTGGGGAGGTTGTGGGAATCAAACTGAACACAGGTCTGCTGGAGTAGGGTCTCTTTAGTAACCAAGTATGGCTGGCCCATTAGATAAGTGCCTGTTTTCAGGGGTGGTTAAGTGATTTGCTCAAGAGTCACACAGTATGCATGGAGATTGTGGGAATCAAACCTGGTCTGCTGGAGTGAGTGGGGTGAGGAGGGTAAGTGACTTGCTCACAGTTACACAGTATTGCAAGTGGAGCTTGTAGGAATCAAACCTAGGTCTACATTGCTGGAATAAGTGGGCTGAGGAGGTTCAGTGACTTACTCACAGTCACATAGTATTGCAAGTGGAGCTTGTGGGAATCAAAGTAAATCAAGGCCTGTCAGCTACAGTGAGGTGGTTAAGTGATTTGCTCAGACTCACACAGCATCACAAGTGGAGATTGTGAGAATCAAACCTAGATCAGCTGGAGTGAGTGGGTTAAATCTTTGGTACCCACCCAGGTATGGCCCATATGTGTGTGTGTGTGTGTGTGTGTGTGTGTGTGTGTGGTAGGGCTCTGTGTTATGTGGTTGGTAAACAGCTCTCTCACTCATGTAGTTGCCTGACTGTTGATAATAAAGCAATCTAATCTTATTTGAGAAACGCTTGTTTGTATTATTTCATTATTTAAATGAGAATATATTGTTCATCATAGTCTATGATGAACAATACATTTCTTATTAAATGATGAAATAATGCAAACAGGCATGACACACTACAGATTAAGATGTTTAGGATTTGCTTTAATTTTTATATCAACAGCCAGGCAGCTAGCTTTTTTTTAAATACACAAACTCGAATGTCCGACGTGGCACTGCCATCCACAAGAACAGTGTGACTGCATCGCAAAATACTACCTGGCATACTGAAATACTACCAGCTTGGAAAACTAGGACATTTTTACTTCCTGATCTAAAGAGTTATCTGGAGCACTGCTACATACTATAAGGAACTATACACGACGGACCACACCTCTTCTCCAGCCAGGACCGCATAATATTTACAAGCCTTATCCCTACCTAAAATAAATCAGGCTCAAGCTAAAACCTTGCTAGCTCCAATATCCAGAGGGGAACTAGAGCAAGTTTTCAAAAAAGCTAAGACCCTTAAGACGCCAGGCCCAGATGGGTATCCATATGAATTTTATAAAGGCTTCAAAGACTTATTACTCCCTCCATTGATGGCGGCCTGTCATACTGTCCAGAAGGGGACCTTCTCCCACTCACCAGGCAGTATGAGGTCTTGGCAGCTATCCCAAAACCCCGGAAGAACCAGAAGTATCACGCATCCTATTGCCCAATTTTGATGCTAAATTATGATTATAAGATTTTCATGCCCATTCTGGCATCTAGATTAGAAATTGTACTCCCTTCAATAATTAACCCAGATCAAGTTGGCTTTAGGAAGACCTGACAGGCCCATGATGCAATTCATCATGCCTATTTATTGGTGGAATATGCCCAGACCCGTAGGATCCCATTGGTCCTACTGGGACTTAACGCTGAGAAAGCATTTGACAGGTTGCCTGGACATTTCTTTGGGCAACCCTGTCCCAATTTGGCTTCCCAGAAAAGCTCATTAAACAACTTCAAAATATATACACCTCTCCACAGGCATATCTGAGGTTAGATGGCTCACTATCTGACACTTTTCCACTCACAAGGGGGACCAGGCAGTGGTGTCCCCCTTCACCACAGCTTTTTGCGTTATATTCAGAGCCCCTGGTGACTGCAATATGGGCCAATCAAGTGGTGGAGGGGATACCACTAGGGGGGTGTCAACATAAAATTGATCTGTTCGTGGACAACATTCTATTGACCTTAACCACTCCAGAGACTCTGATCCCTGCGGTCTGGGAGCAGATTCAGGTGTTCAGGGAGCTCGCAGGTTATAAGATAAATGAGCAAAAAAATGAGGCCCTCCTTTATAATTATGTATCTTTGGCTGACTTGAAGAAGGGATATCCTTTCAAGTGGCATAAGCATGCCATGCATTACCTGGGGATAAAACTGATCAAGGACCCTATACATGCCGAACTACTTAACTTGGAACCCCTCACGCAGCAACTGACAGCAGACCTTTCCCGTTGGACCCAACTTCCTCTAAGCTTTTTGAACAGAATAGAGGCCATTAAACAGAATGTTTTCCCATGTATTTTATTTTTTCTTCAGACACTACCAATGATGCCAGCAAATTTTTATTTTCAAGCATAGGACCAATTGATCTCCTGGTTTGTCTGGCAAAGTAAACCACCTAGGGTGAGGTATACCATCTTATAGCTACAGCAAGAAAAAGGAAGTCTCGACCTCCTGGACTTACAGAACTACACTATGACTGCGCAGTTAAGAACCCTATTATGCTGAGTTTATCCTCAATATAAATCCCACTGGAAAACTATAGAACTCACTTCGGCAGGCTTGGATGACTTTCCGAAGACCCTCTTTGGTAACCCTCCAAGGTGTATCCCACTTTCCAAATTTCCGAAGCACACCAGAGTTCCACTGCATCACACTCCTGCTATAGTAGCAAAGTATTCAGGGGAGACGCAGGGTGACTGCTGGTGGGGCTGTGGGTGTAAACAAGCAGACCAGAGTCATATATTGTGGAGCTGCCCCCTTCTGCACACCTTTTGGCAAGAGGTAATACAGGAACCGACAGAAATTTATAAATGTCGGATTTACACCAACCTATATATATATATATATATATATATATATATATATATACTAACCTTTACAACACTTGAGGGAGTTAGACTCCCAAAGCCATGTATCGGCAGATTACAGCATTGATTCTAGCAGCACACAAAACTATAACCAGATTGTGGCATACTAAAATAATCCCTACCAAAGATGCATGGAGGGGGATGACTAGAGAGATATATGCATTAGATAGAATGACAGCCAGACTGACTGACCGAGTAGAAAGGTTTGATGTACAATAGCGAAAATGAGTGATGTATCAATTGGACCACTGCCCAGATTTTGTTCCATAAGAGACAAGGAGTGGGACTGGCTGTGGACCGGACAGATAAGGGGGATTGATGCTTCTCATGGCAGCTTTGGGGGTAGACTCTAAGGGAGACATACTTTGACAGGATCTGCCTCCTGAGACTCTCCCTTCTTCTTGGTCGGGGAATGTCGGTGGAATTGACCTCTTGGGCTTAAGATTTAGTTTTTAATTTTGGTTTAAAAAGAAAACAAAAGAAAAAATAAAGTGGGAAATCTCTAATTTATAGAAGGTTAAGAAAATGTGATACCTATGATTTTATTTTATGTTAGCACCTTGCTCATTTTTGTGAGGTAAGGTACCTGGTACATTACATGGTTATGTAAGTTTATTGAATTGTCAAATATGAATGGATAGATTGTATTTCAGGGTGGGCGGAGATAACAATGCAGAAATTACTCATGGTCTACGGAGTATAGTTACCCGACTGGTTCCTCAATGTACTATTTAGATGGTTGCTCCATTTTATTGGAGAACAAGAGACTTCAGAAATTTGGACTTATATCACCCCAAAAGCACAAGATCAATGGACATTCACTATTATTTCTATTATAGAGGTGAGATTTATCCTTTTACTGTATTTATTGGTTTTATAGGGACAAAACTTTATGTGTCATAATAATTGGTATTAATAGATTTGTAAATGTGAAATGGATTGCTGGAAAAGTTGGATGCAGTATTCTCAATAGAATATTGAATATAAAAAAAAAGGCCCAGTGACGCAGAGGGTTGAAGTGTTGGATGCCACACCTCGGAACCACGCCGGCGACCCAGGTTCAGGAATGGACTCGGGTCGTCAGGGGTTGGCTGGGGAAGAAGAGGATTGAGTATCCAAAGGACTACTCTCCTCTCCTGGGGAGGGTGGGTGGGAAGCCCCGCTATAGTGGTGGCCCGCGGTGGAGACCGGGGGTACTACGTGCAGCGGCACAGGAGGGATAACCAGAAAGCCAGAAAAACAGCTTCAGTGCCACCGGATGACAGCCTCCATGCTCCATGTTCCCCGGAACCTCTGGGAGCATCCTTCACCAAAGCAGCGCCTCCGGACCGTAGAACAATAGTGTACCGGGGTTCCCTGCCACCCGGTGTCTTCCCCCTCGGAGGAGGGAGACCCACCCAGCAATGGGATACAACAGGGACAAATCGGGGGTCAGCTGTGATGTGTGTGTGTAGGAGGTGCTCCAGAAGATGACAGCTGAGGCATGGAAGCACTAGGAGGCCTGAAGGAGAGGTGGACGCTGGAGTGTGAGGGGAGGTAAAAAGATTACACAAAAAAAAATTGCTAGCACCTGAGTACAGTATTGGGGGTGCTGTACCATTGGGATGTGCCATTCTTCGGATGAGACATTAACTTGAGGTCCTTCCTACCCATCCTGGTGCTGTCCTGGTAGATGTCCAGGTGGAAATAAAAGAACACAAGGCACTGTTAGCAAAGAGTAGGGGACATTCCTGGTGTCCTGACCAATATTCCCCTTCCCATAAAACCATTTCATGCAATTGTCCAGGCTGTGTGGGGGTGCTGATGTGCGATATGACCACCACTACACATTCAGTCACTTCACTACCAGTCTAGCATTCCTTGTGAAGTTCTTTGGGGTACGCTGTGTATAAAAAGCACTTTATGAATGCTGATTCTTCTTTTCCTTTTTTGCAGGTTAAAGAAATAAAAACAAAAAATCATCAAAGTACAGATTTCTCTTTTTCAGAGCGGGATGACGATCGGAGGGTGGGGTGGCACTAGACACCAGGGAAAGAAAGAACTATAATGAGGATGGTGATTGGAGGGTGGGGAGTGCCACTAGACACTAGGGAATGAAAGAACTACAATGGGGATGTCAATCAGAGGGTGGGGGTTGCCACTAGATACCAGGGAAAGAAAGAGCCATAATGGGGACGGCGATCGGAGGTTGGGGGGGTGCCACTAGACACCAGGAAACAAACTATAACAGGGATGATGATTGGAGGGTGGGGGGTGCCACTAGACACCAAGGAAAGAAAGAACTATAATGGGGATGGCGATCAGAGGGTGGGGGTGCCACTAGATACCAGGGAAAGAAAGAACCATAATGGGGACGGTGATCGAAGGGTGGGGGGGGTGCAACTAGACACCAGGGAAAGAACTATAACAGGGACGATGATTGGAGGTTGGGGGGTGCCACTAGACACCAGGGAAAGAGACAACTGTAATAAAGACAGTGATCAGGGGGTTGGGGGGTGCCACTGGATGCCAGAGAAAGAGACAACTATAATGGGGATGGTGATTGGAGTGGGGGACGCCACCAGACCCCAGAGAAACAGTGGTTCACTGCTCTCACTCCAGCTGTAGCTACACAAGTCAAGAAAGTCCCGCTGTTCTCATACAGAGAACGCAGGTAAATGGCTCCTCTTACTAAACTGGGCATCCTAGATTTTGAGTGCCCAGATAATGCGTTTCTGCCAACTTGAAAAACAAACAAACACCAGAATCTAGCTAAAGGATCCCGTTTAGCTATGATTGGATTTGTTTGTTTTTTAAAAGTTATAATTTGTATGTATTTTAAATCTGTGTAAGTTTAAAATGGTAAAAAGAAAATGGTGGCACTCTCAATCTTCCAACATGGCAAGTAAATCATACAAAAAAAACTCACTCGTGATATGTTTTTTAACCCCTCACGATAGGTTTTTTTTTTTTACCATTCACACCAGAATGTTAACTCAAAAATTGTCATAACTTTAAAACGGTACAATATTTCTTCACCAAACCTTCCAAATGCACACTCTTGACATTGGCCCCTTCTACCCTGAAAATTTTATGAAAAAATTCCACACAGTCTAGGCTTTAAGTGAGACCCAAAAAATCCCAATGCGACACACGGGAAACCAAATGTGTTTTTTTTTCTGTTTTTTGTCACTCTGTATCTCGAAAACCATACAAGATGCCGTCACAAATCTTTCCTTGCCGAGATTCTGGCAGCCTCGCCGTGTATGCCAAATTTTGGGCTATTTCATCCAAGAACACAAATGTTTTAAAGTACAAACAACGACGTTTAACATTAAACAGGCTACTCAACCCTAAATATAGGGGTGTGACCACTCCCCTATAATAATAGCAAGTGCAAAGTTTATTCATAGAGGTATTTTTGAATTCACCTGTTTCATTGTTTTGAGTGCGTTTACAACTTGTTGATGCAATGGGTATAGTCACTGTTGTATAGCAGGAGGGACACACAAGAAGGACATGAAGTCTCTTCTGCCAGGAAAAGACAGTACTATGTTACACAGATGTAAATGTGGCTTAGACTGAAATTGCCATCCTCTCACCTGGCAAAGCCTTGGGGTAGTTCTCCAAGGCCGTACAGTGGGTATAGGTAGGGGCTCTTCCCATATCGAGCCAGGGACTCGCTGTACAACTTGATACGGTTGATGGTCTCCAGGCAGGGCTGGTCAAGGTAGCTGTTTAAAATGATAAAGAAAAACAGAATTAATGAGCAGGCTAGAGTTATGTTTAAGTGCAGCTAGCAGTCTGTAGGTAGGCAGACTTGAAACAGCAGACTCTTAACATACAAAGCCTTCCATGTTCTTGGATTATCGTATCCCTAACTCCTTAGTGTTCCACACTCCTATACATTCACCAAGATCTGTGTTGGTGGAACTTTCATTTTTTCCACTGTCTGGCAAGGAATCTGTGTTTATCAGCTGTGGTGCCAACTTGTGGAATGCAGTGCTGCGGCTAGTGTGGGACACAGACACATGCTGGAGAACTGCAAGGGATGCCTAACAATACACCTTACTCAGGCTAACTGAAGGCTGACTCCAGGGCACTGTTTATATAGCATTCTTTTATGGGTGACTTTCACACAGGGCTAAGAGCACGTTTGCTGATTGTTTTAGTATAGTGCATTCTGATCTTGGTAGGAGTGCAACATACACTACATTTATTGTCCTGTATGCTA
The DNA here is from genome assembly GCA_016271365.2 of Neoceratodus forsteri. Lineage (NCBI taxonomy): Eukaryota > Metazoa > Chordata > Ceratodontiformes > Ceratodontidae > Neoceratodus > Neoceratodus forsteri. Next base: position 279,466,642 of record CM028138.1, on the reverse strand, counting down.
TCTCCATGTGCACTACATGGAGGTTACTTACTTGAAACCATAATTCTACTACTGTTTAGTTCAAATCCACATTTAGGCAGTCTTCCACTGAGCATGTTTAGACACTGGAATAGTCTTCAAGCTCAGCTCCTCCTACCACCCAACCATATGGTCCTCTGACTCCAGCCCAAAAGCACTCAGATCAGCACACTGGAACAGGAATATGAAGCAAGCCTTGTCAGGAGATGTTGGGTGGGTCATGTGGATGTGAACTGAATGCTAGTAGTTACAGAACTATTGTTGCAAGAGCCCAGTGGACATCTAGCGTGTGGAGCATCTGCTTGGTCTCTAAAGTGTGAGGCTTCTGGAGGAAGGTTAGTAGAATAAGTGCCTGATCAAGGTAAACCTTGGAGATTACCTTTGGGAGGAATTTTGCATGGGGTGGAGGACAATCTTTTCATGGAGAAAACCAGATATGGGAATGCAACAGAAAGCACCTGGAGCTCACTCACCTGTCTGGTCGAGGTGATGGCGACCAAAAAGCATGGTCTCTGAAGACAGATGTGAGGGATCACATGTGTTCATAGCTTTGAATGGTTTACCCATTGACTGTGACAGCATCAGCACCAGCACCAAGTCCCACGGTGAAGGTGGTTCCCACTCTAGAAGGACCAAGTGGTCCAGCCCTTTAAAGAAATGGCTGACCAGTTAGTCTTGTGCCACTGTTGGCAACCCTGTCTTGGGACCATATGCCAAAACGTGGCAAGATGCATCCTGAGGGACATGACATGTAACCCTACCTAAGATAGGGACAAAAGGTAATCAAATATGTGTGGCATTTAACATAAGAGGGACCCCAATCCTCGTACCTCACACCAAGATGAAAACGTCATCCACTTCCAAGTGTACGTCTTGTGAGTTGCCCCTTTTTGAGATGCCTTCAACACCCAAAGGACATCTTCAGAAAGCCCAAGGGCCTGAAACTCTAGCCACTCAAGAACCAGGCGGTCTGGTTCAGGGACTGCAGGTCTGGATGCCTAATCATTCCCTTAGACTTCATCAGCAGGATTGTCAGGAATGGAAGCAGCCACTTAGGTTTTTGGCCGGGACTGAGGCCAGAACTGGCATACTGAGCCAGGTGCAATCAGAATCAGAGACACCCTCCCTCTGCACCTTGAGGACTACTTTGTGTTGTGGACCAAGGGACATGGAGGAAAGGTATTCAGGAGGTTCGAGCCCAGGACTGAGAGAACACATACCCCCAGCAGAATGCCCTGCTGAAGGATACAGGCACAGAACAGATTCAGCTCCCTGTTTTCCCAAGAAGTGAACAGATCCACTGATGTTGTTCACTATACTAAGAACATCTGGCTGCACTTCTTGGTGCAGCGAACACTTGTGGATCACCACTCACATGACTAAAACTGTCAGGCAGCTGTTTTTTTTTTTTTTTGCTTCCACAACATAGACCACCAAGGATGAAGGCAGAAGGGCAATGGCACACTGTCCTCCTGATGCCCTGCCTGTGGTGGTTGCTGCGGCCCTGAGGATGGTTATATTTAGTGACGGGAGGTGGGGGCGCGAAGACCTCCTGCATGTGTGACTGCTCCTGCACTTTTCACCCGTCTGCCGTTCACCCTGATTGCTGTCGCCCTTATTCCTTCGCTTTTTTTATATAGTACCAGGAGTGTGTGCTTCCACTTGTTCAGGTAGAACATGGTGGTCATATTATTTGTGTTGAACTGGACTAACTGACTTTGAACCAACAGTGCAAACTCCACTAAAGTGGCAAACTGCATGGAGTTCCAGTAGGCTGATGTGGAGTCGTGTCTCACACGTCAACCTGAAACTGTGTAATCTGTGGTCCAGCAGTTGCACACACCAGACAACAAGTGACACGTCCATAGTCAACATGCTCAATGGTTCCTGATGAACAAATAGAATTCCCTCCAAGAGGTTCGAGGGGGACAGCCACAAATAGATGGCATCCAGCATCGTCTGGGTCACTCGGACCAATTGGTTCAGGGCTGCATACGACTGAGATCATTGGCATCCCTATTCCTACTGAATGAGTTACATGCCCAACAGACCCAATCAACCATGGCCATGGTAGACGTCATGAAATCAAGAAAACGGAGGAAATCCTGGGTTGCATGCAATTCCCCAATGTAAAATGATCAGGCACAGTAGCACAGGTCCTCTGCTCTGTCCATGAGCAGATGCGTTCTGGCTTGAAGACAGTCTACCTATGCTCCAACAAAGATGATCATCTGCTTTGGGGTGAGCTCAGACCACTCCATGACCTGCAGCAAGCTCAGCACAGACATACTTGACACCTCTGCACTTAAGAAAGGCCGCCACAACTGCCAGACACTTGGTTAACACTTTGGGAGCTGATGATAGGCTGAATGGCATGGCTCTGAACTGATACAAAGTTCCGTTCACCCAAACCTGGAAGAATCATCTGTGTGACAGACAAACGGGGATGTGGAGGTATGCATCCTGGAAGTTCAGGAAGCAGAACAAGTCCATTGCTCCAGGGTGGATTTATCTGGTGCAGTCACCATGCAAAACTTCCAGTAGGGAATGAACTTGCTCAGCACTTGCACATTGGGAGCTGGCCCACCGGGCACAGAGGTAGTGGTACTGTTTACGACATCAATGACCTGGGTTTTGAGAATGAGCCTGAGTCATCAGAGGGCCTAATGAGGGGAGGAGGATTGAGTGTCCCAGGGAATGTTCTCCTCGGGGGGGGGGGTAGACAGAGATACTGGTGCCTTTCTGACACCCAGTACAAGCTGGAGGGGTGAGTATACCTAATAGTCCAACAACAGCAGTGGGAGGATCATCAACCACCTGTATGCTGTGTGTGGAACCATGCACAGCATGCCTAGGAACATATGAGTACAGGAGTGAAAAGGGGGCACTACTGGGCAGATGACACCCTATCTACCTGCCACAGCTGCAGCAGGCCAACTTCTGGCTGTTGCCTGGCCTGCTTCTGAAAGTACTTCTGCCAGGGTGGCCAGACAGTAGGGAGTATACTGCCAAGGTGCAGTAGGCAGACTCCACTCTGGAGGTAATCCCATGGAGATCCATCCTGGTGAGATTCAAGTCTACCAGAGTTCCGGGAGGCATCAGTCGGAGTGACTCTGTGGGCTGGCAGAAGGTGCTGACAGAGATTGCAGGAGGTCCTGGTAAGTGTCCCAGATACACAGACTGGAATAAAAAGAGTTAAAAATAAAACAACCTCGCAGATGGAGAATGGGATGCTAGCACCCCCCATCCATTCAGGCACCAGAAAGTAATGTGACATGAACCACTGCTGAGCTTAGTTTTATGGGACAGACTCTATCGCATCCCACTCGAGAAGCTGCAGAACTTCTTTCTGAAGTGTGGAGAGATTCCAGCAACAGCCTGTCCACCAATGGCCTTCAGGATCAACAAGGTGGTAAACTCTTAAATTCCAGAAACAATCCCAATCCCACCACTTCCAGAACCCAGTTGCCTGAAGTAATAGTGTACCATCGTTGCAACAAAGTAGGAGAGTCTTTTCTCTGACTGATAGCTGCAGCAGGGTTTGAGATGGACGGGGAATGTGCCCCCCCCCAACAAGTCACTTTTTGCCTTTTGTGGTAGCTCCAGAGGACTGGCCTGTAGAGGAGTGGCTCCCATTGCCCTTGCCCTGACCTTGACCCACCTCCAAATTATTGGAGGGCTTGGCCAGGTGGTGCTGCTGATACTACTGCCTCTTATGCTGCAGCTGACCTTGCGTGCCCTGATAGGATGGCCAACATGTGATTCAGGCTTGGGCTATTGCTTGAGATTGTGATCAATGTCACTAATTCCAGAGTCACATTTGACTTCTCAGTCCATGTGAGGTGGTGTTTGAACTCAAAGAGCTCAGTCACAGTAAAGGGCAGTTTTGCTACCCATTGCTGGATTTCTTGCAAGAATGGTGAAACCTGCAACCATGCATGTCAGCGAATGGACACCACCACAGTCACTGCATGGGTTGACAGTTGACACATTGGCAATGTACAGGGTCACCTGTAACTGGTGTGTAGCCACCATCAACCCCAGATCATAGACCTCCCATGGATCTGGCTGACTCTTGTCAGGGAGCAGGTCAGAGAAGTTGGAGAACCTCTTGAAGAGCTTATGGCAATACCAAGATATCAAAGCTGCATAGGTTGCCTGGCTGACGCCCATGGATATAGCTACATAGACTTTTCAGCCAAGGTAGTCCTACTTCTTGGACTCCTTGTCTGGTGGTTTGTCCAAATCACCCTGTATCTTATAGAAACTGAGCTGTGAGTGAATGTCTGCCACTTGGCACTTTGGTTATGGATGTTCTGAAAATCTGGACAATCCACTTAAGGGATCTTCATACTTGTGATCCTCAAGGTGCAGTGGGACTTGGCAGGATGCTGGGTGCTGCCAGACACTGAGTGCCCAGCCCAGGACAACAGGGGTGATAGGGAAGGCTACGCCAGTGAGGCATCTTACTGGAGAATGTCGATCAGCAGGTATGTCTCCTTCTTCTAGAGATCCTCCGATGGAGAATCCAGAACTGCAGAAATCAGTTCCATCAAAACAGTGAAGGAGGGCTAGTGCTTCATAGGGGGCCTATCTATTGGCAGACTACTTTCCAAACAATGTGGAGTCAATGATACGGATGACACCTCCAAATCTCAGTCAAGATGGAAAAGCGTTAACTGCTAATATGGAATGTGAATGACTCTCTGATGGGGTAACCAACACTTACAGGAGACTTTGAAAGCCCACGCTGAGGCCTAGAGTCCTTGGTTGGAACACCATCTGTTAGCTGTGTAGGTGGGGGTGGGGCTCCCACTGAATTGGTCACTGCAGCAAGGTGCATGACTGAAGTCAGTGCCAGGAGAGACAGCCAAGGCCGGGATCGGTCTCTCAGCATCACCGGTCAACCTCAACCCTAGGCAAACACTCTGTAGGCCCACTGCTGCCAGGCTGTTCTTTCCCATCTGTGATGACCTTGACATCGGTGGTAGGAGCCAGACTACAACTAAGAAGAACTTGATGTTGACTGATGATGGTGATGTCAGTGTTGATGCCAAGAGACAGATTGCCTCTATCTCAGCTGTTGACTCAGAGATCAATGTGGTGTTGGGGTCTCTGGGTCTGGATACTTTAACAGAATGACCTTGGGTACCGGACAAACAGGAGAGAGTGCCAGGATCAAGATGATCAGCAGTTGCTGAATACCTGGGGGCCTGACTGGGAACTTCATTGGGCCCAACCCACCCTGTCCAGGATGAGCTGCAGTCAGCACCAGGGTTCAAGAAAAAGAAGAATCTTCCCCCTAAATGAAAACACCCTCAATGAGGTTGACTGTCAGGTTAATTAGCGTTGACTCAGACAGCTGCCCTAATGGAAACTCTGTGGGCAGACCAGCAGGGTCTATACGTGGTTTGACTTCCTTCAAAGGCAAATGGCCAGCAATACCATGATCAGTTTCGAATCTTCCTATGTTTTCATCAGTGAGTGAGGGACTCACTTTTGAAGGAGTGGAGAGACAGATGAAAATTTGTACACCCTTTGTCTTCACGAGGAGTTGGTAATTCCAATGTGAGGTGCTTCTCTGCCACCAACAGAAGGTCCAGGACCAGAAGATCCTCACCAGCCTCCTCCACCTCTTGTGCCTGTAAATGTGCTGCTGACTCCACAGCCGCAGACTGCATGCACATGTTAGTCAGTTTCTCTGAATCACCCTCTGCCAGTGCACTTCAGGTGCTGATGTGTTCATAGCTCGACACCAGCAGCGGATCTATGCGATAATGGTGATCGTACAAAGGAGATCACTGTTACGGTGAATGTACATTAGTGAAAATCAATTTGGCCGATATACACCCTGGCGCATGGTAAAAGGGCACTGGGGACTTGCATTTTCTATGTTTATGTGGGGGCTGAGCTCCCCTTACCCCCCTACTAAATGATTCTCAGCTCCAGGGGGGTGCATGTCAGAGGGGGTGCAAATTAAAAAAAAATTGGGGCCGGGCGCAACAAAATGTGTGCATGCCCAGACCCAAACCCAGCACCCTTGCAGCTGTAACCTGTGGCCCACCCACCACACCACTGGGCAGTTCGGCAGCCCATCACTGCAACACACCACACAAACCCTCCCTCCCCTTCAGCTGTGCTTGCTGTCCCCCCCCCGTGAGCGCGTGTATATACAGCGACAGAATGTCGCTATACCTGTAGTCCCACCCATCCAGTAGCCGTCTGATAAGGTGCTGCTATTGAGTCGCCCTTTTTGTGAGCACTCAATAGCGAGCGCCCTTTTCATGGGATACCACCAGCAGCAATGTGCCACATCAGGGCCAAGGCCCAAATAGTAAATGCATTCATCATGACTATCGGTCGCAGAGATTGGTTACCTACACAAGACACACTGTTTGAACTCTGGCTTCTTTTTCTGTTACATAGCAAATCGCAGTGATGAAGCAGAGAGCCAACAGTGAGGGTACTGCAAACAGTTAAAAAATGAAGCAAAACTTCAAAAAGAAATTGCTTAAAAAAACCCTGAAAACTAGCAGGAGCTGTGAAGGAGGAAACCTGTCTCTTTCAGCAGAAGGAAAGATCTGAGTGCAAAAGGGGCAGAGCTGAAGGACCACATAGTTGGGTGGAAGGAGCCAAGCTTGAAGACCGTTCTAGTGACTGAACATGCTCAGTGGAAGACTACCTAAGTACGAATACTGAAATAAATCTAGGTAGTTAGAAATGCCCATTTCCGTCTGGGGCTGATTTTGTACTTGACTGAGAGGCAATGATTTCACTACAGAGAGGATTCCCAAAAAGACTGAAATATGTACCTGTGCCCAGTGGCACTGCTAGACCTGGGGTCTCAGAGATTTGAGCGCTGGATGTTTTCATGTGGGTCCAAACCATTCCTCAATAGAACTGCTAAAATCAATCCTTTTATTACAAAAAAAGTACCTAAAGCCTAGTGGCAGACTTTGAAGGCTTGGGCCTTGGATCTTTTGCTACCTGCCTGTAATTTATTCTTCTCAGTCTAAGCTGGAACAAAGGGAGAGGACAAATTTCAGGCAACTTTTGGACGGTCCTGGTGAAGCTTTGTCTACTTGCAACTACAAAAAGGATTTACATACTGCTACCCATGATCTCTAGGCTGGCTTTGAGGAATTAGAGGGCCTGAGTGTGGTTGGGAGAGCAAGAGACACAGAAACCAAACAGTTTGGATGGTTGTCCTCGCCTTGCATTCTATTATGGATCCCACACACTGCTCTACTTGTAAACTGCCTCTCCTGTCTGCTACCTCCTCCAAATGTACTAAATACTGACTCAGTAAAGAGTAATCGCCATTAGCCCAAATGTTTAATTGTATTTGTTAGTTCATTACCACAGAATAAACCAACTTATGTGGTTTCAGTCTGTGTGTGTGTGTGTGTGTGTGTGTGTGTGTGTGTGTGTGTGTAGGGGGTGACCCTATAACCCTAGTTATACATGTAAGCAGGAAGACACAATAGGGTTTTTAGTTGTACTGCCACAACCAAATGCCCAGGGGTGAGGTAAGGCACAAGGCCATAGGCCGAGTGTCTTCAGCCCCTGGAAGTAGGATTGTGGCAGCACTACCAACAGCCAGTAGTGTCTTACTGTGCTTATAAAAAAAAAATGTTCTGACACGAATGTGAGAAAATTAAAAATAAAACTGAAAGATGTTTAAAAATCAGTAGTTCAATGTGAAAAAGTCCCTCTACAGACGGGCTGTCACTCAAGGGCACTAGCCTGAGTTGCACTGTGTGAACCCCTATAATGTGTGCACTTTTTGTGTGAACTGTCTCTTGAAATCACCCCCCCCACACACATTTTCTACATATGAGTTACTCACCTGTAACTGTAATTCTAGGAGTGGTATACAATCCACATCCACACTATGCAAGTTCCACTGAAATAGGCTGATCTCTCAGACGTCTTCAAGCTTTAGCTTCTCCAATGACCCAGGCGGTATATCCTTAGGCTCCACCATGTGACATCAGACCTTGCATGCTGGCAGCAGGAATCCATTTGCCACTTACTAGGGAAGCCCGGGTGCATTGTATGGATGTGAGCTGTATACCTAGCTTAGTACTATGGTTACAAGTAATTCATCTATATTTCTAAGGGTATGGATACAGTTCACTATCTTCACTATGGCAGACTCCTAGCAGTTCTCTGGGAGAAGGGGGCAAGGCTCACATCCCTATTTGGCAAACAGAGACTGGAGAACTGAGGCTCCAAAAGTAGCATCCCGGTGTGGCATGATGTCGATGCTGTAATGGGAGACAAAGGCGTGTGCTTTATGCCAGGTGGCATCCCTATAGATCTCCTGTATGGGGATGTCCCTAGAAGCAGCCAGCAAGCCACAGTATGTCTGATGGAATGAGCCCTAAGCCCTGTTGGAGGCCCCTTACCAGCCCACCTGTAGCAGAGGCAATGCAGGATGTAATCCACCTGCCAGTTGTCCACTTTGCTGCCGGTCTGCCAGGTGCGGCTTTGGCATATGTTACAAACAGCTGGTGAGCCTTACCCTGAACTCCAGCCATATGCTCCTTATAATAAGTGAGTGCTCTCTGCGGGTCCAGAGTATGGAGCCTATGGTCAGCCTCTGAAGATGGATGGATTGTTAAAGTATACCAGAAGGTTAAGCACCTGATTAAGGTGAATCTCTGATACTACCTTCTGAAGGAACTTTGGGTTGAGATGAAGGACGACCTTGTCCCAGTGGAAGACCAGATAAGGAGTCCCCACTGTGAGTGCCTGGAGCTCACTGACCCTTCTGGCTGACATGATAGCCACCAAGAAAGCAGTCTTTCACGACAGGCATAACATCTCACACCTATGAACAGGCTCAAAAGGCTTTCCCATGAGCATAGCCAGCACCAGCAGTAGATCCCAAGATGGCAGAGGCTAACGCACCAGAGGGGGCAAGTGGTCAGGCCCTTAAAAAGTGCCTAACCACCTTTTCCTGTGCCACCGTCAGCTTACCTGCCCATGCCTAGTAACCAGAGATGGCTGCCAGGTGCAGCTTCAGGGTCATCACTTGTAGGCACAACTGAGAGAAGTACCAGAAGTAATCCAGGATGTTAGCCAAAGGGCAAGCAAAGGGGTTCAAGCCCCTTTCCATGGCACCAGATAGAGAACTTATTTAAATACATAGCATTTGTGAGTCGACTCCTTTTGGGAGATATGGAGCACATCTTCCAAGTGATCCAAGGCCTGGAAGCACATCTTCCAAGTGACCCAAGGCCTGGAACTCTAGCTACTAAAGAACTAGGCTGACAAGTGCAGGGATTGAAGATCCATGTGCAGAACCTTCCCTGTTGTCTGGTCTGCAGGTCCAGACAAGAGGCAACTGCCACAGAGGCCTGATGCTAAGACTGAGGAGATCTGGGTACCAGAACTGCCTAGGCCAGTCTGCAGCTATCAAAATCATCTGGGCCTTGTCCTTCCAGGCTTTGACCACCACCTTGTGGATCAAGAAGAAGAGAGGGAAAGCATACACAAGGACTGGGGTCCAAGGCTTAGCAAAGGCATCCCCCAACAGTGTCCCGGATTGTGAGGTGGGCACAAAACAGCCTCAGTTTTCTGTTCTCCCAGGAGGCAAACAGGTCCATGAGAGGGGTACCCACTGGGAGAACATGTGATTTACCACCTACTGATGCAGGAACCAGTCATGAACGGTCTTTCCCACCCTGCTGAGAGCATCTACCAGCTGACTGTAAACTCCTGTGGCATGAATCAACAGGAGATTTGCACCCAGGCTGTGCACGAGTGTCCAGGTGCAGAAAGCCTCTTGACGCAGGGGAAGGGAGCGTCTTCTGCCCTGCCTGTTCAGATAGAACGTGGTTGTGGTATTTATTCATCTGGATCTGCACAAACTGACCCCTGATCACAGGATGTTGTGGGACCAGCCACCACTTGATGGCATCCCACATTGGCTAAGTCACAAGGACTGGCTGGTCCAGATGACCTAGGTGCTGATACCATGGAAGGCTCAGCCCACACTGCAGATGTTGCAACTGCCAATGTACCCAGTGGATGCCATGCTCCCCAGCAGCCACAGGAAATCTTGAGTGTGGCATGAGAACCCCATATGAAATGATTGGGCAAAGGAGGTACGATCCTCAGCCTGGTCTGCAGGGAGATGGGCCTTGGCATGCAGGGAGTCTAGATCTGCTCACATGAATTTGATCACCTGTAAGGGGATCAGTTCAGACTTATTGGGGTTGACCAATAGACCTACGTCTCACCAGGTCTGGAGGCCCAGATCTCTGGATCACTTGATGGCCTCCCATAGCCATGCACTTGATGAAGGCCCTAAATGTGGATGAGATGCCAAAGGAACCCCTTCTGCATGGAACTGAAGGTACTACCAATGGGACAGACTAACTGGGATTTGGAAGAACATGTTTTAAAGGTACAGGAAGCAGAACCACATGCTATGCTCCAGGGATGGTAAAATCTGGCTTAGAATGACCACTCAGAAAGTGTGCTTCTGCATAAACTGGGTTAGATCATGCAGATCCAGTATGGGGCATTAATTTTCTATCCATACTGGGAACAGGAAGTACCTGGACACATACCTCTGACTTACCAGGGTATCTGGGTCATGTGTGCTGTCACTCCTTTTGCAAGGAGCTGAGCGACATCCTCCCTGAGGGCAGACAGCATGTCCTGCATCACCCTGGACTCCAGAGGATTGTAGAGACAGTAAAGCGGGAGAGCCTCAAAATCCAGAGGCAACCCTATGCCTACCACCTCTTGTACCCACTTGTCCGTAGTAATGATGGAACAATGTGACTAGAAGTGGTGCAGCCGACACCTCAGTGGGAGTTGAGTCAGGGACTGGATAGGTGAGAAGATGACCCTTCAACCTGTTACTGGGCAGCTTTGGAGAGGAGCCAGTTGCTGGGACCAGATGAGCACCACTTCCCCTGTCCCTACCTCTTTTGGCCTCTGGCCACCCAACTTGGGCTTCAGGTGCCAAGCCTGATATTGCCACTGCTGAAGCTATTGCCCAGGCTGCTGTGGTGGAAAGGACCTCTACTGAAAGGTCTTTTTCTTGAGCTTCTGAGCCTTCGGGTCCTTCTGGGATGATGTTGCAGGGCTAAGGTGGCACTGGACTTCTCAATTCCAGTGAGATGTCACTACACCCCAGGGCCAAAGAGGTCAGTGCCCAGAAAGGGAACATTGGCCAGTTTGTGCTGGGTATCTGCCACAAAGGTGGAAGGCTGCAGCCAGGTCCTACGAGTCATCACAATGGCTGTTGCCATGACACAGGCGCAAGAGTTGTCCATGTCCAGAGCTACCTGAAGCTGGCGTTTGGCCAGCAATTGACCCTGGTTTCTGACCGACTTCAGCATGAACTAACAGTCAGTGGAAAGGTGAGGAAGGGCATCATTCAGCACTCCCAACAGGGAGTCGCCAACATTGGCCATCATCACGGTGTAGCTCACGCAACGGAGACCCAATGACACAGCAGCATAGACCTTCTTAGCTGAAGCTTCAGTTTTAGACTGTTGTCCAGTGACTTGTCCACCTCCCCGTGGCCACAGGACTTCTGAAAGGCTGAGTCATAGACCAATCTTTTGACTGAAGGATGATATGAAAACCCAGGACCCTGTAGGGACTGCATACTTGCAGACTATATGAGTGAATGGTACTTGGCAGAATACTGGATACTGCCAAAGCTCCAGGACCGATCTCAAAATGGCCTCAGTCATGGGAAAGGCACCCCTTGGGGATTTGGCCCTGTCCAGTGTGTCAGTGAAGGGGTATTTAGTCCTCTTCTGAACCGGCTCCAAGGGTACACTCATGGACTGTGACATGAGGCAGAGTAAAGTACTAAAGGATACTGACCCATGGTCAGTGGACGCTTTCTTGGCTGAGCCATGGTCAAAAGTATTGGCCCTCAAAGAAAGTGTAGACGACCCATCAGAGTCATCCAAGGATGCTTCAAAAATGTCCCTCAACCATTTACTGCCATGGACCACCCAGGTGTCTTCAGGCTGGATGATCTCCACCAACAGTTGGCCTGACAAGCCAGCAGCAGCATGAGAGTCCTTCGTGGGAGCTCCCACCACAGGCTGCAGTGGTGGCAGTTCCACCCTCAGGGGTGGAGAAGCAGATGCTGTGTTCAGTTGCCTTGGATGGACTTATGTGGGCATGGCTGGCGGTTGCCAGGTGACCGATGGTCCAGAGAGACCCAACCCCGTAGTGGTCCATTTCTGTTAGAAAAGCTTCTTGTAGCACCACAGCATTTTACAGCAGTGTCTGTCCTTTCCCATGGGTGAAGAGGTCAAGGAGCATTGATAGCAATGCCTCCCAGTCGAGCAGAATTGAGAGCACGAATGGCGCCTCAACAGTCAACCCAGGGGTTGAGCTCAAGGGGAGTCCTCCAGAGGATCATGGTAGACCACTTGTTGGGCTATGTTCAGTATCATCAGCTTTGGAAGAGTGACAACGGTTGAGGCTGGTCCCACAGTGACCCACTCAGGGACACCAACTAAACAACATCCTCCTGTGCGAGGACCCGGAGCACCCGGGTCTGGGAGATTGACTGTTTATCAAGCTTGACAACCAGTTGACAGGCTTAAGAAATATCTTGATTGGGGTCGAGGTCGACAAGTCCAATGGGGGTACCGAGGAGCTCTTGACATGGCCCTCAGTTGAAGATAGTGTGACCAAAGCTGAGCAGTCGGGGGAGGTGAGAGAATGGGACTGTGATCGTTCCTGATCCCATGACTCTGCCAGTGATGCTTGTGCTTCTTGCCCCAGGAAGAAGGGTTTTTCTTGAAAGTCTGCAGGGCCCAACACATTTCTCAAAAATCTTCCAAGAAGGACCCCCCAATGCTGGCCGCAGCCAGGAGCAACGCTGAGATCAACAAGGAACTCACAGCAGCTGCAGTCTCCTCCTTCTCAAGGACTGCAATCTGCAAAGTCAGCCTGGCAGCCACCAAAGCCTTCTTGCAGCCCATAGGTCAATATCTTTCTAAGGGTCAACTGAGAATGAGTCTAGCCTGCCTATCTTCCAGTGAGGCTGAGAGCATCGTCTGGCAAAGGCTGCAACCCACCGTGTCATGCTGACTTCCCAGACAACAAAGTCAAGTCATGTGGGGGTCGCTGACTGACATTTTCCGCAGGCCCATGAGTTTCATTGAGAAGTAGAGCCGGACACTAGGAGTTCTAACGGTAGACTGAAAAATAATAAGTCGAAAAGTTCACCAAAAAGCACTATACAAATGGATATTACTCAAACACTGCAGAGCTGTGAAGGAGGAGACCTGTCTCTTCCAGCAGAAAGATTTGACATCATGGGGCTGAGTCAGAAGATATACTGTCCAGGTGGTGAGAGGAGCTTAAGCCTGAAGGCGTCCGATGAAGCTGCCTGTTCCACTGAAACTGCCATAGCGTAAATAGTGAACTGTATCCATTCCCTTAGAACAGTTTGTTTTTCTTTAAATAAAAAAAAAACAAAAAACTTGACATTGTTTTACTTTGTTGATTTAAACTGGAAATAATCAGCTTCAAGAGTTCTAGTTCAGTTACTGAGTGGACCCGCAAGGTAGTAGCGTGGATGAACTCAAAACTGGGCTTTGAGACTGCATCATTGAGGAGCTGCACACTGATGTTTGTGGGCAGCATTGGTAACAGCATTTTTTCCTACCCATCGGTTGTGCTGTCTCAATCCCATGGGTATAAATGAGTTTCAGTCAATCAGGATACAGGATTCTTAGTACCTATATTAGAAAGCTTAAAGAAATCAGATAACCTACTCAAAGTCGCACAGGGCTCCAGCTTTTGCAGTGAGATTTGAACCTGGGGTTTTCTGGTTCAGCATTCTGTGCCCTAACCATTGCACCATGCAGCTTTCTTATGAAAGGAAACAGCAACTAACTAGCAAAGGGGGAAGAGATGCTGTTCAGTGTTTGTATCCCCTGGTATATTTATTACACCATGGGTATATTTATTACTCCCGGGGGTATGTTTAGCATATCCAGGGTATATTTATCCTCCCCAAGATATTTTTCACTAGCCCCAGAGCATAGAAGTTACTCTGAGGGTATAGTCTCCACCCCAAAGGTATGTGTATCACCCCTGTGATATACTTATCACCCCCAGGATATATTTGTCACCCACCTGGGTATATTGTTTACCCTCTGGGTACTTACTCATCTGTCCTGTACAGCGCCAGTGCATGACCAGTGAAATCGATCACATCCTGCCCCAGATCAAACTTCTTATAAACATCTCGCATCGTTGTCTGCTTGGGGTCCACACCTTCGAATGTCTTGGGGTCATTTTCATCAAAGTTGGCCACAAACACTAGAAACTTCCGAAAGCGACGCTTCTCAAACATTCCCATTAGATCTGCATGGAATGGGTTCAGACAGGCATGTTAGGGAAGTGCTATGGCGGGATGGAGTCTGAGACCTTCTACAATGCTACACAAAAAACAAATTTAAATATAATTGGAATTTACTCCATATAGAACCTTCCACACACACTGTATTCCAAAGTGCTTTACTTAATAGTGAGCTAGATACCGGTATTGTAGGGACTGTACAATAAAATAAATTAGAATTGAATTCGGATTTATATAGCAACCTTGATACGCACTGTATCGTAAAGCACTTTAAGCAAGGCAGTTTTATTTATAAGGTACCCTATACCAAGGTCTCAGGGCACTTCACATACATACATCATTAACAAAAATGGAGTTACTACACAATAAAATAAAATACAATATCAACCCCAAAAGCTTGGTCAAACAGATAACTTTTCATTCCCTTTTTAAACACCTCCACTGCGGGGAAACTCCTCAGATGGAAAGGCAGGGAGTTCCACATAGTCGGGGCTGCCACCAAGAATGCGCTACCCCAGATTGCTTCAGGCATGACCTCGGGATGGCCAACAATAATTCCTCGGTGGAGCAGACAGAGCAGAGACAGGAGTACACAAGTCCAAGTGGTCTTTCAGATAGGTAGGGCCTGATCCATGTAGGCTTTTTATATTAATAAGGCAATCTTGAAGGTAGTGTACCACCTAAACAGGAGCCCGTGCGGTCACCGCAGCACAGGGGAGATATGATCCCTGTACAACACACCCCATACCAACCTGCCCGTGGCATTCTGTACCAGCTGTAGGCAATGCACCAACCCTCTAGACAGCCATAGGTAAACAGCATTACAGTTGTCCAGCCTCGAGGTCACGATGGCATGCATTTGGGTCACTAGATCCTCTTGCCCAAGACGGTGTTTAATCCAGCAGATATTTCTTAACTGGAAAAATCCATTGCAGACCTTGGCCAACACCTGGGGTTCTGGTGTTAGCCTACATTCCTCAACGATTCCCAGATTCTTCACCCTAACCACAGCTGTTAAAAGGGTGCCATTCAGTGATAGTAAACTGACAGCACTCAAGACTTCCAGCCGACCCTCGAGGATCTGGCTCCACCAGCATCTACTCCGTCTTGGTTGGATTAAGTCTCAGCCAGCTGGCGGCCATCCAATCAGGTCTTGCTCTAACACAGTGATTGCCCCCTCGTCCCTCTAATGTAAATGACAGGTACAGCTGAATATCATCTGCATTAGCTGTGAAAAATCACACCGTAGCATCGGATGACCTGTCCTAATGGCAGCATTTACACTACAAACAACATGGGGGACAGAATCAAACCATGAGGAGCCCCACAGCAGACCATAGCCAACTGCAGAGGTAAGTACCCATCATGAGCTGCCGGAAAGAAAAGATTCAAACCATTACAACACTGTCCTGGAAAGTCCACCATGTTCCCCAAGATGCTGTATCAAAACCCCATAGTCAGCAGTATCAGATGCTAAGAATAAATCAAGCAGAATCAGAAAGGAATGCCCCCCCCCATCTCTTGCCAGAAGCAGGTCATCAAACACCTTGATGAGTGCGGTCTCTGTACTGTGATGTAGCCGGAAACCTGACTGGAATGGCTCATAGATGTCATACTTCTAAAGAAGAGCCTCCAGCTGTGTCGTTACCACCACCTTCTAGATAACCTTCCATAAAAAGGAAGATTTGAGACAGGCCTGTACAGTAATTAGCCAGCACATCTGGGCCCAACAACGGTTTCTTCAAGAGGGGCCTCACAAGGCCTTTTTTTAAGAGCTGAAGAGAAACAACCATCCAAAAGGGAGCACCAGATAATGTTAATGAACGTCAGTCCCAGGCCCTCACGGCAGTCCACCAACAGCCCTGGATCCAAAGTACAGTGGATGGGGAGCAGTGTCAGAATCACCTCAAGGACCTCCTCCACAATAACTGAGTGGCACTCATCCAAACCCATGAAGCACTAATGTGTCTCTCATCAGTACCACTGCTGGCCATTGACAGGCAACCTGTAGCGATCCCAGCTCAAATGGAGGACACTCTGTCCAGAAAAAAAGACCCAAACTCCTCACACTTTTCTTGTGACAACACTCCCACAAACTGTAGTCAGGGAAGACTAATTGCTCTGTTTACAGTGTGGAAGAGTTGAGCAGGTCCATTCCTTCCTGAGGCTATAATCCATGACAGGAATGCTGTCTTTTTCAGGAAGGCCCGCCACCGGTGCAGTGGCTGGATTTCTGCTTGCGACGCTGGTGACCCGGGTTCATGAATGGACTCAGGGAACCGGAGGGTTGGCCGGGGGGAGAAGGATTGAGCGTCCCATGGACTGCTCTCCTTCTCCAGGGAGAGAGTGGGACAGCATGCCTGGTGCTTGAAGGACTCCTGGTGGAGGCTGGGGGGAACTACAGGTGACCGGCACCCGGAGATGGGAGGGGTGGGGTGGACGCAGGACCTCGTTGCACATCTCCGCCCTTGGGGCAACCTGAAAATCACGCTACCATCCACCTTCGATGAAGCCCGCCCTTGGCTTCAAGTTAGCTCCCAGGCCTGCTCCCTGACCTAATCCGATGGTTGCAGCACTATCAGCCCGGTGCCACAACCCCACTCTGGGGGGTAAGCCAGGGGCAACAGGGAGCCACAGCCAATATGGGAGTGGGAGCAAAGGGTCAGTGACTGGGCTGATGGAACGGGCGGCTGATGGCAGAAAAAAAAGCACAATAAATAAAAAAAAAACCTCTGTCTTTTTCAGAGTTATAACCTTCTGATAACCCCTATAATGTGACCTCAGAGCTATCCTGTTCTCCAATGAGCTGGACCTCTTCTTGGAACATTCCAACCTCCACTCAGTCACCTTCAACCACCTCAGCTCATTGTTATACCATAGTGAGCGGTGATGGTAAGTAAATGGGTAGACACATGTCAGTGAGATGGAGACACATGGTGGATTCCCCTGCAGGAGGAGGGCCTCAAACAACTGATACAACAACCCACAAGAGACAGGGCTATCCTAGATCTAGTAGTGACTAACAGGGAAAGGATCACAGATCTCCAGGTAGAAGGTCACCTGGGTGCCAGTGACCATCACATGGTATGGTTCAATTTGGGCACTAGAACAAAATCATCCCATTCCAAGGCAAAAATATGGGACTTCAGAGGAGCTGACTTTGATAAGATGGCCAACAGAGTTAAGCTAGCCCTGGCAGAAAGAAATACAGGTGAGGGGAGTAGAAGCAAAGTGGGCAAGCATTAAAGATGCAATACTTGAAGCAACATCCCATTGTGTTAGTGAGAAAAGGAAGTGCAAAAGAAGAAGGAAACCACTTTGGTTCTCAAACACAGTAGCAGAAAAGGTCAGAGCCAAAAGTCTGGCCTTCAGGAAATATAAGGGAAAGCAGCAGGATGAAGATAGGGAGGCATATCAAACTTCCCTAAGGGAAGCTGGGAAGGCAGTAAGGCAGGCAGGCTGTTACTGCGTCAACTCATCAGGATGGCCACATGTTGGACCTGGTGTTCTCACTGGGGCTTGAGATTAGTGATCTCAGGATTGATCGAGTACATTGGTCCGATCACTGCACGTTGCAGTTCACGCTTGGGGCTCCCGCCATAAGCCCTTCCCCTGCTGAGATGATTAGCTGTCACCCTTTGCGGGGTTTGACCGCTGAGGGTTTTTTGACGGCAGCTAAATTGTCTAGTGTGGGTGCTGCATGCGTCGGAGGTGTTGATGTCGGGGTTGATACCTATAATAGGGTGCTACATGACACCATCAACTCCCTCGCACCTGTCCATGTTATGTTTTCCAGGTAGCTACTTGACATATCTCTAGAATAGGGATGTCCCTGGCAGCAGCCAGGGAAGCAGCTGTACCTCTGGTAGAGTGAGCCCTCAGGCCTGAGGGAGGAACCTTACCCAGCTTTTCATAACAGAATTGGATACAAGAGACAATCCACCTGGCAATGGATCTTGTAGTGGCAGGTTTCCCTTTACCAACCTCACCATAAGTGAGGAACAGTTGGAGGAGTCAAACCTGTGACCCTTGGTACGCTCTATGTAGTAACTAAGGGATCTCTTCACATCTAAACTGTGCAGCCTCCTCTCACCAGAGGAGGAATGGTCAGTGAAGTACACTGGAAGAGATATAGATTGATTAAGGTGGAAATCTGAAACCACCTTAGGCAAAAACTTCCTGTTAGTCCTGAGGACCACCTTATCTCTGTGAAAGGAGATAAAATCAGGCTCACTGACAAGGCTTGTAATTCACTTATGCGTCTGGCAGAAGTAATAGCTACTAGAAACACAGTCTTCCAAGTCAAGTACTTAAGCTCTGCTGAAGACAAAGGCTCAAAGGGGGTTGCATTAGTTGAGCAATGCAAACATTAAGATCCCAGGCAGGGCAGGGTCCCTGAATGGAGGGTTGGTGGAAGCAATCCCTTAAAAACTTGGAGAATACAGGATGAGCTGAAAGAAGAGGTTTACCTGCTGAAATAAAGGCAGACACAGCTGCCAGATGTACTTTAGGTAGCTGGTCTCAGCCCAAGGTATTTAAATGGACCATATAATCCAGGACTGTGGGTAAATCAGCAGATTCTGGGAAAATATGCTTCTCAGAGCACCATATGGAAAACCTCTTCCATTTGGAATTATAGGTAGCCCTGGTGGAAGGTTTCCTAGAAGCCTTCAATATATCCATTACACCTTGGGAGAGGTGTAGATCAGCAAACTCTAACTCTTCAAGAGCCAGGCCTTGAGATTGAGAGATTTGAGGTTCGGGTACCAAACCCTCCCCTGAGCACAGGTTAACAGGTAACGATTTCTGGGGAGACACAGGGGAAGATGGACTGCTAAGGACAGTAGGAGTGGATACCAGGGTTGTCTGGCCCAATCTGGAGCAATCAGGTTCATCTTGCAGGATTGAGATCTGATTTTGACTAACACTTTGAACAGGAGAGGGAAGCGGGGAAAAGCATAGAGAAACTTCCCTTCCCAATTGAGAACTAAGGCATCCAGAGGGACTGAGCCCAACACTGGGGGCCTGCAGCAAAAAAGGGGAAGTTGGTGATTGTCTGGGGCTGCAAAAAGATCTATCTGCGGGGTGCCCCATCTGTAAATATTACCTCCAGGACCAGGGGATCCAGTGACCATTCGTGATGGCCCTGGGAAATCCTGCTGAGAGCATCTGCCAGGACATTGTCCTTGCCTGGGAGGTGAACTGCCATAAGGGAGGTGTTCAGGGAGTAAGCCAGAGACCACAACTTCATTGCTCCGGTGCACAAGGCCATAGACCGAGTGCCTCCTTGCTTGTTGATGTACCACATTATGGTGGTGTTGTCTGTTCTGACCTGTACAACTTTGTTCTGAACAGATTTGGAAAAAACTTGAAGTGCTAGAAAAACTGCTCTGAGTTCCAACAGATTGATGTGGAGCAGAGATTCCTGAGGGGACCACAATCCCTGTGTAGTAGGAGGTCACCCATGGCTCCCACCCCAAGAGGATGCATCTGTAGTAAGGATTAAGGAGTGAGACTGAGTAACAAAGGGAACCCCTTGTCTCAGATTGCTCTGATCCTGCCACCACACTGTAGGGCTTGGATTAGGGTTCGAGTTACTGGGATCAATTTGGTTAGAGGGTCTTTCCTTTGAGACCAAAAGGCTCTCAAATGGAACTGGATGCCCCTCATTTGAAATCTTGCTCCCTGCATTACTGCTGTAGAAGCAGCCACGTGCCCCAGGAGCTGTAGAAAATGCCTTGCTGGTTGAGAGACCTGCAGGGTGAATGAGGAGGCCAGAGAGACCAGGATCCTTTCCCTGTCCAAAGGAAGGAAGGCTCTGGCTTTCTCTGTGTTCAGCTCTGCGCCTATGAAGGTGAGGAGCTGGACCGGCTCTAGAACTGACTTTGAAAGATTCAGAAGGAAGCCTAGAGAGGTGAGCAGTTGCCGAGTTATCTGTAGATGTAAATTGACTTGGTCTGGAGACTGGCCTACTATGAGCCAGTCGTCCAGGTAAGGGAAGATGGCAATTTTCTGCCTTCTTAGGGAAGCAACTGCTACTGCCAAACATTTTGTGAATACCCTTGGAGCAGAGGTGAGGCCAAAGGGCATTGCTCTGAACTGGTAATGGCCTGAGGGCAGGTCGAACCTGAGGTACTTGCGATGGGAGCTTCTGATGAGAATATGGAAGTAGGCATCCTTGAGGTCCAGGGACGCTAGCTAGTCCCCTGGCCTTAGAGAGGGTAGAATAATTCCCAGAGTCACCATTTTGAATTTTGGTTTTAAAGGTGCTTGTTTAAATATCTGAGATCCAGGATGGGCCGCCATTCTCCTGTCTTTTGGGGGTGAAGTACCTGGAGTACAATCCTTTGCCCTGGTGTGAGGGTGGAACCTTTCCACAGCTCTGAGAGCCAGGAGGGAAGAGGCGTCTGCCTCTAGGGCAAGTGCCTCTGGTGGATTTGCAGGTGGAAAGGATCTGGTTCTCATCTTTGAAATTTTGAGCTGAGAACCAATCCCTGGCTTACTACTTCCAGGACCCACTTGTCTGATGTCAGAGACTTCCAGTCCTGGACAAAGTAAGCCAGCCTGCCCCTACAGGTAGCTGAGAATCGACCCTGGCAACTCCATCAGGGTGCCTTCCAGGCAGGAGCTTTGGGCTGAGGGGTGGAAGCAGGCCTGCTTGTACCCCTGTCGCCTCTCCTCTTAAGAACCCCTCTGGGCATAAGCAGAAGAAGGCCTGGCTTGGTAAAAGGCCTATGAAAAGGCCTGCCCCTGCCCCTGGGAAGCTGCCTTTGAGGAGTGGCCTGCCTTTCCTTGGCCTGTGCACTCCTATAGGTGGTCCTATACTCATCCATTTTCTTCATGTAATTCTCTGTCTGCTCCCCAAACAGAGAATTACCCAACAGGAAAATCCATGGCCTTAGTCTAGGTATCCTGTGACAGGCTAGTACATCTGAGCCAAGCCATTCTGCGAAGTGCCACAGATGTAGCCATGACTCTTGATGACACATCATTAGAGTCCACTGCAGCATGGAATTGCACCTTGGATGCCTCAATACCATCAGCAGCCACCTGCTCCAGCTCCTTGGCAAGCTGGCCAGGGACCTGTTTTGCTAGAGCCATAACAGTATCCCATCTGGATTTCTGATATCTAACAACATAAGCCATATAATTTGCCTGTCTGAGTCCCAAGGATGCTGCCATGTACTGTTTCTTTGCCATGGCATCAATCCTCCTGGAGTCCTTGTCAGGGGGGTGTGAAGCCAAGGGAATATTTGCCTTGTCACAGGCTGCAGCCTGCACTACCCCAACATGGCTGCATTGTTGTGTAAGGAACTCCGTATCAGAGCCTGACAGTGTGTACCTCTTGTCCATTCTCTTATCCACAGGAGGTATAGTGTGAGGAGTTTTAAAATTTTACTGTCTGTTTCCCAAAAGATTTATGCAAGGGAATAGACAGTCTCCTAGACTCTGGGATATCCATCATTCCACATAGTCAGGCTCCTCTTGGTCATCCACAGCTTCCTCCATAGAGCTGGAGGTTTCAACCACTTTTTATAAAACATAAAATGAGAAGGGACTCAGAAAGCCTAGGAGGAGACACTCCTGAAGGTCTGTCTGGGGAGATGTTGGTCAATGGGCACATCAGACTTTCAAATCACATTCACTCTCCTCATACTCCTCTTCCCCTCCTCCGGTTCATAATATCCCTCTAAATCATACTCTTGAACCGGTGGAACAGCTGAACCGTCACGCTTACCTGATGGTTCCAGTTCGGTCGGAATCGGGAAGCGACTGGACAATTTTAATCGCTTTGGCTATTTCTTCAGTGGTTGGAGAAAGTTTGGCTCCACACAGCTGATTTCCTAGTCCTTTTGCTGGAACTGACTCCTCAGAGTCGGCTCTCCTTTGCCAGAGGAAGTCTCACCCTGGTCAGAGGCACTCCCTCGGTTCGGTTGGAACCGAACCGGCCTATGCATCGGTTCAGCGGACTTTTGGCCTCCCTTTCCTGAGCCTACCAACTCTCTTTTCCAGGGTAGCTGCAGGAACATTTTACAAATCTGGCAGTCTGCATTGAGGTAGTCAAACCCAGACAATAAACACAGGTGGTGTGGGGTCAGCCTTAGCAAAGCTTCCCCACAGACACTGCAGTGTTGAAACCCAGTGGGCCGGTTTTTTCTTTTGGGTTTCTCAGACATAATGCCAGCCTAACCAAACTTACCCATTTATGGCAATCCGCCAGGTAAGACCCTCTTATCGGTTCCCAACCGTGTCACAGGTCGTGGAAAAAACCGTAATAAAATCCGTTTTTTTTAGAACCGATAAGAACCAGTAACCACACTCTAAAAGACAGATTAATATATTTTAAACAACCTGATCGGTTCAAACCGAACCGATAAACCGTTTACAAGTTCCACACAGAATAGAAATCAATGTAAAACCTATCTAGTACTCACAATACCACAGACAGAGTCTGAACTGACTGGTTGCGGTTTAATTTCGGTCGAAAACCGAGAAAAACAATACTTTAACCGACAAAATGAACCGAGCAGAGAAAATCTCCGGGCGACTGTTCAGTGAGGCGGAGTAAAAATCTGACGTTTGAGTTTGAAGAACAACAGCCAGAGTTTCAACCGAGCTCGAGCTCAGCGTTCCATGCCTGGCATGGAAAGTTAACTCTTTCACCTCCGGAGCAGTTCGAAGGTTGGGACTCACTGCATATGTCATAATATAGCAAGACTTCATGTTGTTTGAAACTGCACTTGTTCGGGTGCAGAATGATCTCCTCAGAGCAAGAGATCGGGGAGACAGGACAATTCTTGTTCTCCTTGATCTCTCTTCTGCATTTGACACGTGGACCATTGTGTGTTGCTTGTCCGCCTTAAGGAGCTATGTGGACTCACCGGTACTGTCATCAACTGGTCTGAGTCCTTTCTTACCAACAGAAGGCAACGGGTCATGATGGGGAATTCTTCATCTACACCCAGTTTCCTATTTTGCAGAGTCCCTCAAGGATTGGTACTGGCCCCAATGTTGTTTGCAGTGTACATGCTGCCCCTGGGAGGAATCATTAGGAAGTATGGTTTGAGTTTTCATTGTTATGCCGATGACACTCAGCTATATTTTTCCTTTGTCCCAGGAACATCTAATGCAGTAGATGTGCTTAACATCTGTCTGGCTAAGATTAATGACTGGATGGCCTCCAGTTGGTTGCGACTGAACCCTGACAAGATGGAGGTATTGGTAGTGGAGTTGAACAGAGTTCGTGGTAGGATGGCCTCTGACTCAGAAACTGGGCTTGTCCTTGAAGCTGTGTCATTGAAGGCCTCCTCTTGGGTGCGAAATCTGGGAGTGATTCTGGACAGGAACTTAACCATGGAAGCTCAAATATCCTTCACGGTTCATACCTGTTTTTTCCATCTCAGAAACATTGCCAGAATTAAGCCCCTTGTTCTGCCTCTGGACCTCACTACCTTGATACATGCCTTAGTCACATCTAGGCTTGACTGCTGTTATGCGCTCTATCTCGGGGTCACAGGAGGATCTCTCCGCAGACTGCAGCTGGTGCAAAACGCAGCTGCCCGGTTGTTGACTGGGCAGCAAAAGTTTTGTCATATTACACCAGTTTTATGCGAATTGCACTGGATGCCAGTCAGGTGGAGAGTCCTCTTTAAGGTGGGTCTTCTCACCTATAAGGGCAGGGCCCTGGTTACCTGTCAGACCTTCTGTCACCTACCTCCCCACCCGCCCCCTTGATCTTCTAGTGGTGGCTTCCTGACCATTCCCAGAATGAGGCTAAAATAAGCTGGCGATAGAGCCTTTAGTGTTGCGGCTCCCGTTCTGTGGAATTCTTTGCCAGCTTCGGTCAGGGAAGCCCCCACAGTGGATATTTTTAATGCCCGCCTGAAGACTTTTCTTTTTTCCCAAGCTTTTGATATTTAGATTAGTATATACAGTAAAGACTGTGATTGTATTAGATTTATTTATTCAATCTGTATACAATTTTGTGTCTTAAATTTTGTGCTGTTAAAATTCTGTTTAAAATTTGTACGGCGCCCAGAGCCTCCGGGATTGGGTGTCTTTTTAATAAATTTTGCCTTGCCTTTTGCCAAAGGCCCAAACCGAGGAAACAGTAGCACGAACAGCAAAAGAAGGTGACAAGACTTTCTATAGATACATTAGTGAAAGGAGAAAGTCCAGAGGGGTATTGCTAAGATCAAAGGGGATAAGAGGCGTGTGAGGAGGAGGACTATGTAAAAGCATCTATCCTAAATAGATACTTCTGCTCAGTATTTATTGAAGAGAAGGTACGGCAGGGCCCACAGCTCAGCACCATGGACATGGGGGGAGGGAGGTGTGCACTAGTCCCTTCACAAAAGAAAGGATCCTACAAGAGCTCGATAAGCTCAGAGTAGACAAGGCAATGGGACCTAATGGCATACATCCTAGGGTACTAAAGGAGCTAAGGGTGGAACTAGCAGAGGCATTATCAGAACTGTTTAGTGAGTCTCTGAGCACAGGAGAGGTCCCAGAAGACTGGAGAAGGGCTCATGTGATCCCGCTGCACAAGGGTGGTAACAGGGAGGAGGCAGGGAACTACAGACCAGTCAGTCTTATCTCAAGTAGTGGGCAAGATTATGGAGACACTCCTTAAGGAGAGGATAGTGCAACACCTGGAATCCATAGGAGCACAGGATCCAAGACAGCATGGGTTTACAAAAGGAAGGTCCTGTCAAACTAATCTCATAGATTTCTTTGACTGGGTAACCAGAGTGGTGGACCAAGGGGGGGGAGCAGTCGATGTTGCCTACATTGACTTCAGTAAAGCTTTCGATACTGTTCCACGTAGAAGATTGATTAATAAGCTGGGTAAGCTCGGGGTGGGTCAGACATTGGTCAACTGGGTGGCAAACTTGTTGATGGGCAGAAAACGGAGAGTGGTGGTAAACAGTATACAGTCAGAAGAGATGCAATTCACAAGTGGGGTACCTCGGGGATCAGTCCTGGGGCCCGGTCCTCTTCAATATCTTCATCAGTGACATTGCAGATGGACTGGAGGGTAAGGTTTGTCTGTTTGCAGATGTCACCAAGATTTGCAACAGAGTAGATGATCCAGATGGTGTGGGCAGAATGAGAAGAGATCTGGATAAACTAGCAAAATGGTCGGAAGAGTGGCAACTGGGGTTTAATGCAAAGAAGTGCAAGATCATGCACATAGGGAAGAGAAACCCTGAAGCCACCTATAGGCTGGGAGGGGAGTTGCTTGCAGTCACAAGCTAAGAAAGAGACTTGGGCGTCACCATCACCGATGACCTGAAATCATCCAAGCAGACCTCTAAAGAAGTAGGTAAGGCTAGAGGAATGTTGGGGTGTATTAGTAGGGATATCACAAGTCAGAAGAGGGAGGTAATAATCCCTCTTTACAAGACACTGGTTAGGCCCCATCTGGAGTACTGCATGCAGTACTGGAGGCCACACCTTCACAAGGACATTAACCAAATTGAGGCAGTCCAGAGAAGGGCAACCAAAATGGTGCAGGGACTGCATCAGAAAACATATGAGGACAGATTAACTGAGCTCAATATGTATACCCTAGAGCAAAGGAGGGAGAGAGGTGATATGATTGAAACATTCAAACACCTTAAGGGCATTAACAAGGTGAAAGAGTCTAACATGTTTAAATATAAGAAAAATAGCAGGACAAGAGGACACAGCATGAGATTAGAGGGAGGCTGATTAAGGGGTAATGTGAGGAAGTTCTTTTTCACAGAAAGGGTGGTGGATGCATGGAACAGCCTACCTCAGGAAGTGGTGGATATGAGTACATTGCAGGGCTTCAAACAGGCATGGGATAGGCATAAGGGAGCAATACAGATGAGTATGAACAGACAGGCCATTGACAGAGTAAAGGCCAATGGCACATTCATAAGGTAGAAAAAGAAATGGGCAGACTGGATGGACCTTGCAGTCCTTATCTGCCGTCAACTTCTATGTTTCTATGAGTCAAGCCCCGCCATAATGCCCCACATTATAGCCATCCATGGCTGCCTCGGCTCCTCCATCGTATACCACGTTCATACTCGAGGTGCCTTACTAAGCAATGAGTTAGATATTGCTAATGTAGGGACTGTAGAGCAGAATAGAATAGAACTTGACTTTACGTAGCACCTTTCATACACAGTGTATCCCAAAGTGCTTTGCATATTAGTGAGCTTGATACTGGTAGTGTAGGGATTGTACAATAAAAAAAGAATAGAATTTGGATTTATATATCACCTTCCACACACACTGTATCCTAAAGTGCTTTGTAAAGCACTGAGTTAGGGACTGGCGGTGTAGGGACTGTAAAATAAAATAGAAATTGGATTCATACAGCACCTGTCATATGTACTGTATACTAAAGTGCTTTACATATTATTATTATTATTTTTTTTTTCGAATTTATTTCCTTCCGGTAGCTGCCTCGTGGAACCTCTCTTGGGCATCCTGGTCCGTGTCCTGCCTGCCTGAAGCCCCCCCCCGATCTGTGCCTCCTCTCTCCCCCCATCCCTGCAGCCAGCACCCCCAATTTAACCTCCCTGTGGTGGGTCACCCCCTCTTCTTGGGCACTCTTAAGAGTCAGACTTTGGCTGCAAGGTAGGGCCTGAGGTGGAGGACCTGGAAGGCCAGTTGAGGTTGACCCAGCATAGCGCATGGGGGACAGGTGCCATCGTCTGTCCACGGCGCAGTTGTTTTTCCTGTTCTGTGTGCCCCTAAGCTCAAACATGCAATGATATCCAGCTCAGCTGGTGCACGCTCCCGTGCACCCAGAAAGACATCCGGCCAAGTATTAATCCCCTGCATTCTCATGGACGAGCACTGTGTACCCAGCCTCTGCCAGAGGTCACCAGTGCATCGGCATGTGGATTCCCTCCCAGGAAAGGAGAGCAGTCCTTAGGATGCTCAATCCTTCCCCATCCCTGCCAACCCCTGACAACCCAGGCTCGTTCCCAAACCCAGGTCACCGGTGTGGCATGAGGTGTGGCGTCCAGTGCCTCAACCCTCAGCACCACCTGGCTGGCGCTTTACATATTATTGAGCTAGGACCTGGTAGTGCAAGGACTGCACAATAAAATAGAATGGAATTTGAATTTTTATGACAACTTTCATACACACCGTAGCCCAAAAGCACTTTACGAAGCAATGAGTTAGATACTGGTAATGTAAGGACTGTAGAACAGAAAAGAACAAAACAGAATAGAACAGAATACAAATATTGGTGCCTATGCATGGAAGGGCGTAAAGTACATGCCAGAGGCACAGGGAACAGCCATATAAATGGGTAGTGTAATCCCAGCATCAGTTGGATGGTGGGTGGCGGAGGTGGTGTGCGGAGGGATGTGCCGCTCACCATCCATCACCGTAGCACCAACTTGCGGGTACAGGGGATGAGGGAGTGGTGTGGTCTGTGCCACGGGGGGGGCATTGACCACCGATAACGGGGCAAGGGAGCCGGGATCTGGGGTTGTGGGGTGGTCAGGAAGTGCAGTACTGGAGGGATCCACCAGGACGGGGCTCTGGTTGGGGGGGAGACACAGACATGCAGACCAGGGAAAGGGCACAGATGTGTGTGTTGGGGTGTTCTCTCTTACCAGACCGGGGATGAGGAACAGATGTGTGTTGGGGGGGGGGATGTTCTACCCTCTGGGACGGGGCCAGTACTCGGATATATGTTGGGTGGGATGGGCTGGCATATGAGACCAGGGCAGGGGTTCTGATATTGGGGGGGTATACACCTTGCACCAGAACCGGGCAGGGATTCTGTTGTGGGGGATACACACATTGTGCCAGGACTGGGCAGGGGTTCTGTTGTGGGTTGGGGTGTACACCTTGTGCCAGGACTGGGTGTGGGTTCTGTAAGCGTGGGGTTCGGTGCATACAGCAGTTGTGGCAGAGTCCCCCCTGCCATCTCCAGGCCCTCCTATGTCCCCCAGTCTGCAGCACTACGCGCCTTTGTGAATGGCGTGAAGTATGGACACGCCACTGTCTCTCCCCTCAGACTGCTCTGGCATGTAGTTGTCCATGTGGCTGGGTAATCGGGTGCACAGCTGGCCATCGCACATTTAGTGAATCCCTCTGCTGTGTGACATTCCCGTATATGTATGCCTACGTGCCTGGTTTACACGGTGCGTTGGCATGATGCATAGGGCCTGTTGACCAGAGGTAAGGGAAACATTGGGACAATATTGGTCCTGAGGGCTGGAACTATTGCTTAACAATAGTTACATTGCCCAAAATGTTTGGTTCCCAGGATGAGGACCTCTACTGGGTCATACTTGAGGACCCTTTGGTAAGGGTAGTTTTGGACTCCTTTGGGGATTACCTATTCGGGAGAATTATGGGCATGAGTTAAACCGATTTTTCTGACCAAAATTCTACAGACTCTCGAATCACTCTTGTGAATCTTCGGACTCTTCCTGCTTTATTCCCATTTGTTCCTGCCTGATATGGACATACTAATTTTATGGACTTTGTATTGGTTTGATTTGCTTTACTTTTGAGTTTTTTCTGATTACGGCTCTTGGACACGGGGTGAGAGGTCTTTGTGTCCTTTAGCCTTTTTAGTTTTGTTTTATTTTTCTTTTGTGAGGCTAGAACAAATTTCATCTTCCCTAGTTGTGAGAGAACTTGTGTGGAGTTCTGTTCTTGGCCTTTGCTGTTTATCCTATAAGGGCTAGGCAGTGAGAGTGCCTTGTCCCTTTCCTCTCCCGGTGGTGAGAGCAATCCGGGGGTTTAACAGGTTAGGTTTAGATTTTCTTTTCTTTTCTTTTAAGTTTATTCTTATGTTGTTGTTTAAATTGATTTTTAATTAGTTTGTTGTGGGTTTTGTTTTTATTTAAGTTTTAACATGTGTTGGCCTTTAGCTCCCACGGTGGTGCACTACTCATCCTCCTCTCTTCGCGCCCTCACCCCTTTGTCACTCCTCCTCTACTTTTTGATACTTACCAGCGCTGTAGGGCTCTGGGTATTGTCCGTGGGAGGGGGGGTTGTCGAACAGGGGTGGATGAATGAGCGGGTCCATCGTATCGGGGTAGTCAGGTCCAGGAGGCGCCCTGGGGTGAAATGGAATCCAGATCGAGGTTCTCCTTGTCTGGTAGCCATACCAAGGGCCCCACAGAAAACAGTGGGCAGATAGGCTTGACAACCCCTGAAGTTTGTCCAACTCGGGTGGTGTTATGCAATGCCAGGTCTGTTAGGAATAAGACCGCTATTATTGCCGATCTTGTTGGTTCAGCTGACCTGGCTTGCATCACCGAGACTGGACCGCAGGGGTGGCTGGATGAAAACTCTGGCCCCACTTTAGAAGGCCATGATTCGGCCGGGCTACGTGATACACGCAGATTGGACTGCGAAGCGGGGGGTTGCAGTCTGTTTCAAGGCAGATTGGGTCTCACGAATGTGGTAGTCGGTGAGACTGGGTCTTTCGAGTGTACAGTCGTAGCAGGTGTAGGCGTTCGAATCGTCCTCATCTACCGTCCACCCGGTGATGGGAGACGCTTCTTACAGGAAGTAGCAGACTTCCTCGTCGACATGTCGTTTGAGTCGCCCAGGTTGATGGTCCTGGGTGATTTCAACGCCTGGGTCGCATGAACTCTCAAATTTGGTACGACTTCCTCAATTGATGTCTTCTATGGACCTCCAACAGGTGGTTTCCACTGTAACACACAAATCTGGACACTCTTTAGATCTAGTCTTCCTTCTAGGGATTAGCATCCGACATGGGGGTGGAACCAGTCGCCTGGTCTGATCACCACATCGTGAGGTTCAATTTTTGCACCCCCCTAAGAAGACCAGCCCCTGCGGAGATGGTCAGGTACCGCCATTACGGAATGTTACTCCACAAGGTCTGGCGGTCGCCTGAACTCTCATCCTTCAGTTCGGTGAGCAGTGGTCCAGAAGCATAGTGTCGGCCTATAATAAGGCTGTCACGCGGCACTGGATTCCATTGCTCCTGTTAAATCAGGGGCCCAGATCCCTTAACCCCAGAGCCCCCCATGGTTTGATGGGACCCTGAGGGAGATGCGGAGACAGGGTCGAAGGTTAGAACATCGCTGGCGCAGGTCCGCCCTTGATGCCGACCACTCTAGATTGATGGAACATTATGTTAACTATCAATCTGCAATCACCCATAAGAAGGCAGAATTCCTGTCCAGGGAGATTGCAGTTGCTCAGAATCGACCGGCTCAGCTGTTCCGAACTGTAGACAGACTGTGCAACCCAGCCTGCCTGCATGTTTGGAAAGCTTTTTCGCAAGTAGAGTGCGACGAGCTCGCTCGATACTTTGCAACTAAAGTGGCCGATATCAGGAAGAACCTGGGTCCGGCAAGCTCTATGGGTGAAGCCTCTGGTCAGCATGAGATGACAGTGCCCCATTTCTCCTGGAGTTCCTTTTGACAACCTGAGTTCGTGGACATTATGAGGATCATCCATTCTATGCGCCCCACAAGCTGTGGTTTGGACCCTGGTCCGACTCCCCTTATTTTGGGTTGTTTGGAGATCATTGGTCCGGTCCTGGCGCAAATAGTCTGGTGCTCCTTGGAATCGGGTGAGTTTCCCTGTTCCTTGAAAGAGGCTGTGGTAACTCCTCTCTTGAAAAAAGCTTCCTTGGACCCGGACTCTTATTCTAGCTATCGACCTATCTCTAACCTCCCCTTTATTGGGAAGGTTATCGAGAAGGTCGTAGCGAGTCAATTGGATGACCATTTAACCATCCATAATGTCTACGAATCCTTCCAGTCGGGCTTCCGTAAAAGACATAGCAC
Source organism: Neoceratodus forsteri (assembly GCA_016271365.2). Lineage (NCBI taxonomy): Eukaryota > Metazoa > Chordata > Ceratodontiformes > Ceratodontidae > Neoceratodus > Neoceratodus forsteri. The sequence goes on along the minus strand of CM028138.1, from coordinate 279,435,478 downwards.
CGAGACTGCACTGGTTCGGCTGTTAAATGATCTTCTGATGGCGAGGGATCAGAAGAGACGCTCCATTCTCGTTCTTCTTGATCTCTCTGCAGCCTTTGACACAGTGGACCACATGGTGCTGTTAGCTCATCTGGGGCATATTTGTGGAATGTCTGGAACCATTCTGCAATGGTTCATGTCATTCCTTACCGGGAGATCACAGAGAGTTGTGTCGGGGATTTTTTCCTCTGACCCAATCCCTCTGTTGTGTGGAGTGCCCCAGGGATCCGTGCTGTCGCCCATGTTGTTTGCAGTGTACATGCTGCCCCTCGGAGGTATCATTAAACGATATGGGCTGAGGTTTCACTGCAATGCGGATGACACCCAGCTCTATCTGTCCTTTGCACCCGACCAGGATGGAGCTCTTTCAGTGTTTAACAGCTGTCTGAGGAGATCCAAGACTGGATGGATTCTAGTTGGCTAAAGTTGAACTCGGAGAAAACAGAGGTGCTGGTGGTGGATCCTGGTGGTGGGTGGTGGGGCGGATACCGGTGCTCCGTCTGGAATTATTCTTGATGGAGTACCTTTGCGTCTCAGAACAGGTGCGTAGCCTTGGATTTATTCTTGACGATAAGCTGACTCTCAAAGCTCAGGTGTCAGCTGTTGTCAAGACTTCCTTTTATCATCTCAGGAACATTGCCAGGGTGAAGCATCTTGTTCCGTCTGACTCCCTGCCTACTTTGGTTCATGCCTTTGTATCTTCACGCTTAGACTATTGCAATACCTTGTACTTTGGGCTTTCTGGGGTTGAAATCTGTGCGCCTGCAGCTGGTGCAGAATGCTGCAGCCGGGTTTTGACTGGGACAAGTCGTTTTGTCCACATCACTCCCGTGCTCTGCGAACTGCACTGGCTGCCTGTCTTGATGGCGGATCACCTTTAAAGTCATTTTGTTGACTTTCAAAGCCCTTCACGACCAGGGTCCAGCCTACCTGAAAGACCTCCTGGTGCCTTACTGCCCTGACCGATCACTCCACTCGGCCGACATGGGGTTGTTAGAGATCTCGAGAGTGAGTCTGAAATCTTCTGGCAGCAGAGCATTTTCATTTGCTGCACCTACTCTTTGGAACTCTCTACCATGTCGGCTACGGCAGTGCACCTCCGTGGAACTCTTTAAAAAAGAGCTGAAAACTTACCTATGGAGCATGGCTTTTTAGATAATTAATTATTTATTAACGCTCTGGATTTTATTATTACATATTTTATCTTGTGGTATGCTGATTTTATGTTTATGTTTGTGTATGTAATGTTTGAATTGTTAAATTGTTCAGCACCTTGATATGTTGAAAGGTGCTATATAAATAAAATTATTATTATTATTATTATTATTATTATTACTGGTTAAAAAACAATCTTTTGCAATTTGCCATCCTTTCTTAATTCGATACCATCATCCTTATCCTGTGTTAGCAATCCTCTAACTTGTTTCCAACATGCCATGAAAAACTACCTTCTTTCCAACTGCCAATGTAAACGTTTTTCTCGTTAGATTCACTTGATCTGAAATGTGTATTTATATGGGTTGTTTTAATTGTTCCTTGCATGTATTGTATATTTGTTAAATGTTCTGGTTGCTCATGAAAATGGGTTCTTGGCCCACAATCTTACCAGATTTTAAAATAAACAAAACAAACTATTGTCTGGTTCTTGGTTTTGAACCGGGCAATAGTTCAAAAACCTTGCATATCATGCAACTGGCTCAGGTCCATTCAGAGACCAAGTTGTTTTTTAAGGATAGAATAGAATAGAATAGAATAGAATAGAATGTGGTTTTATATAGCACATTTCATACACACTGTATCCCAAAGCACTTTACAAAGCAATGAGTTAGATATTGCTAGTGCAGAGACTATAGATTAGAATAGAATTTTAATATATTACCTTTCATACACACTGTATCTCAAAGTGCTTTAAAAAGCAATGACTTAGACACTGGTAGTGCAGGTGACTACAAAATCATAATTTTTGGATTCATATAGTGCCTTTCATGTACACTGAATCCCAATGCACTTTGCAACGTTCTGACAGTGCAGGGACTGTAAAATAGAATTTGGTTTTATACACTGCATTTCACATGTGCTGTATCCCAAAACACATTACAAGGCAATGAGTCAGATACTAGCACTGCTGGGACTGTATAATAGATTAATGTCTATAACTGATATTTTTGCTATAACTTCATCAACAATGCAGTAACACATCAGGTACGTAGTTTAACTTTGTACTAGACTAGACGTTGTCTCGGTTTTCTGTAATTTTTGTCTGAATGTGGTGCTGATTCATGTTTTGAGTATCACGCTGGTCTTTTATCTTGTTGTTTTACTGCTTTTTTGTCCTTTGTGTGAAGGCAGAAGTCAGGTAATAAACTTTATTGATCAGTAAGGCAGAGAGTGTAGAATCGATTATCCCCCATTTTGGTTAAAAAAAAGCAGATTACTGATGATGCTTAGTTGAGGTCTACTGTAATCCCCCCCCCATGGGTGGGTGTACATAACATACACTGTGAGGGCTTTAAGGTCCTTAATTAATTAAGCATTCTGGCCTCTGTCCACCGGCAGGGACTCTGCAGCTTGAAGGTCACCAAAGGTGCGTGGGGCCATAAATTTTGGGGAAGGGGGTGGCACCAAAGGGAGAGCTCCGCTGTTGGTGAGTGTTACAGCAGTTGAGTGAATGGTGAGCTGGGGCAATGGCCTGCTTGCCATGATAGGCTGGCATTTCCATGGGTCATTGGGTGGCAATTGGAGTGTGGTGTGTGGTAATGGCGGTGGCCGTTACTCGAGTTGGGGACTTCTCCAAGGTGAAGACTGTACAAGTTTGTTCGCCCTCCTGTGATCAGCAGCTGTAGCAGGTCAGAGATGCACAGGCAGTGTGAAAGGGGAGAGCAGTATCGAACCCGAGGCTGCCAGATGGTTCGAGAAAGCCAGGGTGGAGGTGGAAGTGACACGATGCCTAGTATTGTGCTGAGAGTGACTGTCCTGGAGCTTTATCGCCAACCCAGTTGTGGCAGCTCCGGGGGAACCTTGAGAATCTGAATGAGTCCAGAGTGAGGGAGTGCATCCAGAATAAGGAGGACCAACCCGGTTGTGCCCGTGATGGGGGGATGTCTACCTCATGGTCTAAGGGGGAGCATCACCTGCATAAGCTCTGTTTTGGGTAACACTGGAGAGGGAAGGAGAGGGGTCGCCTCATTTTGTAATGGCTATACCCCTTCAAGCCGCCTCAATTAGTAAGAGAAACTCAGGGCAAAAGAGGAAGGGCATGTGAGAATTCAGCTGCAGTCTGTACTGCGGATCACTCGGCCCAGATAAAATGCTGCCCAGCACCTTTAGCGGCCATCTCGGCCAAGGGGACCAATGACTGTGATATTAGGTGGGGGCCAGATCGGCCACATGTAACCACTGCTACCTCATATAGACCCCCGCGGTCTGGAACTGGACACTTTGTCATGGCGCCATGAAGTTATTTCTTTATAATGTATGGTAGAATGTTGTTATCCATTGAAATTCATCTTTTTACAGCGTTGTTTTACCATCAATTGACGTCACTATATTGTTAACCCATCATTGGTATGTCACATCAATGGTATAACAATGGGGATAGCTCTGCGCATGCATGCTACATGGACTGACGGCCTTCTGAAATGGACGCGGCGGTGAGAGGCAGTGACTGAACCATCAATAATAAGGATCCTTCATTTTTTTTATCGTTATCGGGACCGTACACTATAAAATATAATGTATAGTTCATATATCGACAACCTGCTTTTTTAACTGTCTCGAGGTTGCCATGGCGGTGTAAATCTCTCAAGTTTCGCTCTCGAGGTTTACACGGTTGTCACAGCAACCTCTTGATGGTTAACAAACCTATTACCAATATATGACCATACATTATCCGCTATATTGCTTAAAATAGGATCCCCAATTTTTGAAGATGCAGCTTTGTGGACATTCAGTTGTCTAGCTCTTCTGTATGTTTTTTGCCTAACCCAAAAGTTTTATTGTAGCTCAGCACCAAAGATGGCACCCCTATAGCCACGGACCTGTCATCACAGCCAAACCTGGTAAAAACTGTGTAAATGAACTATACCGGTGTTTCTGCTGTTGTGGGCATCCCTCCCCAGTTGTAACATCAGGCATACCCCTAGACCATGGAGATGGGAGGCCTACACTAGCAAAAAAACAATTTATCATGTAAAAATGCCTGCTGTTCTTATTTTGCAATGTAGGCTTAATTTTTTTAATTACATATTACAAACATGAAACTATACCAGATACATTTTCTGTACATCATGCAATAGTTTGCAATGCACCTCTGTTTTACTCTGGCTGCAATGGTTTCTGTTTATTTGAAGGTAAATGTTCACACACATTTCACTTGTTCTATCAGCTTCTTTTCAGGAATTTTGGTCAGGTTTTTTTTATTACATTCTTTGCATGTGTGCAGACAACCCGTGTTTGGCAGCAGACTTGGGAACCACATCAGGCCGCAGCAGTGGGCTGGAGCTGCTGTCACGTCACAGTGCACTCTGCCTGGGGGGGGGGGCAGGCAGTGAGTCCAGCACCACCACTGACACCTGCAGGAGGGCCAGGGAGCTTGTTCCCCCATGGTGGGCTGTAGTTGCATGCTGATGGCATAGCTACTGCCCATGCCCTGGGGTGACTAGAGGGGAAACACACCCAGCTGCTGGTGTGATGATGGTCTAGGTCTGATCCAGGGTAGATCCCTGTCACATGGCAGCTGATCAGGGATATAAACATATCAGCATGTAAGCAGTAAGACACAACGTGTGGGTTATTGCCTGTTAAGAGCTTGCCCCCAGGTGCATAGTGAGACATGAGCCGCTTGTGTCAAGTGCTTTCAGCACCTGAGAAGTGCTTTTATCAGGCAACAGCTCATATCCCTGAAGTGTCTTACTACTCATAAAATGGGTTCTAAGAGTAAAAAATAGGAATCAAACAAAAGGTTGAATAAAACAAAATTAAAGAGCTGGTGACATGTTCAGGTGAACTTTAATAAAATATAATGTTTAGACACAGTCCAGCTTGTATTTCCCATTAGTTCTGTATTTCTCCTCCTCATTCTTTATTACTGAGGTCATTTGTATGAAAACTGGATTTCTGCTTCTGAAAAGTTCATCTAGTCCTGCTGCTTTCTTCCTACCTGAAGTCATAGAGCACTGCTTGTGACCTCACACATTACTCCCATGGCAACAGACTGTGATGTCACAACAGAGGATTATGACTTGGAGTAGGGAGTAAGCTATAGAGGCAGATGAACTCAAAATAAACTCTAAGGGACAACGATCATATATTCATACACATTTCCTTAGTAATACATTATGGGGAGGAGAAATATATCTAATATAAATGGAATGCACGCAGAATTATACCTAATTATTGTGTTTTTTTTAAGTTTTCTTTGAGAAGTCAGTAGCTTTTTAATTTTGTTAACATTTAGAAGGCAAATGAGAAAAAATAGTCCCCAAAACTTGGGAAGGGGGATGTTAAAAGTGAGGGGGTTCCTGATATTTCCTTCCCAACCCAAAACACATGCAGTATTCCCTCACGGTGTTGTAGCTGCTTTTGTTACATTCATAATCCCTTCCTGACCCTGACACTCAATACATTATTTTCCTCCCAAACTCCAAACATGCTGTGTCACTATGGAGTGGCTTTCAAAAGCAAGCATGTCCTTTGAAAGCCTAGCTGCTGTAGTTGCAGAGTGGCTGGTTTCACAAGCGTGAAAGGAGAGAAAACCACGGGCAGGGATGGTTTATCCACAGAGAGTAAGTGGTGAAAATAAAGTTGCAAAAAACTCTGTGAACTGGGAGCTTTTGGAAGCATTGCATACCGATCTATGGATTCAGACATTCAAAGCAGTGCTCCCATCTGACCGTGTGTAGTTTAAGGGGAAAAAAAAGGCCAGATAATTTAAAATATCAGTGGGGAAGAGGGAGTAGGGAGCAAGTGAGAATTGATGAAATTAGCAAGTACATATAGCATGGGGGAAGCATTAAATGAACAAGCATCCTGCCCTGTAGGCGTAGGTATAGGTGGGAACGTATGGTACACTTCCTGGCAGGGACTGGAAAGAGAAGCGTGGGAGATGCTTCTGGCAGGCATGGATATGGGGCCAGCGCTGAGCCCTGCTTGGCATTAAAAGTGCCAGCCTCTGGGTTGTTGTCCTGCAAGGATACGGCTATTAGCCAATCAGGACACAGAAAACACTTTACCTACTGTATTTTATAAGGAACAATTATTTGTTTCTAGGGGCAAAAACAAAAACAGGAAAGAGACGGAGAAAGTATCTGCAATAACACATTACAATGAAAACTCATGCAGATTAATATGGGAAAGGAAACAAAATCTGTGATAAAGGGCATTAACCAGAAGGGCATTTGTTTCACACAAGGAAGGCTGCAAGATCATGCAGACAAGAATAGAACAGCATGTTTCTAGAATCAGGTGCTCATAGGTGGCAAAACCAGTGGGTAAGCACACCCCTTGCTTTTTTAGCTGGGGATCTGACAATATATTTGTATCCCCCCACCCCACCCCCCAAATTCTGAACACAGAGCAGGCTTCAACTTTCTGTACCTGATAGGCAGACAAAATCCAGGCTACATAAACTATGCTTTTGAAAGAAACAATATTACATTTTGTTTTTCTATTGAATAGGTTGCACTGTGTAGATGTTTGGGCTTCTTTGCATCTTTAAAAGCTTTCTTAAAGCTGTACATCCAGACTCTGTTTTACTTTGACACACATGAATAAATTCTTGCGAATAAACCACATTTTTACAATAGTTGTGGATTACTCAGGATTTAAAAAAGACAGGTACATTGTCTGAAGCATCTTCAGGTAGGCAGCTGTGTTCCCAGTGACCAGGGCTAAGGCTTTACGTAGCTCTGCTGAAGTCTTGCATGGATCTGGCCTCCGGGCCTAGGCAATTATGACACTCCCCCACATATACACACATGTTCAAACCCCTGGAATCACTTAGTCTGCTTAATTAATGCAGGCAGCCTTCAGTGTTGAACTGCCCCAGAGAAATTAATCTAGTTAAGCAGACTGAGTGATCCCTTGGAAGAAACATAATTACTATGATGAGTAATTTTTTTTTTCTTCATATACTCTTCTGGTATAGCAGGTGCTCATAACCATCTGGAATATTCCAGCTAGACTGATTTAAAAAAAAAAAACAGATAAGGAGGAAATAGCCCTGCTAGTATGGCTATCAAGTGCACCTATGGGCTTAGTGTCAGCAGTAGCAATAAAAATGTGTAGAATTTTCCAGTGGCCCAGGTCATGTGACTGTTGCAGACTGCATAGATCACTGTACAAAATTTCTCCTGGACAGTTTATAAAATATGTCGGTAGTGCTGGGGTATACCTGCTAGTGTTTTACTACTTCTGTCTTTTATCCAGCCATGGACTGCTAAACACTCAGAATAAGTTCTTAGAAGGGACACTTATTTAGACAATTGAAAAGGTAAAATTCTAGGAACTGTGCGGGTGTTTAGGTGATCGGTGATTCATGCATTCTCAGTAATCTGGATTTTTCCAAAATTATGTTTTTTTTTTAGTGGAAAATTCCTGTAAAGAAACACAAATCAAGGCCCTTGGTAAGGTTTCACCACATTCAAACCCAGCACCCTCTCAAGGATGAACACATTTACACTGAGAATCAAGAGATGCTGACCGCCCGATCAGGGGAGAATGCTACTTACTGGAAGCCAGTGCCTCTGTCTCCGTGGATGGGACTTTGTAGATCTTGCCACCCTTATACACAAAGCTGCCTTCTACCACCTTGAAGTCCAGGTAACGAGTCACTTCTGTGTACAGCAACATCTTGACAAGCTGGCCTGTAGCAGTGCATTGGATGGGGGGAGGGCAGGGAGAGAAAGAAGGCTATCAGACTTTGTGATAATGTTTTTTTTCACTTTCTGTATATACCTCACTCCTTGCCACTGTCTCCTATCTTCCTCAGGAGCTCCCATAGTACACTAGACCCTTTGAACCCCCTACCAGTGGCCACCTTCCTCCACGTAGCCTTGCTTTACCAGAAAAGGGGGGGGGGGGGATCATGCTTGCAAATATATTTTCTGAAGTCTTATTTTTTGAATATCTTTATTTAGCATTTGCCCCAGCGTTTCACCATTATATATTTGGCTTCCTATGGGGACTGCCTTAAGCTGCTTACCTTAACAATAAAATTATACATTAATAATCAGTTTATGAGAAAATAATAAATTAAATGTTTGCTGTTTTGTCATCATTAAAAAGTATTGCTGTTGTATAGTACCTTACACTCCGGTATAGTTTTTCAAATAGTTAACATATTCTTCTTGGTTTCTGTCTAAAATAACATATTAAACATTTAAAATTTCTTGAGATTTTACTTATTTCTCAGGCCTAAAGCCTGCTATACATCAGCACCAACACCTTATGAGTCACGTGACACAGTAAACTAATTTCATGCCTTTACTCCTCTAACCTAGAAACAGCAATCTCTGTACCTGTCGGCAAGAAGCTTCTCTGTGAAGTCTCATGCTTTTAGACAATTCACTAAGCCATTTGCATTGAGTCCATAACTAGGGTAAAAATTCAAGTTCCATTTTGCTCTCTCTGTAACCCACTCAAACTTATGTCCTCTGTTTGGTTTCAATAATTATTTTGTAATTACTCAGCTAAAAACTCACCAGACTTCTTTTGCCTCTTCCTTTTATGCTGACAAGGAATGAGTGGCTGTTCCCGACTCCCTCTTGAGCCCAGCAATGGCATGACATTCTGATGTCAGTGTGACATCATCAAGTGTGTGCTTGCAGAGGAACACTGGCTTGCATGGCAACCCACTGCAAGCGTGGAAATGCTTGCTGGCTTTCATTCCAGGGCTCATATCACAGTAGTATTTCAACATTCTACATTTATAGGGTCTATGGCTCATATTCATCAAGTTTTACCGTTTTACATACATATCCCCAAGGATATCAATATGGCATTTTCTGTATATGATCCTACAATATTGTTAATCCAGTTGCAAAAAATCCTTCCACTTTTTCATGTCTCAGAAACAAGTCTGGTTATAAGTACATGAGCTGTGCCCTTTTTTTGTCCAACTTCATCCTGTTTCGCTGTTGTTTATACCTTTCAATAGCCAAATACCTGTCAGTGTATCATCATTTCATTTTACCACATACTGTAAATAAAATGCCATGTTTACATAATGTTTCCACCATCTTCTGTGCACAGTATATAACAATTTCAAAAATCTATTGAATAGCAGAACCGAGTAAAGCACAACACACAGGTACAGGCTCTGTAGTTTATAACTAGAGAGGAGTATTCAAAGCGCCATCCTACACACAGCCATGTATTTCAAGGTCCACCTCCCTTACCAACATACATTCCAGTTTGCATCACGGTTCATTCCAGTTTCTGGATTGAGGGAATCCATGAGACGGATCCATTTCTCTTCAACTATCAAATTATAATCTCCCTCTCCATCTGGTCTTTCTATTCATTCAAGACCCCCCACACTGCCCATTCATGTTAAAATTTTCTGCCACTGGAGAATCTTGATCATTAAGCCTTACTGTGCATTTGTATTCCTGGATCTGTATTTTAAAGGCCTCAAAGTTTTTGCTATATATATGTGATCACAGGGACACTGCAGGATGTATATAACCCCTGCTGACTCACAATTGATATACTGTTTTATCTTAAATTTGTGGTTGGTGTGACGGTGTTGGTACTTATTTTCTTTACTAGTGTGGCCACAGGTGCTGCACCTCCCACAGTATACCATGCCTGACTGCAGTGCAAAGGTCCTAGCAGTAATTATTCTGTGCCTTTTGTGTCACTCAGTGACGGATGCACTGTATGCACTACTTTGTTATGTAGTGTTTGGTGCCCTTTTGGCAGCCACTGTTGGTTTGCCTGTGAAAATGTTGTTATTCCTTTGGAAATCCTCTATTATTTTCCCATTCTCATTCCCTGTATTTCTGGTTTCTCCTTGTTTCTCATGATTTGTAACTGCTAACACTACTCTGCCCTCATTCTGTACACTCTGCCTGCCTCCAGTTCCCATGCCCTGTACTGCCTGCTCATGCGAGATGGTATTTATTCTGTGTCTGGCTTTACTGAGCACTCTTCCAGGGTATCCTCTGTTTTAGACTCTTACATCCATGTTACTAAGTTGTTTTTGGTGTTCCTCTCCTTCACTGCAGCTTCTCCTTACTCTCAAAAGCTGAGTAAGGGATACTGTTCTTTAGTTTTTTCTTCATGAAAACTTTTATGGTGTAGCAACACATGTCTGTCTGCTGGCTTTTTATAAAAGCCCGTGTGTATTTAACCATCCTTGATGTAAATGTTCAGATCCAAATATGGGATTCCCACTTCACTATAAAGTAAAGTTTAAAGAGCAGCAGACAAGTTTTTGTGCTCCATGCAGCCAATTCACACCATGTAGTTACCTGCCCTAGGAGCTTTTTCAACCATAAATCATTTTTTTTGTCCAAGAGATATAAAGTAATTTCACTTGTAAAGCCAGCTCGTAACATCCTGATACGAGAGTGACAGCTGCAGCCCGCTAAAACAGCTGAATGATAGCGGTAGAGAACAAGGCTGCAGGTAGTCTGTGGAGCTAGCAATGGAATCAGGGCAGGGGGGCTGCCAAAATCCACTGCGATTATCTTTGCAGGCATGTATACATGTATGGGGCTAATACATAATATATATATTAGCCCTATACATGTATACATGCTTGCAAAGATAATCTTAGTACATTTAGACAGCCCCAGTTCCATTACTAGCTCCATAGACCGCCTGCAGCCCTGTTCCCTACCTCGCGTCATCATTCAGCTATTTTTAGGGGCATGGCTGTAGCACTCGGTGGCTGCTCAGCTCATATCAGGAAGTTACGAGCCAGGCTTTATGAGTGAAATTACTTTTTACCTCCTGGACAAAAAAAAATGATTTGTGGCTAACAAAGCTCCTAGAGCAGGAAGCTATATGGTATGAGTTATCTGCCTGGAGTGTGTCAGCAGCTCTTTAAATCCCCTGATCTGCTGTTTATGTACTCATTAAATCTTAATGCGAGCCAGCCAACTGGCCCAGCAGTTGAATTTCCGCCTGCAACACCAATGACCTGGGTTCGGAAATGGACCCAGGTGTCAGAGGGCCAGCCAGGGGAAGATGGCATGAGCATCCCATGATGGCTCACCTTCTCCCGGGAGGGAGAGTGGTATGCTGTCTGGTGTTTGCCAACCTCTGGTGGAGGCCAGAGGCATGGTAGCATATCAGGCCACGTTGTGTAGGGAGCGCAACAGATGTCGGCTCACACCTTGACATCCTGGCATGTTGTGCTTCCAGTGGAGAAACCAGGAAAAATGGCTCCCTGACCGGCTGGATGATGGTTGCCAGTCCTCCAACATCACAAAGCCCCGGACAGCCTAGACCAATGCCAGGAGCACCTGGGCCAAGTAAGTGGTGCTGGCGCCCCACTCTGGTGCTTTCTCCCCCAGAGGGGGGCCCATCCAATGAAGGAAGATATTGGGTTACCGGGTCAGGCTGCAATGTGGGGTGGTGGATGGTGGCGGTGATGGAGTGCTGGAGGAGAACCCAGATGACCCGAAGGAGTGGCTGGTCTGGGAGCAAGGGAGGTGCAAAAAAATTAAAAAAATTTTATTTCAACCTCATGCCTCACAACGCACCTGAGGCATACATTAAATCCCCATAACTCCATACCCTGTTATGGGTTACTTAGATCATCACTGCTACCTTTCCATAACAGAAAAAGGTCATCAATAAATCTTTTATACACTTTGATGTTTGTAAAAAATGTGTTAGTGTTGGGATTTAAAATAAACTCTCAAATACATAGACAAATGCATTTGCTTTTGCTGAGGCCATTTTCGACCCAGTAGCAGTCCCTCAGAACTGTTCTAAGTATTCTGATTCAGATTTAAAGTAGTTCCTCTGTAGTATCAGAGTGGCTGACTCCTAGAGCATGTGAGGATGTGTGCCTTCCTTTCTCCTCCCTAAAATCCACCCCCCCCTCCCCGTAGCTCTGCTACCCTCCTCATGGGAAATACATGTGTATAGATCTGCAATGTCCATAGTAGCTCATAACTTGGTTGGTTTTTAATATTTTGACCCCATATTTTCAACGTAACATTTTTTCCATACCACCTCATAAATGTGACAGCTGTCATTTTTCAAATCCTGGACAAAACATGTTTTCACACTTGTGGCACGAAATGACATTTCGGCCACTGTTTCCTAAATTACACCTGTATGTTCAGGAAGGAGTGGTTACAATGGTGTGTAAATTTGGGGTCAAAATATGGAAAACAGCTAAGTTATGAAGAAATATTGAATTGTTCCAGTGTTTACTTATAACTTTGTTTTTGCATAATTTGGCCCCTAATGTTCAACATATCCCTTGTGTTACCTACCCTACCTTCTGAACATGGCAGGTGCCATCTTTCAGATTCCTCTCCAAAACTTGTTTTTGCAGTTGCACTGTGCAATCACCTTTCAGAAGGCATTTAAAAAAGTCCAGCTTGTCTTGATCATAATGTCAGGTCATAAAAAGACTGCTGGAGATTTGGGGTCAAAATGTGAGAGTTACGGAAAATTAGATATTGCCTCTCAGCTGGCCTATCCTGGGTAAATACAACTGAGAAATGGTAAAAGCAGGACAACACCGAAAATGAGATACTGCATCGATCCTGGGTAAATATATAGTAAAGATGTGTACAAGCAAGACCCGGTACAACAACAATACAAGCGGCGAACATTCGGCATTGACAAATGCTTGTTTTTTATGGAAGGGCAGCAATGATGATGTAATAAGATTTCTTAAGTACATAAATAGAAGATCAAGGGATTTAAAATCTACTTAAAGAGTACAGTGACGTGGGAATCCCATATTTGGACCTGAACATTTACATCAAGGATGGTTAAATACACACGGGCTTATATAAAAAGCCAATGGACAGAAATACGTTGCTACACCATAAAGGTTTTCATGAAGAAAAACTAAGGAACAGTATTCCTCACTCTCAGTTTCTGAGAGTAAGGAGAAACTGTAGTGAAGGAGAGGAACACCACAAACAACTTAGTAACATGGATGTAAGAGTCTAAAACAGAGGATACCCTGGGAGAGTGCTCAGTAAAGCCAGACACAGAATAAATACCATCTCGCATGAGCAGGCAGTACAGGGCATTGGAACTGGAGGCAGGCAGAGTGTACAGAATGGGGGCAGAGTAGTGTTCGCAGTTACAAATCATGAGAAATGAGGAGAAACCAGAAATACAGGGAATGAGAACAGGAAAATAATAGAGGATTTCCAAAGGAATAACAACGTTTTCACAGGTAAACCAACAGTGGCTGCCAAAAGGGCACCAAACACTACGTAACAAAGTAGTGCATGTAGTACATCCGTCACTGAGTGACACAAAAGGCACAGAATAATTACTGCTAGGATCTTTGCAGCCCGGCAAGGTACGCTGTGGCATGTGCAACGTCTGTGGCCACACCAAGAAAAAAACACAAGCATTTGTCATTACCAAATGTTTGGCGCTAGCAGTACTGTTGTACCGGGTCTTGCTTGTACACGTTTTTATTATATACTTACCAAGGGTAGACCAGATGACATAAAATATCTCACTTTCAGTGGTGTCCTGCTTTTACACATTTTTAGACTGTATTTACCCAGCATAGGCCAGTTCTGAGGCAATACCTGCATCTAATTTTCAGTGGGCTCCCACATTTTGACCCCAAATTTCCAAGAGTCTTTTTATGACCTGATGTTATGATCAAGACAGGTGGAATTTTTCAAATCCTGTCCAAAAGGTGATTTTGCAGTTCGACTATGAAAACAGGTTTTGGAGGGGATTTGAAAAATAATATCTGCCAAGTTCAGGAGGTGGGATAACACAAGGAATATGTTGAACATTAGGGGGCCAAAATCTGCAAAAATAAAGTTATGAGTAAACTTTGGAACAATTCAATGTTTCTTCATAAATTAGTTTTTTTTTTTTTCACATTTGAATCCCAGATTTTCAACATAGTCTTTTTATGACAACTCTTTCTGAACATGACAGGTGTCATTTATAAATTAATGGTCGAAACATCATTTCATACCACAAATATGAAAACATATTTTGTCCATGATTGGAAAAATGACAACTGTCATGTTTATGAGGTGGTGTGAAAAAATGGCTATGTTGAAAATTGTTTGGTCAAAATATTGAAAATTACCTAAGTTACGAGCACATGTTGAAAAATGTCAATGTCCACTCATAACTTTGTTGTTTTTTAATATTTTCATCCCAAATAGTCAACGTAGCATTCTTATGATCCCACCTCTTGAACAAGGGAGGAGAAAACTATCAAATCCTGCCCCAAAATAGATTTCTATTCTAGCAGCCACAATGCAACCAGTGGCATCCCCAAGGGGTCAGTTCTGGGGCCACAACTGTGTAATATTTTCACTTCTAATTTGGCTATTGATCTGTTGTCATGGAAAGTAAAATATAATGATGACACAAAACTGGGTGGAAATTGCCTCACTGAAACTGACCATGGGTTACTTCAACATGACCTAGACACACTAGAAGCATGGGTTTCTAAATGGGAGATGAGATTCAATGCTGAAAAATGTAAGGTAATGCACCTAGGTAGCAGAAATAGAATTTTTCCATATACTCTGTGTGATAACTTGTTGCAGTGTACCCATAATGAGAAGGATCTGGGTGTTATTATTAATGACTCCTTTGACCTAAGCATTCAGACAAACACTGCTGTCAGTCAAGCAACTAGAACACTCGGTGCCATTAAGAGGCACATACATTCTAGGGGTGCTCCTGTGATACTTCCCCTCTACAGAGCACACTTATGGCACATACTTGACTATGCAGCCTCGGTATGGCGTCCTTACAAGCATACACATATAAAGCAGATAGAAAAAGTACAAAGAAACATTACTAAAGCAATTGTCAATATTCTCAAACTTTCAAACGAATCAAGACTAGAGTGTCTTAATTTAATGTCCCTTGAGCAGCATCGATTACGTGGTGATTTATTAACCCTTTTTCATATCTTGCAGGATCCATACTTGTTAATGGATTTCAATTTGGATTTTAAACAATCCATAATTCTGACTAGAGGACAACCACTAAAATTAAAGGGAGAAGCTTTTAGAACCACCAGAAGAAAATATTTTTTTACCCAACACGTGGTTAATGTGTGGAATCTCCTACTCTTTCACATTATATCTAGCAAATCAAAAGCAGGATTTAAAAAATAGGTTAGATACGTACTTGTTAAGTGAACCAGGATTAAGCTATTTAAGCAATAAGGCATGACCAAGGGTTATGTTAATGGTCTGTTAATCACCTTCTAGGGGTGTACTGTGGCACGAGGTGTAGCCGAGTGCCACATGCCCCTAAAGAGTGATTAACTGACCAGCAACATAATCCCTGGGAGTGCCTTATTGCTATTATAATAAAAAATGTTTTTAAACAGTGTTAAACCTTGTTCAGCATATGGCTAAGCTGTACATGTATGTTAATAAAAGATTAACATAAGGCTGTTAGAATGTTTGCAGCCAATCAGAAAGCTCCATTTCTCAGACCCTTTTTATAATATTAGTTATACGGAGCAACATGGGCAGACCAGCCTTATTACTCCTTTGCCATTTTAATATGAATCTTAGTATTTCATGCCACAAGTACAAAAACATGTTTTGGTTAGGATTTGAAAAATGGCAGCTGTCACATTCATAAGGTGGTGTGAAAAATTATTATGTTGAAAATTTAGGGTCAAAATATTGAAAATTACCAAAGTTACAATATAGTTAAATATTTTTACCCCATAATTTCAGCATAGCCTTCTTATAACCTTACTTCATGAACAAAGGCAGAGGAAATTTTCAAATCCTGCCTGAAAGGTGATTTCACACAGCAATTGAGAAATCACCTTTTGGGATAGAACTGCATAATTTTACCACCCAAGTTCATGAGGTGGGGTCCCAAAAAGGCCATGTTGAAAATCTGGCAAAAAAATATTTTAAAATGACCAAGTTATGAGAACAAGTTCAGAACCAATTGAAATATACTGAACAGCATACCTCATTTCCGCAGCTCCCGGTCCGGTGTTGAAAAAAATCAAGACATGTCTCCGGTCCAGAGAGAATTATGGCATTGGACCATGGATAGGTAAGTAAGGGGTGGGATGGGGTGGTGTGGGTTGGTGGCTATTGAGTGGGAGGGTCAGGTGGGGGGAGGGTAACATCAGTGGTGGTCCGGCGGCAGAGCAGACATTGATGGACGGTTTTCTTTTTAAGGGGTGTATAAAAATAATAAAAAAAAAGACTATGAGGGACAGTTTTCAAGTACTGACACTGGGGAGTGGGCACCCAGTGTCAGTTTTATGCTTGGTGGCACCCTCTGGTGTCGCACAGTGAAAACGGGTGCAGTGAGAACCGGAGGCACTAGCCAGCACTGGGGATTGGGCATCCTGCTGTCAGAAAGTTAAGAAGGAAGGGATTAAGAAGGAAGGGGTTAGAGGTTGGGGGATGGTTTTCTTTATTACAGATATCGACACTGGGGATTGGGCACCCCAGTGTCAGTGTTATGTTTGGTGGCACTGGAGGTGGGATCCTTGGTGTCAACTAGTGAACATAGGCATGGTGGAGGCATGAGCCAGCACCAGGGATTTGGCATCCCGGTGTCAGAAAATTAGGAAGAAAGGGGTGGGGGGATGTTTTTTACGTTGGGGAGTACCACAGCAGGGTGATCATGATGCTGATCAGCTTTGCTTGAGATGGGCAGCATTATGCAGATCAAAGGAAAGAGACGCCCTATGATTTGGGTAGCCCTTTTTGTTAAAATACACAACGTTTCCACCCAGCAAGACCGGAATAGTGTCATGATCCATCTGGCTGATAACTGGTGCGACAATGATGAGCCCCTTGTAGACTGCCTTACATTGGAGTGCTAGTGACACAGCTCTCAAAATCCATTATTGTACCAATATGTTCACTTTATGTAAGCACAAGGGCAAGCATACCAATCCATCATACTAACTGTAAATTTTTTTTCAATTCTTCGGTAAATGGGTAAGGCCCACAAGGCACACTGTCTGGTTTCAGGGGTGACCTGGGAACAGTGGGAAGGTTAAATAACTTGCTCAGGATCACACAGTATGCAAAGGGAGGTTGTGGGAACCAAACCCACGTCTGCTGGATGTATCAAGCTCATTTATAGCTCATTACACTTACCTCTAGAGTCTAGACCATATTGCAGAGACAGTTAGGATGAAGCTGTGCAAAAGAGAGCACAGATCATGTACTTATAACCAAACTTGTTTTTTTTTTGTCTTATCTGTTTATGCTCCTCCCCTTGACACCCCTGCCTGACACTCCTTCAGAGTGCCAATGCCCACCACAACACCACCTCGACCCTGCACCACCATCTCCTGACCATGTCTCACTACCTTACCGGGTAACCCAACACTTCCCTATGTTGGGAGGGTCCCTCTTCTTCAAGGGGGAAGCACCACTAGGTGCAATGACATATCCCTGGAGGCAACAGCCGGGTCGGTCCAGGCTGTCTGCGGCTTCATGGTGATGCGGGCTGGGCATTTGTCATCTGGTCAGCAGAGGGCCCATTTTCACATTTTCTTGGCCTGCCCCACACAGTAGCCTGTGTAAGGATGGTATCCTGAGGTGGGGATGTACAGGAGGGTGTGTTGAGGCTTCATGCCCCCCAAGCTCATCCCAATCCACCTCTAGGAGCCCAGACTTGACCCACTGAGGGCCAAATCCCTTCCCTGCCCGTCTCTGCTCCTGGTACCCAAGCTCGGGGCACAAACCCGGGTTGCCAGCATGCCGAGCGAACCCCTTCATTCGGTGCCCTGGAGCCAGCCCCAAACTTGTTTTTGAGGCATGAAAAAGTGGAAGTTTTTTTTTTTGCAAATGGGTTAAACAATATTGTGGGATGATAGAGAAAATGCCATATTGATATCCTTGGGAATATGTATATAAAATGGTAAAACCTGATGGATATGCACCATAAACCCTATAAATGTAGAATGTTGAAATACCACTGTGATACTGGCCCTGGAACAAAAGCCAGCAAGCATTTCCATGCTTGCAGTGGGTTGCTATGCAACCCAGCATGCATCTGCATGCACGCACATCATGATGTCACCAATGTCAGAACATTAGGCCATTCCTAGGCTCAAAAGGGAGTTTGGAATGGCCACTCACTCCTAGTCAGTATAAACATGAGGGGCAGAAGAAGTCTGGTGAGTTTTTAGCTGAGTAATTACAAAGCAATTATTGAAACCAAACAGAGGACATAAATCTGAATGGATTACTGAAAGTAAAATGGAACTTGATTTTTTATTCTCATTATGGACTCAAAACAAATGGTTTAGTGAATTGGCAAAATGCTTAAGATTTCATAGAGGAGCTTCACACTGACAGGAACAGAGATGGCTGTTTCTGGGTTAGAGGAGTAAAGGCATGAAATTAGTTTGCTGTGTCACTTAGCTCACAGCGTGCTGGTGCTGGGTGTATAGCGGACTTCAGGCCTGAGAAATAAGCACAAATTCAAGAAATTTAAAATGTTTTAACATTTTATTTTAGAACAAAACCAAGAAGAATATATTAACTATTTGAAAAACTACACTGGAGTGTAATGTTCAATACAGCAGCAATACCTTTTACAGATGATAAAAATGAAAATTGCATACTCATCATAATTCTTGATCTTCTGGAATCATCTTCACCATTCATTCACATTGCTGGGTTCAAGCCAGAGGCACTGGGACCCTATGGAAGCCAAACATCTTCAGGAGGGCCTGCGCCGAGGTAGGCTGCACACATACATGGCACTGTGAGACTAGCTCGTGCTACATAGCCAATCTTGGCAATGGTCCTCAACCACCTCAGTACCTTTTTTACTGAGGAGGTGCAGCGCAACCTAACTTAAGTAAACAATTAACCTAATAAGGGCAGAAGCTAGCCCTCTGGACCAGTGAAGGAAGGGTCAACAATAAGAACAGTGTCTTCACAGCCCAAATGAAACAAGGGAAGTCAAGATAAGGAAACGGAGAAAGTGAGTTCGGGGGATGGTAGGTGGGCATGTGAATGAATGGTGAAGATGGTCCAAGAAGAAAAAGAATTACGACGAGTATGTAATTTTCATATCTTCCTGGTAATTATCTTCACCATTCATTCTCACTGTTGGATTAGATTATCAAGCTCAGACAAAAAAATTCTGCAAGCTGGGTGGCAGGATACAGGGCTCACTCGGGACAGAAGTCCAGTAAGGATCGTCCTACCAAAGGAAGCATGCTGTCTGGCATGGACATCCAGAGCATAGTGCTCAACTGAAGTGTCAGGGTAACTACTGGGTCCGGTTCCCTGACCCGACTTCTAAGGGTTGTTCCATGTTCCAGGAATAATCTCTCGGAACCGGTGGTAACAACCATCCCATTCAGAAATTTAGCTTGAATAGGGTGAAGTCTAACCGGGTGTGCTTGATAGCATGCACATGGCTGCATGTCCAGTTATAACGACCCTACATCAATCATGGTCTAATCTATTTGCCTGATCAAAATTACCTTATCCTAAACCTTTGTACTTATTTTTTAATATTTTTATACAACTTATATATATACCAATAATCACAATTAAGTTTTACCTCTGCATTGTTAGTCAACAACTTTATAAGTAAAAATATTTAATTGAAAAGAAATACCAGGAAATGTCATATTGTCTTAATTCTTTACTTAAAACTTGTATGCAGAATTAACACAATTTTTATCAGCAGTGCAAGCAAACAATATATCTTTGACTGGAGAGGACATCTTTCCTACTTTTAGATACAAACATACAAAAAATAAAAATAAAATCAATCTATCAGTTTTATTTATAAAAAAGGCACCTTTCTAAAACCAAGGCACCTGTACAATAAACACATAAAATAAAATAAATTATTACAAAAAACATATAATTCAACAAATAACAATATAATAGCAACATAACAAAGCAAAAACAGAACCTCAATCAGCAAAGGCCATGCTAAAAAAACACATTTTTTAAAGTAGTTTCAAAACTCTGGATGGTTAATAACATGCAAGGATCATCATTCTCTGCTTCTGATGTCAGAGATAAAAGCAATTATAAACACACAGAGTCATACCTTAACATCTCAAGTGAGGACCTGGCAGAAGGACGTGCTGTCACAGCTCCTTCCTCTCTTCAGCTAATCTTAGCTCAAATGGGGTTTAAATGTATGTGTTTTGGGTGGAAGGTACCTGATAGACCTCGTGTTACACTTGTACTTTTGTAAAAGTGATTTTTATATTTATCCTGCTATGTTGTCATTCTAAATTATACAAGGTCTGACGGACCTCGTGTTACACTTCTTGTACTTTTGTAAAAGTATGCTATGTTGTTATTCCAAATTATGCAAGATGGCAAAAAATGTCTTATTTTAGAAGCGAACTGTCATGTCAGATTCTTACTTCATTTGAAACATGTTTAGTAAGCTCTAAAACTCTTGTTGCTATAGAGGAAGTACCTTGTGGTTAAGCCTGCATTCTGTTAAACTGGAAGCTTTCAGAAATGTGTTCTTTTTACTTCCTCAAATAAATGTTGCCATTCAAAAGATATTTTTTTAAACTTTAAAATGTTAATGATACAGCATAAAGGAGCTTGATATGATTTTGAAGTTAGTCTTCTAAAAAAGATCATAAACAACATATACTTTGAAAAAAATAATTAAATAATCATTCTTGTTTTAAATTTATAGTTAAACTATTTCGAAGTAAGGCACACTTAATTTACTATTGGTTAAAAAGCAACTAAAGTCTAAATTATGCTTGGCAATAAGGTTTTATTTAATTTTATTCAGGAAAAGCAGAAGTAAAGCATTTTTATGTTGTCATTGTTTAATTTGGAGAAGAGTCAATAAGTTACATCTATTTGTTGATTTGTCTCTAGGAAATAGTCAGAGGATTCTTGCTCCATCATGTCCTCTATTTCTAGGAAAAGGTGCTTCTCTGGAATATTTGGATCAGGTAGTCCAAATATGGACTCAGGAGGACTGCAGATTCTGCACGATGAAAGTATGCACTGAGCTCCAAGCAGCTGCTCTGCAAATATCAGCGATAGGGACATAGCAAAGTTCTGCCAAGGACATTGTAACTGCTCTGGTGGAGTGGGCACAGACTTGGCCTTCCAATTTGACCTGTGCCATAGAGCAGAAGTGGCAAAGGCAGGCTACTATCCAAGCAGAAATGCATTTGATCATAACTGGCTGACCTAGTTGGTTTAGGGTGAAAGAGACAAAGTTGCTTGGACTGATGGATGTTCTTAGTTCTATCAATATAGAACTGGAAGGCTCTTTTAACATCCAGAGAGTGGAGAGTGCGTTCTCCCTCATTCTGGAAGTTAGGAAAGTAAGTGGGTAACATCAAGGGTTGGTTTAAATGGAACTCTGCAATCACCTTAGGCAAAAATCTGGAGTGTGTATGGAGAACCACCTTGTCTTTATGGAATACAGTATAAGGAAGGTCTGTGACTAAAGCATATATCTCAGAGACCCTACAGGCAGAGGTGATGGCCACAAAAAAAGCAATTTTCCAAGAAAGGAATCTGAGGTCACAAGTAGCCAGGGGTTCAAAAGGCTTATGAGTGAGCATGTCCAGCACAAGGTTGCTATCCCAGGGAGCGACAGATTTCCATACTGGGGGCCTTGTGCGCAAGATGCCTTTTAAAAATCTCTTGAAGAGGAGCAGCTGAGCTAGAGTAAGGTTCTGGACTGGCTCGTAATAAGCCGAGACACCACAAAGATGAACCTTTACAGAGGAGTATTGTAGACCCACATCACAGAGATTTAGTAAATACTCCAAAACTTTATCTGGTGGACATTGAAATGGATCCATACGGAACTTGGTGCACCATTCTGAGAAGCGCCTCCATTTGGCTGTGTAAGTCTTTCTGGTAGAGGGCTTATGGGCAGCCAAGAGAATCTTGGAGACCCTCTGAGAGACCTTAAACCTGCTCACTTCTTTTTTTTTAAATGATAGTTTATTTAAAAATGTTCAGTTTTAAACACTGACATGTACACAATCATACAGGAAGAACATAAAGTACATTCCATCATGTCTCCTTTTGATCAGAATTACATGTTCAGTGACATATGAGTAGCATTCCATTGGATATTTCTAAAAAGAATCCACTGAACATCCACATACCAGAACCAATAGGCACCACAGAGGATCAGATGGAAAGAAAAACTGGAAATGTTAGAGGAATGAAGAAGGACAGAGAGAAGGATAAAAGTAGGGGAAAGAGTAATCAGAAATGGGAAGTAATCACTGAAGGGCTAAGAGGAAGCGGGGAAATTATCTAGAGAGTGTTATGTGTGGGGTTGAATTCTAGAACAAAAGAAATATATTTTATTAATATTTCTGTGTCCTTTACCATAATCTTTATTGCCAAGAGAATGAAAATACCTTAATTAATATATATGTTTTCGGGGGCAGAGCAGACAGAGGTCAAGGAATCCGGCTCTCGCATCAGGTCTGCTCTGCCAAAACCTCCAGAACGTTTCTTTGCTCTTTGAAGGCCATATAGTGGAAAAATGGAAGCCATCCGCCTTTGAATTTTTCCCAAATTAAACCTCAGTTTGGACATAAGGAGTTCCATTTCCAGTATGTTTAGGCAAATTTTATACCAGGAAGTTAATGAGGGTTTCTTGGGGGTAAGCCAGCAAACAGTGATAGCCTTGAGAGACGCAGCTATCATTATACAAAATAAATAACGTAGTGGTTTTGATTTCAGAGAATCTGGGGAATGTCCTAATAACCAATATCGAGTGTCTTGGGGAAGGGCTTGTTCAAACACCCTCCCAACTGATTTGCGGAGTGAATCCCAATATTCCAGTAGATCTCTGCACTCCCAGAAAATATGGAAGTATGTGCCTTTGTCTTGGTTACATCTCCAGCAAAGCTCAGAGGGGTGTTTCCCGTAGTGTTTGGTTATCACGGGGACCAAAATATCCGACAGCTAGCCGCCATCTGAATTCCCTCCAAAATAATGATGCTGAGGTGGTGTGAATGCCCTTCCAAATCTCTTGCCACTCTGACTCTGTTAAGGAAATGTTTGTCTCCAACCGCCATAGCTCTTTAACATGAGAGAGGTGATCGGGTTCTGCCATGGATAAGCATTGTACAATGTTGGTTACCCATCCCCTTTAAGTCTGTGGATATGATTAAAGAAGAAATGCATTCTTGTAGTGGGTTAGGGTGGGAATAGGTAGGGGAGTCCCTGACCTCCACTTGCAAGTAATGTCTGAACTGCAAATATCGATAAAAATCTGTTTGGGGAAGTCCAAATTCTACTTTCAGCTGTTGGAAAGTTTTTAAATACTCCCCATTGTAACATTGCCCCAGGGTACGAAGACCCATTCTTGCCCAATTGCGGAAGGTGAAATCCCACTTGAGCGGTAGAAAATCAGAAGCAACTAAGGATCTCCATCCAGGGGCCTAATCTAAGAGGCAGGTGCAGTTTATGACAAGCTTCTTTCCAAGTGTGGCATAACACCTGCGTCCAAGGATTATTGAGTTGTACCAATCTGAGCCTAGTAGCATCTAGAAATAGTATGAATTCTAGACATGACAGGGAGAGAGGGCCTAGTTCCATGTCTGCCCAATGGGGGTGGGAGTCCCTCATCAATGGCACCATGACCTGCAATTGGGGTGCCCAAAAATACTTCTGGAGGTCCAGAAGTCCCAGACCCCCTCTTCTCCTTAGGGGCTGTCAGCACCCTCAACTTAATACGTGGCTTCCTCCCCAACCATACAAATTTAGACAAAGTGGCCTGTGTGCTCTTCCAAAAAGATTTAGGCGGTGCGAGTGGGAGCGATATAAAAACAAATGATAATCTGGGAAGGATATTCATGTGTATACACTCTACCCTACCAGAGAGGGAAAGGGGCAGCTCCTTGCAGCGATGCAATCTGCCTGAACCTCTTGGAGCAGTTTTAAATAGTTCAGCTGATATAGCTTTTTCAGGTCTCTAGGGATCCAAATCCCTAGATATCTGAAGCCAGACTTCGACCACTTGATCTGTCCCAAATCTGGTAGTGGTGTTCCTTGGGGGGGCTCCCAGTGGGAGAATCTCTGTTTTGGCTTGATTAACCTTGTATCTGGAGAGTTCTCCAAATTCTGTTAAAAGTTTAAAAATGTCCAGGAGAGTGTGTAAGGGGTCTTTGACATACAGGAGGGTGTCGTCCGCATAGAACAATACTTTGACCTCCGTGTCATGAACCCAGATCCCCGGAATTTGTTCGTTTGCCTAATGCGAGGGGTTCTAAGCTGAGAGCAAAAAAGGAGAGGGGAGAGAGGGGAGAAAGGACAGCCCTGATGTGTGCCCCTGCGGATCCCAAAGGCAGGGGAGATGACCCCGTCCACCCGAATCCGTGCACTGGGGTCTTTATAAATGTTTCTGATTCAGCACCTGAACTTGTCTCCAAAGCCAAATCTACCAAGGGTGAGGTCTAGGTATACCCAGTCCAGGCGGTCGAATGCCTTTTCTGCATCGCGGGAGACCACCGCTTGGACGGCACCCCCTGAGGGAGACCCGGCCGAGGAGAGAACATTCAGAAGACGAACATTATCTTGAATATGTCTACCCGGGATGAAGCCCATTTGATCCAGATGGACCAAGTTGGGAATAATCTTTTGCAGCCTTACACCGATAGCTTTAGCAAAGATTTTAGCATCTTGGTTTAGTAGGGAAATCTGCTCACTTCTATCTTCTCATGAGGTGTCAGGATGTCCAGCTGTAGAAGTACAGGCCTTTGAGAGATCACTGATAGATTGTTGATCAAAGGAAACCAAGTTTGCCATGGTCAAAATGGAGCAATCAGAATAATTTCACCCCCCCCCATGGCCCTCCTGCCTGAGCAGCAGCTTCTGAACTAGTGGAAGAGGAGGAAATGCATACAGAAAGCAATTTGTCCACCACAGCCTAAATGCATCCTAACAAAAAATGCCAGGTTCTGGATTTTTGGAGCAGAATTGAGGCAGTTTTGCATTGAGTAGGGATGCAAAAAGGTCCAGGTCTGGAGTACTCCACTCGTGGAAGAGTGACTGCACGACATCTGGTGATAATGACTACTCATGAGGATCCAATTCTGTCTGACTGAGTTGGTCTGCCAGATTGTTCTGAGCCCCTGGCAGGTAAACTACCTGAATCAGAGCATTCTGCTCCAGACACCACTCCCATACCCTGATAGCTTCCCTGCAAAGCAAGGAGTGTGCCCCTCCCTACTTGTTGATGTAATATACCACTGCCTTGTTGTCCATCTGCAGAAGGATTACCTTGTGATGAATGAGGTCCACCAAGGCTCGAAAGGCATAAAGTACTGCCCTCATATCCAGAACATTGATATGGATATGAGATTACATCTAAGTCCAGATTCCCTGGGTGTGATGGCCAAGACAGTGAGCTCCCTACCCTAGGAGAGATGCATCTGTGGTGAGAGTTATCTGTGAATCTGGTGGAGCGAAGGGGAGACCTTAAAGAAGATTGTCCTCCTGCACCCACCATGCAAGTGACTGATGCAGTGGCATCATCACCTTGATGGGGTGATACTGAGGATGTGTTGTCAGAGACCACTGCATACTGAGCAACCACTGAGTGGTCCTCATGTGCAGTCATGCCAGAGGCACTGTGAAGACTGACGAGACCATAAGGCCTAACATCCGCTGCATGAAGTGAGCCCACATGGGGTTGTTCTCCATGAGGAAATGTGCCACCTGAAGGATGACATTCCATCTGTACTCTGAGAGGAAGGCCTTCACCTTGACAGTGTCCAAGAGGGCTCCTATGAAGAGGAGCTGCTGCGAAGGTTGAAGTTGTGACTTCTCCAGGTTCAGCAGTACACCAATGAAGGTTAGGAACTGAACCGTTGTGGTCACTGCCTCTTCTGTGGTCTGCCTTGATGGACTTGTTAGGAGCCAATCATCCAGGTAGGGAAAGACATGAAGCCCGAGCTTTTAAAGATGTGCTGCAAGATGTGCTGCAAGAACCATGAAGCACTTTGTAAAGACTCGAGGCGCCGAGGAAAGCCCAAAGGGCAGGACTCTGAAATAATAGTGCTGACCCAAGGCCACACAGTGCAGGAACTTGTGGTGGCTTGGGTGTACTGAAGTGTGCTGGTAAGCATCATGCATGTCCAGGGATGCCAACCAGTTGTCTGGGTTGAGAAGTGGCAGAAGTGTCCCTAAGGAGACCATCTTGAACTTCTCGCGGTATAGAAACTTGTTTAGCTTTCTGAGGTCTAGGATGGGGCTAATCCCTCCCCCCCCACATCTTTTTTGGAACCAGAAAATAATGGGAGTAGAAGCCTGTGTTGCATTCTGCTGGAGGCACTAAGGCCCGCTATCTCCAAAGTGAGAAGGTCCGTCTGGGCAGCCAAAAGAAAGTGCTTAATCTGGGGGCATTTCTGAGAAGTTCAGAAGGTATCCCTACCAGATGATCCTTAAAACCCACTTGTCTGTGGTGACAGACTTCCAGTGACTGTAAAAATGAGACAGACCCCCCCCCCCCATTGAGGAGAAGAGGTAGAGCCAGGACTGGAGACTCAGAGAGTGGCACTGGGCACTTTTGGGGCCTGTGCCTTCTGCTGTGTTTTCTTTTGTGGCTGAGGAGACTGGTGCTCGGGTGGGGCTCCTCTGCCTTTTCCACGAAAGGACTGCCTGCTATGAAAGAACTGATGGCCTCTTCCTCTTTGAGGATATGAAGGGGCCAGTCTTGTAGACTTTATGGCTGTCCTAGTCTTCTGAGAGGCTTCCAGAGTCTGTTCCACCTGCTGGTCGAACAAGTAAGTGCCATTGAAGGGGAAATTCATATCCTGCTGCTGAGTATCACTGGAAGATCCTGAGGTTCGTGGCCAGGAATGTCTTCTTATGCAGATTCTGGCAGCAGCAGCACAAGAAGCAGTGTCATATGCATCCATGGCCGCTTTTAGCTGATGACTGTTGGACTCTGTACCATGAGTGACAGTCTAAAGAATGTTTTTCGCCCCAGATTTGTTTAGTATTCAATTCTAGTAAGGGCTCAGCCAGAGACTTAAGGGAGATCCAGCGGGCATACTCATACTGTGAGAAATGGCCTTGGTAATTGGCTATTCGCATGTTCAGAGTTGCCACTGCAAAAGCCCTTTTTCCCATAGTATCAGTCTTATGAGCTTCCTTATTAATAGGATGTGCCATAACTTCTTGGGGAAGGATGGCCCTGTCGTTTTCTGCAAGGATAACGATTTCATCCGCAATAGGCTGGGAAGCTAAGATTGGTCTGTCTTTAGGAGGAGTATACCGACGGTCTATTGTCTTACAGACAAATAGAATGGAAACAGGCCTAGCCCACATCACCTCTGAAATGGTTTCAGAAGCTGGAGGGACAGGAGGCGTGAGGTTAACTGGGATGCTGGAAACATGGAGCCACTCAAGACATAGCAGTTTACCCAGGTATAGGGCTGAAGTCTCGAGAGCTAAAGTAGCCTGCATATTCCTCAATAAAGTCTGGAAGGAGAGGTTCTCCTGAGGGATAGAAGTAGGAGCTGGAGGTTGACTCTCCAGGATGAAAAAGCGTCATCATTGCCACCCTCAGAGATAATGAGGTTGGGGTCAGACTCATCCCCCTCCAAATCTTCCTTGGAAGGAGGAAGTGGGAGAAGAGTGAACTTTGTAAGCTCTTGCCCAGGCCTCTGAGTGGGATAAACAGGTGACACCAGAACCGGAGTTGGCACTGGACCCAGCACTGGGCCCACAGGAGCCGGTGCCAAAGACAGCAGTGGCTCCAAGGAATTGGCACTGAACCTGACACTGGCCCCAAAGGAGCCGGCACCGGAACCAACACCAAAGGAGCCAGTGCTGCCAAAGTCCCAGAAGGATGAGCCAGCACCAAGTGACCAGAGAAGGTGCCTGTGCTAATCCCTGCGAAGAGACAGAACGAGGAAGTCTGGCACATGGAACTGACATTGGAGGCACAGTCACTGTCAAGGGATTTGGAACTTTTGGTACAGCCAAACGCTCTACCTGGTCCAAAAACTCCAACCCCAGTCCTGAGGAACCTAGACCAGAAGGCCCCGGCACTGGGTCTGCAGGTAGGGGCAGATGAGCCAGATGCTGTACCCACTGATCCATAAGAGCTGCCCAGTGGTGAAACTGCCCACTGGAGTCCCCACAAGAGGACAGAGAGGGACACTGGGCCTGAGATCTGGAATGACCACGGAACAGAAGCCGATGGGAGAGACCAATGGTGCCGGTGAAGACCTTCCATTCCCAGAAGTAGTAGTAGGTCTCTTAGCAGATGTACTAGAGGGGGACCTCAAGAGGTACTGTTTCTTCCCCTTTTGATGGGAAGAGGAAGAACCTGAGGTCAAGTGGTGCTGGGTCCCTGACCTAGACCAGGAATGGGCCCGCTTCTTTTTGTGTTTATGAGAAGATTGTCCTTCCCCCTGAACACAGGACTGCCCATGGTCGGACACAGGACTGCCCATGGTCGGACTCCCCCCTTCCAGAGAGGGAAGCGGACTAGACACAGACCCACTACCAGAGCAGCACTTCAAAGGAGACTCCCTACCATCACTGTCATGGTCCATGGTCAAGTCTGTTGCCCAGTAGGGCTGAGAACTGATGAAAAATCCTCTTCTTTTTCTTTCTTTTTTTTTGAAACTAACGAGAAAAATAACAAACACTAACTAAGGTTCGAATTAACTAAATGTTGTTGTCGTATAGATGTAAAGATTCAACTCTTAGCAGGCGAGCGACATTGTCACTGAAGCACACCTGATGGTGGGGAAAAAAGGAACTGAGGTGGTTGAAGGCCATTGCTGAGATAGGCCATGTAATGCGAGCTAGTCTCATAGGGTGCCACACATGCATGCAGCCTACTTCAGCACCGGCTCTCCTGAAGGATCTTTGGCTCCCACAGGGTCCCAGCGCCTCCGGCTTGAACCCAGCAGTGTGAATGAATGGTGGAGATAAGTCCAGGAAGATCAGCAACAATTTGTTTATGATCTTTTCATAAACAGATTATTAATGTATCATTTTATTTTTAAGGTAAACTAAAAGCAGTCCCCTGAAGAAGCCAGACAAATAATGGTGAAATGCGGGGCAAATGCCAGATAAAGATATTCCAAAAAAATAAGACTTCAGAAAATGTATTTGTGAGCATAGCACCCCCCCCCCAGCTTTTTTTTCCTGTAGCGCCTACAGCATCTGGGGTAGCTCCAGCCTTACTTATTTCAAATACTATATTCATTGCCTGTAGCAATTGTTTGTTTTGGAAGCCTTGGTTTACCCTCAGATTGGGAGGGTTGGGGGTGTGGGGATTTACCCCCAAGCTTCAATGTGTTACTAGGAAGCGCTGTGATAGGTATTCGGGGACCGGATACACTGGGGTCCCTTGTTTACAGTTGCAGGGGGTCATTATGTCACATTCTCCATTTCCTCTGGGACATTCTGTGAAATGCCATTTGGGGCACACACACACAAAGCATGCCTGTGCACTGACAATCATGATGTCCCATCCCTCCCTCCATTGGCCCTCTGACCACACTATCATCAATGGTCACCCTGATAACAGTATGACGGAGGAGAACAGAACCCTCCTCCCTCCCACCCTCATTCCTTGGAGGCATGTTTCCTCTGAGATGCTCAATCCCCCACCCGCCAGCTCCTACTGATCCAGGCTTGTTCCCAAACCCAGGCTGCTGGTGTTATGAGCAGTAGCTGTCCCGCTGGGCCAATGGGCAGGCATTTCTATTTTTTTAAATCAAGTTCTTTGTTCTAGTCAGGTCTCAGTACAGCCATCCAGTACTAACTCCACTCGCCAGCCTTCAGATTCCCTCACAGTTTGCTCTGGCTAGTGCGATCTTCAGGGTAGGGCATTCTTCACCCCTCTGAAATAAGCATATCTGGTTGGGAGGCTGGGCAGTGTGACATGCGACACCAGTATGTTGCACCATCATGCAGATACTGCAAAGGGTTGTTTTTCTCTATATATTCATCCAATGCAAGTTCCATGTTTGAGATGTGACCTCTGACCATTCCCTCTGCCCTGACATTGCCCATCACCTCCGAAAACCATGCACACTACAGTGGTTCTGAGTGCTAAGCACCCTCCCCCATATCCAGTGGGAACTGGTTCCACAGCCCACTACTGGAGTCACTATGGTGGCAGGTGACGACGTGTCTTCCAACCCTGGGCTGGGATGTGCTGCATTAAGCAGCATTTTCCTTAGCCTTGATGCTCAAACCTAGTGACCATTCATCTGCTCCCGAACTCGTGTCGCTGGTGCAAAAATGCATCAAGCAATTGGGTGGCCCTATTTATTTCAATTTTTTTATTTATTCACCCCATTCATCCCCACCCCCACCCTGGCAATTGGGGTTGCTGCAGCTGCACCCTAACTCTGGCCAGGCCAGAAGGGGGCATGCAAATGCTAGGCAATCCACTCTCTTCCTCCCAGAAAGCCAAGCACTTCACTTCCACTAGACATTCAACCCTCAGCTGACTCCAAAGTGGGATTCCAGGGGCTCGTTCACAAAGCCTGGTGTCCCAGAAAACAGCACCACATGCTACCACCAGACCACTGAACCAGCGCATAAAAAAAGTATATCCATGGCTGATGGCACAGCTTGCGATGCAACAGGAGATCCAGGATCATCTTCCAATCTAGACTCCTTTCCACTTCAGAGGGAGACTGTAGGCAGGTTGTGGAGGTGATAAGTGTAGACTCCAATCGAGGGTGGGCTAAGAGTGCTGCTGAAATAGACCTCCCCCCCAAAAGTACCCAGCAGCAGAGATCGCTGTGGGCACATGCTAATGCAGTAATGTGAGTGTCCTTAGCATGGGGGCTGTGACATGGCCTCCAAGAGAGGGGGAAAAGGAGGATCAAACAACTGGGTCATAATGGAAGTTCACTGCCTGAGAGGAAAAAAAAAAACAGGAGTGATCTACGCTAACAGCCATGGGGTAAATAATCGTATTTGTGCTGCCATGCAGGCGATCCAGGGTTATGAATGAGTCCAAGTCCCTGGGTCCCAGTGGCAGAACTGCTGCAGCTTGATGTGCTCTCCACCTTGGGGGGGGGGCTGCATTCTGCTATACTGTTCCCACAAAACCCCTCTTGCAGGCCAAGGAAAGTAGGCCATGTACATACATACTTCCTCTGCCAGAAGAGCGCTGTAAGACACAGGTGAATTGCCATGCTGGTGGGGGTGGAGAGATGGAAGTACATCAACCAACATTATGGGGAGCTGCAGAGCGCTGTTGACTCTTAAGACCAGAAAACAGGGAAAAAGAAAGGAGTTGGGGATAAATCAACAGCCACCGCCTGCTACCCTGGCCTATGCACATCACAGCTGGATCCGGTGTCTCCTCTTGCTGCTGAGTAGGGAGAGCATAACCATGGGAGAGGAAGCTATGCTGGTGGCTCCGGGGTGTGGAAGGGAGAGAATACGGGGAGGCTGGAGATAGGAGGAAAGCTAATGCTTGCTAACAGGCCCTCCCCACACTGGCTTTTGTCATTCTCCGGATTCCGTGAAGACTAAGTATAGATCTCGGGAGATAGGGTAGCTGGCTGGATATTAGGGTTACCATCCCAGGCAAGAAAAGCTTAAAAGAAATATAACCCTGACTTTCCCTTCTGTAATTTAACTGAAAATTGTACTGTTTCTTGTACTTGCTTTAAAATAATTATGGCCTCCCCCTTTTTTTTTGTGTGTCTCGTTGATATTGCTTTTTACGTAGTCCCATATTTATTTTCTAATAACTGATCAGTTCTGTAACCCAGTGATATCAGTGAAACAGAAGCCCCCCACCCCACCCCTGAGAATGTTTTTCTCTCTGATGTCATTGGGTTACGTAACTGATAAATAATTAAAAATTGACCATCATGTGGGAAAAAGGCAGAGGCATCAAAGGATCCTAAAAAAGAGAACATAAAAAGGCTGTTTCAAAGTGAATAAATGAAAAAGCATAGTAGGGGGATAAAGGAGGTTACACACATGACAAACTGTTCCATTATATTAAAAAAGGGTAAAACGCTGGGCCGTCAGCACAGTGGTTTGATTTCCACCTGCGACGGCGATGACCCAGGTTTGGGAACGGACATGTCAGAGGGCTGGCCAGTGAGAGATGGCTCAAGCGTCCCGCAACGGCTCACCTCTCCCAGGAGGGAGGGTGGTACGTAGCCCGATGTTTGCTAACCTCTGGTGGAGGCCGGAAGCATGGCAGCACGGCAGGCCATGCTGCAAAAGGAGCGTGACAAACGCCGGCTTACATCTTGATGTCCTGGCATGTTACGCTCCCAAAGAAAACCAGGAAAAGGCTCCCTGACTGTCCAGATGATGGTTGCCAGTCTCCCATTGCTATGAAGCTCCAAACAGCCTGGGCTGACCCCAGCAGCACCCAGGCCAAGTAGTTGTGCTGGCCGCTCCAACCAGTGCTTTCTCCCCCGGGGAAGTGGGGGGCACTGGTCCAATGAAGGGAAGCGTCCGAGTTACCTGGGAGGCAGCAATGGGGGGTGATATATGGTGGTGGGGAAGGAATGCCAGTGGGGTGCTCCTAGGTGATCTGAAGAAGTGGCTGGTCAGGGAGCACGGGAGGCACAAAAAAAGAAAAGGTAAAACAAAGTTTAGGTTCCTTTTTTTTATTTTACTTCTTTATGACCCTTACGAACCACGGTCCCTACTCCCAGCCCTATTGCCACTGGTACCAGAGCCCCAGTAACCTTACAGCTCACCCCTTAGAGTGGGACCTTCAAGGCACCACCCCCTCCAGAAAATGTGGTCGCCCTGATTGTTGTGGGCAGTGGCATATAATGTGGTCGCCCTGATTGTTGTGGGCAGTGGCATGGTGTCCAAGAATGCCAAAGGAATCATCCTGCCATGCAACAAGTTTTTCTCCTCTGATGTTTTACCCTACCCTCAGCACACCAGTGCAAGGGCTCCAGGGTGCAACACCCCTCTCCCGCCTGCTACATGAGCTGCACCACCACCTGTGGTCTCCAGGTGGCAGTAGAGCAGTGGCTACAGCAGCTATAATAACCAAAGAGCATCCGTGGATCGTTC
Organism: Neoceratodus forsteri; assembly: GCA_016271365.2. Classification (NCBI taxonomy): domain Eukaryota; kingdom Metazoa; phylum Chordata; order Ceratodontiformes; family Ceratodontidae; genus Neoceratodus; species Neoceratodus forsteri. Next base: position 279,402,263 of record CM028138.1, on the reverse strand, counting down.
AAGCCTCCTCCCCAACCAGCCCTCTGACTGCACAGGTACAGTCCCAAACCTGGGCTGCCAGTGTTACACGGGCAACACTGTCAACTGTGACACTAACAATTAGGATCTGTGATCTCAGCTTGGAGTATCAGAGGACTGGGGGGGGGGGAGGATTGAGCATCCCAAAGGACACTCTCCTCCTCTGGGGAGGGAGGGGTCATAGAAACATAGAATTTGATGGCAGATAAGGACCGCTTGGCCCATCCAGTCTACCCATTTCTCCCTATCTACACTATTACAATGCAATACTCAAAGTCGGGCACTCACCACCTCATAGTAAATGGACATCAAGCTCCAGACAGTAGAGCTGCATTGTCTTTTATTTCAAAAAAATAACAATCAGCATGTTAAAAACAAACAAAAGCAGACATAAATCATGCCCGCCTGATGCATTTCGGACCAGCTGGTCCTTTATCAAATGTGTTCATTTAGCTATACTATTCAGACAATGCCTGATCTACCATTCTTTCTCCCTATCCCCATTCTTTCCACTATGATTCCTTTGTGCTTATCCCATGGATTCTTGAACCCCACCACTGTTTTAACCCCTACCATCTCCGCTGGAAGGCTGTTCCAGGTATCCACCACTCTTTCTGTGAAGAAGTACTTTTTCACATATCTTCTGAATCTACCCCCCTCCAACTTCACAGCATGTCCCCTTGTTCTTGAGCACCTTTTCTTCTGATAAATACTCCCCTCCTGTACCTTATTTACTCCTGTGAGGTATTTAAAGGTCTCTGTCATGTCTCCCCATTTCCTTCTCTGGCTCAGAATGTACATATTGAGGTCCTTTAGTCTCTCCACATACAGTAGGACTTTTAATGCAGACCCTGCAACATTTTAGTTGCCCTCTTCTGGACTGCCTCCACTCTGTCTATGTCCCTCTGGAGATGTGGTCTCCAGAACTGGAAACAATACCCTTGGTGGGGTATTGCCAACAATTATACAGAGCAACATCACTTCCCTCTTCCTACTGGTGATACCCCTCCCTATGCAGCCCAGCACCCCACTTACCCTCCCTTCTGCCTTGTCACACTGCCTGGCCACCTTTAGGTCATCCGATATGATTGCCTCCAGGGCTCTTTCCTGATTGGTGGTTGTCAATACCACTCCACCTATTTTGTACTCTGTCCCTGGGTTTCTGTGCCCTAAGTGTGTTATTTTGCATTTTTTCACATTGAAGCCCAGCTGGCATACCCCTTGACCACTCCTCGAGTTTTCTCAGGTCTCTGCCAATCCTTTCCACTTCCCCCTTAAGTGTCCACCTTATTGCAGATTTTGGTGTCATTCACAAAGAGGCAGACCTTCCCTTCCAGCTCCTCTGCAGCGTCCGTTATAAAGACATTGAAGAGGACCAGTGCCAGCACTGATCCCTGAGGCACCACACTGGTCACCCTCCCTTCCTTGGAGTGAACTCCATTTATCACCACCACCCTCTGTCACCTATTCCTTACCCAATTTCTTATCTAGTTTACCACCTTTGGAGCCATTCCTAAGCTACCCAGCTTGCTTACTAGTCTCCTATGTGGAATGGTGTCTAACAACTTACTGAAATCTAGGTAGGTCACGTCCATCGCGTCACCCTAATCTACTTCTTTGGTCACCCAGTCAAAAGAAATCTATCAGATTCATTTGACATGACCTCCCCTTGTGAAACCATGCTGTGCAGGGTCTTGTAACCCACTGGATTCAAGATATTCCACAATCCTTTCCTTCAGCAGTGATTCCATTAACTTTCCCACCAACGACTGGCCTATAATTTCCAGTCTCTTCTCTGCTACCACTTTTGTGTAGTGGGACTACATCTGCCCTCCTCCAGTCCTGCAGAACCACTCCTGTTTCTAGTAAGCTGTTAAATAGAACCGTCAGAAGTGCAGCCAGTATTTCTCTGAGCTCCCTCAATACCCTTGGTTGCACCCCTGGCCCTATTGCTTTGTCCACCTTCAGATTAGCAAGTCCCTTCAGGAAGGTCTTCTCCAAAAAAGGACTAGTGTCCACCTCCCTCCCTTCAAAGCTTTTGTTACTTTTTGTATTCCTTCCTCTGCTTGCTTTGCGAAAACTGAACAAAAGTGTTTGTTCAGGATGTCTGCCTTTTCTTGGCCCCCACCCTGCACAGTCCCCCACTCCCCCTTCTCTTGTTTTTTTTAATAGAGATTTTTATAGTATTTTCCGTAGGTTTTCCTCCCACTTTCCCCCCACCCGAGGCCCCGGCACATGGCCGTACGTGCATGTGGAAGCACGCACACTGGAAGCCAGCTCAGCTCCATCCGCCCACCCGCACTGCCACCCCTCCCCACTTATGCTACCCCACTGGACCTCCACCCAGTGGGGTGGAACCATGAGCGACAACCCACCCTCCCACCCCTGAGAGGAGAGCAGCCTACTGGCTTGCTCAATCCCGCTCTTCCCTCCTCCTCATGCCGGTACTCCGACGACACAAGGTCGCTTCCAAACCTGGGTTGCCAGCATAGCGCGAGGTAAGGCGTCCAGCGCCTCAGCCTTCAGTGCTATCAGGCCTCCCCTTCCCTTTTTAACCTTACAATCCCACCCCTGGTCTTCCTCTTTTCACTTACATATCTAAAAAAATATCTTGTCCCCTTTTGATACTGCCTGTGCTATTCTCTCTTCAGTTTGCACCTTTACACTCCTTACTGCTTTCCCTGCTTCCCTGGTTATGCCTCCCTATCCTCCTCCCTCTGCATCTTCTTATACATTCTGAATACTACTCTCTTAGATTTTACCTTTTCAGTCACCTCTTTCAAGAACCATAGTAGTCTCTCCAGCAGTCCCTGGGTCTGGGCCCGCTACGTTTATGCCACCTGGGTGACCAAGGGTGGCAGTGCAGCTGGGCTCAGGCAGGAACAAGAATACCAATAGGCTGGCATGGCAAGTGACATGGCATGGTATCCCAGGGGAGAAAACACAAGGAGAAACTCTGGTGCACAACAGGATGAAGTGGAGCGCTCTGGATCCTGCCCTGCTGACTGCTTTTCCTAAGGTGCTCCCGAAGGACTGATCACACCACGGACCCTGCCAGCATGCCATAGGGAATGGGGTATGTAGCAGAGAAAGCAGGTTGCAGGTTGGAACTGCCCACAAGGAGGGGGGAAAGACTGGTGACTTAGGGGTTACTGACTCTGAATTACAAAAAAGAAAGGGGATATTAGTGACAAATGCAGCAAATATTTTCCTGTCAGTTGGAATATGCATCCCACGATCGGGTTTCAGGACCCAGAGGAGACAGCAGACAGGCAGAAAAACTTGTGAATTCAAGCACAACACTGACTAACCATTGGCCATCAGGAATTTGGGGATGAGATCCACGTTCCAGTCCCGGCCCCGCCCCATGGACTCTGGGGGGCTCTCAGAGATGCCAAATCGCTTATAGAGCTACAACAGAGAAAAAAACACACAACATAAAAATATGGTGGTTAGTGAGATCTAAGGCTAGGCTGCAAAGCAGTACACACCTAAGTGCTGCCATATTTCTGAGAGGCTTGCTTCCCCAAAATAAATGTCCTCCTTTTGTAACCCCTAACTGGCACTTGTTGCCTGCTGTGTCTTTGGCAACAACCATTGTCTGTGTGAGGCACTATTATGCATGTGAACAGTTTCTGCTGATACATGCCCGAAGTTCTGAGCATGAGCAAGCCTGGTATGGACTTCACCACCAAATGCTTCCACACTTTTCTATCATGGGGGCCTCCCTGCTGCCTCCAGGGGAAGTAATCTAGTAGGCTTGGGGTGTATGGGGATCCTTGGGGAGTCTGAGGCTGGTCGACATGTGGAAGCATAGCCGCTATTAGGAAGGCTGGCCCATTCTCCCATTTTTCTCTCCATGATACCATCAACCTCTTTTTTGTGTGACCTTTGCTGCAATCTATGGGCGGGGCAGAGGCCGACAGTGTCAATGCCTATTGGCAGATGCCATAGGAAGCACTCGAGCAACAGAAGATCTATCACCCATCCAACACAGGAGCAAAGGGACTTGCTTAGGGTCACAGGGTGAGCCAGTGACCGTGGCAGGATTCGAATCCTTTGATCTCCAGGCTCAGAGTCCAGTGCTTTACTCATTACAGCTTGGCATCTTTGGTAAAGGTGCTGCAGGGAGGCAGGGGGGTTGGTGCAAACTGACTGACAGCCACACACTAAGGCCTCACACAGTTGAAATGCTGATTCCACTCCAGCGAGAGAAAACAATTGAAGAGGAACAAAAGTCTTCCCTGGAGCAATGTACTGGGACAAGAATGTCCAGAATTTCTTTTTAACAATTGCTTTTTTGTGGCATGTATTTTTTATCTGGTTGACCCTACAACAACCTCCACCACCACCATCATCACCATGTATATCCAATTCCATACATTTCAGAGGCAGTTTTCAATGACTGAATTAGCGGTGGGGGCCTTCAATGCACAGAACCATGTGCAATCATTATTAGCTCGGGATAGAAGATATTGCAATGATCACACTGCAGACAGTGCTAGTAGCGCTCTCTCTCCCCATGCCCTGACTGAAATTCATGTTGAAGCCCTCTGCCCCCAGTACACTGCTTTGAGGGACACTTTCATTAGATGGTCAACAAAGGGGCACTAAATTGCCCTGCAGCTAGCCTACGAAATCCTGGGCCTCCCTTGAAAGCCCAGTGAGTTACTGCCCATTCTGTATTGACCAAATCACACACATGACAGTCACAAAAGTTCAAGCAATGCCTTTACCTCTTCCAAAGGTGTGATGGAGGAGCTCTCACCACCATAGTAGGGGTTCCTGTCCATATGGAGAACTTTCTTTCCATTCACAGACATGATCCCTGACAGAATGCATTCCTGCAACAGAAAGGGGAAAGGGAAATAGCGAGGAGAAGAAGGTGGGTCAACAATTGTCAGAACCAAGATTTAAAGAGGTGCTCCGGTCAACAGGAAAATAATCCCAGTTGCTTATTAGAACTACTGTTGCACAAACAGACTCTGCAGACCAGTATTCAAAAAAAGCTTTATTTTAAAAAAAAAAAGAACTAGTGTTCCTCAGATAGTCTCTGATGGAATCTGACATCTCCATTTCTGAGACACCGGATGGTATTGGATACCATTATTATCCAGCTACTGGATCCATTACCTGGGCTCCAATAGGATCCCGACTACCTGATGTAACAATCTGGGATTGAGGGATACAAGGCAGACATCAGGCCTCGTATCCCACTACCCGATCTTGGATCCCACTATCTGACCATGAATCTGAGGGATCTGAGGCAGACATCCAACCTCAGATCCTACTATCTGACCTCAGATCCCACTTCCCGACCTTGGATCCATAATCCGAATCAGGTGGGATAGGATCATGGATCCAGATTCAGCTAGATGTACTATCAGTCAGATCACAATAAGATAGTCAAAAGCACTATCCAAGCCATAACACAACATTATGAAACAAATTTGTATTTCAGAGTTATTCAGATCTTTGTTAGTAGGGACATCTATATGAAAACTAGATCTACAGTTTTTTTGTTTTTTTTACAATTTACACAGAATAGCTCAACTTAGATGCAAAATCTTTTTCCTTTTTTTGTTTGTTATTCTTTGGTAACCAGGTAAGTCCCACTAGGCACAAGACCTGTTTTCAGGGGTGACCCAGGAGCACTGGGGAGGTTACATGACTTGCTCTGGGTCGCACATTATGCCCGTGGAGGTTATGAGACTCAAAGCCAGGTCTGCTGGATGTATTAAGTTTATTCACAGTGCGTTACTCTAACCTCTAGGCTATACTTCCTAATTTTCAGTGGGGGGAGCTTGATTTTACAGCTGGTTAGATGGAAGGTCTGAAAGGTTAAAGTGATTTGCCAGTCTCCTGCATATCAATTTCCAATTTACATCAGCAAGACTTAAATCTCATAACATTACAAAATAATTTGCACCTAAGGCCATTCAGTTCGTTATCACTAGAGATATTCATATGCAAATCAGCTCTTTGCCCTTTAGACTTCATCTGTTTCTGCTCCTTTTCCTGCCCTAAAATCATAATCCTCTGCTTGTGACATTAGAATAATTTCCGTGGCAATAGGTTACGATATAATAAGCAGAGGTCTGTGACTTCCGGGCAAGAATAAGCAATATTAACAGATGACAACTTTGGGGACAAGATCCTGGTTTAATGAAAATGTCATCCGTTACATAAAACATAAGGTCCTGAAATTCAAATTTTGGCAGAATTTTGTGGAGGTGAGTTCTGCTGATGGCAACCGTGAATTTTTTGCTCGAAACCTGAAAATCTTTAAGCACAGTTACAGCATAGACTAGCTCAAGAGCTGAAATCATAATGCCTTGCTCATGACATCACAGGCTGTTGCTGTAAAAATGACTGGGATACCACAGGCAGGGCAACATAAAAAAAAAACAAACAGTAACATAGAATGTCATGGCAGATAAGGGCTGCTGGGCCCACCTAGTCTGCCCATTTATTTATTTTTTTTAACCTTCATTCTTTGCTCTCTATGGCTTTGGAGGATAAACGGACGGCTCACAGATGGAGAAACAAAGGGGAAGATGGGCTGCAGTGAAGGAAGAGAAGAGGGGGGATAACTCCAGCAGGATTGTTGGGGGGGGGTAGCTACTTAGTATACTATCTGCGCACTCGAGCAGACTCGATAGACCTTTGTGGCCTGTATCTGCTGGCAAGTTCATATGTTTGTATGTTCATATATAAGTATGCTGCAAATCTGCTGCTGATCTACGGCACCATCTCTTTCCCTCCCTGCCTTACCTCTATGATTCCCTTGTGCCTATCCCAGGCATTTTTTAACCCCATCACTGATTTTGCCCCCACTACCTCCACTGGAAGGCTGTTCCAGACACCCAACACCCTTTCTGTGAAGAAGCAGTTTCTCACTTCCCTCCTGAATTTACCCTCCTCCAGCTTCATAGCATGCCCCATTGTTCTAGAGCACCTTTTTCTCAGGAAAATACCCCCTTCCTGCACCTTATTAACCCATTTGAGGTATTTAAAGGTCTCTATCTTATCTTCTCATAGGGCTTTTGATGCAGATGATGCATCATTTTGGTAGTCCTCCTCTGGACCGCCTCTACTTTGTCTCTGTCCTTCTTGAGATATGGTCTCCAGAACTGGACACAGTACTCAAGGTGAGGCCTTACCAGAGATATATATAGGGGCAGCACTACCTCTCTCTACCTGTTGGTGAAACCCCTTCCTATGCACTCCAGCATCCCACTAGCCCTTCCGACTGCCTTGTTATACTGCCTGGCCACCAGGCCATGAGATATGATTATCCCTAGGTCTCTTTCCTGCTTGGTCTTTGTCAATATCACTCACTCTACTCTCGGGTTTCTATAGCCCAAGTGCATTATTTTACACATTTTTGCATCAAAACACAGCTGCCATACCACTGACCACTCTTTCAGTCTTTTCAGGTCCCTGCCCATCATTTCTACCCCCATCCCCCATGTCCACCCTGGTGCAGATCTTGCTGTCATTTGCAATAAGGCAGACCTTCCCTTCTAGCTTCTCTGCTGTCATTAATAAAGACATTAAAGACGACCAGTCCCAGCACTGAATGCTGAGGTGCCCCGCTGGTCATCCTCTCTTCCACACAGTGAACTCCATTTACCACTACCCTCTGTGTCCTACCCCCTAACCAGTTTCTTACCCAGGTTCCCATTTTATTACCTACACCCAAGTTACCCAACTTGCTTACCAGTCTCCTATGTAGAACAGTGTCGAAAGGCTTAGTGAAATCTAGGAAGGCCATGTCCACCGCTTCTCCCAGATCCAACTCCTTGGTCAAAGAAATCTGTCAGATTTGCTTGTCATGACCTTCACCCTGTAAAACCATGTTGCCTTGGATCCTGTAATCTGTTGGATACAAGATGTTCCACAGTCCTTTCCTTTAGTAGTGTTTCCATTAACTTACCCACCACTAATATGAGACTGACAGGCCTGTAATTGCCCACCTCATCCCTGCTACCACTTTTGTGAAGTGAGACTAGCTTTGCCTTTCTCCAGTCTTCCGGGACCACACAGGTCTCCAGTGATCTGTTACACAGGTCTGTCAGAGGCGCAGCCAGTACCTCCCTGAGCTCCCTCAGCACCCTTGCTGTAGATGTAAGGTACAAAGTGCCTACTTTCACGTGTGGGAGCATCATGTGACACTACTGACCAATCACAGTGCTTTCTTCAGCTGCATGTGAGACAGTCTTATTTCTATAAGTGTCTCAGGTGCTGTGCCGCAGCAGCAGGTAACCTGCTGAATGCTTGTGCCATCAACATTTGGGGAAAAACAGGTAATTGAAAAACAAATGTGCACAGTCTATAATAACTTTATGGGTCTGTCTGGAGGGCCTCTTATACATAGGAGTGTTGTCTCTTGCATCCATAGGATGCCAGAACTGCTTACCTTCCATTCCCAGTCCTCTCATCCTCAGAACACATAAGGCAACACTTATATACATAAAAGGCTATCCAACCAGACCCATAAACTTATAATGCAAAATGGAAAGGCCTAAAACTTGGAACAGAGTGCCACTGAGTTCTGTTTATGCAGACTATACATTTTTTGGTTGTGACCCACCCAACCACCTCTTTTTCTTCTTCAAGTGTTTATCCACCTCCCTTACCTGCCTCCTTACAGCCAGCTCCTCCCACCCCATCACCCAACTTCCCAAGGTACTGATCATACCCTATAATCTCCTGAGGCTTAGCCCTCATGAGGGGGCCCTTCAGGGTTTTCCATTACCCCTCAGGGGTTCCAGAACCAGTGGAGGAAGTGGCCTGGTCGGTGGTGTGGGACCTGCGAGGAAGGGTGACCTTTGTCCTCTGCCGGTCTGGTATTTTCCTTCATTTTGTCACCTCTGTCCCTTGATGGTGTGCACAGCATGTGTGTGTGGGGGTGAATGGAGGTGCCTCAGATGCACACAGCATACTTCTGCTGGGACAGCAAGTTCCCTGGCTCACCAGCAGGAGTCACTGAAGTGCTAGAAGTACCATCACCCTCTTCCTGGCTGGAATACTCTGCCAGTGGCAGCGCATCTTCCAGTCTGGCCACAAAGCACCAGCAGCCAATTTCATTCCTGATTCTAGGTCACTAGCATGGAAATACAATGCGCTTCTGCTGGCCATCATCTGGCCCAACCCAGTCCCCCTACTTTATTTAGCTTGGCAGTATCAAATGAATGACGGGTAGAGAAGCAGAGTCAAACCCATATTAATCAGGTGAATCTGTTGCAATTGAGCAAAGAAAAAACATGTACTTCTCTTCAAATCATCAATCGTAGCAGGTACAACACTTGCATTTGGTGTTCTACTGCACCATCCTCTGTCCTTTTCCCCAAAGTATGAATAATATGCTCATGCAGATTAGAACACTTCAATTTACAGTTCTCTTCCTCTCATAAATATCCCACAACTGTGTTATGCTTCTCCACGGCAAAGCCTTGTCAACGCCAGTTCCCAGTCAGCTGTGTGCTGCATTTTCAGGACATAAGAATGACCCTGGTCTTTTCCTGGAAGCTGACATGTACCCTTGCTACTGGAATGTACAGAACTCTAAGGCTTTGTATCATAAGCCACTATCTGGGCATGTTTGGGCTCAGATGAAAAGCAGGCCGCTTTGTGTTTGTGAAGACCATATCGGAAGCTCCAAGTTGCGACACAGGGGAGAACCTCCTTATTCACTGCATTGTGACTTAGGCTCAACTGGGTCCTATGTAAATGAGCCAGTCCAGGGTCCAGGATCTCTGGTGTCTAGTAGGGAATGCTAAGGGCTTGAAGGGAATAGGAACCATAGCAGCATTCCAAATTCATATGAGCTTTCCCCTGTTCTCTTTCTGTATGTTTCTCTTTTGCTCGCTTGCCTTTAAAACAAGCTCTGTATGTTGCCCCTTATTACACCACTATATTGGTTTCAACCAGTGACATCACTGGTAGCGATCAGTCAGTGACTACTGATCCTAATAAGGTTATTTGAATATGTTGCTACGTAGCATGGTAAGAAATGACTGATTATATTATGTTTGCATCTTTCAGAATTTAGTAGCTTATGATTCCAAGTCAGATTCTGAGCCCATGAATACATCAGAATCAGAACCAGGAATTTCCAGTTACACATCCCATTATATACCCAATCCCTCCCACCCATCAGTCTCCAACACGAAAAACTAAGCTCCAGCACCACCCTTATCCAGCTCCCCATCAGACAATTAAATAAAACATTCCCCTCCCCCCCTTGTAGCACCTAAAGAATATATTATTCTCCACCCATCCTCACTGTAAGCTACCTCAAAGTCTAGTTACTGGTATGGCAGTAGTAAGGAGAGCTGGTTGGTAGCAGTAGGATGGTTCAGCAAGTGCTCCTCGGTCCTGGTGCAGCAGCTGCATGGTACCCTCAGTGCCCTTCCTGAATCCTTTCTGTGGCATGGTGTTGTGGTGGTGATATCTATTCCATAGGTTGTGTTAAAAAAAAAGTATGGTGACTGGCACAAACCCTCCCATCACCTTCGTCAGCAGCCATAGACTAAATAACTGGCAGAAAAACCCACATGTATGTTCTTTCTTATTCTTTCACTCTACAGCAGGTGACTGGCCAATGTGGTGGAAGGATTTGTGCTAGAAGCCACCCTGGCCCCTACCTGAGCCATATACTGGCATGGTATTTTTTTAACTCCAGCTATGGAATGGATTACCACCTCTGCACCACAACCCATACCCCATGCCATAGACAGAACACATAAAAAAGCAGTGGGGGCACCACACCCATAGATCTGCCATCTGAGGAGCAGCTGAACCACCGTACTGCCTCCTACCAATCTTCATTTCTAGTGTCATACAAATAGCCAGACTTTGAGGTGGGTGACAGACAGAGTGTGGAGTGGGGAGGGGGAGAAGGATTATATTTCTTTATTTGCTACTAGAGTGAGGGGAAGAGGATTATTTTTATTGTGGGAGAAGGGGAGGGTGGCACTGGGGTCTAGTTTTTCGCATTGAAGCCGGCTGGGGGAAATTGGATTCATAATCGGATGCAGAATTAGAACTTCCAATTCCAACCCTTTGTTTTCTAAATCAGGATTTTTGACCTGTAATTCTGAAGATCCTAATTTAGAAAAAAAACGTCAGACTCAAATGAATCCAATTCCACGACTGGGAGTATTGCTATATCAATGAAAACTTAGCACGTTGAGGAGCTGCCCCATGTACATCCATGTAGCAGCCCATGTGAGGACCAGTACCAAAGTCAGGAGCTTCAGACAGAATGGTGGCCGATGAGGTCATTGATCGGAGCATCTGTAACAGTGAGGCAGACAATAACAACAAGCATTTGTCAATGCCGAATGTTTGCTTGCTGACATTGGCAGTGGTAGTGTAGAAGTTACAGAGCTGCGTAATAGGAATGGCAGTGAAGTATTAAACTGAAGCCAACCCCACCACCACCCTGCAGAGAGTGACAGGCATTGGGGTGTGCCTTTGGGTCGTCAGGCATAACGGCCACGCCATTTAACCACACCCCACCCTGCAGACACTGACAAGTGTCACGGTGTGCCTTGGGGTCTTTGGCCCTTATGCGCACCCCATTCCATCAGGAAATATGGTAAGATGGGTGCGGTATAGGAGAATGGGGTGAACTTTGGGGCCAAAGAGTCCAAGGCATATCTCGATGCCTCTCACTGGCTGCAGGGTATGGAATGGTATGAGCATTGCAGGCAAGAATCCCAAGTCACATCCCTGATGCCTGTCATTCTCTACGGGTTGGCGTTATGGTTGGAAACCATAATACCTCAGGCATTCGCTGGTATTTTCCTCCAAATTTTCAACATGTTTATTTTGTGACCCCACCTCATGAACAGTGGCAATATCAGTTTGTTAGCGAAGCTGCTTATGCACAGCGACTACGACATTTAGCACCACAGGGGCAAACACATTCCGAACAGGATGTAAAAAATGACAGCTGTACTGTTCATGGGGAGGTGTAAAAAATGGCAATGTTGCAAATCTGTAGTAAAAATATTAAAAAAACTGGTGAAGTCACGAGCATGCATAGAAACGGTGCAACGCACACCCATAATGTAATTAGTTTGGGGATTTTTTACAGCAGATAGTCAACAGAGGCATTTTGGGACCTCCGATCATGAACAGTGTCAGTGTGATTTTCTTTATCTGTCCCGAACAACGATTTCCCACAGTGACCAGGCATCTCTGCGCTGAAAGTGTGAAAACACATTTCGGCCATGTTGTGAAAAATGACAGCTGTACTGTTCATAAGGAAGTGTGGAAAAATGCCACTGGTGAAAATCTGGACTGATAATATTACAAAGTCATGAACTTACGAGGGTGCGTGGAAACTGCGCAATGCTCACTCATAACACAGTCATTTTATGGACTTTTGTCACCATATTTTCAACACAGCCATTTTAAGACCTCTGCTCATGAACAGTGTAACTGTGATTTTTCTTAATCTGTCCCAAACATTGCTTCACTTTTGACTGCACTATTGTAAGCCACATGTCTTGAAACACATTTTGGGCGGCATGTGAAAAATGGCAGCTGTACTGTTCATAAAGAAGTGTTATAAAATGGCAATGTTGAAAATCTGGAGTGAAAATATTGAAAATTCGCAAACGTATGAGCATGCATAGGAACTGCGCAACGCGTGCTCGTAAAACAGTCATTTTTAGGAATTTTTTCACCAAATTTTCAACATAGCCATTTTAAGACCTCTGCTCATGAACAGTGTCACTGTGATTTTCTTAATGTGTCCCATACATTGATTTCGCACACCGACTGCGCCATTGTGCGCTACATGGGCGGAAACATGTTTTGGGCAAGATGTGAAAAATGACAGCTGTACTGCTCATAAGGAGTGTAATAAAATGGCAATGTTGAAAAATCTGGATTGAAAATATTGAAAATTGGGCAGAACTTACGAAAGGCATGTAGGAACCGCGCAACTATCAGAAAAACAGTCATTTTTAGGATATTTTCACTAAATTTTTACCATAGCCATTTTAAGACCTCTGCTCATGAACAGTGTCACTGTGATTTTCTTAATTTGTTCCATACATTGATTTCGCACACTGACTGTGCCATTGTGCGCTACATAGGCGGAAACACATTTTGGGCAAGATGTGAAAAATGACAGCTGTACTGCTCATAAGAAGGTGTGGTAAAATGACAATATTGAAAATCTGGAGTGAAAATATTGAAAATTCGAAACTTACGACGGATGAGGAACTGTGCAACACACACTGTAAAACAGTCATTTTTAGTTTTTTCACCAAATTTTCAGCATAGCTATTTTAAGACCTCTGCTCATGAACAGCATCACTGTGATTTTCTTAATTTGTTCCATACATTGATTTCGCACACCAACTGCGCCATTGTGCGCTACATGGGCGGAAACACATTTTGGGTGAGATGTGAAAAATGACAGCTATATTACTCATAAGAAGATGTGGTAAAATGACAATGTTGAAAATTTGGAGTGAAAATTTTGAAAATTCGCGAACTTACGAGCCTGTGTAGGAACTGTGCAACACACGCTCGTAAAACAGTCATTTTTTGGAATTTTTCCACCAAAATTTCAAAATAGGCTTCTTGAGAGCCCACCTTAGGAACACTGGCAGTGTTGTTTTGTTAATTAGGCCTGAAAGGTGATTTTACGCAGTGACTGCGAAATCACCCTTCGGGCCCGAATAACGCCATGACAGTGACATCACTCATGAGAAAGGGTTCCAAAAACCCCATGTTGAAAATTTGGTGCAAAAATTCCAAAAAATGCCTGAGATATGCAACAAAGTTGAAAAAACCCTATCTATCCCATTATACAGCTTACCGGCATTTCCTCAGTTTGCGGTCGGCTTTGAAGAGTGCAGACGTGTTCCCGTTCCCGGTCCACCGAAGATCGTCGCGCCAAGGTCCGGAGGTAAGTATGGGGTGAGGGGGTGGGGAGGCAGGGTGCGCAGTGGGTGGGTGCAGGTTGTGGGAGGGGGGCAGGGAGAAGCGCAGAGGGACAGTTTTTAATTTTCAGGTGTTTTGTTTTTAAACTGACGACGCGGGACTTTTGCCACACTGGGATGGGCTCCCACCATGGCATAAGGACTGCTGGTTGGGGGTGTGTGGAGCTGATGGGGGATTGGGCACCCCCGTCGGCCATAGCATCAGTTGCCACGCTGGGGTGGGCTCCCAGCGTGGCACCCTGTACTCTGGGGGAGGAGAACAGTGGAGCCGCCGGGGGATTGGGCACCCCCGTCAGCTATACGATGACTTCATGGCATGTGGAAGGCTTTTGGGGGGGAGTGCAGCACAGCTGATGGGGGATTGGGCACCCCCGTCGGCTATACAGTGTGTGCGTGGGGGGCAGCACACAGTATGCGTGCATGTGTGTGTGTGTATGTGGGGAGCTGTGCATGAGCAGGCGATATCTGATACGCTGCTCACTAAGCATAGCTCACTCTTCTCATCACTGCATTTGGAGCTGTCATAGACAGCTTCAGCATGCATTGGAGGACTGGGGCCACGCCAGCCAACACACTGACTGAATTGGAAGAGGGGATGACACACCTCCGAAAACTCGGATGATGGCACTATGTTTCTTGCACATGCATGCAAGCAAACATAAAAATGAAAGTTTCATTACACATTGCAGAGGTAATCCCTCTGGGTCAGAACTGATATGCACAGGTGGAGCAGTGTGTGGAGACACCAGATCATGGAATGATCCTCTCACATGACAGAGATGGTCATTTCAGGTCAGTACTGAGGTGTACTGTTGCAGCAGTGTGTGGGAAAGGCTGATGAATGACCTTCTGGTCCATCCCTCCAGGTCAGTACTGAAGTACACTGGTGCAGCAATGTGTAGGGGAAGCCTGTATATTGATTAACCCTCTCGCCCTATGGTGGTGGTCCCTCCTGCTCAGGTCAGTACTGACATATACTGGTGAAGCAGTGTGTAGGGAAGCCTGTGTACTGACTTGCCCTCTCACCCTGCGGTGGTGGTTCCTCCAGCCCAGGTCATTACTGAGGTGCACTGGTACAGCAATGTGTATGGAAGCCTGTATATTAATTAACCCTCTCACCCTGGTGGTAGTGGTCCCTCCAGCCCAGGTAAGTACTCGGGTACACTGGTGAAGCAGTGTGTACAGAAGCCTGTGTTCTATATTACCCTCTTACCCTGCGGTGGTGGTCCCTTCAGGTCAGTATTGACGTACACTGGTGGAGCAGTGATGGAAGCCTGTACACTGAATGACTCTCTCACTCTGCGGAGGTGGTCCCTCCAGACTGATACCGAGGGCAGTGTTGGGTAAGTTACTTTTTCTGTTACTTTCTATCATGTTTGGGAACTTGTTCCAGGAAGCTCTGTGCAGTCACTAGCAAGGATGGAGAAGTACTAGAGAAAGTAATACATCTTACAATTATAGTTACTTATTTCTTTTTATAAAAAAAAAATACAAAAATAATAAATAACTATAACAGAGGACATTTATTTGAAAGTAATAGGTTAGTTACTAGTTACTTTAAAATAAATGTAATCAGTTACAGTTATGTATTTCTTTTGTATAAAAGACGTAAGTAATTGTAACTGTGAGGTGTATTACTTTTTCCAGTACTTCTCCATCCTTGCTAGTGACAGCACAGAGCTTTCTGGAACAAGTTTCCAAAAGTAAAAGAAAGTAATAGAAAAAGTAGCTTACCCAACACTGACTGAGGGGCACTGATGTAGCAGTGTGTGAGGAACCCTGTGTATGAAATTACCCTCTTACCCTGTGTATGCTGTCTCTCATGTCAGTACTGATGTACACAGGTGGAGAAGTGAATGAGGATGTCTGTGTACTGAATGACCTTTTCTCTCTGCAGAGATAATCCATCAAGGTGCACCAGTGGAGTAGTGTTTGAGGAAGTCTATGTATTGCATTACTGTCTCACCATGCAGAGGTGGTCCTTCAAGGTCAGTACTGAGGTACGCTGGTGCAGCAGTGTATGGTGAAGCCTGTGTATTGAATTACCTTCACACCTGGGAGAGTCATCCCCCCAGATCAGTACTGAAATGTATTGCTGAAGCAGTGGGAGAAGCCTGTGTACTGAACTGCATAGTAGTGGTACTGGGTCTTGGATTAAATGCTTGTATGGGTGGGATGTTTTTACTAAATGCTTGTATAACTGTGGTGTGGTACCTGGCAAACTGCTGAATAAAATTAGCATCTGTAGCTAATTACCTATCTAGGATAAAAGTACAGGGTCAGGTACGTGTGGTATTGTACTGAAAGCCTGTGATAAATTAGTATCTGTACCTAACAGTATACCATTCCCACAGCAATTGGAACAGAGCGAAGACCATCACAGCGACAAAACTGACAGTTCACTGTGATGGTCTGCTGGTTTCCCAGTGCTGCTGCCTTGAACCAATCCAACCTGGAGTTGGTTATCTAAAGTGCGGGGGGTGGGGGTAAGAACCTCCGCATGTGGGGTGCAGGGGGCAAAGCCTCCCCTGCAAAAATCATACTTTTGTATGGTGATGGCACAATGCCAGTTGGTGGTGTTGTGCCGTCACTATAGTGGCGGTCAGCAAATTTTCTGTCTCTGCGGTGCCATAGAACCATATCTAACTACTTACTATATCTAGGGTAGGGTTCAAGGTATCAGTCTAGTGGGGACAGTCAAGTAAACCAGGTAAGGCAGGAACTGTAGCAGAACACCATATATAAGGTCAGCCTTTTTGGTTCTAGTCTAGGGGTACTAGGCAGGCAGAGGAAATCAAGTTATTAACAACAGCCTAGGGGTTATTATAGGATCAGTATGGAGATGAGGTACAGCGGGGAGGTAGGTAAATCCGGGGACTGTGGAGCACTCTTCTTCAGGGTTACACTCTGGAGGAGGGGGCACTACCTCATTTGCAGGACCTTTGTGGCGCGCCATGCTCAGCTGGTAGCAGCAAGAGACAAGACAGCTCAGCTGCGGCACTGGGTCAGCTGGGGTCCACCCCCCATACCCCCACTCCCCTAGAGGCCCAATGGCCTAAGGGGATGGAGGGACATGGGAAATGGGAGGGTGAAGGGGGCAGAGGCAGTCACAAGGGAGTTGACCAATCCCACACCATCCCGACAGCAAGTCACTTTGCATCCATGGAGAAGGAGGCTCAGGGGGTAAGGAAAGGCGCTGATCATATGCCTTCCTGGTGCATCAGCTATCAGGTATACACTGTAGATAGGATAGGAAGGATGGAAGAGAAGAGGAGAGCTGGGGGGCGGCTTTTACACTTGGGTACCAATGATCTGGTGAACCAGCCTGTGGAGGTAGTGAAGCAAAACTTTAAGAGGCTGGGGGACAGATTGAAGTCAAACTTGCCTTCCCTGGCCTTTTCTGAGATCTCCCTGTGTGGAATAGGAGGAATGGGAATGACAGAGTAAGGAAGAAAGATACTGAGGAGTTTAATGGGTGGTTAAGGGGATGATGTCAGGAGTAGGGGTACCACTTTGTGGGAGACCTGGGGGTCTTCTGGGATGGGGGCTTTTCAAGGGAGATGACCTTCATCTGATGAGAGAGGGGCCGGTGCTCTAGGGCAGAAGGTGTACATCTACATTGGACAGTTAAACTGATTGCAGAGGAGAGAGAGAGAGCCTAGGCGAACCACTGAGAAGGGAGAGGAGATGAGGAACGCAGTTAGGGCTCCCCTAAACAGGGAACTAGTAGCAGCAAGGTGGGTAAGAGTAAGGCTGAAGTTTGAATTATGCTACGCAAAGCAAATTTTATTTTTACGGCGCCCAGTCCTGGGGGCTCTGAGCACCTCACAGATTAAATTAAACAGACAGTGCAGAATAAAACAGACATAATACAAAAAGATAACTAAAAATTAAGAAACGATGCTAAAATTCTAGCAATACAATCAAACAGCTAAGTTCTACTATTAGATTATAGACTACAAGACGAGGTGTCGGGGTATAGCAGTTACATGGCCGCTTCAGGGAAGGCCTGTGGAAACAGGTAGGACTTCAGCCCCTTGGGCTCCTCTGACACTAGCTGGGAACGAATTCCATAGGGAAGGGCCAGTGACACTAAAAGTGTGGTCGCTGGAGATTTTAAGCCTAACCCTAGGAATGTCAGGGGAATAAGCCAAGGGCTCACAAAGCCTAAATTCAGAATGAAAAATAAAAAATTAAGAAGACTAGGACAGTATAAGGGAGAAGGGACAGGAAAAAGCAAGAGGGGATCAGGAGAAAGATGAAAAGGGGTTTGCCTTCATCCCAGAAGTCTGGAAAATAAAATTAGTGAGCTCTAGGCAATGATGGCAGACACTGAGATGGACCTAGTAGCCATCACAGAAACTTGGGCCACAGAGAACAATGATTGTGACCTGTAGTCCCAGGATACACCATGTTTAGACAGGATAGAGAAAAAGGTAAAGGAGGAGGCATAGCCCGATGGCAGGGAAGGCACAGAGGCAGTGGAGAATGGAGACATCAGAGGAGGGAATGAGGAAACAGAATTGCTGTGGGTTCAGCTCAAGGTGGCTTCAGGCAAGAAACTACAGATGAGGGTGAGTTATAGACCTCCAGGACAAGGGGAAAAGATAGAGATATGGAGCCATGAGCAGAATTAGAAAGGGGGGGTGACAATGGGGAAGGTAGTGGAGGTGGGAGATCTAAACCTGCCAGGTACTGAGCAGGACATTCCAGTGGCCAGGAGCTCTAGGAGTCAGGCCCTGCTGGATACATTGCAGGACTGCCTGCTAGTGCAGCTAGTTAAGGAACCCACGTGGAAGGCTTTCATTCTTGATGTGATGCTCACCAACTCAGAAATGGTAGGAGGAGGTAGGGTAGGGGAGCCACCAGAGTCCGGCAACCATAACTACATGTCGCGACCTGGCCCTTGGGACAAGTAAACCTTCATCAAATGTTGATGTCCTAGATTTCAGAAGGGCAGACTTCAACTGATAAAGCATCTGGCCCAGGACATTTTAGATGGAGTGGACAGAACAGGGATGTGGAAGAAAGATGGGGAGCAGTCAAGGGGGGCCATTCTCAAAGCAACAATGTTTTGCACAAGAATGGTAATCAAAAGAAACAGGTACAAGAGATCAATATGGTTCTCCGGAAAGGTCAGGGAAGCAGTGAGAGCTAAAAAGGTCTTCACCAGGTACAAGAAAAACAAGGGGGGGGGAAGAATGGGGAGAGTACAAAATGAGAACAAGGGTAACCAAGAGGGACGTCGGAGAAGCAACGGCAGACACAGAGCTGTGTACTATGAAAGAGGTCAAAGAAGGATGAAAAAATGTAAATTACATACCTACCGTAATTCTTGATCTTCCCTTGTATCTTCACTATTCATTACTGCTGGGTGCAAGCCAGAGGCGCGCACCTGCTTGGGATCTTTTTTTTGGGGGGGGGAGTCAGCACTGATGGTGCTGCCCACGAGGCCAACACACTGCATGGTGCTCGAGGGTTGGCCATTAGGCACCGCAGACTCCTCTGCCACCCCAGTTCTGTTCTGCCAGGAATGAGCCCGGGTCATCGGGGGATGGCAGGGGAGGACTAGGATTGAGCGTCCGCAGACTGCTCTCCTAGTCCTGGGTTGGGCTGAGGACAATCACCGTGCTGTAGTGACCTCTGGAGATGCCCAGAGGTACTGCTAGTGGCGGTGCAAACATGGGGGAACGTGGCAGACATCGTCACACTGTGCCTAGACGTCACTGCACATCCGCGTTCCAGGGACTAACAGAGGAGGAAAATTGGCTGGGCATGACCGTGCAGCCTGATGGCTGCACTCTGCACCGTCCGGAGGACTTGCGAGGAGTTCTGTCGGGGAGGGTCCCGGGGCTGTCCTGGCTGAGAGAGGCATAGAGGGGCCCTCCAGCAGGATGGCAAGACAGCCGTCCTGGACCCTCCTGGGTGCGGTTAGAGCCACCCAGATCTCTGTGCGGGCAGAGCCAGTGGCTGGATGACCCATGCCAGGAGCGCCAGAGCAGGCGGAATAAATACAGTGTTGATAAAAAAAAAAAGACTTGGCCCCATAACTGATGTGTTTTAATAATGTTTTGACCTTGACGTTCCCAAGCAACTTATGCTAAGAATACAGCACCTGTTTCTACAGTCTGTCTCTGACTTTAATCTTATCAAGCAGAATACCTCCCTGCAAACCAGGAAAAACAATACTTCTGTGCTAAGCATAGTAAGCTTTTTTATAGATAAAAATGACTGAACTTGACATTCTAAGTTTATTAGCACAGAAAAAAATAGCTTGGCTGCAAAACCTTATCTGTTTTAAGATACACACTACAGAGAAGCAAAATACAGTTTATTTGTAGCTAAAATAGCTGTGCCTTAGATTATATTTCTTACGTTACAAAGAAAGCAGAATACAGTTAGCAGAATACAGTTCATTTGTAGCTAAAATCTATACCTCCAAGCATAGCCATTAGGTCTCTCATCAATTCATTAATCTCATTAGTATTCTTCCAGGGTATTTTCAGCAAGTGGTCCAGCAACATTACTTTGCTCCCTCAAAGCACTGTCAATAGTTTGTTGGAATGTTAAGCTATCTCCAGTAGCCTCCCCCCATGGCTGAATAAGCAAACTAATGTTAACAGTCTGCTCCGTTGCTTGAATCTTATCCAAGGAATAAGAAGTGCCCATTTGGGCTGCAGATACATTGCATGGTTGGATTAGCAAACTATTGTCAATAGTTCCCCCACTACTGTGCCAAAATATAGCCAATAGTTTGATATAATGCCTGGATTTCTTCCAAGGAATAAGAAGACCCAATTTGGGCATCAAATACATTGCAGGCAATGCAAGTAATATGCCAGTATGCCACCTTCCTCAAAAAACGTATCTAGTCTATGGTTAAAATTCTCTTTGAAGCTGAAATTCAGTGCCATGAAGTGCAAGGAAATGCACCTAGGGAGCAAGAATCCCAGGATGGGTGAGATGAGTCTTAGCACTATGGCTCAGGAATGGGACTTTGGAGTTATCATCAGTGATTCCCTAAAACAGTTGAGTCAGTGCAACAATGCACATAGCAAAGCGAGTAGGATGCTGGGTTGTATCGGGAGGGGTACTGATAGCAGAAGGGATGAGGTAATACTCCCCCGTATAGATCTTTAGTGAAGCCACACCTGAAGTACTGCACACAGTTCCAGAGTCCACACCTCAGGAAAGATAGGGATAGCTAGAGATGGTGCAGTGCAAGATGACAAAAATGATTCAGGGCCAACCAGGCATGTCCTGAGAAGCACCTCAAGGCTCTGAACATGTACACACTGGAAACCAGAAGGGAGGGGAGAGATATGATAGAGACCTTCAAGTTCCTAAAAGGAATTAGCAGGGTGAACTGTAGGGAACTATTTAATTTGAATACTAGTTCATGGTCATGTGGACTTGAGTGGAAACTTACAGGAGGGAGGTTCAGCAGGGGCATGAGAAAGTATTATTTTACAGAAAGGGTGGTGAAGCCACAGAACAATCTACCAGGCA
Organism: Neoceratodus forsteri; assembly: GCA_016271365.2. Classification (NCBI taxonomy): domain Eukaryota; kingdom Metazoa; phylum Chordata; order Ceratodontiformes; family Ceratodontidae; genus Neoceratodus; species Neoceratodus forsteri. The sequence continues at coordinate 279,380,763 of CM028138.1, read as the reverse complement.
AAATGGTAAGTGCAAAAATCATTGGTGGTTTCAAGCACAGTTGGGACAGAATGAAGGGTATAGTGCTTGATTGCAGCAGAAAATGGGAGGAGAATGGGGGGAGGTTGGGGAAGGCTAGGACTCTGGAGGGACAGTAGGTCCCAGGTCTAAATAGAGAACTCTGGCAGACTGGATGAACCATGGGTCTTTTTCTGCCATAATTTTCTATGTTTCTGTATATCAGGGAGAAAAGAAAAGAAAAAAAGGGAGGAGGAGGAATTGGCAGGCTAACTAGGGAGATAGGGTAATTGAGGGGGATGGGGAGAAAGCAGCCATTCTTAATAACTACTTCTGTTCTGTATTCACACAGGAAAAGGGCCTCTGCCAGAGAGGGACATTAAGCTGGCTGTAAGGGGTATCTTGAAGATGAGGCAGCAAGTATTTGCCAGTGAAAGGGTTCGGAAAGGGCTAGCAACCCTAAAGATAAACATGGTGTTGCCCCTGTTGGAAGCCCCAGATCTGAGACAAAACATTAGGGTTCTGGTCATGGCTATCTGATGTGTCTCCATGCTGTGAAGTGTAAGTGCTTATTTTTATGTTTATGCACTTTGTTTGAATATATTTTTCACCTCATTTGGGGTTTCTTTTTTTTACAGTTAATCTATTTTTATTTATTAATAATGTATATATAGATAACAAAAAACATCCTCCAGTACATTGGTATATATATATATATATATATATATATATATATATATATATATGAGGTGCTAGATACAGCATATTATCTAAAATAATGTACAGTTAGTATAACAATAAATGATTAAAGATCAAAACATGTTGTATATACAATGCAATAAAATGAAGATTAAGATTATATGAATAAAAGAGAGTTAAAAAAGAAACTGATGAAAACATGTTGATATTATATACAATCATGGTTATACTGTGCTATGGTGTAAAAATTGTAGCACTATGACAAAAGTATATATCGGAGGGTGATTATGGAGTAAACTTAAAAAGTCCAAAAGAGATATAAAAAGAAATAAAATGGAAAAGAGAGAGAGGAAAAAGACGAATGGAATAATAAAAGGAGGAGAGGAAAGAGAGGGAGAGAGGAAAGAGCAGAGGATAGAAGACAAGAAAGAAAAAAGAAAAGTGAGACAATAGCAGGTTAACTAATTAGTGTATCAGTGAGATGGACAATTATTGTGTTATCAAAAAACCATACATTAGTTAACAGATGGATTGAATGATGCCAAATAATTGAAAAAGCCATGCCAACAATTATTATATACGGTGAGGCGGTCAAGAGATGTAAGTGTCATACGGTCAAAAGAGACATAAAGAGATAATTGATTGAGAATGTCAGGAAACGAGGGGATTATACGAGATCTCCAATGTGTCAGAATGTTACGTTTACTTGAAGAAATAGTATAGCTAGCCATCTATTTGCAGAGTGGAATATTTTTGGGGAGTGAACATTGAAGATACCAAGTATACAGTGTTTGGGATCCAATGAAAAAGGCTGGCCAATCACTTTTATTGCGAAATTATGTATACGGCGCCAACAGTTTTGACCAGGAGGGCAACTCCATAAAATATGTAATAGATCTCCATTGGGTGAATTACAACACCAGCATGTACTATTGTCCATAAAACCCATTTTATGTAATATAGCTGGAGTTCTATACCACAAATGAAGAATTTTGGTTTGAATAAGAGAGCTGCGTTTATCATTAAAATATTTGTGGCAGGCTTGCCAACATCTGTACCATTGAATATCGGTTATATTATAATGTAGTAGTCTACACCATTTATTTTTTGTGTTGATGGATTGATCTGGAAGTGTATCTCTGATGGCTATGTAAATAACACTCTTTAAATTGGATGCTATATTGGTCCATTTAGAGATGTGATTATTATCCAGAGATTGGTTAGAAAAGAGGGAAAGATAGGAATTGCATGCCGTACGAAGTTGAAGATATTTCCAAAAGTCCTGGCGGGGGAGATTCCATAGAGTTTGCAGGTCAGAAAAATATTTTAATTTTAATACATGGGGTTCAAGAATATCTTTTAAGAAGAAAATACCCTTATTTTTCCAGGTTGGACAGAAAATTGGATGATTATCCAGAGATAAGTCAGTATTTCCCCAAACAGGGGCAAAAGCAGGAGGGGTTGGGTTTGATTTTAGGAATTTATGAGTTCTTTTCCAGTAAAACATGGATGATGCGATGGTGGGGTGAGACTTTAATTTGGGATGGAGGGGATTGTAAATAAAGGTTGTGGCAACATTACCTGGACATAGGGAAGATCCCATATTAACCCATAACGGTGATTCGGAATTAGATTTACTAGACCACTTAATAGTTTGTGCTAATTGAAATGCCTAAAAATAGGCTTGAAACCAAGGGAGTCCGAAACCCCCTCTTGTCCAATGGGAATGAAGTTTATTGTGGCTGAATCTAAGGATTTTGCCATCCCAGATAAAATTACCAATGATTTTGTCAATTTTGATGAAGAAATTAGAGGGAATTATTAAAGGGATATTAGAAAAAATATATAATATTTTGGGGGCTATTGACATTTTTATAGCAGAAATTTTTCCGTTAAAAGGTAAATTAAGTAGTTTCCATCTATCAAGTGTGGATTTAACATTAATTAGTAAGGGTGAAAGGTTGGCCTTCCAAATTTTGTCTAGTGTCGGGGTGATCCGAATGCCAAGATAAGTGATGCTTTGTGGGGCCCAATGGAAACCTAGTGGGGCATCCATAATGGGTTTACATAGGTTATTCAGCGGTAGAGTTTCAGACTTGTTAAGATTCAAAGTTAGTCCAGAGAGTGAGGTGAATTCATTAAGTAGTTGTATTAGAGGATGTCTGGAGGAAGAAAGTCATCTGCATAAGAAAGTGAGGTATAATGCATGTTACCAATAGGGATACCATGGATTTTGCAAGATTGATAAAGGGATGCAGATAAGGGTTCCATGGCAAGAATAAATAAGAAAGGTGATAGGAGGCATCCTTGTCTAGTGCCTCTCGCAAGATAAAAAGAGGGGGAAAGAATAGAGTTAGTAAGAACACGAGCAAAGGGGAAGGTATATAGTAATTGAATCCAAGCACAATATTTGTTAGTAATGCCGAAATGGGATAGTACCTGATATAAATAGTTCCAATTGAAGGAGTCAAACGCTTTCTCGAAGTCGATGGCAATAGCTGCGGCTGGGGTGTTAAGGGATTTTGCTTTATGAATTAAATTGAATAAAGAGCAGAGATGGTCAGAGCCATTTCTGTTTTTGATAAATCCTACTTGAGATGCATGGACAAGCTTCGGGATTAAAGACTCTAAACGAAGGGTTAGCACTTTAGCAAATATTTTCCTGTCTGTATTAAGTAGTGATATCAGTCTATAGCTAGAGGGGAAGGAGGGGTCTTTATCTTTTTTTGGCAACACAGTTATAATGGCTTCAGTTACCGGTTAAAGTATGAGGTAGTTTGCTTTTTGAAATTGCTTCCTGAAAAATGTTAAAGAGTAAAGGGCAGAGAGTGTCGATCAAGGGTTTATAAAAATCAACAGGGAATCCATCACTTCCAGGTGACTTGCCGGATTTTAGTGAGGCTAATGCTGATTGGATCTCTTGTAGGGTAAGGGGTTCCTCTAACATGGCCATATCTTGGTAGGGAACGTGAGGTAACTGCAACTTATCCAAAAAATGTTGTATTTGGTTGGGATGTATTACGTTTTGATGTGAATATAATTGGTGGTAAAAGGACTGCATTATACGGCTGATTGAAGAATTATCTGTATGAAGCTGGCCCGAAGAACTTTTTAGGCCAGCAATATGTCTTTCCATCTGCTGTGATTTAAGTTGGTACAAGAGTAATTTACCACATCTGTCTCCTTGTTCCCAATATCAATGTTTGAGCCTTAAAAGTGCGAGTTCTGCTTTCCTAGTTATTAATTCATTGATTTTGATTCTTAATTGTAGGATTTCTTGATGGAGTTGTGAGTTGTGGTTAGGTTTATTTGCTTTGTAGTATAGAATTTCTTTTTCTTTAAGGGCTTTCTCTAGACTGGATAATTGTTGTTCTCTCTGTTTCTTTCTGTGAACTGCATAACTAATAATTTTGCTTCTAATTGTGGCTTTTAATGCTTCAAAAATAGTACCGTGCGATACATCCGGAGTGTTATTAAAAGAAAGAAAATCATGAATTTGGGTATAAATTCTGGATCTCGCAATAAAAGTGGATCTAGACGCCAGGAAGGAGATTTGGTAGAATGTGGACCCCAAAGTAAATGTAAACTTATAGGAGAATGATCTGATATGCTGATCGGGAGAATATTTGTATTAATTATTTTTTCAGTGATGGAAGGGGATGTGAACCAGTAGTCAATTTGACTGTAAGATTTATGTAATGGGGAGTAGAATGTGTAGTCACGTTGTCTAAGGTGGTGAAGTCTCCATATATCAGAAAGACCCTGGTCTTTCAATATCATTGACAGAGCATTAATACTACGGGGATGAGCATCTTTTGATGAGTTACTTCTGTCTATTTGCGTCTCAAGTGCAAGATTAAAGTCTCCACCCATAAGTATAGGAAAATTGTTGTTGTTGTTATTCATAATATGTTGAGACAGACTGTGGAAGAATTCAGGGGAGTCTGAGTTAGGGGCATAGATATTAACTAGCATAAGAGGACCTACCGTAGAATTCAATATAACAATAACCCATCTACCATCTGAGTCAGTGATGATATAAATAGGAGACCAATGGAGGGATTTGTGAAATAAAATTGCAACCCCATGTTTTTTAAAAGGGGAGGAGGACGCATATACTTGACCGACCCAGTCCCTTTTAAGCCTATCGACATCCTCTGATAAAAGTTTAGTTTCTTGTAAGAAAGCAATATGAACTTTATGTTTTTTGAGATAAGTAAGTATTTGCTTATGCTAACAAGGTGAATTGAGTCCCTTAACATTCCATGAATGAAAAATTAAATCAGTCATGACAATAGTAGGTAAAGTAGAAGATTATAAATACGAATGAGGGACTCTTCATGTGGAGGTTAGAGAATGTTACAGGCTTAAAAGGGGTATCCATAAGATAGATATATGTGTGCAGGGATATTAAATTGTACGGTTTCAAAGATTTTGAATGATTAAGATTATTGGGTCTCACTAAAGAATAATATAGGTAATATAGTGTAGAGAGTATAAACATTAATACAAACAGAAACTTACAGTATATACTATAATAGAGAGAGAACTGATTAAAAAACCTCTATGAAATGTAGAGAGATAGGAGTCGGTGGAAGCACAAGACTCTCTCTCGCTACACTGCTAGGCGTGAGAAGAAGTAAGTAAAGTTTAAGAAAAAAGCAAAGTGCTCTAATCTTAAGCTACAAACTTTATTTGCAATATTAGTAACACTTAACTGTGACTAGTATTCAGGTAATTAGAATGAGTCCCTGTGAGGAACAACCAACATCTTACCATTTATATAATAGAAATGTTGAAATGTTAATAAATCCCAAACATAATAACAAGGCTTAAACTTATAATTGCCAACATAGTGCAAAAAAATCTAAGTTATGTAAGCCAGAGAGGGGCCTTTTGTTTAACAAGATTGTCCACATAACTATATTTATAGTTAGGAATTTAGTAATGCGTGGAGATTGGTTAAATAATATAAAACACTGAAGCCCCATATATCAACAGCTAATAGGGTAATACTGAGTAAACATATACATTTAAACAATTTCCACACTAAAATGATCCATGTGGCAAGCACTTAAATTATTAACAGGAACAAAAGGCCTGCTAGATAAGTGTTAAAGGAAGAAAGAAAAAATGTTATATATATGTATATGCAAAATTACACATCTTAATAGTGGTGTGTATATAAAATTGCTGCACGTGTTTAACACAGGATAGAACTGTGTACGGACTAATTGCCCGTGTTAAAAATGGCGTGGACAGAATGTTGCAGACAAAAGGTTGCGGGGACAAACTGTTGTGATTACAAAAGTCGCATCTCACAATTGTCGCTGGGCAAAATGTAGATTTTCACACAAGGACTTGTCATTCAAGGGGAGCTGATGCCATTCAAAGGGTGCTGATTTAAAAAAAAATTTACTTAAAAACCTATTTCCTGGGGCTCTTTTAATGGTCTGTATTTCAGCCGACACCCATGGAATGGAATGAATACCTCCACTGTATAAATTACCCTTTCGACAGATGATCTCCCTCTGTTCAGTCCTTTTGATACTACTGGCGAGTTTGTCATGGGAGTAATTGCAGCGGTGCCGATTTCTGCAGCTGCTGTAACTGTCCTCCACACTGAACTCTCACAAGTTGACTGGTGATTTTCGCAGCAAGATTTTTGAAGACCCACCTCCTGGGCTGATCTATCACAAAAAATCACTGCTGTTAAAAGGACCACACTTCCTTGGCCACTATTTTAACTTCAGCGCTTAAACTGTTCTATGTGTCCGTTCTTGGTGCTTGTGTCACTTTAATGAGTTTCCAGTTGGACCAGCAATGTATAAGAATACAGCTTGTAACCCTGTAAATATACCAGCCATTGTATAAAACATTTATTTGTAAATGTTCGATCAGTTAAGCCATACAGAAAACAATAGTCTCGATTACGGATGAATTGGGGAAAATAAAATTAGTGATGCTGTACAGTCAGTTGTGGGTGTTCCACATTTGGCCATCTGTTTCACATAAACTGCAGAGCATGTTGAGAGGTATGGATGCTGATATAGAGCATTATCCAGAAAAGGGAGAACCAAAGCTGTAACATTTCAAAGAAGCACAGGTGTCCTCCCGTGATAGACTGATAAAATTGAAGCTTGCATTTTACATCGCTACATGGACAGCAAAAACAGAACCTTCATGATGAATGACATTTAAACAGTTCTGTGTTTGGTTTATGTCTTTTAGTGCTTTGCAGACCACATCCAAAAAGTCACTGGTAAATTAACTCACAGTCTACATTTTGCCCCTGACCTAGTCTACTTGCGATGATTGTGAAATCACCGATTTGGCAGCAACTTTATGTCCACGGCAAATTAAACCGCGCAAAATACTGGCAATACACCGAATATATGAAGAAAGACCTTACCATAACCATTTCTACAACAAGGGGAAAGGTGACCTAACATAGAGATTCACAAAATGTTGAATAGTTGAATGGCTCTTAAGCCTATAGAGAATTTTAAGAGAGTAATACCCCTGAACTTACAATCGTGGTTTACAGCCTTGCGCATTCCAAACCGGTTGTGTCTGATAGTAGTGCACGCTTTAGGAATGTGCTGCGCAGTTGAAGTTAAATATAGGTCTAGATGGTTAACTAGACTGATGGCGGTAGAAATATCATTACATTAAGCTGCACAAAGTGTAGAGTCAGCGATTCTTGAGCTTATGTGAATTTGCAGAAGCAGCGGTTGCCTTACTCTTCAACTTCGCTTTTCTTTTCTTCTTAGGAGGTTCAGCTGATTTAAAGGGGGAGCTGGATACCAATTCGGCCCATGAAGAATCAGGAGAGTTGCTAATGGGCAATGATTCTTTCAGAACTTGACATTCTTGTTCCATACAATTTCCGCATGGTTCCTCCTGTGATGAATGCGAGTCTTCCTGTAGAAGGGAGAACATATTGGAGAGGGCCAGCGGAGTGGAGAAAGCAATGTTTTGCTCAGGTTGAGAAGGGGAGACCAAAGGAACATCATTTGAGCAGCATGAATGACCGCCACGAGGTGAACCGCTATATCTTTTGTCTTTCAGGCGAGCAGAAATACGTAGGGAAGGTACAACAGTAGATAAGGTCGGGGCAGTTTTTTCTTGTCTTATGAGACTGAATTCGGTAGAAGAAGCAGAACAATCCGGATGTGGGATGACCAAATCGGAGCCATGGGGAGCCACAGCATTAATATTTGGTGGGGTGAGTACAGCTTGAGGTGCACCAAGAAATGCAGATAGTGCCTCGGGGTGAAAAAGTCCCTGGTAGATTCTCCTAAAAAAAGATGCATTGTGGCTGGATATCTCAACACAAACTTAATGCCCTGCTGATGTAACAGTGTTTTGATAGGATTGTAGGCTTTACGCTTGTTGGAAAGATCCCTCGAGAAGTCTCTAAAGATTAAGATTTTATGTTCCTGCCACATGAGCATTCCAACTTGCCTTGCTCTGTCAAGTATTAATTCGGTATGTGCGTAGTTTAGAAATTTAGCAATGATGGGCCGAGGTTTCTGGTCAGGGTTAGGCCTCTGACTTACAGTAGAGTGCAATGAGATCTTTCAATGATGAGATCCTGACCCCCTGGTAGTTTGAGCAGAGTAGGTAAGACATGCATTAGGAGTGCATTAGTATCACCAAGTTCTACACCTTCAGGGAAACCCAGGAATCAGAGGTTATTACGTCTGTTTCTATTTTCGATATCATCAATTTTGTCTTTTAAGGATCTAATAACTCAGTCCTGCTCCCTGATAGTAGCTTGCAGATCATTAATTGAGTTTTCTTTATGACTTACTTTAGTCTCTGTAGCATTGATTTTTTGGTCGAGGACTTGCATATTGGTGGCATTCTGTTTTGAAGCTATTTTTAAATCATTTATCTGATTAATTAGCTGCTGAAACATTGATTCCACTCTGTTAAGGGAGCTATTTTGAATAGGCTGGTCGGCCATTGTTGTAGGCCCTCACAGAGAATCACTGTCAATGTTGCTGTAGGTTCTAGAGGTAGGTAACTCTGAAAATACTATACCAGAACTGGCTTTTGTAGAAAGCAAAGTAAAGTCTTGATTGTTGATGAAGATTGAATGTCTGGGAGCAGATGGATGGATGATGATGGTTAATGTTCCCAGGGAGAAGCAAAATTAGGCAGCCATCTTCAGAACAGCCAGGCCATGCCCCCTCTCATTTGGGGTTTCTAGTGGTCTTGCGAGCTCTACTATTTTGTTTTTTGGTTAGACACCCATCATTGTCTATGTTTCTGTGAATTACCCTCTCACGCTGCAGAGGCGGTTCCTCCAGGTCAGCATGAAAGTGCACTTGCTGGGTATGTCTATACTGTACCTGCTCACACTATTCCTATTCCAATGGGTAAACAGAGGGCTTCAGTCTCTAGTGTGTCATTCCTCACCTTCCTTCAGCACTAAATAAACACGTTTGGGGATGCTTGCAGTGTATCTGCCCCTGTGAATAAACAGGGGACTTCAGTCTCTAGTGTTGTCACTTTTCACCTTCACTCAGCAAATCACAGTGTGGAAAAGTCTGCACTGTACCTATCCAAGCTGTACCTGTCCATGAGGATAAACAGAAGTCTTTCATCTCCAATGCCATCTGTCTTTCACCTTTCACCAGCACTTAAACACATCACAGTTTGGGGGAAGCCAATGTTGTGTCTATAACCTCTAGATGAATAGAGGCCTTCCTCCTGGTGTATCTTTTCATCCAGAGCACAGGGAAGCTGGGTAACTCCCAGTGAACGCACCATATGTAACACTGGCACCCTGTCCAGAGGGAGAGTGGTTCCTCTGTCTCCATTCATTTTGCAATGCAGATGGGGAGCTGGGCAACTTCAAGTAAATAAGTTGTAACAGACTGGCACCCTGTCAGTGGGGCAGTGGGTCTTGTCTCCATTCATCCTCCCCATACCTCTAATAACCCCACAGAACAGATAGGGAGCTGGGTAACTCCTTGTGAGTAACTTATGTGACAGACTGGCGCATGGGGGAGTGGATATGCCTCTTCATTTACCTGGGATGCTGGGAAACTCTTAGAGAGTCAGTCACATGACAGTCACCCTGTTCAAGTAGGGGCACCAGAACTGAACGCAGTACTCTAGGTGCGGCCTTACCAATGATCTGTACAATGGCAGGATAACTTCTACACTTCTGGAGGTGATCCCTCTGGTTATACACCCCAAAATCTGGTTGGCCTTGGCTGATGCCCTTCTGCACTGCTCTAACCTCCCTGTTACCTTCACTCCCAGATCCTTTTCCTCTTCTGAGACCTTTAGCCTCCTTTTCCCCCCCATATGGTAGCTGTGCCTAAGGTTCCTGGACTCAAAGTGCATAAGAAAAAATTAATTACCATAGTAATCTTGTTTCTTTCCAGTGATACTCAGGTATTCATAACTTTATGCAGTGTCCCTTTAAGCCAGAACTGCCCAGAAAGATGGAATATATGGGCAGACTGGATACGCCTTACGGTCCTTATCTCTCATCAACTTCTATGTTTCTATGTTTAAATGATGGAATCTTTTGCATGAGCCACTTTTTCAAATGCTGCCTTCTACTAACTGCCTAAGTTCTAAACCCCTCAGATTTCCTGGAAGCCTGGAAAGACAGGCCCACGAGGACTAAGTGTAATAATAATAATAATTATTATTATAGTAAGAACTCTCTTAACACCCAAAAAGGCATCCAGCTGGAGGGCATAACGTATGAAAGAATACCCCTGAATGTCAGAATCATTTGAAAGGGGGGAGGGGGACAACTATAGTGAACACAATCACAACATATGTGCCAGAGTGAGGCACAGATACCCCCGAGAACACAGTGTTTTAGAAGTGCAGAGGCTACAGGTTCCAGAAGGGGAGACAGGGTGGGAAGTTATGAATACCTGAGTATCACTGGGAAGAAACACGATTACTATAGTAAGTAATTTTTTCTTCTAACCCCAGTAATATTCAGGTATTCCTAACTTTATGCAGACTACTAAGCAATACCTTTGGAGGTGGGCACAGGACCTACTTTGGGAACAGACTCTGCAGGACTGCTGTGCCAAACCTGGCATTGCCTCTAGAATGAATGTCCAGACTGTAATGCTTTGTAAAGGTGTGTACTGTTTTGCAGGTAGCTGCTTTACAGATGACCACCAGGGGAACATCCCTAGCAGCTGCTATGGTAGCAGCTATACCCCTTGTGGAATGGGCCCTCAACCCTTTTGAGGGCTCTTTTCTGGCCTTGGAGTAACAAAATTGGATACACTGTACTATCCAGTGGGAAACTGACCTTTTTGATGTTGGATTACCCTTTCCCACAACCTCATAGGTCTGGAACAGCTGTTTTCTGTCCTGCCTATGTCCTTTCACCAGAACTAGAGTGTTCAGTGAAAACAACAGGTAAGGTAATGGTTTGATTCAAATGGAAATCAGAAACCACTTCAGGAATAAACTTTTTGTTTGTTCTCAGGACCACTTTGTCTCTGTGGAATGAAATGCAGTCCTGTTTAATGCAGAAAGACTGGAACTCACTGATTCTTGTGGCAGAAGTCATTACCACAAGGAAAAACAGTTTTTCATGTGATATGTTTCAAATGGGCTGAAGACATAGGCTCAAAAAGGGGGACCCATAAGCCTAGCTATACACACATTTAGGTCCCATGCTGGCACCGGTTCCATGTAAGGGGGGTGCAAATGGGCCAGGCCTTTAAAAAACCTTTTGAAGATGAGTCTGAGGCCAGGTAAACATTCTGTCCAACTGAAATGTAAGCAGATGCTGCGGCCATGTGGACCTTTAAGATACTGGACTACAAGCCCAGTGAATGCAAATAGGTAAGAAGGTCCCACACAGCTGGGACACCAGCCTGTGCTGGTATTACTCATCTGGTTGAACACCAAAGTGAAAACCCTTTTTCCAATTTTCAGCATAGGTGTTCTTAGTGGATGGCCTCCTGTAACCCTTTAAAATGTCCAAGACACTTTCAGAAAGATGCAAGCCTGCATATTCTAGGTTCCCAAGGGCCATGTTTTGAGCCTGAGTGACTTGAGGTTCGGGTACAGGAGCCTCCCCTGGTAGGAGTTCAGTAGATTTTGCCTCCGAGGAAGGTGTATTGGTTTGGCAACAGACATGGAGAGTAGCAGAGAGTACCATGGCTGCCTGGTCCAGTCTGGTGCTATAAAGATCATTGATGCTGACTGGGACCTGAGCTTGAACAATGCTCTGTATACCAGAAGAAAGGAAGGAAAAGCATGCAGGTGCTTCCCTGATCAATTCAGAGCCAGAGCATCCAGGGGAACTGTTCTTGGAGCTGGTGGTCTGCCATAGTACTGTGGCAGGTGGTGGTTCTAGTGGGACGTGAACAAGTCTACCTCTGGAGTGCCCCACCTCCTGAAGATCACTTGTACCACCTGACTGTTCAAGGCCCATTCGTGATGGGCCTGGTCGATCTGAGTCAGGGTATCTGCCAAGGTATTGTCCTTGCCTAGCACATGAATAGCCTGCAGGGGAACCACCATGGAGCATGCTAGACTCCATATTTTCATGACTTCTGTGCATAGAGGGCTTCACCTTGTCCCTCGCTGCTTGTTTATGTAGTACACTGTGGTGGTATTGTCTGTTCTGACCTGTACCACTTTCCCCTGTTCTAGTTGTGTGAAAGCCTTTAGTGCCAGTAACACTGCTGTTAGCTCCAGCAGGTTTATGTGCAGGAGTGACTCTACACTTGACCATGTGCCCTGGGTGGTGTGAACCCCCAGATGGGCGCCACACCCTAGTAGAGATGCATCTGTTGTCAGAACAACTGATGGGGATTCCTGCTGAAAAGGAATCCTTTCCCTTAGGTTGGTTTCTTCTTTCCACCATTGGAGAGCCTGTAACAATGTTTTTTGTTACTAGAATTAGTTTTGAGAGAGGATCCTTTCTCTGACACCAGTGTGCCCTAAGGTGAAATTGAATGTCCCTCATCTGTAACCTGGATTCCAGGACTGTGCCAGTGACAGTTGCCATGTGGCCAGTAGCTGAAGAAACTGTCTTGCAGTTTTTGGTTTGTTCAGGCTGAATGAGCCCGCTATCAGTGGAATACTTCTTGCCCTGCTTAGAGGCAGGCAGGCCCTGCCTTGCAGAGTATTTAGGTCTGCTCCTAGCAACTGTAGTGCCTGAGCCGGCTGAAGGACAGACTTTTTTTTTTAGATTTATCAGGAACCCTAACGACTTCAGGAGCTCCTGGGTGAGTTGCAGATGCTCCCTCATTTGCTGGAGTGATTTTCCAACCACCAGCTAGTTGCATAAATTCTAAAATACTTTCACATAGGCAATGAATTCATTTTATGAATCATTCTGAAACAAGAAATTTAATTTTAGAGGTGTCAGGGCTTGAACCCAGGGCCTCATACATGTAAAGCATACACTCTACCACTGAGCAATATCCTCCCTTTCTATGTATAGGAAAACTGTGACTCCTTGTCTTCGAAGGTGTGCCACAACCACTGCCAAGCACTTTGTGAACACTCTTGGAGCTGAAGTGAGACTGGAAGGCAGGGTTGAAAACTGGTAGTGACCTGATGGGTGTCTGAACCGAAGGTACTTTCTGTGAGACTCTCTTATGAGGATGTGAAAATAAGTGTCCTTTAAGTCCGGTGATGTCAACCATTCCCCTTTTTTAGAGTGTTGACAGAATCAGTGACAAAGTTACCATTTTGAACTTTGGCTTTGTTAAGTGCGTGTTTAGTACCCTGAAGTCTAAGATAGACCGCCACTCCCCATTTTCTGTGTGGTACCTTTTGCTGTACTAGGAAAGGTTCCATTGCCTTTGACAGTAACAGGTTTTGAACCTCTTTTTCTAGTTTTCTCTCTACATATGTAGATGGTTTGAAAACTTTTGCTTTTAATGCTGGAAGGAATTTGAACTCAGAGACCATCTCTGAACCACTACATCCAGGACCACTCTGTGGTGATCTTTCTTTTTGCCAAGACTGGAAAAAGTGAGTCAACCTATCTCCCACAGGTAGTGGGGAGGCGGCCTGGGGATACACGTCAGAGTGTCTGCTTTGTTCGAGGCTGGCCTGGGGCTGGGAACCACACCTGGAATCCCTTATGCCCCTGTCTCTAAAGTACCCTTGCTGTGAGAACTGTTGATACTGAGGCACAGCAATGGCTTGATAAAAAAGACTTGCTGTGAAATGATCTGCCTCTGCCTCTGCCTCCCCTTCCATAGGTTTTACTGGATGGAGAATCCCTTTCTTTTGCAGAATTGCTACTGTAGGTGGTTTTGTATTCATCCACCTTTTTCATGTAAGCCTTTACATTTTCTCCAAAGAGGGAATTACCCTCGACTGGGAAATCCATAGCCTTGATTTGAATATCCTGAGTGAGGTTTGTGACTCGCAGCCAGGCAAACCTCCTCTGAACCACTGTATTTGCCATCCATCTGGCAGCTGTGTTAGAGTCAGCAGCCATTTGAACTGGTATTTGGTTGCTCCCAAACCAAATTTAGCTGTTTCAGCTAGATCATCTGATGGGGAGTCTGGGCCTTGACTGCCACGGTGAGGACAGACTGCCATAGTGACTTCTGGTATTGAGCAGCATAGGCTTGAGAGCGTGCCTGCCTGATGGCCAAGGCCGGTGATAAATAGCCCTTTTTTTTGCCATGTTGTCAATTTCCCTGGAATCCTTGTTAGGAGTATGGGATGCCAGGGGTATCTTTGCCTTGTCACAGGCTATCACTTGTACCACTCCTTGGTGGACAGGATGGGAGAATAAAAACTCAGCTCCCTCCCTGTCCAGGTGATATTTCTTATCCAGCCTCTTATCAAGAGGGGGGACAGAGCTTAGAGTTCATAAAATCTTTAAAGTATCTTTCTTGAATTTATTCACAGGAAGGAGAAGCTTTTTAGTGGGTGTCAGCCCAATCATTTCTCACAATTTTGAAGTGTGAGGAATAATCCTCAGATGCTCTGTGGGGAAAGCCAAACTCCTGTTTAGGGGAAACCTCAGGTTCAATAGGTTCCCCTTCCTCAACTTCATTATAATCACAATATTCTTCCTCTTAAATAATAGGAAGACTGAGCATTGGAGACAGACTTCTTTGCAGTGGTCTGCTGCTGAGAGGCAGATAGCCCTTGTAAGCCTGAATGATCTTAAAGGCCTGTGCAATTTCTGCAAAAGTTGGTAGGCTGTATAGCAGGCACAGAAGTCCCCTAACACTGTCCCGGAGGAGGTTCTGTGTGCTTAGTGTTCTTTGATCTCTTTGAGGGCACCAGGGAGTCAGCCAGTTCAGCAAGCCTCTTAGGAACTGCTTGTATACCTGTCTCAGGGGTAGCAGTCACAGTAGTAGTTGTGGTTTCACCCACAGTAATTTAGGGTGTCAGCTGGTCAGAGCTTGAGGGACCCTTAGGTGGTGACAGTTTTCTCTTTAGCCTCATCCAGGCATTTTCCAATAGTTGTCTCAGGACATAGTTTCATAGTTTCAGATCAAGTTCAAAAGACTGAAGTCCATAAACGAACTTGCCACCATTCAAACTTAAATGGTGGAACAAAGGATTTTTTTCACCCATAAAGATGTCTAAGCTGTTTTTAAAAACTGTCATACTTCTGCTATCTATACATATCTTGGTAGTGTATTCCAAGTGTTAACTCTCTGGGTGAACCACTGACTTCTTTTACCACTGTTATTTCTTTCTCCTATAAGTCTTAAATTATGTGACCTTGTATCCTTATAAAGAATTGTATTTTTGTTTAAACCAATCAGTTCAAATAATTCTGGATTGTTGTAGGCCTTAAAGATCAAACACAATTCACCCCTTAAACGTCTATATTCCATTGAGTATAACTGTAGATGCCTTAATCTATCATGCTATTGCAAGCCTTTAACTTCTAGAATTTGTTTAGTAGCTTTCCTTTGTACTCTTTCTATTCTATTTTTTTCCCTGAACAGAATAAGGAGCACTGAAAGGTAAACAATATTCCATATGTGGGCAAACAAATGCTGAATATAATGGGAGGATAACCGCAGAATCCCTACTTTTTATTGACCTCAGGATGCAACGTATAGTTTGGATGCATTTCCTAACAATTTTATCCATGTGGAAGTCAAATTTTAGATTATCAGATATCCAAACCCCGAGATCCTTTTCTTTGGAACTAGCCTCAAGTTGAATATTATTAATACTGTATTGATATTTTAGGTTCTGTGTTCCAAAGTGCATGACTTTGCACTTTTGTTCATCAAAAGCTAGTTTATGTTCTTGTGCCCAGAGAGTCAGATGGTGTAGACTATCTTGGAGTACTTTAGCTGTTTCATCATTATAGACAGCGCCCCCTACTTTGCAGTCATCTGCATACTTACAAGACCAAGAACCTGTAGGAACTTGCATAGAAGATAACAATATGTTAAACAAAATAGGTCCCAAAACTGAGCCCTGGGGCATTCCGCTGGACACATCCTCCCAGGAAGACATAAAACCACGTATTGACACACATTGAGATCTGTTACTCAGCCATGAGTTGATCCACCTAATTATATTTGGGTGGAATTTTAATCTTATTAATTCCTGAACAAGGATTTTAATAGAGACAGAATCAAAAGCTTTTGAAAAGTCCAGAAAAACCACATCCACTGGCATTCCTTTGTCTAAGACAGCACTAACTGGTTCAAAGAAAGACAGTAAATTAGTTAAACAGGATCTGCCCAATACAAAACCGTGTTGAGTTATGTCATAGTGACCTGCATCAAATAAGTATTGTATAATATATTTTTGTAATACTCTTTCAAAAATTTTGCCCAGCACAGATGTAGGGCTAATAGGCCTATGATTTTTTATATCTTGTTTCTTTCCTTCCTTGTAAATAGGGGTCACAAGTGCTTTATTCCAAATATTTATTGATTTCCCATCCTTTAGCGAAGAATTAAACAGGACAGATAGGAGGCCAGCCAATTCATTGATAAGTTCTTTCAGGAATTTTAGTGTCAAACCATCTGGTCCAGCAGAACTATTGTTCTTTAATGATTTGACTATTTGTATGATATTACTGGAACAAAAAACTGAATAATCAGGCTGTAAGGCAGGAAGATCATCAGGAAATATATATTTTTCTTTGTGCACACAAAAAAAGGTTAAAGGCTGAGGCCATCTCAATTTCTGAGCTCACAATTCCATTTTCTGTTGTGATTGGTCCTATGGTATTCCCATTTTTTTCTTTAGTGACCCTATATAATTATAAAATCTCTTTCTATTATCTGTTACTGTAGTGGCCAAATTTATTTCTATTTCTTTTTTGGCTTTCTTGATTATTTTTTTGACATCTTAACAGCTTTTGTAAGTGCCGCCTTATTGATATTAGTAGGATGTATTTTGGCCTTTTTGTATAGTTTGTTTTTCCTTCTTATAATTTTCTGGATTTTCCTATTCCACCATATAGGGACTCTATGCCTTTTTATATATTTTATTCTTTCTGGTACCCAAGTATTAATACATATATTTAACTTATCATACAATTTCTCCCAAATTAGCTCTACGTCAAGGTTTTCCAGTTCTTTCTTCCAGTCCCAGAGATTTAAACATTTTTAATACTGGGATAGTCTGCTTTAAAGAAGTCCCTGAATTTTGTTATACCATTAATGGGTTTAATCCCTGTAATATGTAAATCAAGTTGAATTACGTTATGGTCACTTCTACCAAGGGGCGACAATACCTTGGGACAGGAAAAACATAGGTCTGGATTTATAAATATTAAATCAAGTATATTCTCCATTCTTGTGCCCTCACACACCACTTGTACTAGATTACCCTAGGAGATTATGTCGATAAATCTGTTTTCCAGACCACCCAAGCTAGACAAATTTAACCAGTTAATAGATGGAAAATTAAAGTCACCCATGAGTATGACATCATTTTTCAAGACAATACATTCAATTTCATTCAGTAGACTGCAAATTTCACTCTGCTTCTAAATGTTCATGCACAGACAGGCAAAACAAAAAGAATGTTTGTCTTAACAAAATTTTACCATACTCAATACATGGTTTGAGACCGGGATCATCAGTTTTTCCTTCTCGGTTTTTCTGACATTCTAAATGTAAAACCGATAAAAGTTGCAACCTCTGAAAAAAAAAATGCTTTAATTTAAAGTTTATTTAGCTGTTGTGGTCGGTTCCGGAACTGATGAGAAACCGATCGGGCACTGGGAAGCAAGGTAAAAGTGAACCGAGGCTATCGATTCAGGAACCGATATTAGCGGTTCTTAAAACAAGCTAAATTTAATAAAATTAAACATAGCTAACAGAGTTTTTTAGTCAGAAAACTCAGATAAATATAAAATAAACCTTGGTTTACCACCGGTTATACCGAACCAGGAGAAACCGAGAAAACTTACAATTTAAATACTAAAACTACGGTTTAACTTAAAATTACAAACAATAAAAGGCAGCAAATGAAATGTAAAGAATACTTATATATATATTTTATTTTTTTATTATTTATTTATTTAATAATTTGGAAAGACCTTTGAGCGTGAGCTCTTCTACAAAGGTTCCATGTCAGAGCAGCAGACATCATGAACAGTATACAACACAAAACACAGTTACTGATACAGGAGAACTTGACCTTTGGTCGAGAGGTTACATAAAGAACACCCTCCAACACTGGAGCAGAGGCAGAACTGAGCACAGTATAGTGGTAATTACATTCACCTTAGTAATACTACTTCTAAATTGACACAGGCCAATAAAGTTACAATTCTTAATCAATAGCTGCGTGGTTTAGATAGCTGCAACAATGGGAGAGAAAGGGGCAGAGGTGGTGGAGGGGGATAAGACGGTAGCTGCCTCATTGTCTTTGTCAAGAGGAGGGGTGTTACTTTGCGAGGTTGGGGTAACAGAGTGAGGTGAGAGAGTGGGGCTAGTCAGCACTGTAGAGAAAAGCATGACTAGGTCAGGGGGTGGGCAAGTAGGCCTGGTTTACTGTGCTAGAATGGCCTGTACAGTCTTATGCTGGGCCCGGTGATGGAGAGAGTGGGTTGGGGGGCAGTGCCGAGAGTGCAATAAAGGACTGCTTACTATGGGTATTCAAAGGCTGGGTGGGGGGGTGAGAGAATTAGCTCCCACCTGATGCTTTCCAGGTGCTGGGGCATCATTGGGGTGGGGGGTCAGCCTTGTAGGCAGCCACATTCTGAGTTAGTTATTAGGTGCTGTTTGAGGCCAGTTTTGAATTGGGCAAGGCTTTTAGAAGCCAGAAAGTGACCAGGGAGTTCATTCATCCACAAGGGGGCCCGATACGAGAAGGCACGTTGCCCAAGTGAGGTGCAGCAGAAGGGGATGGACAATACCCCTCTCTTCCTCCCCCCCGGTGTATTGGGATGAGTTGGAGACCTTGAACATGTCCCCTATACAGGGTGGGGTTTTGCTCAATTGTGCCTTCATTCCCAGTAGGCAAGTTTGGTACTTGATCCTGTTTCTCAAGGTGAGCCAGCTAGTGCATTCATATAGAGTACAGGTATGAGTGCATCGATCTGCATTCAGGGTGAGGTGACATGCCTCATTGAGTGCAGTATGGACCCTCTTGAGCGCCGTATCTGAGGCAGTCCCATACACCACAAGCACGCAGTCTATTGTAGAAAGTATGGAGCTGGATACAGATAGGTGGAGGGCCTCCAGAGTGAGGAATTTCCTGTGCCTGTATAGGACTCCAATCTTGGTATTAACTGCCTTTACGAGAGAGTCGATATGGTGTTTGAACGTGAGGGTGTCATCAATAGTGATCCCCAGGTACTTAAACCAGTGCGCTTGTTCTATCGGCTCACTACTTGTGTTGGAAATGATGAAGGGTGGAGCCTATGTTTGCTATGAGGACTGGATACAAGCATAGCCTTGGTCTTCTTGTAATTTAGAAGTAGCTTGTGTCTACAGAACCATCCCTCGAGTTTAATGAAGGAGTTCTGCAGTTCAGATTGTAGGGCACCCAGAAAGGTGTTGCTGCTCAGTAGAACGGCGTCATCAGCGTAAAGGATAAGTTTGGTGTCACAGGCTGAAGGGAGGTCATTTAAGAAGAAGCTAAAAAGCAAGGGCCCCAGTATTGACCCTTGGGGGATTCCTAGTGATACCTCTCTGGCGCAGGATGATGTCTGCCCAATTTTGACACGTTGGCTCCTTTGTGTCAGCTAGTCTTGGAACCAGCACATGGTATTGGGTGCCATGCCCAAGTTATGCAGTATTTTATAAGTTTGGTCACGTCAGAACAAGATGATGAGGAGAGGATCTCCGAGCGTCTAGTCTTGACAGGCGGAGAGAGAAATCTGAGGTATTGTGAACTAAGGCAGTTAGTAGAGGGCAGCATTTGAAAAAGTGGCTCATGCAAAAGATTCCATCATTTGCATATGTTCCATCTCTCCATCTCTCCAGGCAGTTCTGTCTTAAAGTGACACTGCATAAAGTTAGAAATACCTGAGTATTACTGGAGTTAGAACCTTGCACTTTTTGGCATTAAATCCCTACTGCCATGTCCTAACCAGGCACAATACTCGGACCCCAGACCATTCTCTCCTATACTGTGTGATCACAAATGAAGAGGACAAGGTACTCAAATCAGGAATTATGTCCGACTCAATCAGTGATCCCCCCATATATCACCTGGGCCACCAAGTCCAAATGACCCTCCCCAACACATGATGCCCTGATACCTCCACCCTCCTTGAGGACCTAAGGGCAGTAAACTGGACAGCTCTTTATTCCCTCATGAATGTAACAGAGGCCGTGGGGTTTTCCACCAATGCCCTCCTTCGGATACAAGACCACCACTTCCCTCTCACTACCAGGAGAGTGAGGGGTGGCTGTACCTGCTGGATCTCAAAAGAACTCTTAGCTTTGATGAAGGTTAGGGACAAATTATGGGCTGCCTACAAAAAGACCCCCTTCCCTACTCTCTGGAATGAATACAGGTGCCTAAGAAATCAGTGCAAACAAACCGCCAGGGTTCAGAAGTGCAATTTCTTCTGTAATCAGCAAAGGGGTAGCCTCAGGGATCCACATCACTTCTGGAGTGATATCGGTTCCCTGCTCAACCCACATACCCATAACCCTACAATTCTTCTTAGCTTGCCATTGGTACTCTAACTGATCCCATTGAAGTTGCTCAAGTGATCAACATAAAGTTTACCGATCTTGATGCTCACCTAAGCAAACTACCCTCACAGCCACCTGTTGGTCCTCTTTCTGGTCCTACTGATCAGCCTTCCCCTCCTTCACTGGCACTACCTTCCCTTTCTACTTTCGGGTCATCTCAGCCAAAGACACTGCCAAGCTCCTTAAAGCTCTCCCCAGTTGTGGCAGCCCTGGCAGTGATGGCATTTTCCCTTCGATGCTTTAAGCTGATCTCCCCTACCATCTCCAAACTGCTCACCTTTATTTTTAATCTGGCATTGAGCACATCTACCATGCCAGATTCCTGGAAGCTTGCTAAGGTGGTTCCAATTTTTAAAGCTGGGGACCCCCTCTTATCCAATAATTATAGACCAATCTCCATGCTCCCCACCTGAGCAAGCTCCTAGAGAAGATTGTGCACCATCAACTGTCTAACCATGTTGGGAAAAAAAAATGCTGTGTGGCCAGCAACACGGCTTCTGCAAGTTCCACAGCACCAAATCTGTTCTGGCCCAGTTTACAAATCATGTTTTTAGAAACGTGGATATGGGCAAAGCTATGGGTGCTGTGTTTGTGGACCTGACCAAGGCCTTTGACCTGGTCAACCACCCCCTTCTGCATACCACTCTTCTACTATTTGGCTGCTCCTCAGAGACCTTACAATGGCTTAGGAGCTACCTGTCTGGCTGATCCCAGTCTGTGTGCATTGGAGCTACCACCTCCCTGACACGCCTGTCTCCAGGGCTCCATCCTGGGCCCATTATTGTTCTCCATCTTTATTAATTCCCTCCCCACTGACTGCCTTACTTGTAAAGCACTACTACATGCTGATGATCTCGCCCTCTTTTGCAGTGATAAGTCAAACATATCCTCTACCCTGTCTCAGAATTATGGCTCGGCCCACAACTGGTTCCTGTCACACAGGCTTCTAGTTAATGTAAAAAAAAGCGATGCTTCTCAGGTCCAAACCATACCTGGCCAACATTGTCAAGTCTGGCTCCTCCCTCTTGATGCTCATACTGGATGGACCCTCGTTAGAAAATGTCCCACATTTGAAATACTTGGGTGTAACCCTTGATCCCTCCCTCTCTTTTACGGAGCATGTAAACTCCATCGTACGATGGGTGAACCAAAAGCCCAGAGCCGCATATTGGCTAAAATGGTTCTTGAACTGAGAGGCCCAACTAACAATTGCCCAAGGCAACCTGCTACCTATCCTCGATTATTGCTCCCCATCTATTCCTGAATGTCCTCTGCTCTTTGCTCATGTCTAACCTCCATCTATTACAATGTATGTCAATTTGCACTCCTGATACCCTACTCCACTTACCACTGTAACCTGTACCAGGCTCTTGGCTAGCTCCCACTCTCTCACCGTCATGACTATGCACCAGGCTGCATCGTTGATAACACCCTAAGAGGTGGTAACACATCCCCATACATATCCCTCCTAAAAACCCAAGCAGCTCCCAGATGCCTACTTGTGTCCTCGGTCCGCCCTATGGAAATGCCTAAAATTTCCTCTGCTATGGGTGGCAAAGCGTTGCCAGTTACTGCTCCATCCCTATGGAATAGCCTCCCTGATCTGCTGACACCTACTGCACCTTCAAACTTCGACTCAAAGACTGGTTACTGAATGAGGTCAAATGCCTGTGCCAACCTGAGTAATCTACTTCAACCTGCTATTTCTTTATCCCCCATTACCCCCGTCCTCTTTTCCTTTTTTACTCTTATAACTGTACTGCCACTATAGCACTCTGTACCTGCTCTTTAAACCATAACCAGTCTTCCTGTTTTTTGGAATCAATATGCCATGTTTATTTGTATTTGCTATTTGCACTGTTTATTCCCCCCATTGTCTCGTATCTCCCCACCCTGTTTACCCAGTGTAAATTTATAATGTATTCCTTGTTCCCTCAAACATGGTTGTAATTATAGTATAATTAATGGGTCTTCCTTTTTACCAAAGGAAAACTGTGCCATAATTTGCCATAATAAAGGAGTGTTTATTACGGCAAACACGCGCACAGTTTCCCCTCGGTCTGTGCATGTGACCGCTGCAATTCTTCCTCCCGGACCACCAACCGCCTCCTGTTCCACAAGAGATGGAACAGCCACTGGGACTCGGCAGTAAGTCAGCACAAATAAAATAAAAATATAATTTTGCCTGAGAGTAGGAAAAAAAAAATGTTTAAATAAATAAAGAAAGAAAAAGGGCCACAGACCACACACTCGAACCAAAGTGGACCGCAGCCACACAGGAGTCAAGGATGAAGTTTCTAGTTTTATTTTATATAATTGTTGTGGCCAAAAACGAAGACCCAGCAATTATATTAAATAAAATATGGAGTGTTGTGTGTAAACTCGAAGTTTACACACACCCTCGGGGTTAGATGCTTTTTTATAAACCCCTTGAGCTTTGCTCCCAGGTTTTATGTAGCATCTAACCCTTCAGGTGTGTGTAAACTTCTTGTTACACACACCACCCCATACTTTATTTCCTATGTATCCACTGATTTTCCCCTGTCACATCTGTAAACTGTACTGTATTAATTTTGTTCTGCCTGTCCATTGACTACACCTGTATATACATTTTGTTGTGCCACTTTGTTGGCTTGGGTTGTGCCTGAAAACAGTCCCTCAGATCAGTGTACTTACCTGGTAACCAAAGACTTAAATAAATAAATAAAAAATAAAGAATTTTAGTGCTTGGTAAAGTGTCAGACAGCACAAGAGACCACAGTCCTCTGTCTGCATGAGAGGTACAACATAGGTAGACACAGGGCAGGCCTTAACACACAAGGCCCCACCAATGTGCCTCAGTCCATCCCTAAAGGGACCATCTCTAGTGACCAAGAGGAAATGTCAGGCTCCAGGCATATTCGATCCTGGGTAGACACCTCAAACTGTAAACAAGGGTACCAGCTAGTGCCAACATTGGTGGTGGAGGAGATGACATGGACACCTGCCCACCAGGCACAGGATTGAGAACCAGCACAGCTCTTTTGTATCTATGTAACCTGTTTCACATGGGACACTGAACAGCCAACCAGATGAAAATGGCTTTTGGCGGCTGTCAGCCTGAGCCAGATTTGAACCTGCAAGCTAAAGATGAAATGCAGTTTAACATGTAACCAATCCACTAAGTCCTTCAGTTCCACCATTATCTCAGAATTGACCAACACCTGGGGTTATTCTATCATGGTGCCTATTGGTGAAGGCTACTGTTCTGTGGCATGGGCTGAAGATGGCTCAAGAAGACCATAAGATCTTTTGGTTTCCAACATCCTCAGTGATACAGAGTCAAGCTCCAAAGCAGTCCAGCATCACAGTAGTTCTGTGCCACACAGACAAGGACATAAAACAGAGAGAAGCAGCAGCAGCAGAGACAGACAGAATCAGCATTTATATTGCGCTTTTCATACACAGTGTATTCCAAAGCACTTTGCAAGCAATGCTAGACTGGTAATGAAGTGACTGAATGTGTAGTGGCAGCCATATCGCACATCATCACCCAACACAGCCTGGGTAATTGCATGAACCGGTTTATGGAAGGGAATGCTGTCCAGACACCGAATGTCCTCACTCTTGTGTAAGAGTGCCCTGGGTTTTTATTTCCACCTGGATACCCACCAGGACAACACCAGGATGGGTATAAGGGACCTCGGTTTAATGTCTCATCCAAAGGATGGCACACCCCAGCAGTACAGCACCCCCCAATACTGCACTCGCATGCCAGCGATTTTTAGGTGCAAGTCCAATCCCAGTGTGGGACGAGAACCCATGACCTTTTGGTCCAGAGGCAGATGTTCTATCAACTGAGCCACGCTGACAGACAGACAGATATTTTATTTTTATAGTGCTCCTTCCCAGAGGCTCAGAGCGCTGCACAAATTCATAACAACAGTTACAAAAACATCAGCAGACACATTGCAGAGTAAATAAATGATCACAATAAAATCAAAATAAAACACTAGTATATCACGGATCTATGTGATAATGGCAATGGCACATAGGCGAAAAAATATTTTGGCGATGTACTCCCCGGTGCACAGCAAAACGGCACTGGGAAGTTGGGATTTTCCGCTTTATAAATTGGGGGCTTTGCCCCCCGCACCCTCCTACTTAAGGATTCTCAGCTTCAGAGGGATGCATGTCAGGGAGGATGCAATCGTGGAAAAAATAAAAATTTGGGCCAGGTGCAACAAAACGTACCTGCATCTGGACCTGAACCCAGCACCATTCCCATCCCAGCCCGAACCCACCACCCCACCATGGAAGCAGCTTGGCAGCTCGCACAGCGCCACCCCACAACCCCTCTATCCTTTCCACCCCATGCTCGCGCGCTTGCCCCTCCCCCATGCACATAGGCATGTAGCGACAGGATGTTGCTATTTCACACACACCCCCATCCGGTCACCCACCTTCCCCAATCACCCCAATGACAGGCGCCATGATTGAGTTGCTGTTTCGGTAGGCGCCCAACCACAGTCACCAAGGTCATGGGATACCGTACATCACAGATCTGTCTATCAATATGGTAAGTAGCACCAAATTTCAGCTGTGAAGGCCAAAGGCCAGACCAAACAGAAATTGTTAAGGTCCTTTTTAAAGGTTTCCACTGAGGGTGCCTCCCTCAAACAATTAGGCAGTGAATTCCACAGGGCTGGTGGCGACTGAAAAAGCCCTGTCACCTGACTGCTGCAGCCTAGCCTTGGGAACGGCTAGGAGGCAACCCTTGGAGGAACGGAGAGAATGAGTCATCTTGCTCTCTCTGTTCCTCCGAGGAATGGACTGGATCATCAGTAAGATGCAGTAGTAAGCCAGCCTGGTGGCGCTGAGGTTTGAGGTGTGGGATGCCACACCTCGCGCCACACTGGTGACCCAGGTTCGGGATCGAACTAGGGTCATTGGGGGTTGGCAGGGGATGGAGAGGACTGAGCATCCAGAGGAGAGCTCTCCTCACCCAGGGAGGGTGGGTGGATGATTCCCCTGTGTGAGTGGCTCCTAGCAGAGGCTGGGAGTGCGCAGTCTGGGGATCACACTAGGTGCAGGGGAGGAGCCTCAGCAGCCGTCCACGAGCTGGGTGCGGGAGCATGCCCAGCAGCACTAGATGGCATCACACATCCAGGCTCCTGGGGGAGCTCTAGAACAAGGGAAACCACCCACTGACTTGGGGTTTGACGTTTCCTACCCCCACCTCCACTGCCAGATCCTGCCCACTGTGTCCTGGTCCCGACATCGCCTCCGCCTATGGAGCACCAGACGAAAGCGCTGTGGAGCAGAAGGCGGTGCAACCCCAGAGGGTGGATTCCTGGGGGACTGGCTCCATCAGGTGTGTTGCAGGTGAGTAGGGAATCCAGGCACAGATGGGAGGATCTCAAGCTGGAGGGGATAAGGTAGGTCGACCGAAGAAGCCCCAGTCAGTGGTGACCGGTGGGAAAGAAATTTGGAAAAAAAAAAGTAAGATATAGTAGGACAAGGAGGTGGCATCATCAAGGAAGCCATCCAGCCCCCCCCCCCCGATACAACATAAGAATAAGACTAAGCATTTGCTTGTGCAAGCTCAAGAAATTTAATGCAAATTGTAACAAGTATTGTGGTGATGGAAGGACTTCATCTTGTGCTCCTCTCCTGCTGCGCAGCAGTGGCTATACCTAATTTGACTGTGAACACAGGTCCCATCTTATCCACCAGACTGCTACCCCTACTCATGATGTGTACCCTCATTACTATTCTCCAGCAGGGATTTGTCTAATCCTGCCTTGAAAGCCTGAACAGTGCAAGCTTTCACATGATTGGGTGGCTATTCCACATGTTAAAACACCTTCTCAATGCACCAGCCCCATCTATATGCTTCGTCTGAAACTGCCGTGATTTTATTTGGGGGCTCAAGTATTCCTTCTAGGGAGAAATGCAGGACCACTAGCTGCTGTCACACACACCCTCCTCTCCCCAAACACAAACCATAGAGGTCACAGATTTGCCACCTCCTGCCCCTAAATACAATGCCACTCAAAGTTTGGTATTTAAAGGCAGTCTGTTGGAATTCATGTGATAACTCAAGTATCACCCCCCCACTCCAAACACACATACAATCAAGCATTGTAAAACAGCAGAGCGGCAATCACTGACTCTGTCCCTCGGGTAAATTTCTAGAACGAACTCAGAGGACGACAAAGAAAGACACTGTTTTTCTTTTCTTTTTGGTCCCCTCCCTAACCATACAAGTCACTGACTGACTGACTAAATGCATCATGTCTAGTGTGGCACTCAGCTGAAATGCTGGACAACCACACTGGCTGTTACAACAGCATAAAAATAAAGTAGGTAGCACGCAAAAAGACTGAAATTAATGGAAACAAGTAATGTAATGAGTCAAAGTTCTCAGCTAAATAACATTTATTTGTGAGCAGCAAAAAGCCTCAGGGACATGCAAACCAGTCTCTTCAAGTGCTACTACTTTGTTTTTGGGGCATGTGTTGGGATTAGCCTCCCTGACTAGCACTGGACCCAGACTCCAGGATACACTCTTCTTGTCATTCATGTTACAACAGCATGCTTAGGCCTATGATGCTCTGCTTCTTACAAGATAAAATCAAGTGATTATTTTAATATCTTCAGAATATTACAAAGATTCCAGCACCCACACGGATGGGGGTGGGGTGCTATGCCTCAAACAACCACTTGTTGATTCAGATAATTTCATTTTCAAGTGAAGCCTGTCAATTAGAATGGATTAATGTGCTGCTGCTGCTCAAGCCATTTAATTTATTTATAGTGTTACAAATTAACATGATTTCAGCCAATCAGCATGCAGAGCCACAGTACCACTTATCCCGCATACAGCGGTCTCATTTGCACTTTGTGCAGAAACATTAGCACTGGAGCATTCCACTGGGGTGGCTAGATACAAATTTAAATAGCAACTGACTTGCAATTTGTATAAATAACTATAGCTAACTTGAATGATTTGTAATATGTTAATACTGCCTTCACTGGATGTCTCTTAATGTATAAGAGACCCTTCCCGTGTGTTTTGGGTCACTGGGTGTCTCTGAAGGTATAAGGGACCCTTCTTGTGTGGTTTGGGTCACTGGGTGTCTCTGAAGGTATAAGAGACCCTTCCCGTGCGGTTTGGGTCACTGGGTGTCTCTGAAGGTATAAGAGACCCTTCTCGTGGTTAGTGTCTCCAGATGTTTAGGGATTTCTAATACCGTGGCAATAATGGACCCAATTCTTTAGCCAGGGCATATTCAAAACTCAAGAAATTAGTACTGTATTAATCTTTGATGTTTGCTGAGAGCGCTCTTCTCAGCACATGCAACGTCCCCAAAATGGCTTCCTTTTGAAGTTCATAAGGTGTCACAAGTATTGGTAGCATATTTAAATGTGCCTGAAAGTTCTTTTTGATTAGTCCCATTGCTCCAAGCACTACTGGAGCAATTTGTGTGTCCTTATTCCACATCAGTTTGGTTTCTGACTGCATATCTTGGTATTTCATGATTTTGTGTCCCTCTGTACACAGCACACTGTAGTCACTAGGGGTGGCTATTTCAATCAGTAATGCTACCTTTGTTCTCTTTTCTTGTATTACAATATCGGGTTTTCTTGCTTCCACTTTCTTGGCTGTAGGTATTGGGTGATCCCATGTGATCATTATTTCTTCATTCTCTGTGATTCTTTGTGGTTCATGTTTCCAGTGTCTCTCTGCTACCTGTATGTTATAGTGTTTGCACAGTTTCCAGTGGATCAATCTTGCTACATTGTTGTGTCTTTCAGTATACAGGCCTGCGCATGAGTACTTCACATCCAGCCACAAGATGATAACTGTTTCTAATTCTGTACTACAGAACCTGCACTTGTCTGTTTCTCCTGTTTTTTCTATGGATTTTGTGAACCATCTTGTGCGTAGCCCACTATCTTGGGCTGCCATTATTAGTCTCTCATCTCGTGGCCTAAATTCACCTCTTCTTAACCACTCATGGGTCAGGGCTTGATCGACCTGTGGTTGCTCCAGTAGCTCCTGTATTTTCCACTATAATTATGGGCTTTCCAATTGTTTTTTTCTTTTCTGTTGGTCTTTATCCTTATACTCCTTTTTCTGATTCTTTGCGTTTTCTGTTGCTGACAATTCCTTATCTATTTGTG
Source organism: Neoceratodus forsteri (assembly GCA_016271365.2). Taxonomy (NCBI): domain Eukaryota; kingdom Metazoa; phylum Chordata; order Ceratodontiformes; family Ceratodontidae; genus Neoceratodus; species Neoceratodus forsteri. Next base: position 279,351,772 of record CM028138.1, on the reverse strand, counting down.
GATTGACATCAATCTCTGCTACCCTTCTGAACGCTTCTCCTAATTTGATGAGTGAAGTCATTTTAGGCTTATTTTCTTCATGATGCAAGACCTTGACTATATTTGGGTCCAAGGATGTCAGTAAGAGACCCTTCTCGTGCAGTTTGGGTCACTGGGTGTCTTTTAAGATATGAGACCCTTCTCGTGTGGTTTGGGTCACTGGGTATCTATGAAGTTAAAAGAGACCCTTCTCATGTGGTTTGGGTCACTGGGTGTCTGTGAAGTTAAAAGAGACCCTTCTCGTGCGGTTTGAGTCACTGGGTGTCTCTTAAGGTATAAGAGACCCTTCTCATGCGGTTTGGGTAGACGGAACTGCTCAGGTTCACTTTGTGATCCTCTCACTCAAACCTTGTGCTAGCAGTCTCTTATACCATAACAAACACTTGCAGAGTCCCTATTAACATAAAAAACAGTACAGGGGTTTCTAGAGGGCATTGGGGGGTTACATCTGTTCTGCGAGATATATTCAACCAAGATCCATCCCAACCTTTGCACCACCACCCAAATAAGGGATGAACTTTTTAAATGAATCTCTCTGCGCTGAAGGAAGGAAGGGATTCCTATTTCCAGAGAAGACGATAACCAAATGACTGTGTGGTGGTGGGGTGGGGTGGGGGTTATGTCTAATCTTTACTCCATCATTTGTTGCTAGGCAACACTGTTGACAACATTCCAGAGAGAATAAAACGTTTATTTTTGGACACCCCATGGAATATCGTCTACCTGTAATGCAACCGATTAGGTGTTTAATATATATCCCACTATTACTAATGCTTTTATTAGTGTTTTACATTGTTTTTGCTTACAACTGCTTTTCTTTCTATTGTAAACTCTCTATCTAGCCTATTTTTCTCTGTGTTCTGTTTCCAGATTCTAAATGGAAATAACATGTTCTAAATGGAAATAACACACATTCTAAGTGAGATTAAATATTTATCCCAAAATAACATGATTTACTTACCCAATATATTCACCCCAGCTCTGCTACTCAAACGTTATTTTCTGCCCCCTCACTCATGAATTAAAATGGCATATTTTGAGTTAGGCCATTGCTTATGTAAGAAATGTGAAATGTCCTGACTCAAAATATACGATTTATCATTACATGTGAAGGGGTAGGACCATCCTGCTCTGCGCAAGTGGTAGTAAACTGCGTATTTTGAGTCAGACCATCACATATTTTTTTTATACAGTATTAGCTTACTATTTATAGCATTTAAATCTGCTGTTTGTTTGAATATTTAATGGTTTCTCCGTGATTTCAACTGCTGGCTTCAGTGCTGCATGTGGCTATTGTGATGTCATCAGCAATTTGAAAGATGCTCTCTGATTGGTTCAGTATTCCATTGTATTGTACCTAAACTTCAAGGTATCACTTGTGACAGCACTGACAAGATAGGCCATCTTGAGGTTAAATACAAGGATATTACATGGTGTCTTCATTTTTATCCCTATTGATGTTGTTTCTACAACAGGAGTGGTGGCAAAAATTACAAGAAAAAAGTGATATATTGGCTGATGACAACAGAAACAGCAAGACATCAAAGCTATATTCTGTAACCTGTATTACTGTTTTGTCCTCTCTGTGATGAGGAACCTTTGTAAAAGAGTCTCTGGCTCAAAGGTTGTAAATCAGATTGTACAAATAAATAAATAAACTATATTACTGTATGTATTGTCATAGTCGATATCTTAAAGGTTAGTATCATCATAATGGAATATTACACCAATCAGGAAGCAGCTATTGCAATGCTGATGCAATCATACCTGCTTAGGTGCAGCACTGAAGACAGCAGCTAAACTCAAAGAGAAACAGTTAAATCATCAAACCAACAGCAAATTTCAAAGTTTTAACTTGTAAACGGATATTGTGTAAATCAAATACGTCATGGTCTGACTCACAATAGGCAGTTTATCATCACTTGGGAGGGGGAAGGACTTTCCACTCATAGTATTGCTAAGGTCAAAGGAGAAAAGGGGGCATGTGAGGAGGAGGACCCTGTAAAAGCATATATCCTAAATAGATACTTTTGCTCAGTATTTACTGAAGAGAAGGTAGGGCAGGGCCCACAGCTCAGCACCATGGACACGGGGGAGGGAGGTGAGCACTACTCCCTTCACAAAAGAAAGGATCCTACAAGAGCTTGCTAAGCTCAGGGTGGACAAGGCAATGGGACCTGATGGCATACATCCCAGGGTAGTAAAGGAGCTAAGGGTGGAACTAGCAGAACCATTAGCAGAACTGTTTGGTGAGTCTCTGCGCACAGGAGAGGTCCCAGAAGACTGGAGAAGGGCTCATGTGATCCCGCTCCACAAGAGTGGTAGCAGGGAGGAGGCAGGGAACTACAAACCAGTCAGTCTTACCTCAGTAGTGAGCAAGATTATGGAGGCACTCCTTAAGGAAAGGATAGAGCAACACCTGAAATCCATAGGGGCACAGGATCCAAGACAGCATGGGTTTACAAAAGGAAGGTCCTGTCAAACAAATCTCATAGATTTCTTTGACTGGGTAACCCGAGTGGTGGACCAAGGGGGAGCAGCTGATGTTGCCTACCTTGACTTCAGCAAACACTGTTCCACATAGAAGATTGATAAACAAGCTGGGTAGGCTTGGGGTGGGTCAGAAATTGGTCAACTGGGTGGCAAACTGGTTGACGGGCAGAAAACAGAGAGTGGTGGTAAGTGGTATACAGTTAGAAGAGATGCAAGTCACAAGTGGGATACCTCAGGGATCAGTCCTGGAGCCAGTCCTCTTCGATATCTTCATCAGTGACATTGCAGATGGACTAGAGGGTAAGGTTTGTCTGTTTGCAGATGACACCAAGATCTGCAACAGAGTAGATGATCCAGATGGGGTGGGCAGAAAGAGAAGAGATCTGGATAAACTATCAAAATGGTCGGAAGAGTGGCAACTGGGATATAATGCAAAGAAGTGAAAGATCATGCACATAGGGAAGAGAACCCCTGAAGCCACCTATAGACTGGGAGGGAGTTGCTGTCAGTTACAAAGGAAGAAAGAGACTTTGGCATCATCATCACTGATGACCTGAAATCATCCAAGCAGACCTCTAAAGCAGTAGGTAAGGCTAGGGAGGATGTTAGGGTGTATTAGTAGGGGTATCACAAGTCGTAAGAGGGAGGTAATAATCCCTTTTTACAAGACACTGGTTAGGCCCCATCTGGAGTACCGTGTGCAGTATTAGAGGCCACACCTTCACAAGGACATCAACCAAATTGAGACAGTCCAGAGAAGGGCGTCCAAAATGGTGCAGGGACTGCATCAGAAGACATATGAGAACAGGTTAACGGAGCTCAATATGTATATCCTAGAGCAAAGGAGGGAGTGAGGTGATATGATCGAAACATTCAAACACCTTAAGGGCATTAACAAGGTGAAAGAGTCTAATATGTTTCAATAAAAGAAAAATAGCAGGACAAGAGGACACAGCATGAGATTAGAGGGAGGCCAATTAAGGGGTAATGTGAGGAAGTTCTTTTTTCACAGAAAGGGTGGTGGATGCATGGAACGGCCTACCTCAGGAAGTGGTGGCTATGAATACAGTGCAGGGCTTCAAACAGGCATGGGATAGGCATAAGGGAGCAATACAGATGAGTATGAATAAATAGGCCACTGACAGCAAAGGACGATGGCACATTTATAAGGTAGAAAAAGAAATGGGCAGACTGGATGGGCCTTGCGGTCCTTATCTCCCATCAACTTCTATGTTTCTATGTTTCTATAGTTCTGCCAGGAGTGAGCTATGGTCCTGCCCCCTCACACTTGAAGATAAATGGCATATTTTGAGTCAGGCAACTGCAAATCCCTTATTTATACCTGATTTGAATAGTTTTGTTAATCAGTCAATCAATCTTTATTTTACCAGGTGGATCACCATTGAAAGAACTCATTTACAAGGTGAACCTGGGCCAAGGAGAACATAAGTCAGCAATGCATTACAGCACAGGACAGAATCATATATAATTCACAGAGCACAATATAACAATGACGTATAGTACACCTAAGCAAGAAATAACATTACTATTAACCAGTTAGTAACCGGGTTAGCTCACTGGAAAGTACTTTCCTTTTACAGGAGCAATCCAGGGAGTAACAGATAGCAATACAGAACAGACACAAAGTATTTAGTCATACAAGAGTTCACTTACTACATCCAGCTTACATAGCCCATGTGTAGGTTATAGTCACATTACGACTATTCAGACAAATATAATTTCATCTCAGTTCTGAAGTGCAGAATCTCTTCAGTGGGTCTGCTACTCATGAGTTATGGTCTTGACTCCTGCCACCTCCCTCATGAAGGGAAATGGTATATTTTGAGTCAGGCCATTTCATATACAGAGTTCGCACTTTTGGTTGGACTATCCAACAGGAAAGGTCAGACATAGAAACATGGGAGTTGCCGGCACGGTGGCACTGTGGGTTGAGGCGCTGGACACCTTACCTCATGCTACGCTGGTGACCCTGGTTCGGGAATGACCTCAGGTTGTTGGGGTGCTGGGGGGGGTGGAGGGGGGAGCAGGATTGAGCATGCTGATGGGCAGTTCTCCTCTCCCAAGGATGGGTTGGCACCCCCGGCACATCCCCCCCCCCCCGTAATGCCACTCTCACGGGGTGTAGGTCCAGTGGGTAGCGTAGGCAGAGAGGGAGCAGCAAAAGGTTACGGGAGGTGGAAGGGGCTGAGCTGGTGCCATGAGGTGTGTGCATGTGTGCCTCCACACATTCGCAAGAGGGCAAGGGGAGAAAACCGTAAAAATACCTATTTGTCCCCATCGCCAGTCAGCGGGAGGAGGTGTCGGGGACCAAACAGCTGAATTTAAAAGAAAAAAAAGAAACATGGGAGTTGACTGTAAAAAAGCACCAGCGGCCCTTCCAGTCTGCCTACCCTACCTGGTTCTCCTAACTTGGCCTCCTTCTCTGTTACCCTCTTATGCCCTTACTATGGCCTTGTGCCTGTCCCACCACTGCTTGAATCCCCTCACTGTTTTGGCAGATACTGCTTCCTTTGGCAGGCCGTTCCACTTGTCCACCACTCTTTCCATGACAAAATGCTTGCAGACATCCTTCTAGAATCTTCCCCTGGCCAGTTTAAATGAATTTCCCCACATGCTTGTGTTTGTGCTAAAGAAGAACAGTTCTTCACATGACACCCAGTTTATCCCACGTAGGTATTTGCATTTCTCTATGATGTCCCCCCCCCCCAAGTCTCCAGGGTGGACATGTTGAGGTGCTTCAGTCTTTCCTCATATACCTTCTCTCCCATCCCCCACATCATTTTGGTCACCCTTCTCTGTACCGCCTCCACCGCCTCACAATCTTTCAATAGTTATGGGCTCCAGAACCTTGCACAATACTTCAGATGCTGGCATACCCGGTGGCTGTACAGGGGAAGGATCATCTTCCCATTACTACTGCCGATTCTCCTTCCCATGCAATCCTGCATCCTGTTTCCCTTCTCCCACTGCCTTGTTGCACTGTGCTGTAGATTTCCGACTGTCCAATATTATCATTTCATGATCCTTTTCCTCTGCTGCGCTTTCTATCACTGCCACTCCCCTTCCGTCCAATACCTGATGGGGAGGGGGTAGTGGTAGTGACAGAAAGCATAACAGATCCTTACTCAGATGTGCTTTCTGTTACTACCACTACCCTTCCCCCATCGGGTACTGCATTTCAGGCTTTTTTTCCTGATGTGCATTTGCATTTTCGTGCATTAAAATTCCATTGCCAAATCCGAGACCATCCCTCTAGCCTTCCCAGGTCCTCCCTCAGTGCCCCCAGCCCATTCTTGTTCTTAAACTTTCCACAGATCTTAGTATCATCCATGAAGAGGCAGACCTTGCCTCGAACACCCACCCTTATTTCACAGATGAAGATGTTAAAGGGGACATGTCCCAGGACTGAGGCCTGCGGTGACCCACTTGTTACCTCTTTTTACACCTGAAAACTCCCCTTCATCACCAATTTCTGCGCACTCCCCCACAGGCAGCTTTCCATCCATGTTACTTTCCTTTCTTCTACCACTAGATCCCTATGTTTCTTAGCCAGTCTCCAGTGAGGGACTGTCTCAAATGCCCTACTGAAGTCCAGGGACAGTATGTCAACTGCAGTCCTTTGTCAGCTGCTCTTGTCACCCAGTTGAAGGGCTCAGTCAGGTTAATCTGGCATGACCTCCCCCATGTGAACCTGTGCTGCCTGCCATCCTGTAGCCCATTTACCTCGAGAAAGTCTACCAGTCTCTATTAATATGGCCTTTAGCACCTTCCCTACTATAGACATCAGTCTGACTCGTCTAGTTAACCAGCTCATCCTACTACTGAGCAGAAGTATTGATTCAGTATCACAGCCTTTTCACTATCCTCTTCCTCCCATCCCCCTCCTTTTCTCAATCTCACTACACCCTTTTTTTACATTTCTCCCAAATGTAACAGAAGAACATGCTTCACCCTCTCTGCTATTCTCAGCTCTGCTTTGGTCTTGGCATGTTTGACCATCTTGCCGGTCTCCCTAATTGCCCTCGGGTATGACTCTGTTCTCCTCCCTCTGGCTTCTCTTGTATTTTCCAAATGCATTTATTTTCCCTCTTAACGCTTCCTTCACCTCTGGTGTGAACCACAATGGTTCCCTTGCCCTCCTCCCCTTGCATACTATCCTAATGCAACAAGCTGCTATGTCTGCGACCCTTGTCTTGATTCCCATTTCCCCTCCACTCCCTCAATCCTTATTATTCCCCTTATACTGTCCACAGACAATTCCCTTATCCCATTGAATTTCACGTTCCTAAAGTCACACACGTTTGCTTGGCTCCTCCCTTTGCTGACTTCTAACTAGATTTCCATCCACAAAGTCCTGTGGTCACTGGACCCAAGTGGTTCCTAGACTGTGATATTGCAGACCCGCTCATTTCTGGTGAGTATCAGGTTCAGCAAGCCTCCTCCCTTGTGGGAGTCTGAACCAGTTGTGTAAGGAAATCTTCCTGGCATGCTTCCACCAGGAGCTGATTCCTTACTCTTGCCACGACTGGGACTTTATGTCTGGCATATTAAAGTCCTCTACCACCTACGCCAGCCCAGTGTCGGCTGAGGGTTGAGGCACTGGACACCTTACCTTGTGCTACTCTGGCGACCCATGTTCAGGAATGAGCATGTGTCGCCGGAGGTTGGCAGGGTTGGAGAAGGATTGCACGTCTGTAGGACTGCTCTCCCTCTCTGGGGAGGGGGGACATCAGTGGTCGGTGCTTGACTGGCCCCTGGTGGAGACTGAGGGGCAGTGCACTGATGCTGCAGATGAGGGGTGGAGATGGGGCAGACGCCTGGGAGGAACGCGTGCAGATGCGTGTGTGCTCCCTCTGTTGGCATCACTGCACGCCCCTCCCCGCAGGGGAGAAAACCAAGAAACACCCTTGGCAGCATGAAGGCTACCCTGATGGTGCCGCCACGGACATGCCCACGTTAGCTCCCTCCTGGGCCCACCCTTCAGGTCTCCACAGTGGTGGGGTAAGTACCCACTGTGATGTGGCCTGGGAGGGCTGTGGCGGGGAGGTCGGAGCTCTGGCCATGTCTGGGGCAGCAGCCGTGAAGGCTGGCTGAAAGAGGAAATGAACCAAAGGCACAACCCTCCCCCCAGCTGAGGTAATAAATAAGTAAAAAAAAAAAGTCCTTTACCACCAGTACCTCTCTGGACCTTGCTGCCCTCATTATCACCTCAGCTAGCTCCCTGTCCACCTCCACAGCTTGGGATGGTGGTCTGTTCACCAGCGCTATTTTGATGTATCATTACCCATGGTTACCTGTACCCGAAGTGTTTCCAGTATCTTAGAATCAGCCAGGTTATTTAACTATGTGGCCTAAATACCTTCCTTTTCATAGAATGTCACTCCCCTACATTTGTTCTTCACCATATCCTTCCTAAATAATGCATATTCTGGAATAGTCATGTTCCACTTGTGGCTTTGTGTCACCCACATTTCTTTGACAGCCACTAAGTCCAATTTCCCTTCCATCACTAGCATCTGCAGCTCTAGGATCTTGTTTCCTAGGCTTCCCCTTTCCTCTAAAAATTGCCTTATCAGCACTTACATATGGTGGGGGAGGCCAGTAGGGTAAGCCTTGGGTTCTGTTAGTGTTCCTCTTACCACCTGAGCTGCCCCCTCCCCAACCTAGATTAAACTACCAAAAATCCCACTGAGATTTGCACTAGCCCATGGAGAAAATGAATGCCACATTCTCACCCCTGCCAAATGAACGTGCTTTAGGATACAGTATGTTTCCTGAGATTCCTAGGTAACAAAAATAGTAACCCCTCTCCCATCTCAAGTGCCCTCCCCACCCAGTCTTTATTGGTCCCCATTTAGTACTCAGCACCCTAGAAAAGACAGTCCGGCAACGCACCCATCCTTTTTCCTCTCTGTCTCACCGCCAGGTCTGAATGCCAGTATCTCAGTCTCTCAGCACAGTAGCCCTTTGAGCAGTTGAGACTGGGGTATTTTTTATACCCCACAATAAGGTAGAAGGGCTAGAGGCAGCAGGTGCCAAATGTACTAGCCAACGCAGGAAAAATGAGGGCCAGTCGCACTGTCCCATAGTAGTCTGGACTATACTCTGGGCCAGTAAATCAATGTTAAGCTCCCTCCCTGGTCTGTGTCAGGAATAACACACATCTGGGTGTCCAGCTGTACTGTGATATACAGACATTCCCAGTGCGCTGGACTTCCAGTGCTTTGAATCACAGGATGTGTCAGTATATTTCGAACAATGGGATACCCTAAAGTGTATTTTTCTTTTATAAAATAGGCATAAAGGTTCTTTAAAGAGCATGTAAAATAACAAACAAAGTCTGCCATGAGATCCGAGATGCACAGTTGTGATCTGACAACCAAACAGTCACATGATGCTACTGGTAAATCAGAAGGCTAGGATTTCTTCATATCTTTTATCAATATAGACAGAAAGATAGATAGCTAGACTAGATATTGCAGTTAGAGATATACAACAGATATAGTAAACCTTCAAACATGTATGTCAAGAAGCTGCTGTTGTAGGTAGAGTACTGGAAAGGTATTTCCCACAGCAAAGCTCCCTTGTGCTTTTTAAAGGGGGGGGGGGACTGGTGAAGGCTCCACCTTTCCATTTGCAGTAACAAAATATTTAAAAATTAAAAAACATAAAAAATTCAGACTAAGTAGCATGACAAAAATCTATGGCTAACCATAAAAAAAATAATAAATGCCAAACACTGTTGAGAGAGTTATTCTGCTGTGTTTCATGGTACTGTCTCCGTGAAAAGATTCCGGTTTTTCCATCCTATGCTTATGTACTGGGGTTAAAAATGGGATTTATTTTTAAATTATTTATTCATGAAATCAATTTCACTCACTGGGGGCATGCCCCCTTGAGGTGTAACGATTTGTTTGCGAGGATGGTGATGGGGGTTGGGCGGATGCGAGATTTCGGATCCAGTGTGCATGTTTAGAAGGATATATATAGTACATTATTAAAATAAAAGTGTCTTTTTTTTAAGTTAGTTTCAGGTTATGAAAAGCATGCAGGTTATTTGTGTCACCTTCAAGCGGTGGTTAAAAACAAACACGTAAAAACAAAACTGCAAGAAACCTAGAAAAATGACGATGTGGCAGCTGTCAAGGCAAACACTGGGGAAGACATTCCAGAGGGAGAGACCATTAGCTGTACAGGCAAATGTCTCCCCCTTCCCTCCCCCCTGTTACATCTTTAATTTCTTCAGATCATGTCAATCAACGATTTCTGCATCTTAGCCATGAAGGACACCCCTCCCTAAATACACACAGTAATATTTATTTACATCTGATGTGGCAAAGTGGAATGAATCAAACCCATTTGTGTGTGTGTGTGTGTGTGTGTGTGTGCGTATGGGTGTGTGGTGTCAACGTGCATTTGACAATTGAATTACATGTTCTATCAGTATAAAGAAAGGCACACAGTTAATACAGAACATTCATAGAACAGTGCTTCCCTGTGGGGGAAAAGACATCCAGGATCACCATATCATAGGTAACCTTTTGCCGCTGTTTCATCGGCTTCCATTACTGCAAATGTATTCAAGCCTACATTCTCCCTGTCCCTTCCTGAAGATGCAAATAAAGGACTACAAGTAAATAAAGGAAAAGGTCCCCCCCCCCCGAAGGAAGGGCTGAATCATGATGCTGCAATAGAATTGTGAATGTTGCCTTATTAATATATGCATACTTCAAAAAACAAAAGATACAATTTTTACTCACCGTCAGGCCAGTTCCTAGAACGATCACATCGTATTCCTCATCCATGTCTTCTGTATTTCCTCTCAATTTCTTAATTCAGTGCTGGCTATCTTTTTGCAGGAAGGTTTAGTAATTGGTAAATTGCTACAATGTAACTGACGAAGGGAGTTTGGGGAGGGGGAGGAAGAGGAGGGGGTGCAGTATAGAAAAAAGATGGCTGTCTCTGTCTCAGCACCGCCCTGCCAGCTGGCTGCAGATAGGATGGTGATGTCTGGACCAGCATCAGATTACTGAAACTGCAGCACACCGAGCCAGCTCCCTCTCAACCCCCACCCCCCGGTTTGTCACTGGAGCTGCCCCTTGCTGTGACATCGCACGTCCAGCCCACTTTCTTCTCCTAAATGTCGGCCACACCATCCCACTGGCACCACCCTCCATGTATTTAGCACACACCCCCACTGTGAAAGACACCCATGTTGAACAGTTAGCAAACAAAAGCAGTTCAGCACAGAAAAGCTGAGCAAAGGGCAGAATCTGCTTGAGCAGCAAGGTAAAATAATGATGTTCTTTGCCATTTTAAATTAATAGATTTCAGCTTCTTCCTTATACAGTAACCAAAAAATATATAATGATTCTTAAAGGCGATGAGACACCATTTTAAATATCAGTACATTTGAAAGATCCTTGTGTTTTTTCCTCCAAATCAAATTTAATCTTCTGAGATGCTTAAGCTGTTGTTTTTTCTGCAGGAATTGTTAGAACTTATACTGGCAGTATAGCCTAGAGGTTAGAGTAATGAGCTGTAAATGAGCTTCTTGCTGGGGTTTGAGTCCCACAACCTCCACTTGTGTCCTGTGTGAGTCTGGGGCAATTCACTTAACCTCCTAAGTGTTCATAGGTTTCCCCTGAAAAGCAACACTTATGGCTAGTGGGCCTTTCCCAGTTACTTAAATAATAACAAAACAAAAAAAAAACACTTTATTTTTGGCTACAAAGTGTTCTGCATTTTTCCTCTTTGCTTGTTATGCTGTTTGTTCTTGGGACATTCTGTGATGTCAGTTTATACTGTTCTGCATGTTATAGGAAAACTATGCACATTAATTACCCCTCCCCTTTAGATAGCTCTGTCCCCAGTTTGTTTTTTCAGCTAATAAACGGATGTTTTCCTTTACCCGAAAAGCCAATGTCTTTTAATTTAGCTCAGTTATTTATTTTTATTTAGTGTTTGTTGACTGAGAAAGAAGGACTGGGGGGGAGGGGGATACGATGCAGATCAACTGAAATTGAATAAAATTAAGCTGTTTTTGGTGTTTTTAGTGAATGGGGAAATTTTCAGCCAGGACACGGGGAAAATTCCCTTACTCTTCTAGAGAAGTGCCATGTGGCTTTTAATGTTAACCGGAAGAACTACCAAAAATTGCAGACAGGACTGTAGTTTACCATTTCGTCCAAAGGATGACACACCCCAACAGTACTGTATCACCCTGGTACTGCACTTGGGTGGCAGCGTTTATGGTAGGAGCCCAGTCCCAGTGTGGAGCTAGAACACATGGCTTCCTGGCCCAGAGGTGGATGTACTACCAGCAGAGCCACAACCTACTTCACATGTAAATGGTAGCCACTGCTGTCTCACAGGCAGTGCCTGCTCCTACTGGTCTGGTGGCAGTGGCAAGTGCAGCTTGCGTTGCTGGTGAACCAGACTCATGCTCAGAGCCCAGGATTACTGTGGTGGGCTGACAGGAGGAGGATCAAGTGTCCCACTCTCATTCTAAGAAGGGGAGAGGGGTGACTTGTGCTGTGTGACTATTCTCTGGTATGCAGGGGAACACTGCGGCTGAGGAGCTGTTTGTGGGGGGGGGGGGCTGGTTTTCACTAGCATAGGGCTGCCAGTCTCCTGAGTGGGAATGATACCAGTGGAAGAAAGAACAGGTGGAGCTTGCGTAGATGACATGGTCACCTACCACAGTTGCAGTGCTCAGACTTCCAGGTCCCACCTACCCCCTCTGTGCACTAGTGTGTCCGGGTTCGTTCTACCCTTTGGTTAGATCCATTCAGAAGGTACAATGGCAGCACATGGCAGGGTGGGTCAAGCAGAAGCTCACTGGGGCATTCAGGATCGCTCAGCACATCAGTCTGTGAATAGGCCGGGGGCAGGAATTAAAAAAAAAGTTTTATGCCTTCTCTTGCTGACACATGTTCCCCACACCCCACACCTGAATATCAGGTGCATTCAAATCATTTCTTTGGGCACGACTCAGATAACAGAAAAGTGCAGAGCAGGAAAGGGTGTGTTAATATAGGGGGTGGCTAACTCAATATCCCTTACATAACACCCACAATCTCCCATGTACCTCCCCCCTCCCAAATCAAGTTACAACTGGAAATGAGCCCTTCTTCAAATCTGTTTGCTTAACTAGAAAAATGTTACAAATTAAATTAAATAAAACACAGCCTCCCCACTGGCCTGGGACATGGGTCAGGCACAGTGACTCCTATTGCCCAGAAAAGCAGAGCAGATATGTATTTTCTTTGAGAAAACATGCCCTGGGGGTTGTATGTTGTTGCAACCTAACTGTGCTTACCTTGGGCCAATGCTGACTGCAGCCTCTGAGCCGGGGCGGTGCAGCATATAACTGTATTGCACTTTATAGTTTTTCTACTTTACCAGACTAAGACCTTGTGTTTATACTCATTTGCGAGGGTGTCCTTACTTTACAAAAATTCAGTACAGAAATTGCAATACACATACTGCAAACAGTTATGGTCCTGTACAATCACAAACATGCTTGAAATGCATGGACAACAAATGATTACAGCAGGACGCATTTTGTTTTCACACTGCAATGATGAAGCTGAAATCAGTTTACTGAAAGTGCTACGTGAGTTTTATCTTCCTGCTTCTATCAAAGTCTTATAGTTGAGCCTTTCTCTGCTGCACAGCTCTCAGTTTACTGACAGGTCAAAATGGGGGTGGGGTTTCTCTCATAATGACCCTTGAGGGTGGGGCTGAGGGAATAAAGTGGGCTGGGTATATATCACATCACAGTAAGGGGATGTTCCTATGATGTCATGGGGTAGAGGCTGAGGGGTGGAGTTTTGGTAATCTGATGCTTGATGAGACGTTGTATGCTCAGGGTAGATCTGGTTTGTCCCTAGGACATCAAAGAAATACGGAAACATAGAACGTGATGGTAGAAAACTGCCCAGTAGCCCATGCAGTCAGCTCAACCCTGCCTAAAGAGTTCCCGGCATCCTCCCTGACCTGAGCCCTGCCCTTCCCCATCATGGGCACATAGCAGGGAATGATTTTGGTGCTGATGCTGTGTATCAAGACATTACAATGATGTTTTTTTTTGTAATTTTGTGGGGATGCACCATCACTCTTCCTCCTTTTAAAAACATAAAGCATTGACTAAAGTTTGAACAACACTGACAATGAAACACAGACTGTGACAGCAGATAAGAGCTGCTGGGCCCACCCAGTCTGCCCATTTTCTTTAACCTCATTTTTTTTGCTGCAGACCCTACCTGATCTGCGCTGTAATCTCTCCCCCACCACCCCTATGATTCCCTTTTTGACCCCACCACTATTTTCACCCCCACTACCTCTGCTGGAAGGCTGTTTCAAGTAGCCATCACCCTTTTTGTGAAGAAATACTTCCTCGCATCTCTCCTGAATTTATCCCCTTCCAGCTTCATAGCATGACCCCGTGTTCTAGAGCACCATTTCTCTGAACAATACCCCCCACCTTATTAACCCCTGTGAGGTATTTAAAGGTCTCTATCAAAACTACCCCCAGTGGTGGAGCCAGGTTTCGGAGCATTTGGGAGCTTGGGGGGGGGGCATTCAGTCAATCATGGGCTCCACAATGGGCACTAAACAGTGAATAAAGATGGTGGCGGGGCACCACTACTCACACTGGGGCAGCCAGGAGGGCGCACCACCCAGCCCCAGCTCCACCACTGAGTTTACCCCCAGGTGTACATATTTAGCTCCTTTAGCCTGTTTCATAGGGCTTTTGATGCAGACCCTGTACCATTTTGGTAGCTCTCCTCTGGACCGCTTCCACTCTGTCTAGGTCCTTCCTGAGATGTGCTCTCCAGAACTAGACACAGTTAACTCAAGGTAGGGCCCTACCAGCAGTCTATATAGGGGCAGCACCACCTCTCTCTCTTCCTGCTGGCAATTTCCCTTTGTATGCACCCCAGCGGCCCACTAGCTCTTCCAACTGTCTTGTTACACTGCCTGGACACCTGTAGGTCATTCGATTAGATTACCCCAGGTCTCTTTCTTGCTTGGTCTTTGTCAGTATCACTCCACCCATTTTGTACTCTGCTCTCAGGTTTCTACAGCTCAAGTATGTAATCTTGCACATTTTTGCATTAAAACTCAACTGGCATACCACTGACCACTCTTCTCTTTTCGGATCCCTGTCCATCCTTTCTAAACCCCCCCCAAGCGTCCACCTGCTAATCTTGGTGTCATTTGCAAAAAGGCAGCCCTTCCCTTCAATTCTGCCACTATGTCACTTATAAAAACCATTGAAGGGGACTGGTCCCAGCACTGATCCCTGAGGTGCCCCGCTGGTCAACCTCCCTTTCTCAGAGTGAACTCCATTTACCACTACCTTCTGTGTCCTGTCCCCTAACCAGTTTCTTACCCAGGTTACCACTTTATTATCCACCCCCAAGTTACCCAACTTGCTTACCAGTCTCCTACATGGAACAGTGTAGAAAACGTTAGTGAATCTGGGTAGGCCATGTCCACGGCTTCTCCCTAATCCAATTCCCTAGTCACACTTTACAATGATCACTGGTCCCCAGATGGCTTCCCACCTTGATGTCTGCAGCACTGTCCCTGTTAGTCAGCACCAGGTCCAGTATTATCCCATCACAAGAGGGTTCACTGACTAGTTGCCTGAGGAACGCCCCTGCAGGGAGTCCAGGATGTCCCTGCTTCTAGATGAAGTTGCAGCAGGGAGGCCCCGATCTATATCCAGCAGACTGAAGTCCCCCACCAGCAACACCTCCCCTTTTTCAGTCATTTTGCTAATTGCTTCTAACATTTCCTTTTCTAAGTCCTTCCCCTGTAGGAACCCAGGCTGTAGGTCACACCTGTCCGAATAGTGGCTCCATTTCCCAACTCGAGGGTGATCCAATTCTGCCCCCTCCCCCCATGAATTCCCTGCATTTCTGTTGCTTTTATGCTTTCCTTCACATAAAGCATTACTCCCTCTCCTTTTCTTTCTACCCTGTCTCTTCTGAACATGGTGTAGCCTGGTATAACCATAGCCTAGTCGCAGTTGTCGGTGCACCATGACTCGGCAGTAGCCACAATATCCAGCTTAGCCTCCGCCATGATGGCTTCTAGGTCTGGAATCTTATTTCCCAGACTCCAAGCATTCGCACACATGGCCTTCCAGAGTTTGTTAGCTCTTTGCTTGTCACTTCCCCCTTTTCCATTTTGTTCCCCCTTTCTCCTTCTTCTCTTCTGACTGTTTCTTCTCCCCTTCCTCCTTGCTAGCCCCCTACTTCCTTGATTAACTTGCACTGTTGTGGGATTCTCGCCCTTCAGGATCTCCCTATACGCTATCTCAGCCTGGGGGGGCAGTTTCTGCCTCCCTTTTTTCTTCCACTTCCCACTTGGCTAGTTTAAATGTTCCTTGAAGTAACAATTAAAGAAGATCTACTGGCACAGCTAATGTAGCGACCACTGTACAGATTGGGGCTTCAGTACCCTGATCCCCCCTGCAGGAACAATCATCATTAAAATATATTTGTACCTGAATACTCATAAAATTTAATCAGGCTTTCCTTGCAGCCTACATTTTCTAATATCCTGGTACTCAGAACCCGAGATCGCACTACTAACAACGCAAAATGATGACATACCACTGCCCCTTCCTGTATGGTGCCCTTCGGTACGAAGATTTAATAATCTCCATATCACCCATGCCCTGCTCTGTTTTCACAGACTTTGCCTAAATGCTATGTGTATCCTATGTATGAACATGGAATTAAGGCAGTCTGTTGCGTTGTTAGCAGTGCGATCTCGGTGTCTGAGTGTAGGGATATTAGAAAATGCCAGCTGGAAGGAGAGCCTGATTAAACTTTATGAATATTCAGGTACGAATATGATTTAACAACAATTGTGCCTGCAGGGGGAATCGGGGTACTGAAGTCCTGATCTATGCAGCAGTTGCTTCATTAGCCGAGCCAGTAGATCTCGTTTAAACTGTCCACTGGGAACTGTGATTCCCCTCCCAGTTGGTTGAAGGCTATCACCTCTGTATAGGTTCTTATACTCCCAGGTAGGCCCCCAGTCTCCAGTGTAGCTATACCTCTCCTCTCTGCACCCTTCCTTCAACCATAAGTTGAAGGCCGTGGTGTGCAGCTCCCTTTCCTTCCCCCTGTTGAAGACAAGCAGCACCTCCGCAAAAGCTACAGAGTGTGTTACTTGTCTAGGATTTCTTCCCAGTTCTCTAAACTCACCCTGCACTGTTTCTGTCCTGTCCCTAGCCAGGTCAGTTGTCTCCAGGTGGACAATGAAGAATAAACATATTCTTTTCTAGTTCTGTTTTATTTGTTCTTCAGCCTAAACATTCTAGTGCCACCTAAGCACATGGAATGGGACTTAATGTTGTGTGGGGTTTTTCTGTGTTTTTTTTTAACAGTTTTGAAAGCCCTACTGAGGTGCAACATCTCATTTCCAGTGGGATCCTATTTCTCCCCATTTCCACAGCTGGGTGAACTAGAACACAGAGAGATTAAGGGACTTGCCCAAGGACACTCTGTGAGTATTTGGCTCTAGTAGGGTTTGAACCTGTAAGTTCCCAGTTCCCAAGCCAGTGCCCTAATCACCAGATGACAATGTCTCCTGTGCCTCCTTTTAAAAATGTGGTTAATCTCCCAGGGTGTCAATGTATATACCTGTTTTTTTATTATAATTGTTATTTAATGAAGCACTAAATACTGTTTTAGACTATGGTACATCTCATATGAAGCAGTCATTGTCAGATACATAAAATGATGTCATATATAGTTAATGACACTGACGTAAGGGTTGGTCTAGTAATAAAACTACATAGAATCATCAACACCCTTCTGATAGAGTCAAGATACTTCCACAGAACTCACGCTCAACCTCACTTACTCAGTGAAGTAAAATAAAACTACCCTCCCCCCCCGCGACAGCGGCCACACTTTCACCAGTCCATCACCACATTCAACCTCATGGAACAAATTCCGGATCCACCTGAGCTATATGCCAGACCCATCTTTGCCATCTCTGAGTAAATAGAGCAAGCCTATCATGCAGTGTCACCTTCAGGTGTTCCATATTGTATATAACTAACAGTACCCGATGACAGTCTGCGATAGTAGGGAGTTTAGGTGACATCCACCTACGTGTAATGGTCTTCCTGGCTGCCAGTATATATATATATATATATATATATATATATATATATATATATATACATACACACAGTAAAAGAAAAGTTTTATGCCAAGGTGGACGGTGATGCGGAAGGATTGAAAGCAAAACCAGATTAGCTGTAAGGGTGGAATATTCAGACTGCACCAGGCAGGGGCGCAAGCCTGGGCACAGCGAACCTGGGAACAGCCAGGGCATAGACCAGGTGATAGTCAACGGTGCTGCGCCATGGTTTAGCACCGTTGAATATGGCACTGAGGGTGCCCGCACTGTGCCAGCACAAGTGGCAGCAGGGGAGCAGGGGGCTGCGCCAGTGCAACTGTGGTTGCGCTAGGCACAGCAGTAGCGATATTCGACCGTGAGCATGCAAATGGGACCATAATGCAAGCAAGGCACAAATGGGGCCATTTGCATGTCATTATGGCCCCATTTGCATGCGGTGCGCTGATCCCAAGCGACTTGCACCTGGCGCCCTGCCAAGCTGCAGCCATCAGGGACCAACACCCTGCTGCCCCTCGGTGGGCACTATTCCCGTTCACCCAAACGCGGGCATGAGTAGACATATTCCCTGGTGGACCAGTGGACCACTAACCATTGCCCGTTCACGGGCATAAGACTCTCGCCCCTCCCACCTTGGGCTGCTTCACCCATTTGATACAGCACACTCAGCCTCATCCAATCCTTCTTGTCTAAGCTGATCTCCTAACCTGCTGCTATTTTTTTTTAGCCTTTAACAGTGCCCACTCTCAGCCAAACTGTGTCTCTTCCTAATCTAAATCATGGCTGCTTTAAACCTGCATCCCACATTGTTATTAGTGCTGACGATAGTGCTGCACTGTCCCACTTCTCATGAGGTTACCTCCTCTCAATCCACCTGTCAACTAATGCCAACTTCCGCTCTGCATTACACACTGGGTATGACCACGGAGATCCAACATAATGATTCTATGGCCCACTGCTCCCCATTCTGGCCCACTGATTACCTTCTGAAGCTTCAAGCATCTAGCCTTCTGGGGAACCTACAAGTATTAGCAGCTCTCTGCAACAATGCAGGACAACCTGGTACCATAGCACCAAGGTGCACCGATGCCTATCAAACAAGCAAACCTTCAAAATTCTTAAAACCTCTCTCCTGAGAGTTCTTTTAATGGTACTTCTCCTCTCCGGAAACGTTCACCTTAACCCAGGACCACTTGGACCGTCTGCCTACCCCCAGAAAAGGAGGATGGGGTCTCTCACATTGGTGTCAATCAATGTCTGTAGCCTCCTCAGCAAACTCGGTAACCTCCAAATCTGGATTCAACAACACAATCCTGACATCCTCTCTGTCATCAAAGCATGGCTAAGCCCTAAGATCCCTGATGCTGCAGTTGCAATTTCCGGATACTCCATCTTCGGGCAGACAGGATTTCAAAGCAGGGCGGTGGCTGTGCCATCTACCTGAGGGATACTGTCATGGGACACGTTATCCCCTTTTCTAACCCGGGATACCCATCTCAGGTCCTCGCTATCAAAATTCTCCTAGGGGCCCTTAATAAAAATCTTACTACAGTCTCCGTATACATAACCCCAAAGGACAAGGTCAGTGGCTTCAATAACGTCATGGAATACCTCAAGGGATTACGCAATAACTCAGAGACCATAATTTTGGGTGATTTTAACATCAACTGGCTTGCACCTGAGGCCTGCACCTACAAGGATGCTGTCACAGCACAACACTTCATACAACTTGTCCCCACTCCCACTAGGTGCAACTATAGGATGGGGACCTACACCCTAATTGACTGGATACTGTCAAACCATCCTGAAAGAATCACTAACGTGTCTGTTCTCCCTAATACCTTAAGTGACCACTCACCTGTTATCTGCTCTTGAGCTATCAACTTTACCAAGCCCCCTCCTAAAATAATACACACCTGGGTACTCAAGCAGGGGCATTTACAGCTGCTAAAATTTCATCTAAGCATGCTGGATTGGTCAAAAATTGAATCACTCAAGGACACAAACAAAGCCTTGGAACTGTTCATCAGCTGCTTTACTGCGGCCTGTGATATCCATGCACCACTTAAAAAGATGAAGGTTAAAAGCAGGTCTAACCCATGGATAAACTCCGAGCTTGTAACATGGCTCGAACAAAGGGACCACCTCTGGCACTGTGCTCGAGCCACAGCAGCGCAAGGGGACATTCAAAAATACAGATCTGCAAGAAATAGCTGTACCTGAGCTATACGGAAGGCTAAAAGCAAATACTTTTGGGAGGCACTCTCCAACTCCTGGGGTGATGGGAAAAAATTTTGGAATAACTTGAAGGACCTCACAGGCAATGATACTAAGGCACCACCCACCATGCTCAACATTGATGGTACACCTACGCTTGACCTAGCTACCATCTCCAATACGTTCAACAATGCGTTCTCCAACTTGAGCAGTGTCCTTCCACCAGGTTTTTCAATGCCCCATCTCCAACTCCACCTTTGCCACTGCATCCCAAGCACACACAGCTCCGCAGTTCTTCTTCAAAGGGATCCCAATGCATTTAGCCTGAACCTATATATGCAAGGCCATCAGCAAAACTGCTACAGTCGTGACTTACACGACCTGAAGTTGCTTGCATTAGTCCTAGATGAGATCCTTGAACCCCTGACAAAGATCTGCAACCTTTCCCTAAGACTGGGTCAATTCCCATCACTCTGGAAGCAGGCAACTATCACACCTGTACACAAAAGCGGAGACTAGTCACTGCACACCAACTACAGGCCCATCTCCATCCTCCCCCTCTTATCTAAATCTCTGGAACGAATAGTCTCAGACCAGCTTGTAGAGTTCCTGGACAGATATGAAATCCAGTGCCCGGAACAGCATGGCTTCCGAAAAGGGCATAGTACTACCACGGCACTGCTGGAATATACCGGATTCATCCATGACACCCTTGACCAAGGAATCTGTGGGGGGGGGGGGCAGTATTCATTGATCTGACAAAGGCCTTTGATACTGTTAACCACCCACTCCTACTCAGGCAACTTACCATTCTCGGGCTCTCCAATGATGCACTGCCCTGGTTTGCTAGCTACCTAGGGGAAAGGGTCCAATGTGTTAGGATTGCTGGAGTCACCTCTGATGAAAAACCAGTCCTCTCAAGTGTCCCTCAGGGTTCTATACTGGGGCCATTACTCTTTTCTCTCTTCCTTAACAGTCTCCCAAGCATCTGCCAACAGAGAATATTACTTTATGTGGACGATGCAGCACTGTTTACTAGCAACGAAGACACTAATCAACTCGGGAGTCAGTTGCAGTGTGATTTCAGGCATGTTGAAGAATGGTTTAGCTCACACAAACTTGTCATGAACTATAGCAAAACTAAGGTCATGACATTCTGCAATGCCCGGAGCAAGTATAAACCTCTGTCCCTCACCATCAAGAACCATACAGGGGCTTCACTTGAACATGTTACTGAGTTTAAATACCTCGGCATCACCTTGGACAGTTCACTTTCTTACTCGTAGCACATTGGTAATGTAGCTAAGGCCACCAACATACGGATTGGCCTGCTCCACAAGTACAAACACTGCATGACCACTGATGCCCTTAGACTGGCCATCTACAGCTCTGTCACTTCCATCATCGACTACGGTCTAGTCATCTATGGCTCTGCTTCCCCTACTGCCCTCTGGAGGATATTGGTGACACTCAACAAGGCCTGTAGGCTTTTTACAGGTGCCGCCTGCCTAACACACATCTGTGACCTGTACGCCCAGGCCGGATGGCTACCACTCCTTAGTAGAATACAATACCAGACCTGTTTGATAACCAAAAAAGTTCTCCTCGGGCTCATGCCATCAGGAGTGGAAAAACTCCTTACTACCAACAGCAGCACCCAGCTTACATGCAGTGCTCAATATCAGACCTTCCAGGTCCCCAGATGCCAGACCACTATGGGTCAGAGGTCTTTCATGCACAGGGCTCCTCAGTGGTACAATACCCGTAACAAAAAAACACTTGCAGCTGTGGCGCTAGGTCCCTTTTAAAGGCAACTATGACTATTCCTCGCCTCTACCACACAATGTGACTGCCTCTCCTAAGCAATGGTCATCTCTTTTTACCCTAGTCGAAGGTGATCTGTAACCTGCCGTGCATCCTCACACTACTGGCACCAGCCTCCCCCCCCTCACCCATTACCCCCCCCATAACAAACCCCTCCAATCTCTACTGGCACTTTCATTCATGGGGCCCTCCAGCCCACCCACCCCACACTTTTGCCACCCACCTCTACCCTCTGACAATGGCCCTATAGCCTGCCAACTTCTTCCTGACTCCCTCCTACCCCATATACTGTTCACCCTGAAATCTGTTAGAATCTGGCTTATGTTGTCTCTCTCCACTTTTGACCATATAAATAATGTTTAGTCATCTTTGTGTTTTAAGAATGTAACCATTGTTTACCTTTGTATGTATGTTACCCTACACCCTTTGACGTGGAACCTTTGTAAATGAGCAGTTCCTGCTCAAAGGTATTTGTAATCCTAGAGTTTAATAAATAAAAAAAAATATATATATATATATGTCATTGGTGAGGCCACACCTGGAATACTGTACTCAGATCTTTGAGTCCTCACCTAAGCAAGGACAGGGAGACGCTGGAGATGGTGTATCGCAGGGTACCCAAGATAATTCAGGGCCAACAAGGCAGATCTTATGTAGTAGTACAGTGGTAGTAAAATGTATTCATTATTCAAATGAATAGGAAAAACTCATCTGAGTCAAAGCTCATTTTCAGTGAGGTCCTTAACAGAAATGATAAAGTTTCAAAATTTTGTGAACAACAGATAACACATAATCATAAAATATGAACATATACAGTAATATACATACACATTTATACAAGTAATAAATACATACTCCAACTGAAAGGACTAATATCTCATATTGCGTATGTAATAGATAACCCACTCTATGGTGTGCGGTCGCGCTCTGATAGACGCACGCCTTGGTGTGCATTGAACCATACGCGAGGGCGCATGCGGTCGTCAACCACCAAAGGTGTGCATATATCAAGCGTGACCGCACGTAGAGTGATTATCTATCTTATAAATGGCAAAATTGTTTTTAGGGGTAAATGGGCAGGTGTACGGTCATGCTGTGATATACACAGTCATGTGATGTGTTTTATACAATCAGAAGACTGGATTTGGAGCTACTAGATTTATCCATTTTATAAATATATATATATGTGTGTGTGTGTGTATATATATATATATATATATTACTACAATGCAAATACTGAACAGAAAAATTGCTTTATGTAATATGGAGATCAATGCAACAAGTTAAATTCAATGATGCTCTTGTTGTATACCATTCTTTTTATTGCCCCATAGTGGTAACCCATGAAGTGGGTGCATGAGGAAAGGCACCATCCATTCACGGCAACACCTTCCTCACGCAATCCACTCACGGCCGACCGACAGGTAGGGCGACGGATGAGGGGTGGCGAACCAGGCGACAGGATGTCGCTATACGACGCACTTGGGGGGTGGGAGCGAGCAAGGCGAGCGTGGCTGGGGGGTGAGAGGCTGTAGGGAGTGCAGTCATTGTGTCGACCTGCAGTGTGGCTTGCGGGATTGGGCAATGGCTGGGGTGGCTGAGGTACTGGGTTCGGGTCCGGGCGCTGGTGTGATTTTTATTGCGCCCGGCCCAAACTTTTATATTTTTACTACTTTCACCCCCCCCCGACATGCACCCCCCTGGAGTTGAGAATCCTTAAGTAGGGGGGTGCGGGGGAGGGTGCAGCCCTCCCACAGAAAGTAGTAAAAATATGTCCTGGCGCCATTGTGCTGCTGTGCCAGGGTTGTCTGAGTGCCGAAAATGTGTTCAGTACTCTGACTGAGTGATAACGGCGATCACCTTTAGGCATTCGCTGTTATCACATAGACCCCCCATAGTGGATATTAGAATGTAATGGTCCATACATGAGGGCACAAATAAAAAAATGGGATCTACCGATTTCAAGTTTGCAATTAGGTAGTTTGAATTCCATGCCACCTGCAGATCTAAGTGTTTTTTTATACTTCTTACTTGTAATTTGTCCAATATATAATCCAGTACTTTGGATTTGTAACATTTAAACATGTAGGCTAGAATATGGTGAGATCTTCTTTCGCTGAGATGTGGCCAGTTTAAGGCTTTGTATAATACACATCTATGAGTTCTTTGAGGAGCATCTAGAATGAACCTAGCTAATTGGTTATATATTACATAGAATTTAAATAATTTCAATACTGATGCCCCAGCGAACATTAAATCACAATAGTCTATTAACGGTAACACAAGTGCATTTACCACTTGATATCTGTCTTCTACTGACACACAATGTCTAACTCGATGTAATGCTCCCAAACGCATTCCGACCTTTTGGTCAAAAAATCAATATGTATATCCCACTTGAATCTGTCATCTAGCCACAATCCTAGATACTGTATCTATAACTATGCACATGTTCAAGAGTTATATATCAGTAGTTTCAATGTGTAATGTTAATTTCTGTTGGTTTCTGACTTTTCCCCTGGAGAACAGCATTACCTAAGACTTTTTAGTGTTAAGAACAAGTTTTGACTGCAAAAAATAATTTTGTAATTCATCAAAGTCTGCCTGTAACTTATGTTCAATGAATGTTATGGATGAACCTCCTACATACATAATAGTGTCATTGGTATATAGATGATAACTGATGGAATTATTAATCAAAGCAAGATTATTCAAATAAATATTAAAAAGAATTGGACCTAAAATTGATCCTTGTGGCACTCCAGAAACTATGGTAACCAAGTCAGAATTTATGCCTTTTATTGACACTTGTTGTTGCCTACCTATTAAATAGGATCTAAACAAACTCCACTTCATTATTCAACATTCCACTAATTTTTTATCTGGACAGGAGGAAGTCATGATCCAGCATATCGAAGACTTTAGATAAGTCCACAAAAATAGCTCCCACTGACATACCTCTGCCCAGCATTTCATGAATGTCACCTGTGGCTTTGAATGATGCAAAGGTAGAGCCATGTAGGTCTGTAGCCAGATTGATGCTTGCACAGAATTTCCTCTTGTTCAAAAAAATCTTTTAAATGATCACCAACTAATTGCTCAGAAACATTTAGACCATAAATAGAAGAGAAATTGGACAATAATTCTCTATTATATCTTTTTGGCCCGATTTAAAGATTGGCACCACTTTTGCAGTTTTCCATGCCTGCGGACATTCCGCTGAGGACAGTGATAAAGTGAACAATTTAGCTAAATAGTAAGATATAACTGGTGCAGCATATTTTAATAGAATGACAGGTATATCACTTAAACCGCCTGATTATGAAGATCATCTGAAGGCACTGAACCTGTACTCCCCAGAGACCATTTGGGGGGGGAGGGGGCGGGAGAAATGAGATAGAGACCTTCAAGTTCCTGAAGAGAATAAACAAGGTGAACTGTGGGGAACTACAGTATTTCGTAGGAGTTTATGGAGTCAAGAACCTGAGGTCACAAGTGGAAACTGGCAGGAGGAAGGTTTAAGAGGAATGTGAGAAAGTTTTTACAGAAATGGTGGTGGAGTTGTGAAACAGTCTGCCAGCAGAAGTGGTAGGCACCAAGATTGTAAATGGTTTTCAAGGATGGTTGAGATAGAGTGAAGGGTTTGGTGGTTACTCACGCCGACATCAGTAAGAAGGGGAGCAGGGAGGTGGGCCGGGAGGGATGAGAGCCTGTATGGGAAATAGGTCCCAGAGCACATAGGGAACTCTGACCAGACTAGATGAACCTTTGGTTTGTATCTGCCATCATTGTCTATGTCCATATTTCTATGACAGCAGCCTGAGCTGTTTATGAGGGGCAAATGGGGCTTCACCTGTCTTGCATCTGCCATTCAGACTCTATTTTTCCCTGTAAGTTCCCTCCCTCCCTCCGAGAGTGGGCGGTGCATCACTGGTGCTGGCAAGTCAGATGCACCGTGTGCTCTCTCCTTTCAGTGAAGCCTGTGTGCTCCCAGACCTGCATTATTCCTGCTGTTACCCAGGTGGATTTAAAGCAGTGTGATGCACCATTCTACATCCCTGAGGAGGACAGTGTCCATGTGGTCACTTGATCCTCCTCCCATCTAACACTTTCACATAAGGTCTGTAGGATCAGAGGGCTTAATTCAATATAGGCACCACCATATTTATTTACATTCCCACAGTCCTATTAGTGCAGTCTCAGCCTCCAGTTACCAGTTACCAGCCACCAGAAGACTAAATTGTCCTGTTCCTGGCCTTGCTACCTTCCCTGAGGCCAGGATACCACCTATCGTAATGGGCTCAGAGCAGATTGCCAAATCAGCTGCTCTGCTTCATCTTCCTCCAGGCGGTCTGCCCACTGAGCTGCAAGGATCTGCAGCCCCTTTAAATCTTGGCCATTTCTCCATCCAGACTGGTGGCTTCTTTTTCAGTCCAGCTAATTCAGGTTGTTATATCCCCAGCCCTTTGCGAATTTCTAGGGTTGGGGTACCCTTACTGATGTGATCGCTATTCTTGGCTGCTGCCACATGTAACCCCTGGACCCCTGCCTTTTAGCAAAATGACAGGTGGCATGCTGTTGAAGCTGACAGCAGTACCTGGTGGGGAACTGGGTTCGGGGAAGATGAGGTTACTCGGCACAGGGGGCCTAGGTCTGGCTACTCTGCACAGGGGCACCCAAGTAAATACAAACACAGGAAGCAATAACTGTAATGTCCAGAACCAGGAATGGGATTCTACAGTGTGGCTTTTATTCACATCCAAGCTGAACAAACAAAGCATAGATGGACCCCAACGGGGCTACATTCCTGGTAATGCAGATTAGAGACAATAGAACACGTCTTCACTATTTCAGCCCTCAGGCTGTGAACCCACCAGGTACACAGCCCAGACTTGCACGCAGCTTTGGGTACACAGTCCAATCTAGTCACTACTTGGGTTTTCCCCACTGGCCCAGTCCCCCGGCCACTTGATTCGCGGTTCATTTTGGGAAATTAACCAGATTTCCTGTTGTGGCTCCCCAAACCACCTTAGAGCCTTCTACTCCTAGAGGGAATTTTCCTTCCAATCCCACTTCTGGGTACTTCCCTCATCACTGGCCAAGTGCATGAGGCAAAGTAGAAATTGACAGAGCAAATCCGTAGAAGTGGACCTGGTTACTAAAGATGGGGGGTCTCCCACCTCCAACTCCCACAATCCATACCCAGTCATTTCTCTGGAAACCAAACAACTCTTTTCTGAAAGCTTGGCAACGTAGATTACTGGGTAGACGAATGTCACATCTCCTCTACATGTCTTGACTTCCACTATGTGCTGGATTTGAACATACTTTTACTTTTGGCTAAGCCTATTACTCTAGGCCTCCCACTATTTCAGTAGTCCAATCCCCACTATCACACAAGTCCCAGGGTGAAAAACATAGGCCCTTTAGAAAGAGCAGAAACTCACCCTCCAGTTGCAGGTGCCCCACAGGCGATTCACAAATCTTCTTGTTTCCAAAAAACTCTTGAACAAATAAGGCAGCTTCTCCACTAGTAAAAAAACCAGGGGGTTGCCCCTGGAATATGCAGGAAACCCTTCCTGCCCCATCCCCTGAAGTATGGGGCACTGAGACCCGATTCAGCGGTCTCCACCACTTACAAAACTATCTTCTGTGTCTCTCTTTTGGTGGAAACATGCACATTTTTTCTGAATGGTAGCCCTATGTCAGGGCTGAGGCTCCAAAAGCCTTGACCAGGAAAATGACTGTCCGCAGTCATTGTTTACCCGGCTTTAGGCCATCCCACCCTATGTGCTACCTGCGGAGGGGGGTGATCAGGCCCCCTCCTACCATGTGCAAGCACAGGCAGGCAACACTAAGGGCCTAGAGGCCTTTAGCTGACATCTCAGCCTCTACATTACCCACTTACTATGGACGCCTAATGGCTCTGGTAGAACTGCCCAGAGCACAGCCCTAATAGCTCAGCACTGCAACCCCTACTGTGGATCAGGGCCACAGCCTGTCTATCCCCCCTAGCCTTCTAGGGAAAACTTATCTGCCTCTAACTTAATACCCCAAAAACAAAAACAACCCAGAGACCTCCCTGACCTTGGGCAACCTGCAACCACACACCAATGATAATACCACATTATTATATCACTTTTCTGTCTCCTCCCTACCCCCACAACCACACCTGTGGAAGGAAAAGGGTTAATACAGTAACCACAACAATAATAACAACACCACAGTACTTTAAATTACTACACACTAAAGTACTAATGAGGAACCCCGATGAGCCCCTCCTCCTCTTCTTGTCTTCTCTTCTATCTTCTTCAGGAACACCTACAAGAAAAAGAAAGACAACACACACTCCTAATCTGCATACACAGTCTATCTGAACCCCTACCATAAAAACACTGAAGAATCCCAAAAAGATTTTTTTTTTTTTAGAAAAAGGTAGAAAACAGTATATACATTAGAAAACAGTAGAAAACAACAACACTATTTACAATACACATTTGGGGGGATGGAGTGCCCTAAAAGTCCCAACTAGTGTCTACAATGCCCAAAGGCTAGTCCACTAAAGAGTCTCTCCTGGGCCGGAGTGCGGTGAAGCACAGTTTTAACAGGTCAAAGTCCCGAAGGGGAGAGTCTTTGAGGACAGTTCACACATTTTGGAGTCTGCTAGTGCAGGGTGTGTACTGCAATGTCATAAAGATAGAAAAGTTTGGACTTACCAGCCCCTTGTAGTAAGAAAAATTCTGAACCGACCTGCACCTCTGACAAAGACTCTTCCTGGCAGCATTTCTTCCGATACAGCTGGGAAGACATCTTCTGGGAACCACAGGAGGGCACATCTGAGAACTGCTGGGGTGATGTCATCTCTGGAGATGGAACCTTAGAGCAGGAACAAAAAGAAAGCAGCTGGTCTGACATCATGCGATTACCAGGCGACGGATCAGGATACAGCTGGGCTGGTGTCCTCTCTGGATCTGAAGTCATCTGGTGGGCCAGTCGATGGATTCTGGAAAGGCCAGTACACTGTAGGACTGATGAATGTGGGGCGCCTGAGTCCTGGTGTTCATACTGGCGAATCAATAAAGGCACTTCACAGTCTGGTGTGGCAGTATTGACTACCATTGCTCGGCTTTCCATTTAGTAGGCACGGGCACATTTGCTGGGAGGTCCTTGCACTGAGGCCAATAGTACCGGGGGTCAGGGGCTTGAATTATTACCCCGTCTGGGGGCACATAATTCACACAGTGGGAGATTTCACGTCCCTCTCCATCCACTATTCGCACTCTGTCCATAAACAGTGTCCTGCCTCTATTCCACTGGGTATATTTCTCATGAAACAGTCTGTTCTTTACATGCTTGTTGGCCCCAGGATGCACACTTTTCATTGCTTCAGCCCAGATCCAGGATTTCCTGCTGTTCTCAATCTCCTCCCAGACTTTCTGAGGAAAGGTAGGAAAGGTTATTCCATAGATCTCTTTTGGCTTTCTACGAACCAGTCTCTCCTCTTTACTAGCTTTGGTCAACCTGAGACCGCTGGCCAGTCCTGGTTCTGCCAGCTTCGCATCCTTAACGAGATTAAAAACGGATCCCTGACTTCTTCTTCTTGCATAGCCAGGGCAGTGGCATCACCACTCTCTTCCATGCATTCCTCCGAGGCAAGATCTTGAGGCTATGTACCCGTTCCTTTTTCACAAGGCCACATAGGTTCCCCCTTATCTTCCTCTTCACTGAGGATCTGAGCCCAGAAGTAAGCAGTCGTTCTCACTCCTGAGACTATCCACTCATCATTAGGTGCGGAGGTCGACACCTCCCACTCAAAGGCCTCCCGCATCTCATCTTCTCCTAAGAGACTTGGGCTAGGCGCCTCCCTCCAGGGGTCTACTGATGCTTTATCCAAACTTTCCTTCTGGGATCCAGCATCCGAAACTTCAACATCTGGTTCTGTCTCTAACTCTGCACCCTCTAGCTTTGTGCCACGCTCCCCCGAGGGGCCTTCCTCCACAGGCTCCGCCTGGTGCTGTGTGCTGCCAATTGCAGATTCCTGAACCTTTGTCCACGTGGGAGCCAAACGAATTTGAGGCACTTTATACAAGCCATATTTTTCTAGGCATCCAGCGCAGTGAGGAATCATGAAGACGTCCCTTCCAGCTCTCAAGCATATCTGACACACATGCACTGGAAAACCAGGAATCGCCACATGAGGAGGCAGTTGTCCTCCATAGTACCACTTTTCAATATCCCTCAGTCTATTCACTGCTGCTGTTACTGCAACCCGGGCATGATCCGGATAGCGAGCTGGACCTGAGGCCATAACTGCAGAAAAACAAACAAAACTTCACTGTAACTGAAAGTCCCACTTTACTGAACACTCTCTTTACTTTTTAAAATGGCTCCTCTGCTGTTATGTTTACTCTACTACCCCACCCTGTAATGGCGGCGGCAGCACTCCTGTGCATCAACATTCAGAAATTGGGTCAAGCCACTGCGCACCTGATTTACACACACTACTGATGACTTTTGCTCAAACTGCACAAACTTGCACTGTTCTTGTTCTAAACACATTTACATGATTTTCCACAGGCTTTTTACATGCTGGAAACATTTCTTTGACTCACAGTCCCTTAAAGCTTCGAGGTTTTAAGCACAGGATTGCTCTAAAACTAGTGCTGCACACTTGGCTACAACTCACAGTCTCTTTCTGGCTTTAAACTTTAAACTGATGCTGAACTCATTACTATGCACACAGTCAATGGCTTAACAGACTTGCACTTGCCGGCAGGACTTGACACAGTCGTTACTTGCAAAGCGACCACACTGCTGCACACATATTTTGCTGGCATTTGGCAGAAAATCACTGTTTGAGCAATTTCACTGTTAGTACTTACTGTTATCAGTAGCAGTTTGCTGCGATGGGGAAAAAACAGCCTGCAGCCAGTTCTTGGAGGCCTCAGAACAGAAACGGGCGGGCAGTCCTGCCGATCGTCTCCTCGACCACCACACTTGCAATTCAGATGATCGATTAGCGGGTTGAGCCTGATTTTAAACAAACAAGTCTAATTTTGGAAGCTTTACAATGTTTTTAACACTCTGAGATGCTTCTCCACAAGCGGGTACACGCACTCCACTCACACTCCCTCTCGAATGCTGGGGCAGTCACTGTAGAGCTGGCTGAGGGGCGGGACTGATTGCAGCCTCACCAATCACACGACGCCATGCAAATGAGCCTCTTCTTCCTCGCGAGTGCTCTTCTCCTCACGGCGATCATCGAGCAGGCAAATTTAAACTGCAGAGTGCATTTTTTTTTCTCAATTGACTCCACGGCGGGAGCCCATTTCAGCCATTTAACATAGTCATTTACACCTGCAAGTCTCTCAGTTCATTCAAAAAGCATTTCCAACGTCAAGGGCACAATTTTCCTGTTGCTACCCCTAGTCTTCCACACTTTTCTTTACCACAGTTCATTTTAAAAGCAGGCAAGAATGCTGTAAACAATTTAATGCAGGACAAGGGCACACTCTTTGGCTTTACTGCTCCTTGGTAAACAGTTGACATTTTAAACAGCAGCATAAGATCCACAGCACACAGCGACATACTAGTTAAATTGCTTCAGCTTTTTGGGCTACCCACTGCCAGATAGACAAAACGCTAGCCCCTTGCCCAAGCACCTTCCTTCCCAGAATTAAATCCAAAGCGGTGCCTCCATTTTTGTAACCCCCAGACCCCTGCCTTTTAGCAAAATGACAGGTGGCATGCTGTTGAAGCTGACAGCAGTACCTGGTGGGGACTGGATTTGGGGAGGATGAGGTTACTCGGGAAAAGGGGCCTAGGTCTGGCTACTCTGCACAGGGGCACCCAAGTAAATCCGAACACAGGAAGAAATAACTGTAATGTTCAGAACCAGGAATGGGGTTCTACAGTGTGGCTTTTATTCACATCCAAGCTGAACAAACAAAGCACAGATAGACCCCCACGGGGCTACATTCCTGGTAATGCAGATTAGAGGCAATAGAACACTTCTTCACTATTTCAGCCCTCAGGCTCTGAACCCACCAGGCACACAGCCTGGACTTGCATGCAGCTTTGGGTACACAGCCCGACTTGTACACTACTTGGGTTTTCCCCACTGGCTCGGCTCCCCCGCCGGCCACTTGATCCGCGGTCCATTTTGGGAAATGAACCAGATTTCCTGTTGTGGCTCCCCAAACCAGCTTAGAGCCTTCGACTCCTAGAGGGAATTTTCCTTCCAATCCCACGTCTGGGTACTTCCCTCATCACTGGCCAAGTGCATGAGGCAAAGTAGAAATCCACAGAGCAAATCCGTAGAAGTGGATCTGGTTACTAAAGATGAGGGGTCTCCCACCTCCAGCTCCCACAATCCATACCCGGCCATTTCTCTGGAAACTAAACAACTCTTTTCTGAAAGCTTGGCAATGTAGATTACTGGGTAGACATATGTCACATCTCCTCTACATGTCTTGACTTCCACTATGTGCTGGATTTGAACATACTTTTACTTTTGGCTAAGCCTATTACTCTAGGCCTCCCACTATTTCAGTAGTCCAATCCCCACTATCACACAAGTCCCAGGGTGAAAAACATAGGCCCTTTAGAAAGAGCAGAAACTCACCCTCCGGTTGCAGGTGCCCCACAGGCGATTCACAAATCTTCTTGTTTCCCAAAAAGTCTTGAACAAATAAGGCAGCTTCTCCACTAGTAGAAAAACCATGGGGTTGCCCTTGGAATATGCAGGAAACCCTTCCTGCCCTATCCCCTGAGGTATGGGGCACTGAGACCCGATTCAGCAGTCTCCACCACTTACAAAACTATCTTCTGTGTCTCTCTTTTGGTGGAAACATACACATTTTTTCTGAATGGTAGCCCTATGTCAGGGCTGAGGCTCCAAAAGCCTACACAGAGCTGCTGTGCTGCTCTCTCAGCAAGCTCCAAACTCCAACTGACCTACAGACTACTGTTCAAACCTCCCAACATTCTATTCCAACTCCCTACTGCAGATTCTATTGTGGCTCATGCAGCTGCGACAGGTCTATGGTGATGTCATCCCACAGTCTCAGCTGAGACTGAGAACAGAGTGAGACAGTGTGAAATCCATTTAACTGGAGTTTCACAAGCTGCCTTCCCTGACTACCACTAGGTCTTACTGGGATTCTAGTAACCCCGGGTAACAAGGGGGTTACACACATAAATGTTGTGTCCTGGTGCGACTCCCTCCAGAGCTCCTGGCAAAGTGCTGTTGCTGACAACGCTGCTCATCCATTCCCCCATATACAGTCCTGCACATTGGGACTAGAAGGTGAAGATGATTCCTGCTAAGGAAAACAACACTGGGGCCCGGTAGGCCAAATACATGTAAGCCCCAATTTTTTTTTGGGGGGGGGGAGGTTACACATTCCCCCTGCTACACTCTTGATGTCACTATGAAGACAAGACTGGTTCCCAACTAACAGAGCAGGTATGTGCACTTTAGAATATCACATTGCTAGCTAGACAAAGTATGCCTTGTAAGCATGCACATTTCCCATTTTAACCTGCGTGCAGCATAGTACAGACTATAGAACAGGGGTTATGCTTTTTGAAACACTTGAACAGGGGTTTCAGAGGAGGCAGAATCATATGAAAGTTTGATGATGGGCTTCGGTTCATGACCAGATTTCCTGGGAAGCACTGATTCTTTCTTAGGTCAATGGTGCACACTTTTCTCTTCCAGTTCTATGTCCTCCACAGTGTCTTTGTCAGGAATGACAGCAATTACAACAGTCTCTGGTACTAGGGTCTCCATTTCAGACTCTATTTTGTTATCCATTTACATCTCTACAAGCAAATGTGCATCCAGTTCCTAAGGTTCACAAACATTATCAGTGAATAACAAGTGTAATATCAACCCTTAGGACAAAAGGAATTGTATCTGGGTTCAGATTATGAGAAGGTACATTGCTTGGGGGTTCCTTGAATGGAGAAATAACAGGTAGCATATCAGAACATCCTAATCCCTTGGCAAGCCTGATCTCATTTTGCAATTTTCCTCACATTGTTGGGTAGTATACCATATCCTCTTCACTGCCCTCTGTATTTTCTTTTTCTGGTTCAGGCACAGTTACAAGCCTGACACTGAAGGGTCAGGAATTGATGGCACAGTTTATAACAGTTTAGTATCACTTCTTGTCTTTGGTTTCCTTCTCACAGGAAACTCCACGGTCTCAGTGGCCCAAGTGTCATGGCCCCTCTTCAGAGCAGCAGTTTGCTTCTGTAGTCATCGTATCTTAGCCCAAAACTTTTTTCCATTCTCCAATTTTTTTCTTGCAGTTCCTCTAGTATCTGTGTCCCTGTTTCTCCCAGAACATCTCTCTTTCTGTTTCAGTGAAGGCCATGCCATAAAATGAGGAGAAATGTGGCATACTCAGGCAGATAATCTCCAATTCCCTGTTATAGAAACACAGAAACAGACAGTGAATGCAAAAAAGACCACTGGTCCATCCAGTCTGCCCATAAACCCTAACAAATATGAAACCTATTGTCCATACAGGGTTCTAACTCATGTTTTCCACCCCCATATTCCTTGACCTACCACTAACCCTGAGCAATCATTAAGCCTTTCACTCTGTCCGAGCTGTGTTTGAAACCATTGATAGTTTTTGCACCCACCACATGAGTTGGCAGATTGTTCCATGGTTCCACCATCCTTTCTGTAAAATAAAACTTACTCATGTCCGTCCTGAATTCCCCCTGCCCCCAGTTTCTGCTTGTGCTCCCATATTCTTAATCTGCTACTTATACTAAATAGTTCTTCACAGTTTACTTTGTTCATTCCTTTCAGGAACTTAAACGTCTCTATTGTATCTCCCCTGTCTTATCTGGCCTCCAGTGAGTATATGTTCAGTGCTTTGAGTTGATCCTTGTAAGATCTGCCCTGCCGACCCAGATTCATTTTGGTCACCCTGCATTGCACTGTCTCCAGCCTGTCCTTATCTTTCTTTAGATGAGGACTCTAGAACTGGGCACAGTACTCCAGGTGGGAACTTACCAGTGATCTATAGAGAGGTAAGTATGGGTCCTACCTTCAACTGTATCCTCTTTGCAACTAAATGTAATGAATGACTGTTTGTTGGAATATATAAGCATCTAATTTATTATGTTTTGTTTTTTGTTCTTTTTCATGGTTACTGCAGTGTTTTTGACATGTACCATTTATATGCTCCTCTTTTGCTGCTGTAATTGCAATCCAGTGCATTATGTGCCATCTATCTTACTGCTGTAACTGTAATATTTGTGTCCATGTGTTATCTTGATTTTATTTATTTATTTATTTAGTTTTTGTTTACCGGGTAAGTACACTAGACAAGTTTTATGCCTATTTTCAGGAACGACCCGGGAGAGTACAAAAGGGTACAACAGGTGCATTGATACAGTAATTGGTTCAGACGAATACATTCAGGTACAAAAACAGGAGAAAAGACAATTTTTACAGTTTTTACATTTACGTGGAAGGTACACCCAGATACAGTGCTGGGGCAAGGTATAAGTTAGAGATAAATTCAATGACCAACAGGGCTGGTGAAGATTATGAGCATAGTAACATCATAGCCGGGTCAAGCAAGGGAGGGGGGATTTGGACGAGGACATAGCGCAAGAGTGGTGACGCCAGAGCAGGAGAGAAGAAGCCGGCACCAGTGGACACCGGGAGGCTAAGGAGGCTTAGGACATTCACAGTGAGAAGCCACCTTAAGATGATCCCACAGGGAGGTCCGGAAACTCTTGTGAGAGGAGGCAGTACGGACTCTTTCAGGAAAGGAGTTCCAGAGCCTGGGGCCATGGACAGCAAAACTCCGGTCCCCCATGTTGATGCGGGAAGTAGGTACACTTAGTAGGCCGGAGCCTTGGGATCTAAGCAGGTAGGGGGAGAGGTCAGCATGAGCAAGAAACCGGGCCAGTTCCGGAGGGGTGCCGGAGCTAAGTACTTTATTCACGAGGCACCCAGTGCTAAAGTTAAGGTGATTGTGCGGGGATAGCCAGCCAAGCTTCTCGTAGAGCTTGCAGTGATGGGTGAGGCGGGGGGCAGCCAGGGCAAAACGACAGATGTTGTTGTACGTTGTGCTCCACTTGCTTAGGAGGGTCTTAGAAGTATGAGCAAATATGAGGGAGCCGTAGCTGAGGGAGGGAAGTAGTACTCCCCTGGCAAGAGCTAAGTGAGCCGCTGGAGTGAGGTTGTACCGAGCCCTGTAGGCCATCCCCAGTTTGTGGTTTACCCCACTGCAGGCATTATGGATATGACTACCAAGGTCCAATTGGGGATCAAGCATCACTCCAAGATATTTGAGGGAGGTCACGGTAGGGAGAGGGAGCCATCTGTGAGTTGATGTAGGGGAGTTGAAGAGGCTCGTATTTTGGCAGAGGAACCGAAGAGCATAGCCTGGGTTTTGTTTTGATTTAGGACCAATTTATGGTTGGAGAGCCATGCCTGGATGTTCCAGAGGTCTTCAGATAAGGACGGTTTAGTGTGGCTGTATCACAGGAGTGGGCCAGGAGAACCAGGTCATCCGCATACATGATGACACGGCAGCTGGAGACCACATCGGGGAGATTGTTGATGAACAGGGAAAAGAGTAGGGGTTACCCAGCACGGAGCCCTGAGGGACACCAGAGGTGACAGGCCGGGGGGCAGAGAGGACTTTATTGAATTTAGTTAGTTGTTTTCTGCCATATAGGTAGTCAGAGACCCAGTTTAGGGCGGTGGGGACAAAACCAAGGGACCTCATCTGCAGGGCAAGCAGGTCGTGGTCAACGAGGTCTAACGCCTTGGATAAGTCAATAGATACCACACCTGAGAGTTTTCCCTGATCCATAGCAGCTCTGATGCTGGAAAAGACTGAGATGAGAGCCGTGGAAGTGCTGTACCCTTTACAAAAGCCGTGTTGGGCCGGGGTCAGCAGACCATGGGAGTGGATATACTCCGAGATTTGTTTGGCGACCACCTTTTCCAGGAGCTTGCTGACAGCAGAGAGGATGTCCCAGGTCATGTCTGAAAAAGGTTTCTTGGACTAGTGTACTTACCCGATCATCAAAGAAATAAATAAAATAGTAAAAATAGCTTACTCACCTGTACCCATAGTTCTGGGAGTGGTATGTGGTCACAGCCACACTCTGACAGTTCAACGCAAGAGTCTGATTGGCCAGATGTCTTTAAGGTCAGCTCCTCCCACCCACCACCCAGGCGGTATATCACCTGACTCCACCCCATGACATCAGATCTTTGTACCCTGGAAGCAGGGATCCGTGTGCCACTTGCCAGGGGAGGCAGGTGGGATGCGTGGATGTGAACTGTATACCACACCTAGAACTATGGTTACAGGTGAGTAACTTATTTTTTAAGGGGGTGTAGATATGGTTCACTGTCCACACTCTGGTAGACTACTAGCAGTTCTCTGGGAGGAGGAGGCAAGGTGTGCACCTCTAGTTGGCACCCCGAGACTGAAGAACCAAGGTCTCAAAACCAGCATCCCGGTGGATCAAGGTTGATGCGGTAGTGGGAAATGAAGGTGTGTGCTGACTTCCAGGCAGCAGCCTTGCAGATTTCCTGGATAGGGATGTCCCTGGAAGCAGCCACCGAGGCAGTGGTCTGTCTGGTGGAATGAGCCCTACTGGACGCTTCCTACCAGGTCATCTATAGCAGAGGTTGATGCAGGATGTGGTCTACCTGACAATCATCTGCTTTGCTGCTGGTCTGCAAGTCGTGGCGTCAGTGTAAGTGACAAACAGCTGGCAAGCCTGTCCCCAAACTTCAGCTGTGCATTCCATATTATAAGAGAGCACTCTCCGCAGGTCTAGGGTATGGCAACTGCAGTCTGCCTCCTAAGAGGTGTTGGTAAAGTACACTGGTAAGTTAATCACCTACTTAAGTTGAAACTCCAATACTACATTCAGGAGGAACTTTGGGTTGGAGTGAAGGATGACTTTTTCCCTGTGGAAGGCCAGGTAAGGAGACTCCACTGATACTTCCAGGAGCTACCTGATCCTTCTGGCTGATGTGATGGCTACCAGGAAGGCCATCTTCCATGACAGGTGTGATATCTCACACTTGTGCATTGGCTCAAAAGACTTGTCCATTAGCATAGTTAATACCAGCAATATGCCCCATGGTGGAGGTGGTTCACACCCTTGCAAAAGCTCCCGACCATCCTCTCCTGGGCTGCTGTTGGCTCACCAGCCTGTGCCAGGTAAGCAGAGATGGCTGCCAGGTGCACCTTAAGGGTCATTGCCTGCAGTCCTAACTGGGAAATGGACCAGAAGTAGTCCAGGATGCTAGCCACAGAACAGGCAAGAGGATCAAGTTTCTTGCCCTGACATCATATGGAAAAATCTGTTCCACTTAAAGGCTTAGCATGCGAGTCGACTCCTTTCGGGAGGCCTCCACAGTGTGCAGCATCTCATCCAAGTGACCCAATGGCTGGAACTCTAGCCACTCTCAAACCATCCCATGAGGTGCAGGGACTGAAGGTCCAGGTGTAGGACTGTCCCCTAAAGTCTGGTCAGTGGATCCAGGTGCAGAGGCAGTCTCCGTGGAGGTCTGCTCCTCAGGCTGAGGAGATCAGAGTACCAGAACGGCCTAAGCCAGTCTGGCGCTATCAGGATCATCCATGCCTTGTCCTTCTGAGTTTTGACTATGACATTGTGAATCAAGGGGAAAGGAAAAGGAAGGAAGGTGTACACAAGGCCTGGGGTCCAGGGCCTCATGAAGGCATCCCCCAGTAGTGTCCCGGGGGGGGGGGGTCAGGCAAAAAACAGACCCAATCTGTAATTCTCCCAGGAGACAAACAGATCCACTAGAGGAGTTCCCCATTGGGAGAACAGGTGGTTCACCACCTTCTGATGCAGGGACCACTCATGTGACATCTCATTAACCTGGCGGAGAGTGTCCACCAGCTGATTGTTCTCTCCTGCAACATGAATCACCAGAAGATCTGCACCTATGCTGCTTAGAGGATCCAGCTGTGGATGGACTTCTGACCTAAGGGAAAGGTGTGTGTTCCACCCTGCCTGTTCAAGTAGAACATGGTCCTGGTGTTGTCTGTCTGGACCTGCATGACCTGACCCCTGACTAGAGGATAGAAAGCTATCAGTGCCAGCTGTACTGCGTGGAGCTCCAGCAGGTTTATGTAATGATAGGACTCCCTGCTTCCTGGGTGACCAGAACCCATGGGCTCTGTCATCCCCAAGGTGTGCTTCCCACCCAACCAGACGTGCATCCATCATGAGCGTGATGGTTCTGGATGGACAAATGGGATTCCTTCCTCCAGGTTTTCTAGAATCAGCCATCACTGTATGGCATCCCACACTGGCTGGGTCACTGTGACCAGCTGGTCTAAGTGTCCTAGTTAATGAGACTACTGGCAGCCCAGCTTCCATTGGAACTGACACATCTGCCAGTGGGCCCGACATACCATGCTGGTGCAGGATACCACATACCCCAGCAGCCTTAAGAATTCCCAGGCACGGCACAAGAGCCCAACCTGAAATGATTGGGCAAAGGAGGTAAGATCCAGTGCCTGATACACAGGGAGGCAGACCTTAGCCTGCAGGGAGTGGAGTTCTGCCCTGAAGAACTTGATCACCTGCTTCAATACCAGTTCAGACTTTTCCAGGTTGACCAACAGGGCCAAGTATCAACAAATCTGAAGAGCCAGATCTCTGGACCTCTCCACGGTCTCCCAAGATGGACCAGCTAACAGCTAGTCATCCAAGTAGGGGTACACCCTGACCCCCTAGGCACCACAGATGGGCTGTCACCACTGCCATGCACTTAGTGAAGAGCAGAGGTGCCGAGAAGAGGTTGAAGAAAATAACCTGTAACTGGTACAGAACTCCTTCTGCTCAGAACTGGAGGTACCAGCAGTGGGATTGATGGATGGGGATGTGGAAAAACACATCCTGGATGTCTAGGAAGCAGAACCACATGCTTTGCTCCAGTGATGAACTGTTCTGATTTAGAGTGACCATCCAGAACTTGTGTTTATGCATAAGCTGGTTCAGATCATGAAGATCCAATATGGGGCACCAGCACCCCATCCATTTCAGGACAAGGAAGTACCTGGACATGTAACCCTGACTGGCCAGGGCATCCAGGACATGGGCCACTGCCCCTTTTGCAAGGAGCTAAGCAATGTCCTGCCACACCCTGCATTCCTGAGGAACATGGAGGTGATAAGGTGGGGGATCCTCAAAGTCCAGAGGCAACCAACCTCTGCCCACTACATCCAACACTCACTTGTTCATTGTGATAGCGGACCAACGTGGCAAGAAGTGACATAACCGACCTCCAACAGGGAGTGCAGACAGGGACAGGATGGGGGGAAGAAAGATGCCTCCTGAACTATCACTGGGAAGCTTTTGTGGGAACACTGGTGGCTGCAGCCAGAGGGGCACCACTACCCCATCCCCTCCTTTCTTAAGAGCCTGGCCCTGGACTTCTACTTGGGGCATCAGGCCTGGTACTGCCACTGCTGGGGCTGCTGTCAGGAAGGCTATGACTGAAAGAACTAAAAAGCCTACTTCTTAGGCTTCTTTTTCAGGTCCTTCTGGGATAATGCCACAGAATCTAGGGTAGCATTGGACTTCTCAGTCCAGGTGAGATGTCCCTCCACCCCAGGGCCAAAGAGATTGGTGCCCAAGAAAAGAACATCGGCCAGCTTATGTTGAGTGTCCACCGTGAAGTTGGAGGGATTCAGCCAGGCCCTGCGATGCATAGAGACAGCTGCTGCCATGGCACAAGCACATGAGTCACCCATGTACAAGGCCATCAGTAGCTAGTATTTAACCAGAGACTGACCATGGTCTCTGATGACCACCACCACCACTTGCTGATCAGCAGGGAGATGAGGGAGGATTGCATCGAAGACTTCCATCAGGACGTGACCAAAGTTGACCATCATGAAGGCATAACTAACCTGATTGTGACCCAGAGACACCGCAGTGT
Organism: Neoceratodus forsteri; assembly: GCA_016271365.2. NCBI lineage: Eukaryota > Metazoa > Chordata > Ceratodontiformes > Ceratodontidae > Neoceratodus > Neoceratodus forsteri. The sequence continues at coordinate 279,311,022 of CM028138.1, read as the reverse complement.
ACACCTTTTTAGTGGCATGGTCAGTCTTGTGGGACTTCATGCCTGGTGGCTTGTCCATGGCTCTCTGGCGTCCAGACTTGTGGAACACCAAATCCGTGACCAACCCTTCCACAGAGGGGAAGTCCGAAAACCCAGAGAGGGATCCAGTAGGGACTGCATACTTGCAGACCAGAAGGGCGGAGGGTGCCAGGCAGGATGCTGAATGCTGCCAAACCTCCACAACTGAACCCAAAATGGCCTCAGCCACAGGGAAGGCAACCTCTGGAGATTCATTCTGGTCCAAAATGTCTGTAATGGGATACTTTGTTTATTTATTGAATCTTGGATTAACAACCTTTGAGCATTATTAAGGGATACTTTATTTTATTTATTTATTGAATCTCGGATTAACAACCTTTGAGCATTACTGCTCCATAACAAAGGTTCCACGTCATAAGATTACAGGTAAGTAGTCAGTAGGATCACAAAGAATACATTACAATAGACAAAGGAGTAGTAAATAACTACATACAGGTAATTAGGCAACAGAGTCTTGTGGTGCATTACAGTCAAAAGAGAAGTCGGGTGATATAGTATTTCAGGGATTAAATGGGCAGTCATACAAGTTAAACAAATACATAGATACATAGATACATAGATACATAGACAGTGTCGGCAGATAAGGGCCTATGGCCCACCCAGTCTGCCCATTTGAGCTTGTAAATTCAGTTTGTTTTCCTAGAAGTCTGTTGCCCCTAACCCCTGACCTCCAGAATTCCTTTATGTCTATCCCATGCATTCTTAAATCCCGTGATTGTTTCAGCCCCACCACTTCCTCTGGCAGGGTGTTCCACTTGTCCACCACCCGTTCTGTGAAGAAATTCTTTCTCATGTTTCCTCTGAATCGTCCTCCCTCCAACTTCATCCCATGCCCTCTAGTCCTGGAACATCTTTTTCGCTTAAAAATAGTGTTTTCCTGCACCCTGTTCCTCCCTGTAAGATACTTGTATGTCTCTATCATATCCCCTCTCTCCCTCCTCTCCTCCAGGGAGTACATGTTCAGTTCCTTCAACCTGTCTTCATAGGACTTGTGATGCAATCTATGCACCATCTTTGTTGCCCTCCTCTGAACCTTCTCTACCCTGTCTATGTCCTTACGTAGGTATGGTCTCCAGAACTGTACACTGTACTCCAGGTGGGGCCTCACTAGTGTCTTGTATAGCGGAATTATGACCTCCCTTTTCCTGCTGGTGATGCCCCTGCTTATACATCCCAGCATCCTATTTGCTTTACCTGCTGCCTTGTCACACTGTTTCCCTACCTTGAGGTCATCAGAGATGATAACCCCAAGATCCCTTTCCTGCTTGGTGCACGCTATATCCTCACCCCCCAACTGATATATTGTGCCAGGGTTTTTTATTGCCCCATATGCATTATCTTGCACTTCTTTGCATTGAATTTCAACTGCCAAACCCCTGACCATTCTTCAGGTTTCTGCAGGTCGCTTCTCATTCTGTCTACACCCTCTGGTGTGTCTACTCTGTTACAGAGCTTTGTGTCATCAGCGAACAGTGAAATTCTGCCTTCTAGGTGCTGCGCAATGTCACTGATGAAGATGTTGAATAGGACCGGTTCCAGCACTGATCCCTGTGGTACCCCACTGGTCACTCTTCCCTCTGTGGAGTGACAGCCATTTACCACCACCCTCTGTGTCCTGCCACCCAGCCAGTTACCTACCCACCACACTACTGTCCTGCCCACACCCATATTCCCCAGTTTGTGTAATAGTCTTCTATGTGGCACAGTGTCAAAGGCCTTGCTGAAGTCCAGATAGGCCATGTCCACTGCCCTCCCTGATCCACCTCCCTAGTCACCCAGTCAAAAAATTCAACGAGGTTGGTCTGACATGACCTCCCCCTGGTGAAACCATGCTGCCCTGGGTCCTGTAGTCCATTGACAACTAGATGTTCCACCAATCTCTCCTTCAGTAGTGCTTCCATGATCTTCCCCACTACCGAGGTGAGGCTGACTGGTCTGTAGTTCCCTGCTTCCTCTTTGTTCCCACTTTTGTATAAGGGGACTACATCTGCAGTCCTCCAGTCTTTGGGTACCTCCCCTGTTTCCAGTGATCGGCTAAACAGGATAGCCAGAGGTTCAGCCACCACCTCTCTTAGTTCTTTAAGGACCCTGGGGTGCACCCCATCTGGCCTCATTGCTTTATCAACCTTATTACTTCCAGTTCCTTCAGGACCCTTTCGTGTAAAGGGACTTGTGTCCATTTCTGCACCATTCTCACCCTTGTACTCCCTTCAGACCCATTACCCTCCTCTTCCTCAGTAAAGACTGAGCAGAAATACCTGTTCAATATATCAGCTTTACTGTTGTCATCCTCCGCTGCCCCATCCTCCCCTTCAGTCTCACTATCCTCCCTTTGTCTTTCTTTTTTCACTTATGTACCTGTAAAGGTTTTGTCCCCTCTACCCACTGATTTTGCAATGTGTTCTTCTGTCTGAGCTTTGGCTTCCTTACTGACCTCCTGCCTCCCTTTGCTTCTCCTGGTACTTCTCCCTATCCCCTTCTGCCTGTGTCTTTTGTATTGCCTGAATGCAATCTTTTTGGCTTTCACTTTCTTTGCTACCTCTTTGGAAAACCATAATGGTCACCTCTTCCTTTTCCTCTTGCTAACCTGCTTAATGCATAATTCTGTTGTTCTTGTAATCCCCATTTTAAATATTGCCCACTGTTCCTCAACCCCTGATTCCTGTCCCATTCCCTTAAGGCCTCTTTCAAGTATCTCCCCATTTTCCCAAAGTCTGCCCCCTAAAATCCAGGATACGTGTTTTGTGTGGTTTGTTCTGCTCTTTCTGTGATTTCAAACCACAATGACTGGTGGTCACTGTTTCCCAGGTGCTCCCCACTGTTACCCCCATCCACACTGTCCCTGTTTGTGAGCACAAGGTCCTGTATTGCCTTCTGCCGAGTTGGTTCCATGACCAGTTGCTTGAGGAAGGCACCCTGAAGGAGTCCAGGATAAATCTGCTCTAGTTGATGCTGCTGCTGGGATGCTCCAGTCCACGTCTGGAATATTGAAGTCTCCAACCAGTACTACTTCACTTTGTCCGCCATCCTTTGGATGGCTAGCATCAGCTCCCTATCTGTTTCTTCCTCCTGGGCTGGTGGTCTATAGACCACACCTGTGCGGATGGCTGTCCCCATTTTCCTTTCCAGCTTAACCCACAGTATCTCTCCCCCATTTTGTTCCTCCTGGATCTCTGTGGCCCTTATGTCATTTTTCACATACAGTGCCACTCCTCCTCCCTTCCTGCCTGCTCTGTCTCTTCTGAATATGTTGTAGCCAGGTATGGCCATCTCCCAGTCATGGTTATCATTATACCAGGTTTCAGTGATGGCCACAATGTCCAGGTCTGACTGTACCATGACAGCCTCCAGATCTTCCATCTTGTTGCTAAGGCTCCTGGCATTTGCACACATGGCTTTCCATGATTTGACCTCCCTAGACTGTTTCACTGTTCTACTCCAGCCCCTTCCTTGGTTGTCATTTATCACTGGTTCTCCTTGCTGTCTGCCCTTCTGCTGAATTTTGCCCTTTCTGCTTATCCACCTCTTGGGCACTAATCTCCATCTTTTGCACACTGCTTTTCAGAGATAGCCACCCTCTGGTTCACTGGTTCCACTGCTAGCTGTGGGGGTGAGCAAGTGGTACCCTCCTTGCTGGCCTGCCACCCCTTTGCTAGTTTAAATGCTTGTCAATGTAGCATTTAAACTTATCATTGAGTGCTTGGATTCCCCTCCAGGATGGATGCAGGCCATCAGGCTTGAACAAACCTCCATCCCTCCAGGTGGGTCCCCAGTCACCAATGAATCCAAACCCTTCCTCACAGCACCAGTTCTTCAACCATGAGTTAAAGTTCCTGGTGCATGCACTCCTATGCTCTCCCTTGCCTCTCGCAGGAAGTACTTCTGAGAAAGTGACAGAAGTAGCTACTTGCTTGAGACCCCTCCCCAATTTCCTAAACTCTTCCTGAACTTCCTTTGGCTCCCCATTTGCCAGGTCATTAGTACCCAGGTGGATAATGACATCCAGCTCACCCTCCCGTCTTGCCTTCCCAGTGATCCCCAGGATCTTCATTCCATCCCTCCATGCCGTGGCACCTGGTAGGCACCTCACCTCCCCTCCCTGTCCTCCCCCTCCTGTGTTCCTAGCTGGATCCCTCTTATGATGGAGTCCCTCACCAGGATTCGCTTCCTCCTCCTCTGGCGTCCACTGCTTTCCCCGCTGAGGTCACCTCCTTGGCTAACCTCCACATCCTTTCCTTCCACTTCTCTGGGTACCTCTATTTGGTTGTCCTCATTTGCCAGTGTGGCATATGAGTTCTTGAGTGGAATAGGATCTGGGATGTGCCTCTGCCTGACTGCTCTACCCTCCTGAGCCCACTGTCATCCAAGTGCTCCTCGTCTCGGCATCCTTTGAGGCAGTTGCATTGGACTGGGTGGTCCCTGGATAGGGTGATGGTACTCCTGACCCAGTTTACTTCCCGCTCTGAGTCTGGCTACCTCATCCTACAGTCCAGAGGATGCATGCAGATAGGGCAGCACCTCAGTGTCCAGAAGGTCTGCCTGAATATGGCTGCCCCACAGCCACTGCATTGCACCACTCCCACATTATACTGCAATTCCACTACTTGTCTGCTACTGAAGCTCGCCAGTTCCCTTTTATTAATTTACTGTACTAAAAATCCTGCCACTGATCCTCAGATAATTTTTTTTTTTAAAGAAAAAGAAACCAATAAATAAATAAATGAGTCAAAACACTTGTCGTGCTGAGGGTGGGCTTCTTCCCCCTTATGCCCCTCCTACTTCACACCCCTTACTATACCCTGTGTTTAGCTCCTGTCAATCAGATTTAACAGGGCATATAATTAAGAGTTGGGGGAAGGAGAGGGAGGGGGCAAAAATTTGCAGCAATTAAAGACAGCACAGAATTACACCACCACTATGTTTTAAATTTTCAACAGCCCAAAAACAATTATAAGTAAAGACAACAAAGAAAGTATAGTGTCACTAAAAGCCCACAATCTAAGTTTAAAAGAAAAATAGCAATTACCAGTTACTCTAAAGCACTGAATTGAATATGTTTCCTTCCTTCCCCTTCTGGCTTCTTCTGAGAAAATAAAACTCTGCTTGCTACTTTAACTCTGACTAAGCCCCACCTCCAGTTATCACGTAGCTGAGGTCAGAGGCCACACAATTAACACCCTTCACCCAACTACAGGGCAGTCAGACAAGCCAAGATAAAATTTGCAGCAATTAAAGACAGCACAGAATTACATCACCACTATGTTTTAAATTTTCAACAGCCCAAAAACAATTATAAGTAAAGACAACAAAGAAAGTATAGTGTCACTAAAAGCCCACAATCTAAGTTTAAAAGAAAAATAGCAATTACCAGTTACTCTAAAGCACTGAATTGAATATGTTTCCTTCCTTCTCCTTCTGGCTTCTTCTGAGAAAATAAAATAAAACTCTGTTTTACGATGGTGCAATAATACAGAGTTGCAAGAATTAGACACATCGTTAGTGTTGTTACCAAGAATATGAAAAAGCTAGCACAGCCCAGAAGCTACTGGACTATAAAAAATGGGAGGGGAAGGGAGGAGACTGGGGAGGCGGCTACAGGGGGCAAAGTGGGGGAGGGGAGCTGAGAAGGGGAAGGGGATGAAAGAGGAAGAAAGGAGTACCTAGGAGAATGAGTAACAGGACAGGTGAGGGGACAACAAGAGGTTGGAGGAGGAGCAACCCAGAGGGTATTGTCAGCACTGCGTGACGAGGAGGAGGTCAGTGTAGTAGGAGAGATGGTACGGAGGTGTGACTGGACCAATGAGGAGATGGGTCAGAGGAGAGACTGGCCTGTAAAGTTAGCAGCCAAGGTTTGGGGGTTGAGACATGAGTAGTTGTAGGATGCAGAGGCCATGAACGGAAACTGGGGAATTATTGGGGAGCAAAGGGGGGATGAAGTGCAGCAGATAAGGCTGACTGGGCATGGCCATGAACAACCATTAGGATGTGGCATCACAGTCGCATTCACTGCACAAGATAAGATGTGTGCGCAGTTGATGCTTGAAAGGGCCAGGCTGTGGTTAAGAAATGAGGTCAGCACTAAGAGAATTAAAACAGAGGGGGGCCCTATATCCAAAGAACTGCTGCCCTAGTGTTGTGTTGCGAAATGGGACTTGAAAGGCAGCTTTACAAGTACCTCTGGTGAGTCTAGGGTTGACGGAGGGGCTGAGGAGAGTCTGCATCCCTGGGGGTGCCAGGCCAAGTGTGGCCTTTTTTGCTAGCTTGCAGACATGGAATTGGATTCTGTTCCTAAGATTGAGCCATCCAGTGTCGGAGTAGAGCGTGCGTGTATGAGTTGAGCGATGGGCCCTGAGTACAAGTTTACAGGCTTTGTTGAGGGCAACTTTTATACACTTAAGTACAGTGTTAGAAGCAGCTCCACAGACTACTAGACTGTAGTCTATAGTCTATAACTGACAGAACTGTGCTGGTAACTGCCAGTTTGATTGCACTATCAGTGAGGCAGTGTTTGTGGCAGTAGAGTTGCCCTAGTCTGGCATTTGCTGCCTTGGCAACATGGTGACTATGCAGCCTAAAAGAAAGAGAGTAGTCAAGTGTGACCCTGAGGTATTTTAAATTGCTGACTGTTTCCAAGAGGTCATTGCTACAGTTGTGTATCTTGATGGGATGAGCCTTTTGTTGATTGTGGGGGGAGGTGAACAACATCACCTTAGTTTTCTTGTAGTTCAGTGGAAGCCTGGCATTATGGAATCAAGTCTCAGCCATGGTAAAGTCAGCTGTTTTTCGAGCAGATCAGGTGCATAGTGATGTGAGTACAGCACAGCGTCGTCTACATATAAAAGCATGTTGTAACGGCAAGCTTTGGGAAGGTCATTTAGGAACAGACTGAATAGCAGGGGGCCCAGGATAGACCCTTGGGGTACCCCTGTGGTAACAATTTGACAGTCGGACAGAGTGCCTTGTATTTTGACCTGCTGAGTTCTCATGGAGAGGTAACTCCTGGACCAGCCTAGGGACACAGATGAAATCCCAGTGTGGGCCAGCTGACTTAGCAGTAGACCATGATTAACTGTATCAAAGGCCTTGGTGGAGACTTCCGGTGAGCGCACCGATTGAATGGCTGCTTAGTTCAGGCACCCCAGTCTGCCGCAAGACAAATCCACCTCTATTGCTAACTAGTTGGACCCATCCAGCTGTCAGATCTGCAGAAAAAATGGGTATGATGTCCTCCAGGCATAAGACAAAGGAGAAAACAAACGTACAGCAAGTAAAACAGCATAAAACGCTATTAGACTTCGCTCAGCAGGCCGCGGCCCACGTACCACCAGCCTCGCCAAAACAGGGAACCAATGTGGAAGAGATGGAGGAGCAAGAATGTACAATAACTTCTAAACAGCTCTTTTATACCCTCCAGAAGATGAATGCCACATTAGAGAGACTCGAGGCAAAAGCTACAGAAGACTGAAAGAAAATTGAACTTACCACCCAGAAGGTAGAACTCATGGTTAGGGGACTGACCAACTACTCAACTACCACAGACATCCACAACGCTGCCCTGCTAGACCTACATCACAGAGGGTAACAACTGTAAGCAAAACTCGAAGAATTGGAGAACCGAAACAGGCAGAATAATGTCCGTATCCATGGGCTCCCAGAAGGGACAGAAACGGGTCCAGTGCCACAATTTCTGGAGTCATTCTTGCCAGAGATCCTGAGCTGGCCAGTGGATAAGCCTCTTAATATTATCCGCGCCCACCGTTCCCTGGTACCTAGGCCGCAGGATCTGAAAACCCAGCCCCGTTCCCTGGTAATAGCGTTTTTGGATTTCCGCACCAAGGAAGAGATTTTAAGGAAAACCGGTCTAAAAAGGAGATTCTGTTTGGGAATACCCATCTCTACTTTGAACAAGATTATTCTCCTCAACTCCTCGCACAATGTAGGAAAATGCTACTGGTGGTGCGCCTATTGCAGCAAAAGGGAATGAGGGCGATCATAGAATACCCGGCGAGACTCAAGGTGGTTACAGAGAACAGCACCAAACGGTTCTCAGATCTAGAAGCAGCCCACAAATTTTTGACATTGACAGGGATAGAGATTCCTCACAACACAATGCAGCAGAAGGAGCGCCTGTTAGAAAGGGCCTGGCACCAGGTGGGAACTAAAGGAAGGAGCTGCATGATCGCCCGGGTACTTCGATATGTGGGACTCCTCACCCAGCGGTTGCAGCATTGCTGTGCCTGCACGTGAGCTGAACAGAGATAGGCGGAAATCTTCATAGAAACATAGAATTTGATGGCAGATAAGGACCCTTGGCCCACCCAGTCTGCCCATTTCCCTACCTACTGGATAAGCTGCAGATCCTAATTAACCAGCAGCCTACTTCTTCCTACCCCGACCCCTAGAATGGCCTTTATGGACTGTCCCATGCATGCTTGAATTCCACCACTGTTTTGACTCCACAACCTCCTCCGGAAGGCCATTCCATGCATCCACAACCTCTCTGTGAAAAATACTTCCTTAAATTACCTCTGAGCTGCCCCCCATCTTCAAATTGTGCCCCTTGTTCTTGCACACCTCTTTTTTGAAAGATGCTACCTCTTGGACTTTGTTGATTCCCTTGAGGTACTTGAAAGTTTCTATCATGTCCTCCCTCTCCCTCCTTTCCTCGAGGCTATACATATTAAGCTCCTTTCTTTCCCTCTTCATATGTCTTCCGGTGCAGACCCTGCACCATTTTACTTGCCCTCCTCTGGACAGCTTCCATCCTGTCTATGTCTTTGCGGAGATTGGGTCTCCAGAACTGCACGCAGTACTCCAGATGGGGTCTCACCAGCTGTCTGTACAGAGGGATAATAACTTCCTGTTTTCTACTGGTGATGCCTCTCCCTACGCATCCCAGTATCCCCACAGCCCTCCTTGCTGCCCTCTCACATTGCTTGCCCACCTTTAGGTCATCTGATATGACTACCCCCAGGTCCCTTTCCATTTTTGTAGTTGTTAGTATCTCACCCCCCACTGTGTACTCTTCCCCTGGGTTTTTGTTTCCCAGGTGCATTACCTTACACTTCTTAGCATTGAATCTAAACTGCCATACATTTGACCAGACCAGAATGACCAACCAACAGAATCAGTGACCTGAAAAAGAAGGTGGACTTTTTGCTGGTGCTTAACTGTGAGTGACTTTAGGAAGAGAGGGGAAAATTGCTGCAGAACCAAGATATTGCACCCACTGATGTGGGTAGGGAAGATGGAACGATTTAAATCATTTTGCCAAGGGGGGGGGGTCTTTCTCCCTTCTCTTACTTTTTCTAGGGTGGATACAGGATGACCTTCAGTGGATCTCTATGCCCTGGCCCGATTTAAAGTAGAAGAACTTGGTGGTCGAATTAATGAACGTATTGTATGATGCTGTGTGGGGGGGAGGGGTCGGTAAAACAGGGTGGGTTAACTTGGAGAATGGGTGGGTGTCTATGAATAGACAGAGCTTAGACGCATGTGGAGGCCTCATCCTGGGCTCTATAGATTAGAGCTAGGTGGCTGGGTCACGATATGTGGTGGTTCAGTACCACCCTTTAAGGGGTATTAATCCCAGTGACCTAATGGCGATACTGGATTTATCGAGCTTGTCTGGTGAATGCATGAGTCCAGATGATCTAATGTTAGCCTATAATAAGGCTGTGGGAGATGCTCTGGACAAGAATGCTCCTGTTTGTGTTTGGCCTCTCACCCTCCATTCAAGGAGCCCTTGGTTTGATGGCTCCTTGAAGGAGCTAAGGAGAGTTGGCCGAAGGTTGGAGAGAGCCTGGTGGAGGTCCGGTAGTGATGCTGACAGGCTTAGGTTGACGGCACATTATGATGGCTATCAATCAGAAATCACCCGTAAGAAGGCAGAATTCCTGTCCAGGGAGAGTTCTACTGTACAGAATCAACTGGCTCAGCTTTTCCGGACTGTTGACAGATTGTGCAATCCAATCTGTCTCCAGCCCAGAGAAGCTTTTTCTCAGCTAAGATGTGAGGAGTTCGCTCGATTTTTTGCAGATAAGGTTGCCAGCATCAGGTCTGGCATCGGTCCAACCTCTCTTTTGAGGGATTGCAGTGGTCGACGGGAAGTGTTATGCACCTGGTCTGTCTGGTCAGATTTTTGCCGCCTGGAGTTCACTGACATTGTGAAGATCATCCAAACATTGCGACCAACCAGTTTTAGTTTGGATCTGGGTCCTACACCCCCTTTAAGTAGGATGTGTAGAAGTTATCTGCCCAATCCTTGCTGACATTGTCTGGAAATCCTTGGAGAGAGGGGTCTTTCCTGACCCCCTCAAGGAGGCGGTAGTTCGACCACTCCTTAAAAAACCCTCCTTGGATCCAGATTGTCTAGCTAACTACCGGCCTATCTCTAACCTGCCTTTTGTTGGTAAGGTTATTGAAAAGGCGGTTGCGTTATAATTGGATGATCATCTTACAACTCACAATGTCTATGATACTCTCCAATCTGGCTTTAGAAAGAAGCATAGCATGGAGACTGCCCTTGTCCAGGTGTTGAATGATCTCCTAATGGCTAGAGATCGAAAGGCACGTACCATTCTGGTCCTTCTTGATCTCTCTGCAGCATTTGACACTGTAGACCATGGTGTGCTGTTGGAGCACCTGCGGATCTATTGTGGGCTGTCTGGAACAGTTTTCAAATGGTTCCAGTCTTACCTCACAGACAGGTCTCAGAGAGTTGCCACTGGAATTTATTCCTCTGGCGCTCACTCCCTGCCTTGTAGGGTACCACAGGGTTCCGTTCTAGCCCCCATGTTGTTTGCAGTGTATATGCTGCCATTTGGAGATATCATCAGGAGATACAGTCTGGGTTTTCACTGCTATGCAGATGATACTCAGCTGTATTTGTCTTTTCCGCCCGGGCAAGATGATGCTCTCTCCGTGCTAAATAATTGCCTTGCTGAAATCAGATTTTGGATGAGTTCTAGCTGGCTGAGACTGAATCCGGATAAGACTGAGGTGTTGGTAGTGGACCAGGTCATCCGGTGGTGGGTTTAGGGGCTGGACAACCATCGGGCTTATTGCTCGGTGGTATGTCGCTCGCTACCTCTGATCGGGTATGAAACCTGGGCATTATTTTTGATGATGGCTTGACCTTAAAATCTCAGGTATCAGCTGTAGTCAAATCCTCTTTTTATCATCTGAGGAATATCGCCCGGGTGAAACACCTGGTCCCACCGGGTGATCTACCAACATTGGTCCATGCCTTTATCACTACCTGTCTTGACTACTGCAATTCCCTCTACCTAGGGCTACCTGGGGTTGACATCCGCTGCCTGCAGCTGGTGCAGAACGCGGCGGCCAGGCTTTTGACTGGGACTTTCAGATCCAGCCATATTACGCCTGTGCTCCGCGAACTGCACTGGCTGCCTGTTAGGTGGCGGATCACCTATAAGGTTGGTTTACTAACCTTTAAAGCCCTACATGATCAGGGACCCAGCTACCTGAAAGATCTCTTGGTACCCTATTGCTCCCTCCGTCCTCTCTGCTCCACCAACGAGGGATTGCTGGAGATTCCCAGGGTTCGATTAAAAACATCAGGATCTCGTGCTTTTGCTTTCTCAGCACCAACCCTGTGGAATTCTCTACCTCATTGGTTAAGAGAATGTCCAACCATCGAGAGATTCAAAATGGAGCTAAAGACTTGTTTATTTAGTTTAGCATATCCTAGTTATGGTTGATTAATTTATGTCCGTTTTTAAATTTATATGTATGTATGATCTCTTTGTACAGCGCCTTGATTTTGAAAGGCGCTTTAGAAATAAAGATGATTTGATCTGATTTGAATTAATATGGATGGGGGATCACACCATCGCCCCTTTCTTTCTCCCCCTTTTCGCTTTTTTTGGGGGGCGAACCTTTATATAAGGGGCTACGGAGAATAAGTGTGCCCGATCAAAGTTTGGAGGCTGGGGGAGGCGTTTTCTCTCCCTTTTCATCCGTGGGGGAGTACAAAGGCTTCTTCCCCCGGAATGAAGCATACCGGAGACCACCTACATAACATTGATAGGAATAAGTGAACATACCACCAGGGGTGGGCGGATAGTTGGGACACAGTGGGGGGCAGTGTGGAGAGGGAGTTCCCTCCCGCACTGTCACCTGTGTCTTGGGGGGGGTCCCGAGTTTGGACTACAGAGTTTGACCCTAAGTTCAGAGAGGGGAGAAGAGATTAGACTTTCCTAATAGTCGGAGGGCTTTGAGCAGGATAGGGATCAGCAGGAAAGGTGAATTAGGACTAAGTATAGGTTGCGGCAGGAGGGGGAGGGTGTTTTCAAGTGAGACCAGGCGCATATTTTCCCTGGTAGCTTTTTTTTTCCTCCCATATCGTGGGTTGGAAAATTGCTCATAAAGTGCCTGGAGCACGCAGCCACGGTGTTGTTGATCTGCCCTTCTGGTGATAGGACTATTATTGGCCTAAAGCCAGGCGGAAGGCCCATAGTGTTGGGGTCATCCAGCCACGCCTCCAGAAATAGGTGTTTTTTACAGAGGGTGGTAAAAAGGGCAATTATATCTTGAAGTCAAAGATGTTGGATTGGGATATGTTGTTCTCAAATTTAAAGTTATGTTACAAAGGTTATTCTTTAATGAAATGAAGTTATATGTTAGAAACAATGCACAGAATGACTATGTGGAACGTTTTAGATGTGTGTCCCCATCTCTTGAAGATCATTAGGAGTGTGTACCTAACCCGGGTGATTGATAATGGCTGATTTAAAGGCTGTTTCCCTAAATGTGAGGGAAATTAACAACCCGGTGAAACGGGCCAAGATTTTGCAAGATTTGAAGAGGCGAGGAGCCACTGTAGCCTTCCTTCAGGAGTCACATCTGACAGCTCAAGAACATCTGAAATTGAAAAGAGCTTGGGTGGGGAGTATGTACGCTTCACACTTTATCAACAGCCCGCACCATAGGGGGTAGCAATACTGATTAAAAGGGTCGTCCCACTGATAGTCTCAAAAGTTAGAACAGATCCAGAAGGTAGCTTTGTGCAGATCTGGGGGAGTTATAGGGGTCAGGATTGCACCCTAGTAAACATATATGCTCCAAATGAGGAAACTCCAAGGCTGGCATTCCTAGAAAAAGTTGTCAAAGATGCAGTCTCGGATGTGCAAAGTATGGTAATAATTGGGGGGGGGGGGACTTCAATGAAGTCATAAATCCAGGAATGGACAGATCTGGGAGGACCCAAGGAGAGTCAACACGAACAGGAAAACTTATCCTCAGACTGGGCCAGGAACTAGGGCTGATGAAGTGTTGGAGGTTTTTGCACCCCCGAGGGCAAGACTACACTTACTACTCTCCACGTCATGGAGTGTACTCCAGAATAGATTATTTTTTGATCTCTACTAATTGGGTACAAAGAGTAGAAAAATGTTGCATAGGCCCAATAGTTATTTCGGACCATGCGCCAGTCTCCCTTAGTGTTTCTATGGCCCAGATAGTGACACATTCCTGTTGGAGGCTTAATGTGAGCCTTCTCACCGGGGAAGATTTTAAAGAACTAATAGAGAACAAAATTCGGCAGTTCGAATTGGAAAATCCTAAAGGTGAGATGAGGGAGGGTGTGAGATGGGACGTCCTTAAATGTTGTCTTAGGGGGGAAATCATAAAATATGCCTCCAAAGTTAAAAAGAGAATGAATTCAGCAGAGGTTACAGCTTGAACAAAAGCTTCTTCAGCTTGAGTCCGCCCACCAGGTGAGCCATAAGCCTAAAGTCAAACAGGATCTTGATAAAGCCAGACATGACCTAAACCAAATTTTAGATCTCCAGATTGAGGAACAACTATGGTACTCCAGGCAAAAATATTACAAACAGGGTAACTAGGCGGGGAGACTGTTAGCATGGCAGCTCTGACAGGAGAGGGCAAGCAGAGCAGTGATTCGTTTACGGGGGGGGGGGAATGCAGAGCAGGCTACCACCTCTCCATTAGAAATTGCACAGAGATTTGAAACCTATTACACAGATTTATGCAGAGCTGAGACCTTTCTGGGGCACAGGGAAGTGGTGGAATCCTTTTTGGATGGCCTCAGGTTACCTGCCCTGGCAGACCCTGTGAGGATAGGGTTGAACGCCCCAATTACTGTCCAGGAAATTACGAATAAAATCAAGCAATTGAAAAATGGTAAAGCACCAGGGTTAGATTGGTTTGGGGCAGAATTTTATAAGGGTTTCACACCTCATGTAGTGGGTCTTCTGGCGGCCACCTGCAATGAGATACTGGTGGAGGGGGAACCGGTTCCACCATCCTGGAACTTGGCCCAGACATCAGTGATTCCAAAGCAGGGTAAAAACCCTGAACTTTGTAGTTCGTATCGCCCGATATCCTTGTTACCGGTGGATTTAAAAATCTTTATGGGTATTTTGGCAGACAGGCTGCAGAGCTGCATCTCCACCCTTGTCCACCCGGATCAGATGGGATTTATCTCAGGGAGATATTTATAAGACAATATACTGCGCCTTCTGAATATTATCACAGCACAGAGAGGCTCTGCGGCCTTGCAGTTAGCAATCAGTATGGATGCTGAGAAGGCCTTTGACAGGGTGTACTGGCACTTTATGTCATCCATCCTGTCAAGGTTTGGTCTGGGAGAGCAGTTTTTTTTGGCTATTGCCGCACTGTATCACAGACCAGAAGCCAGGGTTAAGGTGAATGGCATGTTGTCGAACCGCCTGCCTCTCATGAGGGGCACTAGGCAGAGATGCCCCCCGTCACCATTGATATTTGCCCTCTCTCTCTGGAACCGTTGGCAATTTGGATACGTGACAACCCATGCATCAAGGGTATTTGGGCAGGGGGAGTAGAGCATAAAACGGCACTTTATGTGAATGGTTCCCTTTTTTTCCTGCAGGACCCTCAGAGCTCTCTGACACATCTTTTGGAAGCATTAGAAAAATTCAGCTCCCTAGCAGGATATAAAATCAATCTATCTAAATCGGAAGGGGTGGTGCTGAGTGGCACCCTCACTAGACAGTTAAGAGAAATCTTTCCATTCACATGGGCTAAGAAAAACACGTTCAAATACTTGGGAATTCAGATCTCGGTGGACACGCCCAAGCTCTACTGTAATAATCTCCTTAAACTGCTCCAAGTCTTAAGATCGGACTTTGCCTGATGGAAGCTCCTACCCCACTCTCTTTATGGAAAAATCCAAATTATTCAAATGAATGTTTTGCCCAGACTATTATTCTTATTTCAGACACTCCCCATTCCCATACCGTCACAGTTCTGGAACCAACTTACAAAAGAAATTTCTAAATTCATATGGGCAGGGGCACGCCCAAGGATAGCCCTTGGTACCCTGATGAAATCAAGGGAGATGGGAGGTCTGGGTCTACCACATATGTATCAGTATTATCTGGCTGCACAAGGAGCACAACTAATCACATGGGCCAAGCAATGTACCGACTCTGGGTGGTACTCCATCGAGAGCGAATCAATCCCTAATGGCAAAATATGGACATACCCTACTTGCTATGTCGATCCCCATAACTGGCCGACAATTTCCAACCCTTGGGTAAAGCATTCCCTGCATATCCTTCTCAAACTAAGGAAAAAAACAAGTACCCCGAACACCTTGGGTCCTTTGTCTCTAATCAGATATACAACAAGTTTTGTTCCCCCGTGGTTGGATCAAGCTTTCTAGGAATATAAGGGCCTAACTACCTTTAAACAACTGATAGACAGAGGGTCTTGCTTTGCCTTGCCTATGCCACACTTCAGGAATGCCTTGCATTACGTAGGGAAGACTTTTATACAGTAGATACCTCCAAACCCGACACTTTATCAATACAGGAGAAAACCTCCAAAAAATTACTAGGGCTTTAACCCCCCTTTAGGAATTCTGGTAGGACTCTAGAAGAATCAAAGATAAATTACCTTATCTCTCCATTTTGTACAGGGTACTCACAGAGCAGAAGGGGACCCCGGTGCTAGAAGAGGTTAGGAAGAAATGGGAGACAGAATCTATGGGGGCAATTCCTAGGAGAGATTGGGAACGCCGCCTGCAGAGGGGATGGCAGGTGACTTCAGCCATGACATGGCATGAATTCAACTGGAAAATCCTGACCCGATACTTCCGCTCACCAATGATTACCAAATATTTTAATCCTCAGGCATCATCGGCCTGTTGGCGTTTATGCAGAGAAGCCCAAAGCACGCATTACCATATATTCTGGGGATGTGCAAAGCTACAGCGGTTCTGGTCTCAGATCCAGGGGGTCATGGCTCGACTGGGGGGATAACTGTACCATATACATTTCAAGACCTAGTCCTGGGATTGCCTACTCTTTCCTCCCAAAACAGGAGAGGCATAGAGTTAAACCAGATACTGCGGATTGCAGCATTAAAATGCATCACTATTAAATGGTTAAAACAAGACCCATCAACCTTTCAACAATGGATTTCCAAAGTTGAGGAAATTGAGAGACTAGAGAATATTACCTACACCATTCAGCTAAGAAAGGATAAATTCCTAGAAATCTGGGGACCCTGGTATCATTGGAAGGAGATGCAAGGTGGAGAAACAGTAGTAAGTGACGGAAACGCAAGAGGGGAGGAAGAGGGATAAATAATTCAGGGGGAGAGTGCCGGGTGATATAACAGGCCAGAGGGGGAAGTCAGTAATTTGAGGGCAAAAGGGGATTGGAAGGAGAAGATTTTCTTCAAAATAGGAATGGGAACACACATATATTTTTAACATATATTTCTAAGGTATTAGTCTTGGTGCATACGTTATGTTAAATATAAGTTTATACTGTTAAAAATGGTTTGGTTAAAAGGTTAGATTAGTGGTAAGAAATACCAGGTAATAAAAGATGTAAGTTGTATCAAGTAGAATTCCTAGGAAGAAAAAAGGATATTAAGACGGAAGAAGAGAAACATAGAAACATAGAAGCATAGACTTTGACAGCAGATAAGGACTGCTTGGCCCATCTAGTCTGCCCAGTTCCCTACCTACAGGATAGGCCGCAGATCCTAGTTAACCAACAGCCTATTTCTTCCTACCCCCCACAAGAATTGCCTTATGTCTGTCCCATGCAGTCGTGAATTCTCCCACAGTTTTAGACCCCACAACCTCCTCAGGAAGGCTGTTCCATGCATCCACTACCCTCTCTGTGAAATAATACTTCCTCACATTGCCCCTGAACCACCCTCCTTCTATCTTTAAATTGTGTCCCCTTGTTCTTGCACGTCTCTTTTTCTGAAAGATGCTACCTTCTTGGACTTTGCTGATTCCACTGAGGTACTTAAAAGTTTCTATCATGTCCCCCCTCTCCCTTCTTTCCTCAAGGGTATACATATTAAGCTCCTTTAGTCTCTCCTCATACGGCTTCTCTTGCAGACCCTGACCCATTTTAGTTGCCCTCCTCTGGACTGCCTCTATCCTGTCTATGTGCTTGTGGAGATGGGGTCTCCAGAACAGGACACAGTACTCCAGATGGGGTCTCACCAACTGTCTGTACAGAGGGATAACAACTTCCTGTTTTCTGCTGCTGATGCTTCTCCCTATACATCCCAGTATACCCCCAGCCCTCTCTACTGCCTTCTCACATTGCTTGCTAACCTTAAGGTCATCTGATATGATTACCCCCAGGTCCCTTTCCTTTTTTGTTGTTGTTACTACCTCCCCACCCATTGTGTATTCTTCCCCTGGGTTCTTGTTTCCCAGGTGCATTATTTTGCACTTCTTTGCATTGAATCCTAGGTGCCATACTTCTGACCATTCCTCCAACCTTGCAAAGTCCCTTTTCATCCTTTCCACGCCTCCTTGTGTATCAACCCTGTTGCAGATCTTTGTGTCATCTGCAAAAAGGCATACTTTTCCTTCCAGTCCCTCTGCAATGTCACTGATGAAGACATTAAAAAGGACTGGATCCAATACTGAACCCTGCGGTACCCCACTAGTAACCCCTCTTTCTTCAGAGTGGACTCCATTTACAGTTACCTTCTGTGTCCTGTTGTGCAGCCAGTGTTTTACCCAGGCTACCACCCTGGGACCCACTCCCAGGCTGGTTAATTTGACTATTAATATTTTGTGTGGGACTGTGTCAAATGCCTTGCTAAAGTCTAGGTAGGCCATGTCCACAGCCCCTCCCTGGTCTACTACTTTGGTCACCCAGTCAAAGAAATCTATTAGATTCATCTGACATGACCTTCCCGCTGTGAACCCATGCTGCCTTGGGTCCTGTGCTCCACTGGCCTCTAGGTACTCAACTATTCTTTCCTTCAGAAGTGACTCCATCACTTTCCCTACCACAGAGGTCAGACTGACAGGTCTGTAGTTTCCTGCCTCTGTCTTGTCCCACTTTTGTGAAGGGGAATCACATCCGCCTTCCTCCAGTCCTCGGGTACCACACCATCCTCCCATGATTTATTAAAAAGAGTAGCCAGTGGTTTCACTAGTTCCTCCTTAATTCTTTTAGAATTCTGGGGTGAATTCCATCAGGACCCATTGCTTTGTCCACCTTCAGTTTTAGGAGTTCTTGCAGAACCCTTTCTTCTGTGAAAGGACTGGGATCGACCCTCTATCAAGAGTTCTTCTGTTAATTGGATTAGGCACTTCCCTCCTCTTTTGTGAATACTGAGCAGAAATATTCATTCAGTATCCTGCTTTTCACTGTCCCCTCTGCCCACCCAATTCATTCTATTCAGCCTCACTATCCCTCCCTTTGTCTTTCTTCACTGTGATGTACCTATAGAAGGTTTTATCCCCTTCTTAACTGAGTTGGCTATCTTTTCCTCAGTTTGGGCCTTTGCTATTCTGACTTCCCTCCCTGCTTCCTTCTGCCTTAACTGGTACAGCTCTCTGTCCTGCTCCTTCTGTGTTTCCTTATACTTCCGGAATGCTATCTTTTTCTTCCTGACTTTCACAGCCATCTCTTTTGAGAACCATAGTGGCTTTTTCTTTCATTTTGATTTGTTTATTTGCTTCACTCAAAGGCTTGTTGCCTCTGTGATAGCAGTTTTGATGATTCCCCATTGTTGCTCCACACCTCCTTCTAGCCTGTTTGCTAGTGCTTTTCTGAGGCACTCTCCCATCTTGCCAAAGTCAGCCCTCCTAAAGTCCAGTACCCTCACTTTTGTATGGCTTGACTCTCTAGCTGAAGAAGAAGAACTAAAATTAAAACTGGGACAATAACATGGGCCACGCTATGATGAACTGTACCCATCAACTAAGAGCTTAGGGCTCGCTAGTGTGTGTACCCATAATATCATTCTTCTATTTCATGAGACAGGATGTTAGAACATGACAAATATTATAATGGTTAATTGATAGAAGCATGGAAAACATAAAGGAGTTAAAAGGAACAGAATTTGACTAATGTAAAGATGTTCTCAAAAATGTTATATTGGAACAGATGTATTATCTATGTGTGATTTTAATAAACCTGAGGAAGTTAAAAAAAAAAGGTCTTGGTGAGGTCAATGTAGATAGCCCCCACCAAGGACCCCTTGTCCAGTGAATGTAACTGGTATACCCCACAAGGGCTGTAGTCATACTTAGCGCCTTACAGAATCTGTGCTGTTGAAGACACTGGATTTTGTATTTGGCGAGGTAGTCAACTAGTTGGTCATATACTATTCTTTCGAGGGCCTTTGATATGGGTGGGAGAATTGATATAGGTTGGTAGTTACCGAGACTGGATCGGTCGCTGCTTTTGAATATGGGGTGACAACTGTTGCTTTCCAGAGAAGTGGGAATTTGCCTGTACTGAGAGATAAGTTTAGGATCCAGGTTTAATGGGGAAAGTGGGACATCCAAGATTTGGGCAACTAGTTTGCGGTCTAGTGTGTCACTACTGAAGCTGTTTTTTGAGGACTTGTTTTAGGTATTTGTGAGCTTCAGCTACAGTGATGTCTTTGAGATAGAAGGGGGGAGGGGACTTGTTAGGGGGAGAGGGGGTGTTATTGCCGATGTTTGTTCCTGAAATGGGCTCCAAGAAATCAGGGGGAAGCACGCTGCTAAGGTCAGAAAAGACCTTGTTGAAGGCATTAGCAATGTCTTTAGTGTCTTGGGTGATAGTTCCATTGTTGTTAATTATTGTGGGAGGGGTTTTCCTGGTTTTCCCAGTTAGGGTTTTGATGTTTTCCCAGAACATACGACTGTCACCCCAGGAATTGTTTAGTTCATTTTTAAAGTGTGTGCTCTTAGCCAGATGGTTGGCACTGGTGCATTTGTTCCATGCTGTTTTATAATTTAGAAGGTCAATGAGAGAACCAGTACTTTCGGCCTTGTGCAATAGATTGTCCCTAATTTTCATTTGTTCAAGGAGAAGGGATGTGACCCAGAACTTATTGGACCCCCTTGACTGTTTTCTTTCTGACTTGGCCCTCTTTTAGACAGGCTCAAACGGGACAGACATGGATGCCAAGATGAGTCAGAGAAATGCCCCAAAGAACACCAGGCCATGCTCAGTGATCAGCTCCTCGACTGAACCTTGGTCAAGGAGGGGAGCTCCAGAGTAGGCCATGGACTCATGATCTGAGTCATTTGAGGACTCCTCAAATATAGCCCTCAACTTTTTGCCACAGACCTCCTGGATATCCTCTCCCAGGGTGATCCTCACCAACAACTGTCCTGGCATGTTGGTGGCCAAATGGATCTCCTTGGTCAGAGTGCCCACTGACTGTTGCAGTGATGGTGGCTCCGACCAAAGAGGTGGAGAAGCAAATGCAGGGGAACCACTGGCATTGGCCAGGTGACCAGATGTCCAGAGGGTAGAGCCCTATCATGCCCCACGATGCTCTACTGTTGCCAGAGGAATTCCTCATAGTACCATTGCAAGATATCTCCTCATCCAAGGATCAGGAGGTTGAGAAGCATTGATGGCAGTATCTCCTGGCTGAGCAGGATTGAGAGTGGGAATGCCATGACCGAGATCTCAACTGTGACCTCAACCGTCAACCAGCCAATCAACGGCGAGGGGAGCCTCCTGGTTGATGGTGGTAAATCACATGCTGGCCCACCTTAAGTGTAACCAGTCAAAACCACAACCATACATATGCATGGTTTTTAAAGCATGTGTGGTCTCAGAGTTTGTTTATATAATCTAGCACAGTTTCAGACCAAGCTAGATTTCATGGACCATGTAGTGTGTTTTTTGACAGCAGGGTTGTGACATGGTGCCCACGTTAAGCAGCATGGGTGTGGAAGGCTCAACCCCTGGTGGAGGTGGCTCCAGATGAGGACTGGATGAGGACACCAACTGGACCATGTCCTCCTGGGTGAGAAGCAGGAGCAATGGGGTCTGTGAGATTGAATCTTCGACCTCATTTGACAACAGGTCAACAGGCTCGAGAAACATCTCAGCAGCCTGCTTGACCAGAATTGAAATCAACTGCCTCAATGGGGGGACTGAAGAGCCTTCAACCTGCCTGGCCTGCCCCTGGGCTGAGAGGTGCTCAACAGCCACCAAGCGGTCAGGTAAGTCATGGGACCGGGAAGATCACAATCCTTCTCGGTCTCACGACCGACACCAGCAGCACTTGTGCTTCTTACCACTACGATCAGCAGGGCTCTTCCCCCAGGGTCTGGAAGGCCAAAGATGTCCCAGAATCCTCGGTGAATGACCCTCTGATGCTGGCCCCAGTCAAGAACAGCGCCAAGACCAAGGAGGTGCCCACTGCAGTGGCCACTGCTTCCACCTCAAGGGCTGCAAGTTACTGAGTTGACCCAGCCACAACTGAGGCCTTTTTGTGGCCCTTAGGGTGGTTCTTCTGATCCCATTCCTAAGGCTGACCCAGTGAAAGTCAGAGCTTCCTGTCCTTGAGGGACTCTGGAAGCATGCTTAAGCAAAGGCTGTACTCGGCAACATCGTGTTGCCTGCCCAGGCATTACACTTACATGTCATGCAGGTCGGTGACCAACATCTGCTGATATAAAATGCTGAATTTGAACCCTGGCTTCTACTGCTCCTTCATAGATCAACAAGGGGAGTCAAAGGTACCAAGGGAATAAGGTAAATAAACTGAAAAAACTTCAAAGACAAAGTTTGCCAATGGTGCACTAAACCTAAGCGGGAGTCGCGAAGGAGGTGACCTGTTCTTCTAGCAGAAAGAGCTGATGTTACAGGGCAGAGTCAGGGGATATACTGCTTGAGTGGTGGGAGAAGCTTAGTTTAAAGACATCTGGCCAATCAAACTATTCTAGTGGAACTGCCAGAGTGTGGATATTGAACCATACCCACACCCCTGGAATACCTCCTTTCTTCTGTGTCATTGCCTCTTCCTATACACCCCAGTTGCCTATCTGTAGGCCTTGTTACTCGGGTTTGATTGTTTTAGGGAGTCACTGTAGTAAGGCGCAGGTGAACAAGTGGACAATACTGGCAGTCCGACACATGAGCAGTCTTTAAGTTTTCAAATTTATTTTTCTTCTTCAAAAGTTAACTTAAATCAGGACACGTACGTTACAGCGAACTGATACGACAGTAGAAATCAAAGATTACTCAGTTTAATCCAACATCTTGGAGCAATTGGCAGAGCTCCCTGGAGTCTGCCTTTAGACCCAAAACCTATCTGAATTGTAAATGTGCTGTGAGCTGCTAGTGAGTTGTGAGTTAGTTCCCCACTGTGTGAACTATGTTCTGCTTTCTGGAAGCTGTACCCAGCCCAAAACGGACTGCATCTGAATTTGTCTCCATGTGGTCTGAGCTTTGCCAGACTGGCCCAGCCAGACTACCTGCTGCACAGAGAAGCCATCGACAAGAGACCTGCCTGGGGATCTGCCCCCTGCTCCACACTTGAACAGGAACGACACCTCTGCGACTCGTTTGGGCCCTGCTTCTCCTGGCATGCCAGATCAACCACCTGCAGTCTCGATTTTCATCCAGCCTGTGTCCAGTCTTGGGTATCGTGAGTAAATACCAGAGTAGCTCCTTGCAACAACAGCTTAACCTGAGTGTGTCATCTGATTGTCTTGTTGTTTCATTTCCTTTACGAACTGAGCCCTCTGGCTCTGGATTACAAATATTGTGTACTGTGCATGTTGTGTTTTCCATCACGGGGCTCCAACCAGCTGCAACCCCGGGCAATGGTCCTGGCTAGCCCATCTCTTCTCCACCTGGGTACCCAGAGGTGGACTGTGTGGGGGGACTCAAAGCGCATGCATAACTGCTTGATTGATATAACCTTTAAGCTAATTAACCTGATTTTGCCCCTCCCTTGTTCAAGTCCCCTGAATAAATCAGATTTAACTTTTTCTGCATGTAATCTGATTGTGGTTCCAGTTTGCGCTCAAAGTACTGTACTGTTGCTATTTGTTGTGCATAACGTTGTTTTACAGGGGGGCCCCCAGGGTCAAGCCAGAGGAACCAGCCCTGGTGGTAAGTGCAAACAGTGTGGGTACTTGTGTGGTGTACCAGGGGTATTGTGAAAGTGATTATTGTACAGTGTTCAGGCCACTAGAGAGGAAAGAGGGAGGTTACAGTGTCCCAGAGGGCTGTGCCAAGGTTAACTTGACCACTACCAACCCTGACCTCTGGGTGGAGGCACCCGTTTCAGAACTCAGGCCCCTTAACCTGCTACTAGCCAAGCAGGCAGGGGGTAGTATCCCTTGGGATAGCGCCACCTAGGGGGTTACATCTTGGAGGCTCACTGCTGAGATTTTGTGTCTTCTAGTGGCCGAAATTACGAATTATTGTCAAACATAAATGGCTACCCCAACAGAAGTGGTTGTGCACCAGTTGGTGGGGTGGTGTACAGTGCAGGGGATTGACCCTCACAATGCCCTGCTTGTATTGGATATTCCACTGAACAATGGTAAAGACACTGTAGAAGGAGTACTTTCCAAAAGTTGAATGTTTAACAAATGCTATGGTAGTGGGGCGACAGGCTGATTTGACCGCCCAAACTTTCATGGCGTTAGTAGAGTGTAGTGACCCAGTGGACAGTTCCAAAGTGCCACAGACTATTGCCCCAGAAGGGGCCCCAGCCACCTGGAGAGTGATAATTACAAACAGTAAAGACCCCAGGGAGGATGAGCTCCTCTTATTATCTGAGACTTTTGAGGAGAAATTTGCTAAGTTGTTGCTAGGGGAAGGGAAAACTCTAGAGGACTTTAAGAAACTATTCCTGCCACCTGGGGTTTTTCCCTCCCCAACACCCCCTCCCACTCCAGCACCTGTTACTGCCCCACCTTCTGTGCCCATGACAATGCAGGCCCCTATATCTGTACCTGCCATTAGTCACAACTCCTACTGAAGGTTGAGAATCTTCTCGGGCACCCTCCTGAATGGCAATGCTCAGAAACAGAGAAACGAAAGAGGTTGAGTGAGATCCTTCGAGGTCCTGCCTTGGCTACCATCCATGCCAAGCGGGCCAATAACCACAAAGCAACTGCACAGGACTATCTTGATGCATTGGAGGATGTGTATGGGAGCCCGGATTCAGATGAGGACCTGTGGTGGAGAGTAAGAAATGCCCAGCAGTACTCAGGGGAGCCATTGTCTGTGTATGTACCTCGGCTTGAAAAGCTGCTACAAGAGTGCCTCAGAAAGGGTAGTTTGCCATCAAATGGATTCGATCGGACTAGGCTGGACTGGATCCTTAAGTCTGCTCCATTTTCAGAATTGTTACTGCTTCAGTTGTGCCTCGCCAACCGACTGGAATCGCCCCCCTCTTATGACGAGCTAATGAAAGAAATTTGGGGGGGTTGAGCAAAGGTGACCCCGTTGGGGGGGGATTTTCACCAATATCTGCTGCTACTGTGCAAGTGACAGAGAGTGATCATCCAAGTGGGGTTCAGGGGCAAACATCAGCACCTAACAAGCACTCTGAGAATGCAATGGACTTCCCGCCCTGGTCCCAGTTTTGGAAAGATGAGCTACTAAAGGAAGTCTGAGAGTCAAAGACAGGTGCCTCTGCAAGGGTTTCCCCCATGGACAAGATTTTGGTCCCTTTCAGGATGTGACTGCCATGGGGTGGGGGTGCACCCTCAGGCATCCTCTACCGAGGATAGCTCCCAGGCTGAAATCAAAGAATTGACTGCCACCCTAAAGGAACTATTGAGGCACGCTGCACCCTCTCACCACTGCAAAGCAGATATTGGACCCCGATCCCTTGCTACTACTTCAGTTCCTCATGCAATGTTCTCTCCAAGGATGACCCAGGAGTCTATCATTTGTCACAACTGTGGAAAGGATGGACATATGAAGAGGGAATGCTGGTCTCAGAAACACCTAGAGAAAGTGGTGAACCGGTTTCAAGGAGAGCTTCGGAAAATGAATCAGTGGTCCAGGGGTGCACAAAATGACTACAGTAAAGGCTTCAGACATCCTAACTCAAACTCCTTTGTGGCTAAATTGTCCATCCAGGCCCCTGCTGCTATCCCTCCAGATTGGTCCAAAATAGTGGGCCCTTCAATGGAGGCTACAGTGGCTGTGAATGGTATTCCTACTCGGGCTGTGCTGGACAGTAGGTCGCAAGTGACCACTGTATTTAAGGACTGGTATGACAAACACTTATCTGCTGTGCCCTTACAGTCCCTGGAAGGCCTGCATGTGTGGGGGCTGAGCGACACATCTTATCGCTACCTAGGATATGTCCACCTCTGGTTGTCATTTCCTGCAGCTGTAAATGGTGTAGAGGAGCAAGTCGAGACACTGGCCTTAGTGTGTCCCCCCTACTGGACATATGATGGGGTTCCCCTGTTAATTGGGACCAATGCCCACATGTTTGGGAGACTGGCACAACTCTGTCACAAGAAACAAGTTTGACAGACTGGGAGGGCCCTAAGAATTCCTGTTCTGATCAAGAGGCCCTATAATTTACAGCAGAACCCGAAGGGAGTGGACCAGGATGAACCAGTAGGGGTTGTATGGAAGAAGGATTCCGATTTAATGGTGCTGGCCCCTAACACCCAGTGTACCGTTCAAGGGGAGGTCCACCTCTGCAAAGATGTCAAGAACAAAATACTGATGTTGCACACGCCAAGTGATGGAAAATTGCCGGAAGGATTATTGGTTAAGCCCAGCATCTTGCCAGCTCGTGCTCATGCCTATGCACAAGGAGTGATGTCCAGATTCATAATGTGTCAGATCGGGAGATCCGGGTGAACAGAGGATGCACCCTAGATATGGTGCACTGTGCAGACACTGCAGTGTTGCCCAGCAACAAGCACCCTGGCAAGACAGATAGAGTGACTCCCGACTTGTTTGATTTTGGTGACTCTCCATTGCCAGCTGAATGGAAAACTAGAATTAGCCAGAAACTTGCCCAGAGAGATCAAGTGTTTTCATTGAAGGAATGGGACGTGGGATGTGTCCAGGGTGTGGAGCATCACATACGCCTGCATGATGAACGGCCATTTCGAGAGAGGTCTTGACACCTAGCCCCTGCAGACATAGATGGTGTGAGAAGACACTTGCAGGAAATGCTCACGGCTGGTGTGATACAAGAATCCAGGAGCCCATATGCTTCTCCCATTGTGGTTGTGCATAAGAAGAATGGATCTGTGAGAATGTGTGTTGATTATCTAACTCTGAATTGGTGGACCGTCCCCGATCAATACACCATGCTCCGTATACAAGATGCTCTGGATTGTTTGAATGGGAGCAAATGGTTCTCGGTGTTGGATCTTCGCAGTGGATATTACCAGATTCTGATGGCTCCAGAGGACCGTGAGAAGACAGCCTTCATATGTCCTTTGGGGTTCTCCGAATTCATGAGAATGCCACGGGGATATCGGGCACCCCAGCCACCTTCCAGCGACTGATGGAACGAGCAGTGGGAGACATAAATTTGCTAGAATGCTTGGTGTACTTGGACGATGTCATTGTGTTTGGGAGCTCCCTAGAGAAACATGAGAGTTGACTGTTCAAAGTACTAGACCGACTGGAAGATTTCGGACTCAAGCTGTCCATCGACATGTGCCAGTTTTTCCAAACCTCTGTGAAGTATGTGGGGCACATAGTGTCTACAGAGGGGATAGCGACTGATTCTTGTAAAGGTGAAGCCTTGACTACTTGGCCCCCGCCCCACAATTTTTATTTATTTAGTTTTTGTTAACCGGGTAAGTGCACTAGCCAGCAAGTGACTGTTTTCAGGCACAACCCGGGAGGTATAATTACAATACAGACATAGTACAGCCAGGAATTATTTGAAACATCAGAACCATCAAAACAGAGAGAGATACAAATGCGCTGCAGTATACAGGAAACAATAATAATGCAGAAAATCAACAATACATATTAACCCTGTATCAAAGCAACATACTTAAATGTGAAAGGTGGAGGACGGTAAGGCAGGGGAGTAGAGGCAACATGAAAAAACACCAGATAGGTAATAGGGATGAGGGAGAAAGAAAAGAGGGGGGGCGCCGTCAGATACGGCAACAGCGGGGAGAGGTACCAACCTGCAGCCGGGCTTGTGGAGCCACAAGACGGCAGGCGCAGAGAGGGGTATGTGGGGGGACAGCAGAAAACAGCATTAGCGGAAGGAGGGAAGAGTGTGAAGCCGGGGCGATGGAACCGGGAGACGGCAGGGTGAGGGTGAGTAAGTCGGTGAGAGGAGGATAGAAGCGGAGGAGAAATGGCAATGGCAGCAAAGTGCCAAGGTCAGGCCGAGCCAGTGGAACCGAGAGACGGCAAGGCAGGGAAGGAGGGGTCGGTAGACGGCAACAGCAAGAGGTGGGAAAGTACAGCCGGCCGGTGGAGCCGAAAACGGCTAGCCATGGGTGAGAAGGTCGGTAAGAGGGGGAAAAAGCAGAAGAGTTACGCAAAGCGGCAGAAGTGTAAGTGAAGCCGAGCCGGTGGAACCGAGAGACGGCTGACGGGGCAAGGAGGGGTCGGTAGAAGGTGGAAGTAAAGTGGTGGTGTAAGGAGAAAGGTGACACAGTGTGGCAGAAAGAAGGGGACTTGAGGGGGGCATGCATAAGGTGGGAGCACGAGGTAAGTATAGTGGGAGAGGAAGACCAGGGAAGAAGATAGAATAGAGAAGGGGGGGAAGGAAACAGAAGGGGAGAGATAGTGCAGTTAGAGAAAACCAGGAGTATGAAACAATATAAACAGGTAACATTAAACTTAAGAGACAAGCAGATTGAGACAGTATTAATAACTAGGCTAAAGTAAGACATCAATTATGATGAATAATATAAAATAGTATAAACTACACTACTCATATAAACAACAGTGCTATTAATGGAAATGTCAGTGAAAAATGCAATGCATCAGGTGGGGTTAAAGCAGACACATTTGTCCATTGTAATGAGGAAAGTTCTCAGTTTCCTTTTGAAAGACTCATGGGTGGAGATATCTCTCAGGTTCTGCGGTAGCCGGTTCCAAAGGTGGGGGGCAGCATAGTGGAAGGAGTTCATACCCTTTTTAGTCCTGCAGAAGGGGATGGAGAGTAATAACTGATCCGCAGATCTGAGATTTCTTGTGGCAATGGCCGGTGTTAGTAGATCAGACAGGACAGCAGGTTTGGATGTCCGTAGGATGGAGTCCACAAGGTTGTGCAAATAGTACTGTCTGATCGAGGAAGGAGAGAGCCAGCCAAGGTCCTGATATAGAAGGCAGTGATGGTGTAACCGAGGTGCCTTGGCTGCAAATCTGCACACATTATTGTAGGTAGTATCCCAAAGATGAAGCGAGGATTTTGAGGCTAAAGACAAGATGGGACACCCATATTGAGGGTTGGCAATAGAATGCCTGGCTATCGCCAGTTTAGCAGCAAGGGTGAGAAGGTGTTTGGCTCTATAAGCAGCCCCCAGTTTACAGTTTACTGTTTTGCAAGTTTCTTGAATATAGGTTTTTAGGTCCAGGGTTTGATCCAGGTGGATGCCAAGGTAGCGAAAGGCAGAGACAGCTTCAATAGGGTTCCTTTCTGTGTCTGAGACTGAGATGGATAGGGGACAGGATCTAAGTCTATGGTTGGAGCCAAACATCATTACTTTTGTCTTACTTGTGTTTAGGACCAGACATTGAGAGCTCAACCAGTGTTGTACAGCATGAAAATCAGTGGTGAGCGTAGTATTTAATTCCAGGACATTGTTGGAATGATAATATATTACTAGGTCATCCGTGATATAGAAGTGAGTGTCCTGAGGTGACCAGCTCAGGAAGATTGTTTACAAATAGAGAAAATAGAAGAGGCCAAGTATAGACCCTTGAGGGACCCCGATGTTAATAACAGCACTGTCCGACACAGATGAATTGAATTTAACTGCTTGCGTTCTGTTGGAGAGGTAACTTTTGAACCAGCTAGTAACTGGAGGGGAGAAACTCAGGGTATTTAGAGCTGATAGAAGCAGAGAATGGTTGACCAGATCGAAAGCCTTAGTTAAGTCAATGAAAACCGCCCCTGTGAGCTTTCCTAGATCCATATTGTAAGCAATATCAGTAGTAAATTTCGCAAGTGCAGTCATAGTGCTATGATTCTTCCTAAAGCCATGTTGTGCTGAGCTTAGTAAGTTGAATTTCTCGAGGTGTTCGGTTATCTGTAGGGAAATGATTTTTTCCAGTACTTTGTTCAGAACAGATAGAATTGCAATGGGTCGGTAATTAGAAATGTCATTTTTGCTTCCTTTCTTAAATACAGGAGTAACTCTGGCTGCCTTCCAGATTTCAGGGACGACCCCATTGGAGAGAGATAGGGTGAAAATGTGTGCCAGTGGACCAGAGATGAGGTGGGAGGCCATCTTAAGTAGTCTGGGTTCCAGGCCATCAGAGCCGGTGCTGGTGTTGTCCGAGAGTGACCTGAGCAGTTTTAGGACCAGATGCCTAGGTACTTTCCTGAAGTAAAAGGGGCTGGTTGTTTGGGAGTCCACCAGATGCTGTAGGGTTAAGATGTGCATGAGAGGTTGTGATGGGAGGAGGCTGTGTAAGCAGATAAGTCAGAGAATTGTTGATTAAACGCATTAGCAATCGTAGTGGAGTCAGTACAATGCACGCCATGGAGGACCATATCAGATGGAGTCACATCTTTGGCAGTACCCAGAATGATTTAATATGACCCCAAAACTTGCAGGGGTCATTAGAGGAATTTATCAGCAAATTTTGGCAGTATTTGCTTTTGGCCTGCCTGATGCATTTTTACAGTTGCTTCTATGTTGCTTGTACAGAACGACGTCCGACTGTAGCCCAGTTTTTTGTACCTTTCCATTGATTGTCTCTAATTTTCAATCTTGGAGCAGATCTTTCAGAAGCCATCTCGAATGCTGACCCTTACTCTCCTTCTGACTACGGGAGGTGTTTTTGTAAGGTGCTAATATTGTCAAAATGTATGGAGGGCATCATCCACACTGGTGGCGGAGTAAATGTTGGACCAGTCGACACAGGAGAGGTCAAGTAGAAAGGCCTGCTGGTCAAGGGCTGCATAGTTTGAGAATCTTATCAGTGGGGGCAGAGGAGGAGGTGGACAGGACCTCCAGCGGCAAAGTGTAGGGGAGTGGTCGGTGATAGAATCAGAAAGCACTGCGGGCATCCAGAACATGGTCAGGCCTGGAGGTGAGAATCCAGTCAAGCAGTGACCCAGAGTGCAGAGTGGTAGTTCTGGTGAAGTCTGTTATAGTTTGATATAGGTTGTGTTTTTGTAGTAGGGATTCAAGGATATTGTGTTGTGGTCCCAGCCAGTTGATGTTCAGGTCACCAAGGAGAAGAGCCTCATTCGATTTCACGTTTTGGGAGACATAAAGTAGCAAGTTCTGTAGACCACTCATCCCGCTTGTAGGTGGATTGTAGACACAGATGACGTGCAGCAGTTTTGAATCCAGTGCCAGAGTAGCATGAAGAGTTTCACAGGGTGTCAGGGAATCAGTGCAGGGTTGGATGTTCAGGACCAGATGTGTTTTGTACATGATCGCAACCCCCCCCCTTGACCCAGTGCGGTCTTTTCTAAGAATATTATAGCCAGGCACGAGACAGGTTGTATCAGGTACCGCAGGCTTCAGCCAAGTCTCGGATAGACAAAGTATGTCAGGGTTGATCAGTTTAGCCCAGGCTTCAAGCTCAGCCAAATTACTCGTGAGACTACGGATGTTCATGTGGGCTATAACTAGACCCTTTTTTGTGATTGCAGTTGCAGAGGGTGAGGCCAAGCCTTAGGCCCGGTTGGGTGCCACATCACCGAAAGCATAAGGAGCCATCGCAGAGGTGGAAGAGAGGATAATGTTGGCAGAGATAGTGCATGGCCGGCGCTTGGGTCTGTGGTAGTAAGAGATATAAGTGGACAGACAGATAGATAGAGCCTCTTTTAGCAAGATAGAGTGAGCAGGAGTAGACGCTAAGTAACAGTTCAGCAGGATATTAGAAAACATAAAGTCCCTATCATTATTAGTGCAGGGAAGAGTAGCAAGAGTGTGGAAATTGTTAGCCAGTTTAGACAAAGCAGGAAAGACATAATTACAAGTAAAGAAGCTTTAGGGGTGAGAGGATGGCACATTAGCGGGAGACTGGGGTGCTGCATCATGACTATCGCAGCTACTTACACAGCAGCAACAATGCTAATAATGAGAAGGAAGCAGGCTTCTAGAGGAGTGGCTCAATTTTAAGGATAGTTATACACAAGACAGTCGGGAGATGAGATAACGCCCCTAGTGGGAGAGAAATATAACGAGCCAATGGAAAAATAGACACTTAGTCATATGACAGACTAGCGGCTATAAAGCTAAGGGGTCGACCAGGGTGGGTGAGGTGGGGGGAGGGGGGAGCCAGCACAGGCGCCCGGCGGAAGTGTGCAAAGGAAGAGCTGTTTCACGCAAGGTCAGCGTGCAGCGCGGTTCACACCTCCAAGCGGGTAAAAATTCGAGCTATCTCATGAAAAGGAGCTGCTTTCTGTGTGGAAGGTACAGAGTTAGTGCCCGTCCCAACAGAAGCGAGCGGCACAGGAAGTGAAAGCGTACCTTAAGGGGCTTGCTTTGGTGGCACAAGGTACCAGGGAGCGGCCGTGAAAGAACTACAACGTTTCCTGGGATTCTGTGGCTACTACCGCCGGTTCATAAAGGACTATTCCAAAGTGATTCCAAAGTGATTCGACCACTCTTGAATCTTACCCAGGGTTATACTCCTACCAATCGGAAATACAAAAAAGGGTCCGTCAAAGAACCAGACAAAGCATATTTCTGCCCAGGTGAACTTTTTGGGTCCCGTTGGATGCCTGACTGTGAAGCAGCTTTCCGCAAAGTCATATACCAGCTCACCCACTCCCCCATCCTCGCTTATGCTGATCCCACCAAACCCTATGTGCTGCATACTGATGCTAGTCTGCAGGATCTAGGAGCTGTACTGTATCAAGACCATGAGGATGGTTTGAGACCAGTGGCATTCACCAGTAGGAGCTTGACCCCATCAGAGTGAAACTACCCTGTGTACAAGTTGGAGTTCCTTGCGTTAAAATGGGCCATTGTCGACCAGTTTCATGATTACCTCTATGGGGCAAAAATATTGGTGAGGACTGACAATAACCCATTGATCTATGTTCAGACTTCAGCTAAGTTAGACGCCACAGGGCACCAGTGGTTTCTGCATTGTCAACGTATGATTATGCTGTCAAATACAGACCAGGCCTGAACCATAATGATGCTGATGCCCTATTCCGGAGGCCCATTTCCAAGAGCGACTGGGTCAGGCTGTCTGAACCTGACATCTAAGCATTGTGCCAGAAGTTTGATAGAAATGAACAGATGTCTATGGACACAGCGGACTGCTTAGTAGATCACTTGGGCCCCTCTGACACCTGCATACCGGCTGCGTATTGCCACTTCTCTGCTCCAGATATTAGTACACTACCTCAGTTTGACAATGACAGCATTCAATGGGCTCAATCCCGAGATCCTATGATTCAGCCAGCACTTGACGCCCTTCATGCAGGAAAAACGTGTCCAAGTTATGCTACGAGCATTCCGCACAGGACTGGATGTCTGGGTCACACTCTGTTTTCTAAATAGGCGTAGTTTCAAAATGGTGCGCCCAGGAGCAACTGTACAACAATAAATAACTAATAAAAGGTTAGCGCTATTCATTTTAAACTATATTGGTTATTTTAATTGGGCGTTTTTGCAGCCCTGGTGATTGCCCCCACAGTTTAGGACAGCCTTCCTTTAAAGAAGGCCCCAGGTTGAAGCTGCTTAATCAGTTGTTGTATAGAGAGACTGTAGATCGAGGTGG
The DNA here is from genome assembly GCA_016271365.2 of Neoceratodus forsteri. Lineage (NCBI taxonomy): Eukaryota > Metazoa > Chordata > Ceratodontiformes > Ceratodontidae > Neoceratodus > Neoceratodus forsteri. Next base: position 279,277,798 of record CM028138.1, on the reverse strand, counting down.
CCAAATAGGCAAGCAACAATTGGTCCTGCCCACAGCCTTCAAAGATTTGGTACTGAGGTCCCTCCACAATCATATGGGCCACCTCGGTATCGACCAGACCCTTGACCTAGTACGATCTTGATTCTACTGGCCCAAGATGGGGGCCGATGTTGAGCACCATGTAAGCACATGTAGTCACTGTCTGCAGAGAAAAGCCCTGCCTCAGAGGGCTGCCCCCCCTGTCAACATTACTACCAGCACCCCAATGGAACAAGTTCTGCATAGACTTCTTGAGGTTAAAGCCTGATCAATGAAACACTGGCAATGTGTTAGTGGTTACAGACCATTTCACATGGTATGCACAAGCTTTTCCCAACAAAGATCAAAAAGCATCTACCGTGGCCAAGGTGCTAGTGGAAAATGTCATCATCCACTATGGTGCCCCCCAGCGAATTCACTCTGATCAGGGACAGGACTTTGAGAGTCGGCTAATCAAAGAAATGCTCTCTGTATGGGGGGTGCGAAAGTCAAGAACCACCCCTTATCACCCGCAGGGGATTCTCAACCAGAACACTTTAACCGCACCCTGCTAGACATGCTAGGCACTTTCCACCCAAAAGATAAGCATAGATGGAGCCAGCAGATTAGCACCTTGGTACACGCATACAATTGCACAAAGAATGATGCTTCCGGGTTCTCTCCCTACCGCCTCATGTTCAGGAGAGAGGCCCGGTTGCCTGTTTATGTCTGTTTTGGGGTTTCTCCCAGTGGGGTCCGAGCCGAAGATTACCTGCAATATGTACAAAAACTGAAAGCTCAATTAAACCATGCCTATCAACTGGCCCAGACAATGGCCACCAAAAGAAATCTAGCCAACAAAGAGAGACATGATAGAAAAGTAAAGGCTCAAGAGATTAGGCCTGGAGACCGTGTGTTGTGAAATTTAGGATTGCATGGTAAACACAAAATTGCTGATCGATGGCACCATCTTCCCCATGTCATAGTTGGAAAGCTGGATGATTTGCCAGTGTACAAAGTGCACCCAGAGAATAACTCCAAAGCTGTCAAGATCATAGAAACATAGAATTTGACGGCAGATAAGGACCGCTTGACCCACCCAGTCTGCCCATTTCCCTACCTAATGGATAAGCTGCAGATCCTAGTTAACCAGCAGCCTACTTCTTTCTACCCCCAACCCCTAGAATTGCCTTATGGCTGTCCCATGCATGCTTGAATTCAGTCACTGTTTTTGACTCCATAACCTCCTCCGAAGGCCGCTCCATGCATCCACAACCTCTCTGTGAAAAAATACTTTACATTACCTCTGAGCCCCTCTATCTTCAAATTGTGCCCCTTGTTCTTGCACACTTTTTGAAAGATGCTACCTCTTGGACTTTGTTGATTCCTTGAGGTACTTGAAAGTTTCTATCATGTCCCTCTCCCTCCTTTCCTAGAGACTATACATATTAAGCCCTTTAGTCTCTCTTCATATGTCTTCCGTGCAGACCCTGCACCATTTTAGTTACCTCCTCTGGACAGCTTCCATCTTGTCTATGTCCTTAGGAGATTGGGTCTCCAGAACTGCACACAGTACTCCAGATAGGGTCTCACCAGCTGTCTGTACAGAGGAATAACAACTTCCTGTTTTCTACTGGTGATGCCTCCCTATGCATCCCAGTATCCCCCAACCCTCCTTACTGCCTCTCACATTGCTTGCCCACCTTTAAGTCATCTGATATGACTACTCCCAGGTCCCTTTCCATTTTTGTAGTTGTTAGTATCTCACCCCCATTGTGTACTCTTCCCTGGATTTTGTTTCCCAGGTGCATTACCTTGCACTTTAGCATTAAATCTAAGCTGCCATACATTTGACCATTCCTCTAACCTTGACAAGTCCCTTCTCATCCTTTCCACCCCACTTTGTCATCAACTCTGTTGCAGATCTTTGTGTCATCTGCAAAGAGACATACTTTTCCTTCCAGTCCATCTGCAATGTCGCATAAAGACATTGAAGAGGACCGTCCTAATACTGAACCCTGAGGCACCCCACTAGTAACCCCTTCTTCAGAGTGGACTCCATTTACTATTACCCCTGTGTCCTATTCTCCAGCCAATTCTTTACCCAGGCTATCATCTTGGGACCCACTCCCAGGCTGGCTAACTTGTATATTAATCTTTTGTGGGACTGAGTCAAATGCCTGCATAAAGTCTAGGTAGGCCATGTCCACAGCCCCTCCCTGATCTACTACTTTGGTCACCCAGTCAAAGAAATCTATTAGATTTGTCTGGCATGACCTTCCTGCTGTGAATCCATGCTGCCTTGGGTCCTGTGCCCCTCTGGCCTCTAGGAACTCGACAATTCTTTCCTTCAGAAGTGATTCCATCATTTTCCCTATCAGTGAGGTTAAACTAACTGGTCTGTAGTTTCCCGCTTCTGCCCTGCTCCCACTTTTGTGAAGGGGAATCACATCAGCCCTCCTCCAGTCCTCAGGTACCACCCCATCCTCCCATGATTTGTTAAAGAGGGTAGTCAAATGGTGTCACTAGTTCTACCCTTAGTTCTTTTAGAATTCTGGGATGAATCCCATCAGGCCCCATGGCTTTGTCCACCTTCAGTTTTAAGAGTTCTTTCAAGACCCTTTCTTCTGTAAATGGGCTGATATCAACTTCTGTATCCAGAGTGTTTCTATTGTTTGTTTTAGGTACCTCCCCCTCTTCGTTTGTAAATACTGAGCAAAAATATTTGTTTAGTATCTCTGCCTTTTCACAGTCACCCTCTGCCCACCCCCTCCCTTTATTAAGCCTCACTATCCCTCCTTAGTCTTCCTTCACTCCCTGATGTACCTAAGAAAGGTTTTATCCCCCTTCTTAACTGAGTTGACTATCTTTTCCTCAGTTTGGGCCTTTGCTGTTCTGACTGCCTTCCCAGCTTTCTTTTGCTTTAACTGATACACTTCTCTGTCCTGTTTCTTCTGTGATTCCTTGTAGTTTCTGAATGCTTTCTTTTTCTCTTGAACCTTCACTGCCACCTCCTTTGAGAACCATAGTGGTTTCTTACATCGTTTTGTTTTGTTTATTTGCTTCACACAAAGGCTTGTTACCTCTGTGATGGCAGTTTTGATTATTCCCCATTGTTCTTCCACCCCTCCTTCCTGCCCATGCATTCCTTAGGCACTCACCCATTTTGGCAAAGTCAGCCCTCCTGAAGTCCAGTACTTTTGCCTTTGTATGGCTTGACTCTATTGCTGTGTTTATTGTGAACCATACTGTTCGGTGGTCGCTAGTTCCCAGATGGCTACCCACTTCTACATCTGTGATCCTCTCTCCATCTCCATTTGAGAGGACCAGGTCTAAGATTGCTCCCTCTCGAGTGGGTTCCAATACTAGTTGTCTAAGGCATGCCCCCTGTAGGGCATCTAGAATAACCCCACTCTTAGAAGTGGCTGCTGCAACTGCACTCCAGTTAACATCTGGCATATTCAGATCACCCATCAGCAATATCTCCCCTTTATCTGCCATTCTAAGTATACTTTCTATCATTTCCTTGTCCATTTCCTTCCCCTGAGAGGGGGGTCTGTATACAACCCCTGTGTGGATTGTGGTGCTATTGCCTGCCTCCAAATTGACCCACAGTGCTTCTTCTCCTCCCTGTTTACCCTTTTGTTCTGTTGCTTTGATTCCTTCTCTTATGTAGAGAACTACCCTCCTCCTCCTCCTCTTTCACCCTCCTGTCCCTCCTGTAGATAGTGTATCCTGGTATGTTTACGTCCCAGTCATGGTTCTGTGTGTACCATGTTTCTGTGACTGCCATGATATCCAGATCTTCCTCCTCCATCAAGGCCACTAATTCAGGAAGCTTGTTATCCAGACTACGGGCATTGGTACTCATTGCTCTCCATTTTTTGATGGCTTTACCTTCTGTAGCAGCATCCCCCACTGACCTTTCTACCTTGGTCTTTTTCTCATTTAGTACCCTGTTTTGTAGGGGGAGGCTGGGATTTTCCTGCTGCTTATCAGTTCCTCCCCTTGACTAGTTTAAAGGCACAATGAAGCATTTAAACTGATTGCTCCAAAAGACTTGTTCCTTCCTGGACAGATGCAGACCATCCTGCCAGTATAGGCTGGTGTCCCTCCAGGTGGAACCCAGTCCCAATGAAGCAAACCCTGTGCTCCACACCATTTTTTCAACCATTTGTTAAACTGCATGGTGCAAAGTACCCTCGCCTCACCCATGCCACTGACAGGCAGCACCTCTGAGAAGGATACTGTGTGTGCTACTTGTCTTAAGCCCCTCCCCAACTCTACAAAGTCCTTCTGCACTGCTCTTATCTCATGATGAGCTAAGTCATTTGTCCCTAGGTGGACAATGATGTCCAGCTCAGACTCCCGTGCAACTGTTCTCGTGATCCTAAGGATGCGCTTCCTGTCCCTCCAAGCCATGGCACCAGGCAGGCACCTTACTTCAGTTTTCACTGTTCCCCCCAGTTCTATCCCCCAATAATTGAGTCCCCCACCAGGAGCTGCTTTCTTTCCCTGTGGTGCCCTCTGCCTCCTTCCTGAGGGCCTCCTTGGGACAGTTGTCTGCACCCTCCTTAGTCTCCTCTGCGGGTGCATCCATATGGGAACTATGCTCCCCCAGAATGGTGTATGGATTGTGGAGTGGAACAACTGACTGGGTGTGCCTCTGTTCCACCACCCTTACCCTCCCTGAGCCCACTGTGGTCCAACTGCTGTGCTTTCTTCGCAACCTCTGAGGTAGTGGTGGTGGCTCTGGTGCTCCCTGGATGGGGGAGGTTCCCTTGCCACTGTCCAGTGCGGCCTGAAGATGGGCAACTTCCTCTCTCAGGGCAGATAGTTGTCTACAAACAGGGCAGCATCTCAGCCTCCAGAAAGACTCCAGGAAGACTGCTGCCCCACAGCCATTACATTGTACTACTCCCCACATAACTGTCTACCTTGTTTAGTTTTTTTTGTTTTTGTGTGTGTGTGTGATTGGTGCGTTATATAGAAATATAGTATTTATATAATGTGTATGCTTATATTGTCAGTGCAGTGTGCTAGAGAGGATATGACAGTGATATGTACCTTGCCCTCTTGAGGAAATGATGTCAGAACCCCAGGTATAAATGAACTATTTCCAGGGGTGGGTGGGGTGAGGGGTGGGAAGGGGTTGGGCCTAAACTGTGCCCTCACGAAACAATCAGCTAAACGCTCTGACCTACTGATGCGATGAGTGCCTTCCTGTCAGCAAGATGCCATACACGACAATTTGTAATACTGCTTCAAACCAATTTGACAGAGAAAATACCCTGCTAATCAAACAGAGAAAAATCCAAACATCCAAGTCAGACACAGGTAAATCTCCCCAGCCCCAAAAGAGCCTGGTGATTTGTGCTCTGAAAACAGTCAGCCCCAAAACACATCAGCTGTGCAGAAGGGCAGACACAGAAAACAGTATTCAGCCTATGTGGGTTTAAACTCTTCCTGCACTGAAAACCTTAACAATTGTAACAAAAGTAAAGTAAACTCCACCTCCCTCTGTTGATTGAAAGACTGCCTTTTCTGATAATTCTAAGTTCCTTATTTCACCCTTCAGTTAGAAGTATCCTCCACCTGAAGAATATTAACTTTCCTAAGGAATCTGCTTCAAACCAAAGACAATTGTAAATTGTAAGGTTCACCTCCCTCTGTTGTGAGCACTACTCGCTTTCTTGCAAATCTTAAGTCCAGTGTTGCAGCTTGCAGCCAGAGGTAGCTTCACCTGAAGACTATAAGGTTATCATGCACCGTAACCACTTGCTACCTATTGGTCAAGTTATAATTGAGGTTGAACCCACTAAGATTGATTCCCCTGGATCAGTGACTCATGCTGCTGCAAGAAAGAAACAGAGTCAGTCTGCCCCCGTGGTTGCCGATTTAAGACTCCCCTGCAGCAGGCCCAGAATGACAGTGACTGCCAGTCTAACTCGGATGACAGTGAGTGTGATAATGCCTATTACCCCTCATATGAACTGAGTCAGTTGTTTTGTGGAAATCCTATGTTGAATTAAGGGGATGAAGCTGGGCCTTCTGGACTGCCTAATGCCCCGGCATCATCCTTGGAGCCAATGCTCCCTGAAGGTGAAGTGCAAAATATCACGTCTGAGGATGCTGAGTCTTTGTGTATTGTGGAACTGTATGATTTGCCTGAAGGAGAGGCTGATGGTATGAGTCTTTCTGGTGACATGCCAGAACTTGAGGAACACTATGAGAGTGCTGACAATCCCCCTTCAGTGCCAGAGTGTCTTCAAAATGAGCCAAGTGTTGTAGAAACAGAGACTACAGAGCAAGGGGCTGACAGTGCTCCCAGCTTGGACATTCCCCTTCATGCCGAGGCACACCTCACAGGTGATGAAAGCTACAAGACCATTGCTGAAAGTACAGAGACTGTGGTTGTTCACCCCTTAGACTGGCCGAGCTGTTAAGCCAGTGGTGTGCTTCAGTTACGATCCCACTGGGAAGCTAGTGGATTTGCCTCTCAGTGTAGTCCACAAAGGTGTTTATGTCTCTCAGAGCTCACTGCCCAAACTGCACTTGACGGCCCATTCCAGGTTACTTGTTCTGCCCTCTCACCATGGTGCCCCTGCCCCATCCAGCCCCAAGTTAGCTGATAGGGAAGGGCCCCATCTTGCATTGTTTAGAGTACAAGAAGTTATTACATGATTCTGTATAGTAATGTTCAATTCACCTGTGTGAAATATGCATAATGTATTGTCAGAATGGAAATTATATAGTGGAGTACATTGAAATGTATACTAAAGTGACAAGTTATGCCAACTGATGAATCAGATAGTACTTGTATAGCATGCTAATGGTATAAATGTCTTGTATATGATGCATTTTCAATGTTATGATGGTACAGACTTGACGCGGATGCCAAGTTTTCCCAGGTAGGGAAGGGTGTAACCCCCCTACAAATGGGGATCTCAAAAAGTCTTCCTTGAGCTTGCCTAAATGCTCACTGCCAGGCTGGTATCCTGTGTTTTAGCAGTTTAAATGTGATTACCAGAGCCTGTATAGACTCTGTGTACTGTCTCTTTAAGAGCTACCTGATTGCAGCTTAAGTAATCTGAGAGGGAGCTCTGTTGAAAGATGTAACTATTTACTGAAAATCATTTAGAGTGATAATGATAATGTAGTTTGTCTAACCTGCTTTCTTTGTAGCAAGGACTGTTTTGTTTGTTTCCACTGTCTTGGTCTTGGACTGCAGATTGGACCGAGCAGTACTGGTGGGACCTAAAGTGTAGCCGGACTACAGGAGCTGTCTGAATTCAAAATCTGTAGGAACTTTAGTTTGGAGCTTTTTGCGCCTTTTTTGCAACTGAAGGGGGAGCTCTTGCTTTGACTGACAGCCAAATCAGCCAACCAGATCTTTTGGATCTTGGGGAAGTCCCGGGCTGCTTGCAGTTTTCAGTTAGTTCTGAGCTGGGAAGAGAAATGAGAAGAGCTCAAGTGTATTTTGGGCAGCAATCCTGAGTGGATTCACATGAGAAAACTGTGAAAGGGCTAAATTTCGGCCTGCATGTCTGTCTGCTGCTCCTGAGAGGGAGAGAAGATAATTATTTTGGACTAAATCCAAGTTTGTGTGACTAAAGTAAGCTACTGAAGTGAGCCAGGCTCAACTTGAAGAAGACCGAAGATTCTGCTGAATGCGATCGGCCTGTCAGGAGTTCCAGCTACCCCTAAGCTCCTGGTGTGTGCAGAGACTTTGCGATTGTGACCGGGGAGCGCTTTGCCTGGTACAGTAGAATTCCCATACATGTAAATGTGCTATGAGCTGCTAGTGGGTTGTGAGTTAGTTCCCCACTGTGTGAACTGTGTTCTGCTTTCTGGAAGCTGTATCCAGCCCAAAACGGACTGCATCTGAATTTGTCTCCATGCAGTCTGGGCCTTGCCAGACTGGCCCAGCCAGACTAGCCGTTGCACAGAGAAGCCATCGACAAGAGACCTGCCTGGGGATCAGCCCCCTGCTCCACGCTTGAACAGGAATGACGCCTCTGTGACACGTGTGAGCCCTGCTTCTCCTGTCATTCCAGATCAACCAGCTGCGGTCTTGATTTTCATCCAGCCTGTGTCCAGTCTTGGGTATCGTGAGGAAATACCAGGGTAGCTCCCTGCAACAACAGCTTAATCTGAGTGTGTCATCTGATTGTCTTGTTGTTTCATTTCCTTTACGAACTGAGCCCTCTGGCTCCAGATTACAAATATTGTGTACTGTGCATGTTGTGTTTTCCATCACAGGGCCCCAACCAGCTGCAACCCCGGGCAACGGTCCTGGCTAGCCCATCTCTTCTCCACCTGGGTACCCAGAGGTGGACTGTGTGGGGGGACTCAAAGTGCATGCATAACTGCTTGACTGATATAACCTTTAAGCTAATTAACCTGATTTTGCCCCTTCCTTATTCAAGACCCCTGAATAAATCAGATTTAACTTTTTCTGCGTGTAATCTGATTGTGGTTCCAGTTTGTGCTCAAAGTACTGTACTGTTGCTATTTGCTGTGCATAACCTTGTTCTACAGGGGGTCCCTAGGGTCGAGCCAGAGAAACCAGCCCTGTTGGTAAGTGCAAACAGTGTAGGTACTTGTGTGGTGTACCAGGGGTATTGTGAAAGTGATTATTGTACAGTGTTCAGGCCACTAGAGGGGAAAGAGGGGGGGTTACAGTGTCCTGGAGGGCTGTGCCCAGGTTAGCTTGACCACTACCAACCCTGACCTCTGGGTGGAGGCACCCGTTTCAGAACTCAGGCCCCTTAACCTGCTACTAGCCAAGCAGCAGGAGTAGTAGCCCTTGGGATAGCGCCACCTAGGTTACACATGCAAGTACTTTACGGGGAGGAACAGGGTACAGGAGTACACTATTTTCCAGCGAAAAAGAGGTTTCAGGTCTAGAGGGCATGGGATGAAGTTGGAGGGAGGGCGATTCAGAGGAAATGTGAGGAAGAGTTTCTTCACAGAAAGGGTGGTGGACAAGTGGAACACCCTGCCAGAAGAAGTGGTGGGGCTGAAACAATCATGAGATTTAAGAATGCATGGGATAGACATAAGGGAATTCTAGAGATCATGGGTAACGAGCAACAGACTTCTAGAAAAACGTAAAGGGAACTTATAAGCTCAAATGGACATACTGGGCGGGCCATAGGCCCTTATCTGCTGATAGCATCTATGTATCTATGTGTCTCTCTTTGCTTCTCTGACCACCCATTTGGTTTCCTTTGTTCTCATTTGGTACTCTACCCAATCTTCCTTTCCTTGTTTTTCCTTGTCCATTATCTAGTGAAGGTCTTTTTTGGCTCTCACTGTTTCCCTGACCTTTCCAGACAACCATATTGATCTGTTGTAGTTTTTCTTTTGATTACCATTGTTGTGCTAGACTTTGTTGCCTCAAAAATGGCCCCACTGAGTGCCCCCCATCTTTCCTCCACACCCCTGATGCTGTCCACTCTGACTAACTTGTCACGGACCAGCTCCCTCATCCGGTTGAAGTCTGCCCTTCTAAAATCTAGGACTTCAGCCTTTGATGAGGGCTTACATACCCCAAGGGCTAGGTGGAACCGTATAAAGTTAAGGTAGCTGGACCTTTACGGCTCCCTTACCCTCACTCCTCCTACCATTTCTGAGTTGGTGAGCACCACATCAAGAATGGCAGCCTGCCTAATGGGTTCCTTAACCAACTGCACCAGTAGGAAGTCCTGCAATGTATCCAGCAGGGCCTGACTTCTGAAGATCTTGGCCACTGAATAACCCAATCAGTATCTGGCAGATTTGGCTCTCCCACCACCACCACTCCCCCCTTTGCCACCCCCCCTTTCTATTTTTGCCTCTACCTCCTTATCTCTCTCTCTCACTCTCTTCCCCATGTCCTGGAGGTCTACAGATTACCCCCATCCATAGTGTCTTGCGTGAGGGTGCTGTGAGCTGACCCCACAGGGATTCTGTTTCCCCATTACCTCCCCTGATGTTTCCATCCTCCATTGCCTCTATGCCCTCTCTGACATACAGGGCCATGCCTCCTCCTTTATTCCTTTACCTTTTTCTCTATCCTGTCTAAACATGGTGTAGCCTGGGACTGTCGTTATTCTCTGTGGCCTGAGTTTCTGTGATGGCTACTAGGTTCATCTCAGTGTCTGCCACCATTGCCTGGAGTTCATTAATTTATTTCCCAGACTCCTGGCATTAAGGTTCCCCTAGCCTCCTTCTCCCACGCAGACAGTTTAACTATCCAATGTGAATATAAAACTTCTGCCACAGAGCACTGGTCCCTTCTCTCTCTTTTCAGGTGAAGGCCGACAACCTTGAAGAGTCTTCCATCCCAGAAGCTTCCCAGTCCACCACAAAGTCGTACCCCTCGCTCTGACGCCATCCCTTCAACCACCCAATAAACTCCTCAGTCTCTTCCTTTCTTACTCTAGCATACTCATTTCAACTATTCTGTACAGGGAGGACCTCCAAAAAGGTCAGGAAAGCTGAGTGGGCCTTCAGTCTGTCCCCCAGCTTCTTGAAGTTCCACTTCACTGCCCCCACAGGCTGGTTCACCAGATCACTGATACCCTAGTGTAGCAGCACCCCAAGCTCCCACTCCCCTCTCTCCACTATCCTCCCTATCCTAGCTATATCTCTAATGGCTAATGCACTAGGAAGATATCTGACCTTTTCACTCCCCTTCCATCCCCGCCCACCACCCTGTCTACTCCCCTAATAAGTGAGTCCTCAATCTGTAAGACTCTCCTTGCTGACTTCCTCCTACAGAGGTAGTATAGTACTGTGGTTAGGGCACTGACCTGCAAACCTGGAGACCTGGTCTTGAATCCCATGGCCTCCACTTGCATACTGTGTGACCTTGAGCAAGCCACTTAACTTCCTGGTGCTCTTGGGTCGCACCTGGAAACAAGCTTCAGCTTAGTGTGCCTTTCCTGGTTAAACAATTTCCCCTTTCCCCCTTCTCCTTCCCCTACTCACCCCCTCAGGTGCCACCAAGTTGGCCTGCCCATTTCCCTTGAGTAACACAGAGTCCACCCCCAATGGAGTCAGGTACCTGATCCTCCTCCAGTGGTGCAGTGCAATTTGCAGTCTGAATTATAGAAGACTGGTCAAACCTCTTGTGGCTGCCCCTGCCACTCTTCCTCCTCCTCTTCCCTTCTTCACTATCCTCCTGCCCCTGGTGGAATGTAGAGGGGGGTGTACCCCAGCTGAGCTGGTGCCGCAGCTCAGATATTTCATCTCTGGCTGCTTTCAGCTGAGTGTAGGGCTCCACAAAGGTCCAGCAGATGGGGCAGTGCCCCCTCCTCCAGAATGTAACCCTGGAGAAGAGCGCCCCACAGTCCCCACAACTGACTAGCTCCCCTCTGTATCTCCTCTCCATACTGATCCTATGATACAAAAGGCTAACTTGGCTGGCCTGGTGGCGCTGAGGGTTGAGGCACTGGATGCCACACCTCACTCCACACCAGTGACCCAGGTTCGGAAATGAGCCAGGGTCGCTCAGTTGGAGTAGGAGAGATTTAACCGAACGTCCATTGACTGCCCTCCGTCTCCGGGAGGTGTCATGCCGGTGCCTTAGCAGCTTCTGGCGATGGCTGGGGGTGATTGCAGGGGGCTGGCAAGATGAATGAAGGAAGCTGCTGTGGTCGACGCTGGGGAGGAGTGCGTGCGGTAGCGTGCACGCTCCTGTCCATAGGCGTCATTGCACACCATGCACAAGGGGAGAACAGAGGAAAAATTGGTGCCAGTCACGGCGGCATTATGGTCATCTTCATGGGGGATTGCTCGGGCGAGGTACGTGGCACTGGAACCGGTCTGGGTGGATGAGTGTCGGGGGACTCTCTGCCTCCCCGCCACAGGGGGTACTCTGAGGGAGTATGCTGCGGGCCGAGCCAAGGAATGCTCGAGATGGTGGCCAGAATCCCTGGAGGTTGTCTGGACACGGAAGCAGGTAGGCAGACTGGTTGCCAGGGGAGAAAAAGTATAGTAAAAAAAAAAAAAAAGGCCTACTTATATATGGAGTTCTGTTGTATTTGGAGTACTTTCTGCAGCTCCCTACTTAATCCCTATAACCTTGGTTAATTACAATTATATATATATATATATATATATATATTTGTATTTGTATAATATACATAAACATAAAAATACATAAAAAAAACTATTTCACTTGTATTATCCAAATGTAAAAGCAAATCTCAATATTCTAGAACTCAGTAGGTTGCTACTTCAGATCACCTCTTTTTTTAACTTGCTATTTATCTTCCGCCTGCTCCCGGAGCCCCACACCATCAGGAGTCACCTATATTGTCTGTCCCTCTATCCACCTACCTGAGCCTGTGCGTAAACCCCCATGGAACTGTGGCTATACCCCCCAGGTGGGTACAAAGTGGGGCCCATACACCCCGAAGTCCTTCTTGTTCTCATTGAGCACTCAGGCAGGACAGGCAGGTGGGAGTTATGAGGTCTGCACTGGGTGCACCGTCTCCCCAATGCTCCGAGAGCTGATTTTTCACTGTTCTGGGAGGTGTGACGTTCGTCCAGACGTAAAGGCGCAACCGCCAATGTCTGTCACACCCAACCCCTCAGAGTGGCTTTGACACTTGCTGTGCCTCCGGCCTCCACCAGAAGCCAGTCAAGCACCGAGCCTCAACCTCCCTCCCTCCCCGGATAAGGCGAATGGTCCTCCGGATGCTCGATCCTCCTCTCCCGGTCGGCCTCCTGGGCACGTACTTCAGATCATCTATCAGAACTAGAGCACTAGGCCAGGAAAGCTGTTTCTTGGCAACAGCCAGATTCTGGCTTAAAATGCTTTCACTAAAATGCATTTTTTTAAACAACAAGAAATCAGCAGCCCAGAAAGCCCACCAAACAGTGACAAACAAAATCACACTACCACATAATTAACAGGCCACCACACAACAACAAGTCAGCAAATCCTGATGACAAGGGCAACCCCACAAAAGACACAAACAAACTGGCAAACTATATAAATAAAATGAAATTTACATTAGATGTGATTCACCAAAAAAAACAAATATGGTGACTATCCTGCTCCCAACCAACATCAAACACACAAATCCTATACCTTCCTGTAGGCAACAATACCCTCCTTCCCAAAACTGTTCACATATACACAAAAAATTAAAAATTGGAACAAGTATGGAAAATGTTCACTTAGCCATTGGAGCTCCACGCAGACACAGTCACTGTTATCCAAGCAGGTGTGGTGATGCTGAGGAGTTATGGACCAGTGAGTCGGGTGGTGTAGAAGGAACGTCTTCCTCACTGCCACAAGTGTCACCTCAAGCAGATGTGTTGTAGCAAGGGACACTGTAGCTTCCTATGTGGGTGGAGGGAAGAACCCAACAAGGAGAGGAAGCAGTCATACTCAGGTTTGATGAAGCAAGGATTTTATTCAGCAGCAAGGATGACATGGTCACAGAGGCAAGAACTACTAGTAACAACACAACAGGACAGGATACATACAAAATAATGGCTATCTATACAGTTGATAAATGAGTGATCACTCAACCTGTAACTCTAAAAGGTGCACCTAGGCCGATGCATATATGGTTTGTTACTGTAACGGAGTACTCTATGATAATAAAGTGACTGCCTGGTTGACTACTAATACTATACCGGCACCATGCATTTCTGCTTAAAGTTGAACCAGCATAATATTCTGTGGTGATTTGCATATGCAGCCCATGATGCTTTGCATTGCGGGGTCATGTGTGACTTTGAATTTCTTTGAAACTTGGCTTCCCAGCCAAATGCCCTTTGGGGTAACCCTTGCCTCAGTGCTTGCGCACAGAGGTTCTTTGTCTTACTAATACTATAAGCGCTTATGCAGCACTGAACATTGCAATGCATTAATTTATGCAAAAGATCTGGTCACTTTGGAGTCCAGCTCCTGACGTAGGTAGGGCTGTCCAAAGACAGTGAAGAGGGGGTGGGCACCTGGCTGAACAAGGAATTCTGGTTGCAAGACTGAACTGATGTTTCAGAGAAGAGCCGACAGAAGGCCACCAGTACTTAAGAGAGGTTTTGTAAACAGGCCATGGGTTCATTGTCAGAACCCCCTTTCTCTTGGGTTGCTGGGGCAAGAAACATTGAATTGGAACCATGGAGAAGATCCTTCAGTAGGAGCCCTCCCTTGGGCCACTGGGACAAGGTACATGAAGATGCAGGACAAAGATCCCCCTTCCCTGGGTCGAGGCTGAAAACAGGCAGAATTTAGGCAGAGTCATACTCAGAGGTTTGATGAAGGTAAAATTTAGAAAACAGGCAGGGGAAGGGGAGATCCCCCTTCCCTGGGACGAGGCTGGAAATAGGCAGAATTGTCTAGTCAACAAAAAAACCAAAACTAAGATGATCCCCTGCACAATCCCTCCCTTGGACTGCCGAAATGAGAAGAACAGAAGGAGATTTCTTGTGGGCAACTAGATCAAAAGACTGATGACAAGACTTTGGCAGGAACCCTCCACTGGGCTGCTGGGACGAGCAGACTGATAATGCAACAAGAAGGACTGAAGATGCAACAAGAAGAATGCTGGACCCTGGGTGACAATCCAACTGAAGGTCTTTGGACACTGATCCAAGATGCAAGTCTTCAGCTGCTGGTGCCAGGAAGTCCCTGAAAGAAAAGTCAACTAACAAACAGGGGATGAAACCTCACGTGAATGTATGAGGGGGTCCCTTTCTAATGAGCCAGGGTGGCACCTGTGCTTACTAGATTCCTTAACATGGTAGGAATGTGACTGAAGCAAGGTAACAGTTGGGTCTTTCCTTCATATACCCTTACACTAGATGAGCGGGATACCCACATCATTATTCAGGAACAATGGCATAGTTGGCAAGATACAAGACACAGCTTCAGTTGAAGTAACTCCTGAGTCATGAATAGGCACATACAGAAGCATGGAATATCCAGTGGTGAGATGATTCAGTGTCAGGCAGTCAAGGCAAGTCGGTGGTTCCCTTAACCAAGAACCATAGGATGGTTGAGCAATAAAGGCAATTAACTCAGTTCCAGAGCAAATGCTCGATTCAGGGACAATTAGCACAGTTTACGGGTAAAGGCCACTTTCTGGATGCAGTTAACACATTTCTAGGGTAAAAACGAGTTTCAGGATGCAGTTAGCACAGTTCAGGGGTAAATACCAGTTTCTGGATGTAGTTAGCACAGTTCGGGGTAAATATCAGTTCAGGAGGCAATTGGTGCAGTTCAGGACAAATAATGTTTTATTGATGTGATGGGTACAGTTCAGGACAAATACCAGTTTCTGGAGGCTATTGGTGCAGTCTGGGGGCAAATTCCAGTTTCTGGAAGCAATTAATATGGTTCAGAGGCAAATACTGGCTCAGAAGCAATCAACACAGTTCAGGAGCAATTAGCACAGTCAGCACTGCAGTTCATTTAGGCAGTAGGACAGTAAACCAGTTCAGTAGTCCATTTGCAATGTCAGATACATTGTCTCTTTAAAAAACCTTGGTTGTGCCCTGGGAAGTCCTCTGTGATACCCACTACCCTTATACCACTCCAGTCAGAGCTTTTTATTGCTGCTTGTCCTTCTCACTGGGCCTGTTGGCCCACTCCATTTCTCCGCACCTTCTATAACCAGTCCAAAGGTGGGGAAAGACAGGGAGAACCCTCCCATCCATGTGGCCCCGGCTGACTTATGTGTCTTGGGCACAAGTTATTTTTAATATTAAATATGAAAGCTGAGACCTGGTCTTCTGCTGGAGCTTGCTCACCCCTTGCTCCACTCCTGGGAAGATCCACTTAGTTTTAGCTCAGAGCCAACAGCCCATGACTCCACCCACTGGGCGGTCCTCTAACTAGGGGCCTGGCTGCCCCTCAGTGGCCCTTGGCTGACGCCCCGCACCTTCCGGTGCTCTAAATACATTTTTTTTTAACAGTCCCTGTGTAACCCCTAGGTGGCGCTATCCATAGGGCTACTCCCCCTGCCTGCGTGACTAGGTGCAGATTAAGGGGCCTGGATACTGAAAACAGGTGCCTCCACCCAAAGGACAGGGTTATTGGTAGCGTAGCTGACCGGGGTACAGCCCTCCGGGACACTGTAACCCCCTCTTTCCCCTCTAGTGGCCTAAGCAATGAACAACAGACATAGTTACAATAATTCCTAATCAGCATACAAATCACCACTTTGTTTGCACTTACCACCAGAGCTGATTCCACCAGTTCGACCCTGGAGACCCCCTGCAAAATAAGGTTAGACACCTCAGGTAACAACAGTGCAGTGCTTCTTGTACAAAATGGGACCACAGTCAAGTTAAATGCAAAAAGAATTAGATCTGATTTGTTCAGGAGGAATGAACAAGGGAGGGGTGTAATTTGACTGACTAGTTCTGTAACTGATTCAATCAGGCAATCATGCATGCACTTTAGAGTCTCTTCACAGTCACACGCTCTGGGTACCCAGCTGGGAAAAACAAAAAAAGTGGGCTAGCCTGACTAGTTGCCCAAGGTAGGCTGGTGCCACGTTGCAGCTGGTCGTGGCCCTGTGATGGAAAGAAGGAGCATGCAGAACCACACACAATTTGTAATCCAGAGCCTGGAGGCTCAGTTTGTGACAAGAAAACAATTGAATCAGATGAAAACACTTTTGAGTTAGCTGATGTTGCAGGGAGCTACCCTGGTGTTTACTCACACTACCCAATACGAAACACAGGAGGGACGAAATGGAGACTACAGGTCGACAAGCTGGTATGCCAGGAGAAGCAGGGCCCACACGATTCACCGAGGTGTCGTTCCTGTTCGAGATGTTGAGCAGGGGGCTGATCCCTGGGTGAATCTCTCGTCAATGGTGATCTCTGCATCTGAAGTAGCTGTCTGGGCCAAGGTGGCAGGGCCAGGCCAGGTGAACAGTTCAGATTCAGTTTGATAGGTGCTGGACATAGCTTCCAGCAAGCGTGACACACTTAAGTAGTGGGGAACCAAACTGTGACCCACTGACAGCTTACAGTACATTTATAGTAAAGCAAAACACAATACCACAGGTCGGATGACAGTTCAGTTGCAATTTCAGTTTTCCTGAGCAAAACTGAGATCTCTGTGGTGATTCAGACATCCTGACAGGTCGATCGCTTACAGCAAATCTTCGGTCTTCTTCAGGTTACAAGGCAGTCACAATTCAGTATTTATGGTCACAAGCCAGTTCGGATTCAGTCCGATTAATTTCACTAGCAGATCCCTCAGAAGGGAAGATGAAGCAGACAGGCCAGACACAGCCTTCCCACCAGTTTTCTGCACTACTATGCAGGAGCAGCTGCTCCTATGTCTTGAGCAGTTCACTCTCTCAACTCCAAACTCAGACTGACTCTCTGCTGGAGGCAGCACCGGGACTTCCTTCTAATCCAAAAAGGGTTTGGTTGCTTGATTCATCTGTCTGTCAAAGCAAGGGCTCCCCCCCTCCAGGTCTGTTTAGGCGCCAAAATGAAAAAACTACAATTCCTACAGAAATTCACTCCCACAAGACCCCTGGGGACAGACTCCATTTTAAGGTCCCCAAAAGGTACTGATTAGTGCAATACAGAAATGTCCATGCTGCAAAAAAAGGCAGGTTAGACAAACTATAATACCATTATTATAAGAGCAGCTAATCAACAAACAATTGCCAGTTCTAACAGAGCTCCCTCTGCACCATTAGCGACGCCAGAACAGAGCAATATTATTGCAGCTCAGGCGGGACTCGAGCCTGGAAACACTCAGCCCCTACCCAGATTAATTATACACTTCCAAAATAATGTCTCTTAAAGGGACAGGCACAGAGGCTAACAGTGCACTTGCATGCAAGCACTTTTACACCTGTAAAGACACAGAATGCCCGCCTGGCAGTGGGCATTTAAGCACACCCAAGGAAGACTTTTGGGAAACCCCATTTATAGGGGGGTTACAACTGGAAATCAGTACTTGGCTGGTGGTGCGGTCATTGACTCCCCACCCCAACCTGGGGTGACACTCTGGCTGAAGAAGGCTGGAAGAGGGAGGTGCAGAAGGCAGGACTAGTGGAGACACCTGATGCTGCGCATGCTAGACACTGCGTGACTCTTCCCCTGGGCGCTCTTTCACTCTTTCTCTGACTGCAGCTCTTGCTTCTGACCCAGTTCCAACAAAACACTGCCGACCAGGGACTGGTTTATATACATATATACATATATATATATATATATATATATATATATATATTAATAAAAACAACACACAAATAGGGCTAAACAGAGCCCACACCACCAGCCAGGGATGATTTCAGCAGACAAGCACCACAATGGAGCTGATGGAACTGGCTCTTCTATCAGCAGGTAAGCCCTGGTTCTCATTACTCCACTTGATCGCTTCCTCCTGCTCCCAGCTCAGTCCCATTCATAACTGCCCACACAAGCAGTTGCTTTATGTTTTTTTTAAAAGCTCAGGGTTCTGGCTCCGAAACTCTGAGCCCAAGCCTAACTGAAATTATTAAAAGAAAACACCATCCGGCTCAGTAGTTGGATTTCCACCTGCGACGCCAATGACCCAAGCTCAGATGCGAACTCGGGGAGTCGAGGGCCGGCCGAGGGGAGGAGGATCCAGTGTCCGACAGATTGCTCTCCTCCTCCTCTGAAGGGAGGGTGGGGAAGCACTTGGTCTGTGGTCAACTCTTAGCGGAGGCTGGGGGCTGCTCAGGACGAGGCTTGGTAGTTCCGGGAGGTGTACCAGGCGTGGGTGCGTGCACCCGTATGTCATTGCATGCCACACCTCCCATCACAGGGGACAAAAAAGACACCAAGGTCAATTGCTGACTCCCCCCCTCCATGGAGCCTAGCCCGGGTCTCCTGCAACCACTGGAACACACAACGTGGCACCACTTGGAGGGGATATGCGAGGCACCCTCCCAGCGGCCCCACCCCAGGGTGCAATCCATGGTGAAAGCTGGTGTTGCAGAGTGTAATCCCGGGTGATGGGGAGGTGAGGAAGGTCGAGGGGGTAAATAAAAACACACCATGCATTGGGCCAGGACAGTGGCCCCAGCACATGGCCAACCCTAACATGCACTACTTGCTTGAGTGGGGGTAGGATCTATAAAACAGCAGGCAGCCAGGGAAAATTTCATTATATTTTTAACAGTGCCCTGCCAGAGGCAGTCAGGAAAGGCACTCAGGGCTGTAAGGGGAGTTTGGGGGAGGATTTAAGACAAAGCAGGATGCCCAGGAACTGGCCCTACTGCCCCCTGTACCTCCTACACTACACAGCTGGGGGGGGACAAATTATCTGAAGGGTGTCCAGCACCACCTATGCCACCCACACCACAGTTACTGGGCCCTCTATGTGAGGGTACCTGGGGCTCTACGGGAGGGTACCCTTTTCTTTCTGTAGGGCTCCTATACTCTGGGGCACTACACAGGTGGTGATTAAATAACCTTTGGGTTTTGTTCATGCTCATGCGGCACAGCTGTGGTATAGGCAACCCAATCTCCCTCTGGGGCCCATGAATCCACTGGTTCCCTCAAACACCAGAGTAAAGTTGTGTCCAATCTCTTTGATAGCAAAACTGTTGGGAGAATAGTCTTTATTGAGCATGTCCATACAGGGGCCCCGGTCCGCTCCTTCACTGGGCACCACTGGAGCTTCCCTGCTGGTGCATCTCCTTAAAAAACTTCCTTATCACCATTTGTGCATTTGCAGCTTGCTTGCAGTCTCTCTTAGTGTTCCCATCCTCACCATATTTGTAACATAAGATGCCTTCTCTGTTAGCTGATGCTACTCTGTCCATTAACGTGGGTGCACTATTTTCGTCACTGGTTCTGTCTCTGTCCTGGAGGGTATGAAGAATATTGGCACAGATTGCTTTTTTGGCTAATATGTATAGCTGCCATCTGTTCAGTCACATTTTCTACTGTCTTTGCAGGTCCTCATTTGCACTAGAGTCCCACTCTGAGGGGGTACTGACATATGGGGTCTCCATCCTTTTTAGGAGTGCTGTCACTGAATCTTTTACTGCTGCGTGATCCTCTTTCCCTTGGACCTCCTGAACCAATTCACCATATGAAGGGGGATTGTTCCAACATCCTTCCAGTCTCAATTTCACAAGTAGCATTTCTCAGTATCCAACTCCTTCAAGAACTTGCTCCAGACGTATCTTATCCATATTCTGATCAAATAGTCATATAGGGGCCCATACGTGAACACACATTGGGTAGCTATGCACCCGGGGACAGGCACTGGATGCACAATATGCACAACTGCGTGCCCCCACAGGATGCCTGTCTGTGCCCCCTTCCCAGCGTGCACGATCGCAGGGGGCGGATCGATGGATGCAGGTTGACATACAGTCTGATGCCTGTCCTGGGTCCCATAGTGGATCTCCTACTCTGTGAGAGCAAGGAATTCTGAGAAGGTGCAGGATGGCACAAATAAATGTTTATGGGTGAGTGCCTGAATGGCTGCTCACAACCCACTCTGTCAGTCCAGAGGGCTGGGGCAGCACAATAGGTGGGGGATCCATCATCCACAACCTGCGGGGGTATTCTGTAGGGGGCATGCAAAATATATGGCCGAGTTACTGCTGCCACATCATGCACCCCCCTCACCCAGCACTCCGCACCTTTGTGAATGGCATGGAGTGCAGGCACACCCACAGACATGCCCCTGATTGCCTGCAGTGCATAGCTGCACATTTAGCTGGGGGACCATGTACACAAGAGGCACATGCCCCTTCCATGAATGCCACTGGGGTCTACTTTTCCCCCACTGCACAGCATTCCAATTTATGTTTGCCTATGCACCACGGATAGATGGCCTGTAGGCAATCCCAACATTTGTGCATAGGCCCCATAGGCATTTACCTTCTTTCTGCACTGTCCCTTGCTTTTTCCTCAGAACATGGGCCTCACTGTCCGTGCTTCCCAACATTCCTTCTAAGGTATTGAGGTAGATCTGTGCAGTGGCATCAGCTCTAGTGACTTGCAAAGAAGTAATGGCATACATTGCAGGTCCATGCAAACTTTCACACAAACCAGCGTTGCTTCTCAGTTTCTGAATAATGTGAGTTCTGGACCATGGAAGTGGCTTGTTCCATCCATTACACAAAATCATCTTCTCTTGGAGGCACAGACTTCCTCCAGGAAAAGGTTTGTAGTCTCTAGTACAGTCCAGTCTCTCAGCCTGAACTCAAGGCAGGGAGACGGGGATGGAAGTTGGTAAGGGTGGTTTGCAAAATCTGATTTATGCAAATCTTTTCATATCTTGGGAATTTTTCCCTTCAGAGTTTAACCAGGCTTATAACTTTGCTTTGTAATCATCTGCATGTGAGGAATCTTTGGACTCTGGCCCTCTACTGACACACGTCAACATTTTCCAAATGACATTACTGCCCGAGATAAAAGAGGCAGCTGTTTTACTAATGTCAATGTCCGAGTCACTTTCAAGTAAAGCACTTAAGGTTTTTTTTTTTGAAATAGTATTTTATTCAAGTTTTCAAATTTCAACAGTAACAATACAACACATTAAAATAAGGATGGATTTACATCTTAGGGTATATTAAATCAAATTGATAATTACAAATGTGTACCAATTCTGCATAAAAGTTCTTAAAAGAAAGAAAAGATTTCTTCATATGCATCTTTCTATCCCCAGGTCTATGTTATAATCCAAGCATATATACAATCAATCAATCATTCAAAATCTTTATTTATCCAGGCGGGCACCATTGAGCAAGGCTCATTTGCAAGGTGAACCTGGTCATGAATACATCAAAGTACAGTACAGAAGCAGTTATACAAAAAGCAATAATATACAAGGAAGAAAAAGTATATACAGTGTATACAGTACAGTAGAAGGTTGAAATAAATAAATAAATAAAAACAGCATTATTTTACAATTGAAGAAGTCAGCAGATGTACAATCAACCATAGGCATACAGGGGTTATAAGCAGAGATCTTTCGAGTGAGGCAGCCAGGAACTACACATATAGGGGAAAGAGGCCATGTATGGGGTGGCAGGTTAGAGAGGTAAAGAAGAGGAGGGATATATTACTGATGACTTGGGGGAAATTGGGCTAAAACCACAGAAAGTGACGATGGCTGTTGTGTACTTGTTTATTATGATAATAACGGAGGAGGGGTCGATAATTGGGACACTACTATGGATGGGGTGGGACTTTAGCCAGGCTGGAGTGGACAGGGAAGGGTGGGTTCAGCAGGAGGAGTTAATAGGGAAAGAGTGAGAGCCAGGGGTAGAAACATGGCGAGCATCAGGATGGAAAGAGGGAATTGTAGAATTAGTGGGCTAGCAGTGAGGAAAACATTTGCAAGGTGCTTTCATGTAGCGATCATAGAGTGCCTTAAAGATATTCAGGCTAACAGGGCAGCTCAGCTTCAAGTTCTTTTGTAAACCGTTCCATGCTGTGGGTAAATAGGAGCTTAGAGCAGCTTTGCCGAAACAAGTTTCGACCCTTGAAACTTGGAGGGCAATTAAGGAATAGCTCCTTAGAGCGTAGGTGCCTAACACACTCTGGGGAATACAATCTGAGACATATGAGGGGAGCTTGTTGGTCACCACTCTGAAGGCCCATAGGGCGACGTTTCTTTTCCTTCTGTAGTGAAGGGAAGTCCTGCCTAACGATGAGTACAGGGAGCAGTGGTGTGTGGAAAGGGGAAGGCCAGTAATGAACCTGATAGCTCCGTGGTAGAGGGTGTCCAACTTAGCCAGTGCAGAGGCAGTGCAGTGGCTATACAGCAGGTCTGCATAATCTATTAAAGATAGGAAGGTAGCTTGAACCAGTTGAATCTTGGCCTCCTTTGTGAGTAGGTGGTTAATTCTGTAGAACAGTCTTAATCTTTGCCTTAGTTTCCTGTGTAGTTCTTCGAGATGGTCGGCGAAGGAAAGTTTATGATCGAGCCAAACTCCTAGATATTTGAATTTATCTACATACTCTAGTGTTTCTCCAAGAACAGTGGTAATTTGTGGGATAGCCCCCCCCCCAGCAGGAATTGCCGCATGCAAGGAGGGGGAGAAGAGCATGGCTTTTGTCTATTTCGCATTGAGCAAAAGCTTTTTGTTTATGAGCTGGTATTGTAGAAGGTTAAATTCAGCTTGGAGGTCTTCACAGGCTGCTTCCGCGTGGGACGACTCAAGTACAGTACAGTGTCATCTGCAAATAAGTGGATGTTTGCTTTTTTGATGGGGTCACTGATGTTGTTAATGTAGACTGCAAAGAGGAGGGGACCAAGGATAGAGCCCTGGGGCATGCCCCTCAGCATACAAAAAACAAAAAGAAAAGAAAAACAACTGGTATGACAGAAAAGCAAAGATGGCTAGAGTTTGTTTATCCCAGAAAAGTCAAAGGCAATGAAGTGTTAATTTTAACACAGCAATCTGGTATTAGAAAGGGAGATATTAGGAAGGGAAGCAGTCCGGTGCCCTTGTTCTAGCTATAGGTACGTAAGGGGCCGCTAAAGAAAGTGTACACATGAGAGAGGGGAGCTGAGGGAAATCTGATCTCACTCAGACTGATAATTGGTCTCAGTCCTGCTGAGCTAAAATTTTTATAATGTCTCTATCCTCTGTCTCAGCCTGGTAATGAAAGAATGGGAGCCACTTGCCCACAAATCTCTCTTTTTGAAGTCTAATCTTGGCTGTGAGTTTCTCCATCTCCAAAATACATAGACGATTGATATACCAGGTCTCAACAATAGGCAGAGTGGTGGTTAGCCAATTTTGTGTCATAGCTTTGTTAGCCACAGCTATCATAATATAGAAAAGATACCTCTGAGCACTGCTTTTCAGTGTATTGGGTGGAAGCCCCAGGATCCAAGTCTGACCCAGATTGGGTATGTCTATCCCCAATATTTTTGTCACTGCCTCCCCCACTTGCTTCCAATAATTATCTAGTTTTGGACAGGCCCCAAAACATGTGAGTGGATACCTCTGTCTCTACAGTTTCTCCAGCAAAGATCCGAAGTGTGGGCCCTGCAATGCCTAGTAATTACTGGGGTATGAAAGTATCGAACCATCGGGGGCCAACAGAACTCTTGCCACAAGGGAGCTGCTGTAGTCTTATGTCTTCCGTCCCAAATCTTCACCCAGTCTTGGTCCCCAAGCCCCATCCCCACCTTCGATTGCCATGTGGCTATTACCACTGCCAAATGATCTGGCTCCAGGTCAGAGAGAAGGTTAACAATCTTAGAGATCCATCCCTTCCCAATTCCCCAAGCTCTATGATAAAGGATGAGCAGATAGTCCCGTTGACTTTAACTTTTGCCAGTGGTTGTCTATAAATGTTTTGTATCCAATTACAGAATTTATCCCCCAAACCACATTTTCCTAAAGCCCCATCCAGGAATAACCAGTATAAGTGGTCAAACACTTTCTCAGCCTCGACTGATATTACAGCTCTCAATGTATCTGCTGGAAAGTGCTTGGCAATTGCCATGGTGTTGAGAAGAAGATGGATGTTATCCTAAATGTGCCTTCCTGGGATGAACCCCATCTGGTCCGGATGTGTCCATTGGGGTAGTGCTGCTTGCAATCTGGCGCCAATTGCCTTTGCAAAAATCTTCGCATCTTGATTAAGTAAAGAAAATTGGGTGGTAACTGGAACAACATGTGGGGTCTTTTCCAGGTTTAGGCAGTACTGAGACTAGTGCCGCATTCCAAGAGTCAGGGGCTGCCCCTTCCTTATGAGCTACTGTATGTTACAGACCTTCGTTAGAAGGGTTGCCAGATCTTGGGCAAATAGTTTATAAAATTCAACAAGAAATCCGTTGGAGCTCAGGGCTTTATTAGCTTTAAATGTTTTAACTACTGCCAATATATCTCCTTCATTAAAGGAGGTCTCTAGAAATTCCCTCTGGATAGCTGTTAACTGGGGTAGGATAATATCCCTTAAGACGTCCGCTACCTTCTCAGCGTGTGCTACATTTTGTTCCCTGTTATACAGCTGTGTGTATAATATTTTATAAACTCTTCTGCTATTTGGTCTGGGGAGGTGGAAAAAGGGTGATCTATATCTGTCCTTCTGATTTTAGCAATGTATCTGTCGGCCTCTTGTTTCTTTAGGCGAAGGGCCAATAGCCTACCCGCCCTGTGCCCTCATTCATATTTTTTGTCCGGTAAATCTGAGGGCATTTTCAGTCTTTAAAGACATTAATATGTTATACTCCTCCCTAGCCTTATTCAGGGTTGGTAAAAGAGCAGGGTGCCAGGATTTTTTGTGTTCAGCCTCTAAGCGGGCCACTTTGTACTCAGGTGATTTTTTTTTTAAACTTCTTTTTATTGTGGAAAAGTAGTAGCCAACATACATTACAGATGAAATCACTTGAATATGCATTCATTACAGCTGTTCTACTAAGTACAGTATGGGGCCTTACATTGGTGTCTTCAGTCCTTCATTCATCACCAGTCATAAGTGGTGACACACATAAAAATATAACTTCAACATTGACTTTCTGAACGTAGTCATAACATCCTAACAATTGATAAACTTTTTTTCTTTCTTTTTTTCTTTTTGAATCATTAGTATGAGTTATGCCAGTGGGTCTCATTCATTTGGGTATACTTATCTCAGTACCCAACTATCACATTTGGGACAAATATCCATGGGAGGGGTGACTGTACTCAAGCATTTCACAGCCTACAGGTTACCCGATCTATTCTTGTGTGGCCCCTCAACAGGATCCAACCTCCTGAGGTCCTCAGTAGATTTAATTAACTCATGATGCTGTTTATTTTTAAAAGATGCATTTGAAATTGCATGACCTCTAATCACAGTCTTTAATCCGTCCCATATATACTTAAGGGGAGTATCCCCTTCCCTATTCTCTGCTATATAGTGTTTGATAGTTTCCTTCGTGGAATTTACAAAGGCGGCTTCACTGTGAAGGAGGCCTACATTCAGCAGCCAGGGCCCTGCCTCTCCCCTCAACCCACAGCTCACCCTGCAGGAAAGCATAGCATGATCTGATATTGTTATTGGATGTGTCCTGATATCCTGAAAGGTGTAGGCTCAATTCTTTTGATTATACACTCTATCTAATGCAGAATAGGAGGAAGTGGCCACCGAAAAGAAAGTAAACTCAGCTAATCCTGGATTCTGCAAGTGCCAGGGATCTACAAATCCCTTCTCTGTTGTCAAGGTCTTAAGTAATCTCGAGCCGCAGGCTTCATCTCTTGATGCGGGGATTCCTGCCAAGGACTGAGTTCTCTACACAGTTCTAATCCCCCATAGAAAGAATTTGTACCTCTGGGACGGTGGATAACAAATGCAATAATCATCGAAAAAGTTCACCAATAGGGGGAGTGGGGCATATACAACTACCACATGTAGGGGTCAACTCCGCAGCAATCCCGACAATATGACCAACCTGCCTGAGCCCTCTGCATGATAAAATGTGGTCTGGAAGGAAAGTCCCCTACAAATTAAAATGAATACCCCAGCCATTTTAAAGTCAGGATGAGAATCTGAGAACACATTCCCCACATTCTATGGAGCTTTGAATGTTCAATCTCCGACAGCTTAGTCTCCTGTAAACATGCTATATCACAATGAACTCTATTCAGCTCCTATAAAATATGAAATCTTTTAACATTATTAATCCCTTTAACATTCAGGGAACATATAGTTGAATTATCCATAACTGATATTCACAACAATACAGTGATGTTGGGATACCTCCCCTACACACACCCCTCCCAACAGCCCCCCTTCCCTACTCCTTTCCACAAGTATTGACCATCCTGGGTGTAACCATATTTCAGAACAGAAAAACAGAACAAGCACAACAGTACATATATAGAACTTTGAACATCAAACAGTGAATAACAATAAACAGGAAACAGAGACTACTATATGCAGCCAAGTTGTCAGCTGGCACCAGCTGGACACCAAAGGTATGGTGTTGACCCCTGTGGGGTAATCCCAAAAACTGGGGGTGTAAAGGGCTGAAGGAGATCAAAAATTTGTCCATTGTTTCCAAGCCGCTGCCCTCGGGGTGTACTTCCGGAGGCCTCGAACCAAAAGTCTGCTTGGCGGTTTACTGTTGCAATCTGGGCTAGCTAAACTTCAGCCAGTCAGTGCTGGGGTAAAACTGATAGTCCCAGGCATGAGGAGGGGGGCAGGGGATATTCCTCACTGCCAATAACTCAGCAACCATCCCACAACCATCAATTTATATTTAAATGTCTGTGTCCAGGTCTTGTGATAAAAAGACAAGTGAATCTCACCAAATCATTATGCATCAAGATATATTAAAGAAAGCATATTGAGTGCCAACCCCTCAGCTAGTGTTTAACAATGGTAGATAATGCCCATTGACTATAATATGGTATTGGGAGGGGCAAGAGGGGTAGCAGGAAAGTCAAGAACATCTCTTGTCCCCTTACTTATCATTTCCCCCCTCCTAGTTACAGCAGATGTGAGTATGTATGAAGGGGTCAGTACTGAGTTGTTCCATACTCTGAGCGGAAAATAAACGGAGAGCATTAGCCCATAATGTCCATCTCCAATAATCAGGCTCTCTGTTTCTAAGTAGAAGAAAAATCTGACTGAAAGAATTGTACAAAGTTGGTAGTTCCATGCCTATTCACAGATTTTAGGTAGCGTGGATAGCTGTTCAAACTGTCGTGAGTCTAGGGGAGCTCAGACCTAGAGGACTAGTAACTGTGCCTGGTCAAGCGATCATGTAGCAGTTCTTCTTCCCACATCATAAAGTCCACTCTGGCGGAAAGAGTCTCAGTCTTATAATAGCAAGAAAGAAGAATGGGTATATAAAAGTATGCTTTCAGTTATTTATGGTACCATTCTTGATATCTTTTCTGCTATGACCACCAAGAAACTGCGGCATCTCTAGTCCCATATTCCAGCTCCAAAAGTCCAAGCCCCAGACTCAGAAAGCCACCCACATGACAAAAACCACTCACAATGCCGTAGGGTCGCAGGTGTTTTTCTTCATTTTAATCCATCTAGATAGGTCTGAATGTAGAGGCATGAGAATACTGGTGCAATGCTTGCTTCAGGTGGCTCCCAGAGCAGCAGAGCTACAAAAAAGGTCTTCAGTTTCCTTTTCTTCCTGCAAATTCAGTAAGGCAATTCCTTTAGCTTGGAGATATTGGACTGTCAGTCAGTCAAGATTTATTGTTGATCGGTTAGAAACCATTACAACATAGCACATAACAAGACATTTAAACGTTCTACATCCACATGATTGTGCAATATTCCATACACAATACATTGCAACAATCCTTCAAATGAAGGAATAGAAACTACTTTCAATTATTATATTCTATAAATAATACAAAAATAGGGCATAAAAACTTCTCATCTCATATCCATCTCAATTTCTGTAAATTGTTATTATACTCCTACTTCCCCCTTCATACTTTATTTGCCTTCAACAGATTCATCAAAAATAAAGGCCTAAATCAACAAATTATACAAATTTATAGAACACTCTAAACTAGCTCTCCCATAGGACTACCCTGCACTCCGGCTTATATATCTCTTTTTCAATAGACCCATTATAGACCAAACAGGGACAAGTTTGAATCATGAGAATCTGGCCATAGATCAAACACCATTAGTTAAAGAAAATCTACTCTGTCTCTTCTATCTTTTAGCAAGGCTTTTGCCCCCCTATCTGGATTGAGCAGACCTGTACCACCAGTTAGCCCATCCCTGGGTCCCAGTGGAAATATCCCGCAGTGCATACTGCCCCATATTCCTCTTATAAGGGTCCCTAGGACAGATGCTTTCTACCGGCCCATACTGTATCCGCTACCACCAGATTAGGGGGATTAGCCCACAGTCAAATACTGGGTCATTTCTATTTTCTCTCTCCATTTATGGATTTAATCCTGCACACTGTATCTCGACTCGGTTATGTCTCTACCCATTAGGCTAATAAAGACTACTTACTGGAGCGATAAATAGACCACTCAGGATAGTTTCCCTGGGCATTCCAAGTCTGAAAGGACTTTCCTACACTGTGGCTAAGATATCACTTACTCAGTAAACCCAGAAAAGGCCAAACACGAGGCAAGTTTAAATCATGGAAATCTGGCCATACATTCAAACTCATCATTTAGAGCAAAACCTAGTCTGTCCCTTGTATCTTTCAGTAGGTCTTTGCCCCATTATCCAGATAGAAGCAACTTGTACCACCAGTTAACCTCATCCACTGGTCCCAATGGAAATACCCCGCAGTGCGTACTGCCCCGTATTCCCCTTATATGGGTCCCTGGGTCGAGCGCTATCCACCGGCTCGTACTATGTTAGCTACTACCAGGTCAGGGAGTTTAACCCACAGTCAAATACTGGGTCATTTCTCATTCTCTCACCAATCATGGGTTCAAACCTAGGCACTGTAGCTAGACTCAATTATTCCTCTACTGTTGGCTAATAATAATTACTTGCTAGCAAAGTAAATAGCCAACTCATAATGTATATCCAGGGCCTTTACTATAAGACTGATAGTTGCCACCTACTAAGAGAAGTTGGCTGTAACCTGTAAATTTCTTTCTGTAATATATAACAAACTTTTAAACAACTTGCAGAAAGTAAGTACACAATACACATTTAAATTAAATCAGTATATACTGTAATACATTATTGTATGCTGTATAAGAAATAAATAAATATTCAGCCAATTAACGGACACTGCTCCAAAAGGAGTCCTTTTGTTATGCAAGCAAAGTTAAGCCTCGGTAATAATCACTGGTCATTGCTGATCCAAATATTTCAATAGTTTAACCTCTCCAGTGATCAATAATGCTGAAAGATGCTGAGACTCACAGTTCTTGATGGACTTCTTTCAGCAAACGTTCCACCAAATAATCTTAAAATAAACAGTTACCAGTCACTAGCATAGTGTCCTTCCAACTGAGCAAAAGTGAAAGAAATGCAGGCAAAAGTTCCTGTTTTAGACAGGGGATCCACCATGCATAGAGACCTCATTCCGAACCTCCAAACCTCCATTTCTCCATGCCTATTTGTATGTCTTTTAATCAAATCTTTAAATTGACTGAGTCGGTTTTAAGCCACAAACACCTAGGAGAGAAATAAAAAACAAACAATGCACTCCTCTAAGTGTGATAAACTTAATACACCTTTACAAAGGACCCCAAGCCCTAGGCAAGGATTGGCATACCTTTTCAAGGTATTTTACAAGCCTTTCAGCATATTGTTCTCCCTCAGGTCTCCTCACTCCGCATTCTAACAGGCAGTCGTGGCTAGAACCTCCTCCGGCAGAACATTTCTCCAGGAGTCTCCTCTATACTCCCTTTTTTTTTCCTGGAGATATTTAAAGTCCAGCCGGTTCTCCTCGAAATGAATCCATATCATAGTATGCCCCATTGGAGAAAAATTCTGACACTCACAGAGAAAATGCCGACTCAGAGCAGGCGAGATGACAAAGCAGTATGCCAAAAGGCACACACAGGCACAACGCCAAATGCAAAGCGCCAAACTGCCGACCGAATATTCAGCCAACCCAAAGGGGGACCAGCAGGGTAAATCAACAGTACAAAAATCTCAGCAAGAATTCGGACAGTGTTTCATTCATCCAAAATGATAAAAACTGTCTAAAAGAAACAGAATAACAAACAAAAACTAAGACGCTACTAGGAATGCAGCAAGGAGCAGAACACCATTGCAGCCATCTTGCTGCCCCGCCAGATACAGGACTGCTGCTAGGAGGTTTTCAAAAATCCTCAGTCTCTGTGTCCTGAGTCCATAGCCTGGCTGGATCCTGCAGTTGGGCCTTTGTTCCTTTCTCCCTTAGTTAATTACTGTTAGAACTTTCTTACGTTGAGCTTGGAGATGAGGGGGGAATCTTGATCTGTGTAGACTTTTTGCCTATCTAAGTTTAAGTCCTTTTTGGCCCAAGCTTGTCTCAAGATCTTTTCCTTTGTAGGGTAGCATAGAAACGTAATTATAATTGATCGGGAGGGGGGGTTCACCCTGTTTAGGCTTCGGTGCCAATGCACAATGGACGCGCTCAATCCCCAAATCAAAGTCCGGTGCCAGGCCCAGCTCTTGCTGCAACCACAAGGCCATAAACTGCTCCATGTTGTCTTGTTCTGCTCCCTCTGCAATACTGAAGACTCGGACATTTGTTCTGTGGGAGCGAGCCTCCACATCCTCAGCTCGGGCTGTAAGTTCTCTTTCTCTCTTATACAGATATGCGAGAGATCGTCTGTAGGCCATGTGTTCATCTTGGAGGGTATCCATATGATTTTCTGTTGTTACTGTTCGTTGCTCCAGGCACTTTAAGTCTTATTCCGGAGACTTTATTGTTGATTCTGTGCAGCAGCTTGAGGATGTTCTGAGTCTCCAATCTGATGCAGGAGGCACCCGCCTTTGATCTCCATTAATCCTCTTCATCTGCCAACCCCATGGGGAATACAGAGGACTGGGATGGTCTTGGGCTTGGAGATCTAAACCTCAGTCCTGGCGGCTTTGATTTTTGTTGCTGTAAGTCCTTGGAAGCCGGTTTGTTAGAGCCACCCATTTCTTTCTATAGTATGCTTCAAGTATGATCCTCAGATGCATCAAGATGCCACTTAATTATGTTTAGATTACATTAGATGCTCCGCCGGATACAGGAGCTCTGATTCAAGCTACCATATCTTACGTTGCCATCACCGGAATTCAAACTTAAGGTTTTAGTAGTACATGCATATCTCACACCCTGAATATTTAAGCTTCCTAAACATTCCGAAGAATCCAAGACATCCAACATACCTGACCTCACAGCCCCTTCAGGGATCCCTGTGACCAGGATGTCCTTAAACAATCCAGCAGGTATGTGGGTGAGCACATACTGTGATGGGACTGTGCAGCCTGAGGGTCAGCTTACACTTACATTTGAAACTGTATTTCCTTATGAAGGGATTCATTGGGGAGGGGCTACAGTGTTTAAATCCCCGCGCCGCTCGCTAGCGGTGATACTTTGCACCTGCCACTTTTAACTGTCTGCCTGCCTCCCATTGTGACTATCTCTGCACTGTTTTGCTGAGTGGATCCGGAAAGAATTATCTAGCCTGCAAGTTGTGAGGGCTGAGTGAGAGACTGTTCGGCAATCTGTAAATATACTCTGTGACTGTTATTTTCAATTAATCAGCGAGCAGAGGGTTCAGGGGAATTGGCTGCTGACTTCATTCATTGGGGAAGGGCTACAGTGTTTAAATCCCGCGCTGCTCGCTAGCGCGAGTGGTAGTGAGTGGCCTCAGAGGAAAATCACTTCAACAGTTGGCTGTTATTCTGTATGAGGTAGAGTTTTAGTAGTTTAGTTATCAATGTGAGCCAGTAGTTTATATATTTATTCTCTATTAGATTGGACATAACCAAGAGCTTAGTGCAATATTTTATTGTACCCTAGTTTTATGGGAGTATATGATGTTTATAGCTTTGCATAGGGTTGACCTGTGCTTTTTGACTGGGTGTAACAATTAAGTTTGTTTATTTATTCTAAGGTCACATTTAGTAGTTTTTTAGGATTATAGTTTTAATGTATTGCTTCTTTTTTATCAATATAAGGAGTCCTTTTTTATTTCTTTGTTGTAATTACGTTTTGGTTACTTGTCTTGAGCTGCACGATTGCGTTGAATTATGGTGGTGCTAATACGCTTGTTATGTCTGAAGGGGGGTTATATGCTGAACCAGAGTTTTCTAATTTCAGTTGTTCCCCCCCCCCGCTTAGATAATTCTGAGTATGGAGTGGGTTCTCTCACACTGTCTACCCCTTATTGTTATTTGAATGCTTATTTTCCTCAAGGTTGTTCTATATCTGTTAAGCATTATACTAAAAGAGAGAGAGACATTTTGAGAAAAAAACAGGTTACGGAGGATGTTAGTTTTATTATTATTAATTTCTGGTACTGTGCATCCTCGCCCTGGTCCAGTTACCTTTGGAGTAACGGATACTATAAAGAATGTTTTGTCCTTATCTGATTCATCCCTAAAAATTGTTCATCTTAATGTTCGGAGCCTACCAGCGAAATGGACTTTATTTGTTGCTTGGGTTGCACAGCATGGTTTCGATATTGTTACTCTTTCTGAAACATGGCTTAATGATAATGTTAAAGATGCAGATATCTCTCTGGAGGCCTATGAACATTGCAGAAAAGATAGGTTGGGCAAACGTGGGGGTGGGTCTATGGTTTATGTTAAAAATAAATTTAAGTTCACCATTGTTCCTTATTCCCCATATGATTCTGGTTGTGATTTAATTTCCATAGATCTGCTTTTGGGTCATAATAAGCATCTTGTTATTAGTTCTGTCTCTGTACCCCCTGGAAAGATTGAGTCTGGATTGAACCTCATTTCGGAAATTAAACATGAACTCCCTGCCCATAGAGAATGGATATTACTAGGCGATTTTAATTGTAACTGGGTTGCTGAGTCTTGCGGTTCTGCTAAAGATTTATTGGTGGGTATGGGTTTATTTCAGTTGATAAATGAGGTTACCAGACAATCCAAAAACTGGTTTGGGAGCCTTACTAGATTGGGTTGTAGTTACTTATCCAGATCGGATTAAGGATTTATTTATTTATTTATTTACTTCTGGTAACCAGGTGAGTGCACTAGGCATAAGCATGCCTATTTTCAGGCACGACCCGGGAGAATACAGTTTGAAATACATGAGTATGCATGTGACGCAGCACATGAAATATGTAACACAGTTAGGAAGGAGATCACAAACATTCAAACTCAAGTGTAGAGAAACATTGTTCGGTATAATACCGTCAAAATACATTTTGGATGAATAACAGTTCAATCAGATAACAATGTGAGAGAAATGATATACACAATAAGTGCTATTCGAGGTGAATAAGGAGGAAGAAAAAAAGGTGGGGTGTAAGCAGAAAAAGGGGTAAAGGATAAGAGAGGAAAATGTAGGAGGATTAGGAGAAAGTGGACAAAGTGATACGAAGTGGATTTCCTAGAGTAAACAGAGGGCAGGGAGAACAGATGTTCTAAGGCGGGTGAAAACAAGTGCAGGGATTGGCGACACGTACATGATCTAGGTGAAGTTTCTTAAAACTAGCATGGGTGAGAGCTTGACGTATGTTTTGGGGAATGGAATTCCAGTACATTGGTGCCGTGTATGAGAATGCACGCGTACCCATATTAGTTTTGCACCTAGGTATGTAAAGAAGGGTTTGGTCAGCAGACCAGAGCCCATAGTTGAGAGGTTGAGAGTGTAGAAGAGAGGCAAGGGATAGGGGGAGGCCTGATCTGGTAATGCAGTCAATCAGAGAGCCATAGGACTGAAGTCGATGGGCAGGGCCAATTTAGGTCAGCATATAGCCGGCAGTGATGTTTGAAGCATGGGGAAGCAGAGGCATAATGGCAGATGCTGTTATAGGTGGTGTCCCATTTAAGCAGGGAGGATTTAGAGGCAGATATGTAAGTGGTTGAGCCATAGGCCAAGGCTGGGAGCAGAAAGCCTTGAGACACAGCTAGTCTAGCCAATGAAGTGAGGGCATAACTGGTGCGGTATGCACCTCCTATATTAGCGTTAACAGACTTACAGGTGGTGGAAATGTGTAGGTCAAAATCCAGAGACGGATCAAGAGTAATGTCCAGATATTTGAAGGAACTAGCACTGTCCAGTGGAGAGCCGTCTGCACTTGAGATTTTTAGGGCATGTTGGTTCGCTTTGAGTCTGGCAGGTGAGCCAAAGAGCATGGAATATGTCTTGCTATTATTGAGAACAAGTTTGTTCTCAGCTAACCAGGACTGCATGCTAGCGAAGTCAAGGGAGTGGTTTATGTCAGCAGTGTGTCTTGCACTATAGTAGATAGCAAGGTCATCTGCGTAGAGCAGGGTTGAACAGGAGGGAGCAAGCAACGGGATGTCATTAATAAAGATAGAGAAGAGCAAGGGATTAAGTATAGAGCCCTGCGGAACCCCTACATGTATAGATGAAAGGTGACATGGCTGAGTTAAAGACTACTTCTTGCTTTCTGTCAGACAGATAGCTGTTGAACCGGGCCACAGCATCAGTAGAGAAGCCTAAGGAGTGTAGTTTAGAAAGAAGAAGGGAGTGGTTAACCAGGTGAAAAGCCCTGATTAAATTGATGAAAACTGTGCCTGTCTTAAAGGAGAACTGCGGCAATACAAAGCTGTCCACGCCGAAGGAATCGAAGTAGAGCGATTGTGCAGCTCCATTTACTGTAATCAGTGCAGCCGCACCGCCACTTACATTAGGCGGTGCTGCGGCACCGTGACTGTTACAGTAATGGAGTTGCACACAATCCGCCATACTTCCGGTTCGAGGATTTTAAGAAATAATTATAAAGTAATTGCCTGCTGGAAAAAAAGAAGGTTTTACAGCGCAAAAGCTTAATCGGGAGGTAAGCTTTTCAGGGGTTGGGAGCTTTGTATTGCCACAGTTCTCCTTTAAGGCCTGAGTCCATGGAAGCATATATATATCATTAGTGAGTTTAAGAAGGGCAGTGGAAGTACTATGGCCTTTGTGGAAGCCATGCTGGGAACAGGAGAGAAGGTTATACTTCTGAAGATATTCAATGGATTGGGTGGCCACTAGTTTTTTCAAGATCTTGCTGAGCACAGAGAGAATTGCTATGGGACGGTAGTTCTTAATATCTTTCGGATCACCCTTTTTAGGGATAGGTGAGACTCTTGCTATTTTCCAAATATTGGGAACTAGACTATGGCATAGAGATAGGTTAAAGACTTTGGTTAGGGGAGAGGCTATGAGTGGAGCAGCAGCTTTTAGGAGCCTTGGTTCCATACCATCTGAGCCCGAGCTGGTATTGTCAGGGATGGAGAGGAGCAGTTTAAGAACTTCTGTTCTTGTTATACCCCAGAACCTAAAAGGAGGATGCGCATGAAGAGGTTCAGTATCAGTGGGGGAGGGGACGTGGTGTGTGCATATGGGAAGGAAGCCAGGCAGCTAGAAAGGTCTGAAAAGAGGTGATTGAAAGTGTTGGCAATAGTCAGTGGGTTATTACAGTGTATGTTATCAGCATATCACTTGAGTGGGCCGTATGATTAGTTCCAAGGAGGGTTTTTATGGTAGACCAGAACTTCTTAGAGTTCCCTGCTGCTTTTGAAAGTAGGTCTTTGCAAAACTGGCTTTTCGATAGCTGGATGTTTCTTTTACAGGCGTTTCTCAGAGATCGGTAGTTGCTGTAGTTGGTCTGAGACCCAGAAGCTCTGAAGTGCCACCACATTTTGTCCCTGGCTCTTATTTGTGTGAGTAAATCTTTGTTTAACCATTTACTCTGAGTCCCCCGAATATGATGAGTGACACGTGGAGCGTGGATGTCTTGGAGTAAAGCAAACTGTACCAGGAAGTGGTCTAATGCCAACTGGGCATTAGTAGAGGTGTAGATGGGTGACCAGTCAATCAAGGAGAGATCATGGGTGAACTGTGTTAAGTTTAGATTGGCAACGTTGTGGAAGGTAATGAGTTTAGGAGGAGGAGAAGGTTTATTGATAGATCGCCAGATGCAGTAGATTGGGGTGTGATCACTTAGTGCATCTGCAAGGGTGCTGGCGCAGACAATGCTGTCAGGGTGATTATTAAGGACCCAGTCAATAAGTGTACTAGTCCGAGGTGGAGCCACTACTCTGATTGGGTCTGTGATTAATTGGTGAAGGTTATGGCTTTGAACAATGGTATGAGAGGACTGGTTAGACTTGCTGGTCCAGTTTAAGTTTAAGTCGCCCAGTATAAGGACTTCATTTGGGCCAATGGTGCTGTCCACTTGGGAGAGGAGTTCTTCAAGGTCAGTAGTACCACCAGTGGGTGAGTTATAACCACAGACTATGTACAGTTTCTTGGATCCCAGCTGAAGGTTTGCATGGATTGTTTCACAGTGAGTTAAGGTAGGCAGGATGTTGTGAGATAGTAGCAAATGAGGTTTATACAAGATCGCAACACCCCCTCCATGCTTTGTTGAGGGCCTGTCTTGTCTGATTAAATTGTAATTAGGTAGCGAACAAAGGGGGTTTGGGGTGGAGGGTTTTAGCCATGTTTCCAATAAAGAAAGGATGTCAGAGTGGTATTGAGCAGCCCAGGCCTCGAGTTCCGTTTTATTATGAAGCAGGCTCCTGATAGTCAGGTGTACAATGCGGAGACCTTTTGTGTCATTCCATGTTGTATCAATGTGTGATTAGTTGCTTACGGGCCCTGGGTTGAGCTCGATATCCCCAGCTAACATTAGGGCCAGGAGTAACAGATACCAAAGCTTGCGATGGATGAAAGGGGTATTCAGGGTGGGGTTTCGCAGCGAGGATTTATGTATAGTAAAGGCTAGGTGGTAGATGAACTTATAATGGACAAGAAGTGGGGAGGTGTCTCTGGTCATGTGAAGTGGCATATCCATAGTGGAGAGTCTGAAGACATCAAGGTGGGAGTTTTGCTGGTTCCCGGTTGGTGGGTAGCAAGACAGAGGGAATAAAATGAGGGTAGAAAAAATAGATACTAGCAGGAATATTGGACAACAAATTCTGGCCATGTTGATTTTAGGAGACTGGATTAAAAGTGGAGTGTGGGGGTGGAAGGTACAATTTAGAAATAACAGGTAATTTGCTAGCAGAGTTATGATTAAGGGGCTAGAGGAAGGAAGCAAGTACCAGGCGTCTTCTATTGGTCAGATAATATATTCTGCTAAAGGAGAAGTGAGGAGATGGTTAATTTTCTTTTTTAGAGCCAGCTAAGGGTGGGAGTGGTGGTGGTGGTGGGGGGGGGGCTCCTTTGTTTTTTAATTCATTACCTGTTGATATTATAGAAAGTATGACAGTGTGGTCCTTTAAAACTAGACTAAAATACTGGATGATGGATAATGATATTTGTACATGCTCATGTTAAATAACTGATTGTTAATTGGTTTTGTATTTTTGTATCATCCTTAAATGTTTGTCTGTATGTACTATCATGTATGTTAAGTTTGTTTTGTAACTTGTCGCTGGTGAAAACAGGCAGTTTTGCTCATCCTGCTTACAAGTATAAAAAATTAAAATGAAATGAAATGAAAGTTACAGCAATGCAATTATCTTGGCATATGCCTGCAAAATAAACATTGTAATGTGAACATCAGATACGTCCTTCTATTATGGCATCAATCATATTGGCAGATATCCACAAGAAAATACTGCATCAAGAATGTACACATAGAACATCGTGTCTTAGATCCAGATAACAGACTCCACTGAGGTACATTACCTGCACCTGAATGCGTCACCAGGATGACTGTATCCAGGTCCACAGGTTCCCCATGGCTCCAACCCTTTAACTCCTGCAAAGCCATGGCAACTTCTATAGTTTTAGGGATAGGAGCTGTTCTATGAATAAACCCACAATTCGAGGAGTATTTGCACAGCGTACAAACTCATATGAATCCCAGCAGTGAAGCCTCTGAGTTAGCAGCCTCTGGGTTCACACCTGTGAAATCTCAGAGAAGGCAGGTATGGGTTGCTGTAACAATGCTACACCAAGCACTATAACATGGGCTGGGGAAAACATACAACCCAGTTGGTGGAGTTGTTCTGTGTGACCATGCATTAAATTCCCTTTTTAATGCACGGTTGTGTGGAGCGACTCTGGTAAACTGTGGTCGGTACTCGTTGGATGCCTCAGAAAAACAAAATGAGCAGGGCAGCCAATTAATATGTGGGGAAGCAAGAGATCAGTGTGCTGTGAGGTGTTAAGTCCTCCAGTGTTCTGTCTCCCACAAGGTGACACAGTGTCCCCCCAATCATGTCACTGTCCCCCAACCCAGATTCCCCATCCCCCTCAAACCCTAACTGTCCCCACAGCACCGCACCTTGCATTCTGGCAGCAGTGCACTACACTCAGAAGAGATGGAGAGAGAACCACAACCGAGCAAGAGACTGGGAGCATGTGCTCTGAAGTCTTCCAATGTTCCATAGCCAGCGCTGTTATTAAGTGCGTGAGAGAGAAACACGGGGTGCATACTTGGGGCAATACAGTGATAGCGTGACGTAGTGGGATAGTCTTTCTGCACAGTGGTCAGTGTGCCCATGGAGCTATACATGACAGAGAAAGAAAGAGAGAGCATGTTCAGGGCTCACCCATACAAGTCTGTCAGTGAGACTTGGAGGGACAGAGAGGATGGTGTGCTGAAAGTCATAGAGAAAGATAGCCTACATACTGAGCCCTTTCAGACAGAAATGAATGTCAAGGTGTCCAAACAGTGTCTGCAAGTGTGCCGGAGACATTGACAAGTGAGGCAAGCACTGCAGACATAGCTGTGTCTCCTACACTGAGCCCTGCAACCTTTTCTGACACCACCCATACAGCATATTTCAGCATTGTTGTGGTGGGTAACAGCAGGACTCTCAGTTATAGTTCACACTCCTGCACTGTCCCATCGAGTTGCCAGTGGTTCCCTACTCGGCAGTGCTTTGTGTTTCTCTAGGCATCATGACAGAGCATGAGAGAGTGAGCGTGCCAGAGAGAGAGAAAGAGTAACTGCATCCTCCACATGCTGTTGTCTCTGTCTGTCTTATCAGGTCTGTGACATGCACAGTGTTTCTCTCTGTATGATCAGCCCAGATAGGATCCCCCAGCATGTGACAGAGACAGAGAGAGAGAGAGAGAGAGAAAGACAGCAAGCTTGCCACGCTGTGCGACAGACAGTGGCAGCTGTCAAGGGGGGCACAGACATTGCGATGCGTCTAAGGAGTGGGCAAGTCAGTGGCACAGGAGTCAGCTGCATGACAGTACCTTGTCAGGAGGGCTGGCACAGTTGCTTGTCCAGTGCATGATGTCCCTGGAGATCACCAGTATCTTGCAGTCATCCACAGTCGGAGTGCTGGGGACAGGGAGCGTCAGATAGCACTATTGTGTTGAGGAGGGGCAGAGCCATAGCACAGGTGATACACAGGGTAGAAGACATTGCCACACACAGCAAATTTCACAAATCACCACAGTGGTGTATGACAGGCAGGCAGTCTGCATTGTTTTGTCAGGGACTATTTCAGCAGGTGGTGGGATACAGTCCCTTTTTTGGTGTTTCCATTGGGGAAAATCCCCTTTCTGTACCTCTTTCCATAGTTTTTAGATAACCCATGTTATAAGTGCAATAACCCACTCCAGGGTATGGGGTTAGGGAAATTTAATACACAGCTGGGTGCTGTGGGGAACCTCGTCCTACAGCCTTGTGCCTCACAACACAACCAGCTGTGGATTAAATCCCCATAACCTCATACCCTGTTGTGGGTTATTGCTTACATAACCTGCAGTGATGTGGTGCCGCCATGCCACCACCTGTGGTAGCAATGGGGGTACTAGCTCTTTGCACATTTTTACTATCTCCCCCCAGGAACAACAGAAATACAGTTTAAATCTCACACAGTTTCTTTCCAACTCTAATGTGACACATACACAATAATAGCCCAACACCAGAAATATACAGTTCTAACCACACCTTTACTTAGAAGGAGGGAAAGGGACAGGACAAGGGGGCAAAAGAAAAAATTGCAAAAAAATAAAACAAAACAGGGAATCAGTAAAATACTTATCACTCTATGCAATTAGGAAAATGCATTGACTTATCACTCTGTGCAATTCGGAAAATGCATCGTTCCCCCATCAAACAGTTTTTCTGTTCCCAAGCAGGTGCACCCAACTTAATTCCCCCCCAACAGGCTATTGGGGAGAGATTGCTCCAGTAACAGTGAGTACAACATTGAGTACGCTGTTGCTGCAAGCAGGGTGGGGGCTTTGATGGTGCACTTTTAATGGGTTCTTTAACTTTTGCAAACACAGCTTGAATGAGCTCCAACTTTACTTAGCTTCAAGGACAAGGGAAGGGACCCGTTATTTGCAGTCTATAAAGGTAGAGGTTCATTGGGCCTCAATAGGTCTTCAACTGGGCTTAGCATTGTTACACTGTCCACCCAGGACTTGCTGTATCAGGCTGATATGCACGGTGTCCACCACTCAGGCGGTGGGGTTTAATTCTTTTTGTTACTCACACTTCTGTTGATTACCAAATACCGTACCTGTGGAGGTTGCTCACTGACTGGGATGCTTACCAGGTCTCCCTGGGATTATCTGCTGCTCTTTCTAGTTCACATGTGTCCCTTTTGCAAATGCAGAGATTTCTGAATTGTGTAGTCTGCAGTATATCTCTCCCACCCTTCCTTCCTTCCTTCCCTCCCTCCTTCTTTCCTTCCTTCCCTCCTTCCCTTCCTTCCTTCCTCCCTCCCTCCCTCCTTCCTTCCTTCTTTCCTTCCTTCCTTCCTTCCCTCCTTCCCTCCTTCCTGCCTCCCTCCCTCCCAGGTCAGCTTCAGATACTGGTCAGTTCTGGCCAAAAACAAACACTGATTTCTTTGTACTGTCTCTTTTTATATGCAGGACAACTCAGACTCTGATTGGTCCAGCAATTAACAGGCTGCAAGATGAGGGCTACAATACCCAAACATGAAAATGTTCATGTACTCTTTTCTTCCTTTCTCTTTGCAACCTGCTGATTGGCTCAATTTCCCTGCTACATTCTCTGTCTACCTCTAACCCCTTCCCATAAGTCTCTGTGGGGACAAAGGTCTTAATTCCATTTGGGTGCTGCCATGTTTGTTTTGCATTTCCACAGTCACTTTAGTGCAGCCTTCAACAGCTAGTTAGAAGCCCCAAGAGGGCTAAATTGTACTGGTCCTGAGCCCGCTTCCTGCCCCAGCACCAGGAAACTATTTACTGTAGTGGGCCTGGTGCATACTGCCCAATCAGATACTCTGCTTTGTCTTCCTTTAGGCAGTCTGCCTGCTGTGCTACATAGAGCCGTGGCACCTTTAAATCTCGGCTGTTTCTCTGCCCAGACTGATGGTTCCATTTTCAGTCCAGTTCGTTCAGGTTTTTATGTCCCTCGCCATCTGCAAATTGCTTGAGTTGGGGGACTTTTACTGATGTTTTTGCTGTTCTGTGGCTCTGGCCACATAAATGTAATGTCCTGGCGCAGTTCCCTCCAGAACTCCTTGTAAAGTGCAGCTGCTGCTGACAATGCTGCCCATCTGGACCCCCACAGACAGTCCTACACACTAACACCAGAAGGTGAAGAGACATACTGATTCCTGCTGGGGAACAAACACTGGGGACTGGGAACCCAAAGACGGGTAAGCTCCAAAGTGTGTGTGTGGGGGGAGAGGGGGGCTTACAAATACAGCAATCCTCTTTCTTGGTGCCCAGTTCTTCTTCCTGTGGTTTTGCAAATTCTACAGCTGTTTTCTTCACCAGTTTCCAGCGAGGATCTGTATATTGAAATATCTGGTCTTCATAGTGAATTTTATGCCATGTCAGCATTAGGAGAGGGCGCACAACACCAAGGCTGCGACGTCAAGCCTCTGCTCCATCAAATGTTTTTGTCCTAGCCCGCGTGGTGAAGGACAGATTGTGTTGTTAGCAAGGCACAGCTGTCAGGGTGTTCCAGCCCTTCAGGCAGGCCAAGAAGAAAGTTAGGAGAGCGGAACACATTTTCTACAGCCTCCAGAGGTACCTTATATTTGTGATTTCTTGAGTCAGCTTACTTGAATGCAGGACTTGGGCCTCATGAGTGTTGTGGCAGTGGAAGTTGTAGTGGCCAACTCAGTTTTGATGTCCTGCTCCGCCATAATTTTAAGGGTTGCCTCAGCTCTTAAGTCTGTGGCCTGAACAATGCACAGCACTGATTCCCATGGCAGCTCTTTGCTGTGATGGAGGGATAGCACCAGAGGCCTGACCCACTGATGATGGCTATGACTTTTGTCCTCCAGCCTCCTCCCCAATATGTTTTGTCAAACCATCTCCAAAAATGAGATTTCCTGATTCAGCAAACTTCTCAAAAGCGACAGATATCAGTAGACAGGTTGAAATACCTGGTTAACCTACAGACTCTGCTCAGTTAACTCCTTGACTTGGCCTGCCTAGGGACTCAGCAGCCTGGTTTCAAAGCTACCTATCAGAATGCACACTGCATGTGAAAATTGATAGCTCCTTGTCTGATGCCCAGAGTGTATCCATAAGTATGCCACAGGGCTCCATTCTGGGTCCTCTCCGTTCTGGCCTCTTCATCAACCAAATGCCTGGTGCCCGCCAATCAGCCAGTGTTTTACTATATGCAGACAATGCTGTCATCTACATGTAAGCCC
The DNA here is from genome assembly GCA_016271365.2 of Neoceratodus forsteri. NCBI lineage: Eukaryota > Metazoa > Chordata > Ceratodontiformes > Ceratodontidae > Neoceratodus > Neoceratodus forsteri. Next base: position 279,234,682 of record CM028138.1, on the reverse strand, counting down.
CCTACAAATGTGGAGCTTATGTTCCCTTTTTTAGGCATCCCTTTCCCCCTCCTGCCCCCCCACTCCCCCCTCCGAGCTAGGAAATGGGTTTAGGGCTCTGGGGGATATTACTCTGGATGCCTTAAGGTGGCAGCAAGGAGTTGGAAAAAGGGTATAAAAGGGGACTGACAGTAAGTATTAGGGCCTTTCCAGCTCAGGCTTTAGGCCTGGGGCTGGAGGAGGGAGACTGGAAGAGTAGCTGCAGGAACAGAGCAGGTAGGCAAGTGAGGGAGCTCGGCAGTCCAGGTGGGCCAGTGGGGAGGACCCCCCAAAAAGAGTGCAGTCAGGATGGTTTTATGTGCCGTGGCTGATGAGGGGTGGGGGTATGGAGCTCCGTTGGGGACTCAGTAATCCATGTCCTTTGTTTTGAGGGGCTAAGGCATTAGGGAGGCTTTAGCAAGCACTGTTGATGTAGAAGACCTTACGAAGCCCTGTTTGGTGTATTCCCAGGTTGCCAGGGCTGGGAGGGGTGTGGCAGGGCCCTCTCGGGAGGATGACTGGTGGCAGTGGTTCCTCTCTCTCTCTCCTGATGTAGCAGGGTGACCTGGAGAATCGAGGGAGTCAGGGAGCCTTTCACCTGAATTAAGGGGCCTTGTATAGAGGGATAGGTCTTGGGGTGCCATACATTATGGTCCAGGCGGGTCGCAGACCAAAGAAATGGTAGACCTTGGAGGGTGGTCCCCCTGCAGGTGCTTATCACAAGCCCAGAAGTTGAAGCAGGGATGTGGGCCTGGCAGGGATTTTCCCTCGTAGGATGTAAGTACCAGTGGTACAACCTGGAGTGAATTGGGGTCATGGTGGGCTGAGGCAGGTGAAGCAATTGTGGCAAAGGTGGCCTCAGCACTGTTAGTGCCAGCCATTTACAGGTGAGTTGGGGGGCCTGGGTCATCAGGAAAAATCCTGGGTGCCTCTGGGACTGGGCCAACGGCCAAGGGTCCAGGTGGGGAAAGCCGCTCACTCTACCGTGCCAGTGTAAGGGGGACGACCAGTGCCAAAGTAAAAGGGACCCATGGAGGAAAGAAATGGAAGGTTGGTTTACCAGATCCTTTATGTGCCAGGAGATTGCAGGGATCTGTGTTCCAGTGTCTTGGGTAGAGCACCTGAGAATAGACGTGGTAGAAAAGAAGAATCCTTCTGGTGTCTGCTAAATCTGCAAGCTCTGCTGTTTATTAGGTCCAGCATGAATTGTAAAAAGGTAAAAAGCCCCATGGAGCTGCTTATTTATTTACTAGAAAAGAATGGTGACCCCTGTATCGCTGGAATCATTTGCCATGCAGGTGAAACATAAAAGCCAGTTGTGTCTTTTTTGACTGTTGGGGGGGGGGTCAATGAAATGAAATCCTTTTTCCCCCTTATATGTGCAGTCTAATTAATTTTCCACGAGTCGCATTTCAGGGGGCAGAGTCCAGCCTAGTGGTGAGGGCTGTGGGTTCAGTTCCCACATCTGGCACTTGGGTTAATAGCCCAGTACTGACACTGTAGTGCAGCATGAGAGGGGTGCTGCACTTCCGAGGTGCTGTCTTTCGGATGAGACGTTAAACCGAGGTCCCATCTACCTGGATTGGTGGTAGTTCAGGTGGATGTTAAAGATCCCAAGGCACTTATCGAAAAGAGTAGGAGAATTTCCCCCGGTGTTCTGGCCCAATTTCCTCCATTCACTAAAAATACCACCAACAGCTTAATCTGGTTCAAGGTCAGTTGCATTCATCTGTATCCCCCTTCCCCAGGTCGTGCCTGAAAATAGGCAGGATTTGTCTAGTGCACTTACCCGGTCAACAAAAACTAAATAAAAATAAATAAAATAAATAGTTGGGGCTGCAAGGGCTTCCTGAGACCTCTGTAGGTGAAGAAGGAGGTCTCGGTCTGGTGGTCAGTTCGGGGAGGAGGTCAGATGATGAGATGGAAGAGGCAACGTGCACAGCTATGAAGATGGCATGCAGGTAGGAGACAACTGTTTTAACTGCTGTTCTAATGTGATATAAGGTCTCGTATGCTTAGTCTTTGAGTGGCCTCTTCTTCCTGCCCGGAAGACCTGTGAAGTAAAAGTATTCCCCTAGATGGGGCAGGAAGTGGGGGTTACACTGTGAGGGCACGTCCGGGATGTTCCCCTGAACCCCAAAAAATTGCTGCCAAGCCCAAGCCTTGAGGTCTGCGGTATGCCAGGCTTCCTGGCCTGGTTGGGCCATGTTGTGCACTACTTAATTGCTGTGGGGTAGGCCTGGAGCAGTCATTAGGCCTGGCCTGCTGGTGTGGTGTGTGCATGCGTGACTTTCTGGTCACGTGACCCTCAGGAAAGGTCCTGATTGGAGGATGGGCGAAAGGGAGCTATAGCAGCTGCATGAAGAAGCACCAACTTGGGGAAGCAGAGCAAGTGGAGCAGAGGGAGTGAGACCAGTATTAGTGGAATGCTAGAGGAGAATAACGATAATGATAGTGAGAGCAGAGTAGGAGAGATTGTTTCTGGAGTGCATTATTCAGAGCAGGCAAGTGAACTGGACTGCATATTTTTTGGAGCAAGAGAACAGTGGGCTCCTTGTGACTGTGGGACTGGGAGGGAAAGAAAATCAAGCACAGGCATCCACATGGACTGACAGCAAGTGGTAGTAGGGGGAGATGCAGAAAGACCTGAAACGACCCCTTAGGAGGAACCCCTGGCTACGGTTCCTGCCTCACTTCTCTCCTGGCTCTGGAAAGCTGGGGGAAAGTGCAAAGGACATGAATGCTGCGTGAGGTGTGGATTTGTGAGGGAGGCTGTAACCAGGTTGCCTATATGCTCCTATTGCATAGGCAGCCCTCTAGTCCCATGTAGAGGGATGTATGCTCCCAGTTCCACCACCAGCGTGTTTATTCCATGGTCACCAGCCAGTGGGGATTCAGAGGAGTCTGAGAGACTGTCCATGAGAGAGAGGTGAAGGAAACCCGAAGTGAATCCCCAGATGTGATAGTGGAGGCTGTTGAAGAAGAGGGTGCAGGTCCACCAGAAAGGGACAAAGGTGACGGGGAGCACAGCCATCTGCCCAGCTCTCCGCTACCAGCTAACCCACTGGTAGTGGGAAGGGCAGGGGCCTCAGACAACCAGTTGGCAATCCTCCAGGGCCCAGAGGACCCTCACTATGGTCCCTGTCCAGTGGTAGCCCACAGGCGTTATCCAGCAAATCAGAGCCTGTCTCGGGTGCCAGGAGCAAAACCAGATCCATAGAGAGTGGCCCTAAGTCTGTGCTTGTACCAGTTTCAGCTGGGGGAGAGTTGGTGACCCATAAAACCTAAGGGAGCTGGATGAGGAAAAATATGTCATCAGCCAGTTCCAGTTCCTGGACCACATGGTGGATAGGACAATCCCTAGGCCCTACCACCATTCAGTGATCACTTTTGGTGACACCACCCCACAGCTCCTGGTCCAGGCTAAGACCTTTCGGACCTGGATGGATGGGTTAAACCCAAATGACCTGTATAACCCCTAGGTGGCGCTATCCCAAAGGCTACTACCCCTGCCTGCTTGGCTAGTAGCAGGTTAAGGGGCCTGAGTTCTGAAATGGGTGCCTCCACCCGGAGGTCAGGGTTGGTAGTGGTCAAGCTAACCTGAGCACAGCCCTCCGGGACAATACACAATAATCACTTTCACAATACCCCTGCTACACCACACAAGTACCCACACTGTTTGCACTTATCACAGGGCTTTCCTCTGGCCCGGCCCTGGGGACCCCCTGTAAAACAAGATTATACACAGCAAATAACAGCAGTACAGTACTCTTGCACAAACTGGAACCACAGTCAGGGTAAATGCAAAAAAGAGTTAGATCTGATTTATTTAAGGGGCTTGAACAAGAGAGGGGCGTAATCAGGTTAATTTGCTTAAAGGCTCTATCAATCAAACAGTTGTGCATGCACTTCAGGGTCCATAAACAGTCACACACTCTGGGTACCCAGATGGAGAATGGTGGGCTAGCCAGGAATGTTGCAGCTGGTTGGGCCATGTGATGGAAGAAAACAACATGCACAACACATACTATTTGTAATCCGGAGCCGGAGGGCTCAGTTTGTGAAAAGAAAACAAGATAATCAAATGACACACTTTTAGATTAGGCTGTTGTTGCAGGGAGCTACTCTGATGATTACTCACGATACCCAAGACTGGACACAGGTTGGACGAAAATCGAGACAGCAGGTGGTTAATCTGGAGTGCCAGGAGAAGCAGGGCCCACACGATTCGACGAGGCGTCGTTCCTGTTCAAGAGTGGAGCAGGAGGCTGATCCCTAGGCAGGTCTCTCATTGGTGGCTTTCTCTGTGAAGTGGGGTAGTCTGGCAGGGCCAGCATGGCATGCCCCAGGCCAAATGGAGATGAACGCGGATTCAGTCCGATTAGGCTGGATAAAGCTTCCAGCAAGCAGAACACAGTTCACACAGTGGGGAACCAAATCACGACCCACTTTCAAAACACAGCACATTTACATGTAAAGGATTCTACGGTATCCACAAGCAGAACACAGTTCACACAGTGGGGAACCAAATCACGAACCACATTCAATACACAGCACATTTACATGTAAGGAATGTCTACTGTACCAGGCAAACTGCTCTCCGTTCATGATCGCAAAGTCTTTGCACAAACCAGAGATTCAAAAGCAGCTGGAAATCCTGACAGGCCGATTGCATTCAGAAAATCTTCGGTCTTCTTCAGGTATGAGCCTGGTAAAAAATCAGTGGCTTACTTCGTTCTCACAAACTTGGATTTAGTCCGAAATAATTATCTTTGCTCCCTCTCAGGGGCAGCAGGTAGACATGCAGGCCACAACTCAGGCCTTTCCACAGTTCTCCCACGCGAAACTACTCAGACGGCTGCTTGACTGTCTCAAGCTCTTGCTCATTCAGCTCCCAACTGAGATCTGACTCAACTGCCAGCAAGCCAGGGACTTTTCCCAGAATCCAAAAGGTTTGGTTGGCTGATCTGTCTGAGTCACAACAAAGGCTCCCTCTTCAGGTGCAAAAAGCCCAAAACTACAATTCCTACAGATTTTAACTCCAGACAGCTCCTGTAGTCTGGTTGCATTTTAGGTCCCACCAGAACTGATTGGTCCAATTCGCAGTCCAGGACCAAGATAGTGGAGATAAACAAAACAGTCCTTGCTGCAAAGAAGGCAGGTTAGACAAAATACATTATTATTATCAATCTAAATGATTTTCAGCAAATAGTTACATCTTTCAACAGAGCTCCCTCTCAGATTACTTATGACTGCAATCCAGGCAGCTCTTAAAGAGACAGTACACAGAGGCTATACAGGCACTCTGTGGCAATCACATTTAAACTGCTAAAACGCAGGACACCAGCCTGGCAGTGAGCATTTAGGCAAGCTCGAGAAAGACTTTTTGGGAACCCCCATTTGTAAGGGGGTTACAGCTGTTAAACCTAAAATATCAACAGGGGATATGGCTACCAATGGGACAAGCCAGGAGAACCAGCGTGAGGGACCTGCCAGAATGGAATCAGGCTGAAAGGTGGGTTCGTAGGAGGCTGCGGGTAGAATATCCCAACTTGAACTATCTATATGTGTTGGAACAAATTTGGAACATTATTGAGGAGATGTGGGAGGACTGGATTTTCAAGGAGCAGTTGGAGTGACTGAAGAACCATGCAGGAGGAGGAAATGCCCCATCTCAACAGCTGTTCCAGCAGGCACGGTTGATGTGCCACACAGGGACCTGGTCTGGACTAACAATTTTCAAGCATTTTGCTATGGTTCAGGACTTAACTGGGACTCGGACCAAGTATTACATTTTGGACCGAGATTCTTTTGGAGAGGTGACCACTAAGCCAGACCCAGCATATTATTTCCCGTCCAGGTGGGGGCCTGCAACCTAGGCCTCTTGGACTAAGACTTGTGGACTGTGCCAGGACAATTGCTCCACGGAGCTGATATAGTGACTTTAATTCAGTTTATGCAAATCAAGTATTTAAATTTGAAAAAAAAAGTTTTAGATCATGATCCACCCTAGCCTCCGTAGTCTTCTATTTTTCTGCCTGCCTTTATCCCTGACCCTTAGCTTGTCAGCCTCCATCTCTTACTCTCTAGTCCTGACTTGCTCACACTCTCGTATTTCTCGAGGCTGATCAGGACTGTCCATGACCATACAACTGCTGTACCTTTGTACATAGTTAGCACTTTCTGATGTGATCACATACAGCAATTAGTCCACAGTTTCTAATCAACAGCTTGATGATACAACTCTGATCTTGTATATAATCCCCTTTGCTGTTGTGCTTGTACATACTGCTGCTCTGTATAGCATGAAATCCATTAGCTGTGTATCTGTACATACTGTTGCTCTGTATAGTTAGATTTTCATTTTTGTTACTCTGCTTCAATCTCCTGCACATGTGCTGTATTACTGCTTGGATATGTATTATGTATAACTACTCTTGTACAGTTTGCTGCCATCTTGTTTGGCCTGGGTCATGGCTGAAATCGGTCCTTTTGGATCAGTCCATTCACCCGGTTATCAAAGACATAAATAAAATACATAAATAAATGATAGAATATGTTTGGAGAGATGTGTGTGTGAATGTGTGAGTGCACAGTCTGGGGTTTGTACACAGAGAAACTTATTTTAAAATTTTGGTGGAAGGTATCTAGGGGATAGCTAATGTCTGAACAGTTTCTACCTCATTATTAATGTTTAGCAAAAAGCTTAAGGAAAATCTTTTTGAAGATATATAATCATTATGAAAAGTGATTGCTATTTACTGTTTAAGAAAGAAATAATGACAGTTGTGACTAGCACTTTAGATTTATCTCCTGGCGCAGGTAGGGATTAGGAATTGGCGGTTAGGATGTAGTTTTGGGTTAGGTAGTTAGGATGGGTGGTGCTTGGTGGCCAGATATGGTGAGTCCACCACCAGAAGGTTGGGGAGTGCGCATAATCAGCCTGATGGGAGAGGACCATCATTGGGCCCTTGCCATCACTCCCAGGAGGGAACGATTTCCTGGGTGGGGGAAGAGTGCAAGCCCCCTGCAAATGCGGGGCTTATGTTCCCATTTTTAGGTATTCCTTTCCCCCTTCTACGGCCCCACCCGAGCTAGGAAATGGGTTTAGTGCTCCTGGGGGTATTGCTCTGGATGCCTCAAGGTGGCAGCAGAGAGTTGGAAAAAGGGTATAAAAGGGGACTGACAGGCAGTATCAGGGCCTTTCTCGTCTGGGCTTTAGACCTGGGGCTGGAGGAAGGAGACTGGAAGAGTAGCAGCAGGAACAGAGCAGGTAGGCAAGTGAGGGAGCTCGGCCGTCCAGGTGGGCCAGTGGGGAGGACCCCCCAAAAAGAGTGCAGTCAGGATGGTTTTATGTGACGTGGCTGATGAGGAGTGGTGGTATGGAGTTCCACTGGGGACTCAGTAAGCCATGTCCAGTGTCACAGGAGGCTAGGGTATTAGGGAGGCTTTAGCAAGCCCTGTAGAAGTAGGAGCCATTAGGAAGCCCTGTTTGGTATATTCCCAGGTCACCAGGGCTCAGAGGGCTGTGGCAGGGCCCTCTCAGGAGGGGGACTGGTGGCAGTGGTTCCTCTCTCTCCCAGTGTGGCAGGGTGGCCTTGGAGGGTAGAGGGAGCTGGGGAGTCTTTTACCCAAATTAAGGGGCCTGTTTGGAGAGACAGGTCTTGGGGCGCCATACATTATGGTCCAGGCGGGCCGCAGACCAAAGAAATGGTAGACCTTGGAGGGTGGTCCCCATGCTGGTGCTTATTGCAAGCCCAACAGCTGAAGCAGGGATGTGGGCCTGGCAAGGATTTTCCCCTGTAGGATTTAAGTACCAGTGGTACCCCCTGGAGTGAATTGGGGTCATGGTGGGCTGAGGCAGGGTGAAGTGACTGTGGCAAAGGTGGCCTCAGCTCTGTTAGTGCCAGCCGTTTACAGGTGGGTTGGGGTCCTGGGTCATCAGGAGAAATCTTGGGTTCCCCCGGGACTGGGCCAATACCCAGGGGTCCAGGTGGGGAAAGCCGCTCGCTCTCCCATGCCAGTGTAAGGGGGGCATGACCAGTGCCAAAGTAAAAGGGACCCGTGGAGGAAAGAAAAGGAAGGTTTGTTTACTGGATCCTTTATATGCCAGAAGATTGCTGGGATCTGTGTTCCAGCATCATGGATAGAGTACCTGAGAGTAGAAGCGGTAGAAAAGGAGACTCCTTCTGGTGTCTGCTGAATTTGTGGTCTCTGCTGTTTTTTAGGTCCAGCGTGAATTGTAAAAAGGTTAAAAGCCCCATGGAGCTGCTTATTTATTTATTGGAAAAGAATGGAGACCCCTGTATCTTTGGAATCATTTGCTATACAGGTGAAGAATAAAACCCAGTTGGGAAGAAATGGTGGTTTGTGCCTTATTTGACTGTGGGGGGGAGGTCAATGAAATGAAATCCTTTTTCCCCCTCATATGTGCAGTCTCATTATTTTTACACAAATTGCATTTCAGGGGCCGAATTCAGCCTGGTTGGGGATGTAAGGGTTTTTTTGAGACCTCCATAGGTGAAGAGGGAGGTCTCGGTCTGGCGGTCAGCTCGGGGAGGAGATCAGATGCTGAGATGGAAGAGGCGAAGTGCACAGCTATGAAGATGGCATGCAGGTAGGAGACAACTGTTTTCCCTGCTGTTCTAATGTGATAAAAGGTCTTGTATGCTTAGTCTTTCAGTGGCCTCTTCTTCCTGCCTGGAAGACCTGCAAAGTAAAAGTATGCCCCTAGACGGGGCAGTAAGGGGGTGTTACATAAAGAATAATGACTCTGGTAACCTACGGTTCTGTGTTAATAAACTAGTCCTCAACTACAAAGAATATGCTTTTCACTAGCCCACAGATGAAGAGAAACGACCCTCCCATTGACACCTTAAATAATAAAAGTCAGAAGCTTGTACAGGTAGAAACATTTAAATATCTTGGAATGGTGCTGGACAGCACTCTTTCCTTTACCCCCCATGTTGATATTCTGGTTTCGGCAGTCAGCAGAAGGATGGGTGCCCCTTACAGAAATCAGTGCAACCTTACAGCTGACACCAAGCAACTGATAGTGACCAGCTCCATCCTGTCCCTCGCTGACTATAGACTGCATCTTGTTCCTAAAAAGAGTCAGAGTGGCCTGCAATAGTGCTTGTTGCTTTGCGTTACAGGCTGACAAGTGGACCCACAGGTGTATTTTTTATGCACAAATGAATTAGCTTCCCTTAGCTAGCAGAATTAAGTTGCAAACTAGTATACTAGTCAAGAGGACTCTGCTAGGCCTAACACCCCCTGCTCTAAAAAACTGCTTCCACTCCAATATATAGAGAATAACGCTGGTGCAGGTGTGTGTTATGAGGATTTGTCACACATCCGAGGTGTGTGATAATCAATAAACCCTGAGAGCGAAGTCCGACAGGTTTATGAGGTTATCACAACTGAAGGTGTGTGAAAAATCCTCATAAGACAAACCTTGCACAGGCACTATTTTTTATAATAACTGGTACAAAGTCTAGACAGAGACAAAACTGTAAGCTGTGTTTGTGTGAGTGAGCGTGTCTCTGAGCAGCTGCCATAGACACACAAATATAGTGTGTTTTCTTTGTGCGTTGGTGAAGTGAAAACATAAGAAAGAAAACATTGTAATACCCTGCCATTGAGTTATTATGGAATTCAGCAGGTTATTACGATATTTTGTCAGGACTAGATATCCAGTCACTATAGAGGCTCACTAGTTATTATAAATCAATATTTATATGCAAATATATACAAAGCAATGGGCCCAGATACAATCCACCCAAGGGTACTCAAGGAGCTAAGGCAGGAACTGGCGGCACTACTGTCACTGTCACTGGTCAATGGGAGGGTCCCAGGTGACTGGAAAAGGGCTGATGTGGTGCCTTTACACCAGGGGGTAGGAAAGGAACCAGGAAACTACCACCCAGTTAGCCTCACCTCTGTAGTGGGAAAGTTAATGGAGGCACTTACAAAATAAAGGTTGGTACAATTTCTAGAGGAGGAGGAGGAGGGCCTCACAGGTGACAACCAACATGGGTTCACAGGTGGAAGGTCTTATCAGACCAACCTGATCGAATTCTTTGACGGAGTAACAGAGGTATGAGATTGGGGGGGCAGTGGATGTGGCCTACCTTTTATTTTCTAAATTTAAAAATTGGTGACTGGGAAAGGCACACTGAGCTGAGGCTCATTTCCAGGTGTGACCTGGACTTCAGGAAGGCCTTTGACACCGTTCCCCAGCAGGAGGCTAATAAGCAAATTGGGCAGCTTAGGGGTGGGGAGCAAGATCACAAACTGGGTAGAAAACTGGTTGGAGGGGAGGACTCAGAGGGTGGTAGTAAATGGGGTGCACTCAAAAGAAGGAGGGGCAACAAATGGGGTTCCCCAGGGGTCCATGCTAGGACCCATACTTTTCAACATATATATTGGGGACATTATCAGAGGGCTTAAATGGGAAGGTGTGTCTGTTCCAAACAACATGAAGATCTGTAACAGTAGACACACCGGGGGAGAGGGAGGAATGAGACGGGATCTGGCCAAGCTGGAGGAGTGGTCAGCAAAGTGGCAACTACAAATCAAAGCAAGAAAATGCAAAATTATGCACATAGGGTGTAAAAACCCTAGGGGCAAAATACTGGCTCGGGGACTGGGAGAAACAGAGCAGGAAAGGGACCTGGGGATCACAATTTCCGACAGCATGAAGATTCAGAGCCAGTGTGACAGGGCAGCAGGAAAGCAAACAGAATGTTTTCATGCATAGGATGGGACTTCACAAGCAAGAGAAGGGAGGTGATCACGCCCCTTACAAAACAATGGTCAGACCACAGCTAGAATACGGGTTCCAGTTCTGGAGGCCACACTTACAAGGGGACAGGGACAGGCTGGAGAAGGTCCAGAGAAGAGCAACCAAGATGGTGCAAGGGCTACATGAGAGGTCATACAAGGAACAGCTGGAGGAACTAAACTTGTACACATTGGAGGTGAGGAGGGAAAGGGGGACATGGTAGAAACGTTCAAATATTTGAAGGGAATAAGCAGGGTGAGGTGGGGTGTATAGCATCTTCAAAATGAGTGAGAACAAATCCACTAGGGGGTTACGTGCCCCGGCCCCCAAAATCTCTGGCAGCCCAGTAGGACCTCCTATTTGCAGAGAGGATCCCCCTATTCAGGAACTCGTGAGCAAGAGTAAGGGATTCAGGAAGACTTACCACCAAACCTTCCTTTTTCCCAGTGGGAGGGTGGATTCTGTAGTTTCAAGTTCCCTTGACTCTGCACTACTTTCAATATTTGGGTAGTTTTATACGATAGCCAAGTGGTTCTATCTTTTTAGGCACACAGTCTTTTTAAAACCCTTCTGTTTAAAATGTTAAATCACACAATCAGATCCCAGGCAAAGCTGATAAGAAAATCATAAAAGTTAACTTAACATAAAAGCAATACAGAAAAGTCTATAGTTTGGAAGGTCTTTGAAATGCAGGCAATAACAAAAGTAAAACTGGATGGTTTACAGAAAAAGTACAGTTACGTAAGAACTTACTGTAACAGTAAATCTTCGAGAGAGGCTCTTGCAGTAGGTACTAACAGATAAGACTTAGCTAGCAGGCATCAGGACCCCACGGAAAATCTTCTAGCTAGCAGTTCCTGGTGGGACAGCCCCTGGACGTCAGGTGACCGAGGTCAGTAGACGTCAGATAAAAGGGGCAGTCCCACACCCACCCTCCAGTTCTCCCACCAGAGGCAGCTTATGGCAAGAGACAGAATCATGGCCCTTTTCCACCCCTAGGAGAAACAGAAAAACAGGAGGATGGAAGGAGGGAATGCAGTACCTACTGCAAGAGCATCTCTCAGAGATCTACTGTTATGGTAAGTTCTTACCTAACTGTACTATCTTACTTAGAGAAGGCTCTTGCAGTAGGTACTAACAGATAGGACTGAGTCCCAAGCTGTTCTGAATAAAGAAGCCAGGGAGGAAGACCAAAGGAAAACCGTCCACAGAAAGTCTGGCAGGGAAATTAGGGCAGGATGCCCTGCAAGATGGCGAAGCCGAAACCTGCTCTGCATCGGGAGGCCACGTCCAGACTGTAATGTTTGGTAAAGGTATGGACAGAGGTCCAGGTAGCGGCAGCACAAATCTCTGCAGCTGAGACACCTCTGAAGCGTGCGGGCCAAGGCCGCCATGCCCCTAGTAGAGTGCCCTTTCACCTGACCTGGAAGGGACTTCTTGTACTTGTTGTAACAAAAGGTAATAGTTAGCCAACCATTTGGAGAGATACTGCTTAGAAACAGGGCGACCCTTCCTCTTGGGAGCGAAGGAAACAAACAATTGGTCCATTTGTCTCAGGTCCTTCGTGAGGTTGTTATAATACTGTAGGATACGGTGCACATCCAAGGTATGAAGAAGGTTTGGAATAACTTTGGAAAAAGGGTAGGTAACTCAACCGACTGGTTGAGGGTGGATTCGGCCATGACTTTTGGGAGAAACTTGGGGTTGGTTCTCATGCCCACCCTATCCCTGTGAAAAATCAGGTAGGTGATTCGGCACATCAACACCTAGAATTCAGATATCCTCTGAGCGGAAGTGATAGCCACCAAAAATAAAGTTCTCCAGGACAGAAAACTCAAATCTGCCTCCACTGCAGGCTCAAAAGTAGGCAGCGTGAGCTTGTCTAGGATGGAATTCAGATTCCAAGGAGAAGCTGTATTGTGAACAGGAGGTCTAAGGTGTAGGACTCCTTTCAGAAAGGTCTAGGAAATTTGTAGCTGGGCTACTGACTTGTCTCCCAGAGGGAGGTGATAGGCTGAGATGGCCAAAAGGTGGACCTTGAGAGAGGAATAACTGAGGCCCAAATCAAACAGGTGCTTAAGATAGTCCAGAATCTTGACCGCAGGACAAGAAAATTGCTCTAAAGACTAAGCTTCAGCCCAAATGGAGAAGCGCTTCCATTTCATGGCGTATGTGGACTGAGTGGAAGGTTTTCGGGCTTCCACCAGGATGCGGGCCGCCTCAGGAGAGACGCCAAAGTGGGAAGCAGCTAAGTCTGCAGGAGCCAAACATACAAATGGAGGGACATGACGCCTGGATGGACCAGGGTCCCGTGGTCCTGGGTCATCAGATCCTGAGACAGAGGAAGAGGGAAGGGTGGAAGAATCGCTAGCTGGTGCAGGATACAAAACCAGTCCTGCCTCGGCCACAGAGGAGCGATGTGGATCATCCTCGTGCCCTCTCCTGTGAGCTTGAAAAGGACTCTGGGGATTAAAGGAATCAGAGGAAAGGCATAGATGAATCTGCCTTTCCAGGATAGAGACAGCGCATCCAGACAAAAAAAGTCTCGCCAGGGAACGAGCGAGCAGAAGACGGGAAGCCTGCCATTGAATGGGGATGCGAACAGATCTATCTATGGCACTCCCCAGTGGGAGAAGAGGTCATTTACAACTTCTTGCTTTAACTCCCACTCATGTGTGCTCACTGGAGACTGGCTGAGGGCATCTGCCAAGGAATTCTGACTTCCCGGGACATGGAGTGCTGACAGATGTAGGCCGAGGAGAACAGCCTAGCCCCAAACCCGCATAGCCTCTCAGCACAGTGGGTAGGACTGAGTCCCCCCCCCGTTTGTTCAGGTACCAGATGACTGACATGTTGTCTGAGTGTACCATCAGGGGGCCTGGAGGGAGGAGGGGCTGAAAGGCCTGGATGGCGTACAGCACTGCCCTCATCTCTAACACATTGATGTGAAGATGGGATTCCTCCAGGGACCAGGTGCCCTGGGTCCGGTGGGGCCCAAAGTGGGCTCCCCAACCTGTCCCTGATGCGTTGGTGGTTAGAGATCGAGAGGGAAGCTCCAGACAAAAGGGCATTCCTTTGGTCAGATTCTACAGAGACAGCCACCACTGCAGATCCCTGACCATGGAGGCTGTAATGAGGACCTCCGGTCCAGGTCGTCCACCGCCTGGTCCCACTGAGCCCTGAGGGTCCATTGGTGGATCCTCATGTGCAGCTTGGCTAGAGGGACTGTGGGTATGGCCACCACCATAAGCCCAAGAATTCTGAGGACACAACAGGCGTGGACGCACCTCTAGGCAGAAAGAGACCAGGCTGAAGAGCTCAGTGTCTCTGCTCGGTTAGGGGGAAGAAAGGCTCTGCCCAGAGAGGTGTCCAGCACTGCCCTAATGAAAGTTAAACGCTGAGTGGGGACCAAAACCAGATCTGATCACATTGACCGTTATGCCTAGCCTGTAGAAGGTCTCTAGGGTTAGGGCTAATGAACGGCGCAGGTCCTTCTATGAGGGAGCTTCAATCCACCAGTCATCCAGATATGGAAAGACCTGGACTCCCAGGGTGCACAGGTGGGCTGCCACCACCACCAGTCACTTGGTAAAGACCCAAGGAGCTGAAGTCAGTCCGAAGAGCAAGGCCCTGAACTGAAAATGCTCCCCCTGAAAGCAGAACTGGAGGAACCTGTGATGGGCAGGATGGACAAGGATGTGAAGATATGCATCCTGCATGTCCAGGGTGCAAAGCCACAGACCCTCCTTGAGAAGAGGCAGGAGACTCTGAAGTGAGAGCATCCTAAACTTCTTGTAGGCTATGAATAGATTGAGGGCACGGAGGTCCAGAATTGACCTCGTGTCACTCGTCTTCTTGTGAACCAAGAAGAAGTGGGAGTAATATCCCGCCCCTTGGAATTGAGGAGGGATGGGTTCCAGCACTTCCTTCAGCAGGAGTGATATGATCTCCTCCCAAACCAGCGGAAGATGGTTGGGGGGATAGGAAGAACTGGGAGGGGGTCTGTGTGAAGGAAGACTGAGAAACTCTATGGAGTGCCCCTGAGCAATCAGTTGGAGCACCCAAGAGTCTGACATTATCCTCTCCCACTCCGGTAGGTGGCGGGAAAACCACCAGCTCACCGGCTCATTCGAAGGATCTGGATGGAGGGAGAGAGGCAAGGAGTCAGGAAGTGGTGGGCTGGGGGGCTGTATGGGCTCCCGCAGTCTTACGGGACTTGGCTGGGGGAGCACTGGAGGCTGGGGTGGCCCCTTTTTTGCACCAAGGCTGCCACTGCTTATGCTGGGTCCTGGCTTGATGATGGAAAGGCTGCTTTTGGCCTTGGGGCTTGTGATACATGCCCCTCACTAACTTAAGGACTTGGCCTTTGTCCTGGAGTTCAGTGATGATATCTTTTGTGTCACCCCCAAACAGGATAGAGCCTCTGAAGGGGGTGTCCATGATTGCAGTCTGGACCTCCTGAGCTAAGCCAGAGATCCTGAGCCAGTAATGGCTGTGTAAGCCTACTGGGAATGCAAAGGAATGACCAGCCGAGTCCGCCGTGTCATATGTGGCCCTGAGTATGTGCTGACAGGCAGATCGAGCTGTTCTGACCAGCTCACCAAGCTCCTGTTTAAGAGAGGAGTCTGGAAGGGAATCAAGTTTGGAAGCCAGCTGGGCAAGGACAGACTTTTGAAAGTCCCCCATGTGCCCCACATAATTGAGGGCATGGAGACCCAGAGTGGAGGAGGAGAAAATCTTCCTGCTGAACTGATCCATGACCTTAGAGTCCTTATCGGGGGGACAAAGCTAAAATGCTTGGGGTTGGCTGTCCTATCAAAGGCTGCATGAATGACCACCAAGTCGGCCTTAGGCTGGGTGTTAAGAAACTCCCTACCCTCGGGGGGCTGATAAACCCTGTCTGCCTTGCGGGCTACCATGGCCAAAGAGGTGGGCTGCTTTCAGATAGTGGTAACTATGTCCTCATGGGGCTCCAACCAGGGTGGGATAAGGGTGGAGGGGCCTCTCGAGGGCCAGATGGTCAGTCAGACATTGTCTCTGAACATCCTGATCCACAGCTTTCCAGCTTTGAGCAACTTGGATCTTTTGTAAGAGATCTAAAGTGAGGGGTCCTCTGGAAGGGACTTTGGGGAACCCTTTGGCTTAGGAGTCTCTGGAGTATGTGGATCTTCTTCCAGTCCTGAGGGATACCTATCCTCCAAGTCTGAGGAAGTAGAGATGCTGAAGAAATCCCCCCAGGCAAGGGGATATTGATCCACCTGGAAGTATCCACCGGGCGGATGTATTCTCTGGGAACCCTGGCCCTGGAGTCGACTGGGATGGCTGCCGGGGTAGGGGGTCCCTGAGAAGGGCATCCAGGATCCAGCGTCGGACCTGGCATTGGTACTGGCATTGGATGGCGTCGGTCTAGTTCTGATGTCAGCTGGGACCTGGCTTCAGCCCACCAAGAAGCCAGGACCTGCTTAAGGTCCACTTGGGGAGATCCATAGGAGGGATACTTAAAGCCCGATGGTGGAAAACCTGGGCCGGGGTAAGCTGGCATTGGGTAATGAGGCATCGGGTAGTGCGGCGCTAGAAAATGCGGCATCGGATACCCTGGCATTGGGTAACCCGACGTCGGGGGCACCGCCGGCCCCACTGGAGGTCCTGACGGTGGAGCCAATGGGTCAGGCATTGGCTCAGAGGGTGGAGAGGTGGGAAAAATCTGCCCCATAGGAGGGACTGCTTCCTCAGTCCCCGATGGCCCGAACAGAGGGCCAGAAGGCCAGTCACCGGGCATCAGAATGCCGGAAGGAGGTGCCTCAGGAACCGGCGTCAGATCCAGCATCAGAGGCTCAGATGAAGGAGGGGGAACCTCCAGGGGAAGGGAAACCCCAGATCGATGTCCTCTTCTGCAGGGAGGAGAGGGCGGAGGAGCCTCCAATGGCAGGGGCCTGGTAGGACCCTGCGGCGAACCCCGGATTTCAGGCGATGCGTCTGGACCTGACGTGGGAAAGCTGGCTGGGCACACATCAGGCCTGATATGCAGCTTATTAGCCTTGTCCGGGCGGGAACCGGTTGAGCCAGAGCCCGACTTAGCAGATACGCCAACACTGCTAGGCTGAGAAGTAAGCCTGGCGGAGGGTGCTAGCCTCCTTTGCACTGGAGACTCCCGTCAGGCCCACACGCAAGTCCGATGGGGGGGCCAATGCACACCCGGACATCACCAAGGTGGCCGTCAGAGACGGATCCCCAGAAAGGGAGGCAACGGTAAGTGCCACGACCCTGGCTGAGGTCTGCGGTGCTGCGGATGCAGGATCCTTGTCCCTGTGCTTCTCTTTTTCTCGCTTCTTATGATGGTGCTCTTCGGGGGAGTCAGACATCTGCCTGAGCTTCTTTAACTCCTTTTCCATGGAGGCCATCTTCTGCTTCAAGGTATGGGCTTCCAGGGCCTGCTGCCTTCTCTTCCTGGTAACAAAGTTAAATTTCTGGTAGTGTTCACACTCCTCCAAGCGGTGGTTGTGGCCTAGGCAAAAAAGGCACAGGGAGTGCCCGTCTTTGTGCGGAAGCTGAGACACGCACGAATCGCACTTGTTCTTATGCGACTCTAATTGAGTAGGGAATGACATGCAAGTGCAAAAGAAAGAACCGTAAATCACAAAAAAACTACGAATTTAGAAAGAAAAAAAAACACTCAGCTAAACCACTAGAGTGAAGAACTTCCACAAGGCGACCGAACAGTAGCCGACAATGGAAAAGAACTGGAGGCCGGGCGTGGGACTGAACCTTTTATCTGACATCCGGGGGCGGTCCCCACCAGGACCTGCTAGCTAGAAGATTTTCCGTGGGGTCCTGACACTTACCGGCTAAGTCCTATCTGTTAGCACCTACTGCAAGAGCCCTCTCGAGGTAAGATCACTAGATACTGTATTCTAAACTATACCTTGTTTTGAGGTTAGAGTTCAGACAAGAATTTAAATGTCCTTGTAGAGATGAGTCCTTAAAGAGCCCATTAAGCTTGGCCCCTGCACCCAATGTATAGGTGCCTTACCTCCACAGCAGTACTATGATTCAAAGCTGCACCCTAAGAAGTAATCCGTAAAAGTTATTTTACTCATAAAAGACAAACTGGAGTCCCAAGGACTTCCTGTTTTCGGATGCCCGGCTCTGCCACCCTGCTCACTAGTGTGATGGCGAGATGCTAGGAAGGTGCAGGGGGCACGCTGCATTATAATCAATGGGCATAGCTTTGGTTGATATTAAATATTAGAATCGGCTTATCGTTCACGAAACATGGGCACCGGTAGACCAACAAGGCCCTTGTTAGTCAACCAGTGCCCACGCTTTCATTAGACAGTGGCCATTCTAATATTAAAATCAACCTGAAGCTGGCGCCTATTGACTATAATGAAGCCCACCCTGTGCTCTAACTAGCATCTTGTCATCACGCTAGTGAGTGTTGGGCGGAGCGGGGTGGCCGGAAAAAGAAATGGGAAGTCCTTGAGACCCGGTTTAGTCCTTTTTACAAGTAAAATAACTTTTTTATGGATTACTTCTTGGGGTGCAGCTTTGAATCATAGTACTGCTGTGGCAGTAAGGCACCTATACATGGGGTGCAGGGGCACTGCAAGGTATATTGGTGGATCTCTTTAAGCAACAATCTTGTAGCCAGGTTGTATTCCAAGTCAATTCTCTAAATGTCCATTTTAAAAGAAAACTTCAGGTACTGTCCTTGATGAAAACTGAAAAGTCTTGATTTCCAAAATTCTGACTTAAAAATCTGAATTTTCTGTTCAGTGTATGAAAAGACTATTTTTCCCCACACTCAGGTCTGGTTTTAGAGATTTTTCCAGGCCTACACACATACTTTCTGGTCTTTAAGTATATGCCAACTGGACAGGCTATTCTGCCTTCCAACTTAAACACTATTCAGCTGCTCTGAATTCAAAATGTGTCTGATTATATACATGCTGGTCATCTTCAAACCACACCCCCTGTGTGATGGGGTGCAACAGTGTACCTTTCCCTGTAGGTGTCACTGTGGTTCCATGCCAATCCCTGTGACATCTGGTCCATGCATGAGGCTTAACCCCTGACCTCTTCCTGTCATGGAAAGCTAGATACCCAGTTTTCCCTAAGAGTTATGTTTACCTGGCTCAATAAAACTGCCTCTCTTATCTGGATATGTACCAGATTCACCCTAGTCATTAGAACAATTAAGGTTATTTTTGTAAGTTCATCCTAAAGCCTTTTAAAGAGACAGTTTCTTAATTCTAAAGTACATTACATCATATACAGTATGAACCCACATAAATGGATATCAGCCTATCATGTGACAGGGTGCATGCATTCAAACTGGAGGGGGTCGATTGAGAGGAGATGTTAGGGGGACGTTCTTCACTAAGAGGGTTGTGGGGCCATGGAACAGGCTGCCAGAATGGGTCATGGGGGTAGATTTAGTGGACAAATTCAAGAAAGCTTGGGACACCTACATGGGGCAAAATAAGAGAGGGAGGGTAAGGGAATGGAGGGTGTAAGATGAAGTATGCACTTATGTTACTGATCACTGCAAGCTGTTTTTATCTTTTTTGTACCATAATGCTTATGCTTTGTATGCCATCATTTTGGTGCTAAGTAATTCTACTGTCCTGTAAGGTTGTTGATCTCTTTATGTACTGCATTGTATCAGCTCCTCCCTGTACTATTGTTTGTAACCTGTTTGAACTATAATCTCCCGGGTTGTGCCTGAAAATAGGCAGTCCTGTCTAGTGCACTTACCTGGTTACCAGAAGCAAATAAATAAATAAATAGATTGGGGGGGGTATATCGGGCAGACTGTATGGGCCATGGGGTCCTTTTCTGCCAGCAAATTTCTATATGAGGAGTATGGCAAGGAATGCCCTTGAACTACCTCTCCACAGAACTCAGCTGGGTAGACGCTCCTGGCTGTAGGCTGCCTAACTGAATTGCCTGAAACCACGATAAACCTCCCCAGGATTGGACAATTCAAAAGATCTCTACAGAGTGTGTTAGCAGCTTAGAGCAGCTGTACCAGTCAATGAATTCACACTATCACTCTGTATTTTTATCTATGGTCTCTGTATGCAGCTTGCTGTCTGGAACTTGTCCTTATCCAATATGAACTGTGTTCAGTTTATGTATGCTTGTTAAACATTTGACAAACATTTCCTCTGGAATTTGCCTAGATTGTTATGTCTTGGTCTTGATCGGAATATTTAGAATAAGGTATGACCAACCATACACAACGAGGCTGTGTTTCCACTGAGGGGTTGCCAGAATGACAGAGTGATCTTGAAAGTGAAACTCGAGAGGTTCCAGTCGTCATGGCAGCCCCGAAGCCTTGGAGTGTATGGTTGCCTGTACCCAGTGCTGGCGTCTAGCACAAGCAAGGCAAGCGGCTGCTTGGGGTGCCAGCAAAGGTCCATGACTGGTGGGCGCATAGCAAGATCTGAATACCGATGATGATATTTTAATTTGGTATTCAGATCCTTGCATCTGGAGACCTCGTGAGCCCCACCACAGTGCACAGTAGCATTTAATGGCTTGCAGGAGGCTAGATGCCGGCTTTACACACTATTGGCTTTTGTGTAAGGTCGGTTAGCCAATACAAATGCTGAAAAAGTGTTGCGCCCCTCCTCCATGGTCCTCTACCTTTTCCAGTCAGCTATGCGAGAGGGTAGCTTGAGCTCGCAGCGGGAATATTTGAGAGGGAGAGGCAGCTTTTTCAAGAGTCTTTACAATTGTCGAGGAATTGACACTGAAATAGTTGTTTTTATTTAACCTAACTAAAAAGTTGAAAACTACTTACTAAAGTAATTTTAAATACCAGCGCATCAGTTTGATTTCATGTGGTCTGTTTAAAAAAAGCATTCTTTAGGTAGGTTTAGTATGCTATCGGCTATGGCATCGTACCTTCCATCAGATCATGAAGCTTGTCTTCTTCTAACTTATCTAGCCTTGTTTTATTACCTAGCTTTCTCTCTGTCCCTACTCTGAGTAGGGACAGAGTGAAACAGAGTGGATAGTAACAAGACAGGATAGGATGAAGTCGGAGAGACAGCTTCATGATGAAGTGAAGGTTGCTCTCAGCCAGAGAAAATGTAACTGTCATTTCCCGAGTAACAGGACTACAGCACCGGGCCCCCTAAGTTGGAGAGGCCCGTCCCGTTCTTTTCTGCTGCTATTTTTTTTATTATTTGTAAAGTGTACATTTGACCTTCTGTGTGCTTAAATAGTGTACTTTCTAAATGAAAATAAAAAAAAAGAATACGACCGAGGAACTTCCTCATATTTTTTTTTTTATTTAAAAAGTACAGTACACTATTTAGGTGCACACAAGGTACAGTGTTAAAAAACCTTGCACTGAGTATTAACATTGGGTCACAAAACTTTTCCATCAATTTTAATTGCTGGCAGCATTATTTCTAGGTGGTGAGCCTGTATTATTTGCATGGCCCCTATTTTTCTGTGATTTTGTGGCCGTGGAAGTCCGTGGAAGTAACCGCTGATTTTAACTTCACCCATGTAGATGGCATGTCCACTTAGTGATAAATTCCAATTAAAGTCATTTGAACCAGGCTTACAGTTTGAACCAAAAAGTCCGATCCAGGAAGCTGGACCACAGAGTACAACTGAGTTGTGCTGAGCCGTGATCGCCAAGGACTGAATTCTGGATCCTTTGAAAGTTGAAGGGACACCAATAACAACAACAATAAAGCGTTATCAGGTATTAAAATTACTGGAGACCAACAAAATCCTCCACATAATAAGATACAAAAGGAGAATGTGTCCGAGAGCCAGGACAGCATTAATGGAGCTGGGATGTGATGCATGGACAACAGATCAATAAAAGAAAAGGCAACCCCCCCCCCCCACACACACACATGCACACACACAGCCATTCCTGGTTATCACATAGTCCTCCAAGGGAATCCGGTAATTAAACTGTTTGCTGAACAGCCTTTGAACCTGGACTGCACATCGAAGCAGGAGAGATATATGCGACCCAGGATAATAGTTTGATCTAGGAAGTTAGAACATAATGAAGACACCTCTAGAGGGAATTCTTTAAATGCAAAAACCGAGCGCATTACTATTTTAAAACGCGTAACATTCACAATAATGCAGCACTGTGGGGCATTTCATTATGTGGGTTGTCACAGTGGGGGGGGCTAAATTTCATCCTGGCTGATAGGGCTGCGGGAGGGGAGTTAATCATTGACTGGTGCACGTCACCATCAGCCCCAACCATGGAGATCCCTGTCTGTTGGTGCCCATGGGGAGCAAAGGAGGCTTCAGGTCATGGAAAACATCTCACTGAACACTAAAGAAAACAACAAATAAGGGGTAATAGTTCGTAAAAATGGTTTGCAATCTATGGAATCATGCAGTCACTTTGGCACTAAAACCTGTAGGAGTATTTTATTCACAAATAGTACAAAAAGCAGACTTGCTATTTATTGTGGCTTAAAAGGAGTGCAGCAGGTGCAAGAATGTAATGGAGGTGGCTTGCCCGGTTTTGCTAAAAGCTTCCTCAAGAGTGATGAACCTTTTAGCAAAACTGGTTGAGTCACCAGCATTAGTCTTGCACCCTCTGCACTGCTTTGAAGCCAAAATTATTTGTAAGTGTGCTTTTTTACCATTTGCAAGATCAGACTGCTCATTGCTGCGTGCCAGTTTTTAATGTTTGCAGTCACCAAGCAGAGACCCGCTACATGCGGGAATGATACTGTAAGTGTGCCTCCACTGCTCGTGGATCTCAAACTCACCACATGTGGAAAAAGAAAGGAAAAAAAGTCTACAAATAATACTGACCTCCTGGGCAGAGACTGGCTTCCAGTGGAATAACTGCCTCATTTAAGTCGGTGGCTAGTTTCCAGTGTTCAGTTGCTTATTACCAAACAAAACTAGTTAGTGAAGGGCGTGTCTAAATACTGTAATGCCAAACAGGTGGGGACGTGGCTTTTTTTTATGTAATTTTGCGCCAATATGCTGGTTGGAGAGCTGTGGAGACACAAAGGTTTCAGTTAGATTATAAACCCCCCCCCAATGCTGGCATCCAGGGCAGACCTTGCTAATTTATTTCATCATATTCATTGCCCTCGTGTTCTGAATTATTTTAGAAATTGTAATACCGTCATTGCCAGAGACCCGGTACCAGTGGCAATTAGCAAGACCCTGAGTTTTCCAAGATTTCGTGCACACAGTCCCCCCCCGGAAATAATCGCAGAAATTGTGGCCACCTGTGGAATTAGCAGCCGTCCGCGGAATTTGTGGCCAATCGCTGAATATTTGATTTCAGACCGTGGAACTTAAAATCTACTGCGGCGGATCAGCCAGCACTTCTCTGCCCCCTGTTTGATTAATTCACAGTGCCTTCTCAGTGACCCCCCCCACCAACCTCCACAGCCATACCAGTACAAGCCAGGATGTCATGACGGTCCCAGGTTGAGATTACATCTAGTTGACTGAGATGAAAGATCTATGCTATTTATGTACCATTCCATGACTGCATGCTCAGACCCAGCTGTCTATAGGAATGCATTTCTTTACCTATTTTGTCTGTGTTTAAAACATTGCACTGCACTATTTGTCCCTAGCCACAGAGACCCCCGTCTAGGCTTACAGTGCAAAGTGTATACAAAAATAAAGAGCCTGGATAAAAAGCTGTTAGTGCTAAATAAAGAAAATAATTAATAAATCAATCTCCATTGGCCACAATTGCTTTAAATTTAGTCTATCTGTAACCCCACTTCCAGACAGCCCCTGATACTAAAACCCCCTGTGCTCCACACCAAGGAAAGAAATTGACTTTTCCTCCACCGTAAAAAACACTCATTCTTGTCTTTTTTTATTAATAGTCTGTCTGTTGTGCTTGCTAAGAGGGAACATCGGACTAATTCCTCCAGCACCTCAGTGGCTTTCCAGTAGCCACAGTTTATTTCATAGCCTAACAGTAAATAAAAAAAAACTTACATAGCGGGTTCTCTCCCTAGCTGATAGACTATTAAAAAATAAATATGGTCCTGCAACTCCCCCTAAATGTCTCTTATCCCAGGCACAGTAAGGGGTGCTTTAAGCTCAAGATATTTTTTTTCCCACCCAAGAATGCTAGAACCTGGCAACACAGGGGCTTCCAGAAGCAGGACAGGGATTAACCCCCCTCCCACACCCGCTCAGGACAGGGAGAAAAAAAAACATTTTCCCTCCACCATGGAGGACAGTTCTCTATTTATTGTATTTATTCATTATTCTATCTGCGGTTCTTGTTGGGAGGGAACTTGGAATACTTGCTGAGCCTGTCAGCCCCTAAATGACTGTCCAGTGGGCACTATTTATGTAATAGCCTATCATTAATATCTTGGCAATGGGGGCATACTATTTTTATAAAAAGGCAGTCAAGTGGGGCATTCGTGTATGTTTATATTTTGGGCAGAAAAGCTGAAAAAGAAGAATTTATAAGAGCTCCAGTCATATGTCCCTCTGTGATTCTCCCCCTTGGTTATTAATGTAACAAAAACCAACCAAAATTGGAAGGCAAATAAAAAAAAAACACAGGTCCCCTCAGCATTGGCAATATCCCTACTGGGAACTTAAAGTGTGCAGTTCAATGTTTTAATTAATGGTTAGCATTATTTAAGTACTTTATTTTCTGAATGTTTCCTGTGTCCTCTTTTACATTGAAAATAATAAAAACAATTAACAAACAGCAGAGGTACTCTGACAGGCAGTACTGTGATTTTTAATCTGTTTCTGCCCGATGTCACCGACAGACACGCGGGTTGATAATTGCTAGGAGGGTGTGTGCACGGATAGTTGTACTTTGTCCAAGATTAGGAGCAATTGTTTATTTTGTTAAAGTATTTTAAATAAAAACATCTTGCCCACCAGAGAGTAGGGACCAGGTTAGCTGTCAGTGACATCGGGCAGTAATATGGACAAATAATCACAGTAGAGTCCAAGTACCTCAGATTACTTTAATTTTTTTTTTTTTTTGCTGTTAAATTAATGTTTTGTTCTCACGGAAAACATATTGCCCACCAGAAAGCCAATGATGTGCTGACATGCTGATCCAGTAATGTCACATTCCCTCCCAAGCACAGCAGAATTAATACTAATAAAAAAATGCAGTAAGTAATAATAAATAACTACTGAACTGTTCTTCATGCTGGAGGGAAATTGTATTATTTCCTCGGTCAGGACCACTAGGAGTTTAAGTCATGCTTGCCTAATGTTATTCTGCACAGCTTCTGAAAGCTCTTACGTGGCCCGGTACAGGCATTGTTGGGCAAGAAAAATATTCTGAACTGAAATTGAAGCACCTCTTCCACTTCCGCACCTGCCACTTCCCAGGCTCCGAAAAGATTCAGGGGCTTAATGTATTTCTGTATTAAGTGGGGCTCTGACCATATTAAGTGGTACCCCTACTTTGGATTTTATGAAAAAAGCATGAATAGGGGTTTACCAGGTGGGAATAGTACTTCTTTATGTTTTATTTATTTATTTATTTATTATTACTCCTTTTCTGTGCGACAGGGAGATGGGTGACACCGGGTGAATGACATTGTAACCAGATTGAAAGGTTGCCTCCTGACCGGAGAACAGCTACAAGCAGCACTTTTTTAATTGCACGTAAGCCCTTACATGGCTTATTTAGGCTCAGCCCTCCATGGTTCTCCAGGGTTGGGTGAGGTACTGGTGGCAGAAAAGTAAGTTGTTTTGTTTTTTTTTGAGAGGAAACTGGCCAGAAACTGCATCAAGGGGATTTATTCCAGCCACTGGATCCAGCCCCACACACTTAAAGAGGCTTAACTCCATTTATTTTCTAATATTTTAATGTATTAATGGGAAGGGTCTGTGGCTCACTAACATTAATAAAGTATGGCATTAAATTCTTTGTGGACAGAGAGGGGATACTGAATAGTGAAATAAAAAGGCCCTCTGTGGATCTCAATGGCTTGGTACTGGCATTGGTGGGAAAAGAAAAAAAAATAATACATTTAAACCGCAGCATCTGTGGCTGTGACCAGGCTCCAAAACTGGCTGCAAGGGGATGTTGGTGTTACAGATGGGATTTTTTTCTCCATGGTGGTACATTTCTTTATTTATTTTGACTGTCCTGGCCACATTTGTATTTCATTTGCTCCACAGGGTCACAGAAAAAAAGAGGCTCAAGTAAGTTTGTCAATTGATGCTGGTATGTCTCCCGAGAAGTGCCGAGTACTTTAATGTATATAATCCCTTTTTTGTTTCATGTTTGTACATTTGTACAGTGTATTTTTTTATTTTCCCCAAAAAGACTTCTTGCCCACTTAAGAGCCAGGGAGTGACCTACAAGCTCAGCCATTAATCCCAAACTCAATTCCAAGCACAGCAGAAAGAATATTAAAACTCAGATAGTAGCACAAAATAGGGCAGACTCGAATGCGGAAAAGATACAAATATTTAGTCTAGTTGAAACTGTTTAATCAAAATAAACTAAAACAAACGGTACATAGCAGCACCCTCTCCGCGCATACAGAGGTGCTCATGTACTGTTTGTTCAGTTTATTTTGATTAACGGTTTCAACTAGACCAAATGTTTGTGGTCTTTTTCGTTGCAGCGCCGAGATGCCCTATTTTGTTGCTGCATTCTTGTTACATTTTTAAGTAGTTGGTGCCGGCTCCATGTTTGTAGCCACCTTTTCCCTTGCTTTGAATATTAAAAACTAACTTACATGTATTAATACATACTGAACTGTGTCTCTGTAAAGAATGCACAGTCAGTCAGTAATAATATATCTGGAGCAGTCGGCATACCAGAGCTGTGTTGCAGATAATTCTCTTTCCCCCATATTTTTATTCACCCAGTGACTGAATACAGCCCTAAACAGTCAGGGAGGCTTCAGTCAAAAGAAAAATAAGAAATAATAATTGAAAAAAGGTCATAAATGTTTTTCCATTTTTTATCAATTTAGTTACTTTTAAAGCTTTCTTGACAAATCAGGTAAACACTGTCATTTTGAGGAACTCACACTGTAAACCCCTCCATGGTTCTTCAGGATTCAGTCCGGCATTGGCACCAAAATAGTAACCCTTTAGTTTTTTAAACTATAGCCACTAGGACTCATGTGTATGTCCCTGCAAAGAACGCACAGTCAGTAAGTAAGCACCCCTGGCACTAAGCATTCCCAGACATCATTCAGGGGCATAATATATTTATTTGTTAATATTCTTTCTGCTAGGGAGGGAACCTGGTAAATCCTGTGGGTTTTTTTTTTGTGTGTAAAGAAATTGCTACCTGTGAGATCTGACCATGAACTCAGAGTGAATAATAAGGGCAAAAACATCACATTGAAAATAGATTTAATGAACACTTCACAGCTTATATTTACTTTTTCTTTTAAGTTTATAATCACACTTCACTAGGGATGTCTGCACCAGTGATGTGGGGATGCCAGGAAGGAGTGGACATTTTTTTTTTACCTGAGCCACAGTGGAGCAAAGGTTGATTCATGTAAAATAAAAATTAAAATCTGTTTGGTTTCATGTGATGCCACAGAAAAGCCTAAAGCAATGCATCTCAGTTCCATAGCACTAAGCATTCTATTGCCTAAAATAATGACTCAATAAATAAGTAAACAAATGCAGAACTGTGCTGTGCTACTGTACACAGGTTGCCATCTTGTTAAAATGATTATGTGGCCAGAGAGACCGACAACTTCACCAGTGGCAATTTATTGACTGAGACTGAGCCCCTGCTGGGCTCTTCCTTTTATGTTGATTTTTTTAGCCCAGTAGTAGATCTGAGGTCCAGAGAGCAACGGGGGGTCTTATAGGCTCTGCAACATTAAGTCCCTAGCACTAAGAAAATTATGAAATAAATACATTACTTAATTCAATTATAAAGCCCTGGCAGGGCACTGGTTCTTAATCCGATCTATGTAGCCCTGCTCCCCAGGATGGCACAGCGTTACACTTTTTTTTTTAAATATAAAAATTCACAGAAACCACCCTGACTATCTGGGGTAGTGTCCAGTTGCTGGGAAACATAACAATTTAAAATCATAAATAAACACAAAGAAAATAATATATGAACATCTGTGTTCCCATAAGTGGTTTTATGTGACTACTTTCACCCACCTCATTGGTCGCAATAGCCTTGCTCAGGGAAACCTGGTGCCCACCAATGAACCAGTTAGGTCTGCCTTGTAAGCTTCCAGATGGCATTCCTCCCGCTCTATCTATCTATCTATCTAACTATCTATCTATCTATCTATCTGTCAGTTTTATTATTGTTTTACTATCTATCTATCTATCTATCTATCTATCTATCTATCTATCTATCTGTCAGTTTTATTATTGTTTTACCTGACATTTATTTAAGCAATAAGGAACCTTAGAGGTGTAATGTGGCACAAGGTGCAGCTAAGTGCCATATTGCCTCTAGGGGTGATTAAATGACTGTTCATCTAACTCCTGGGAGTGCCTTATTACTATTATAACAAGCACTTGTCAATGCCGAATGTCTGCTTGCTGGCATTAGCAGTGGAAGTGCAGGAGTTAGACAGATGCAGTTTAGGAATGGCATTGAAGTATTGAACTGACACCAACTCCACCCTCACCCTGCAGAGATGGACAGGCATTGGGGTGTGCCTTTGGGCCATCGGCCATAGCGGAAATGACATTTCACCTCACCCTACCCTTCAGACATTGACAAGTGTCGAGGTGTGCCTTGGGGTGTTTGGACTTTACATTCACCTCATTCCATAAGGAAATACACTGAAATGGGTGCAGTGTAGGAGAATGGGGTGAACTCTAGGGGCAAAGGGTCCAAGGCGCACCTCGGTGCCTGTCAGTGGCTGCAGGCTGGTGGTGGGGATGGAATGGCATGAGCATTACTGTCATCAATCCCAAGTCACACCCCTGATGCCTGTCAGTCCCTACAGGGTAGGGCATTATGGTCAAACACCCTAATGCCCTGGGCATTTCTTGGTATTTTTACTCCAAGTTTTCCACATGGGTTTTTTGTGACCCCACTGCATGAACAGTGACACTATCAGTTCATTAGGCGAAAGGTGATTTTGCACATCAACTACACCATCTGGTGTTAATTATACTTTTTGAATGTTTTTCTGATTTAGAGGGAGATTTTTAATAGTACACAGCTTACTGTGCTTGTTGAGGGTTGGAAGGTATGAATCTGAAGGTGGCCAGGCTATGGAGAGAGTGGCTTGGGCACCATACTGGTCAGTGAGCAATCTTAGGAAGGGGCTAGGGTGCAACTTACTGGGAATGGGGATAGGGCAACATGATTGAAATCTCCTAGTTCAGTTACCCCCAAAATTCACAGAAATGCATCAGAATGCACCAAAATGTAAAAACATTTTATGGGGGCCTAGGCGGCCCCCAGACCCCCAGCCTGTAATTTGATGGGGGCACCAAATGTTGGCTTGCTTGGGGTGCCATAAACTCTAACACCAGCCCTGCCTGTACCTTATTCTGTATAGTGTATGGGCAACCACAAAAGCAGCAAAGAACTCACTATCTCTTTCTCTTCCCTCTCCATGTCTCACCTGACCATCCACCCATCCCAGCTGTGTGCCCTCACTCCCTAACACCACACTCTCAACTGCTGGCACCTCTTTCACCCCTCATTACACTGTGTCATCACTACTACAGCAGAACCGCTTTTTCCAGCTTATGGATGTCCATACACAACGAACCCTACCCATACACTATAATATAAACTGACATGGAACCTTTGTAAAAGAGCAATTCTGCTCAAAGGTATTGTTGAAATCTTCCAGTAAATAAATAAATAAAACACCAGGTAGACAGCTTTTGAAAAGCACCATTTTCTTTGCTGCACAGAAACAAGAGGAAGCTTCCTTACCTCCATGGGATTGCCTCTGTAGTAAAAGTAGCCTCTGAAATCAGGCCCATGAGGGAAGGGAAGGGATCATAAATTTCCCCCAAGGGGCTAGCGGAACAATACCTTTCCACTTCCATGTTGCTTCGGGCCATGCACCCATGCTCTGTTTATGATCGGCTATAGGGAGAGTGGGGCATGCTCCATTGAAGTGTATAGAGCATGATTTTAAAATAAGAGTTTCTGGATGTTTATGTGGAATACTATACCGGAGCCAGGATTCAATTAATAAGAGGCTAATTAGTTGAATCCTGGCTCTGGTTTTACCAAATGGCCACTTAAATGGCCAAAAACGGTGTTTTAAAATCGTGCTCCATACACTTCAAGGGAGTGCACCCCTGCATTCGCCCTATAGCCGTGTCATAAAATGGGGTGTGGCCAGCAACAGGAAAGTGGAAAGGAATTGTGCCACTAGCCTCTTGGGAGAAATTTATGATCCCTTCCCTTTCCTCAGGGGCATAATTCCAGAAGCTGCTTTTATCGCAGAGGAGCTCATGTGGAGGTAAGGAAGCTTCCTCTTGTTTTTGCAGAACTTTTAAAAACAGCAGGAATGGTTTTGTTTAAAAGTCAATTAAATGTGCACAATGCGCAGAGCTGTAACATGTACATCTGGTCAGTAGGACTGCTGAACAGTGCCCCCAATTAATTTTTTTTTGTCTAGAGCAAATAAATAAAAATACATCTAAGCACCTCACAATAGCAAAAGCAGACAAATGACATACAAACATACCTGTGATCACCAAAGTACTTCCTCACTGGATTGTCTGAATTATTTTTGTTTACTTGATGGTTTACTCTCTGTGTAAGTGTGGTGGGGGGGACAGGGTTATAACATCATGAGGCTACATTACTGAACTGTAACAAAAAATGGACTTATTATTTTAGATTTTAGCAGCCCATTAGAATCTTAACAGGTGCTCAAACCTTCATTGTACAGATCCTCCTGAAGAGGGATGAGGTCATTAAAGATGAATAAATAGGAATCCTGGGCAAGATTTATAAAAGGATCAGGATTGGCACAAGGGGGCTTGCATCAAGAAAAATAGTGCAAGGGGCTCCTTGCACCACACCATGCACCAGTCTCAATTTTTGACTGCAGCCTGTGTCGCGGGGGTGGGGGCTTGCATCAACTGGACTTGTGATGTCCCTGCAACAGCTGCACCAGTACACCATGGTGGAAGGGAGCTTACGCCGGGCAGGACTGCAATATCGCCTTCATTGGGATTTTGCAAGCCCCCTCGAGGGGTGCATGGATCCTACAGTTAGACCAGCCCAGAGCTGGTCTAAGCTGCTGTGTGCCACTGCTGTAGCCCTCACTGGGTGGAGGGTGACCCTGTGCCCTCCTGGGGAAGGCACCCAGACAGCCCTTGACACCTTCCAGAGCACTGCTGGTCATCCACGGCAGGTGATAGCCCACAACTCCACCCCCATGGTGGCACTGGTGCATCCATCCCCCAATGGACCTGCACTGTCTCTGCCAGCTCCCTGTCAGGGGCACTTGTCACCCTCCCCCCTGCAGCCAGACCCATCCCACCCACCACCCCCACGAGCCAGGGCATCCTTCAGATGACCCACCAGCTACCAAAACAACCAGCCCAGTGGGTTGCCATCACTGGTTACCAGTGCCATAAGCTTGTGCTGTAGCTTGCGACAGTCCCCTTTCATGTGCCATTTGGTTGGCACAGGGTCGGCTTGTGGCAAACTCGGGGACTTTGGGGCCGGGACCCCCATTCTTGTAAAATCCAGTGCGGGGTCCCTCGCATACCTAAGTTTGCTGTAGGCAGCAGTTTGTCTGCAAACTGTACTGATCTAAATCAGATTTGTCAGATCAAGCCCCCTGTCTCAACCTAGCCCAGTCAAAGTATTTCAGATGCTAAATAACATTGAAGAGGCAGTTGCTTCCTGGGATCTATAGTGTCAGATTCCATTGCGATGTAGGCATCACCCAAATTTCAGGCCAGAGTCAGCTTCAACCAATCAAATTAATTTCAGGACAATGAAGTGATGCCACAGTTTTGTACCACCAAGTCACCGAGGGGAGACCGAGGGTATACGGACAGCCCAGCTCTTCTCTGCTTTTTTGTGCTGAGGGATTCTGTATGAACCTATTCTAAAAATGAGGCCAGATTGTGTGTCTGCAGGATTAAGGTAACAAAGACTGGCACGGATAGTGAGGTAACCTGTAGGGAAGATAGAATTTTGTAAGTCTATATGTGTACGGTTGTTTGACTATGTGTAAATACAGTGCTGTCCTCTCAAATGCACACCCTTTTTGCACAGAAAAAATGTGCATTTAAGCAGGCTATGTATTTATCCAGACCTAAATTTTTTTTTTCATATGTATTTTATTATTTTTCAATTTTCTCCCCAACGCCACAGAGTACATGCGTGTGCACGTGTGGAAGTGCACACACATGCCAGGATCTGGTGGCCCCTTCCACCCCTCCCCTGATTTGCGTCACCGCTCTGTGCCACCTACGCACCCACTGGACCTCCACCTGGTGGGAGCGGAACTACGGACAAGTGGGCAGCCACCCCTTTTAGAGTGAAGAGCTGTTGCTCAATCCCACTCCAACCCAGCCAGCTCCCCAGCTACCTGAGGGCATTTCTGAACCCAGGTCACTAGCATAGCTCAAGGTAAGGTGCCAGCACCTCAGCCCTCTGCACCACCAGGCTGGCTAGACCTACATATTTTCAATGGGAAAGTCTGAGCCAGAGATCTGTTTTTTATTTTCTTTATTTCTCTACTTACAATAATGTAAAAACAAGTAGAATATCAAATAAAATATGTTAATATGATTAAAAAATAATTTTGTTAGTGTATTTCTTTGTTTTCCACTTGAATCCATTCTGTTGAAAAGGCATTGCAGGCAGGACGCTCATTAAAATATTGTTTTCACAACAGCTGAAAACAGGCTGGGCACTTAACAGATGCTAATTACTTGCTAATAGATGAATGGGTGAACTGTAAAAGTGTGCAGGAATGTGCACTTAAGCAGAATGCAGTTGTAACCCCTCACCCCTGCCTTTTTAGCAAAACAAAAGGTGGCATGCTGTTGAAGCTGACAGCTGTATCTGGTGGGGACTGGGTTCGGGGAGGATGAGGTTACTCTGCACAGGGGGCCTAGGTTTGGTTACTCTGCACAGGGGCACCCAAGTAAATCTGAACACAGGAAACAATAACTGTAATGTCCAGAACCAGGAATGGGATTCTTCAGTGTGGCTTTTATTCACATACAAGCTGAACAAACAAAGCATAGATGGACCCCCACAGGGTTACATTCCTGGTAATGCAGATTAGAGACTACAGAACACTTTATCACTATTTCCAGCCCTCGGGCTCTAAACCCACCAGGCACACAGCCCGGACTTGCACGCAACTTTAGGTACACAGCCCAACTTGTACACTACTTGGGTTTTCTCCACTGGCCTGGCTTCCCTGCTGGACACTTGATCTGCTGTCCATTTGAGGAATGAACCAATTATCCTGTTGTGGCTCCCCAAACCACACTAGAGCCTTTGACTCCTAGAGGGAATTTTACTTACAATCCCATGTCTGGATACTTCCCTCATCACTGGCCAAGTGCCTGAGGTAAAGTAGAAATCCACAAAGCAAATCCGTAGAGGTGGACCTCGTCACTAAAGATGGGGGGGCCACCCACCTCCAGCTCCCACAGCCCTTACCTGGCCATTTCTCTGGAAACTAAACAATTCCTTTACTGAAAACTTGCAAATGTAGATTCTCGGGTAGACGTCTGTCACATCTCCTCTACATATCATTTTCATCCCAACAAGCTCTGGACTTGAACCTGCTTTTACTTGTTGCTTAGCCCATTACTCAAGGCTTCCCAATATTCTAGTAGTTCAATCCCCACATTGTCACACAAGTCCCAGGGTGAAAAACATAGGCCCTTTCAGGAAGAGCAGACGCTCACCCTCCGGTTGCAGGCGCCCCACAGGTGACTCACAAGTCTTTTTGTTCTCCCAAATAAACTCTGGAACACACAGGCAGCTCTTCCTTTACAAGCAGAACTAGGGGGTTGCCCCAGGAATCTGCAGGGAACCCTTTTCTGTACCCCATCCCCGGAGGGAGGGGGCACTGAGACCCGAAAACAGCGGTCTCCACCACTTTAATTATCTTCTGTGTCTCTCTTTTGGTGGAGACACACACCCTTATTACCTAAAAGTAGCCCTCTGTCAGGGCTGAGGCTCCTAGAGCCTTCACTGAGCTGCTGTGCTGCTTACTCAGCAAGCACCCAACACCAACTCCACACTGAACTGACTGAATCTGTTTAAAACTCCAAACGTTCTATTCCAACGCCCTTGCTGCAGATTTCAATGTGGCTCTTGCAGCTGCGATAGTTCTATTGGTGATGTCATCCCTCAGTCTCAGCTGAGACTGAGAACAGAGTGAGACAGTGTGAAACCCATTCAACTGGAGTTTCACAAGCTGCCTTCCCTGCCTACCACTAGGTCTTACTGGGATTCTAGTAACCCCGGGTAACAAGGGGGATACACACTTAACCATAAAATTTAACTCTGCAATGATGGGAAAAAGATCAGGAAGTCAAAAAAGTGCACATTTCTCCAGAATGTGCACTTGTCCGATGTGCACTTAAGTGGGCTCCACGGTACCTAAATATTACTGCTGTAGTTAGGCAACCAGTGTTTGGTAATAAATTACTGTAAGCCCTCACTCCTCGGCATTGAGGTGCATGTTGTACCTGGAGAATACAACAAGGAGAAGAGCAAACACCAAACCTAGCTAGCTAGCTTAATTGATCTCCAGGATGATGGTGACCTCTGCCTACTCCAGAACACGTCGGGACACGCAGGCTGCAAGGCAAGAGGTGGGCTTACCTAACAGAACACTTCCCCAAACAAAAGATAATGTCCAAATATAGATTACTTGTCAAAACAGGATTCTTTTATTAACTGATGCTCAGAAGCAGATGTAACCCCTAGGTGGCGCTATCCCAAGGGCTACTACCCCTGCCTGCTTAACTACTAACAGGTTGAGGGGCCTAGGTCCAATGGTGAGTGCCTCCACCCAGAGGTCAGGGTTTGCAGTAGTTAAACTAACTTGGTCACAGCCCTCTGGGACACTGTAACCCCCTTTCTTCCTACTAGTGGCCCACACAATGCATCAGGAATATCTTCACAATGTACACTTACCCCCAGGGCTGGCTCTGTCGACTGGACTCTGGGGACCCTCTGCAAAACAAGATGACACAGTGCAAAAGCCACAGTATAATACTTTAACATAAACGAATTCCTCAGTCAGTGTAATTTTGCTGAAACCAACAGATCTGATTTATTTAAGGAGCTGTAACAAGCAAGGGGGAAATCAAGGTTAATTAGGTTAAACACATTAATAATCACAGTACTGTCGCATATTCAGAGTCCCAAATGCTCACTTTCACTGGGTACCCAGGATGGGGGGGCTAGCCAGGATTGTGCAGCTGGTTGGGGCCCTGTGATGGAAAAAACACTTGCACAATAAACAATTGTAATCCGGAGCCGGATGGCTCAGTTCGTGAAGAAACAAAACAGCAACAATTAGATAACACACTTGCAATTTGATAAACAGATGGCGGGGAGCTACCCTACTTGTATTCACAAACTCAGTACTGAAAACTAGATGGAAGGCAGATTGTCCTGGATTGCCAGGAGGAGCAGACCATGTGGACAAGGTCCTTGTGACTGGACTCCACTGCAGTTTATAGCAAATGGATGTAGTCCGGATTAAACTGGGGTTTACTTAAAGCTTCATGCACTCAATTCACTGTACAGGGGATTTGAAACACGATTCCCCACAAGCACTACACACATTTATATGTAAAAGGAATGTACTATACCAGGCAGGCTGCTTTTCAATCCCGACTGCAGTTGCTGCATGATACCCGGGAGAACACACAGCAGCTTCAGTTCCTGACAGTCCGAGCACGATTCAGCAATTTCTCCAGTCTTCTACAGGGTGAGCCTAGTTTCTACTCTTCAGATCTCCTTGAGTCTCCTCACAGGTCATATTCAGTCTGAACGGGCGCTTGCACAGGCTGCAGACCGAAACTCAGGGCCTTACACGTGCTTCCCGCACAAAACTATACACCGCAGAAGCACAGAGCTCCTTGTCTCTTCACTGCCTAAACTCATGTGATCTTTCCAGTAGACAGAGCTGGGCATTTCCTTTGAGTTCCTCCCAGTTCAGTTGGTTGGTTTGGCTGTCACTCACAATCAGATTCCCCCTGTTGGTGCAAAAAGGCGCTGAAGTCCAAACTTCAATTCCCAGAGGCATCTGCCATACAGTCCATTTGTGGCTGGCTCCAGAGGAGAGTCCAAGTTCTGATTCACACAGAGCAGGCTCCATTTTAAAAGATCCCCACAATGATTGGTCCAATTCAGCAGTTCAGAAGCAACATGAGGGAGCTACTCTGCACTGTCCTTTCTACAAGAAAGCAGGTTAAATCAAACTACATGTTCATTATTACTCTAACAGGTTACAAGCAAACAATTACATCTTTGAAGAGTGCTCCTTCTGCCCACTTAGCGACGGCAGAAATGGAGCGACTTGGCAGTAGCTTGAGCGGGACTCGAGCAGGGAAACACACAGACCCCCATCTAAATTAATTATGTCTGTAGGCAGACAGCTCTTAAAGAGACAGTACCAGAGGTGCTAAAAGCACTCACAGATAAACGGCCTAGATGCCGCACACCATCCAGGCTTGGTGCATTCAAGCAAGCTCCTGGAGACTTCTGGGAACCCCCATTTGCAGGGGGGTTACACCCTTCCCGGCCTGGGAACGCTTTGCGTCCGCATCAAGCAAATACCCCCATAAGTTTCAATACAACCATATACATTTACATCAGTATCACATTATGCTCATACATGTAATCATCAGTCAATATATCACTTTACCAAACACATTTCTGAAACTTTGCAGTACGCCACTCTTTACACAGTATTACATACATTGTACCATAACTTAGGTTATTACCTCCTGTACATGAAACCTGAGAGAGGGGGCCCCTTCCCTATTAGCTACCTTGGGGCTGGATAGAGGCAAGGGCACCAGCATACCTAGAAGAGCAACACAAGTAATAACCCAGAGTTAGCACTGATGTTCAGTTTGGAAGCAATGAGCTCAGGGACACATACACTCCTTTATGGACAACATTGAGAAGCAAGTCCACAGGCCTCAGAGAATCATAACTGAGGTACCACAGGTTTTATAGCTCAACCAGTCTTTCTAGGGGAACTGTTACAGTCCTGCACCTGAGCCCTCATTTCTCAGCATTGTCCCTCACTTGTCAGGGGAGTCTCCATTGGGGTAGAGAGTTGTTCTAGGCACTTTCAGCTCCAGGAGTTGGCAGTCTCCTGAGTCCACAACACTTGGCACAATATGGAGAGCTTTCTGACACTGACAGTGAATTATCAGGCACTCCAACACACTCTTCTTGTTCTGTATATCACCAGTCTGTTCTAGTTCATCATTTTTCCTCCGCTGAAAGCTCAAACAGTTCAACCATACACAACAATTCCATATCACCTGACTTGATGCTTTGCACTTCACTTTCTGGGAGCATTGGTTCCAGGGACAAAGCTGGGGGCTTAGACAGTCCAGAAGGCCCAGATTCATCTCCAGTATTGACTAGGGGATTGCCCCGAAACAACTGACTCAGTTTGTAAGAAGGGTAGTATTCAAAATCACACTCACTTTCCTCTGATATGGACTGACAGTCATGCTCAACTGAGACTTGTGGAGATGGACACTTTAACTCAGCTTCTGTAGGTGCAGACTTTCTTGATGTTTTCTTAGCAGCAGCTCTAGTCACTGGTCCAGATGGGGCATTTTCTGGGGGCTCAGACTCAATCAAGATTTGTCCAGTGGGCAGTAAATGATTTCTATGCATTGTTTTGACATATTTTGAATTATTCTCAGGCCTTACTTTATACACAGGCAGATCATCTAGTTTGCCCAGTACAATGTGAGGGAGGTGGTGCCACCGGTCAGCAATCTTATGTTTGCCATGCATTCCCAGATTTCTTAGCAATACCCAATCTCTCTCCTGGAGTTCCTGTGCTTTCACCTTTTTATCATACCTTTCTTTGTTGGCCAGATTTCTTTTTGTGGCCATGGTTTAGACCAGTTAGTATGCATGTGATTTAGCTGGGCCTTTAGCACTTGCACATACTGGCAAATAGTTGTCAGCTCAGACCCCATCAGAGAGACCCCAAAACACACATCCGCGGCAATACGTTTCTTCCAAACATCAGGCAGTAGGGAGAACCCAGTGGCATCACTTTTTGGTGCAGTTGTAGGCTATACTAGGGTGCTAATTTGTTGGCCCATCTAGGCTTGTCCTTTGGAGTGGAGGGTGCTTCAGCATTCATAAAGTGCGGTTGAAACTGTTCAGGCTGTGGGTCCCTGGGGTGGTAAGGTGGTTCTGACTCTTTCGCGACTCCCACAGAGAAAGCATCTCTTTGACTCAGACTCTCAAAGTCTCTCCCTTTGATCAGAATGGATTTTTGTGGAGCCCCATAGTGAACAAAAAGTTTTCTAGGTACTTTTGCCACTGTGGATGCCTTCTGATCCTTGGATGGGAAAGCTTGGGATATCTCAGAAAATCGTCAGTGACCACCTGGCACATTACTAATATTTCTTTGATCTGACTCCAAGCTCGTGAGAAAATCAATACAGACCAACTCCATGGGTACACATGGTGGTGATAATGTATAAGGAGGCAGCCCTTGGGGCAAACTTTCCTCTGTGACAGTGACTACAAGTTTGAATATGTTGCTCACATCAGCCCCCATCTTAGGCCAACAGAATCTGGATCTCACCAAGTCAAGTGTTCTGTCTATATACCAAGGATTACCCCATGTGGTTGTGTAAGGACCTCAATTAACTTTAGTCTCGGAAGGCAGTGAAACAGCACCAGTTTGTTGTGTTGCATCTGCACTTGTCCCTCTCTGTCTACTGTTTCTCCTGTATAACAGTCTATTGATCAGTTTCAACTTAGGACCTTCTTTGTATAACAATGCAGTTCCCTCAACTCAGTGGAATGTAATTTGGACATATCTTTCTCTGTATAGAGGGCTTCTAAAGTTGATTTGATCATGCGGATTGCAGGATTGAGTCACTTAATACTGTCATTGTTCAGCTGGAGGCAGTGCACCAATGTCTGTTGCAGAAAAGTGGCAATAAGGCAGGTATGCAATTCTCTGAGGGTCCCAAACAATCCACCTATACAGTCCATTCATGTCTGCGGGACATTTGTTCCTCCTGTCAAACTTCTGGCAGGTGCTCGAGATAACGAGTTCGACAGTCTGACCCAGTCATTCTGTGGAACAGGCCTCCAGGAGAGAGACATCAGCATCTACATGTAGTTTCAGGTACTCTGTATTCAACAGTATAGTCAAATGTAAATAATGCAGAGTCGATATGGCCTGTGGCATCCAACTTAGCTGGGGCAGCCCCACATAGGGTCAGTATGGATTCATTGCCTTTACTAGTATCTTAGCCCCATAAGTACTCATGGAATTGATCAACAATATCCCACTTCAAAGCTAGGAACCTAACTTATGTACAGGATAGTTCTTTCGGATGGGGTCAGGTTTATCACTGGCAAAGGCCACTGGTCTCAGGCCATTCTCGTGCTCTTGGTACAACACAGCCCCCAACCCTTGCAAGCTAATATCAGTGTGCAGGACATAAGGTTTTGTTGGATCAGCATAGGCCAACACTGGAGCATGGGTAAGTTGATACATGGTCTCATGAAAAGCAGTCTCACAATCAGGAGTCCAGCGGGCCCCAAATACTTCACTTGGATGAAAATTGCACTCTTTCAGTCTCGAGGGATGCTGACTTTTTGTATTTTTTGTGGGTTGGGGGATACCCTTGAGTAAGGTTAAGTAAAGGGTGGATCATTCTTGAATAGTCCTTGATGAAATGCCAATAATAACCACAGAATCCCAGGAATCTTTGCAGTTCTTTTAGATTTTTGGGCTACGGCCAGGTGGTCAAGGCCTCGACTTTACTTGGGTCGGTCTCTATTCCCTCGGTGGATACTATGTGTCCCACATACTTTACTGATGTTTGAAAGAATTGACACTTATCAATGGTCAGTTTAAGGCCAAAGTCTTCCAGTCGGTCCAACACCTTGAATAATCTGCTCTCATGTACCTCCAGTGAGCTGCCAAACACAATAACATCATCTAGGTATGCCAGGCACTCTAGTAAGTTCATGTCCCCCACTGCACGCTCCATCAATCATTAAAAAGTGGCTGGAGCACCTGAAATCCCTTGAGGCATCCTCATGAATTCATAGAAGAAAAGCGGACAGATAAGGGCTGTCTTCTCATGGTTCTCTGGGGCCATCAGGATCTGGTAGTACCCACTGCGGAGATCCAGCACAGAGAACCACTTGCTCCCGTTTAGGCAGTCCAAAGCATCCTGAATGCAGGGCATTGTGTACTGATTAGGGATAGTCCGCCGGTTTAAAGTGCGATAATCCACTCACATCCTTACTATCCCATTCTTTTTTCTCACTACCACAATGGGGGAGCATAGGGCTTCTGGATTCTTGTATTACACCAGCAGCTAGCATCTCTTGCAGATGCTGTCTCACATCATCTATATCAGCAGGTGCCAGGCATCGGGACCTCTCACAAAATGGCCTTTCATCATGCAGCCGGATATGGTGCTCAGCTCCTTGCATGCATCCTACGTCCCATTCCTTTAAAGAAAACACCTGGTCTCTCTGGGCAAGCTTCTCACTGATCTCACTTTCCATTCAGCTGGCAACAGGGAGTCACTGAAATCAAACAAGTCAGGTGTTACTCTGTCATTCTTCCCTGAACTCTTGCTACTGGGTAGCACTGCAGTGTCTGCACAATGCACATTAGCCAGGGTGCAACCT
Organism: Neoceratodus forsteri; assembly: GCA_016271365.2. Classification (NCBI taxonomy): domain Eukaryota; kingdom Metazoa; phylum Chordata; order Ceratodontiformes; family Ceratodontidae; genus Neoceratodus; species Neoceratodus forsteri. Next base: position 279,194,048 of record CM028138.1, on the reverse strand, counting down.
CTATTTACTTGAATCTCTCTGTCAGACACAGTATGAACTTGAACCATTACCCTTCTGGCATAAGCATGGGCTCTAGTAGGCAAAATACTAGGCTTGACCAGCAGTCCCTCTGGCAATTTTCCATTGCCTGGTGCATCCAACATTAATATTTTATTCTTGACATCCTTTCTGATATGGACCTCTCCCTGTAAGGTACACTGGGCATTTGGCACCAGGATCAGAGACTCAGGATCCTTCTTCCAGACAATTCCAACCGGTTCCTCTGGTTCTACTTTTTCAGGATCTCTCTGTGCCTCATAGGCCTTCTTGATCAGGGCTGAAATTCTTAAAGTTCTACTAGTCCTTGACCCCTGTTTTTCATAACACAACTGTGCCAGCCGTCCAAACATATGAGCATTTGTTCCAATCAACAAAGGGACCCCATCATACAGTCCAGTGGGGGGACACACTAAGGCTAGGGTCTCTACTTGTTTGGCCACTCCAGCCATGAAGGTAGGGGAAAGACAGCCAAATTCGGATATACCTGGAATAGGATAGGCTTCTCACTTAACCCCCATACATGCAGTCCTTCTGATGGCTGTAAGGGTACATCTGACCGTCTTCTGACACCAATCCTGGAACATAATTGTCACTGGGCCACTGCCTACATACAGCTCTTTGTAGACACTCCATTCACCTTTACAGTGGTCTCCATGGAGGGACCCACTATTCTGGACCAGTCTGGAGAGGCAGTAGTGGGGGCCTGGGCAACTGACCTTGACACAAAGGGATGTGGGTTAGCATTTTTTGGACCCTCACTGGGATCATTTCGTGCACCTCTTAACCACTGATTTGTTCTTCGAAGCTCTCCTTGTAGCCTATATGCAACTTTGTCTGTGTCTTTTGGGGACCAGCATTCTCTCTTCACATGCCCATCCTTCCCACAATTATAGCAAAACATACTTTCTGGAGCTTGAGCTGGAAAAGGCGCACACTGGGAGCCAGGGCAGGGGTACTACTAACTGGAAACCTTGGTACCATCTCCGTCTGCGGCGTGATAAGCATTTGGAGGCATCTCGTCAATTTCCCCACTTCCATGGTCAAGACATCAAGTTTCGAACTATTGTCAACATGAGGTGCCTGGTTAGGCACCTCCACCCCCATAGCAGAAGCGGTCAGGCAAGTATCAGTGCCCGCACTGGTAGGAGCGGCCTTAATGATGGGACTGTTACTTTCCTAATCTCTCTCAGCAGTTCGCCCCATTGTGGCATATCTTTTTCCTTCTCAGAGCACTCATTAACTGCCAACCTCTGCCCCTGAACTTTACTTGATGGGTCACCCTCAGTCACTCGAGTCGTAGCAGCAGCTATTGGTACAAGTCCCTCCGGAGGTCGCCTTTTCTCAACTCCTCGAATTTCTCTCATTGGCTCATCATAGGAGGGTGGGGATTCTAGTCGATTGGCCAGACGTAACTGAAGCAACAGCAGTTCTGAGAAGGGGGCAGACTTAAGCATCCTGTCCAGCCTGGTTCGGTCCAGTTCAATCGCTGGCAAACTACCCTTTCTGAGGAATTCTTGCAACAATTTTTGCAGCCGAGATACATACACAGACAACAACTCCCCTTGGTACTGTTGTGCATTTCTTACTTTCCACCACAGGTCCTCATCAGAATCCGGGCTCCCATGCACATTCTCCAAGGCCTCAAGATGGTCCTGTGCAGTCGCTTCAGGGTTACTGGCCCATTTAGCACAGATGGTAGCCAGGGCAGGACCTCAGAGGCTCTCACTAAGCCTCTTTCGCTTTTCGGCTTCCGAGCATTGCCATTGTAGCACTTGAGGGGCAACATAGTCTATCCAGGTCTCCCAGTCATCCTCCCCTTGGGGGGTGGGGAAGGTGCCAGAGAAGATCCTCAACCTTCGGTAAGAGTCGTGACTAATGGCAGGTGCAGAAATAGGAGCCTGCATTACCATAACGGGTACTAGAGCTGGAAAGGGTGTTGGGGGAGGAACACCCCCAAGTGGCAAGAATAGTTTCTTCAAGTCCTCCACAGTTTTCCCTTCCTCCAGCAACCATTTAGCAAATTTCCCCTCAAAAGCTTCAGATGGTGGGGGGGCTTATTCCCTCCCGGGTCTTTACTGTCCTTAGTTATCACTCTCCAGGCAGTGAGGGCTCCCTCTGGGATAATAGTCTGTGGCACTTTGTAGTTATCTATGGGATCCTTATACTCTACTAGGGCCATGAAGGTGTGGGTGAGCAGATTAGCATGTCGACCAACCACCACAGGGTTTTGTAAACCTTCCACATTGGAAAGTACTCCCTGTAGAGTGTCTGTATTGATACCCAGAAGGATGTCCAGGATAAGCATAGCATTTTGGGGGTCGATCTCTGCCCCAGTACACCACTCCACCAACCGGTGCATGGCCACTTCTGTCGGGGTACCCATTTATTTTTTATTTTTTTTAACAGTGGTTCATAAATGTGGCCACTAGAGGACACACAATCCCAGCAGTGAGCCTCCAAGATGTAACCCCTAGGTGGCGCTGTCCCAAGGGTTATTCCCCCTGCCTGCTTAACTACTAACAGGTTGAGGGGCCTAGGTCCAATGGCGGGTGCCTCCACCCAGAGGTCAGAGTTTGCAGTAGTTAAACTAACTTGGTCACAGCCCTCTGGGACAATGTAACCCCCCTTTCTTCCCACTAGTGGCCCACACAATGCATAAGGAATATCTTCACAATGTACACTTACCCACAGGGCTGGCTCTGTTGACTGGACTCTGGGGATCCCCTGTAAAACAAGATGACACAGTGCAAAAACCACAGTACAATACTTTAACATAAAATAATACCTCAGTCAGTGTAATTTTGCTGAAACAAACAAATCTGATTTATTTAAGGAGCTGTAACAAGGAAGGGAAAAATCAGGTTAATTAGATTAAACACATTAATAATCACAGTACCGTGCGCATATTCAGAGTCCCAAAATGTCACTTTCACTGGGTACTCAGGATTGGGAGGGGGGGCTAGCCAGGATCGGTGCAGCTGGTTGGGGCCCTGTGATGGATAAACACTTGCACAATACCCAATTGTAATCCGGAGCTGGATGGCTCAGTTCGTGAAGAAATAAAACAGCAACAATTAGATAACACACTTGCAATTTGATAAACAGATGACAGGGAGCTACCCTGCTTGTACTCACAAACTCAATACTGAAACTAGATGGAAGGCAGATTGTCCTGGATTGCCAGGAGGAGCAGACCATGTGGACAAGGTCCTTGTGACTGGACCCCACTGCAGTTTATAGCAAATGGATGTAGTCCAGATTAAGCTAGGGTTTACTTCCAGCTTCATGCACTCAATTCACTGTACAGGGGATTTGAAACATGATTCCTCACAAGCACTACACACATTTATATGTAAAAGGAAAGTACTATACCAGGCAGGCTGCTTTTCGATCCCGACCGCAATTACTGCACGATACCCGGGAGAACACACAGCAGCTTCAGTTCCTGACAGACCGAGCGCGATTCAGCAATTTCTTCAGTCTTCTACAGGGTGAGCCTGGTTTCTACTCTTCAGATCTCCTTGAGTCTCCTCACAGGTCGGATTCAGTCCAAACAGGCGCTTGCACAGGCTGTAGACCAAAACTCAGGGCCTTACACGTGCTTCCCGCACGAAACTATACACCGCAGAAGCACAGAGCTCCTTGTCTCTTCACTGCCAAAACTAATCTGATCTTTCCAGTAGGCAGAGCCGGGCATTTTCTTTGAGTTCCTCCCAGTTCAGTTGGCTGGTTTGGCTGTCACTCACAGTCAGACTCCCCCTGTTGGTGCAAAAAGGTGCCGAAGTCCAAACTACAATTCCCAGAGGCATCTGCCATACAGTCCCATTGTGGCTGGCTCCAGAGGAGAGTCTAAGTTCTGATTCGCCCAGAACAGTCTCCATTTTAAAAGATCCCCACAATGATTGGTCCAATTTGGCAGTTCAGAACCAACATGAGGGAGTTACTCTGCACTGTCCTTTCTACAAGAAAGCAGGTTAAAACAAACTGCATTTTCATTATTACTCTAACAGGTTACAAGCAAACAATTACATCTTTGAAGAGTGCTCCTTCTGCCCATAGCGGCCACTAGAAGCGGAGCGACTTGGCAATGCTTCGAGCGGGACTCGAGCAGGGAAACACACAGACCCCCATCCAAATTAATTATGTCTGCAGGCAGACAACTCTTAAAGAGACAGTACCAGAGGCTCTAAAAGCACTCACAGATAAACGGCTTAGACGCCGAACACCATCCACGCTTGGTGCATTCAAGCAAGCTCCAGGAGACTTCTGGGAACCCCCATTTGCAGGAGGGTTACACCGGTACTGTACTTCATTTCTCCCAAGGTGAGGCTGCAACATTTTGCAGTCTCTCACATTACTGCAGTCTCTAAATCCCACAATCCAAGGATGGCAGTAAAGGCATTATCTGATGTAAAAAATCCAGTTGATAAATGTCTATGATAATTGCAACAACCCTAAATGGTACAGAATTAAGCAATTTTCCTGCCAACTGAATTCACATTTGAATTTACACACAGAACTAGCCAGAATATGCACTATATATCTGGTCCCCTGTGGTATGAGCCTGTAAAGGCTCCTTATAACCGACTCCAAATTTACACTCACAGTAGCTTCAGGCTTCACCCTATACAGTCCTTCTTAATACAGACAGGAATATTGGGCTCCACAGAGCTACCTGGGGAATGTGTTGCAAACTTCCCCCGAACACAGTGTGACACTTGGCCAGCTGGTTATGATTATTGCATGATATTGGTAATATAAATAAATGGTCAGTGTATGAAATGTCAGTCTGAGAGATTTGACCCTTGTAAATTACAAGGTATCAGCAGCTGATATCACAGGATGTATTACATTGACCAGGAGATCTCCGTAATGTAATTATCTTCCTTGAGAAATTGCATTTTATGGCCTTTTTATGACCTCATGCTTTTGAAGTTGGAAACTAAATATAGAGGCCCAGATATTCAAACTGTGCCCAAAAAGTGTGCACCAGCAGGAGCAAGCACAAGTCCATTGCACCCATGCCCAAGAAGTGCGATATTCAAAAACTGCACAGGCCAAGATGCGCCTACGGCCAACGACTGAATATCGCACCACCTGCGCCATAGTGCAACTAGAGAGGTGAAGCTGAGCATATCTGATGCACCATAGCGCAACAACGGATGTTCAACTGAGCAGTCCAGATGTGCCATAGTGCAACCAGGGACACCCCCCAGCAGCAGGGCAGCAATGCAACAGCACAACCAGGGATGCAGGGGCCTACCGCCCATGCCACAGATGGGCAGAGGAACACACAGCAGAACAGACATCTTCCCCCCACACCCCATGCACTGCACAACTGGGGGAGGGCTGGAATAACCACTGGCCCATGGAGACCAGCAACCAACTCACAGCCGGGCCATGGTGCCCCATCACACCCCCTGGCAAGCTGTGACCAGCACACAAGGATGGCCGACGACCCCATACCGCACCATCCCACAAATGCAGAGCACACCCTGCACCTTGATCCCCATATGCCCTGCCCAGGAGTAGCACCCGACAGTGCAGGACACCCCATGCATGCCACCACTCCCACTGTGACAATGCAACCCTGTGCACCATGGAGCCATGCAAGGCAGCCCCACCATAGACACCCTGCAGCGGGCGGCAGCAGACAGTGATGCAACAGATGCATACACAGTATTGCCCTGCATGTCCCCCGAGGTACAGCTGAGAGACTGACCATGTGTCAGCACTCGAGGTACCCCACATGCGACAGGGCATGCCCCAGTCCCCACCTCCAGCAGTACAGCACCCTGCACACCCTCCCAAGGACACATCCCATCCCAGCACTGGCCACAGCAGCCACCACTGACACACCAGCAGACCGTGCATATCACAGACATGCAAGGGTGTCAGCTGCACAGGCCATGGATGGTCTGACAGGGGTGCCATGCACACAGTGCAGGCCCCATGGACCACTGCACACAGGCATCCAGTACACAGAGTACAACACACAAACCACAGACAGTGACTGATCCCCCTGCCCACACCATAGGCGGTTCACCTCTGCACACACACACACACACACACATTCGTGCACCACCCCGACGCCATGCACACCACTGCAGCTGAGCACCTGTAGCCCGATGCAAATCAGAGACCACCACAGTTGTTATAACAAAATGTATGTATTAAAATATAAGAACTATCAAGCATATTTACAAATATATACAAAGTGGCTAAACTGGGTGAGAAGCGGGCATGGGGCGAGTGTATAAAGGGAGAGGAAGAAGGGGTGTGAGGGTGGGTCCGGGGGTATGGTTGTCAGGGGGTCATGGAGGGCCTATTCCCTGCCCTGCTCTGCACTCCTGTGGTGCCTCTGGGTTCTCCTCCTCCAGACCCCATGTCTCTCCAACCTCTCCAAGGCTGCCAGGGATGCCTGTGCCAACTGCAGGATTTCCTGTATTGCCCATTCCAGGGCCATCCAGCATTGTCCACCTAGGACAAAGGAGCAGAGTCAATATGTGTGACTGTCCAGTCCCCTGCAGCAAACCCATTGTGCATGGCATACAGCCATTTGCCACACCCCTGTGATGGTGTGCGACCACCCACAGTGACCGTGTCCACAAGATCTGCCTACCCAGGCAGCCACAGCCATGTGGACCACTGCACACACCCACTGCCCTTGTCCTGCATAGCTCCACCGTGGCCGTACAGTGAGCGGTGTGAAGGCAGTGGCACAGCCATGCGCCCAGTGTATGCATGGACCACCATTGACGCACTCCCAGACATGCAGTGCCACTGGAAAGTGCTGACTGTAACAAGTTGCATGCATGGCAGTGGTGTCAATGGATAGTGGCCATGTCCCGCTGCCCACCCTGTTACACAGCATGCAATAGTAATCATGGATGTAAGGCACGCACCATCATCAGGCTGGTCCCTGTGCCTCTGTGGACCTTCGCCCCTCCCGGACTGATGGTCCTCCTGCTGGTGCCTCCGCTCCCTCACCAGCCTGCGCTCGTCTAGGCCTAAGGTGCAAACATGGAGAGAGGAACATCAGTACAATCCTGTAGCAAAGTCCCCCCGCCCCATGTGTGTGCAATCCCACACAGCCAGATCCACCCACCCCACACCCTGATACCACCACGGCCAATACTGGATGGCCCCCCCATGGGCTGGACACATGCAACCATGATACCGGTATGGAAGATAAAACTGTATGGATGTTGCACCTACCTGCCCGTGGCACCGTGCCCCTCCTGGCACGTGCCCGCAGGCAGGCAAACAGGTCCGGGTCCCTCCACCTCAGGTCCCCATATCTGTGGTGGCACTGCTCCACTGTCCGCCCCATACTGATGGCCTCCTCCAGGGCGTCAGCCACCTCCTACCACACCTGACTCCTGGACCTGTCCAGGGGTGCCTCACTAAATAGTGGGCCAACATGTGGCTCCACAGTGGCAACCAGATTTGCCAGCTCCATCTGGTTCCACTGTAAAGTTCTCCTCCGTGCCATCTTTACTGCTCAGTTAAGTCAAAATGGCGCTCTGCAGCGCGGTTCCACCACGTGCAGATGCTGCGCGGTACAGCACTGCCATCTCATCGAACAATGTGATAGTGGTGCACCCATGCCTGATGCAAGGTGCCTAGGGGGCAAAGGTCGGGCACAGGGTCAAGGGTCTCTGGCGCACAGACAGCCACAGCGCGACTGGAACCCAATGCGTCTAGCGCGATTGGGTGCCTGTGTGCCACCTAACATAGCGGCCTACCACACTGTTGCCCCAGTGCACCTACAACGGCCCAGTGCCACAGCGCCATATAGGTGAACAGTGCTGTAGCGCCACTGGCACAATGGAGGCCATGCCCTGCATTGCCTCCCGCGCACAGCACATCAGCAGTGTGGCAGGCGCCTGCACCATCAACCCGGGCATGCGCAGTTAGGTGTGTACTGCGCATGTCACAGAACTGCATCCTTGGCTCAGCACATTCAACACAATTGCGCAAAGTGCAACAGCGCAATATTCAGCCGTCATATGCTAATCAGCTAATCAGCCATTCAATGGTGCAGTCACTGCATTTGCATCCACTTAAAGATGCGCCTTGCCTCATTTGCATGGGTTGCTCTATAAAAGCGCGACATTGGGCTGCACTGGCCATAGTTAGTTACTGCAGTCTATTGATGAGTTGCATGCTGTTTGGGAGTGTGGACTGTGGATTTTGGGACATGCATGGGACTACACAGTCACAGGTAACACCTGTCATTCTCACAGGCTGAATCATGACCGAGCGAGTTGTGGAGGAAGAGGAACAGAGTTGTGGGAGGAGGAGGAGGCCAAATTTCACGAAGGCCGAGATGGATGCCCTGTTCGAGGCCTACCTAGACCAGGAGCCGCTTCTCCAGACGGGCCTTAGGGGAACACCACAGGCCCGTGCTGCTGCATGGGAGGAGGTGGCGCGTGCTGTAAACCTGCATGGCAGCCACCAGCGCTCCATGCAGGAGTGCAAGAAGAAGATGGGCATAGACAGGAGGAGGATTAAGGAGAAGGTGGCTGCCATCAGGGCAGCACGGTCTGCGACAGGTGGGGGACAGCCGGAGGTGCTACGCCTGACCCCACAGGAGAAGAGGGTTGCTGGCAGCATGCAGCATTGTGCCATTGAGGGTGTTCCGGGTGGTGGATTCCAGACGGGTGGTAGCCCGTCACTGCATGGTAGGCCATGGTCTGTCTATTGGGGGGAAAAGGGTAGGTCACATGCAGTAACATGACTTTGTTTTCCCTTACAGCTCCTGAGCGTCTGCATAGGTCAGCAGTGGTGGGCTTCTCCACTGAGGCCGGTCAGATGGAGATGGAGGAAGGCCCATCCACCTCCACAGGAATACGCGGCTCAGGACGACAGTGGTGTTGTTGGAGCAAGTGCGGAGGAGGCCCTGCCTGTGTCCCAGCATGCTGGGACTTGGGCTGGTGCCTGGTCCATCACCGATGATGATGTTGCTAATGTCATGGGCAATGACACGTGTGTGCCACAGGATGGCCACACAGCAGACAACATCACGACCGTGGCTGTGGGTGGTGCCGCCGTGGAGGCCTGCGTGTCATCACAGTCCCAGACTGTGCCTGTCAGCACCGGTGGGGCAGCACTGGTGTGTGTACAGGACAGTGGGACTGTTGCGGCCACTGCGGCAGCACCATTGAGCCCTGGGGAGTGGCAGCCGGAGGGGCAGTATCAGCAGTCGGCCAATGGGCTTGGGGGTACAGTGTCAGGGGCCGGCGTCAGTGCACCGCCTGTGGACATGCCCAGGCCTGGCCCTGGTGTGCAGCGCCCACCCTCAAGGGGTGATGAGCATCAGGGCCCCGAACACCCTGCCAATCAGGCAGATGACCTCTTGGATGAGCACACCCACATACTGCAAGCATCAATCAATCAGCAGATGCAGCGTGTGACAGCACTGGATGCACTGAGTGCGGCTCTGCAGCAGGTAGAGGAGCGTCACAGCAGAGAAACCACTCTGCTCCTGGCTGGGATGGAGTGGATGTGGGAGGATGTGACCGCTGCCATTGACAGGCTGACACATACAATCACAGCTGCCATGGCCAAAAGGGGTACACAGTTATTTGCCCAAGCATCGCAGACACCGTGCAGTGCAATGTCCACCCCCCATTCCCAGCGTCGTGCAACACCATCCTTGTCGACACCAGGTTCAGCTGTGGGCATCCTGAGCACGCCTGGCGCAGGCATGTTCGGTGTGCTGCAGACCCTTGTGCGAGCACGGTCGCGTTCACGCAGTGGAACCCCTGGGGGACCGTTGGTGCAACCCCATGAGGCCAGTGGCCAGCCTGTCACTGCTGGCGGGTCTCAGCAGGGCTGCCCATGCATCTGTGGCAGCCGGGGCACTGTGGCGCATGACTGATCTGTCTTCCAGCTTGGCTACTGTCTGATGCTGCCCTGTGTGCATTGTGTCATTCAGCGGGAAATGCACGGGTGGGTACCTGGCCCTGCACGTACACACACAGAGTCCATCTGCACACCCTCCCGGCTGCTGTCCGCAGTTGCGTGTGCATGATGATGCCTGCATTGTGCTGTACACCAATGTGCAATGGTGCCCAGCGTTTGACACATGCACAATGACAGGCAGTGGGCATGGTGGTCTGTGGACATGTGCGTGGCTAGGGGTGGCATTCTGGGTCGGCGTGCCTCCTACCCTTTGTGCATGTCTGGTGAGGTGTGTGTGTGTGTGTGTGTGTGTGTGTGTGTCTGTCCATGTGCCATGTTAGACCTCACCCTTCCCTGGCTGTGTGTGTGGTTCCATGCCCAGCCACTTCTCTTGATGGCATGCACCCCTGGTGCATGTCCATGCGTGTTTGTGGGTTGTGCCTTTGCCACTGGTGGTTGCACATGGCCCATGACTTACGTGGGTTGGCTGAAGTGCTTCTCCGTGATGGTGTCCCGGTGCAGCTGTGCCAGCCAGAGCAGTCGGGGGTCCTGTCTCCCAAGGGGGGGCTGCCCATCACCACTGTCACTGGTGTCCTCATTGTCCCCATTGCTGTCCCCCTCTTTGACCTGTAAGGCTATCCCACATTCATTGGCCATGTTGTGCAGGATGCAACAGGCCAGGAATAGCCCACAGGCCTTTGAGGGGCTGTACTGTAGGGCACCACCGGAGGTGTCCAGGCAACAGAAAACGTGCCTTCAGCATACCGAACACCCGGTCGATGACATTACATGTGGTGGCATGTGCCTCATTGTAGCATTGCTGCGATGGGGTTGCGGGCCACCGGTATGGTGTGAGCAGCCAGGGATGGAGTGGGTATCCACTGTCACCTGTGTGTAGAGGGTGGAGGTTAGTTTGGTGATCAGCATCGCCCTGCCCCGGGCCATGTAGGCCACTACCCATGTCACCTCTGACCATGCCTCTCCCAAGCCCTAAGTTTGTCCATGTGGTTTGCATACTCACCCACTAAGTGGCCAGTGGGGATGTTCCCACTCTTGAATCTTTGGCACAGTGCTGACTGGTGCCAGATGAAGGCATTTTGTGTTTCCCCAGGGTGCATGGCACAGACATTGATTATGCACCCCCTGGCATCGCACACCACCTGGCAGTTGATGCTAGCATAGCCCTTGCGATTAATGTATGTGGCCCCCTCAGGGCCAGGTGGTGTGCGGATGGCCACATGGGTGCAGTCTATTGCCCTAGCACACCAGGCATACGTGCTACCCTGTGGAACTCCTGTATGTTTGCTGTGTGCTCTGCCAGTGTGCTGGGGAAATGGATGTACTCCACAGCATGTGGCAGCAGTGTGCTGAGGTATTGGGTGAGGTGGCATGACGCGGCCAACTGGGTTATGCCTGTGGTGTCCCCTGTTGGTCTCTGGAAGGTACCCGTGGCAAGCAAACACATGCAAGCTATCACTTTAGTCTCCACTGACAGAGCATGGCTCTGTCGTGTGGGTGCCTGCATCACAGCACTGCACAGCTCACAGAGCCACCTCAGAATTGCCCAATTCAGGTGGTACTGGCCCACGATCTCAGCATCACTGTACAGCTCGAAGCCGGTGTGGGCTCAGTACTGCCTGTTGGGGGCATACCGCCGATGGGCCCTTCCACGGACGAGCCCTTCCATGGCCACGCCCCCCTGCTGCCCACCTTCTCACCCCCCTCATTACTGCCTCCATCTGAATGGTGGCACTGGCCCTGTCCCTGGCTTGTGTTCACCCCCCCTGGCAGCTGTTTCTGTGTCCTCCTCGCTGTCCTGGCTGCTACTTCCCCTGCACCAGGAACACCTAACTGTGCTAGTCTCAGTGCTGTGTGGCACTTCCCCCTTCTGCACTGTGGCTGTGGCTCCCCACACCTTCCCTGAGCCTGTGGGTTCCAGGTGCCCTTCCTCTGTCCTCTCCTGTATGTGTGTATGTTGCCTGTGTGACTGGCTATAGTTCAGCAACATGTGCCTTCCCTGTAGCGTTCTTGCGCCTCTCCCTTGTTCCTTTTTATTTTGGCTCATTTCCGCTATCGAGCAACTTCCGCTAGCTCCCCTATTGCGCATGGTGCATGTTGTTGAATATCGCACTGCACCATTTATGCATGGTTCCTCCCCCTTCAGTTGCGTATACATTCATTATCATTGCTCTATTGCTCAGCATGATTTGGGGGGCACAACTGCCTCCCACTGAATATCGCAGAATGGCGCATTTTCAGACTTGCGCTGGCACAACCCTATTGCGCATGGTGCAACCCTTTTGAATATCTGGGCCACAGTTTATTACATCAGGACAGGATATCATTTAGCTGATTCCTGTTGGCTATATCACACCTGGGTGATGGACTGCAGGGTTGTAAATCTCAAGGGAACTGGTTGATCAAAGACTCATAATTTGAGAAATGGGTTTTTGCTGATGTCACATTATTTAATATACCTCCTGATAGGAAATCATGTCTGAAATTTTATATTCTAAAAAGAGGAGCTAGATGACTCACAGAAGGGGTATGGAGACATAGAGTTAAACTGATACTTGTGTCTGAAATGAATGTCATATCATCTTGGGACTCCAGAGAGACACAGCTTTCTGATCTAACTTTAAAACGCACTCCTAGAGGTAATACCTTAGATAACAAAAATCTAAATGTATTGTGGTAGGAGTTTTGCTTTGTAATTTCCCTTGTTCTTTTATGTGATTGTGAGCTCTTTGATATATTGTTTTGTGTTTACTTTTTCATATTTTTATCATCTTTTAGTAAAGTACCTTTTCTTTGAAAGACTGCCTGAGTGTCTGCCAGTTCTTTGTGCATGTGACGTATGGGGGTTAAGTTTGACAAAACTGTTCAACAGCTTGATGGTGTTACTAAGCTTGGAAAAAGGTAAGAATATACACCTAAGGTCTCTTATAGAGTTAAAAGGGTTCATTTTGGAAGCTTGGCTGGGTGCCCCGGCGAAAGATTGTACTGCAATCCCAAAAGAGGGTACGTATCTGAGCCTGTTCATTGGGTATGCTAGCATAAGGTTCACAGTTTGAATCCCCCCAGAACTTGAGACTAAAGGTGATTTGGACCCAAAAGCAGACAGGAGGGTTACCCTGTCTGTTACCTGTTCACACTACTGCACTCTGAGGTTGGCACTATGGGAGCAGAGGGCCTCACCTGCTGAGTGCGTTTGTGACACCCAGTACCAGATACACCTTACCTGCCCCTCTGCAGCAGACAAAGTAGGTACTCCAGCTCTTAGATTCACACATACTGCAAAAACTTTCCCCACAGATCAGGCACTGATGCCCATTTGGGGCCGGCCTCTCCATACTACTATTTACACAGTCAGTCTAACTGAAGCTACAGGTGCATATTTCCAAACTCCTGCATAATGCAAGGAGGGGGAACACTGCTGGGTGCTATGTGCTGTCCTGGTAAACACAGTCTGTTACATCACCTTCCGTCTTTGGATTGCAGGAACACACAGTTCAAAGATTTTGCTATTCTCTCCATTTCTAACTTGAGGAACAGAGAAGATTCCCACTCCTGGGCATGCTTGCCAATGGCAGGCACTACGATTCAGCAAGTTTTTGTTGGGCCCGTCACCCTGGAAGACAGGTTCAGCTCCCTGGAGCAGGCACTGCCTGCCTGCCATGCACCTACCAGTACACTGACTGCACTCGACTTTGTGCAGCTCATTTCACCATAGCAACCTGGCTCCTCCCCTCAGGAAACTAGAGACCAACTGGCCCAGCCCTGAGACACCAGGAATTTTAACCCTTTAGTGGACTTTATCCAGGCCAAACACATCTACATGGCTTTCACAGTCACAGAGATCTACTGTACATAAGGACTGTGCCCCTCATGAGGGCTACATTAGCTATTTTTCTAGAGACTGGAGTAATTTGTTATTTATGACTGCATCTCTGAGGGAAAGATATCTGGATAAAGGAGTGTATATTAAAGGGGCTCTAAGAGAGTAGAATGTGTCCTACTCAGAGCAAAAACATTCACTATGAGAGTCTAAATGGTGGAAAGTGCTGGAAAAGGGTTATCAGAGTACCAGGGTTTGTGCTCTTGCTAAAAGACAGGACATTGACAGCGGCAACCCTGGTCCAGGTGGTTTAAGTGGCAAAGGCCTGAGACCGCAAGAGACAGGCCCACTGGAGACTTCAGGGCGCTTTGCCCATTGAATACAATATCACAAAATAAAAAATAAAATAAGCACGTAAAACAATTCAGTTTTGTGATAGCAAAAGCATTTGAACAGTTAATACTCTGGACAGGCATAATAAAAACCAGATTAGACAAAAAAATGAATAACAACAAAAAATGATGCCAAAAGAGCAAAAAACGAAATTCATAAAATTAAGTACAGAAAAGATACACACCCTATGCTAGCAGAAAAGGCATGCTCAAAGAAGTCTTTAATAGAAGTTCTGCCAAAGTAGAAAAATAGCTAGCACTCACTCGTTACTCTGAATCAATATTTAATCAGCTTTATGCAAGAGCCTACAGCATATATTATAAAGTGCAGAAGGCCCCTCATTGCACCCTAAGTGTTATTGTCCATAATACTCTCCCCAAGTTCTTTTACAAAGGAGAGGTCACAGCAGGCTCTAAACAACTTCATCTTCTTCAGAGTGAATCCCATTGAAACATAAGCTATGATATACAATCCACATACAGTATCAAGAAATAGAACCAACTGGGCAACTTCCATGGATTTGGGAACTAGCACATGAAAAGTGTAGGAAAGAATTATTATCAGGATTTCCCTCTCCTTCATAAAAGAACTTGGAAAACAGTACTATAGACAATATCACCTGGGGTATGGTTAGAGGATCAGCCTTTTGCACTTTATGCTATATGCAGGATGATTTTACATAAAGCTGATTAAATATTGATTCAAAGCAATGAATGAGTGTTCACTATTTTTCTGCTTCGGCAGAACCTGTATTTCTGCACGATGACCTTGAGCTGAGCACTCAGTAAGATGGTTTGTTTGAGCAGGGCTTTTTATGTTTGCTTTAAGTAAGTCTTTACCTTTGATTTAAAGGAACCCAAGGTAGGAGCACGTCATATCTCATACAGAATAGAGTCAGAGATTAGGGCCATAAATATAAAAAGTTCTGCCTCCTCAAGTCTTCAAATTTAATTGAGGAACAAATAACAAATCTAAAGAGATGGAAAGAGTCAATCGTAAAGAAGGAGCATGAACCAGGAGCTCAATCAAATAACTAGGAGCAGGACAAGTAAACCAAAGAGGGTAGGTTAAAACTCATCTGTCATTTAACAGGGAGCCAGTCCTGAAGTCTCAGTTTGGTCAGGGCAAACTGAGCTGCAGCAATTCTGCAAGCTTTGTAGCCTATCCAACGTCTCCTCTGGCAACCCTGCCAGCAGCGAGTTACAATAGTCAATATTACTGGCGACAGAAGCATGGATTAATGTAGCAAGCTAAGGGGAAGTCAACATATTCTGTTGTTTAGCCACATTTCGTAAGTGGTAAAACCCAGTCATGACAATTTTAATGATGTGCACATTAACAGAAAGCGTTCAATTAAAAAGAACACATATTCTTAATATCAGATTTAGATTTGAGTTGGATATTTTCAAAGGCAACACCACATGTGGAAACTTACTTAGACACTAAGTAAGGGCTGAAAATTATCAGTTTTGGCAGGATTTAGCTGGAGTAAATTTTCATTTAACCGGGACTTAATCTCATGCAGCATGGGACTAGTAGATCAATAATCTCATCCAGACAATTTATCATGAAATATACCTGGGTACCATTAACATAAAAATAAAACCGCACTCTCAGATGGCATAGCAACATTGTTAAGGGCTGCTTATTACTGAATTTTGTCAAACAGGGCACAGGACAGTTGGGTCCTTTTCTGCAGTCTTTGGTCAGAGTACCCACTTGAGTCTGTGAGGCTGTGGTGGTGAGGGTTGGACCAGAATAGGATGCTGAGGTGCCTCTGGCAATTTCAGGCAAGGCCAGGGAAGGAAGGGCTAGCCAAGGCTTGGCTGTCCCACCTGTCAACAGCAATCAACCACATCACCCAGAGTACACACTGTAGGCCCATTGCTGCCATGCAGCCTTCCTCCATTAGGTTTGATGTTAGCAATGACAGCCTGATGATAAAAAGGATAAGCTTGACAATGACTGCCAGTGATTATGTCAATGGAGGGGCTGCAAGTAAGCTCTGGAATAAATGTGCAGTCTCAACCATACAGACACTGAGCTTGATCACTGTGGGTTCAGGGGAAACCAGAATAGGCACCCTCACCAGTAGACCAACTGGTGCCAGCCAGATTGGAGGTGATAAACTGCATGCCAGCTGGCAGAACCTGGAGTGGAACAGTCCTCCCAGGGTGGGGCTGCAAAGCTGGCTGTGGGATCACTGGAGTCATGAGAGGAATGATTCGTCCCCCTCAGTGGAGTTATCACTGACTAGTTCCAGTGGCTTGATCAACACATTGACCAGTGTCAAAGTGTTAGACTGCCCTAATGACATCTCTGTAGGCAGACTGATGGGTTTCACAAGACAGAGAGGGGTTCAGGCTCTTCAGCTCATCACTTCTTGCTCTTGGCAGTGGCCCACCTGAGGATTGGCCTCCAGAGGAACCACCATCACCATCCTTGCATTGGCCCAGACCTTTCAGCCTATTGGTGGGCCTGGCTGGGGAGTGCTGCTGAAAAGAGCAGTTACTCACCATAACAGTAGATCTTAGAGAGAATTTCCTCCATTGGGCCACACTTTTGGAACTGTAAGCTGTCGGTATCAGGACTACTTGAGAACTTTTGCTAGCCAGGGTCATCCATGATGATGCTTGTATGATCATGGCGAGTCCCACTGCTCCTCAGTTCTCCATTAGAAATAAGGTTGGAGGGCCACTTACCATGAGGAACCAAGAGACCAAACCAATGCCAGGCACATAAGGAGAGGCATGGGACTGGAATGTAATACCCTAAATCATGGATGGACAGCTCCAAACCGTGAAGTGCATAATGAATGTCTGGTCTTTGTCACAGTAAGGGGGAGGGAGGGCAGGAGTGCTGTGGCCCAATGCAGGAGATCTCTTAAAGATCTACTGCTATGGTGAGTAACATTGAGGATATCTCCTCCATTAGGCCACACCTTTGGAATGATTTCTAAGAAGTACCCCAGTGCCCTGGGAGGATAGTGAAGGCTTATATGGAAATTCTCAAAGGTCCTGTTAGGCCAAAAAAATAACCCATATGTCAACACAAGAGGATGGCTAAAGAGTAGTGTAATGGAGAAGGCTACACATGGTCACCTACAGTACAGTAGTGAAAAACCAGCAGGGTGCAGAAGTGGCCAGGTGCTGTAGGATACAGGCCACATATTGTAGTGGGAAGCACCACCCTACACTTCTGACAGCCTAAAGAAATATAATGAGCCCAATGCCAAGGACAGGCGTGAGGCATAGAAGGACAGGATGCCCAGATCTTTATGGATAAACAAAAGGGGGCTGAGCAGGAGTGCTATAGTTCAGAGTGCCCTGAAGGATAACTGGGGCTGTGGCAGAAGAACTCCCAAGGGAGCAGAGCCTGGAGGAAAACACCACATCTTGCGTAAATGTGAGCAACTTGATCACAGGTACCACTAGTGGCAACAGATCAAGGAAGGGGTAAAGCATAGGCCTGCCCTATTGAAAACAGGAAAAGGCATTGGGTTGTACCATAAGCCATCAATTTTCAAACAAACAGGTTCAGAGGGCATACTGCCTGAGGAAACCAATAATACCAGCTGCAGTAGGATGAAACTGATGTATAAACAGATAAAACCAAACAGTAAAAAAGTCTCCCTCTTATAAAAAGAAAAGAGGCATTAAAATATTCAGTTACACAGGGTTAGTAGAAATGGAAGGATTGGTGATGTACTCTGTGTGAGAACAATGCCAGCACAGCCTTGGAGTCGACAACTCCTGTTGAGGAGTTTGTGACTGTAGGCATCGACTGGTCATAATACGTCATCAACAGTGGCATACCATCCATAGTAGGTATGTTAGCGCCAGAGCTAAGCCCCAAACTTGGTGTCCCATGGATGGTCAGGTGGAAGTTATAGTCAATGCTGCTGGAGCAGTCAATGACGAGGACTTACCAGTCTTCTGGGGAAATCTCAATGGTTTCTCTGATTGTATCGGCAAGAGTGTAGCCAATGCTATATATGATATACTCTTACCAGAGGAAGGTGGACTGGATCAAGAAGCCGACTTGGGATCTGCAACCTGGACTGGGGGTGCTCTCACTTATTGAAGAAGGAGTTTCCAGAAATATTCAGTGTTGTCCCTATGGCCTGCAAATGATACTGACAGGTCTAGCAGGCTTGATTGCTAAAAAACAAAAAAGAGTATTCTGAAACTAAATCTGGAAAGTCCTGACAGTCAACAGTGTAAAATACTACATCAGCTAAGTTGCTTGTACAAGTTTAAAAACTAACAAATTGTAGATCAATGGCATTGTTTCTCTGCAGGCCCAATGAGCAGTCGACGACAGGAGAAAAGACCTGAGGAGCAGTGGGGCAGCTCACAATTACATAGGCACCAACGTTGCACATCATCACGGGCGGCTCCCAGCTAACAAAAGTGAGTGGTCCTGATGCCAGCGGCTTACAGTTCTAAAGATGTGGCCTAATGGAGGTGATATCCTTGATGAAAATCTGTTGCCTTTGTGGCTCTGGGGCTGCTGACCTTGCATGCCTTGACACTGGAACCTGTGCCTTGTGGCCTAGGCTTGGGCTGTTGGTTCGCGGGTCGGTGACCCATGTCACCAAGTCCAGAGTCACATTGGCTTCTCCATATATGAGGTTATCTTCGATCCCTAGCTCAAGGAAGACCCATCCCAGTAAAGGGCAGATTTGCCATCCATTGCTGGATTTTCTGCATGAACAACAACATCTGGAACCAGACATGTCGACGTATAGACACAACACTGCCACTGCTTGAACCGACCTGTTAGGCTAGTCTTGGGCCACCTGTAATTGGTGCTTGGCTACTGTCAGCTGACAGATCATGAACTTCCCAGAGATCTGGCTGACCCTCCTCAGGAAGCAGGGTAGAAAAGTTGGAGAGTTTTTCAAAGAGGTCATGGCTTTATCAATCCATCAAAATCGCATAGCTGCTCAGGGAAGCAGCTACAGAGCCAAGGTAGTCCATCTTCCTGTACTCCATGTCTAGCAGCTTGTTGGACATGCCCTGCACCCTAGCTTTACATAATACCATGTCTGCCACTAGCTCCTCTGGTGATGGATGTTCCACAAAGCAGGACAGTTCACCTAAGGGAACTGCATACTTGCAGTCTATATGATGCACAGGGCCTAGCAGGAGGCTGGATGCTGCCAGTTACTGAGCGCCAGGCCTAGGGTGGCAGAAGCAAGAAGAAAAGCTACAGTCAATCTTGCTCAAGAATGTCCATCAGCAAGTAGGTCTCCTTCTTTCAGACCTCCTCTAAAGGAGTGTCCGGAGTCACAAACATTTGTTCCATGAGGGCTGCATAGGACTGGTCCCCCACAGGGAGCCGTCCGTAGGCAAGTTACCTTCCCAATGACATGGAGACAACAGAGTGGAACTTGCATCTAAATCCAAGTTGGGATAGAGAAGCATCAGCCACTGGCATGGGTTGTTGAAAACCTTCTCTTCGGGGTAACCACCACCAACAGGAGATGAGGAAGCTGAGACTCAGACCTAGAGTCCTTGGTTGGATCACCCTCCATCAGCAGAGGAGGTGAGGGTTCCACCTGTATCAGTCACTGAGCCATGGTCAGCCATGCTGGAGGGGGAGCTGTGGCATCTACGACTGGAGCTGGTGCCAGGAAAGGCAGCCAAGGCTGGGATAGCTCTATTGGCATCGCTGGGCAACCTTGGCCCTGAACAAATGCTCTGTAGTTCCACTGCTACCTGGCTGCTCTCTCCCATTGGCAATGGGCTCGCAGGATCCAGACATCAATGAGGAAGAAGTCAATGTCAAACACTAACAATAATGTCAATGCCAAGAGCAAGATCAAGAGCACTACTGGGATCTCGACCTCAAACATCATCTCAGAAATTGATGTTGCACCAGGGCCTCTGGGTTTGGATACTCCAATGGAGTGACCCTGGGTACAGGAGGAATAGGAGGTGGTGCCGGAGTCAGGATGACAGGTGGATGCTGAATTGCTGGGGGACTGACTGACTAGCAGGTCCATTGAGCCTTAGTCCCCTGCTGGTTTTGGGTAGCAGTCAGCATTGGGGGTCCAGCAAAGAGAGACATCTTCTCCCTCAACAGACACGTGCTCAACAGGGTCAACTAACAAATCAACCAGCATTGGTATGGCAGTGTGTTTAAAGAAGCTGAAGCTTCATAATTGAAAATCGGGACCACACCAAGACAGGGTCCCAGACTCTGAGGCAGACAGTGGGGTTGGGACAGTTTAGGCACAGGTCAGTCTCTGCTCCAGGACTGGAAGTGAGGCAGAAGACAGGTTGGAAAAACACGGTATCTGGTGCAACATGGAGTCCATGACCCCAAGACAGACAGCGGGATCAGGGAATGGGAACCACCATGACAACTGAGGTGGCAGCACATTGAAGGAGACAGAACTCCATAACTGACAAGCGGGCCATTTACCTGCACCTGAACAGGGTCCCAGACTCCAGAGCATGCAGTGGAGCAAGGACATTGTGAGCTGGGGAAGAGCTACCTACTGGTAGCATAACAGCAAACCTGCTCCTTGGCAAACTGAAGAACAGGCACTATCAGCCGACCCATTAGCACAGCTGTAGCGCCACCATTCGTGATGCCAGTGACCAGCATTTGGGAATGATCATGGGTTATTGGGGGCCAGCATGGAGGGAGGAGGATCTAGCATCCCAGAGGATACTCTCCTCCTCCTCCAGAGAGAGAGAGGGTAGCCAGCTCCGCCATGATACTGCCACCTGGGTGACCACTGGTGGCAGTGCAGTTGGAACGGCTCGTGGATAGAAGGACGTCGATGGGCACCGCACCATGCACACTTGTGTGTGTCTGTGCTTGGAGCACCCTTACATCAACATCCCGGGGGATGGAAGAAATGAGGAAAACCACCCCGAACGGCTTGATGAGGCTGACCTGCTCATAGACCCTTCACCTAGCTACTTAGGCGTACCTCCCAAACTGAATCCATGATGTATGGCGGTGGTATGGGGGGCCCTGCTGCCCCCACCAGAGGGAGAAAGCTCTGCAGGAACACTGGAGACAAGGTAAGTGCTGGTGGACACCAGGGTGATGGAGCTGGGATAAAGCTGAGCAGATGGGAGCTGACTGGAGAGAAGTGGGAAAAAAAAGAGGAACAGGCACTCTTGATATGGGTGGCCATAAACAGACCTACATGTAGCAGTAGTAGTAAACATTTTGTATTCATTTTCAAGTAATGAATAGGATGCTCGTCTGAGACAAGCTCATTTCCAGTGAGGTCCTTAGTGCATAGTATCAAACTATGCACAACTACATGCCTCAAATGTATTCAACAGATACAGACAACATAACACACAGCACAGCAGTGGATTACAAAATAAGGTTACAGAGGGTTGCATGTATTTTTAAGTTTAACTAATATATAGGAGTCTAGGTTTCACTAATCCATAGGAGTCAAACATTGTAAGTTTCACTAGTACATAGTAATCTAACATTTTAAGTAACAGCACTAAGTGCGGGCATAGTAGTGTTAGAAACTGGAAAGAGGAGGAGAGGCTAGAGATTGAGTCTCCACTGGGTAGTACAGGGGGCAAGTTGGGAGTGGGGCATGGATGGTTGTCAGAGTGGTAGGCTGAGCTCACCGGTGGTGGCCAGGGGTGAGAATGGGGGGAAGTGGGAAGCAGCCCAAGGTAGGCATTGTCAGATGTTCACGTATGTAGCTAATGGAGTGGACGATCTGTGGGGGGGGGGAGTTTGACAGTTTATTGTAGTGTAGAGTACGCAAGGTAGTTATTTTGTGGATAGGGGATTTGTTGAAGAGAGCAGGATGGGAGAAGAGTGCAGGGGGCAGTGGTTGGGTGGTTAGAGCCAAGCCCCTGAACATGGGCTAAGTGCGGCACTTACCTATTTTTTTTTTTATTTCTAGTTGGGAATGAAGCCTGGTTTTGAATTGTCTGAGCTTGGTGCATTCTAAGAGTGCAGAAGGCAGCTTATTGAACCACTTTGGGCCCAGGAAGGCGAGTGATCTCTGTGCCAGTTTAGTACGCTTGAATGGCACCTGAAGTCCCTCTTTTGCAGCGCTCCTAGTCTGCTTAAGGGGTAACACCTTTGCAAAAAGCCTGTTAGTAGACTCAGGCCTAAGCCCTAGCAAGGCTTTTTTGATAAGCATGCAAGTTTGGAGTTGAGCTCGGAGGTGGAGTGGGAGGCATCCTGTCTCATTGAAGATGGTGCAAGTGTGGGTAGAGAGATCAGCACCCAAGGTTAACTGACAGGCCTTGTTAAGGAGAGTGCTGACTCTCTTGAGGGCAGTGTCAGAGCCTGCTCCATAGATTGGGAGCCCATAGTCAATGGTGGCTAGTACCGAGCTACTTATGGCTAATTTCAGAGCCGCAGGCGGTAGGGAATCAAATGCTGATTGACATCTCAACAAGCGAATCATAACCTCAAAGACATAGTGGCTCCTCCACTGACAAATCACATCCAACTAACTCAACAGAAAAATGTCAGTAAGCAGGGATGGCAAAAAGTGTTACATGTTGGCATTCAAATCAAGGCAGGCACACACTACACAATTTGCTGAAAAGTGTGGGAAGTTGTTTTCTCCATCACTCATTGACTGAAAGACTAACACACCTATAGACTCTACCATGCTGCTACCAACATGTTTCCTTGCTACACAAGCAAACATAAAGATCTGAGTTCAGTAGGGACAGAGCCAGAGGATGACATGGTTGGGTGGCAGAAGAGACAAGCTTGAAGATGGTTCCAGTGACTGGGGATGCTCAGTGAAAGACTACCCAAGTGTAGATAGTGAACAGAATCTATGGTAGATATAACAAACTGTTTTACTAAGCCCCCTGCATTTAGGCTCTGTCCTACTTAAATAAGAATGCAGTGTCCTCCTGACATCAAGATGTTGAAGTGTCACCTCACCTCTGTTGGCATTCAACCTAGGGAATAAAACTGGGAGTGAAATGGACAGATTATCATGGAACTAAAAAAGACAACTGTAGGCAACAGCCTTGAAGAACTTCTTAGGACCATCTTATCCTTGTGAAAAATCAAATAGTCTGGGTACATGCAGAGAGCCTGAAACTCATTATCTAGTTAAAGTTACAGTAACCAAGAGTGCTTCCTCTCTCCACCCCACCCCAGGACAAAAACTTTAAATCACAAAAGTCCAACAGTTCAAAAAGGGGACTTGACAGTTTAAATGAAACTAAGTTAACCTCCCAAGCAAAGCCAAGTTACTGATATGGGGGAAGGGATGTACAAGTGATTTAACCCCTTCAGGAACCTGTTTTGTACCATAGGGTTTTTCTCCCCAGCCATGTCTGTCAGTGATGTACCCTGTTCTAGTCCATTAAGCCCTCCACCCAGTCTTACTTCCATGGCAGGGATTCTAGGGGGGGAGGCCATCCTCCCCTGAGGCAGTTCACTGTGTTGACTAGGATCCAGCATTAGAGACATTCTGGGTTCATTCCTGAACTCAGGTCACCTACATGGAAATATGACGCCCTACTGCTGGGCCATCAGGATGGTTATAAAGTCATCTTGAAAACAGAAACAGAGAAGTTGACGGTAAAAAAACACCTGTAGCGAAGGCATCAGGCTTGTGAAGTCTGAATGTTTTGCATCCACACTCCAGAACAACTTTAATCACATCCCCAAGTTCTGGAAGGTTATCCATTCTCTTTTCTCCCCTCTGACCCAGTCTCCCTCTCCTTTTCTCAAGATTGGTGGCTCGCTCATCGCTGACCTTTCTACTGTTGCCTCTTCCTTTAATTCCTACTTCACCACCTGTGGCCCTCCTCTTTCGCTTTCCTCCATCTTTCTTTTTCCTTCTCTCCTACCACTCCCTCTGCTTCTCTTAAGGCCCTGTTTGCCCTTAATCCTTGCGAGGGAGGTAGCTCAGATAGTCTCAATCCTAAGCTTCTGCTTCTCTCAGGTCCTGCCATTGTTCTGCCTATTACCCAACTCCTCAACCTCTCTTTATACTTTGCCACTGTCCTTGAAATACTGTCATCCCTCTCCCTAAAAGTGGTGATCCTTCTTCTCCTGGTAACTTCTATCCTCTCTCTCTCCCCTTCCCAACCCGGCTAAGTTACAGCAACAAAATCAAAACATGCAAACCGCTCCACTGGCGTGGATGTGCAAGATATAATATTAAAGGAAAACAGTCCAAATTAGGGGCTCCTGTCCCCAAAAGGCTTACCCTCCGGTTTAGCTTTATCCAGTAAAAGCAGTTTTTTTCTCACGCCGCAACTGAGTTTATTTTATTTTCTAAAAGTCTGTGACCTGGAAGTATGGCGGATGCTGGGGGAGGCTCCATTAACTGTAATGGTGCGGAGTCGTGCCACTCGCTTCAATACAAATGTAAAATTGTACACTGCTATGTAAAACAGCCTCCTCATGAAACAGGGTCTCTATCCTGGGCCCTGTTCTCATTTCCATATTCTTGAATGACCCCCCCTTTGTCTGTTCCTCTGCATCCATTCATACATACCCTACTTTTTGTATCTGACTCCTCTTCCCATGCCCTTATTTCCTGGCTACAACTGGCTTTTGACGATATTCAGTGCTTGTTCTGTCTAACCAACTTGTCTTTCAGTGCCAAAAATACTTTCCATGACTTTTGGCACCCGACAAAGGCTTACCAGGCTCACCCCTCTCCCTATTTTCCATACCTTTGATAGTGCCGCAGTTGAGGATGTAGCCTCTTTTAAGTAACTCAGGGTCTGGCTGGACTGACATCTTCATTACTCTCTTGGTGCATATTGATGCACAGTGCTGTAAGCTCCACCCCAAGCTTGGTACACTGCACAGGAACAAAGCAAGTATCCCACTTCCTGCCCACTAAAAGAGTATTTTAAAGATGATTCTGCCTATTTTTGACTATGGTGACATAGTTTACAGTGAAGCTCCCAAATCTTCCCTTGGCAGACTGGACTCCCTCTTTTACTCTTTGTGCCATTTTGCCTTAGACTGTCTCCCTTGCACCCAACATTGCTTGCTCTACTCTGCAGTTTCACTCCCCTCTCCTGATGCCAGGCACCTTTCCCATTGTGCTTCCTTTATATACAAATTCTGGTTTGGTTCTCCTTCAACCTTATGTACCCCAGTAGAGAACCTTACCTGTTTGCCTCTGTTCTCCCTGCTTGCCTCTCATTTGCCCTGGTGTTCCCCATTCTCCTCCTTCATTCACTGCCACTTCTGACCAAGTCCCAATGTGCCCCAAGCCTCCATCCAGCCCCTGCATTTCTTTTGCTCATATTGGGTCCGGAGGAGTTTGTGCGAGCTGCTGCTCATCCTCCCTTGCACTTCTAAATGGCAGCCAGCTCACATGTTCGCAGAAGTGCAACTTCATTTTCTGACTGCGATTGCAGTCAAATGGGTGGTTTTCTGGTGGTCCTGGTCCCTGGGTAAGGCAAGGCGGGGACTGGAAACCTGAATGAGGAGAATGAGAAGCCTCTGTATGTTTTAGTTAAAGAGCACCAATCGCGCTGTGTGTTAATGAGTGCCCTATAAATATGAATGAGCTGCCTGTCTAGTGCCTGGGGACTGTATATTCGGGCGCTAGCAACAGGTTACAGACTGCAGCAAAATGTTAAATATTGTAAGAACTTATTAGGGCACAGGTACTGCTGCAAATCTGAAGGGCCATTGTAAATAAAGAGTATTTATTCTAACTGCACCCGACTTTTAAGTGTGGGACACTGTATAGACTGCTTGAGACTGTATTTAACAGCAGCCATGTTCGCAGCCTTTGACCTTTCTGCAGCCAATTGGAAAGCTAGAATTTCAGCCAGTCTTTTGGGACTGTGCCAGAGACTTGTGTGGGGGGGAAACAGGGACGATGTTTGGCGCCTAATTAAGGAACCTATCAGGCATCAAGAAAGCCTGATGAATATTAATTTTTCAAGCAAACAGGTGGAATCAGCCAATCAGGAGCTGCTGAGAGCTCCCAAAACCCAAGAGACTTTTGGTTTGTGAGGCAGTTCAGTGGGAGACCCTCCACAGGGTTAGGGGCTCTGGGCCTTTGCTAAGAAATGTGGCTGCAAAGATTTGAAGTGGCTGGACTTGGGGGTTGCAAGATACTTGTCCCCCAGGGCTGGCAGTTGCCTTTCCACATTTGGGAAGATTTGCTTGAGAATCCTGAGTTAACTTCAGCTTTAAGAGAGCAGCAAGAAACCCTGCCTGCAGTTGCAAGAGAGCTGCTAGAATGTTTCTACCTCAGTGGTGAGAGCGCTGTAAGGGTCTGCAATTTCAGCTAAGTCAAAGCTGTGTGTCTGATCCTGAGTGAGTAAAAGCTTACTTTGAGAGTACGAGAGAGAGACAGCGAGAGAGAGAGAAAGAGGAAAAACTTGCCTGGGGCAAAGCAGCCATGAAATCCAAAAGGTGATCAGTGTTTTGTCTGCACCCTACGTCTGATCAACGTCAAGAATAGGGTAGACATTTGCTGATTGAGTGACCGTGGATGGTCTTGTTTCTGTGAGACACCTGAAGAGATAAATTAGTGTATCTACAGCGATGGAAGGAAAGTATCCTGAGGTTGGAGCTTTGACAGAAGTTGTCTGCGAGGACTTTGTGATTTTCTAATTGGGGCTGCAGCCACCAGCTGGCCAAAAGGAACTGTACTGTTGTGATCTGTCTTATGAAAAGCTACTGTGAAAAGGATTTGTGACAAGTGAAGTGCCTAATTTGGTTGGGAGCCATGCCTTAAGCTCTAGTTTTGCGAGGACTTGTTTACTAGAATGGACTTAAGCAAGGGTCTGGGTCTCCCCTATCCCACAGGGTAGCACCCACGTTTTTGAGATTGTGACCTGATATGTGAAAGGACAATGTCTGCTATGCTAGCAGAATGGTTGAAATGCCTGTGATGTTTCAAAGCAATTGAATGCCTGAATTCGGACAAGAGACTGCCTTTTAGATCAGCTTGGGAGTCAGACTGGTAGTGTGCCAGCCTTGGCACTGCCATATGCGTCTCCCCCAGAGGGGCATAGCCTGGACATGGGGGTCTGAGCCATGCTGGTCCTGGTCCCAGTGTTGGTCTGTTCCAGAATGTGACTTCAAGCCTAGGAAGAGGGGCATCTGCTAAGAAGCTGAGAGAGTTCAAGCCTGCAAGCTGCAAGAGCATTAGAAAGGGGGGTCAACAAAAGCTCCTGCCTGCACCTCTGCTAGATTCAAGTTCCAAGCATTATGTCTACCTCATATCTACCTGAAAGGATCCTTCTGCACCTTCTAAGCCTAACTACAAAACTGTGAGTAAGCAGAGCCAGTGCTACATTCAAGAGGGGACTGTAAATAGATAAGATTGTGTTTTTTCCAAGTTTAGTATCCAAAGCCTAAGCAGCTAAAGTGAGGGATTTACCTGCCTATCACAGAGTTCAAGTTAGAGTGCAACAAAAAGAAATGGGAAAAGTTAAGTTTGCCTTGATTTAAGAGCTCCAGTGCCAACCAACTGCAACAGTATCAGGCCTGCAACTTCTAAACAGTACTGGGTACCCAGAGGTATAGGATTGCGGGGTCCTTATCCGGACTTGGGACTGGTACCAGTTGGGGTGTTAACTGTTTTAAGATCTAAAGTAGCTAGTTAGTTAGAACGGTATCCTGAATCCATCAGAAGGTTGGTGGGTGGCTTAACCTGATAGAGGTTTGAAATTAAAATGCAATCTAATGTTTATCCAAGATTGCCAATTTGAAACCTTTACATCCAATTTGCCCTTACCTAACCCCTCACCCCCATGTAAATAAATTATTGGTAAACCGTTTTTTATAAATCTGTTGTCATGAGCATATTATTAGAGGGTTTTTTTTATTTAGTTGTTTAACTAGGTATAGCACACTAAGCTGAAAGCTTTTTTTACAGGAGCGACCTGGGAGCACAAGGAGGTTAAGTGACTTGCTCAGGGTCACACAGTATGCAAGTAGAAGCTGTGGGATTCAAACCCAGGTCTGGTCTGCTGGATGTCACCAGATTTGCAGCTCAGAGCCTTAGACCACTGTGTTATACTGCCTCGATATCGATATCGAGAGTGAGTCAGTAATTTAAAAATGTGGAATATGGGGTTTGTTTAAGCTATTCCATGTGTGGGGTGATAATGTGGTTAGGTATAGCATCCTAGGAGGCTGTACTAGCTAGATATCAAACCCACTTAAAAGTCACTCTGGGTGGAGGCACCATGCAAATACTGTAGTTCTACTGTTGGTACTGAGCCTCTTTTAACATCCAAACCAGAACCCAGGCCCCTCAACCTTGGTGAGGCCTACAAGGCAGGGGTAGTAGCCCGTTAGGACACGGCATCCGGGTTACACTTACCTCCCCACTATCCTGTCCCCCTCCACCTTCTTTCCCTTCCCAAAGCAGTATTTCCCATTCCCTTTTTATTCCATCTGGGAAATCTACTATTGGTCAAGCTGCCTTCTCCTATTTTCCAAAACTGTGGTCCACCCTTCCCCCGTCAATCTGTTCTGCCTTGGTCTGCTTTCTCCCTTAAGTCTCTTCTTCATGACTTTTCTACTAACACCTTCAACTATCCATGACCCTCTGCCTCTTATTTCCTTCCCCCCACTAATCTGTCATGGCCATTTTGCCCCCACAAAACCTGTATGAGTAAGTTCCCAACTATCTAAGCCCAGTTGTTTATTTGTTATCTGTTACATGTACCTGTTGTACTGATTTGCCTTACATTGTCATGATTATACTCCCTTTGATATGCTGTATAGCTATATATGACTGCTATTTTGTAATGCTGTTAATACTATGTATTTTTTCTCTTCTTGAACTATCTCACATACTTAACCCCTGGAGATGAAATGTTATCAACTCAGAATGTCTTTCCTGGTGAAACTTTTGAAATAAACAAATAAAAAGATAATTGGTCCATCTACACTGCCCATAATACCCTATCTTACTACAAAGATCCACTGTCTATTCGGGGTATACTAGGAACCAAGGCCATTGAAGATGCCCCTTTTCGAGACCATTTTGCTGATAAAGCTGCCGAGTATACCTTCAGGGTGGCTGTTCTCAGCTCTGAAGATATTAATGGTAGCAGGTGGTCTTGTACCCTGGCAACTGGCAAGGGAAATAGCAAGTTTGCTGCACTAAATGGACAGCCATTTCCACTTGAAGACATAAACTTTTTGGTAGCATGTTTTCTGGAAGTCAGTAATACATTCAGAACTTCTTCAGACAATTCCCGGTCCTAAAATTCTCTCTCTCTCTTCTGTATCCATGCCTTGAGCTGCAGAAAGTGGATATATGGAAAAGCTATTCTCCCTTTGGACCTAGTGAGAAGGTCCACCTGGTGAGAAGGTCCTATGTGAGAGATAGGGGGATAGGTTGCAGACATTCTAGTGAAGGAGGTACAAGTGGAGAAGCCAGAAGCCAGAAGGGGAAGGATCCAGATTCATTGCAGTGCTTTGCAGTAACTGCTCACTGCTATTTTTCCTTTAAACTTAGATTGTGGGCTTTTAGTGACTGTTATTTCTTTGCTGACTTTACTTAGAATTATTTTGGGGCTGTTGAAAATGTAAAACCTAGTTTGGTGTGCTTGTAGTGGTGGTGCATTCCTTTGTTGTCTTTAATTGCTGCAAATGTTTGCCCCCCTGCCCCCCACTCCCTCCCCTGCCCCCCCACTCTTAATTATATGCCCTGTTAAATCTGATTGACAGGAGCTAAGTACAGGGAATATCAGGGGTTGTGGAGTAGGAGGGGCATAAGAGGGAAGAAGCCCACCCTCGGCACGACAAGTGTTTTGACTCATTTTTATTTATTTATTTATTTTTTCCTTCTTTAAAGAAAAGTATCTGAGGATCAGTGGCAGGATTTTTAGGACAGTAAATTAATAAAAAGGGAACTAGGAGAGCTTCAGTAACAGACAAGAACTGGAATAGCAGTATAAGTTCAGTATAATGTGGGGAGTGGTGCAATGCAGTGGCTGCGGGGCAGCCACATTCAGGCAGACCTTCTGGACTCTGAGGTGCTGCCCTATCTGCATGCATCTTTCTGGACTGTGGGATGAGGTAGCCAGACTCAAAGTAGAAGTAAACTGGGTCAGGAATACCATCACCTCTATCCAGAGACCACCCAGTCCAACCTCAAAGGATGCCGAGAACGAGGAGCACCTGGATGACAGTGGGCTCAGGAAGGGTTAGGTTGGTCAGGCAGAGGCACATCCCATATCCTATTTCACTCCAGAACTCATATGCCACACTGGCAAGCGGGGAAAACCAAATAGAGGTACCCAGAGAAGTGGAAGGGAAGGGTAGGATGTGGAGGTCAACCAAGGAGGTGACCTCATTGGGGAGAGCAGTGGACCCCAGAGGAGAAGGAGGAAGTGAATCCTGGTGGGGGACTCCATCATAAGAGGGATCCATCTAGGAACACAGGAGGGGGAGGACAGGGAGTTGAGGTGTCTACCTGGTGCCATGGGATGGAGGGATGGGAGGAAGATCCTGGGGGTCACCGGGAAGGCAAGATGGTAGGGTGAGCTGGATGTCATTATCCACCTAGGTACTAATGACCTGGCAAATGGGAAGCCAAAGGAAGTTCAGGAAGTGTTTAGGAAATTGGAGAGGGGTCTCAAGCAAGTAGCTACTTTTGTAACCTTCTCACAAGTACTACCTGCGAGATGCATGGGAGAACATAAGCACGCATGCACCAGGAACTTTAACTCATGGTTGAAGAACTGGTGCTGTGAGAAAGGGTTTGGATTCATTGGTGACTGGGGACCCACCTAGAGGGATGGAGGCTTGTTCAAGCCTGATAGCCTGCATCCATCCTGGAGGAGAATCCAAGCACTCAATGATAACTTTAAATGCTACATGGACAAGCATTTAAACTAGCCAAGGGGAGTGGCAGGCCAGCAAGGAGGGTACCTAATTGCCCAACCCCCACAGCTAGCAGTGGAACCAGTGAACAGGAGGAATGGATATCTCTACAAAGCAGTGTGCAAAAGACTGAGATAAGTGCCCAAGAGGTGGATAGGCAGAAAAGGGGTAAAATTCAATAGAAGGGCAGACAGCAGGGAGAACCAGGGATAAAGGAGAACCAGGGAAGGGGCTGGAGTAGAACAGCTAAACAGTCTAGGGAGTTCAAAGCATGGAAAGCCTTGTGTGCCAATGACAGGAGCCTTAGCAACAAGATGGAGGATCTGGAGGCTGTCATGGTGCAGTCGGACCTGGACATTGTGGCTATCACAGAAACTTGATAACCACAACTGGGAGAGGGCCACACCTGGCTACAACATATTCAGAAGAGACAGGGCAGGTAGGAAGGGAGGAGAAGTAGCACTTCATGTGAAAGCTGACATAAAGGCCACAGAGATGCAGGAGGAACAAAATGGGGGAGAGATACTGTGGGTTAAGCTGGAAAGGAAAATGGGGCCCGCCATCTACACAAGTGTGGTCTATAGACCACCAGCCCAGGAGGAAGAAACAGATAGGGAGCTGATGCTAGCCATCCAAAGGATGGCAGACAAGGGTGAGGTAGTACTGGTTGGAGACCTCAATATTCCAGACGTGGACTGGAGCATTCCAGCAGCAGCATCAACCAGGAGCAGATTTACCCTGGACTCCCTTCAAGGTGCCTTCCTGAAGCAACTGGTCATGGAACCAACTCGGCAGAAGGCAATACTTGACCTTGTGCTCACAAACAGGGACAGTGTGATGGGAGTAACAGTGGGGGAGCACCTGGGGAACAGTGACCACCAGTCATTGTGGTTTGAAATTAAATAAGGAGCAGAACCAAACCACACAAAAATACGTATCCTGGATTTTAAGGGGCAGACTTTGGGAAAATGGGGAGATGTTTGAAAGAGGCATTAAGGGGAATGGGGCGGGAATCAGGGTTTGAGAAACAGTAGGCAGTATTTAAAACGGTGATTACAAGAGCAACAGAATTATGCATTAAGCAGGTTAGCAAGGAGAAAAGGAAGAGGAGGCCATCATGGTTTTCCAAGGAGGTAGCGGAGAAAGTGAAAGTCAAAAAGATTGCATTCAGGCAATACAAAAAGACACAGGCAGAAGGGGACAGGGAGAAGTACCAGGAGAAGCAAAGGGAGGTAGGGAGGTAAGGGAAGCCAAAGCTCAGACAGAAGAGCACATTGCAAAATCAGTGGGTAGAGGGAACAAAACCTTTTACAGGTACATAAGTGAAAAAAGAAAGGCGAAGGGAGGGATAATGAGACTGAAGGGGGAGAATGGGGGCCGCTTGGAGGATGACAACAGTAAAGCTGACATATTGAACAGGTATTTCTGCTCAGTCTTTACTGAGGAAGAGGAGGATAATGGGCCTGAAGGGAGTACAAGGGGTGGGAATGATGCAGACATGGACAAAAGTCCCTTTACACGAGAAAGGGTCCTGAAGGAACTGGAAGGAATAAGAGTTGATAAAGCAATGAGGCCAGATGGGGTGCACCCCAGGGCCCTTAAAGAACTAAGAGAGGTAGTGGCTGAACCTCTGGCAATCCTGTTTAGCCAATCACTGGAAACAGGGGAGGTACCCAAAGACTGGAGGACAGCAGATATAGTCCTCTTATACAAAAGTGGGAACAAAGAGGAAGCGGGGAACTACAGACCAGTCAGCATCACCTCGGTAGTGGAGAAGATCATGGAAGCACTACTGAAAGAGAGACTGGTGGAACATCTGGTTGTCAACGGACTACAGGACCCAAGGCAGCATGGTTTTAACAGGGGGAGGTCATGCCAGACCAATCTCATTGAATTTTTTGACTGGGTGACCAGGGAGGTGGATCAGGGGAGGGCAGTGGACATGGCCTATCTGGACTTCAGCAAGGCCTTTGACACTGTGCCACATAGAAGGCTATTACACAAACTGGGGAATATGGGTGTGGGCAGAACAGTAGTGTGGTGGATAGGTAACTGGCTGGGCGGCAGGACACAGAGGGTGGTGGTAAATGGCTGTCACTCTGCAGAGGGAAAAGTGACCAGTGGGGTACCACAGGGATCAGTGCTGGGACCGGTCCTATTCAACATCTTCATCAGTGACATTGCGCAGGACCTAGAAGGCAGAATTTCCCTGTTCACTGATGACACAAAGCTCTGTAACAGAGTAGACACACCAGAGGGTGTAGACAGAATGAGAAGGGACCTGCAGAAACTTGAAAAATGGTCAGGGGTTTGGTAGTTGAAATTCAAAGCAAAGAAGTGCAAGATAATGCATATGGGGCACAAAACCCCAGGCACAATATATCAGTTGGGGGGTGAGGGTATAGCATGCACCAAGCAGGAACGGGATCTTGGGGTTATTATCTCTGATTACCTCAAGGTAGGGAAACAGTGCAACAAGGCAGCAGATAAAGCAAATAGGATGCTGGGATACATAGGCAGGGGCATCACCAGCAGGAAACGGGAGATTATAATTCCACTATACAAGACACTAGTGAGGCCCCACCTGGAGTACAGTGTACAGTTCTGGAGACCTTACCTACGCAAGGGCATAGATAGGGGTTCAGAGGAGGGCAACAAAGATGGTACATGGATTGTATCACAAGTCCTATGAGGACAGGTTGAAGGACTTCAATATGTACTCCCTGGAGGAGAGGAGGGAGAGAGGGAATACGATAGACATACAAGTGTCTTACAGGGAGAAACAGCGTGCAGGAATACACTACTTTTAAGTGAAAAAGATGTTCCAGGACTAGAAGGCATGGGATGAAGTTGGAGGGAGGATGATTCAGAGGAAACATGAGGAAGAATTTCTTCACAGAACGGGCGGGTGGTGGACAAGTGGAACACCCTGCCAGAGGAAGTGGTGGGGGCTGAAACAATCAAGGGATTTAAGAATGCATGGGATAGACATAAAGGAATTCTGGAGGTCAGGGGTGAGGGGCAACAGACTTCTAGAAATATATAAAGTGAACTTACAAGCTCAAATGGGCAGACTGGGTGGGCCATAGGCCCTTATCTGCTGACACTGTCTATGTATCTGTGTAAGTGCTAGGCCTGCTGGGCTCACTCTGCACAAATAGCACATTAGAATCCATCCAGGACCACCTTTGGTGACTCTTAAGTATGACCCGCTGAAGAAGAGGGAAGGCTTACAGGAACCTTTCTTCCCAGTTTAGGTTGACGGTTTCTGCCAGTGTAGTTCTTCTACAGGAGACAAGTCCAAAATGTAGCGCAGTCAAGCACAGATACTACAGACTGCAGTGTTGAGTGGCAAAATGTCGTTTTTACCCCCAAAGGCTTGTTGAAGAGCTGAAGTGCTGGAGAACTGTCTGGTATGCAGGAGAAGCAGACTGTACTTATTTGTTATTTTACACTGTATTGTGAATGTAAACCGGATGTGAGGTAACTTAGAGATGGTTCTTCTACATGAGGCCTTTGGCATAACATGGGAAGCTTTCTATTTTGCCAGGAAGTGAATAGAGTTATCTGTGGAGTTCTACACTCCTCAAAGATGTTGACCTGGATTTCCTGGTTCAGAGAACACTTGTGAGTGTCGGTCTTCATGTGGTTGTGACCATTTGCCAGACAATGCAGCTCATCTACTAGGTGGACTGCGAGGAGGAGACAGCAAGGGGAAAGGGCAGAAGGATGACCTAGTATCTCCATGTTTGTTCAGGTAAAACACTGAAGTTGTGTTTTCTGTTTATCTGAACCATCTGATCGCTAGCAGTGGACCGAGTAATGGATAGGCCTGGCAAATTGCCTGTTGCTTCAGGACACTGATGTGCAGGAAGGATTCCATTTTGGTCCAAATCCCCCTGCATCACCTCCTGAGATAGACTCCCAATTCTACTTAAAAGGCATCTGTGGTCAGGTGGAGTGTAAGTGAGGGGGTCGGAAGGGTCGAGGTTCTGTTCCACCTACCACCAAGGTAGGTCTTCTACCAGTTTTGGAGTTACCCCATTTTTGCCATCAGCGTGACTCCTCCTTTGACACTACCATTCCTCAAGGTACCCTTGAACTGGCTTCATGTGATGCTGAAACCAAGGGACTACAAATGTGATCGAAGTCATCAAGCCCTTGAGTTGAGAGAAAGACAAGTTACTTACCGTAACTCCAGAACTTCATGAATATTTTCTCCACAGAGCCATGCTCTTTGGTCTTAAGACCAGAAGTGCTACAGGAAACCAGATGAGCAAACTATTTTGCTAGGGCAGAGACAATGGTGTCAGCACTGGCGTATATTTCACACCACACACTTGAGCCAGTAACCATCATCGATGCACTAACTGCTTTAGTTTTATTAGCAAGGAGGGTGGCAAGAACAAGTACTGTGCATGCAATAAGGTAAAGAAAATGGATATAGACAGTTGAATGAGAAATCTGAATATAAATGAACAAATGCCTATCAGGAGGAAAGGGACTCAGGAGGAAAAAGAAGAGGTTTCCTCCTCCAGAATACCTCCCTTAGAGAGCACCCAGATTGTACATAAAAAAATACATTGGAAGTCCCAAGCCTGTGCTAACACCCTCAAAGACTAAAGGAAGGGGACAAATAAGGAACTGACTCCACACAACTGTCTTCTAAATGCTGTTAAGCAGGGTATCTTTGCCTAAAGTGCAGGGCAGTAGTCTAAGGATATCCAGAGTAATCTGTGAGTGATCTGTGAGTGTCAAGCACCAAGTCAGTTGGTGTGTACATGTGCCACTCCTTAAGAAGTTGGAGAGCAATTGTATGGAATCCAGGCAGTCCATTCCTTGCAATACAGGAGAAGATGAGGGGGAAAAGCACCAAGAGACTTTGACGGGAAAAGAGGGTACCTTGGTGACAAACAGAAAGAAAAAACATCTCAGCACTTTGCGTCTGCAGCTGATACCCAACAGGGAATAAAAATACTAAAGCTGACCATCCATAAATTGGATACGCAAGGTTGCAATCTAGAATCAAGTTGATAGAAACAAAACATGGCCAGGTGCAAACCTCAGTTGTCATGAGGTCTATGAAGTTAGACCAACAAGAAAAAAACAACACTCAGGGCCCGATTATCAAAGATGACCTTAGAGTGGCGCAAGGTGCGTCAGACATACCATGCGCCAAAGCCCCCTGCATTATCGGCAATGCACCCTATTCTGTAAGGAATGCACCATGCACCAGACACAGCGCACATGGCGTAAGAACATACAGTGCATCAAATAAATAGTGTAGGCGAAACGCAAGGTGAGGGCAGCATCTAAACACAAAGGGCAAAGGAATGGCCAAACCACGGAGGATTCAGCAAGAAGAGAGGGGGCAGCCATGCCCAGGGACACGGAGAAAGAAGACTGGGCACTCCAAGAAGAAGAACATCATGGACCAGGAAACAGACATCCTCCTGGATGCAATAGAGGCCCAGGTAGGTGTGACTGAGGGTGACAAGAGCACATGAGCATGATTGCCAATGATGCAAGACCCTGACCTGTGTGTGACATTCAACAGACAGACCTGCTACTGTCTCAGGGAAGGGACCAGAACGTACAGACACAGCAGCAGGAGGCATGGGATGAGGTAGCCAGACTGGTGAATGCAGTGGCACCCAGCAGGCACAGTGTGCGGGAGCTGCAGAAGGAATATTGTGACACCAAGCACCATGCCAAGGAGAAGGCAGCCCACAACAGGTGCTGCACAACGGCAGCGGGAGGAGGACCCTCACAACCACAACCCCTCAGCAGACATGAGGAACGTGTAGTGGCACAGATCAGCATGTACAGCATACAGGGTGACACTCAGCTAGACCTGTATCGGCAACAACATGCACAAGGTAAGCACCGGGCATGCATGTGGTGGGTGGCACCACCGTGCAGACAGCCTATGTGGCACCACCAGTGGAGGACAACACACTGCATGGGCACCAAGGACCCACAATGGACAGGGACTGGGGGGGTCAGACGCATAGGGACACAGTGTGGCTTGGGCCACCATGCAGAAGCATGGGATGTAGGAGGCGACCCCTCCACTGGGTGCCACAGGCTGGACATGCACCATGGCACTAGACGCATACCGACAAATGGGCACCAGAGGTAATGCACTGTGCATATCTGTCTGTACACCCAGCAGGTACCTGGACCACAGTGACCAGATAACATGCCGCTGCCAGGCAGGCAACACCACCACAACGCCATGCTGTGACAGTGAAGCTTTGGAGCACAGTAGACATAGCAGCAGTGATGAGGAACAACAGCAGGCATCCATCAGCGACAGCACAGTGAGCCAGGCCCACAGGATGACAGATAGTGAGGCGGATGACCAACCGGGAAGTGACACCGACAGCAATGCCGTCCCATCCAACAGCAGCAGCACCGTGGAGTACAGCACACCTGTGGCCAGAACTGCAGACCAGCACCAGACGATGGAGGACAATCAGCAGCAGGGGGACAGAGGGGATGGCCCTGTGGTGGGACAGGTGAACATGGTGCAACACCACTACCACTGGAGGATGACCTTGGGGAAGACCTGTCACAATACTGCCAGGACATCCTGCTCATCCAGGAAGCAGCACAGTGTGAGCTGGCAGGGATACAAGACAGCATACGGGAACACACAGCTGCCACAGTTGCACACATGAGACAGCTGCAGCTGATAGTTGCAGATATCCATGCGGCTGTCATACATGGGATCCAGGAAGGAGCATGCCAAACAACACAGACAACAAGGCTACTCCAGGACATACGGCTGTGCGTCACACGCCAAACAGACGCCATAGAACGACAGACCACGATTATGGAACAAAGCATGGCATTGCATATCATCCAGAGGCAACAACGGCAATGGCAACAGCACTGCAGGAGATTGCAAGATGCATGCAACAACAAGCAGCCAGTGTGGCACCGGGTCCCACAGGTATGTCCGGACTACAATGTGTGGCAGCACAACAGAGGGGCAGTAGATGACCACCACAGCATGGGGAACACAGCCAGCACACAAGATGTGGGACAGAGCCATGAGGGTGCACAGGGCATGGGGCAGCCGTTGAAGCCTATGGGACAACAGCCAGACACAGTGCTGACACAGCACGTGACATGCACAGCTGTGCATGAGGACAGAGCTGTGGGCAATATGGCAGGCAAACACACAGACAATGGAGAACAGTAGCTGGATGCAATTACCTCTGAAGACAGACAAGTGGTCCCAACAGACATCAGGGATGGGCTGGAGCCATGCAGTGATGCTGTGTGGAAAGATGGCCATGGTGCAGTGGGGCACACACTGCAGGGGGCCACAGCTGCACATGACACAGAAGACATCCACAGCGACACACCCAGTAACACTGCTGAGGGTGTGTGCAGGCACATAGGGGTACTGGAACATGACAGGCACAGGGGGCTGGACATCCACCCGCCTGTCAGTGACATGGACCAGTCCGGACAGACACAGAACAGTACAGTGATGGACAACATCATGGCCATGCCAACACCCAGTGCAGCACGGAGGCTGGGACAGCACATGACAGCTCGATCCTGAGGCCGCAAGAGGGACAACCCTGAGGCAGGTAGAATGGCCAGTGAGGGGCGGATGGCTGGGCAAGGAGCACCAACAGCAGAACCTGTTGCACAGATGGCAGCAGCTGGCAGGAGGACTGGAAGGAGGGAGGACAACAGCTGCAGTATGTCAGGGACCGCTGCAGCACAACAGATACCCCGGTGACATGACGTCATTCACAGAGGCACAGGGTGCACACAGTGCCACCTGTGGTGGAGGTGCAGACAGGGTGTGCCACACTGCAGGATGCTACACAGAGCAGCACCATGGTAGTACAGCCACCATGTAGTGCACAGAGTGAGCCACCGGCCACCATAGGCCAGAAAGGGAAGCCAGCACACACACACCGGTAGATGCACACATCTTGCCAGGCATGCGCATGGGGGGGGGGGAACCAATGTTGCTGGCCACCACAATGCAATGGTCCTGTGCTCACACCAAACCATGGGCAGGGATCCCAACACAACACAACACAGACCACACATGGACGTGCATATGCCATGCATACCTG
Organism: Neoceratodus forsteri; assembly: GCA_016271365.2. NCBI lineage: Eukaryota > Metazoa > Chordata > Ceratodontiformes > Ceratodontidae > Neoceratodus > Neoceratodus forsteri. The sequence continues at coordinate 279,154,949 of CM028138.1, read as the reverse complement.
TGCTGCATGCACATGTACCCCATATCTCCTGTACAGTACCCATGGCCATGGCACTCCCTACCATGTCACCGCAGCATGGGACACCCACACAAGCCTGCATTCCCATACAGTGGCACCCCCCAACATGTCAGTGATATGCACACCACCATACCTGTCCATGGTGCCATGCATGCACCCACACCTAGGCACATGGCCTCTACAGGACTGCTGCCTCCCCACCACACAAGAGACTCCACATACCACCCAGCACCAACACTCATACACAGTACTCACCATGGGACATGCCACCATGACAGCCATACAGAGCTGCATACTGCAGTCCACTGGGTGGGCCCTGTGGTATGCCACATACCGTGACGCACCACCCGGCCCCACACGTCTGGTACCGACACATGCATGGCACATGCAGACCCAAACCGCGGGGTCCCACCTTGTTGACTGGTGGCTTGGCTTAACCACTTTGGCATGCCACTGTGGAACTAAGAGGACCCCAACACTGGTTTGGCACAGGCCCACAGGGATACAGTGTCCTGACACTGTGCCCGGCATGTCGCATTAACAATACCTGTGGCACAATGCGGTGCATTCCACATGTTGTTGGACAGCGGTCCCTGTTGTCCACATGGTGCCCTTCGTAGGCCCCCTGTGGGCTGGCACTGACCAGTACACAACATAGGCAGGTGATGAGCGTGCACAGTACAGAATGGCACACAGACACAGCTTGCACATGGAACAACAATGCATTAGACACACAAAAACAAAACACAACATCAACAGTGAAGGTAATCCAAGAGGTACACAATGCAATGGGCACAGCTCCACACACAGCAATAGTTTATTTTATTTATTTATTTATTAGATCATCGGTTTACAGACCTTTGAATCAGACTCATTTACAAAGGCACCTCATCAAGAGAGCAATACCTCACAGCAAGTAAAACAGTACAGTACATAATGCTTAGATTAAAAAAGCAACCTGGGTTACAGGCATTCACTGGTGGTACAAGCTTGGTAATAGGTAGATCACAGTAGTCATAATATACGTACACGAGTTCCATGTCAGGTAGCAACCAGAGATATTTTATTACATTAGTCAGCAGATGTTGCCTGAGACCCCAGGCATATACAGCAAAAGTAGATAGGGCAAACCCAACCTAGGGGTGAGGGTAAGGGGCAGGTGGGGGATTATGTGCAGTTGCAGCAGTGAGTGCTTGTCAGATGGTTTCTGAGGGAGACCTTGAAAGGACCAATCTTATTGGAGTCAGCTATGTTGGCTGGGAGGGAATTGAACCAGTAGGGAGCCCAATAGCAAAAGGATCTCTGGGCCACAGAGGTTCTTACCCTGGGGATAATAAGGGAGGTTTTAACAGTGCTGCAGGTGGAGACTGAGGGGGAGGCACACTGCAGGGAGGTGACGACCCCAGGTGGGGAGAGCCCTAGCAGGGTCTTTTTTACATGAAGGCAGGTTTGGAAACAGAGTCTTTCTTCAAGGTTGAGCAAGTTGGTGGTGGAGTACAGCAGGCACGTATGGGTGCACCTAGGGGCTCCCGACATTAGCTTGCAGGCCTTGTTTGTAGAAAGCTGGGTCCTTGCAAGCACAGTGTTGTCAGCTGCAGCATAGATGAGCAGCCCATAGTCAATTAGCGACAGGACAGAGGAGGTGATTGCCAATCTAAGAGCCTCTTGTGGTAGGCAGTCCCTATGGCGGTATAACAGTCCAGTCCTGACAATGGTGGCAGCAGAAAGGGCATTGATATGGGAATGGAAGGAGAGTGCTGAATCAAAGGTAATGCCCAAATACTTGTAGGAGGAAACCTGCTCAATGGGGTTTAGTGTGCTAGACAGTATCCCGAGAAGGGTACCACTGGCATTGCTTTGGTGATGCGAGAAGAGCATAGCTTTGGTCTTTTTTAGGTTCAGGACTAGCCTTCGTGATGTGAACCAATACTCAGCTCTATCAAAAGCTTGTTGGAGGGTGGCCTGGATTGTGTTTGGGTTGGGGTCAGAGGCGAAGAGCACAGCGTCATCTGTGTAGAGGAGGATCTTACTTGGGCAGGCCGAGGGGAGGGAGTTGAGGTAGAGACTGAAGAGGAGAGGGCCTAAAATTGAGCCCTGGGGAAACTCCAGAGTGGACAGGTCGTGTGTCAGATAGGGTGCTATTGATTTTTACACACTGAGTTCTGGCAGAGAGGTAGCTGGTGAACCATGCAGAGGGGCTGGGGGAAAAACCAAGGTATCTGAGGGAGTCAAGCAGGAGGGGATGGCAAACCATGTCAAAGGCCTTGGAGAGGTCAATGAACACGGCACTGGCAGAACTTCCGGCATCAAGAGCAGAGTGTAGGAAGTTGGATAATTCAAGTAGTGCAGTTGTGGTTTTGTGACCTGCACGAAAGTCATGCCGTTCAGGGCACAGGATAGTGTTATGATGGTGATGCAATTAGCTGCATTACATGCTCAATTACTAAATCCCTGAAGTCCCAGTAACCTGTGTCCATACTACCCTATGAGCCCTGTCCATAGCATGTCCACAATTGCATGAGTGAGGCCAGAACAATGCTGCACTCACATACCCACCACTCAATGTCCACCAGTCTGGTCCAGGTAGTCTAGCAGGTCACACACTGCATCATTTAGGTTGGTCAGCAGCCTTGCCATGGTCCTGATGTGCAGGCTGAGTCCCTGAGCAAAATCACAGAGGGTGTGCTGCTGGGGCTGCATGTCATCATTGTTCCTCGCGTCCCTGTCTGGCTATGTGTCCCTTTCAATCACAGGTTGCCCTGGACCATGTTCGGGGGCTGCATCACCACCGCCATGCATGGGGGCATCACCATCTGCAGTCTGGTCAGCACCCACCCATCCAGCTGCACCATGGGTGTCCCCGCCTGTTGCCATGTCGGCCGTGTCACCTGCCGCAGGCAGTCCCACAGCACTGTTGCCTGGCCCTGCATGCTGGTCAGTCACCCAGGACATCCTCCTCCACCTCCTCCACATCCTCCTCATCTGTTGTGTCCTCCGCAACCTGCTGTTGTGCCACCTGTTGCCTGCCCACGGCCATCATCCAGGTCCTGACTGTGTATGCCCGTGCGTCACTCCACTTCAGGTGTCGCATCGCCTGCTCCAGGGAATGCCACCATGCATCCCAGCCCTGCTGCCCACTCCTCACTCCACCATCAGCACCTGGAAAACAGCATGACAGCCTATGAGTGAGTGCACCATGCACCCATGCCACTCTGTGCACTGCCTCACTATATGTTGCCCAGACAGCCAACGCAAGCCCGGCAGGCCATCACCATGCCATGTCACGTGTTGCATGGACTGTGACATGCACTGACCATGTGTGGGGTACACACCCACATGTGTCCACAGTGCACGTGCCCTACCAGCAACCACCAGCCATGACCACCTGTACTGGCCCTGCCAGCTGTGTGTGTGTGTGTGTGTGTGTGTGTGTGTGTGTGTGTGTGTGTGCGCATCCCCCCCCCTGCATGCTGGTCCCTACGCAGTAGCCTACACAGCTGCATACATGTCATGACTGCTGTACACCTACTTTGGCAATGTTGCTCTCTGTGGGGTCCTCTGCCGTGTCCGTCCAGTCCAGGTTCCCTGGGCCTGCCCTGTTTTTTGGTGTCACTGCCCTTTCCTGCAGAGACGTAATGGTGTATGACATCATCAGTACCCATCTGTGCAGTCATGGTCACTGTAGTGTGCTGTGTGTCATACATGTTACTGGTTACACATACCTGACCAGCGTGGCTATCCTCCATGCATGTGGACATCTGCCTCTCATGCCATCCTCCTCAGGTGGACAAGGAGCTGCCCCTTCCTTTAGGCCAGGTCATTCCATTGGTGTCTGACCTGCTGCATGGTCCTCCTGATTCCATGCACTGCCTGGGAGCCTGCTGCCTATGGTGGACCACACCCTCTCCCTGTCTGCTAGGCTGGACTGCTGTGCTCCCTGTGGGAACAGCACCCTGCTCCACTGCTCAGCCAGGCTGATGAGAAGCACTGTCTCATCATCACTAAAGTTAGGTGCCCTGCATCAGCATGCCATTGCAACTGGGACTGCCACCTGCTGTTTGCCCTTGTGAATGCTTTAGACCCTTGCCTCCCTCTGCAGTGTATTTGGAGCAGTATCTTGTGCTACACTGTCCTATGCAGCCTAGCATGTGCTGCCGAAGCGCTGCACATGCTGGTGGCTCAGCTCCACATGTTCCCTGCTTCCCCCCACCAGTCACACACTGTGACACACATGCGATGCAGCATGCATCAGCACACAACACAATGTGCATTGTGTATGGAATAACTGTATGCAAGTAATGTTGCTGTGGCTGCCGACCAGTGCGACATGCGCTTCCCATTGTTGATGCGCAGTACCTGCGGTGCAGGTTGTCATCCTGTCTCCGCACACTCGCATTTGTGCAGGGTACCCAGCTCTGCTTTGGGGATGCCCAGTTACACTGTGCCAGTCCTCATGATGTGCCACAACACATCCATGTTCTGCAGCCGCGGCTGTGCTGCATGGTGTGTGCAGCCACCCACCCACACAGTCCTCCATATCCCCATTGTGCCTACCTCTGGTGCCCACCATGCAATGACATTGCATGTTGGCACCAGCACCAGTATGTTGCGTGACACATGACCATAGTGCTGTTCCCATTCCATGCAGTCTGTGCTGCCTAGCGCTGTGGCTGCTGTGTATGGGACCCTTCACATCCCACCATCCCTACATTACACTGCTCGTCCACATGCCGCCCTTGCTAGCAATGGACACCCAGCTGCTCATGCTGCTGTCAGTGTCACTGTGCATTGCGCCGTCTGGGTCAGCACACAGGCAATGGGCACATCTGTGTCAACTGTGCTGCCACTGCTTGTGTGGTGGCCCAGGTGGCGACACCTCTATATCACCACGCTCTGCCGATCCACCTGCAGTGTGTTCGCTCCACGGTGGTCCCTGGGTTCCTGGCACTGCTTTGTTGTTCCCTGCAATGCCATTGCACTGCTACCCAGTGTGCTTGCTGTGTGTGCCATTGCTGCATGCATGTGGTCTTCCCATGGCCTCAGGGCTGTGGTCCATAGGCAGCACACAGCATGGTGGTGTTGGCATACCTGTGTCCTTGCACACTGCGCATGCTGTTGTGTGCTCATCCAAAGTGTGATGCGATGAGCTGCACTTGCATTCATTGTCCAGCTAGTGTGTGTTGTGCCTGGCCTTGATGTCGCCAGTCATAGGCAGGCCCATCTGCCTCCTCCTCCTCCTCCTCCCCCCCCCCACAGTGTCACCATCCTCGCTGGGTGCCTCCTCATCCTCTGCCAGTTGTGTGCCATGTTCAGGTGCTATATTATGCAGCACATAACATGCTATGAACAGTTTGCATGCCATTACTGGTGTGTACTGCAGTGCACTCCCTGATCTGTCAAGGCACCAGAACCTCATCTTGAGGATGCCGAATGTGCACTCTGTTGCACTGCATGTTGCTGTGTGGGCATCGTTGTACCATTGCTCTGCTGCACTCTGTGGATGCCTCACCGGTGTCATCAGCCAGGGCTGTTGTGGGTATCCGCTGTCACCTGTGGGGAGGGGTGTGTAGGTTAGTGTTGTGCCCAGATGTATCCCATGCCCACCCGTGCTGCGTGTGTCTGTGTGTGCCTTACCAATCAGCCAGCCATCTGTGAGCATCCCGCTCTGGAAGGCCTCACACACTCCACAATTCCTGTAGATATATATGCATCGTGTGTGGAACCAGGACACTGTGCCACAACATAGAGGATCTTGCACCTGTTGTCACAGATGACCTGCACATTCATGGAATGGTATCCCTTCTAGTTGACATAGGTCTCTGGTTCATCCAGTGGTGCCCTTATGGCAATATGTATGCAGTCTACTGCACCAACCACACATGGGAATCCTGCTGTGCTGTAGAAGTCTTGCTTGATTGCCAGTTGCTCTTGGGCATCTGTGGGTAGGTGGATGTATTGGTGCGACCTGTGCACGAGGGCATCCATGACTAAACCATGATACAGAGGGCTGTGAGATGCCCACAGTGTTGCCACTTAGTGTCTGGAATCCGACAGTGGCCATTACCCATAGGGCTGCACATACCTTCACCTCTATTGGAATGGCATGACCTCTCCGGGTCTTGCTTCTCAGGTCAGCATTGAGTTCCTGGCATAGCTCTGCTATGGCTGCCTTGCAAAGCTGGTATCGTGCAATGCACTGCTCCTCAGTCAGGTCCATGTGGGCAGTGCATGGACGGTACACACACATGGCATGCCTCCGGTGTCTGGGTTGCTGCTGTCTGTGCACCTGCTGTACAACACCACCCTGTTGTGCATCCTGGCAAGCATATTGCCTATGGCGTTGCCTGGCCAGATGTATGCCCAGTAGGGCCTGTGGTGCAAACATCCTCCTGGGATTCATCTGTCTCTGTCCTGCTGCAGTCCTGTGTCTCAGTCCTGTTACACTGCCCTGCCTCTTCCCTTCCTTTTTCTAAATCCCCTTAGATCAGCTCTGTGTGGTGTAGCAGGTTGTTTGGGGCACCTTTGTGAATTGAACTCCTGCATCCTGCATGTCTTACCCCCTGTCACAATGCACCTTGCCTCATGGTGCTAGCAGCCATCTGGCGCTGTGCTGGTGCATGGGGTGCTTGATGCAGTGGGTCTTTGCATTCACGCATGGTGCATTTGTGAATCCTGTATTGCTTGTGTCTTGGCACAGGGTGCTGTTTGCATCCTGCTGCTTGGCGCACACACCTTGTGTCTTGGTGCAGCATTTGAGAATTGGGCCCTCAGTGTCCAGTGCCCACCCAAGGTGGGGTATCCGTGGGAGGAAGAAGGATTAAGCATCCTAGGGACTGCTCTCCTTCTTCGGTGGGGGGGGATAGAGTGCCTGGTGCAATGTGGACCCATGGCGGAGGCTGAGGGTACCACCGTGCTGGCACCGTTACTTGCAGGGGATGGGTCGGACGCTGAATGTCATTGCACGTCCCCGCCCCGGGGAAAAAACTACAAAATAGCAGCCGCCATCAGTGATGCCCACTTGGCCTGGCACCAATCGCACAACACGGTGCTTCTGAGTCCCACCCTATCCCGTTGCCTGCTGTCACCAGCCAATCCCATACACTGTCTTTGGGGGAAGCCAAGAAGGTAGTGCCAGTGGGCATATCTGCTGGCACCCTTGTTGCGTCATCAGGATGATCAGGCTGGTGCGGTGGCCCCACCCTGGGGGATAATCCAGGGGGTACTAGGACAAGAAGGTAAGTCCCCGGGGGAGGGGTGCGATGAAGGGTTCCATGGGTCAAGCAGGGGCTGAAGTATATGGGTGGCTCACTCAAACAAAAAAAAAGAAATAGGGTCTCTCTGACTGTGCTGGCAAGAGACGAAAAAACATTTGGGTGTGTAGTGCTAAGAAGCTCTACTAATATTTCTGTCAGATGGCCACAGCAAAGTAACAGGACTGTTTGGCTCACTGGTAGCCCTGAATCGGAGATCCAATACAGAAAAAGAGGGAAGCTGTGGTATAACAGGAAATATGGAGATATACCCTACTAGGACAGAAACATAAGGGGATTTTCTCCATGCAGAAAATTAATTAAGGAGTTTAGAAGGTAAGAAAGGGAGCCAATGACCCTGCTCTTGCTCCCTTCTAATCTGTTTTTATATATACTGTACAGTATTTTCTCTTTTTTTTTTTTTGGTAAGTGTCCATACAGGACAACATATTTCCCCCAGTTCAGCAATGAGCATGATCTCTGAAGGGCATCAGCATGAAGCCAGAGAGGGAGAAAACTGCATATAAGCAGACGCACTTCCCAAGAGGGTAAGCCATAGGAGCCAAAAGCCAATATCCCTGGCTCTCAGATCCCAACAAAAAAAAAAGAAAAGGGTGACCATGGACGGGTGAGTGCAGTTCTATGGAAGCAAAATTCTTGAAGATCTGGAGTTGTGGTAAGTCACTTTTCCGTCTTCTAAGATTCAGTCTTCTCCGTAGAGCCTCACTCTTTGGTTGAGTAGCAAGTTTCCCATTAACAGGGATGAACAGACTCAACCCTGAAGCCATGGGCCTGTGTTCACAGCTGGGAAAAACTGAGGAGGGGGGGTCCCACAGATAATCCTGATCCACTGGCTGAACAGGTGAATGCAGCTGATCTGAGGAACTGGAGGTATTGCTGGCTTCGACAGCTGCTGCATCACTGACTGGGAGAAAAGAGATGTCCCCTGGAATGGTGCATTCATGACCTTTGGTGGGGCAACCAGACCTCACTGGGATATGCATAGCCAAGACATCCATCTGAGACAGACAGCCAATGCTGCTGAGGGTGAGGCCTCCTCTGAAGTGTCATATGACACTTTCGTGTGGTGCTGAATTATCTCTCCATGCCACTGCTTGCAATGCCAAGGACAGACTGCACTTTCTTACTTGCAGGTAACTCAAATAGCAAAGCATGCATCTGAGCCCAAAGGCATACATGTGTCTGAAGTAATGCTATGATCAGCGATGACTTGGCCAAAAGAATCATTTTCCTCCACAGCGCATCGATCTGTCTAGATTTGAGTGCCGAATGGTACAGCCAAGTTGGGGGGATACGTCTACTGCCCCATGGGGTCAGGAGAGACACCACTCACACCGTGGGGTGACTGTTATCTCCATGAGACCCAACAGAAATCTGATATATTTTTTAGTCAAGCTTTTTTCTCCCCAGAACCGGCCCTGCTCAGCCCCAGACCACCACCGACCAGCAACTGCCTCCCCCAGGACTTATCTTGAAATCCCCCAAGGATTCTCCTCCCGTGGCAGAGCCAGGAAGGGAGAGCCAACCTCCCCCACCCAGTAACCCCATCCAGATTAGGCAGTCCAGGTTGGAAGTTTGGGTCAGATAGTGGGCTGAGCATCATTTTCTGGCCCATTTTCCCATTTTCTATCCCCCAGCCAGTGGTGTGCAATGATGCAAGTGTGCATGTGGAGACACCCTGATCAACCCCAAATGACCTGAGTCCACTCCTAGTCTTGGGTCACAGGCATGGCTAGAGGTGTGGCATCCAACAACTCAACTCTCCAAGTTACCGGGCTGGAGAAGTCTTATATTTTGCTTGGATGGCTTTCAGAGTGAGGGGTGTGGAGAAAGGTTGTTTCCAGGCTGTCATAGTTTCCTGTCTCAATGCTGTATGACAGGGAGGGATCACAAGTGACCAGACTAGGCCACAAATGGAAGCCTAGTGGCACAGACTTAGGGTTCGTGCCCACCAAATAAGGTCATCCCAGCACCTCTTGCATCTCCCCCATGAACTGCTGAAAGAGCAGGTCTTTATAATAATAATAATAATATGTTTTATTTATATAGCGCAATTCAAAGCGCTGCACATACAAAACATTTCACAATAATTTAAAAAACTAACACAAATTTAGCTTCAATTTAAAAACATCTCCAATCATAAATATCAGTCATTAAAAACTTGTTGGAAAAGATGTGTTTTCAGGCTGGTTTTAAAGCTCTCCGCAGTCCTGTATTCTCTAATCTGACGAGGCAGAGTTCCACAGGGATGGTGCCACAAACATAAATGCCTGGGCACCAGATATTTTTAGACGCACCCTGGGAACCTCTAACAACCCCTCGACAGACAAGCGGAGAGGACAGCTGGGGCTGTAGGGAACCAGGAGCTCCTGCAGGTAACTCGGTCCCAGTCCACGCAAGGCTTTATTGGTCAACAGACCGATCTTAAAGGTGATCTGCCACTGTATAGGCAGCCAGTGCAGAACACGCAGCACGGGAGTAATATGACTAGAGCGCAACATCCCAGTCAACAACCAGGCTGCAGCGTTCTGCACCAGCTGCAAGTGGCGGATATCAACCCCTGGGAGCCCCAGGTAAAGGGAGTTACAGTAATCAAGGCATGAGGTCACTAAGGCCTGGATCAACATCGGCAAATCATCGGACGGAACAAGGTGCTTAATTCTGGAGATGTTCCTAAGATGGTAAAAGGAGGACTTGATGATTGCCGACACCTGCGCACGCAGTGTTTGCCTGTCATCAAGAACCACCCCCAGATCACACATCCGTTCAAAGGCAGGCAGTTGTACACCATCCAGCCAAAGCCCAGATGGTAGACCCACCACCGGCCTCTCTATCCAGTGCCCCGGATCCACTACCAACACCTCAGTCTTTCCAGAGTTCAATTTTAACCAGCTAGCCTTTATCCAGTCATGGATCTCCACCAGACAGCTGTTAAACAATGGGACTGCACTATCCTGGTCGGGTGCAAAAGACAGCATAGCAGTGAAACCTCAGCCCATATCGTCTAACAATGTCTCCGAGGGGCAGCAAATACACTGCGAACAACATCGGGGACAACACCGAGCCCTGAGGGACCCCTTATGGCAGAGAAAATGGTTTAGAGGAAAAAATCCTAGACACCATCCTCTGAGACCTGCCAGCAAGGAAAGAACCAAACCATCTGAGAACTGGACCAGCCAGGCCACAGATAACCCTTAGGCACTCAAGTAGCAACCCATGGTCCACAGTGTCAAACGATGAGGAGAGATCCAGAAGTACCAAGATGGAGCAGTGTTTCTGGTCCCTCGCCATCAGGAGATCATTGAGCACCCGAACCACAGCAGTCTCGGTACTATGTCTTTTCCGGAAGCCTGACTGGAGAGGATTGAAGATATCATGGATGGTAAGATGGTTCTTCAGTTGCAGCGTGACGACCTTCTCAATCACCTTTCCAATGAAGGGAAGGTTAGAGATAGGTCTGTAGTTGGCACAGTTGTTCGGCTCCAAAGAAGCTTTCTTGAGAAGCGGTGTCACCATCACTTCCTTCAGGGAGCTTGGGAATTCTCCCAAATCTAAGGAGCACCAAACAATCTGTGCTAGGATTGGGTCGATAAACTCAATACACCCCAATAATAGGCATGTAGGGCCCAGATCCAAACTACAGTATGTCGACCGAAAATTCTGGACAATCCACATGATATCCCCCATCTCCGGCCGGTCAAAAGAACTCCAGGTTGACTGAGAGGGAGTGACCAAATACCGACCACCATCAACTCCCATAGAAGACACTAAGCAGATCTCGGCCCTGATGTCGCCCACTTTATCCACAAAAAATCGAGCAAACTCATCACACTTAATTTGTGAAAAAGCTACTTGAACCTGTAGACAGGATGGGTTGCACAACCTGTCTATGGTTCGAAAGAGCTGAGCTGGTTGGTTTTGAGCAGCAGCAACCTCGCCAGACAGGAATTCTGCTTTCTTGCGTGTGATTGCTGATTGATAGCATTGATAATGTTCTATCAATCTAAGGTGGGTGGCATCAAGGGACGATTTCCGCCAGTGACTTCTAACCTTCGTCCAACTTGTCTCAACTCCCTCACAGCTCCATCAAACCAGGGGAGCTGAGGGCAGAGAGAGAGAGAGAGAGAGAGAGAGTGGATGAACATGGACTGGGACGATGGAATCCAGGGCCTCAGTGATGGCCTTATTATAGGCTAAAACTAGACTCTCTGGATCCTCGCCTGCCCATGGAACTCCTAATAGATCCAATACAGCCTGAAGGCCTTCAGGGGTTACTCCCCTCAATGGGCGGTGTTTACCATCTCCACAGGGACAGGCCTATAGGGGGTGGGGGCTGGAAATTGAATCTCACTGTGTAGTGATCGGACCATACAACTGGTTCCACCACCAAGTTGAAGGCCTCGATCCCCAGGAGGAAGACCAGATCAAGAGAGTGACCTTGCTTATGGGTAGCAGAGGTAACTACTTGTGTGAACCCCAACAAATACATAAGTTGGAGGAAATCTTGACCAAACTGCGAAAGTTCATCATCGACCCAAGCACTGAAGTCACCCAGGACCATCAGCCTGGACGACTCCAAGGTAATGTCGACGATGAAGTCCGCAATTTATTGCAGGAACAATTTCTCACCCCCAGGTAGACGGTAGATGAGAATGATCCTACAGCCCACACCTGCTACTGCGGTAAACTCAAATGATCTGGCCCCCTCCCCTGGTACAACAGTAAGGTCCAATTCCGATCTAAAACAAATAGCCACCCCCCACCCCTGCGGTCCGATCTCGAGTGGTGTATCACTGAAAAAACTGGCAGGGACAACTGCCTCCAAAATGGGATCTGCATTGTCATCGAGCCAGGTCTCGGTGATGCATGCCAGGTCTGTTGACCCAACAAGATCAGCAATAACACACCACCCTTGACACTGATCATCTCTCTGGTGTGGTCTTCATCAACCTCACTAAGGCATTTGACACCATCAACCACCCCCTCCTTCTAACTACTCTATCCAAAATTAGTCTCTCTCAGGATACCCTCTACTGGTTTACTGACTACCTGGCTGATCGCTTTCAGCAAGTCAAAATTGGCACTACCTGCTCCAGTAGGTTGCCTGTCCACTCTGGTGTCCCACAGGGGTCCATTCTCGGACATCTATTATTTAGTCTCTTCCTTAACTCCCTCCCCCTATTCTGCCCAGGCAATATCCTTCTCTATGTGGATGACACTGTCCTATTCTCCTCCAATCCTGACCCCACCCAGCTTCACCTCTCCTTCCAATCCACCTTCAGCGAGGCTGAAAAATGGTTCTTCACACAGTGCCTCATCCTAAACTATAAAAAAACTAAAGCCATATACTTCTCGCACCCACAAAATGCTAGGAAGGACCACTGCCCGCCAGTCCTAACTACCAACCAGACCCCTCTCGAACAAGTGGACTCCTTTAAGTACCTGGGCATCACACTTGACCCAAGCCTTACCTTTTACCACACATTCACCAACTGTCCACAGCCCTCAATACCCAGATTGGCATCCGCTACCAGATCAAACACTGTTTTACTCCTGATGCTCTTCGTCTAGTGGTCTCTTCCTCAGTCCTCTCCCTCCTAGACTATGGTATGCTAATCTATAGCGATGCCAGCTCGTCAGCCTTATCTAGGCTCCGGCTCTCCCTCAACAAAGCCTGTCGCCTCATCCTGGGCTGTGATCATCTAACCCATGCATGCTCTCTCTACAATGCCGCAAACTGGCTTAACCTTGATAACAGAATCAAATTTCATACCTGCCTCATGGCCAAAAAGATTACCCTTGGTCTCACCCCTGCTGGTCTCTCACCTCTAATACAATGGGCCCCGTCATGGCAGTGCACCTGTAGTTCCTGTTGGCAACTCCTCTTGGTCACTCTCTGCCGCACCTCCCAGTTCCAAAGGTCCTTTAGCTACCGAGCCCCTTCCTGGGTAAATAACCTACCTAATGATCTCAACAACATGAATAGAATCAGCCTCTACAAAGCCTACCTTAGGAACCATCTACAGTCCTCTAACCCCTGTGACTGCCACTAACCCTTGACTGCCCCTTGATCCTTTGACTAAGGCCTTTGGCTGGCTACCCCCAACCCCAACCTGAAAATCTCAGAACTAGCTCCTTGGAGCTTTTCTATGTATTCTGTTCTTTAGTCTCATGCATGAATCTGCTCCCTACCTAAATGTTAAGCAATTTACCATATTTCTTGTATCATGAATGAATGCTTGTGTTCCAGCTGTGCATTGCTCTGTACTATGTTTTACCTGTATTGACGTGGAACCTTTGAAAATGAGTCTTTGACTCAAAGGTACTTTCCAAATCTTCAATAAATAAAAATAAATAAATAAATAATTGCTGTCTTGTTCCTAATACACCTGGCATTACATAACACCACTCGGGTCGGGCGGGGTTCCGGGGCCGACCGGGTTACCTGCCCAGACATGCTGGAGCCCTTGGGTATGGTAACTAGACATGGAGGACCACGTTCCAGTGACCATTTCACCCCAGGGTGTCTCCTGGGCCACATAGCCCCAATATGGCCGCCCTGCTCCCCCCCTCATTGGTCCTGGACCCCCTGCCCCTCTCCTCCTATTAACAATACCCAGCACCCTACAGCGGTTATTAACCGCTGCAGGTAGGGGAGGTGGAGAAAAGGGCCGGAGGCCCTGGAGTTCAGAGGAGGAGTAGTGCCTGACCAGGAGAGCCGCAGCCCAGCACATCTTCCAACACAAAAACCTGTACTTCCACTCCCTATACAACTACCTTCCCTCCCCAAATTTATAAACTAAAACAATCCCAAACACAAATAAACAGCCCTCAAAATAAAATATATAATCCAAAAGAAGTACAATAAATAATGTAAATATGGAATTACAAAATGCTGAAGTCCTCTCACTACTCCAGTCTTTTTATTGTCCAAAGTTTATCCCCCCTCACTACCTCTCACGTAGTGAGAGAGTACAGTTTGTAAAACTGGAGTCCTCTCACCACACCAGTTTTAAAGTCTAAATTGAATATTTCTCACATTATAGGGGGGAACTAATGATAGAATACAACAACCTCAATAAAATCCAAAGGAAAATCAAATTCAGTCCAAAACAAATAAAAAAAAATGGACAAGTCCAAACTAAATTGCTTTCGGTGTCCAAACACTCCTCAGTAGTCTTCAGTGACTCAAGCCACAGTATTTAATTGTGTAATCCTTTTGAACACTCTTCAATATATTCCAATTAATCCAAAGTTTTGGTCATACTACGGTGGTCTGGGGTGTTAACCAAAACTCTGTGGGAAGCCCCCCAAACTAACTTAAGGTCTCACAGGCTATCCTAGCCCACTCCCCGCAGCCTGCAGCTACAGTGCCCCAGGGAACAAACCAGAGAATGCTCCGTCAGGGATTTTGGAGAGGCCTCACTTAAGTTCCGGCCCCCTGAAACTCACAAAGCAACTCCCGCTAGGCTGCAGAGAGTAAGGCTGCCACCAGCCCCGAAATACACGGAGGAGGCCCCCCCTTGCATAACACCCAAAAAACACCGCCACTTTAACTTGGCTCAATAATCCATGTTCTTCAACTTTCTAATTTTACTCACAACACTGATGGTACAGCTCACCAATAAATCTCTCAATTCCCACAACGCTTAAGTTCATTCATCCAAACTTGACAACTCTGAAGTATTGGTCCCAAAACTCTTCTGTGCCTCCCAGAAATACAGTCCTCCTAAACTCCTAGACGTAGCCCCAAAATTTTTGTAACCCCCCTGCAAATGGGGGTTCCCAAAAGACTTCCAGGAGCTTGCTTGAATGCTCCAAGCCTGAATGGTGTTTGGCGTTTAAGCCATTTATCAGTGAGTGTTTTTAGAGCCTCTGGTACTGTCTCTTTAAGAGCTGTCTGCTTGCAGACATAATTAGTTTGTATGGGGGGGGACTGTGTGCTTCTCTGTTTGAGTACCACTCGAGCTGCTGCCAATTCACTCCATTTTGCAGTCACTAGGAGTGCAAAGGAACCTATCTGAAAGATGTAACTGTTTGCCAGAAATCATTTACAGTAATAATGAAATTACAGTTTGTCTAACCTGCTTTCTTTGCAGTCAGAACTGTGTCTGCCTAGTTCCCCATTCTGGTTTTGAACTGCTGAACTGGACCAATCAGTGTGGGGTAGCTAGCTCTAAATGGTGCCTTGGACGAATCAGAACTTGGACTCATAATCTGAGCCAGCCCCAAGAGGATTGTATGGGCAGTGACTTGGGAGATGTAGTTTAGACTTCGGCGCCTTTTTGGACCAACAGCAGCAGTCTATTGTGAGTGACAGCCAATCCAGTCAAGAACTGGGAGGAACTAAAAGGAAGTGCCCGGTTTTGTCTGTTGGAGTTTCAGTTTTAGATCTGGCAGTGAAGGGGAAAGAAACCCTGTGCTCCTTCAGTGCACAGTTTCAGTCAAAAAACGTGTGTAAGGCCCAGAGTTCCGGTCTGCAGCTTGTGTAACTGCTTGTTAGGACTGAATCCGTCCTGTGAAAAGAATCAAAGGATCTCTGAAGTAGAAACCAGGCTCACCCTGTAGAAGACTGAAGAAATTGTTGAATTGCACTCGGTCTGTCAGGAACTGAATCTGCTGTGTGTTCTCCGGTATTGTGCAGTAATTGCGATCGATAGAGAAGCAGCCTGCCTGGTATAGTACTTTCTTTTTACCATATAAATGTGTGAAGAGTCTCGTGAGCTCAAAAGTAGCCTGCTGGACGCTGAAGGACCCTATCTTGTTTGGAGGTCGTGAGTACTAATTCAGGGTCGCCTCCTGTTGAATTGCCACATTAAATCCAAATGGAATCACTGTACTGCTGACTGTTTAGGCTAATTTTTCTTTTCACTGTGTGAAAGGGCCCCTACCAACTGCCACGGTTTGGACTAGCCACTAGGGCTTGGGTACCCAGGGACAGTAACTGGTAGGATAGGCCTGTGCACAGAGCCATAGGTAGATAGTAAAGTGATAAGCTAATTAACCTGATTTCCTGTCCTTGTTATATCCCTAAATAAATCAGAGCTGCTTGTTTCAGCAAAGTTATACTGCCTGAGGTATTTGTCTATGTTAAAGTACTGTACTGTGATTGTTGCACTGTATCTTATTTCACAGGAGGTCCCAGTGCCGGAACCAGACCTGGGGTAAGTGTATACTGTGAAGGTAATTCTGATATATTGTGTGGGCCACTAGTGGGAAGAAAGGGGTTGCAGTGTCCCAGAGGGCTGTGACCAAGTTAGTTTAACTATTGCAAACCCTGACCTCTGGGTGGAGGCACCCGCCATTGGATCCAGGCCCCTCAACCTGTTAGTGGCAAATCAGGCAGGGGTAGTAGCCCCTGGGATAACGCCATCTAGGGGTTACATTTATAAAATCCAAACGTGTCTTCCTACCTTCAGTCTTGCCACTTCGGAAATCCACCGCAAAAGTTAAACAGCCAACCCATCATGTACTGCACCGCGAGCAGAGTTAAAGCGAGTGAGAAAACCGAAGTCAGTTTTGGAAAGAAAATAAAACTAAAACAAAACTAAAATGCGCGAACAACACACAAACTTGAGCACATCAATTCAGAGCTCAGAGCTCTTACTGGCAGCACAGCCTAGCCGCCATAACTGGTGCATGCATCACCACGCAGGTGCATCCAAAACCCAGAGCAGTGGAGAAGATGTAAAGTTAGGAATAGTTGCGCTTTGAGAAAGACATCAAGGAACAGGAGGCTGGAACTGTAACAGAAGGTAAAGCTGAGGTGGAGCTCGGAACTGCACTGGGTCAGTTTCCCTAAACCAGGTTTGCATGGTCTCCATCCCCTGCCAGAACCACTGCTGAGACATAGACCCAGAGGTCTAAGAATCTCAGCCACCCTGCTAAACAATGACTGGAACATGAGGCAGGGGCCTGCAAAGGATGTTGGTGGCAGTGAGTCCACAGTACCTGTGCCCAGTCATAGGTTTTGTAACACTCATGGGGTCCTCACTTGAGAAGAGGAGAAGGAGGAGCCAGAAAAGTCTCCCAACCTTGTAGCACCAATGCTGGTGGTGGCTAGTGAGTGAGTGTCCATGGGGGATCCTAGCTGGATGATGACCAGTCAGTTCTGAGAAGGCCATTCTGCAGGGACTGCTCCAGATCTGGAGTTGATGCCAGCACTGGTGCTAATAAAGGATGTAACACAGATAACACCACACTGACACCAAGGCTGCACCCACGCCAGCACCAAGAAACCCATTGGGGCCGACAGTGATGCCGGTGTCATTTCTGGTCCCAACACTAGTTCTTCTATCAATGTCATCACAAAGGCCAGTTCCAGCACTCGTGTGACCCCAGTACTAACACAGCATGTAACACCAGTGCCAGAATCGACATCAATGTCAACATGACAGAGGTCAGCAATGACATTACTAACACAGGCAAAAGGATGGTCCAGA
This sequence comes from Neoceratodus forsteri, assembly GCA_016271365.2. NCBI lineage: Eukaryota > Metazoa > Chordata > Ceratodontiformes > Ceratodontidae > Neoceratodus > Neoceratodus forsteri. The sequence continues at coordinate 279,137,218 of CM028138.1, read as the reverse complement.
ATCATTGGCTACCACACCTTGGTGGGTGTTCCCCCACCAACCAAGAAGGAGCTGTGGATCAGCCCAACACCACAACCTGAGACTATCATGACCTCAGGTCACTAGGGAAGGAAGAGCTCAGCTACCTGAACTGACTCCAAAATACAGTGAGGGGACTTGGGGGGGAATGATCCAGGGACCTACCTGAAGAATGCCTGTGATGATATCTGGCCCTAAAGTCCATGAAGGGACACCCCAGCTTCAGAGCTCAAAGCTCTGTGTGGCTGTCAAAGTTGGTTCAGGCATCGCAGGCCTCTGTGTTATAGTCTGGTCCCAGGAAGGAAATACATAAAGTATGTTGACTGGTGTGGGCAATGTTCTTCATGCACCTACAGAGCCATAAAAGGGGCCCCAAAGATTTTGGCTTTGAGGATTTAGCCTTTCTTCCTAACATACTTATCAAAGAATAAGAGGACTGATAGAAAAAACGGAGGCAAATCCCTGGTGCACACTCGACAGTGGCAAAAACAGAACTGAGGTAGTTAGGGTGTCAACAATGGTTACTGGCTCTTGAGCTTGATGCCATGCATGTGCCAGTACCAACACTGGTATTGGTGACCTAGCAAAATGTTTACTCCGTCCTTGCATCTTCAGCCCTAAGACCAGAGAGTGGGACTCCATGGAGAAGACTGGTTTTTAAAAGATCTTTCTGGCTATGTGCTGCTGACCTGCCTGAAAGAACCCAGCAAAGGACATCAGGTCTGAGGCTTGATCTAGGGTCAAAAGAGCCTTGGTTAGCTTCAAACCTAGTTCCACCCCAATGAACATGATGTACTGAGTAAGGGCCAGTGCAGACATTTTAAGATTCAGGAGGAATCCTATTTCTAAGGTGTATATACGGTGAGGCCTTAAGCCTTCACTGAAAGCCCAGGAAAACTGGCTTTGTTTAGCCAGTCAACCAACTGCAGATACAGCAACTGCACTTCCCTGTAGAAGTAGGCTGCTACCATCAGCAAGCATTTGGTTAGGGGATGCCCAATAGTCCAGTTGATAGGTGTTGCGCTCCTGTTCCAGTGACCCTGGTTTGGGAGCAAACTCAGCAGCTGGGTTGAGCGGCCAAGGGGGGTTGGGGTGGTGTTGCCATGCTACAGAACTCCCAGTCTGGGGGGGATGGCACAGTGGTTCTGCCATTGCAGCAACCCCTGGGGTGGGCCATGGGGCTTGCCTCCTCCACAGAGGTGTTGCTTCATGCATACAAAGCCTGACAGAGCACCATCAGCATTGGGGAGGTGGGATAGCCTGGGAAGTGGGACAAAACCAAGAAAGTACCTATACCTCCCAGTCCCCTGTATGATGGCCACTGGTACTTTCAGGCAGCCCACCGTGTGGATCCCCACTGGCTCTGACATTAAGGGGAGGTCACCTGCTCAAGGGTCTGAAGACAGGCAGAAGCAGCAGTGAAGGAGTAAAAAGGTCTGCAGCAAAAATAAACAAATACTTGGTGAAAACCTTGGAAGCTCAAATGACTCCATGCAGGAAGTTTCTGCACTGGCATGTTCTGTCTCCCATTCTAAACCAGAAATACCTTGGCTGAGAGGATCTGATCAGTATGTGGAAGTACATATCCTTCACGTCTATGGAGCAGATCCAATCTTTTTTTTTTTTATAAACATACTTTATCCTCCTTGGGGCCAACTTCATGAAACCTCTGTCCACCTCTGCCAAAGGCCCTTATCCCAGCAGTGGAGTCCTAACCCAAGCATGCCCCCCAGCAGCCTGGTCGTCCTTAAATCCAGCCTTCCAAGACTGAGCTCATGCCATGTCTGCTACTTTGGCCAGCAATGAATCCCTCCATAACCAGCCTGCAGTTGCTAGAGTAGGTGTATCTTAGGGATTTGGCAGATGGGGGAGGGGGGGCTGAGGTGGCTGTGATGGGCAAGTAGGGTTTCATCTTTCTGAGGGTTGGTTATCATGCTCCAAGTTTTCAGGTCCCTCACATGACAGCATGCAACATGACATCACAAGGTGCCGGCATGCCAGATGCACCAACATCTGCATGCTCTCCCCACCCTCATGTGCTTGTGTTTTCATCTGGTGCCACCTGCAATCAACCCAGGTGACAACAGTGCAGCAAGATGCATTTCCCTGTCTACCCCTGGAGGAGACCATCCCATAGGAATATTTACAGAGATTTTCTGGTTTCCAGCAAAAAATTCACAGCTGACAGCAGCAAACTGCGGCACACAATTCCCCAAAAATATGAATTTCAAAACCTTCCTTTTTTTTTATTATTGGAGACATTTTCATTAAAATAATGCTTCCCAATCAGACTTCATTTGTTCGTGTTGCTTATTCCTTCAGTGAAGTCATAATCCTCTGCTTATGACATCATAACCTGCCACGGAAGTGATTATATTGTCACAAGCAGAGGATGCTTTCAGAGCAGAAAAAGCAGTGGGCCCAGGAGATATACAGTATTAAGGGCAAAGAGCCAGGCTTCATGCAGTTGTCTTTAGTGATAAAGAATGGAATGTCTGGAGATTTCAATGTTTTGGAATGTTATGAGATCTGAGTCCTGCTGAGGCTAATCATATTCTTTTGTTTTCTTTGCAGGAAATTGGCAAATACTGTTTTTTTTTAATTCTTTGGTAACCAGATAAGGCCCAAGTATCTGTTTTCAGGGGCCACCCAAGAGCACTGCTGAGGTTGCAGGATGCAAGTAGAGGCTGTGGGAATTGAGCCCAGATCTGCTGGATGTACCAAGCTCATTCACAGCTAGTTACTATAACCTCTAGGCTATACTGCCAGCCCCAGCAGAAAAATACTATAGAAGACTGATGATGGACTGAATCCGAAAACTTAGATATCTAACATTTTAAATCTAGCTGTGTATAAGCACACTAGTTTAAACATTTTAATTTTGTGGATACTTGAATGTCTCCGCATGAGTGTATTTTTCATTGTTATCTTTATCTTATGTTTGAAGCTAGGAGCAATGGGAGTATTCCAGGTAGGGCCTTGTTAAGAGTAACACAGCTGTTCTCTGCAGTCAGTACCATACTCCAGAGACAGTTCATTGTTGGGAACAGTTGGTGTATGCATATCTCTTAGCTAGAAGTCAATCACAGGGCATCGCTAATTAGCTGGAGTTAGGTAATGAAAAATAAAAATAGGATTGTGTGTAAGGTACTGGAAGGTGATCTGAAAAAAAAAAACAACCTTGTACACCACCCCCCAAACCCAGGAAAAGGAACTACGTCAGCACATTGATTGGAGGGGGAGGTTAATAGCTACTATAAATCGTGTAGTTATCTGTGGAACATGTCACTTTCCTCTCCCCCCCTCCACATAAGGCAGGGCCAAAGAACACTTGCAGATCTTATGTGTCCACCACCCACATAATTCCCAGCCTTTGAATGACATCAGTTTTCTCTGCGTGTGGCACACCACTCCCCTCTTGGAGTGTGTTGTAGGTGCTTAGAATTTAGAAACAAGCCTGCTCTAACAATACGCACTGGCTGGCAGGTGCCGTTCTCCTTACGGAAACACAAAAAACAGCACGCACATCTAACAGTTCAGGTGCTAGTGCATTTTATTACAAACTGCCAGGCGAAACCTCAGTGCTTCCAGGCACTCTGCCTCTTAGGGAGTGGAGCTATATCAAAGAACACCCTATACTACTTCACCAGTAGTGCTCTTAAAGTGATATACAAGGATATAAAATACAATGCACGAAAATTTACAAAACCAAAAATTCTTGATTAGTGCCAAGTCTAAACACCAAGTGGCCCCTATACATATTCAGCTGGTTAGTGCCACACTAGCCAAGAATTGCATGAACCAACAGGGCAGGGGCCATATTCAAAGGCCTCCCATGTGCCACACTGACTCGATACGGTGACCGAGCAGAATATAGCACTGTGCCCATGCATACAGGATGCAGCAGTATATTTAGTGGTTTCAGCAGTGCTAAACACCCACTGTTGCAGTGCTGTTTAATGCTGCAGAAATGTTGCCCCATCCCTGTGAAGAGGTGCCCCCCCAAACATGGCCCATCCTGTATTTCAGTGTCAGTCCCGGTAGTCTAGCAGAATGCCCCCCCATTGTCCCCTCTGTAATTCAGTGACAGTCCTTCATCAGCTAGTGGAGACCCTCTGCCCCATAGTTGCTCTTGGAGATCTGAAACATAATGCATCCAGCCGGCCTGCCGGCGCAGCGGTTGGATTTCCGCTTGCGATGCCATCGACCCGGCTTCGGGAATGAGCCCGGGGAGCTGGAGGTCTGGCCGGGGGGAGAGGACTTGAGCATCCTAGGGACCGCTCATCCTCTCCGGAGGGAAGGGGTGCCAGAGCTCGGCTCTTGTCTGGCCCTGTGTGGAGACTTGAGGTACAGCAAGTCCGATGCCTAATGGAGGGGCAACGTGCCAGACATTGGTGCCTCAGCACCTTGACGTCGGGGGACATGGCACGTCGAGAGAAAATGGGAAAATGCCTAGCAGCCTCCCGGTAGACGGAACACCAGGCCCCGACCTTCATTGCCCCTACCAGGCCCGAAGACAGTGTCCTGACAAATATAGAAGTCTTGGTGTGTGAAGCCCCCAACCCGTACCCGCCTGGGGTACAACCACGGCTCCATGGGGGACGGACTGCTCCAGTCACCAGGTAGGTGAGCGAGGGCTAAAAAGGCCGTAGGTGTCTCCCAAAGAGGGGGAGAGCTGCGAGGAGAGGGGACTATATAAAAAAAAAAAAAAGAAACATAATGCATCCCCCCACTGGTGTACAGCGGACCCCTACCACCAAAATATAACTGACCACCCCCCGACCTGCCCACTCAGGACCCTCCTCCCCAAACCTCACCTTCACCATAGTCACCAATTTCTATATAAAGCATTAGAGATAACGAACAGCACCACTCACCACCTCTGCAGACCGCTATCTGAATGTCACAGAGCAATCAAGCACCTACTGTAGATCAGTAGATGTGTGAGAGCTCTCTGACATTCAGAAAGCGGCCAGCTGAGGTGGCGGCATCAGTGACCAGGATATGGGGGTGCGAGGAGGATCCTTAGCGGGTGAGTCGGGGGTGTTTACACTTTTGGGGGGTGCCCATTGTACACCAACATAGGGGATTCATCATGCTACAGGTTGCAAGCAACAAAGATTTGGGGGTGAGGGGTCCACTAGATCACCAGGGACTGTCACTGAATTACAGGACGGGTGCTCAGGGGATGGATTCTTTGAGTCCATAATGGACACACAAATGGTTTATAGTGCCTTGCATGCCCAGTAGGCTTAGTAGCATGTTGGGGCTGAATATGGCCCCCAGAAGCCCTGGCGATATCCAATGTGAGCCATGCTATCTCCATTGGGTTCTTGTGGGCCATTTTCAGTCAGGGCCAGTGTCGGCACAGCACACAGTCATGATGTGCAGCGCTGACACAGCCCCATATTCACAGAGTTAGCATGCTGCTGTCAAGAGCGTGCTCCCTGAATATTGCCCCCAAGCCAGCCACACACTATTTGCCATGCAGCACTACATTCTGCACCCCACACATGGCCAGCTTTGAGCATGAGGGCCTTAGTGCACATTACGCTTCTAAAAAATACAATGGATCCACCTCCTGCTAAAAGCGGATGTGATCACTCATTGCAAGTTAGTGAGACTTAGTTGATCACAAAACATTTATAATTAGTACTAATCACTGGCTGATAGAAGTAATACAAGAAAAAAGAGGTATAAATCAGAAAACAACAAATAAAAAAATAATAAAAAAGAAGTCGGTGCAAATGTTCAGAGAAACCCAAACTGAGAAGGATACAACGAATCACCAAAAATACTTGATAGTGGCAAAAAGCAAGCTATATTATTCTCTAAAAAATAGACTTTAGCACACAAAAACTAAGAAGTAGATGAAAGGAACTGTGATAAAGGAGAAACAAGCAATGTCCCTTGTGGAGAAAGATACATCACTTACAACTAATAACTAATAAAGAACTATGGGCATAATAAGCTAGTCTATTGGTCCCTCTAAGAAGGGACAATACAGTAACAAGTGTCTTCATAGCCTGTACCCAGGGATTGACCTTAACTTTTTTTACTAACCAGCAGAACAAGCTGACTCAGAATTGCCCTGGTCTGTATGTGGTTGTACTAGTCAACAGTTATAATGGAGAACTTTCTGCACTTATACAGTAAAAACTGCATATCAAGCAAAATCCTGTTATTATTGCACATTTCTTCTGCTCCTTTATTGCTACAACAAAAAATATCCATGCTGACTATGCCACTTATATCTGATGTTTTTCCTCCCATGTTTCATTTTTTTGCTGTGCATTGTAAGTACTTATGGTTGCACCTGCTGCTGGCACTTGATCTGTTCTAATGTTTCCTGTTATGATGACAATTACTTGCGACTCCCTGTTGATGTATTTTCCCTAATTGTGGTTTTTGCTATTACTGTATTGATGATGTAAGTTTCTGTAATTCTCCCAGGTCGTGCCTGGAAATAGGTATATGTATGCCTATGGTATCTTACCTGGTATCAAAAACAAGAAGATAAATTAATAAAAAACACATGCCTTGTAAGCTGCCACATGGACTACCCCCACTGTTTTCTACCACTGCTCCGTCTTTTCTTTTTGCTACACTCCTCCTCCAAAGTAGATGATCCCATAGCAGCAGATATTCACTGCTCCCTGTCTTCCTTTTTCCACGCCCCTCCTCTAAAGCAGATGATCCCATGGCAGCAGATATTAAATCAAGGCAGCCCTGGCTTTGCACACACAATAGCTGGCTTCCACATGCACCTCCCGCACTCTCTACTCTATCCACAGGGCAATGAACTGACAAGTAGAAAAAAGCACATTCAGCCCCCACGAGACTCAGGACTACGGAAATGTTCTTGGTGCATGTCGAGACAGGAGCAATCCAAGTTTATTAAAAGGTGGGTCAGGGGCAGACAATCCTGGGGACGTAGGACATAGACAATTTTCTGACAAAGGGTGGTATACAAGAAAATAAACCCATCAATGGGGCTGACCAGATCATACACCCATAAACCCAAAGGCGAGTTGCTTTATGTTCTGGTTAGCCCCCTCAGTTGGTTTAGTTCTTTGTATACCACACATGTCCATCTTTTATTTTATATAATACATTCAGATGGTTTCTTTTACTTTGAATCACAACAGTGTATGCAGGTAAAGGGTATACAAGGAAATAAATGAAAATTACGTACTTTTC